>OY284415.1:124586300-125969296 GCA_958301585.1 Merodon equestris | reverse complement strand
TTAATCAAGAACTTCTCCAATTGGGTTCCGCAAAAAGTTGAAGCAAATCCTGAATTTCATTGAAAAATCATCTTCAGCTTAGTGGCTTTTTTAATTAACAAATGAATATGCGTTATTGGAGCAACAAATCCACATGCGCTCCAAGAGACTCCATTGCGACCTCAGAGAACGACCGTGTGTTGTGGATTTTCTCCGGGCGGCGTGATTAGACCGTATTTTTTCGTCGATGAAAATTATCACTATGTTACGTTCAATAGATTTACCTATCGTGCCATGGCGGAAAGCTATTTTTGGCGAAAACTAGATGAATTTGATATCAGTGATATGTGGTTCCAACGGGTAGGTGCCACATGTAAATACAGCTAATCAGACTAATGATCTATTGAAGGGGAAGTTCGGTCATCGTGTAATTTGGAAAAATGGTACGGACGAATGACCATCTGGCTCATGAATTTTAGCGCCTTTAAAGTTATTTTTATGTTCTAATGGGGTTCCTTAGAGGCGTTGGATTATGCCATCAAGCCGACAACTTTACTGGAATTCAGAAAAAAAAAAAGAACGCGAGATTGTCAAGGTTCACCGAGAAATGTGGAACAGTTGTGAGAAATTGGCTCCAATCAATCGATCGTTGAAAATATGCTCGAGGTAGTCATATAGACGAAGTCGAATTTCATACCTAATTTTGACATGGATACTATATCACCATGAATCTGTATCAATTTCTGCTGGATATTCCTATTAATCTGTGCTTTATTTGGACACAAAATTGTTATGTCCTTATTGGAAAACCATGTAGTAGTAGTAAGAATGATCTTAAAAACGCCATTACTCAGTGAGTAGTGTTCTGTCTCTGATGCCTAAAAACCTGCCAGCAGCTTAGTTATCTACATATGTTGACTTTGCTTTACGTGATTTACTGTACAGGGTAGTTCATTTACTAAGGTGAGGCTTCTCAAAATTCGCCACCCGCAGAATTGCTTCATAATCAACACAATATGGAACAGCTTTGAGCATTAACCACACCCACGCCCAGGAATGTTGTACTATAAATAATACACCGACTCCGAGTGCACAACTTAAGAGCTCGGATTAATTTTGTACAGACGATATTATCTACTGAACATCGAGGAAAATGAAGTTTTTCACTGCAAGTTCAGCTCGGGAAATCCCATAATGTTTATTGTCATCAGTTGTAGATAAGGAATTAATGGCCGCTGTCGATGTTGCCTTGGATTATCCAACAGATAAAAATATTAACAAATTAAAAATCAAATATTACTGCCTCTAAAAGGCCATCCAACAAGAGGTGTCATTTTAAATTTCGCGCTATTATTCAAGATTCATATGTTTTTGGAATGATTTAGATAAGCAAAAAACCCAGAATAAGTAAAAATTCCATAAAAAAATCTTATTCATCAAGATGACGAAGAAAATCTTGTGGAAACTTTTCCGAAGGACCAAACTGCTTTTGGTCATATATTTATCGATAAATTAAAACATCTCGATGTGAAGAATCTACCTCGTTTTCATGCGGCAAGTTCAGCTTTAAATATTGCGGCCTCAGCTGAGAATGTGAGTGAAGCCCAGATGTGGAAGCCCAGACTGGAACCACCTGCGACCGTTTTGACATAACATCTTGGCCTACATTTTGACAAGGTCCAATTGAAACAAGAGTTGAAGCCAGAAAAATTTCGCTGAATAGCCAGAAATGAAATTATCCGCAATTAGTGCGGTCCGAGCACGCAACCGGTCGCGGGTGTAAAGGCTTAGTTAAGAAGGAACAGTGGTGAACAGAACTCCTCCGGACCATCAACATCAGCAGCGACGCCGGAACATGTCGCTCAAATTCAAACGAAATTATGCTAAATCCACGTAAATCCATAAGAAAGATTGCGGCCTCTGCGGGAATGGAAAAATCAACATTTTCATGTCGACGGAACTTGCATTAATGGTGCCCAAACAGCCCTAGAGAACGACATCTAAATCGTTTACGTTGCCCCAACAAGACGGTATGGTGTGCCATTTCTGCTCTTATTTTTTTAACCAGCAAGAGACACTCACTGAGTGTACGAGTTTCTGCTTCCGCAATTTTTTTTTATAGAGTTCGCGCAGGTTCAAGAGTTACGCTTTTATAGTGTTTGTCACACAACCTGGACAGGGTGCAGATGTTTTGTGTCGAAGATATTCTTTCCGGAGGTTGTTGTCCTAGATAGAATTCGAGAGATTCGACTGAGTTTTTCGCTTGGATTTAGTTCACAGTAACTTATTTTGTTTTCCATGCCACTACAGTGTTATATTGGAAATGCTTCTGCTCCCTAGGCACAACAACATAACGCTATTTCAGCAAGACGGTACTATACCACACACGGCTAGGATCTCGATGGAGAAGCTGAGGGCTATTTTGCGGAACAAATTGATCAGCAAGTATGAAGACATACCCTGGCGACCTCGCTTTCCGTCCGTCACACTATGTGACTTTTTCTTTTGGGGATACCTCAATTCAATTGCTCACAATAACAATTCTTGAACGATTCACTCCCTGCAAACCCGCTCTTTTTTCTCGCGTTATTGCGTATGTGAGTTTTTATTGTTATTAAAAAATTGTTTTAAAAAAATAAAATCCGCAACATGACTGTACATTTTCCCAAAATAAAGTATGACATACAATTTTCAGTTTTTTAATTATTCCATTTCAAACTTGAACATTTTCCACCGGACACTCTTTAGATCACATAAAATCTTTTGCATACAGTCAAGATTGGAATGTTATGAGTCACATACGAATATGAGAAATTGAAAAGTATCATCAGCGAAGGAATTAGAAGTGAAAAAGCCTTATGAGAATTAAAAAAGTTAGGGACACAGAACAGAGCCCTGGGGAACATCAGCATTTAATTTGTGGGTATAAGACTTATGGATTTATTTAAAAAATTCACAATTGTAATGCTATTGTAGACGACTGTTTGGATGGAGAAGTTAATGGAGATGGATGGAGAATTTAATAATTTCCTAGTTGGAATTGAATTGGCTCCGAATGACCGGAACGCATTCTTACATCTTTTGCCATACCAGGCATTTTACATTGACTTGACGCTTTCTATCCTGTTAAGAAAAAAGATCTCATACTCATACTTAGGACCGTAAATTAAGTTTTTTATATTGATGGCAGCATCCCAATGGGCGTCGAGGAAGCATACAAGCAAATCTCTCTAGTTAGCCTTCACTGAGACATATTTTATTGAAAATGATGGATTGCGGTACCGAACGATGGTGGTGCGTGATCATTTTCTGGATGGGTGATTACTTGAAATGGAAACTTCAATTGGCCGACGAGGTTGTGTAATTTGACACCATTTGACTTTTTTCTTTGATAAGGATGAATGCATGAGTTAAGTGTAAATATCAAGCTGTTTCGGCGAAGTCATACGATAACATAACGAAAACAGAAAATACTATTTGTAGACAGGATGAGTATTAAAGTTTTATTTTTGACCCTAGAGTTTTTGTTTCGCACTAAAATGTACAGACAACCACATTTGGAAAAAAAATATTGCACTTTTCTATTGATTTAAAGCGACACCTCTTGTTGGATAATCCCATAATATATGCTTCAGATAAGGAATGTTGGCTGGAATCAAATGACTTCACTAAGACTATAGACTATTCAAAGCACAAAAAGACAAGGTAGCTTTAATACAATTTTAATAATGTCCTTACATTTTCTCGAAAAGTTTTGAAAGTAAATATGCTCTGAAACCACCAACCCTCACATGGGCCGCAAGTAAAATTACTTAAACGTAACGAATTCTGTGGCAAAATCCACTTTACATCAATCCCTTTCATCTTTAAAGAAACCAAACACACCTGCCCGTCATGTCCTAAGTAATGCACACCTATTTTAAAATTCAAGCAGTAACCCAGGCATCTGAGTGCACGTAAAAAATAAATGCAAATTTTCGCAAAACTTTACAAAATTAACCAAGACAAAAAATAAATGTTCAAAAAACAAGTTAAAACATCCTTGCGGTACCTCATAATATATTCCACAAACACACATCTAAAACAAAATTGTATTTTAACTATGAATTGTATCTAATTTAAAGTTTGTCAGCCAGCACGCTTTAAATCAGCTTTGATAGTGACAACAATGACTAAGCAAACAAACTGGCTTCATTCACGAAAGAAAAAAAAAGAACCAAAAAAAAACTAGGATTAACAAAAGATACAATTGAAACGAAATATGATTAAAATAACGAAAGAAACGAGAATATATCTCGAACCGAATATCAATGGAAAAAGAGTACTTTAAATGCTACTCAACATAACAGGATCAGAATTCTAGAACTCTATAGTGTGATGTACGATTGTGTTTCCATATTCGATATCAAACAAGAAAACAAAAACTGTGACGGATTAATACAATATTATCATCGAATAGATGGATGCTTGGATCCACCAATCTTCTTATTTTTTCTACTGTGTTTTATATATTTTATTTGGTAAAAAGGATATTCTAAATAATTGTTGTTGTATATTTAATATTGTCTATTTATGGAATGAATTTTGTTTACCTTTTTATTTTTTTGAGCTCGTGTACCCATCTACAAAAATAAACAAGAAATGATTTTCAAAAAAATGCGAACAGACATGGCAGAGTTGGATGCAGTATAACATTTCTCTCGCTTCTGTGAATCTTTTTTTTTTTGTTTTTAACTTTTATTGGTTCTGTACGAGTATGTATTGCTCGGGATTGTGTGTTTTTTTTTTTTTTTGATGATTTATAGTGTAATTGAGTGAAAGGATGTAATCAATATTTGTTTATTTTTCGCATAGAGTTAAAATTAAATACGAGTTTCGCAATTTTTATGATCCAATTTCTTTTATTATCAGTATCTCGCTACCTGCCTGAAATTAAATATTACGAGATTGTATTGCGTAATCGCTTTTTTTTGCAAGAGCTATAACAAACGCTATTAATCATAAAAATGGAGCTGAAGATCAGCAATAAGAAATCACATAGCCACTCCCAGGTAGGAGGATTAAGTGACATACTTCTATGGTGTGAAATAACCTTCAAGCACGAACTTAATAAATTTGAAAGTCTGGTTTACGACTATGGAAAGATAAATGACTAATGACTTTTATTGAACGTTTTTTTTTGTTTTTTTTTTTTTGAGAGTGAAGGATCAGAATTAAAGATATTGTCACGGGAACCATTGAAGTATACCGGTGTTGTGAATGTTTCTATCTACCTATGAAGTACATACTTAAGTGCTTTATAATCTTTCCCATGAGACTTGTATGATGTAGGCCTGTGTACCTGAATTTGAACCTTAATCCTTAGTGAGAGTTGTGCAAGTATATAAGTGTTATGTAGGTGTAAGTGGAAAAAAATCTGTCAACATTTGTGTGGGGTGTTTTTTATGAAAGAGAAAAAAGTGCAGAAGATGCCGTTTACCCACCTCAAGACGAGAGAAATCTTTAATCGCAGTAAATAAAAAAAATGAACTAAAAAAAAGAATAAAAATGAATAAAAAAAAACTGAGGAGAAAACAAAATGAATAAGTAACTTTTCACCGAAGCATCTTTTATTGCAGCAAAAATATATTTTTAAATATTTTATGTATAAACTTATATTTTACAATTCCTATTTAATGCAATATTGATTGAAACGCTTTGCTTAAATTATATTTTTGATTAAGGAAAATGAAAAAAAAAATCAAAATTAAGCCGGAAATTAAAAACAGACTTAAATAAATTCGTCAAGGCGATGCAAAGGTATTTTTTTAAACGTAGATTTACATTTCTTGCAAATTAAAATAAAATATAAACTAAAACGGAATTATTGGAAATTAATTTCTCATAAATATATTTTTCTTTTCTTTATATTAGTGTTAACAAAAAAAAATTAAAATTTTTATTATTTTTTTTCTCTTGTCGAAAGGAAATAAGTAGATTGTTAGTACACAAAATAATCACAACAGATATGTAGATATTTTGAAATGTTTGTACAGCTAATGGTTAGTTTTAATAGATACAACAGAAAAACAAAAATACTTTTTAACTTAACAGCTAAATAAATCGAAATTAAAACGAAAATGGATAAAAATGAAAGGAAAATAGATATGTATTGCAAAAGAGAACCGAATGTGTACTTCCTTCGTCGCCAGTCATGTGGTGTTGTGCGCAAATGGCGTGGTGAATATTTCTTTCTTTTTTTTTTGGAAAAAATTAATATATTCGGATAGTAGTTATACCCACACTCAACAAAAACACACTTAGAAAACAATAAATAATTATACACACCACACATCTAGCCACTTTCTATTAGGATGTTTCACTGTTCTTTTTGATTGCAATGTACATAAGATAGCTTTGTTTGCTTTATACTAAATTTATCGGAAGTTCTGTTTATTTTTATTTCAAACATTTGTAATTTGCGAAACATAAAATAGTTGGTTGTTAGGTATGTATCGTCGATTTACCTCCAGATCCATGGCTCGTTGTTGTGGTTGACCTTGTCCGCCCATACCACCACCGGCATTACCCATGCCGATGCCGACGCCACCGACGCCACCACCACCGCCGCCGTATTGAAGCATATCGCCGCCCAACGTATGGCGTCGGGGATCTTCACGACGTGCGTTACGCCTTCGATCGTCGGATACTGAAATGAGATATCAAAGGAGGAGTAAGTATTTTTGAAGAGGGATTATTTGGAAAAGTGTTGGAAGATGTTTCGAATCAAGAATCTATATCAGATTGGTATTTTAGCGATGAGATGGTGTTAAAATAGAAGATCAAAAAGCATTTCACATTTGTTTATTTAATTTCAAGAAGCTTGACGAACCCTTCGCTTCCGCAGTTGTCCGTCGCGGATGATAGCAAGATGTACAAACAGTAAAACTATGAGATAAACAATTCAAAATCCAGACGATATCGGATAACAATAAGCTTTGTTTTTTCAGCATGGACATGACAACTTTCTTTTTCTGAAAAGCCATCTAACACACGGAAATTCCATAATATAACAGACGGCCTGATATATACATAATTCGTCGATCAATGCCACACTCTAAATACTAGTTGAAAAACTACAATATTGCGTGTGTTAATTTAGCTGGCCTCTTTCGGCAGAGATCCGACAGGAAATTTTATTTTAAGTCAGTAAAAATAACAAAACATTTTACTTAGCACGAATTACAGGCAAAAAAGGCAGAGTCCTGAAACGCTTCATTTTCGAAAACATATGGCTCAGTGATATCTGCTCGCACAAGCTCAAAAACCACACCAGACTTTCATTTCTTGTGGATAATGAAATCGTTTTTCAATTTTTCTTGGGTTTTCTCAGCACATATCCAAGAACTTTGACAATAGAAATGAGCTTCATCACCGAAATCATTTTTCGGACACAATAGGTTCTTAAGCGCTACTAACTAACAACTTCCTAATATTTGAGACCACTGGATTTAAGTGCCTTTTGCGTTTTATAAAACACGTCCAGAGTTGAGATCCTGATCCATTTGCCTAAAATTTTCCCCTTCGCATCTAACCACATGTAACCCTTTTGATACCGGGCATCAGGCTAAAAACTGATTTGGTTTGATCAAACATGTTTACCATCATATTTACGACAGGTTTTCAACCAGTTTCAGAATTGATTAACAGACGAATATAACCTGGTAAACCACGTTATGAAAACACCTATACCCATTCGTGTGTCAGCTGAAGAAGTCTCAGGGAATAATTCGCTGAATGTAATTTTTTTTGAAAACAACATGGGATAAGCCTCTAGGGAGCTACAATTCCAGGTATTCTACCTTGAATTCTGCAAACTTTTACCTGAATCTGTTCTGAAATCTTCCCTACCCCAACTTTGCAAGGTAGAAGATTAAAACATGCATGCATTTTTGTTTCATATTTTTAATCCGTCCCATAAATTCTGTCACCCACAGCCACATGCAATAAACCGCCTTATGAGATTTCCAATTCTCAACAAGCATACCTTGCGACACGTCTCAATCAATCATTTATTCATGAATTTCCAAAACGCATATTTTAAATTAGTGAACAAAGAAATTAACTCCTAAAAATAGGCAACAATAATACTGGGTTAAGTGCTCATTATGGTTCATGTATTTGATGGGTTTTATAAAAATACTAGTTATATTAAAATACATGTTCATAATTCACATTCACTCCTCGCAAGTTTGCAGATATATGATATATACATACAAATGGACAGACAGGAAAGCCTTTGCATGAGCAGGGTAGAAGCCAAAAAAATATTTTCCTATCCTTTATAAATCGAAGCTTAACAAAGTTTCCTAAGAAAAAAACAGATGGTGCGTATCTCTGCCGCTCACTGTATTAACCTACACTCACCACCTACAACAATCTTCTGCCTACTGCTACCGCTTTTTATCTCCTATAGCATGGCCATTCATCCCACCAGTTCAATAAAATTATTTATGATTGTCGTTACAACGACAAAAAAAAGACTCAACGGCAGAGTTTTTTCCAGCAGCAGTAACCGTAAACCATGTGCTATTTAAAACCCTCATGGGTGTGACTGGTCTACCCAAACTACAAACCAAGCTTACAAATATACGAAAATATGTACAGATATCTCTGCAAAAACGATGATTTCGAGGTCTAAGGACATTGAAACGGGAGATCACATATGTCAACGTGTTTTATTCGAAAAATTTCAATAACGAAAGTAAGTAAGGTACTGGGCCTAGTGTTAGCTGGACCTTATAAGCGTGTATCATACCTGAAATATTGTCTCAGCGGCGATATCTTATCGTCCATATTTTATGTCCCTGGAAGCCTTGAAAGACAATATCCGATAGGACATGGCCGTTATGCAGCCCAAAACAATTCAATGGAAAATGCCAAAAGCTCAGTGCTGTATTCGCTTCAAAGACGATCAGTTACGCGGTATTATATTCAAAAAGTGATTTTAAAGGTGAAAAAAGTGAGGTTTAAAATGAACGAGATATCCCTTCACAGAAAATAGTGTGTATTTTTTTTATAGGGTTCAAAAGTTGCGCTGTTATGGTGTTTCTCACACAACCTGGTCGGGGTGCAGATGGTTTGTGTTGAAGGTGTTCCGTAGGTGGTTGCCCTAGATAGAATTCGAGAGATTGGACTGAATTTGTCGCGTTGGTTGTAGTTTACAGTAACTTGTTTGTTTCCATGTCATTAAGTTGTTATATTCATCGTATACTGCGAGTGTTATGCCTTCGTCAGCACTTTTTTGATCATCTCTCATTCACAACTGATGTTGTACAGTTTTTTTATGAATTGTTCTTGGCTATGGACAGACTTGAACTACAGACGACCACCCTTTTTTTATATTATTGCTTACTAGAAGTCTTCACAATGATAGTTGAATATTGACTTTTCAGCGATGACACCAGTTTTTGGATGAAACTATGGATGTATATCTTTGACCAAAAAAAGTGTATTTAGGTTTTTAATCAAATTCGAAATCCTATTATTCAAAAGGATGCGGAGTATAGAATACTTATAAAGGGAAAGCTTTCACGACCTAACTACTTTGAAGGAGACTGAAGGTGAGAATATCAAAGAAAAGGTTATGATAACTCGTTGTTGATGTTTACGAGTATGCAGGATTGCTGATGGAACCAAAAAGAAATTGCAATAATTTTTTTTCTGAGTAAGTACCAGATTCCCTGTTTGTTTTTTGTTTGCCCCGCAATTACGCACCGGAGTCAATAGAGACAGTAGTTCAAAGGCATTACCACCGAACAGAGGGGGTAGTGGGGGACACAGGAAACGATTGCCACTAGATATACGACTAGATGCTGAGCTGAACAGGTTGGTTTCAGGCCACATAAATCCTCTACTGAACACATCATAAGTCGCTATACTTGACGTTCATCAATTTCACAGAGGCGTTTTACACAATCCAACACCAAGCAATATTGGCAACACCCTGGTGTAAAGGCACCCCAGACAAAATCATTAATTTAGTCAAAAGTTTATACAGCGAGGCAAATTGTCACGAAGGTGAGCTAAGTGTGAGTATAGACGTCAAAATTTGTGTAAAACAAGGTTGTGTACTTTCCACAACGCTCTTTTATATTGTCCTAGATATTGTCACAACGTGGGTGCATGGCCTGCTGAATGACATCGACTACGCGGATGTGATGTCCAGACTATTGTACAAAAGGTCGCGGCAATTGCCGGAAAAACAAAAACGATGCGCGTCAACTCAAACAACCTTCGCGGATGTATCATTCTAAGTTCTGAAGATTGTGAATTCGATATCGAGAAGCGAATCAAAAAAGCTCAGCAGATGTTCGGACAGAAGAAAATATTGAATTCGTTCTTACTCGCACACGGCAGAAAAATCAGTCTTCAATTCGAAAGTAATGTCTGTCCTATTCTATGATTTTTAGACATGGAATGCAGCGCCACGTCTATTGCAACGCTTCCAGTCTTTTTGTTGTGAAGTGAAAAGAATCAATATATATGTACATATGTATATAGATATAGTTGCTGCCATGCACAGGTCATTCCAGGCGTTTCGGCAGAAAATGTATCAGCCCAAATGGGTATCGGCAGACAGTCATTGCAGAGCATTCTACACGAAGATTTGAACTTGTTTTATTATTCGAAATATTTAAAAATATTTAAAATATATAAAAGATTTTATAAAGGTGGTTTTTTGTTTGCTCTTTTCAAATTTCGAAAGAAGTTTTAAACACTTCCGCTGTCCTCCGCTATCTACTTCTATACTACAATTGGTTCATATGTGCATAAGTAAGAAAAAAAAATTATTTGCTTTAGTCTGCCCCCCTTTGATCACAAGCGATAAACTTAAGATAAAGTACTCGTACAATACGAAAAAATCTCCAAAAAGATTGTTATTTTTGTTTGTTCTCCAACAGTTTTAAGTTTATTATTTTTTCTTTTATTTTATAACGGTTGCACAATTCCGTTATTCTTTTAGACTTCTACAATTCCTTGATGCGCTTGTAACATATGTAAAATTGAATTTGTCAGCGCATGTTCATTTATTGAAAATTAAATAAAAGTGAAAAAAAAATTATTTGAAAATGTGTGAATTCGTGTTTTCTAAATATGACTTGTGTAACTATTTTATTAACAATGGAAAGAATATAGAATATAAATATATAGACCTTAAGAAATACTTATATCACAACTTCCAATTAACAGGTACGAACCTTTATATTGCTGTGTCAAGTATCAGTAAGAACTTTATTTCAAAATTTAATGATCGCTGGATAAAAGCAGGCAGATCGAAATATCGCTTTGAAAAAAATAACAAACAGTGGTTGTGTAGTGAATTAAAAATAATGTTTGATAATGACCAACCTTCTATATCTGGATAGTTGGAGCGAGGAAGACCCTCAAAAATGTATGAAGAATCGTCGCATAAAACACAAAAACGAAAAAATATGGAATTAGTTCAAGAGTATGGATTGGACTATTTACACAAAGCATATATTCAAGGACTCAGATCTATTGGAGAGTCAGAAGAAGCTTCGCTTGTGGCTATGTTACGGAGTTCAAGTAAGGAAGAAAAAAGAAAACTTTTGAAGGAAATGTCAAGTGAGAAAGCAACTGTTACTTCTTATTCTACTCCTGAGGTTTTAAGTATCTTTATCGATTTAGATCTATTAAAAAACCAATACAAATACATATGTTACTTGAGGTCTTGTTTGGTTGAAAAAAATATTTTAATGTTTCCGTCTTATCAGACTTTAACACAAGCAAAACAACTGTGCTACCCTCCAGAGTCCAGTATTGCCATAACTGATATTGGAGCTAAAGTTCAGTTACAAGACTTGTTAGATCATACTGCTACACGCATCTCGCAAATTCATTCTGTCTACAAGCCTGGGTCCCAAATTTGAAACTCTTTACTAAATGGGGTTGTGATGGCTCTTCGGGGCAAAGTGAATACAAACAAATGTTATATCTGATGCCAACTTATTTATAGCATCACTTGTGCCGATAAAACTTATTGATAAGGATACCAACATTGTCTTATGGCAAAATAAAACTTGTTCTTCTGTGCGTTATTGTCGTCCAATTTCGATAGAGTTTTCAAAAGAAACTCCTGATACGACAAGAGCAGTTGTCAATGACATACAAAAGCAGATCAATGAGTTACAAGTTACTCAATTAAAAATAAATGATGAAGTAACACAAATTCAGCATGAGCTGTTTTTAACAATGATCGATGGAAAAGTGGGTCAAGTCCTAACTGAAACGTCTTCAAGGGCCGTTTGTACTGTGTGTGGAGCAAAACCAAAGGAAATTAATGACTTAATGAAAGTGAAATCTAAACCCGAAAATGAAACTGCATACCAGTACGGCCATTCTACCTTACACGCTTGGATCAGGTGCATGGAATTAATTCTGCATATATCCTACAACCTGTCTTTTAAGAATTGGTCTGCAAATACCCCCAAGAACAAAAAAATTAAAGAAAATAAGAAAAAATATGTTCAAGAACGTTTTCGAGCTGAGCTAGGTTTACATGTGGATAAACCTCGACAAGGCAACAGTAATGATGGCAACACTGCGCGCAGGTTTTTCCAGAACTATCTATTGTCTGCAGATATAACAGGTGTAGATGAAGAACTCTCAAAAGGACTTTATGTTATTCTGCAAACGCTTTCATCCGGAATGTGTGTCAGTGCCCAAAAATTTGGTGAATATGGCTTTAATACTGCTCAATTTTATGTAGAAAAATATAGCTGGTACTTTATGCTATCTTCGGTACATAAAATATTAATGCATGGTGAATCCATCATTAAACATTTCATGGCATTGCCTATAGGTCAGCTATCAGAAGATGCCCAGGAGGCGCGTAATAAAGATTACAAAAAAATGAGATTGACGTATTCCAGAAAGTGTTCAAGAGTAGCAACGAACGAGTTTGTCTTGCATCGCCTATTATTGACATCAGATCCCCTTATGTCAAGCTTACGAAAGCAAGAAAAATCTGCATCCAAAGAGCTTTGGGAAGAAGCTATACAACTTCTGGAAAACGAATAATTCCATTTTTTTTTTGTAACTTATAAAAGCAGATTTTTTAAGTCAGACATTTAATTTTATTATGATAACCAACATTATGGTAAACAATTTTAGGTCCACCAATTGTAGTATTTTTAATTTCGAATAATTTTGTAATATTAATAAAAAAAATATTTACACTAAATAATTACACTACTTCATACCCAATACATTCAAGATGATGTGTGCAAAATTTCATTCAATTCCGTCGAGAGATAAAAAAGTTACAGATTTTTGAGACGCAAAACTTCACTTGGGCCCATAGTGCGACGTGCCGATTCGAGGAATTTTTCAATACGATTCTTCGAATGGTGGAAAAGGACGAAACCATGGTAAATTCCATTTGCATGCCAGACGAAGCCCATTTTGTCCTAAATAGCAAAATTGTTGAAAATGTAGTGACTCTAACCACGAAATTCTCCATGACACGGAATTGCACTCAGCTCGGTGTCGTGCTCAGTTTAATCAGGCATTGTTGGGCCACATATTTTTGAAGAGAACACCCATGCTGTCACTGGAGGCTGTTTAATTGATTTAAAAAATTTGATGAAATTTTTCTGTTCAGAACTACCCCGAAAGAGAATTAATTTCAAGTCTGTAAGGTGCGTCCGAAAATGTTAAGGCCATCGAAAAACTTGGAAGTACAGGCAATAAATCAAAAGTATTAATAATACTAACAATTTTTATGTCTGGATTATCTAGAAAAAAAATCCGAAATTCTTTACAAATTCAATAGTACACAGTATTTAAAAAAGTAGATTAATTTTGATGCCCCAAAATCATAGTGCCACTGGTTGTATTTGTATTAACGTCCCCTTTTTTTGCAATTGTATTTTAGACTCTGTTTGGCATTGAGCTTAACAATTGTTGGATTGTTTCTTTCTTTTTTTGCCAACTGCGCTCTTAAGCTCAAGGATGTTGTTAAATTAGCGCCCCCCAGCATACACCAGTCTTGCTAATATGCCTAATAACTTTTCGATTGGGTTCATTTGTGACGAGCGTGCTGGCCATTTTAGAAGAAGCCGCCACGTGAATTGGAGCAATTTTGGTCCAGTTCTTCGAGAAATGATATAAGGGTTGCCTCAAACGTCTTATTACTTCTCCGCATTCATCCTGTTAGAAACAATTGCTAAATCGGATGTTCCATATTAAATAAACACGTCATAAACCATTACACTACCTCATCCATGCTGACGTTTGGAGAACGTCAACCCGTTCGGCCTGTCTAAATTTAACTTTTTTTCGTCCCTCCACACAACTTCTCTCCACTCTTCATCAAAGGTCATGTGCTTTCGAGCCCAGTCTAATCTGCCATCATCCTACGATTTATAGTAAGGACCGGACGCCTTTACAAATCTGTACTGGCGACTTCTATTCCAGGACATTTGATTTTTTTAGGGTTTGCGCAGGTGAGTGACGCTCTTATGGTGTTTGCCACACAACCTGGACGGGGTGCAGATGGTTTGAGTCGAAGGTGTTCGTTCACTACTCTCCGGGGGTGGTTGTCCTAGATAGGATTCGAGAGATTTGACTGAATTTGTCGCGTTTCTTGTAGTTCACAACTTTTTTTGTTTCCATTTCATGAAAGAGTTATATTTGAAATGCACACACAGAGAATGATTTTCAGAGTGATCTGCTGCAACACGTCGAATACTGTATGTGGAATTAAACAGTTATCATAAAATGCGCTTTTTCTGGTGATCAGGTGGACAGCCCGATTTTTTTTTTGTGTCATATGGAGTCCCCAATTTCTTAAAATTTTGAATGAGGTGATAGGAACGATTTAACTGTCTTCCAATTTCATGCATAGGTTCGCCACTTTTAAATAATTCAATTACTTGACATTTTGCTAATTCATTCAAAGACTTTCCTCTTCACATCTTGACAATGTTTACTCAAACGCGAAAAGATTGACACTGATCGGGAGCAAATCATCGCTATTCATACAGCCAAGGAGTACACATTGTAAGACATATTAAAATTTAACAGTTAGAGAAAGGAAACAGCTGCAGTCGGGGTTTGGCGCTACCTTTATGGGACACTAAATTCGTGTGTAAATGACTGCAAATAACAGTTGATACTTCGAAATAGTTGGAATTTTAATTATATTTTATAAAGGGTGTTTTTTATAGAGGTATAGAACTTTGAAATGGAATAAAGCAAAGATGATTTTTTTAAATTGACATGAAATTGACTTTATTCGAAAGATAATCTTCTCTCATTATAATTTAAATATAATTTCCGGCATATGACCGCCACGGCTGGCTCGGACGTAGTCTAATCTGGAGGTCGAATTTTCGATGATTTTTTTCAACATCTGTGGCCGTATATCGGCAATAACGCGGCAAATGTTGTCTTCCAAGTAGTCAATCGTTTCGGGTTTATCGGCGTAGACTAGCGACTTCACATATCCACACAGAAAATAGTCAAGCGGCGTTAAGTCGCACGATCTTGGAAGCCAATTCACGGGTCCGTAACGTGAAATTATGCGGTTACCAAACGTTTCCTTCAATAAATCAATTGTGGCACGAGCTGTGTGACATGTTGCGCCGTCTTGTTGAAACCACAGCTCCTGCACATCATGGTTGTTCAATTGATGAACGAAAAAGTCAGTAATCATGGCTCTATAGTGGTCACCATTGACTGTAACGTTCTGGCCAGCATCGTTTTTAAAGAAGTACGGACCAACCCATAAAGCACACCAAACAGTCAGATTTTGTGGATGTTACGGTGCCTCAACATACACTTGAGGATTATCATCACTCCAAATACGGCAGTTTTGTTTATTGACGTATCTCTCCCCCTACCCTATTTCATGTCGTTGATATTCATTTTTGTTCGAAACACCAATTGGCATGGGAGGTATCTATTATTGGTGTCCATTCACCCCAACAATCTGGAAACAAAAATATCAAGCATGAATACCCGGCTGAAATCATGTTCTTTCAACTTTTGATTTCCACTCGAATTCCCTAGAAAGCATATTAATTTCTTTTTTTTTCAAGTTTTTTCCCAACCGTCATGCGACTTTGGAATGATATCAATGGCCAAACATCTATTACGAAGGCAATAGAAAAAAATACTGTGTAGCGCAGTCTCCTTAAATTAATAAATCACATCATTCTCCGCGTCCGATATCTAAACACTGAATCACATGCGATGTGATTTTATGACGATTCCGGGCATGACCCAGATATAAATTGTCTGGTGCAACGCCCTAGCTTGAAGAATTACCATATTCCGTGACGTTTCTTGCCGTCAAATGGATTTGTCACTGAAACAATTGGCTGCAATTCGACTTCTTCTTCTTCTTCTTCTTCTTCTTTTCCTTTTTATCCCGGCGTCGTTATGGTCAGAAGTGTAGGACCATAACCTTCCCACTTAACTGCATTCCTACTGGTCCGCTTGTGGGGTCCGCCGGTTTGACCTCAGAAAGTAGCGGCAGGCTTCCCGGTTTGGGATTACTTCATCGCTGAGGCCAATCAAATGCTGGTGGTTTTGCATTTGTTTGCACCAATTGTTTTTCGGCCTGCCTTTTTTGCGTGTTGAAATTGGAATGTTGATTGATAACGCCTTTTGGACGGGGTTCAAAGGATCTCTCCTTTGAACATGGCAATACCAACTGAGTCGGTCGCGCTCTATCTTTCTTGTGATGGTTTCTTTTACGTGGAGGCTTCCTCGGATCTTTGAACTTCTAATTCTGTCACGCTTTGTTACTCCCGCTGTCATGCGAAGCATCTTCATCTCAGTTGCCGTTAATTTGCTCTCATACTTTTTGTGCATTGTCCAGCATTGTGAACCGTATGTGAGCGCCGGACGTACAACTGAAGTGTAGAGCCTTCCTTTCAGCTTAGGGGGCATTTTTCGATCACAGAAGATGGCGGAGTTTTCCCGCCACTTCATCCACCCTACGCTTACGCGATGTTTGATGTCGTCATCACAAGTTGCTTCTCTATTAATCATAGATCCCAGATATTTAAACTTTTCACACTTGGGAAGCACTCTTCCATTCAAGTAAATGTCTGGAATAGGCTGATGAGGGTCAGAGAACGGGCAGCACAGATACTCTGTCTTCTTTGAACTAATACGATACCCGTGTCCCTCAAAAATGTCCACCCACACATCAAGTGCTCGTTGTAGGGACGCCTGATCATCACTTATAATGGCCCCATCGTCAGCAAAGAATAGCTGGTGCACATTGGGGTCCGTCACTTTTCCTTCAAGCAAGCAATCAAGGACTGCTATAAAAAGCAGTGGGCTGAGGACGCTCCCTTGGTGTACACCGACTTTGATTGCGAACTCTTCGGTGACTCCTGCGGTGCATCTTACTCTTGTCGTTGCTCTCTCGTACATGTCCATAATCACTCGCACGTAGGTTTCTGGAACTCCTTTTTGTCTTAGCGCTACCCATAAAAGATCTCTTGGTTGCCGGTCAAATGCCTTCTCGAAATCAACCAACACCATATGCAAGTCCTTTGAAGAATCACGATGCTTTTCCATCATGATCCTTATACTTTGGATTGCATCTGTTGTTGATTTACCCGAGACAAACCCGCACTGGTCATCAGATAGTCGTATTATTTTCCGCAGTCGGCTATCTAATACCCGTTCAACGATCTTCATGGTGTGCGACATCAGCTTGACAGAACGGTAGTTATCACAATTTCGCGTATCACCCTTTCCTTTGTGCAATGGAAGAAGATAGCTTTCCCTCCATTGATTAGGCATAGTGTCGCCTCTCATAAGTTTGGAGATAAGAACCATGAGCCATCTAGACCCGATGTCTCCCATCTTTTTCCAGAACTCAGAGGGTATCCCGTCCGGCCCAACAGCTTTTCTTTTCTTGGAGTTTTTAACCGCGTACCGAACTTCTTCGACTGTGATGTCGGGTATTTCGGCATGATTCGGGGCGGCTCTTGGAAAGTACACTCGGGGAAACTGTTCGTTCAGAAGTTCCTCGCAATACTGTCGCCATCTGTGGAGAATTTTTTCGTCTTCCACAAGGAGTTGGCCTTCAGCATTGTTAATAAACTTTGGGAAACGAATCTCCTGAGCATTTCTTCTTCTCTGGGCGGCTATCTTAAAGATATTTGCTCCTTTGTTCAAATTGTTTTGTCGAAGCTCCTGGGTAGCCTGGTTCCTGTCAGACGCGGAAGACGATATTTCTTCCAACTCCTGATAGAGGCCTTCCATGCTTTTCGCTTTGAATTCGGCGCATTTTTTCTTCGCGATACCTTTGCAACATCTATATACCTTTTCACGGCGAGCTTTTTCCTCTCTATTAGTAGAAGAGCACTTTGACCAAGCTTGGAAAGCCATTTTCTTTTCGTGTATCACTGCTTTGGCTTCGTCTGTCCACCACCAGGTTTCTTTTGCGTGTTGGCAGGGGCCTTTAGATGTTCCGAGCAGTGATTTGGCTTTCTCCAGGCCAGATTGTTGTAGGGAATCCCACATGTCTTGTGCTCTGCACTCCTCATTACCGACCTCATCGATAATGGAAGAGAGGTAGTTTTCCATGATGGTAATAAAAGCTTCGCCTTTTCCTTTATCCAGCTTATACCACTTGATTCTCTCAGACACCTTCGTTTGCTGCTTTGACTTCTTTCTCGCATCCAGAAAAAATTCAGTCAGGAGGAGACGGTGTTGAGGGGCGATCGCGTCTCCCAGGATCACTTTGCAATCTTTAGCTCGTGGCTTCATGAAACTGGATACCAAATGATAGTCTATTTGAGTTTCATTTCCGCCGCTGCTATAAGTGATCAGGTGCCGGCTTTGTTTGACGAACATGGTATTTAGCACTATAAGACCGTACGACTTGCACATGTTTAGGATATCTTCACCTGAAGAGTTCCTGGTGCCGTATCCCAGCCCTCCGTGGTAGCCTTCATAGTCTTCGCTTGTCTTCCCGACATGTCCGTTTAAATCTCCCCCAACAAACAAAAGCTCTTCCTTTGGGATGATTTTGACAAGGTTGTGGAAATCTAGCCAGAATGCATCTTTTTCTTTTTGTTCGCATCCTACTTGAGGGGCATATGCGCTTACGATGTTCCACACCTCACCATGCATCACCAATTTGAGAGCCATCAAACGGTCACTGGACTTTGAAATGGTTAAGACGTTGCCAAGTAACTCTGCCGCAAGGATGATGGCGATTCCGTTTTTTCCTTGTTCCAATCCATAGTAAAACATCTTGTAGGCTTTTGTTTTAACGTCCAAGAAACGTGCCCGATTACCGGTGTTTCGCCATTTCGTCTCTTGTACGCACAGGATGTCTACTCGCCTTCTAACCATCATTTCTTCAAGCTCATAGCTGCGCCCACTCATGCTTCCAACGTTCCAACTCGCGACTCTTAAATGTGGCTTACGCCGTTGCATTACTTTGCTATCCCCCGGAAATCCTATAGCTCTGACCCGAGCATTTCTGCTCGTCCCAGGACCACGACCATTAGTAGTGCCTGGCGGGGTAGTGCTTTTCCTTTTAGCGTTCTTTTCCATAATGCTACGGTTTGACCGTTTTCATTCTTCCCTTCCTTTTTGACACGGGCATGCTCCAGATTTTTTATTTTTTTTTTGATTGATCTTACTCTTACAACACCGGTGATCTCCAGTCGTGTCAACCCACTGATTTGCATGCACACTTGTGGGGCAGTTTAATGGTGGTATATGTGTCCCTAGGCTCACCTTGGTGTTTTCTAAATTGCCTAGATGTGAGTTTTGTTTACCTTTGTTTAGTCGCCTTTTACGACAAGCGATAGGTATCGCTGCAGGGATATTCTTAACCCGTCCCTGCACGAGGGGCTGCAATTCGACTCTGGTTTATAATAAACGCCATTATGACTGGCGCTCACCTTGGTCCAGATGAGCGACACTACTCATGCCATCAGTCGCCCTTCAAAACGTCCATCTAAATTTCGCACATGTGCTCGAAAATAAATATATTTTTGGATCGCAATAGGGAAACGCAAAAACAGAGCTAATACTCTGTTGTTTGTTTTGTTTTTTTTTTTTTGACGAGAATTGAGGTTTTGAAGCGGAATGATTTTCTGAAACGTTTTTTTTTTTTTCAAGAGCGGCTAATGTATTTTCGACAATCTGTTGTGCTGGTTGAAATGGATTTTTGAGGTAGATCGTGGGATTTTAAAAATAAATTTAGCATGCATTCGTAAGATAAATGATGTTCGATTTGGCTCAAGTCCTGACGTAAGACACCCATATGGATGATGTGGAGAAATGGGGAATTTTTTTGGTGTCATCCGAATGGAAGTGTGATCGAAAAATGATACGACAAGGGGTAAAAAGATTGAATACGATTTTAATGAACAACGCACAAGGTAGGAGAAAATGCAAAACGTTTCCTGCTCACAGGAAACTAATAAAAATGTTAATAGCCCTTGAGAGAGGGGTATCGACCAAGGAAGGCGGCTATTTTTGACTTTAATGAACTGCTTCATAATCGTTTCAGTTTCTTTGAAAAGGTCCGACACCAGATGACTACACTAACGTCTTCTCAATAACGATTTGCTACCCTTACCCAATGTGAAAATTGCAGCTTGCCGTGCGTGCTAACAAGCAATTCCCGTTAATATTATAATTCTGTTAATCGATTTGAATAAGTCTCCCACTCCCGAAGCCCCGAATAGTCACGCATTTTAAACATGATTAATGGTCACAACCGACCAGAACAAGATCTCGCCCAACCCCCATTGATATCAAAAATAAAACGAAAATCTATTGAAAATCTCCATAAATTTTCGAAAATAAGCTTCTTTTAATCTCACCTGCTTCCCAGGAAGACTGACTAGCTTCGTGAATTCCTCGCGGTATATTTATCCCGTTTTGCGTATAAAGGTATAGAAAATTCCACTCAAACATTAAGAACAATTAAAAGATTTTTTTTTCTGTTTTTCTTGCATTCGCGTGTGTTTGCACCAACAGGAAGTGCACTCAGATGGGATTTTTGTGTCGCGATTCTTAGGAAAGAATGAAATGAAAAGCACTAAAAAAACGGGTCGACGTTTCTTTACACCGTTAAACTCGCATGCGGAACCAGTGCACGTACTACGGGTCCGTATCGCGCGCAAAAAGGGCAATGAAACGCCAAGCACGTGAAATGGAACGAACGGACGGGAGAGCTTGAAATCTTTGTCATAAAATAAAATACAATACATATAAGCGAATCCAAAAAAACAGAAAAACTATAAACAAAAGCACCCTCGCGGCGGGGTGCAATTGTTGGGGGGTTGGAAGACAACGAAAGAAATTTACATCTGCAGGAAAGGATAAACTTTTCCTGCTTTGCTTTGGGTTTATACGGGTCGTGTGTGTCGTTTTACGTTTTGTTTCCCGCTTTTCTATTGTTTACAACTAATTAATGGATACACACGCTATACTCCGACTCGACAGTGCGATACGGCGACGACCAACACGATCTGAACGCGTAAACGAAACTGAAAATTCTGACGTTCGGGCATGTTTGGGGTAGTGCCCGCCGACGAAAAGGCTTTCTTCTCGTGGCACGCGGGTGGTTGCCATTGTCGGCTACTTGAGATCTTTTCAGATCGACCAGATGCGGATATTTTTTTTTTTTTTTTTTTAGTTTCGTTTTGGTACGCAACAGCGACGGCTAATGAATGAAAAGGAATTTTTATATCTTATTTGTTGGTTTTAATTTACACAATTGAAACTTTTATTTGGATGAGATTCTGGCGGTTGCATGGTGATGGGAAATCTGCTGCAGTCGCTGCAATTATGAAGATGATGATGGGCTGTGTGAGTAAGTATGGCTGAGGGCTTCTGACTGGCTTTAAGTACTTTTAATTGTGACAGGAATGCGCGAACTATTCGTATGATTGGTCATGGCATCCTTTTAGCATATTATAACTCATTGGCCTGGCTTTAATGTGATTACGTCAAAATAAAAAAGGAAAGTAAAACAAATACACTCGATTGACCAATAAATAAAAATAGATAAACAAATACATATCAATGTTGGAGCATCGTTACTTTATTGCTGACGCCGCATGCGTCAATAAAATATGTTAATAAAATCTATAATAAAACTGATTTGTGCTTCGGCAAAGAGTAGACGAGCTCCAAGGATGTGAAAGGAATTGAATGTTAAGCAGTTGCTTCGAATCACAGTCCTTTTCTCAATACTTTCTCAATACTACCCTGACCGCATAAGCACCCATTATTCCACGGTATAAAATGGGGTAGCTATCGGTATCAATTAAGACTTAAAACCCATTCGGTATAGTGTTAGGTAGAAATGCACTGAAAGACTCTCCGTTCGAATGGAAATGTTGACGAAAACTCAGTTTGGATAAGTCAAAAACAATGGATTGTCCAGATACAAGATTTGAAAGGATGATATTTAACGCATATTTAATGATTATAGTTATTCTAATTAAATAAAAACATTCCTTAAAGCATAAGTTTGAAGATAAAAGGAAATAACGTACTTTTCCTACCTCAAAGGTATATACGATGAGTTACTACAAGACAACAACACAATAAATTCAGACAAGTACTGCTTACATTTGGATCAATAAAAGATCAGCAAAAAGTGTCCAGAATTAATCATTAGGAATGGCGCCATTTTTTATCGTAATAACATCAGATAATAAAAGTTTGTAGACTCTAACAATTATTAGAGTTTGACTGGGATGTTACGTCCCATCCAACGTTTTCCCTCGACATTGCACTCACTGATTATCCCCAAAAAATTACCCTAATGGTATAAACGTTGCTACTTTAGAACTCCTCAAAAACTACTTGGACAGCTTCCAGGTTCTTTGTTAGCTTCTTCGTCTACGTAAGATGAAATTAGCCGAAATATGAAAAAGCATTGTGCAAGATTATCTGCGAGAATTGTTCATTCGAATGTTGCTTGAAAATCCCCAAAGAGGATTATCCAACAAGAGGTGTGATTTTAAAGCAATAACAAAATTAATATTATTTGAGATGAAAAGAGATGATGTCTTTATTTTGTTCTTAAGTACAAGCTTTAAAATTAGTAATGGAGTAAAATATCTGCCAACGGTCGTTCTTTTGCCTAATTTATTCTTTAACACTGTTTAAGTTCAATGGTTATTAATCGGACGAACTCGGCAGCAGTTAAAGCCTATATGACACCTGGATGAACACTTTAATTTATTTTCTCTGTTTTCTGAGAACAGAAAGAAGATTCAGTGATGCAGAATGAAGGTATCAGAAATAAGCTACCTGTGGCAAATACAGGATGGATACTCACAGAAAAGCAGGTAGTCACCACAAGCTTCAAGGATGTCCGTTTCACTGATGTCAAGCACTTTGAGGTGCTTAACAAAAGTGTAGTGGCCAGTAACTATGCCCACATACGTTTATATCGTAAGTCAATTACACGAATATCACGGACAGACAACTTGACCTGAACTTCAGATGCCGAAACGTGTGTTATTACCGCAAGTGACCACCTCCTCTCTACTTACACCCTTATCGGGAACACTTGCACTCAACAATCACTTCACCATTATCCACTCCGAAAATATGTTACGTACTGCTCCAACCTTCGGAAAGCCGACCTTGAAACATTACCCAGTAATGATAACGTTGATTTTCTCTTAAAACCTAACAAAGACATGTTTTAAGATGATACAAATGATGGCAGACTTATCTCAAAAGCCACTCAGCATCTTACTTTTCTAATTACCAGACGACTTAGACTGAAATTATACAACCATGTGAATCCCTCTGTCTGCAATAATTGAACCGAATGCAACCCTGCCTTATCTCCTATGCCTAGCATTTGTACCACTCATCAATGTTAAAAAAAAGCCCAATAACTCCGGATAAACTTTTTTCAATACATCCTCTAAATACCCAAAATAGTTGCCAACATTTTGCCCATTTCTTCAACCAAATGTTCATCAGCTAAGTTCTTTAGCGCGATGGTTTTTCGATTAATGAGAGACTATTCCCACACGTTTCTGGCCTGAGTGAATACAACTCTCGCCTTAGTCACAGAAAAAATACATAACTTAAAGGACGAAGGCGAAACATCAAACAATACCTCTGACTGCCCTAATTCAAAGTTGCATTTTTAAAGGACTCCTTGAAACTCAGCTTTGAAAAAACATCTCTCTAATTCATAAAAGTATCCAACTATCTGGCAAAAGATCGATCGGCAACCACTAACCTAATTTAGCTTATTTCACAATCGTTGCGTAAACTCGTACATGGCTAGAAGTAAGGGTTGTTACCACCGACTTCAGGAACGTCTTCGCTAAATTTCGCATCAATACTTATCATGTTCACTGCCTCTAGTTTCCACCCGATTTTATCCTGTGGATCAAATCCTACCTAGAAAACCATGAGTATAACTTTAATTTAGATCTTCTAATTCTGATCTAATTATTGTCACTACCGAAATCCCTCAAGAGAGCCACCTCGGCCCATTGATATTTATTCTAACCATTAATGATGTCAATGGTGCCGACATGAACTCTCTCCATTCCGTATGCACTGATGGCATGAAAATCTCCAAATAATGAACATATCTGCGGATATCTGTTCTCTCTCTTTCGACCCAAAATATTTGATGTCAAAAAAATCGCTTCATGTTGTGTATTCGTTCCGTTCCCAGAACCTAAGCTACCTATAATGAAGTCGATCCTCCTGTCAATTTCTTACTTGACAGTGACCGAGAAGCTAACATAACTTTCGTCTTCACATGGAAAATATTGTTAAACGTGCCGACTCCACCATCTGCTATGCGAAGGGTTGGTCAAAGAAGTTCTCGAATCCTTAATCACCCAGTCAAGTCTGCCTATAATTTAAGACTGTACAACTTATGTTTATTCGATTTGGCCTTCGTGATATTTACCGCTTTATAAGAATCCTCTAAAATTAATTAACGACGAGAGGTTACAGACGTACTTTTAGTGTTCTACCTTGCAAAGCTAGGGTAGGAAAGGCTTGTGCAAAGGCTTTCCCATCTGTCAAACCAAACTTGCCGAGGAGCTACCAGTCTAAAACGTGGCTGTGTTATAGAGTTCACGATTCTGAGCTCCTAGCGACCAGTTATAGAACCCTAGCTACCGTGAGTCCTGAGATCCAGTTTGCCAAATTCAAGGTAGAAGACCAGAATCGTAGCTTGGCTCCCGGCGAGCTAATCCCATCTTGTTTATCCATGTCCAGGCGGTAATATTAACTGCATATGATTCCCCTCAAAATATTTCCAATGCCCCTTGTTTTTAACAACTCCCAACTATGGCTACCACTCTTTTCGAGCTACAGTAAAACAAGTCCCGTCTTAGAAATGTCTACTAGGCTCCCCTTGAACCCTTCTTTAACCGTTTTGCTATATTTTCCTTTAGATTCTAAGTTTAGATTTTTTAACTTATTTTTTTGGTAAAGCTTGTATCAAGAATAGTCATGAAGCCTACGCCCTGAACTGTATCGCCATCTGCGTCTGTATGACTAAACTATTCCTTGAAGTATGGCGAAAGAGGTTACAGCAGCCTGTTCGATCAAAGAATTAATGAATTCATATCCATCACAACAACATTATGCATGATCTGTTGGGTGATCAAGACCTTTAGGCAAAATGAGATACAATTTTTGATAAAGCTGGGTTCACATTTTCAGCTGAGCTCGTCGGAAGGACTCTTCACATTAAAAACTTGTCTGAGACGTTCAAACTGACGATGACTTAAAGCGGTATGAAGTGTACCAAAGTTTTGCGCGATATTTTATTTATTTATTTATTTCGTCTACCAAAGTACAATTTCTACTAGACTACAGAAAAATTGTTGAATGGAAATTATAAAGAATTCACAATAATAAGCAAAAGTTCATGATCATTGAAATGAGCACAAGCTGAGGTTATAGGGTCATTTTGACCATAATTTGTAACATGTCTAGAAACACAAAAGAAGTCGTGGTCTCTAGGCCTTAAACTGCGGGCAGGAGCATAAATATTTAATAGCGGAAGTAAAAAAGGACAATCAATGTGAGCGGTAATAATGTCATAAACAAAGATTTATAATTTGGGAAATTATTTACATCCCATCGTAACTTTCTTAAAGCAAATCTGGTAAAACGACTTTGGATCCTCTCAATACGATTTGAACTATTGTTGTAGTGAGGATTCCAAACGACACAACAATATTCCAAAATTGGGCAAACTAGAGATACATACAACGATTTGGGAGTGTATGGGTCACGAAACTCATAAGAATTACGGAAAACAAAACCTAACCTAACAGGCACAGTCAACTCATGGAAAGGATACCACTTTGATCATTCGACCCCGTAAAAATTAGCTAAAGTAATAGTGTGTATACGTGGTAATTAATAGGAAAGTTTAAGAAGTATTAAAACTGGTTAAAAACGCATTAAATTAACTAAAAAAAAATTTAAAAAAACAGAAACAGTAACAAAATAAAGTGTGACAATAAGTAAATTGACTTATAAGTGCTAGTAACGTTTTCAAAATGTTAAACTCCTGTGAGCAAGTGAGAGAAGTGAGATCATCTGAGAAAACAAACAGTGCTCTCGGCTCTGCCTCCCCTGTTGCGTCAAACACCATCAAATTATGGGAAAAAATGTATGCTCCGTTGGAAGCTCTCAACCTAAAGTTCAACGAATCCTTCTCTGAGTTGAAAGGTGATATCAACCAACTCTACGATAACCTCTCAGAGCGTCTATCTGCTTTAGAAAAGGACTTCACGAACAGGATAGCTACTCTGGAGAAAGAGATGAATGAAAGGCATAGTTCTACCAATCATTCTGTTTTCACTTGTAAAAGCAGACTTGATCTTCTTCTTTTCCTTTTTCCCGGCGTCGTTTGATCAGAAGTGTAGGACCATAATCTTCCCACTTAACTGCATTCCTACTGGTCCGCTTGTGGGGTCCGCCGGTTTGACCTCAGAAAGTAGCGGCAGGCTTTCCGGTTTGGGATTACTTCATCGCTGAGGCCAATCAAATGCTGGTGTTTTTGCATTTGTTTGCACCAATTGTTTTTCGACCTGCCTTTTTTGCGTTTTGAAATTGGAACGTTGATTGATATCGCCTTTTGGACGGGGTTCAAAGGATCTCTCCTTTGAACATGGCAATACCAACTGAGTCGATCGCGCTCTATCTTTCTTGTGTTGGTTTCTTTTACGTGGAGGCTTCCTCGGATCTTTGAACTTCTAATTCTGTCACGCTTTGTTACTCCCGCTGTCATGCGAAGCATCTTCATCTCAGCTGCCGTTAATTTGCTCTCATACTTTTTGTGCATTGTCCAGCATTGTGAACCGTATGTGAGCGCCGGACGTACAACTGAAGTGTAGAGCCTTCCTTTCAGCTTAGGGGGCATTTTTCTATCACAGAAAATAGCGGAGTTTTCCCGCCACTTCATCCACCCTACGCTTACGCGATGATTGATGTCGTCATCACAAGTTGCTTCTTTATTAATCATAGATCCCAGATATTTAAACTTTTCACACTTGGGAAGCACTCTTCCATTCAAGTAAATGTCTGGAATAGGCTGATGAGGGTCAGAGAACGGGCAGCACAGATACTCTTTGAACTAATACGATACCCGTGTCCCTCAAAATAGTCCACCCACACATCAAGTGCTCGTTGTAGGGACGCCTGATCATCACTTATAATGGCTCCATCGTCAGCAAAGAATAGCTGGTGCACATTGGGGTCCGTCACTTTTCTTTCAAGCAAGCAATCAAGGACTACTATAAAGAGCAATGGGCTGAGGACGCTCCCTTGGTGTACACCGACTTTGATTGCGAACTCTTCGGTGACTCCTGCGGTGCATCTTACTCTTGCCGTTGCTCTCTTGTACATGTCCATGATCCCTCGCACGTAGGTTTCTGGAACTCCTTTTTGTCTTAGCGCTACCCATAAAAGATGTCTTGGTTGATATGATAGAAAATCACTGCTGTCGCATTGATGCCATTGAAAATGATGTTTCAATAATAAAATGTTTCAATCTCTGGATAACGACAACACACAGCTGAAGCTACACATTGATGCTCTTGCCCGAAAAAGCATTGCTGGAGACATAGTTCTCCATGGTATGCCACGCAAAAGAAACGAACACCTTAATGACATCTTTGCTAAGTACTGTAATATTATAAATACAGATGTGGTCAAGCCTAACTATGCTTTTCGTACGAATAAGGCGCACAACTCAGCAGATAGAGGTGCAATCATTTTTAAGCTGCCCCATGAACACTGCAAAATCAATATCTTAAGGTCAACAGCCGCTTATTATAAACAAAGCTCGAGATTGGTTTCTCTAAGCGACCTTGGCTTTGACAGTGCTAAGTTTGTGCGTGTATATGAGAGCTTAACTAAGCACAATCATGCTCTCTTTCGTAGCGCGAATGCCCTTCGAAGAAAAAAACTCCTGCACTCAGTGTATACCAGGAATGTGAGAGTTTTTGTCAAGCAATCACCCGGGCAAAAACCGATCCCTATCGTTCACGCTCTCTCGTTGGATCAGTTGTGTAACAATGTAACCGTTGCCCTTTCACCCGTAGCCGATGAAGCTGAAGCTGAAGATGCTGTCGCTGTTTGATGTTTCACTGTCTCTTCCCAATCAACTCTCGCATGTTCATTACACTCTACGTATGTCTTTTTATATTCAATGTTTATTTTCTATGATATTAGTGTTACCGATGTACTACCTTTTGGATTTACTACTACTTTTGTTATTACTCTGTATTTTTACCCATAACATTTCAGGAATAATTTTTTAGCTAAATTTTTACGTGGCTTTCTAAATGAATTTAAATATTTATAATGATTTTGATTTATTTTATTGTATGTACTTTTCTTAGCTTTCACTTCTTCTAAAGGGTCCGCCATCTAACGTTTTTTTTTTCAAGTAGTGCTTATTTCGTGAATGGTAACACTTAGCTCATGTCTGATTTGACAAATAATTAGTTTTATCCTTCCGCTAAATGAATATGGTTGTGTATACGCTTGAACAACGCTTCGCTAAGTGGCCCTGCGATCCACTTACAGAAGATGCCGATTTTGCCAAAAAAATCATCTTTTCAGATGAAGCTCATTTTGATCTTGGCGGGTATGTAAACAAGCAAAATTGTCGCATTTGTGGCACAGAAAACCCGCACGCATACATTGAAAAGCCGGTGCACCCAAAACGAGCCACTGTTTGGTGCGGATTTTGGTCCAGAGGCATAATTGGGCCATTTTTCTTCGAAAATGAGCAAGGAGTGGCCGTTACAGTCAATGGCGATCGTTATCGGGCCATGTTGAACGAATTTTTGTTCACAAAAATTGAAGAGGAGGATATTGGCAACATTTGGTTTCAACACGAAGGCGCTACGTGCCACACAGCCGAAGCTACACTCGATGTTTTGCGCCCTGTTTTTGAAGATCGCATTATCAGCCGCAGAGCTGATGTCTTTTGGCCACCTCGGAGCTGCGATTTGACACCGTTGGACTATTATTTGTGGGGTGCCGTCAAAGATAAGTGTTACGCCGACAGGCCAGAGACAATTGACGCTTTAAAGGACAATATTCGTGAAGCCATTGGTGAAATACAGCTGCACACAATCGATAATGTGCTTAAAAATTGGACCGATCGTGTAGGCTACTGCATGGCCAGCCGAGGCAGCCATTTGAATGAAATTATTTTCCATTATTAATCGGAAGGATTGTACTTTCAAATAAAAAAAGAAATTTGAGAAAATATTCAGTAGTTTTTTTTATAGCATTTTCAAACAAAAAAAAAGTTATTTGCCGGAACCTATATAATTCATTGTGCAATTTTTATGTAATTTTTTATACGTATACAGGGTGTTCCACGAGCAGTGTGTCAAAAAGCTAGAGCGTGTAAGTCTGGTCAAGACAAGTAAAAAACTCGTACGGGAGGGGGGGGTCTATTCCCCCCCCCCCCCCTGTTTAGCCGGGAGGGGCAATTTTCTAAAAAAATGACTTAATTTGGATTAAAAATCAACAGTTACATCCACAATGCCGTGATATACTTTTTTGTAAAGCCAGAAACCTCTTCTTTCATCTTATTTATAAACGAAGCTGTTTTAAGGAATAGTTTTTGAGAAATTAATTTTCAAACTCAAAATTTTGAAAAAAAAATTTCGAACTATTTTTTTTCAAAATTGTATGTAATTAAGTACTAATTTATTTTCAAAAATTCAATTCTCTTATTAGTTTTTTGTTAAAAACAGAAAACCGGATGCAAAAATGTCTTGTAGTTTTTGAGAAATAAAAAAAAAACCCGAACCACTTTTTTCTAAGAAAAACCTTTTTTTTGGTTTTAACGCTGCTGGACTTGTAGGCAAATTAATGTATGAAACATTGACCTCTTTTTTATTACTTTTAAAAAAATCTGAGTTTTATGAAGACACAATAAACTGACACAGTATTGGAATAACCCTGGATTAATCCCTTTTTTTCATTGATAACGCCTGAAAACTGACCTGCCAATTTCGTCTGGGTCCTCCCGCCGCCCATGGGTTCTACCCGCTAGGACCTTAAGACAATAAAACCGCAATTTTTCTTTATTGAAAAACGAAATATTTGCAACCCAAATGTAAATAAAAGGCATCGCATTTTTAATAAAAAACCATTTCCAAATTGGATGTTAACTCATCAACACATTACGATGTCAAACTCATACTCTCGAGAAGAATTAACGGACATGCACTTCTGCTACGGTTTAGCTAATGGTCGGGATCGTGAAGCCGAAAGACTCTACGCTGAAAGATATTCCAACCGGAGGTTTCCCAGTCGTAGCATGTTTTCAAGAATCCACCGACGTCTGCGAGAGCACGGAGTGCTAGAGCATCGAAGAAGCGAAAGATCAGTTACAGATGGATCAGGAATCTTAGATGAAAGAATTTTGGATTTGGTCCGACGTAATTCCTCCCTTAGTACAAGGAGGAAAGCTATTATGCTTGGAGTGCCCAAATCTAGAGTATGGCGAGTGCTTCATACCGAAAACTACACCCGTACCATTCTAGGCCAGTTCAGGAACTCACCTCAAACGACAAATTTTTGAGAGCAGGATTTTGTCGATCATTCTGCTTCGAGATGAAACTGAACGAAACTATTTTGTAAGGATATTCTAGACGGATGAAGCACAGTTTACCAGAGATGGGGTTACTAACTTCCACAATTTGCATCAATGGAGTAGCACCAATCCGAACAACAAAAAACAAAATAAATCACAACACCGCTTTAGCTGTAATGTTTGGCTTGGTATTGTTGGACAAACTGTAATCAGGCCCCGGTTTTTGAATGCCGTTATTAATGGAGAATTATACCTGCAGTTCCTACGAGACCTTTTGCCCGATTTGATGGACAGCGTTCCTTTGACCATAGCAGATAATTTAATCTACCAGCAAGATGGTGCACCAGCACCCTACAGCTTACGGGTTAGAAACTGGCTGGATGATCATTTTAGTGACCGTTGGATCGGAAGAAGGGGACCCACGGAATGGCCATAGATCACCAGATTTAACTCCTCTAGATTTTTATGTCTGGGGATTCATGAAGAATTATGTTTACGAAGTGGAAATAGTATCTTTGGAACAACTGAAAGAACGGATTGAAGTCGCTGGAGTCAAATTGCAGGAAAATTTGTCAAGCATAGACTTATGTGCAGCCATTAGAAGGAGACATAATCTTTGCCTTCTAAAAAATGGGGATCATATTGAAAATGTATTATAATAAAACTCCGGATTTTTTAAAAATAATAAAAAAGAGGTCAATGTTTCATACATTAATTTGCCTACAAGTCCAGCCGCGTTAAAACCAAAACAAAGGTTTTTCTTAGAAACAAATGGTTCTGGTTTTTTTTTAATTTCTCAAAAACTACAAGACACTTTTGCATCCGGTTTTCTGTTTTTAACTAAAAACTAATAAGAGAATTGAATTTTTGAAAAAAAAAAATTAGTACTTAATAACATACAATTTTGAAAAAAAAATAGTTCGAAATTTTTTTTTCAAAATTTTGAGTTTGAAAATTAATTTCTCAAAAACTATTCCTTAAAACAGATTCGTTTAAAAACAGGATGAAAGAAGAGGTTGCTGGCTTTACAAAAAAGGATATCACGGCATTGTGGATGTAACTGTTGATTTTTAATATTTTCTTTCCAAATTAAGTAATTTTTTTAGAAAATTGCCTTTTTCTTGTCTTGACCAGACCTACACGCTCTAGCTGTTTGGCACACTGCTCGTGGGACACCCTGTATAGTAGTCAGTTTCCCGATCAATGGAAAATGGCCAATATTATTCCGATACCGAAGAATAATAGCCCTCAAAATCCGTCTGATTACAGACCGATCAGCATGCTTTGTTTTTTAGCGAAAGCATTTGAAAAGATACTTGCTAAACAAATACAGCAATATATTAATTCAAAAAATCTGTTATCGAATTGGCAATCGGGATCTCGATCTAAGCACAGTTGTGGATCTGCAGTCATGAAGGTAACAAGCGATATTAGATCATCATTGGATGTCGACGATATAGTAGTATAAGTATTGCTTGATTTCTCAAAAGTTTTTGACAGTATTGAATTTCAATTTTTCTCATTTCTCAATGAGAATACTGCAAGCTTACCTACATGTAATCTGCACTCAATCTATTATTACTGAAATCGGAAGGTCGACCCCATTTTTAACAAATATTGGTGTCCCCCAGGGCTCTGTTTTGGGACCACATTTATTTTCACTATATAATAATGATATTCCACAAGTAATTCGGAATTGTAAAATTCATATGTATGCGGATGACGTCTTAATCTACATCCCGCATCCAATCGGATTGCGTGAAGACTGTATAGCAAGAATCAACGAGGATCTTATTAGTATTGCATTGTGGTCAATACGTGCAAGGTGAAACTTAATCGTGTATCGAAAATCACACCTAAGTCTTTCTGTCTAGTGACTCTTTCTAAAACGTCATCCAGTATTCTATATTTGAACTGGATAGGATACAATATTCTTGAAAAAGTTATTATTGTACACTTTTTTACATTAAATTTAAGACTAATTCCAGAACACCATTTGACAGCATTATCCAAATTGCCTTGTAAGCATAAAGCATTGCTACTGACTTGTATAATTTCAAATCGTCCGCAAATAATAAACATTTTGAATTAGAAACGCATGAGGGTAAGTCATTGTTAAAAAGAAGAAATAGTAATGGGCCTAAGTGGCTACCTTGCGGCACACGAATAATTAAAAATAACTTTGGAATGCAACGCTCCAATTTTGACGAACTGTATGCGATTTGTTAATAGTTTCGAATTCACTTTAGAATGGAAGAATGAAAACCGATTTGTTCTAACTTCATTACAAGAACATTATGCTGAACACGGTCGAATGCCTTAGCGAAATCGGTGTAAATCGACTCAACTTGAATACGCTTTTCTACGAGGGTGGTCCGATAAGTACTTAGCCTACGAAAGAAAAACAAACATTTTGGAGAAATGGCGATTTATTTTTCAATATAGTCTCCTTTTAGCTCGATACACTTGACCCAGCGATGCTCCAACTTCTTTAACCCGTCTGAAAAATACGTTTTCTCAAGGTCTGCAAAGTAGTTCTCCGTAGCGGCGATGACCTCCTCATTCGACTGAAATTTCTGCCCGGCGAGTGACTTTTTCAAGTTTAGAAACAAAAAGAAGTCGCACGGGGCCAAAACTGGAGAATACGATGGATGGGGCAGCAGTTCGTAGCCCAATTCAACCAATTTGGCCGTGGCGAGGGCGGAGGTGTGAGCCGGTGCGTTATCATGGTGGAAGATCTTTGATTTCGATACGCGATTTCCCTTCCAAAAACAAGAATCGAATCACCGACCGACATTGCTCTTTTTCCATTTTTCTAAAATCCGCGGACACTCCCGCTTCCACACGTGGTCAAAACAAAAGTACGAATCCGATCCGGCTGAAATTTCGACAGTAGCCGTCTACTAGAATGTACTACACGATAGTAAGTTGCTCTTGCGATACTGGCGCCATCTGGCGGTGAGGTTAAGTACTTATTGGATCACCTTTGTAAATGTTTTAAAGAATAATTTGTGAAAATGGCAAGATTGGTGGCGGTGGATCTACCACGAACAAATCCATGTTGGAATTCAGAAATATGATTCCGGACGCTGAAATATAGCTTGTTTGTAACAATAGCCTCGAAAATCTTGGGGGTTACTTGAAGCATAGCGATTGGTCTGTAATTCTCAATGGATGGTTTCGAACCATCCATATTTTCACGGTTCTTACGATGAGTTTTCACTATTTTAGCATGTCATGCCAAAGTATATATATACATATACCTGGTAACCACCTAGTTTGATAGTTAGATATCGGCGGTTTAATAAAGTTGCGAAATTTAAAACGACACCTCTTGCTGGATACCCTTTAAAATTTCGATGTTTTGCATTGTGCACAGTTGTTGGTATACGCGCTAAAATTGATTCCCAACATATTAATTGTACATATTTGAAATCTTTAAAGCAGTTTGTACCGATATATTGCACACAGCACATATCATCCACAACAAGGAGTAGCCCAAAAGAGTCGAAAAGAAGACAGTTTGTTAGAAGTAAAGTGCCTAGGGGCGCCAACCATTCAGAGTTGCGCAATGACCACAAAAAATGCTGTCCAAAACCTTGCAGCAAATTTATATCTACATCCACGTCCTCCCCCTTATGTAGCATGGCAATTGATGTTAGTGTCATTTCCCATTTTTCAATAGCCCGTGTGTTGTGCTTCTTTCGAGTGCTCTTCTAAAACCGTCTGAAGGTGAACTTTCAATTAGATTGAGTTGTGCCTGTTCGCCTTGAATCTATCCCATTGACTAGCTTCACAGCCGAGATGTCTTTAAAAACGACCAAAGGATATTGCATAACAAAAGCTCTTCAATGATACGAGTATCCTTTATATTTATTTCGATTAGAATCAATTTAATCGACTCGCAAAATAAATATGAGGCAACAAACAGCATAGTCGAGAGAAAATAAATAGAATATCCATCCGCCCACACTTGACGGTTTTCCGGGTTCCGTGGTGTCTTCTTTGTCATGACCTCCATTCCGGTTTGGCTTTTCTATCTGAAAGAAAATCACCCGCCTCCCTACAGAAATATGAAGTATACTCCTACTCTGCCATTCCCGTCTTACGACCATAGAGGAAAGTGGAAGATGTTTATTATGTTTTGTGCCGGTGGTGTAGAAATTTCGTTTGATATCCTTTCATGGAACCGACCAGCAAAAGAAGCTCCTATTTTATAGGTGGCTTCAATTGCCTTATAACAAGGCAAGGCGACATTTTGCTGGAAATCCGAAAAAATCGACATAAGAGGATACAGGATATAAAGGGGTAAACAGAGAATCGGTAAATGTTCTCGACTGGAAAGTGACAGTACGATTGGATGACTGGTGAAGTGTCGGCAGGAGGTGATGATAACAATATGATGCCCTAGCCTGAACGTGGGAAAGAGTATTGTCACAAGTGTCATTACTTTGTAATTCAACAGTATGCTAAGCGGAGTTCTCGGTGATATAATTCAGTCTATGGCAATGGAATATGGAACATAGCATCGTTCATGTGACCACCATGGCTTCTGTTGCAAGCAGTCATGCCAAAGTCAAACTTATCAATCACTTTTTGAAAAATAAGTGAGTAAATGGGTCCTAAATTATCGCCGGGTTATTGGCATAAATATTCGAATAAACTTAAAAAGAGAAGTCGGAAGGTGTCTTGCATGACCTCGGAGGCCAATCAACTTCTCTAACCGAAGTAAGGCGACGTTCATATTTCGTACGCAATGATATGATTGCTTGAAAGCTTGTGTGAGCGATAGCGTTGCCTGTTGATTCAATTCATTACATTAAAAAAAAAATACAATAAGCGGTCCACATGTTCCTATAATGCTCTCCATTAACCGTGACCGTCTCTTAAGCCTTATATTCGAAAAAGTCCAATGTCACGGGCTTTCTGGGCCGGGGTATACTCGCCGGACGAAGATCTATCACATAAATCTATTTGTGACAACGACAGCCGCGTTAGTGTGGGTTGAGGCCCATTCGGGACACTCGGTCGTAGTGGCGCCTTTGTCACCTTATAGCCTTCGCGTTGACAGCACGACAGTCAGTCCCCTTCTGGGTGAGAGCCTGAGTGTGAAGCCAAGCCTGTCTGGGTAAAAACCCGAGTCGAGGCTCTAGCTGTTATCGGCTTGTGCCCTTGAGCGCTACTATAACGTTTGGTTAAAACTCAAGTCGGGGAACTGACCCTACGGTATTTGCCTCGGGAGCTAAAAGGAGTTGATCAATCTCATGTGTATTAAAACCCGAGTCGAAGAATTAATTTCGTTCTATTAGTCCCCACTCACCGTTTTACTCGCAGAGCGATAGCCTCAACTAGTGTCGACCACACACTCGTCCCTCGCTTGTAGGCGACGTAGTCGAAAGGTATGGGTTTTACAAAAAAATATTTAATTTAATTTTGGGTTATGTGATACCACCTTAGCGTCAACACTGCGTCGTCGCTTTGACGAACACTTCTTACCTTATTCGTGTGGTAGTTGTTGTTGTGGTTCTGCCTTGATGTCGATTTTCGATTAATTTTCTTCCTTTGTTCTATGTTCTTTGTTCTTCTCCTTGTCGTTTGCTTCTCCTTCTTGGTTGTTGTCCGCGACTACTTCTTGCTGTCACTACTTGACCTTCTGACTCGGCCTTTTGGCGATGTGAACGGCGCCTTTCCAGTCGTTGCTGACATTTCCCCTGTTTACGGAATCTATCAACGGTAGCCGTAGCCGTTCGTCTTTGGTGTCTTTGACCTAATGGTCTCAGGCAATTTGACAAATTAATGTATTATGTTTGCTTTTTGTATTTTCTACTTGGTTATTTGTAATTTAGTTGATCAAGATGTGTTTATTTGATTTATGTTTGTTCAAACAGTGAGGGAACCATATTTGTTTGTGAAGGGAATTTTTTATTTATTTCTTTATGAAGATGACCAATGTATGGACATTTTCCTTCACAAGCTGACGTCCGACATGAGTCTCCATGAGGTTATGCCTCCTATTGTCTTCAAACTTGCTCGGTGCGTCCTTCAACAACCATTATTTGAATCGTCGAAACCAATTTCTCTATGTAACTCCTCCAGTTCCAAACCTATATTATCCTCCCATTTACTGTGCAATATTTCCCCCCGTATGGCTCGTACTGACCGCCACGATTCCAGCTCTGTTGGAGCGGTATGTATTGAGGAGGTCGTTTGTTTTATTTTCTGAATAAGAGGGCCAGGTTTTTCTTTGTGGTTTGCAGGATGTTGCTTTTGAGATGGTTTCGAGCTTGGCTAACTTATCGGCCCTCTCATGCCCCTCTATGTTGCTGTGTCCTAGAACCCAGAGGAGCCTGATATCAGTCCAGCCGCCAGCTCTTTTAATTTCTTTCTTGCATTGATCCACCAGTTTAGAGCAGGTGGTAGCAGACGAAAGAGTTTGGTTGTCGCTACAAATAGCAGTGGACGTGTAATTGGGGCAGGCTGCACTGAGTATTTTGCCCTTTTCCCGGATCGCTAGCACTTTTTGAAAGATGTTCGAGTGATCGGAGAGACGGAATGAAGCCATCCGAAGCCACCGAAGCCATCAGTGAAAGTCAGAAGTTGAAATTTCGCGGCTGGATTGTACGCTTCCCATTCTTTTCTGGAAGGAAAGTGAGAGTGCACTACACTAATGAAGCCGTGGGAAGGTATGATGCGGCGTAGGAAGCGAGGTCGAATTCGATGGCAAGAAGTGACAGAGCTCTGCCGTGGTTATACGATCAAGGTGACCAGAAGCCCGCTTCCTTAAGTCTGATGGCGCCGCACAGCGCCGTGTATTTTATGTGAAGGTCCAGTGCTTCGGAGGGGGATGCTTTCATAGCTGCCCTGGTTCCGCTTCCTGCTGATCTTTGGATCTCATTAAGTTTGTCGATGTTACAAGCTTTGCTTGAAGCTGGCCACCAAATTAGGGAGCCATAGCTGGGGATAGGACGGACAACAACTGTGTACATCCACAGATATGAATAGATATGAATCCCCACCTTTTACTGAACTATTTACTGCCAACATAGAAAGTTACACCAGCTTTCTTAACTCGGTTTTCTATACTGGACTTACAGTTAAGCTTTGGTTGTAGGAGAACGCCTAGATATTTAGTGCTGGAAGAAAGAAATAGGGTCGAGTTGCTTAGCGGTGGAATTTTAAATGGCGGTATTTTGGTCTTGGTGGTAAATAGCGGCAGCTCAATTTTCTTTGGCTTTATGCTTGGGCCTCAGCCTGTAGCCCAAGCGTAAACTCTGGCCAAAGCCCGCTCTATGATTTCACTAATCACAGAAGGGAACATCCTTGATACTAAAATTACCACGCCGCCCGCATACGCTTCCACTTTTATTTCCTTACTATCCAGCTCAACTAGAGATACCGATGATGACTAACAGCTATTTTAAGTCAATGGATTGCTTCCTTAACGTCCTGGTATTGACGCTGCATATGAGGGTCCTTTTATTTCTCATGGCTAATTTTTTTAAAACTTCCTGGGGTCCGCGTGATCAGAATTGCAGTCTGCTCATCAGATGCTTTGACATCTAGACGTGATCAATGATCAACCTAGTTCCACGTTACTCCATCCGATGATGTCCAAGTAGCCTTATGGATTGTCTTGTGTTTGAATACTATGATTTTCACGATCAAATTTTTTGAGCTGCCGAAGCTTATTGTTCTAAGACCCTTCATAAGGCATGCAGACTTTCTTGTCTTATTGTTGGAATATATAGTGCCGTTCGAAAAATGTTGGTCAAACTTTTATTACCTTTTTCGGGCGCAGTTCTTGAAATTTATGAGAGCTACGGGTTTCATTTGCACTAGGTAGCAAAATGTCGTTCAAATAGTGCATAAAAGTCGATGGTTTTATTAACAAGAGGTGCATTTAGCTCGTGGTAACACTCCGAAACGGACCGAAGTAATTTAGTGAAAAAAGATGGGAAAAAATCAGTTCAGAGTGCAAAGCTAATATTTGGTGTCTGTCACGACTCAATTGGATAACACGTGAAATTTCTAGAAGATTAAATGTAGGTCAACAAATTGTGGCATGAAATTTAAAAAAATATCGTGACACCTGGACTACCAGCAGAAAGAAAGGCTCAGGGAGGCCAAAAAAGACGAAGATCGTTGTTTGCTGCTGTACAACCGCCGGCATCGGTTCAAGACTTCGGTGGATCTTAAAAACTATCTGTGTCGAGCTACAGGAAAAATAATTCTGTCAAGCACAGTGAGGAAAAGGCTCATGAAAGCTGGACCTAGAGCACTCAAACCAGTTCTGAAGCCGGATTACCCAAAAAAAGATAAAAAAAAAAACGATTGCTCTGGGCTCAAGGCCATGTTAATTGGACTCAAGACATGTGGGACAATGTTATCTTTCCGACGAATCAAAGTGTTAGTTGCATATTGGAGATGGGAGGATTCTGCACGAAGAGAACCAAAGGAAAGACTAAGCTCTGAATGCATCTTACGAATGCCCCCAAAACTGAAGGCGTCTGGGGATGCCTCTCTGGAGATGAAAAAGGTAGAATGTTCTTCTTAAAATTGAAAGTCACTGCAAGTTTACCTACGGGTTGTGGAAATTTTTTTATAGCCCTCTGCGCTGGAGCGTTTTGGGGACACTTTCAGATTCATTTTTCAACAGGACAATGCTCCTTGCCATACAGCCAAAATTGTAAGTATGAACTTGTTTTTTTTTTAAAACGGTAGACTAATATGAAGCTTTCAAATAAGCTAGAACTTTTATGACTAAAAATAATATTTGCAGAAGTACTTCGAAGAAAATAATTTCGTTGTTGTAAGTTGGGGTCCCTACAGTCCAGATCTCAATGTAATTGAGAACTGGTAAATAATGAAACTTGAGGTTGCGAAAAAGCGCCTAGAGCCAAATGAAAACCTAAAAAAATGTAGTTATCCGGAACTGGAACATCACACCTGCTTCCACATGGAAAAACCTATCTGAGTCAATGTCTCGCCGATGTGCAGCTGTAAAAAAAGCAAGAGGAAGTACAACAAAATACGGTACAACTTTGTACAACTTTGCTTCCGCCGTTTGCCGATATGTGGCGATAACGGTAAGTAGCGGTCGTAAAAAAAAGCTTGGAGCTCGGTCAACAGAACACCATTCAAACATTAGTCGATTTGTGTCTGCATCATAAAATTGTTCTCGATTGAAAATGTCAGTTTACCAGCCAAATTCTCGTCATTATGAAGAATATTAAGAAAACAGCGGCCGAGTCTCATCGAATGCTCTCAGATACGTATGGTGAGGTTTTTAGTGAAAGAACGTGTCGTGAGTGGTTTCAACGCTTCAAAAACGGTGATTTAACCGTCGAAGACCGGCATAGTGATGGAAGAGAGAGAGTTTTCGAAGATGCAGAATTGGAGACATTGCTGAGTGAAGACTCGCGTCAAACTCAAGAAGAATTGGCACGATCAGTGCGAGTGACACAGCAAGCCATTTCAAAACGTCTCAAGGCCATGGGTATGATTCAGAAAGAAGGAACTTGGATCCCGTCTGAGTTGAAACTAAGAGACGTTGAACGGCGTTTGTGTGTTTATGAACAGTTGCTTCAGAGGCAAAAACGGAGGGGATTTCTGCATCGCATTGTGACCGGGGACGAAAAATAGGTTCATTACGATAACCCTAAACGGGAAAAAGCATGGGCCATGCTTTCACGTCGACGGCCAAACCGAATATCCACGCCTCCAAGATCATGCTCTGCATTTGGGGGACCAGCTCGGCGTCGTGTACTATGAGGTGTTAAAACCAAGTGAAACAATCACAGGTGCTCGTTATCGGACGCAATTAATGCGTTTGAGCAGAGCATTAAAAGACAAACGACCGCAATACAGCGAGAGGCACGATAAAGTGATTTTGCAGCACGACAACGCTCGACCCCACGTTGCAAAAGAGGTCAAAACGTACTTGGAAACGTTAAAATGGGACGTCCTACCCCACCCGCATTATTCTCCAGACTTTGCTCCATCTGACTATCACCTGTTTCGATCAATAGCGCATGGCCTGGTTGACCAACACTTCCGATCTCATGAAAAAGTCACAAATTGGATGGCTTCAAGAGATGAACATTTTTTTTCGACGCGGGATTCGTACACTGTCCGAAAGACGGGAGAAAGTAGTGGTCAGCGATAGAAAACACTTTGAATGATACATGTGTATCCAATTTGTTTAATTAAGGCCTCAAATGTTGGGGAAAAAACGGCGGAAACAAAGTTGTACACCTAGTAATTAGATAGAGAATGTTTATGAGAAGCAATAGAAAACCAAAAACACTGCACAAATAAAGCATTTTTCTTTAAACCCTAAAATGAGGCAGGTACCTAAAAAACCCATTTTTCGGTCTAACAACTTTTTGCTCCCGTGACCGCATGTGAAAAATTCTAACACTCTAAATGTATCAACAAATCCTCATTCAAAAATATGTTGTTATAGCAACAAATTTGACAATTCGGAAAAAAAAGAAGTTTGACCAAAATGTTTCGAACGGCACTGTATCCAGCTTCTTTTCCTATTTTAGCGTTGAAATCCCCGAGTACGATGTTCACGTTGAAGGATAAGAAATTGTCGAAGGTGTCATCCATTCAGTCGTTGTAAAATACTACGTCCTTCACGTTTTGGACAATTTTATTGCTTTTAATAACTGTTTCGTTTGAAGTAAGATTCATCAAATGACAGTAATTAACAGCCATCATCGGTTGACTGACCCTTTACCACAACACACGATCAAAAGGAAGATCATAATAAAAAGGAAAGACAAACAAAAGCTATTGACAAACAAAACAATGTCAAAAGTATCAGTACAAGTTGCTTAAGAGCTTTAAAGCAACACGCCGAAGGGCTGTCGTCTTCACTTTAATTCCCAACTTTATCTCCACCTGTCATCATCGGGAAAGAGTATCATTTCGAAATTGATATAATTGCTTGAAAATGACAGTAAGAGCTGTTATACCCACTCCACTCTATCCTTGTGTGTTTTTATGCGATTGATTGTTATGTTCAAATACCATTTGGGCGGGAAAAGAGGACGAGTGTCATACACAGCCTGTGGTCATCTATCATGACCAATTAATCTAAACTCGAGTTGTTGTTTTGCTTGTAATGAATAATTATTGGTTTAGCTTTTGGTAAATCCTGTTGTTCAAACAGATCAATGTGTACAATCTGAAATTTGAAACCGTTTCGGTATGGTAGATGTGGGAGTCATGTTTGTCGATAGCAGTGAAGTGTACGATTTCTGCAATTTGTCATGGTTCTATGATAATTACGATGGAGCAGGCATAGCCGGAAGGAACTCAGAAAGCAAATGACTAAATGCACTTCTAAAGGTCAAAAGTTATGATGGAGGTTTAATTTCCATGGGAATTTGAAAGGCACAACTTTTCCTCTCCGTTTGCATCGGCCTTGTCTGGTTTCCATGCGAATTTGCTTTTGTTTTAAATACAAAGTTTAAGTCGAAAAACTTTGAATTCCTTCTCATGCAGCCACTGTATGTAGTTTCCTCATCCTTTTTTAATTACCCCACAAGAGATGAACATTTATAATTTATTTTCATAATTTCTGCATTCTGGTTTCCCACCTCTTTCCCTCGGGGAAAAGTTGTTTCTTCCTTTTTTTTTCGGCTTTGAGAAATTAATTTTCTTTTGGTCTCGGTTTGAGTGTAAGTGAGTGCGGTATGCCCGTGTAGGGTTGCAGGATATGACTTTATTTTAAATTGGCTGGTTTTCAAACCCTGGAAAAAAATGTTGAAAACAAACTTCAATTGTTCCATTAAGCTTCATTTCACGCCAGAAATCACATTAGGAACCAAAGTTGGGCACATCACTTCGCTTCTGACACGTTCAATCCCGATAGATGCTGAATAACATAGTTTAAAGTTGAGCATAAAATCACTTTCAATGAGGGAAAGAAATATATTTTCAAGGATATTCCATTGCAATTACGCCAAATGTCAATGTGTACGTTGCTCTTCGTAATATTGACCAAGCCGGAAATAATACCTTTCAAATTCCACTTAAGCATATCTTTCGACTATGCTTCCGTGCTCCGTTAATGCTATGCATAATTTGTAGCTGAGAAAAAGGTCCCTATTCCCACAAGCCGCAAATGGCTTGCATAACTTTAGCCCGGGGAAAAAACGAGGACCTAAAAAAAAAATGAAATCCAAAGCGCCAAAAGAGAAATAGACCGAAAAAGGATACTCGACCAACTGAAAAAGGATATTAGCTGAATTTTTTTTTTCTCATTTATACTGACTTTCGTCGACATCGTTGGCGTTGGAACAATGGAAGATGAAAATCACTGCTGCAATGACGACAAGGACAATGATGATCCTTATACGTATACGTACTATACTACTCCGTCGTTCATTTCAAAGGTTACTCGTCTGGAATAAAAGTCAACACACTTAGGAGAAACGGGGCCAACATCAATGGGGACGCAGTGAATGAAATAGCATCAGAGTATGATGGATATGCAAATTTAATTTTTCCGCCCTTAGCGGCTTCTATAAGACGACCAGCGAGCGTTAGTCAAGTTGACGTTGACGGTAATTTGGTCGTCATCTCTCTGCAGTTGAGGTAAGAGGTTATTCGAATGAGAAACAGAATTCGAATCCGGATGGGATAAGATCATACTTCGACTTGAAGAACTTTCAACAAAAGCCGAATTCCGTTTCCACTTAGAGACAAAGGACGAAATTTACATTCAAATTGGGCCGACTTAAAGGAAATGGATTTGTTTAATTCCACCCACTAGCTAAATTGTTGCCAGTAGTAAATACTCAGACTGAAATAGCGGTGAAATAATGACGGATACTAAGTATTTATGCCATTTCCGGCAAATCTACGGAATAACGCGGGGAAACCGAGGACTATTTAAATATTTTCAAGTCGGCTAAAAGGGATGTTTTGATTTGATTTCCATGGTGAATTATTCAGGCAGAGTGATTGAATGAATGTGGAAATGAAAGAATACGACTCTTATAAACTGTCAAATTAATATTGTATCCAAGTCTATTCCCTTACCTTGATCATTGGATTGATTGCGTCCAGATTTCTCATTCTGCCAGTCTTCTTCTGGAACGAAATTAAAGGGCGAGAGAAAAGGAAACTCATTATAGAAACAGTAAACAACGAAAACTGAAAAGAAATAAATAAGTAAACCGCTTTAAAAACCCACTTATAAATGACGGTCACTTAATGCTTCCCCATATCTAATGAACTCAAGCACCCGGACTAATGAACGAGCACCGAGCTCGTTCAAGCAACCGGGGGATTTAATCACTTTTAATAACTCACAAGTAATTACCGTTAACTCGGCACAATTTCACCAAACCCATCCGATAAACTATGCTCAACGATATTCGTGCTCAGTACCAAGTGAAGAGGAATAGAAGAAAAAATCATAAACGGAAACCCTCTACCCCACTTTCCATCGGTTCGCTCTACTTATCCTTGGGTATCCCATTAATTTGTCCTACCACGACGACGAAAAAAATCTAATTATCTTGCTGATACACACATACCTATGCGAGTACTTTGTATTTTACTCTTTCCATTTTTTTTTGTTTTGTATATCTCCCACTTACCTTGCAGATCAACACAGCTTTTTATCACAAACATTCTTCCACTCACTCCTTGGTGCAAATAGTATACAAGTACCTTAAATTCTAAACGTTCTTCACACATAAAAATTCTCGTACACACTCGTATTCACAGCTGTCATCCTACCCGTTTAGTCTATCCTCGTAGATAGGATAAGGATGACAACGACTACGATGCCAGTCTTCTCCGGATCTACATTCTACAGTACAAAAACATGTCAAGCACATTAAGTACGTGATACACTTAAACTATCTTTTACCCTCCCCTTCGCAATGGTAACAATTTTTCATTTTCACTCTAATCCCCAAATGAAAAGGATATTTTCTTTTGATAAACGCCGGAAGCACCGGATGCTGGTAACAAAACAAAAAAAATATGAAAAAGAGATCTACGATGATGAGTATGAGTTTGTATGGAATTCCAAATCCGGCGGGGATTTCAATTCATTAAAATTGAGATTTTATTGCGAATTTACACGAAACTTTCTCTCTCATTCAGTATCAGTCAATGTATTCTTCGTCAGATCATCCTTTGTAAAGTTTGATCCAAGTTCGACTGGAAATTGCCACCCAGCCCGCACGAGATTCAGACATTAACTGACAGTCAGGGAAGAGGATAATGTCCAGAGAACGAAAGAAGAGTAAAGAAGAGAGAGCACATTTCTATGAACGGTGTGTAATATTTTCTCAATGAGTGGAAAAACCAATATCACAGTTGAATAAATTCTCCTTACCCCACGAGAAGAAGAATCACCCTTATCATCATCATCATCATCATCCTTACTACTATGTACTTTGTCCGTTGTCGCCACCCTACTTGTTTGAAATTTCGATATAAACTTCGAGACCGTTATTTATTGAGAACACCATCCGTTGGCGGTTTGTATCCTTTACGGGACGTGATGAAGTTACCTTTATGTATACACTATCGTGTGGGTGCACACAGCCACAAGCAGTAATGACGTTGTTACGAGTAAAGTGACAGCACAGATGTCTACCTGTGGATATGTATAGAACGGTTGTGATCCTGAAATAGAAACTATTGCCAGGATAATAATGAAAGGTAGAATTTAAGTTGATAAGTCTAAACATAGGGCCAAGGATAACATATTCCTGGCGTAATTCCCATTCCGAGTGGGTGAATACAAGAACTGCGTCTCATACAAATCCTTGGTTAACGAAAACAAATTACTCGAATCTCGGAAATAATAAATCCCAAAACACATATTACAGATCCCAAGAAACAATCTTCTTTTGAAATGTGACCAAACTTAACTGATAAACCATCATCCATTTATCCAAAATGAATTTTCTCCTTAATTACCAAACAAATTTAATAAATCAACCCCACAGACAAGGTACTCCATACAACCTCTCAAAAACATCCCAGCCTCATCTCGACTCATTCTCTTTCAAAATTCAATTAAAAAGACGTTACGTGACATGCTCAGGCGAAACAAAAAAAAAATCCGTTTGTAGATACTATTAAAAGGTGAAAAAGGGTTCATAATTCGATTAAGGCACACTCGACGGCTTCAAAAAAGGATATATTTTCAACATGAATTTTTCCCCAAGCAAAATTTAATTAACATGGCCTATGTAGGAGCACAGAGTGACGTAAAGGCTGTGAGATGCAGGGTGTATGGAAGCGAAAAACTAAAAGCTAAGTGGGTTTTGCAAAATTCATAAAACCAAAGTTTAACTGTTTTCCGGATTAGCGTCGCACTTCATCTTTTCCGAACTAGGGGCTAACTAAAAAAAAATACGATATGACAGCCAACAAAACTTTCTAAAAATATTTCAGGGATTTCAGCAATATTACAAAATGGCGACAAGTACTCGTAGTTTGATTGTATTTCACAGCAAGCTCAGAGCACGGGCAACATTGGTGTTGCAGCGAGTTTAAGGACATTCGTTAAAACCATTGTGTATACCATATACGCTAGAATAACCTTTTAGAACTCGTATATAAGCAAAGCCACCTAGATGAGGGCGAAGACTACAAAGAAGAATTTAACGGCCTTCTTTATTATAGCAGACTACTGTTTGATAGGAATAGCAAGGCTTGTTCTTCTCATCCATGAAGAGGTGTTTTGACATATTAAAAGTCCACTTGAAACACAGCCTACAATGAAACGAAAGTTTTAAAATGACAACAACGTCTGTTGGCATCTGATTTTTACTTAAGTAGAACCCTAAGTGAGAATTGTATTCTTCAAGTTAAGATCAGCTTTTAGGAATGACAGAAAATAGTTTTGTATATGGGTCGATGGTATATTGCCAACTCAACAAAAAGGGAATCGAACGAAACACTCATAAAAACGCTTCCGTAAAGCAATTAATTGAAAAATGGACGAAAAAAGAGGAAAAGGTCTCTATTCCGATGCATGTAAAACCATTTATGACAAAAAAACCTTACATTTAAATCATACTTTGGAACGTTTCATAACAACAACCTAAGCCCTTACTTATGAACTTGATATGCATTAAAAGGAGTTCCGTTGGCATAAGCATTGAATTCAGCATCAGATCTTAAGAGTGATATGTGAGGCACTAACAGGACACAGCGCATGCAACTACCAGCTTCATAAAATGGGACACAGTAGCACATCGAGAGAACGGCGTAGCGCAGTGGGGAGTATGTCGGCCTCTGACGCACGATGAGCGAGTTGGGATCCCGATAACACCAACGCCATCGAATGCTCATTTCGCGGCTTCTTTCTCCTCGGCGGGGTACTGGCAAAACCTAGTACACTTGCCTTGAAAAAAGCTTCTCGGCCCTCAACGTTCGGAATCGGCATTAAACTGTAGGTCCCGTCGACTTGTGTGACAAACGAATCGCAAACAACATAAGTGAATGAGAGAAGCTTGGCTCTGGCTCTCAGTGAACTGTAACGCCATCTAAGAAAAAGAAGAGTAGCACAGAAATCTGCAGGCAATGAGGGTAGGCCAAGAAAACCACATACTGACCACCTGCCCAAACCGTGCCCGAGAAAGTTTCAAAATGACAAGTAACACAACCATAACCGGGAAAGACTTTCAAGAAATCCCATCTAGAGAAGTTGTCAAATTCTTTAAGGCGGCACTAAGATCATAGATCAAAGAAGGGGTTCAAGAGATCTTTATGGGCGCAGTACTAGTGTTTTAAGGTGATACATCCCGATCTCTTCAATTCAATTCAATACATATCACAATCAATATCAACTTCAAAGTATCAGTATCAGCATCAACATCACCATCAGGATTAGCACCAACGTCAGCATCAGCTTTAGCATCAGCATCAATATCAGCATCAGCTTTAGCACCAGCATCAGCATCACCATCAGCATCCTCATCAGCATCCGCATCAGCATCCGCATCAGCATCCGTATCAGCATCAACATCAGCATCAGAATCAACATCACCATCAGCATCAACTTTGGCATCAGCTTCAGCAATAGTATCTGCATTGGCATCAACATCAGCTTCAGCATCAACATCAGCATCAATATCAGCATCAGCTTTAGCACCAGCATCACCATCAGCATCCGCATCAGCATCCGCATCCGCATCAGCATCCGCATCAGCATCCGCATCAGCATCCGCATCAGTATCCGTATCGGCATCAACGTCAGCACCATCATCAACATCACCATCAGCATCAACTTTAGCATCAAGTTCAGCAATACTTTCTGCTTCGGCATCAGGATCAGCTTCAGCATCCGTATCAGCATCAACATCAGCATCCGCAACGACATCAGCATCCGCATCAGCATCCGCATCCGCATCAGCATCCGTATCCGCATCAGCATCCGCATCAGCATCCGCATCAGCATCCGCATCAGCATCCGTATCAGCATCAACATCAGCATCAGAATCAACATCACCATCAGCATCAACTTTAGCATCAGCTTCAGCAATAGTATCTGCATTGGCATCAACATCAGCTTCAGCATCAACATCAGCATCAATATCAGCATCAGCTTTAGCACCAGCATCACCATCAGCATCCGCATCAGCATCCGCATCCGCATCAGCATCCGCATCAGCATCCGCATCAGTATCCGTATCGGCATCAACGTCAGCACCAGCATCAACATCACCATCAGCATCAACTTTAGCATCAAGTTCAGCAATACTTTCTGCTTCGGCATCAGGATCAGCTTCAGCATCCGTATCAGCATCAACATCAGCATCCGCAACGACATCAGCATCCGCATCAGCATCCGCATCCGCATCAGCATCCGTATCCGCATCAGCATCCGCATCAGCATCCGCATCAGCATCCGCATCAGCATCCGTATCAGCATCAACATCAGCATCAGAATCAACATCACCATCAGCATCAACTTTGGCATCAGCTTCAGCAATAGTATCTGCATTGGCATCAACATCAGCTTCAGCATCAACATCAGCATCAATATCAGCATCAGCTTTAGCACCAGCATCACCATCAGCATCCGCATCAGCATCCGCATCCGCATCAGCATCCGCATCAGAATCCGCATCAGTATCCGTATCGGCATCAACGTCAGCACCAGCATCAACATCACCATCAGCATCAACTTTAGCATCAAGTTCAGCAATACTTTCTGCTTCGGCATCAGGATCAGCTTCAGCATCCGTATCAGCATCAACATCAGCATCCGCAACGACATCAGCATCCGCATCAGCATCCGCATCCGCATCAGCATCCGTATCCGCATCAGCATCCGCATCAGCATCCGCATCAGCATCCGCATCAGCATCCGCATCAGCATCCGCATCAGCATCCGTATCAGCATCAACATCAGCATCAGAATCAACATCACCATCAGCATCAACTTTAGCATCAGCTTCAGCAATATTTACAGCATCATCATCAGCGCCAGTATCAATATTTTTTTTTTTATAGGGTTCGTGCAGGTTCAAAAGTTTACGCTCTTATCACACAGCCTAGACGGGATGCACATGGTTTATGTCGAAGATGTTCGTTCACTTCTCCCCGGGGTGGTTGTCCTAGATAGGATTTGAGAGATTCGACTGAATTTGTCGCGTTGGTTGTAGTTCACAGTAATTTTTTGTTTCCATGCCATTAAGGCGTTATATTGGAAATGTATACAGAGAGTATGCTGCGAGTGCTATGCCTTCGTCAGCATTTTTTTGATCATCTTTCATTCACAACTGACATTATTGCACAATTTTTCCGTATAGGAATTGTTCTTGGCCGTGGACAGACTTGAACTATAGACTTTCCGCTTAACAATCGGTGATGATTACCATTGCACCACGATCACCCCAAATCAATATCAGCATCCGCATCAGCATCCGCATCAACATCCGCATCAGCATCCGCATCAGCATCCACATCAACATCAGTATCAGCATCAACATTAGCATCAGTTTCAGCATCAACATTAGCATCAGTTTCAGCATTAGCAACAGCATCAATATCAACTTTAACATCAGTTTCAGTCATAGCATCAGCAAAAGCATCAAAAGCAGGATCAGCATCAACATTAACATCGGAATCAGCGACGACATCAGTGTCAGCATCAGCACGAATGTATTATACAAGGTGGCGCAAACTTAATCATCCAATTTAGTTTTTGAATTACTTTTTTACTAAATAACAAAAAAAATTATTTTGAGTGGCGAAAATCTTTATTTGGACCTTTATATTTTTTTTCTGTTAAGTAGAAAAGATGATATCAGTCAAATAGCTACCGCCAGTGTTGATACACATTTGTACCCGTTTTATCGCATTTTCCATGACTTGCCGCAAGATTTTCGGTGATAACTGTTCGCATTCCTGTCGAATATTCTCCTTAAGGGCTGCGATTGTCTGAGGCTTCAAGTAGCCCCAAAGAAAGAAGTCTGAGATGGTTAAATCGGGCAATCTTGCCGGCCATGCCAAATCGCCAAAATGGGAGATTATGCGACCAGGAAACGCTTTCTTCACAAAATCCATTACGGCTCGTGCTGTATGTGCGGTTGCATCGTCTTGTTGAAACCACATGTTCGCCAAGCCCCGTTCATCCAATTCCGGCAGTAAAAAGTCGTTTATCATGGCCCTGTAGCGTCCGCCGGTAACTGTGGCCTTATTTCCGGTGGTGTCCTCAACAAAATACGGTCACACAATGAGTGGATGTGATGGCTCTTCGTGCATCACACGCGGAATTCCATTGCCTCAAAAACAAAGATTTTGCTTATTTATGTAACCGTTCAAGTGGAATGCGCCTCGTCGCTCATGATGATTTTCGACACAAATTCGCTCTCTTCCTTGTCGAGATTAAAAATGGCTTGACAGTAATTCACACGCGACTAGCGTTCAGCAGGCATTAACTGATGCACTGTTTACACGCTGTATGGTCCATCTGGTGATGCCCAATTGCGTGGCCCGTCGTCTGGTTGATGTTTTTTCGTTCTCAACGACATCGGCCAAACGATCAGTCCGGTGGTGGCCACACCCTGCATGGTCTGCTGTGGTTCCAGTATGTTCGAGTCGAGTAGTTAAGCGCCGAAATGTTTGCCCAATTGGCGACACGATTAGGAAATCGACGTCGAAATTATTGGTCAAAAAAATCGACACAATTATTCCATTGCTTGTCTTTTTGTAAACTGCAACTGTCTAGTTTACAAAAGTTAAATATGATTAACGTACGACCCCATTTACAAAAAGTATATCTTCCGATAAGGTGATTAATTTTGCGCCACCTTGTATCACGTTCAGCTAAAGAAAGTAGACTAGGCCTAAGGGGATCAGGAATCACTGTGTGCTATCTCGCAATCTAGTTCAAAGTCCTCTTGAATCATCATAAATACTGTTACGATTATAGACCAAACAGATTTATCCGCATATGGAAAAGCTTTTCGGCATTTATTATGCTAATATGTTTATCTACAGCCGTTCGGCACCAACACACAATAGTAAAACAGATCCAATTACATACGGAACTTAAGCACTATCCCATGGAACTCTGTACAAGCCCCATATCCAGATAGAAAATGATTCGATTTTTAGATTACAATCGTACCAAACAGAAAGGGGTTTAACCCACATCCTCCTACATGCACCCCCGTCGCTTTATTGCTCTTTGTTGAGATTCAGTGTCAATTGGTGTGTCGAGACCTACTCTGACATACAATCCTTTTACTCGTAGCAATAACTAGTCTGAGATACCAGAAGCGATAAGTTTATTAATCGGCTATTGATTTTCCCCTCCATTGCCTTAGATCTTATCCCCATCACTGGCATAAAGGAGGATGTTGATTGTGCCACGTGGTAGGCGGTAGGATGTATCCCTTCTAGGCTGATTGAATTGCTGGTTTCGACACATTTGTTTACTGTCTCAGACGATACGTCGTAGTTGTTGACCGACAACCGACTAGACTACATAGTGGATCCTATTATCCTTTTATAATTTGAAAATGCTTTTTGCTAAACTTGCTTCGTCCCTTATTCTTATTTAATGTTTATAGGGTAACGACAGTATCTATTATACCACACACCGAGGGTAGTAGACTAAACTTTAAGAAAAAGATTACGAGGGATTCGAGATATGAGATACTGTGAGAGTTCCCTTTGCCTAGCCCAGTTTTGTATGTATCGGTGTGCATCAGGAACTCGACGTAATTCACTTTTCACAAGTCGCTGTGCTGCTTTTTCCAGATCAGAAGAACAACGTACACTTGTTTCGGGTAAATTTCCTCCGGCCGAAGCAGTGAAAAAGTGAAACAATTTTTAAATGTTCCCTTTTGCGTCAAACGGATTCATTTCAGAGTTTTTGTTTTTCCACTTTTTTTTGTACAACTTTTCCGTTTTATACAACAAACAATTTTTCCTTGACATTTTATTCGCTTTTCCTACAACGTCCCTTGCCCCCTGCTGATGCTACGATGTAGAACGAAGCGAATAAACGAAAAGGATTGTATAAACTAGTATGAAGCGTACTCAAAGTCTTTCAATATTTACTTCAATGTTGACACTGTACACTGGTTGTTCTGTTGCCTTTAGCACAAACGACCAAACATCCCCATGCCAATCGTCCGCTCAAACTCTACGTCGTACTCTAATCCGACACAACTCTAGGAGGGATAATTATGGGATTTTTTTTCAGTTTTTTTTTTTTTAAATGAATAAAATGACATTTTGCCACTGTTTCCTTCCTCCGTTAACATCAGCCATCCAACGAACCAGTCACTTAGTCAGCATCCATCACCATACCCTTGTGTTTGAATTTGCTGTTTAGCCCCAACCCATTGCCATCTCTCGAATGTACATATTCTGAGTATATTCACTCGTACATTTTCCTTTTGTCTGCAATGACCTACTTTCCCCTTGACTGGAAAACTAACCAACCCGAGGGAACGTCGGGATTGTTTTAATTATGCGAATAGAAAGAGAACGGCAAGGGTCTCCCCTTGCATGGCTCGTTGTTTTTTTTTTTCTCGTCCGGATTGGACGTAAATGAGAAACGAAAATTGTCATTTTGTAGATCGTGTCACATATGTCAAATATAAATGGAAAGAAATGATGCGAGCTCTCGTTTCTGCCCTACCATCTGTCAGTTTATTTGATTTTGTGAACTTGATTAACTTGGAGCCCGACAAATGCCATAGAGGTTACTTCGGTGTGGACTCTAGAGGTCGGATGGTGATTACGACTCATGATAGGAAACTCTGTCAAAATGGACAATGCTCCCCCCGTCTGACTATACCATGCTCGTACGTTTGTCATGAATTCGAGAGCCAATTAACGATGCATGTTTGGATAAGTGATAATTGCAAACGATGTAGAGACCTGTCAGATGATAAAAAAAAATCCCCATCATGTGACAAGAGCTGTCTATGTGACATTCTCAATTGAGCTGCGTATGTATGAGGATTGTGGCAATAACGACTTTCGTTTCACAAAATGCCATTCTTAGACGTCAATTTGACGTCTTCATTATTCTAGCATGGATAATACCAACAACGTCACGTACGACCCTTACTATGCATAATTAAGGCTCGTCCCCTCGTCTCATACTAAATGAATAAGCCAACAACAAATCGAACTTAGCGCATCCCTTGTCACGACATTCATCAACTAACCCTTGTTACCCTGTTCTCCGTATTATTTCTCATTAATTCCGACCCATCAGAAAGAAGAAAAAAAAACAAAAGAATTTGTAAAATCAACACCTCCCACGCCTTCTCGGAAAATCCTACGCAACAAGCACAATCGACGACGGGAGACTTCAAACAGCAAACTCATCTGACAGCTACTCAAGAGTTTTTTTTTTTTTAATATAATGACTTGAGGTTTATTAAATTCCAAATCAGGACAACACGCAAATGATTACTTGTACCTCCACTCCGAGAAAATCGAGAAATAGACTAAATTATTTAAGCTCCAAAAAACGAAACCCTATCCGCCTTCCGAGTAATTTGGGACCTCCCCCTGGAGGAGTCTCATATAGACGCACATTCACCAGAAGTAATGGTATGTAACTACATAACCACTTACCAATGTGGCACGTACTTGGGCCAGAGAATTATGGCCTACATTAGAGACGAAATATCTATTCGTTAAGTTCCTTCGAGCTTCGGGGGATTTCATCCCCTCACTCGTGTGGGCGTCAAGAGAAAAACCAACACACAAAAGAGCCGACGACGAAAACGGAAATGAAACGTGCTTCCATAGTCTCCATACTGTTTGCAATTGATGAATGACGTCGTGGAGGCAAACTAACGAGCACGACAAACTTTTATTTTCCCTACTAACAATTTACATAATTGTATCCTTGAAGATGCGGGATTAGGAGCGGAAGATTAACTGGAATTATTTGGTAAATTCGGGCGAAGTATAATGTAACCGAGGTAACTTGGCCTCCAAAGTGGTTTGAATGCGTTTAGCACCTCGGGGATTAGGCTTATTGGCAACCAAGTTATAATAGCTGTTGCCTTAAATTGAATTGAAGCGAACGGGATAATATATTATATCTTTGATTTCTGCTGATCCTGTTCGAATTTTATGTGATTCGAGGCATTGACGCAGCAATTGCTGACTTCCGAGGCCCATGTCTGTGGTCCCCTCTCTACACGCGCACTTCATCGCCATCATTTATTGTCTTCACTCAATGGCACTTTGTCTGATTCTACGCAATAACCATAAATCCAAGTGTAGGGTGTCACCGTCTGATATCCTTGTCATGCCCATTCGCAGGAAGAAATTCAAAACCACAGCACTTTTCCATTCACTTTCATCCCTGCCAGTACGTTACAGTTCTTAGCTCCCTTTGGTACGTATGTACGTCTACCTACGCTCCTTGGGTCCCTGCCACCCAGCCACTAAGCCATAATCGACAAGGAAAACTAATTTAACTGCACACATCCAACAATTGAGAAAACATCCAGCAATCGAACGACCTCCATCAATCGCACACATGCACAACATTCCGAGGAAACCTATCAAATTCCCTCTTCACTCGTACTTCCTTTCAAGCTTTTCTTTCAGTATCCGCGCAACACCTACTCTTCAATCGCAATCCTTATTGATTTCCACCGCATTGTCGGGGAGTAGACAATGGTAATGGCTTTGAATCCTTCGTGCCTGTTTTGTAATTGTTTTGCTTTTTCTTCTGATGATTTTGATGATTCCGCGTAAGTAGGAAAAACTCCTTTTCAAATCGTTTTGAAATATTTCAAGGTTTCGTTCCTTATCCCTAGATACAGGGCGGTGGGTGGGAACATGCCAGAAACATTTACAAAAGCAAGAATTCCCATGGAGCGTGGAGTAACATCGCGTGTAAATTCAGTGAGCATAAAAGTAAACACGAGGACAGGAAACAGGATTTTCGTTTTTTCGGTTCACTTCCCCTTTTTCTCTTATGGGTTTTGACACAAATTTTCCACAAAAGGGCCAATGGGCTGTCGTGCGTAACAGTTTTGGATTTTAATACACTTGGATCTATTCAGGCTGGAATTCAAGTATTAGGGTTTGATGATGTAGATATACAAGGCAAGGAGAGACGAAATTATGGGCTGGATAGCTAAAAGGTGGCTGCAGAATACCGGGCAGGTGAAGCTACCCAGGCGACTAATATATGTAGCCAGCCGACTACTATATGTAGCCAGGCAGCTGAAGCTAGGCCAGGCAACTGTATGTAGCCAGGCGACTACTATATGTAGCCAGCCGACTACTATATGTAGCCAGGCAGCTGAAGCTAGGCCAGGCAACTGTTTGTAGCCAGGCGACTACTATATGTAGCCAGGCAGCTGAAGCTTAACTAGCCAGGCGACTACTATATGTAACCAGGCAGCTGAAGCTTCAACTAGCCAGGCGGCTACTATATGTAGCCAGGCAGCTGAAACTTCAACTAGCCAGGCGACTACTATATGTAGCCAGGCAGCTGAAGCTAGTCATAAAGGAATGGATCTTATAGATAATTGTGGTTTTAAAATTTCATCAAACAGTAAATTATTCGTCCAAGAACAACAGAGTTTCCGCGGAAGTCGGCAATGTATGTGATCTTAAAATATAAATGGAACAATCGGAGAAAAGTTACGCTGTTAGTGTGGATCATTCCAGCTCGATCTCATATGCCTTGACTGATGCGGAAGATCTGGCACCGTCCCTAAGCAGCGAAATGAAGAAGGAAGAACGATCACGAGGGATTAGGGAGGGAAGGAGCGAGGGAGTACGAAGGCAAGCAAAAGAACTCGCAGCCGATCGTCCACCAAAGAGTGGTCAGATACCGATCATATGAGGTGATCGTAAAATCAAATGGAAAAATAAAGGAGGAACTACGATGCTTCGACGATGGTTTTAGTTTTTAAGTGCCTTGACGAATGCGGAAGATCCGGCACCGATCAAAGAGGACCCAAGCAACAAGCTAAAGAAGAAAGAACGATCACGATCGGCGGACGAGGGACGACTCAGCAAAGGAACTCATAGCCGATCGACGTCCAAGGGGCGTACTCCGCAATCAAGGATTGCTCGGCAATATAAGTGATATGGAAAAGCAAATGAGACCATGGAGGACGAGCTACTCTGATGGCGAGAATCGATCCTGTTCGATCTCAAATGCCTTGGGGAATGCGAAAGATCTGGCACCGTGCAAGGTGAAAAAGAAAGAACGATGACGATCGGCGTGTAGGGAAGTTCTCAGCAAAGGAACTTTTAACCATGGTTCAAACAGTGGTGACACATCTTTCAATCAAGGAATGACTTGGGCACAGATCCCAATCAGGGTCTTGAAACCGATGCCCAAAGAAATCCTAGAAACTAACGCCATGGAGAAGCAGCAAGTGCAATTACCACGACAGACCGTCGAACAACAACCCCACAGGAATCAAACCGGCGCGTGATCTTCGGACGATCTTCATCCATGGATCGTCATGAAATATCGAAAAGGAGTGGTTGCGAAAATCAAAAAGTGCTTCTTCGACACATAAAGGTGCTCTGACTCCTAAGAATTCAAAGGCGAACCTTTTCGACGGGGGATCCAAGCTCTCATCAACTCCGCTAAGGGAAGGCGTTGAGGCACAAAAACCATTCCCGCAAGATTCAAAATCATCGGTCCCACCGATCACTGCCACACCGCCATTTCCATCCTCGACGACAATTTCGGTGGGCCAGCAAGAATGGGTCAAATTGAGCTCTGCAATAAAGTCATACAGCAATCAGCGGGAGCTGGAGAGATTGCAGGACAATTCTGTAATCCTCCGAAAAGATACGAACGTCTTTGCTCGTAGCAGATTCAGGACTGACGGGCAATAGCGCCGCCATATCGATCGTTCTATGCTGTGACCTTGTCCGAGAACCACCATAGACGAACACTATCTTTAGCGTCAAAAATAATCGACGGCAATATAAAAATCAATGTATTTTTGAAGACCCGTAAACAATTATGACCATTAAAAATGGTGTTTTTTTTAGAAGTATACAAATTCAATGTGAAAAAAAATACTTGAAGCTAATGTTAATCTTTATGATATTAGCTTTATTTAATATATTATTTTATGCCATTAGTGCTTAAATGTGATTTCAGGCATATGGGTGCCAATGTTAGTCCAGATCAAACACAGTCGTGAAGTCCAACTTGCGACAGCTTTATCGAGCAACTAGCACCGTATATCAGCAATAACGCGGAGATGTTGTCTTCCAAATGGTCCAACATCTATGGTTTATTGTCATAGACTAGTGACTTCATAAACCCCCAGAAAAAATGATCTAAGGGTGTGAGATCACAGGATCGTGGAGCCAGTTCAAAGATCGGAGAACAACATTTTGAAAATGAGGATCAAGCTGAATCAGGTTTTCGGCCCATTCACCGAACCTACGACACGTACAATGGCCACGCGGTTTCAACTCTTGCACAAGCCGGATCTTATAAGCTTTTAAGCCAAGATCTTTTCGCAAAATCTTCCACGAAGTGGATGGGTATAGTTCCAATTGCTGTGCACAATAGCGAATCGACTCATTCATATTCTCCTCAACACTGCGCTCTACAACGGCAATAAGTTCTTCTCTTCGCACTGTGTATCGCCTTTGTGGCTGCATATTATCCTCTAGAGTGTACATTGTGCGAAAATGGATCATCGTGTTCCGAATAACTTGCTCAGATGGACGATTATGTCGACCGCAATATGGACGTAGCGCACGATAAGTTTGGCGAACCAGACCATGGTTTTCAAAATAAGTTTGCATAATTTGCATGCGTTGTTCTGACGTTAATCTATTCATCGTAAAATGGCAAAACGTACTACCCACAAATCAACTTTCAGCTGTCAAATTGACAATCTGTGGTAACAGTGCTGCCAATTTAAAAACCAAACCTCTAAAAAAAACACATTTTACATGACATTCGAATGGATCGTGACTAGTAGCGACACGCTCACGACGAATATGATTGATCCAACAAAAGGTTAAGGAATGTTGTTGCAATTCTACAAACAAGACGCCAACCAAAATGTTCAGCTCGGGTCAAGTCAGTCACAAACAAATGAATACCCAACCAAGTGACATTTCTCCTATGTCCTACATCTCGGTCGAGGCTCATGACTTTCCATGGCAGGCTGGCCAAATATATCAATCACTTTCATCCTTATTCTTTATTAGCAGTGAATCAAATCCCGCTCCCTCTTAATTGAAACATAAACATGTCTCGCGATTCCGTCATAAAAACCCCCCCAAAGGAGAACGGAAATGCTGTTGGCAATCTCGTCCTAATTAGGAAAATTAATAAATTTGTCCAAATGTGCCTTTAGCCTAGCCATATCGATATCCGCACCCTCGAGTTCCATTAATCAGAATGCAATTTCCAAACCCTACATCTCAAATGGTCAATTATCTCCACCCATTCCTAGCCCGAGCAGTTTATGGGAGCAAGGAGTGTGAAAGAAAGCTCCAATGAGAATGACCCTCGAAAAATCCAAAAAAAAAAAATTAGAACAGCTAGGCCAGTGCTCCTTATTCAACTTGCTTTCATTTGTCATGCCACAAACTGATAATCACACGAGTCGTGTTGGTTAATGGCTATATGATGGTGTGGCAGCTTTGGTGATGATAACTACAACGACCATCGACGAAGAGAGTCGAAATGTGATTAATGGCACAGCACACCATTCTAAGATACAAAATACAAACAAGAAGAACCGGGAAGTGGGTGAGGTAGTAACCTATTGCAATTAGGAAAGAGTGTTAAGTCGTTGTGTAGAAGTTAGAGGGGGACGACTACAGTGGTATTGAGTGAAATGAGCCATTAAGGACACTTCGCCACCAAGTTCGAGGGAAGACAGCCGTGAATAAGCAGGTGCTGCATAGTCACGTTAGGTCGTATGTCAGTTTTAATGGTTCAACTTGTCTGTCTGCCTTTCGGTTTTTCTCTTCTTTTTTTTGGTCTTTTGTGCTACTTTCCCTTTTGACGTATTGATCTTGGTATTAGTGGATTTGGCTCTAATTAACTTAGGATCGTTCACTTCGTCGTGGCAGGATATCAGCGGGGGGTGTAAAGTGATTGATAAGCTCGGGTAACGACTTAGAAAGCAATTTAAAAGTTGAAGATACCCCGTCCTTTCGCTGGATTAGTCTGCTTATCTGGGTTAAAGTGGTGAGAAAGTTTCCTGGCTATAGGCGTGTCACATAAATTGGAAATTACGTTCGTCGGGGTCCTAAGTGCTGCATCAAATCGACTTTTTACTTTATCAATTACAAGTCACTACTCAAACTTATCTCCTGAATTCCGCACATAAACGTCAACTGAAGAAATATGATAGTGGCCAGTAGCAGGTTGCCGGCTCACGGTCGTACGTATGTTGCACGCTTTCCAAGCAAACTTCGACACGGTTTACGACACCCCGAGGAGAGCTTTCAACCACCTACTCCTCGTGTGCCTGGCATGTTCGCACATCAGCGTCGTTCTCATTATTCCACTAGAGACAAAGTCATAAAGTATTCAACTTAATCTTCGTTGGGTTGTCTTCTCGTGTCTTCCTCCGCTCTTCATTTCTCTATGCTTCGTGCGATGAGGAGAGTAAACAGAAAAAAAACGGATAATACCCAGGCTTCACCCATGGCATGTATCCAGAAGAGAGGACACTTTCTTGTCAGCTTTAAGGGCAACACTTCCTTTCACAAAAGATGGTGGAAAGAAAGGCAGAACTACAGCGAGATGCGTTTCAACGGAAAGGAATTAACGTACATGAAAGCCGAAAGTGAATTATTAAGAAACGTTGAGATACAAAAAAGAAAGGAACAAAAAGCAGAAGCCCGGGTTGCTGACCTCTGAATGAAGAACAGAGCAGCAGAAGCATTGTCAAACTATTTTAAATGCAAGGTGGAACGCTATGCCACTTGGCGCTTTGGCATCCATGGACCGTGATGAATAATTTAAACGCAAGCAGTTGACTGTCGCAAGTTGTACCTCCACCACCGATAAATGGATTCATCTCCTTTCCCTCGTACTCACACCGACTGCATTCGGAAAGATTAAGGGGGCGTGTGCGAACTACGACAAGCGGATGTGGTGGCCATCATCATTATCATTATCTCTATCACCATCACCATTACGATGATTGTCGTTTGGTTTTACTCAGTTGAGATGTGGAAATGACGGCGGTTAGCCGGATGACGGATGTCTCCGAGGGAAGGTGGAAGACCGATTTTAACAACAACGCCGATGATGTCTTAGAAATTTATACAAAGATGAACGGTTAAGCTTGCAGTGGCCGGAAAACTTTTGGCAATTTCACTGAACAGAAGACTCGTCCTTCCAGAGGATGTGGCAGGAAAAATCATAACAATGACGGGGGTACTCCAAGTCAATACCCTGTCTGAGCCAGAAGCAAAGTTTTTGCAAAGTTTCGTGCAACTGTTCGTGCGTAGCCTAGACTTAGATGTATTCCAGGAAAATATTTTAATATAAACTTGTTCTATCGGGATACTATCCCATTCGCCATATCCCACAGGTATCCATCCGTCCAACAGACATGTGTGTACGGATGGATCCGAAAGATTTCGAAATGGAAAAACAAAAATTCTGAGTAAAAGAAAATGTAAAGGAAAAAGAAACAGACACTTTACCTCCATCCCGTCCTTTGCGTTTCTTTTTCGATGAACTACTACTGCTGCTGGTGTTGCTCTGATTTGATGAACTCTTGTCCTTGCTCTTCCATCGAATCAACATTGTAGCCGAGGGTAAGGGTTGTATTTGTATTTGAAATGCGAGTAAACGTACGTTCGGTTTAACACTTAACACCGTGTGTTTCACGACTTAAGCAACAGCGTCGATCCGGCGATCAGGAGCATGAACAGCCACGGATGGGAGTAATAGCGGCATCATCATCGTCATAAGGAAAACGCGTCAAAATTTTCAATTAACAGTTGTGCTCCATCGAAGCAAGGGTTTATGGTGTGAAACGAATTTGAATGAAGGGTGACTTCGATTTCGTTGCTTACGTTCTGATAATTCGATTTTTTCTTGCCTCAATGTTTTTTTTTTCCTCTTTCGCTTGCTTCCAGGATATGGTTATGCTGATATTGAGGGGGAGGTTTCAGAGAAATTGCATTTTAATTGGTCAACTGGTCGAATGATGGGCTTATGCGAGCGGGCTCTGTGACCTGAGGTTATTTTTGGCAGACAAATTGATTTACAGTTTAATGACTCTCGGATTGGGGTGGGGGGGCAGACAATTCGTTTTGGGTGATTGCTTTTACGGTTCATTATATACATAGCTTCATCACGAGACCGGAAAACAGGGTCCCGGAGGCGACGGTGCATAATCTGGGCGCGATACGTCAATTATTTTGATTAAAACATCTAACCGCTCAAAGCTTTAATGTGTAACAGAAATCGGTTACAGTATGGGACTTACAATGGATTGGTGAGGTATATCAATCATGGAATAGTGCATATTTTGAGGCGTTTAGAGGGAATTAAAAGTAAATATTTGATCAGACGTGGTAGACAGTGTTGGTACTTCAGAGGATTGTGTGGCATATCACCAATGATGAAATATTGCATATTCTAAGGCGCGATGAGAGGAAAGCAGTAGCAAATATTTGATGTAACCCGGTATGCAATAATGGTCCTGCTACTGAGGTATATCAAAAATAATGAAATATTGCATATTCTTAGGCGACTAGAGGGAATCAAATATTTAAAATGATAGAGTATTGGTCCTAAACTGGACTAGTGAGGTGCATCATCAATAATGAAGTATTGCATAATTTTAGGGGTTTCGAAGAAATCACTTAAAACTACATGATTTGTCCTGATATACAGTATTTGTCAACAATCAACTAATGGGGCGTTTTTTTTTAGGCAGTTGGCAGGAATCACAAATACTTGAGTTTTTAAATCTCACGTGCTCATGTACGTGCTGCAATTTTCCGCTCTTAAATACTAATTAAATCTACGAATTATATTAACGATTCAAAAACAGAATAAATCGAATACACTCCATAATTAAGATAAAATGCGCCACAAATAAATAAAAATTAAACCAGCTTTCATGCTTATGGCCGTTAAACGACGCGGCATCATCATTAATTTCATCATTTTCCAACTAAAGAGAACACAAACCCAATGCTAACGTAAAAAGGCAAAAAAAAAAAACACGAGTTAACGAAAACATGGAAAATAAATAAAAGAATAATAACCGCTTTAATTGGTATTCATTTTACGCACGAATTGCATTTTATTTCTCTGATTTCACCGATTGGCCATCCCACATCATCCCTTTTATGAGCAGTAAACCGTCCAACCACCGACCGCTCTCGGCCGGCGTTTGTTTATCAACCCTGAGAGCAATTTACATTTGTTTGCTGGTCAACCACAACACTATTCCTCATACGAACAGTAGAAAGAGAAGAATGACAACAGTCAAATGGAATATCTAGATAGGAATAAAAGAACAACAACAACTAATCGAAGGTGGATAAGACAGATAGATTTTTTTTTTGAATCGTCGCCAAAGCCTGAAGCACTATATAGACCACAAAAACCACCAAATCGAATCAGACACATAGCACAGAGAGAAGGAAAAAAAACTATCTATTCACAGTATACTATGTATCTAGTGCATGAAAAGCTCAATGAACTAAAGGGACGGAGGTTTGTATACATATGTACCTACACCCTTGTGTTTGAGAACAAAAACAAAAAAAAAAAAGGAAAGCGCAATAAAACCAGGAGAAGGTGGAAAAGGAAAATCCAACACTATCAATTCCTAGAGGTTATTGTCCTCTCCCCCTATGCATGCAAACACCTCGCTCCTCGTTCTCTTCGCATATATAAAATATTCAAAAAACCCAACAACAGGCAAGAGCGTAGGAACATGGAAAAGGAAGAAAAATCCCTTAGCACTAGACGATGATGCACTAACAAATGCACACCCTCTTAATGCAATGCTACTATCGGATGTGGGGATGTTGGTATTTAGATGGGGGAAAGCGTGACATGGAGATGCTTTCAGGACAACACGACACGGTTTTTTTTTTGTAATTCGTTTCTTCCTAATTTAGTTCCGTGTCATCCTTATAAAACTACATCTCAATTCTCTAAGAAAAAAAAAACAACAAAATAATAAAAGGAATAAGTCCATTTCAAATTTCCACTCGTTGAGAAGAGAAAATGTCCTGGAAGCGAACTATGCTCTTTCGGTACGAAAACAACTTTTCCTCATTTCACCCTCACACCTAATTGAGATTCCGTCGAAAATCGAGAATCATGAGAGAGAAGAAAATCTCTGTTGACAGAGAACACGTCCCCAACAAATAGAAAGACGAATAACAGGAAGCAAAGAAATTTTCAAGGAATATCAAAGGGAAATTTTCATTCTCCAGCCTGAGGAAAACCTATCAAAAGGGAGATTTTCCCAACCAAAAAAATATCTAAAATCAAAAAATAATATGCAATTTGCCAAAATGTCGTCGTTTTTATAACAACTAAGCACTTAACTATGCTATACAGTGAATGATATGAATTTGTGTCGCAGTATACTTTGCGGCGCTTACATCTCGGCGAAATCTATACACAGAGTCACCCCCGAAATTAATCTGAGAACAAAAGACAATTCGCCGACCATCCGACCAGAAATTTTCCGTCCTGTCCATGAATTTTCATTTACTTTCTCACGATTTTTCCTTATTTTTTTTAATTTTCAAACACCTAAAAGTATGCACTGTTACACTAAATCTTTCTTTGCTTTCTCGATGGGTTTTTTTTTTTTTGGCTTTGTGGGGAGATTTTTCACACTTGGTATTTCACAAATTTTCACACCACCAACTCCGCATACATATACTTGGTGCACCAATTACATTTTGACGTGAAACAAATTAGAAATATTAACAGAAAATTAAACAAATTTTCAATCGTCTGAAACGCGTTTCAGAACGCCTACCAAGAAATCAAGGCATCCGTTTTAGTTAGCCGACGGACTCGAATTGTGACGAAGATGTGCTGGCGCTCCGTGGAAAAGAAAATTCGAGTTTCCGCCCAAAAAGAGTGTTTTGGCATTTGGCCCTCAACGAGTAGTAGAGGCGCACAAATCAAATGAGAATTTCCCAAGTTGGAAAACTGACTAAAGGGCATATCGGGTGCGCGCTCTTAGGTGCCCACCCACTGCGCAGTGGGAGATTTCCAAAAACACAGTCAAGACACGAACCTTACGATACGAACGTCATCGCTTTTGCCATTGCCATCGGCAAGAAAATTTCCCATGGACGGATGTTCGTTCATAAAAAATTAATTTAATGCGGGTTGCTTAGCCTCCTCGCACTTGGGGGACAGGATTCTAGCGACCTCTGTAAACATGATAACTTAACGGTATTAGAAATTCATGAATTCACCCTGGGTGGTGATTTTTCATTACTTCATTTTCCAGTGTTCTGTTTTCATCGTACACCCGTCCTTACGTCGTAGTGTATGGGGTGCTCATGTAAATTTAATGACGTCTTTGAACACACACATGCACGCTAAGGGTTGGAAAGTATGACGTAATGAATGTCATGGGTCGGTAAACATTTGGAAGGCCCTGGAAACAGATTGAAGAGCCATCGAAGGAAAAAAACAAACAAGCGCTTCCAGCAACACTCTACGAGGACGAGGGTTATCTATTTACAATGTAAGGCTGAGTGCCTTCGAATCCCAACATCCAATTGCCAATTAGGTGTCTTTTCATGTAAAAAAGTTTCTCGTTTGTTTATTTCCTTTTCTTTTCAGCCTGATGCAGTGTTTACAAGTGCTGAAGGCAGTCGAGACAGAGTTTTTTTTTTAGATTTTTTCTTGTCATCACGGATTGCACTTACGACGACACGACATTGACCTCAATTGGGTGCTCGTGTTTCGTTTCAATATTTTTTTTTACTCAGCCTTCACTGCAACTCTATTCGAGCTTTCCGCCCTCGGTTTCTGTCTTCGATACATAGTACTAGTTCAGACACACAACAAACTGTCATATAAACACCATTCTCAGCATTCAACCCAGATCCTTTCAAACCATTTACTAGCACCCCTCAAACTTAAATCTAAATATTTTATTTAATGATGTACTCACGAATCCTTTGCCGTTCCATGATGCGCTGCACCTCTCCAGCCTCGGATCCACTCTCACTTTCATACATCTGCGGGTGGATGGTCGGCGGCGGCAAACGTTGCTGTTGCAGAATCGGTTGCATCATCGCTGCCTGTGGCGGTAGCTTGTAACTTTGCTGCTGCATGGGTAAAGTACTTGTTCGCGGACGCATAGTCATCGGTCCACAGAGTGGCCCTTGGACGTAGACCACGTTCCCTCCCTTCTGTTGCTGTTGTACCTGTGGCTGAGGTACTAGGCCCTGTTGCACGCTGAGATGTTGCTGTGCTTGCGGAGCATACCGAGGACTGAGCTGAACCGGTAGTCGTGGGCTGTTCTGGAGGGTCCGCGTTGGACTCCAATAAATCTGGGAGCCAATCTGATTGCTGCGTTCGAGAATCAACGGCGTTGCCCGGCCGTCCATTCGGGGTCGAGCTTGTTGCTGCTGTTGCAACGGTGCTTGCGGATTGACCTGGATGTATCCGTAGGGACTGGGCATCTGAGTCTGACCAGTGTACTGGCCGTATTTCATCACGTGAGCTGGCGTCAGTTTTTCACTATCGATGATCACGAATCTAGCTGGCGACGCCGTGTCCGGACGACCGTAGATGCCTGAATCAGTTTCACTGCTTTGCGCAACCATACGACGCGGTTGATGGTGATAGTAGTCCGTCGACGAGGATGCCCTCCGCTGCGGACTGTCCAACTGATCGGAAACATTCGATTGAATACTGTTTCGCTTTATCACATGCGCGTAGATCGGTGATGTGGTCGGAGTGGTGGTTTGAGGCTGAACGATTGTCGTCGCCATCGCCAACTGTTGCGGTGGAAGGCTTTGCATGCGTTGCGGGACCTGCGGAGCAGCTGCTCGGGATGATGGCCGATTGTGGGTTTCGACTGAGACATAGGACACCGGGGAAAGATCACTTGGCACCTTGCCATTCATCTCCTTGTGGCTGATTTGACCCGAGCTGCCCATTTTGGTTGGCGTCTTGTTCATGGACTTGCGACAAAACTCCTTGACCTTTTGCAGGATTTCCTCCCGTGTGAGCGTGCCGCTACGGTTGGAATCCTTCTTTCGCATGATAACAGGAGCTTCCGAGTCACTGCGGTAGCCTTTGTCGCGTTGCGTTGGTGTCATCATCTCGTCCAGGACGCTCTGGCAGCGTTGAGGCTGCTGCTGATCAGGCTCCATTTGCATGCCATGTACCTGTATTGGCCTTAATTGTTGCACGCTTTGCGAGTCCTCGGGAATGAGCACTGCATTGCCGTCGATTATCTTTGCGCTACGGTTTCGATAGACGCCGGAGAAGGTATTCCTCTGCGGCGATCCTCGGACAAAATTCGGGACACTGCCCTCGGGAACTAGCTGGGCGTAGATCGGCTGGTATGGTGGCGACATCGACTGCCCGACCTGAATCTGGTACGAGGGAAGAGGTTCGTAGATGTTCTCGGGATTACGGAATTGTCCCGCGATCACTTGTTGGTTGGAATGGATCTCTCCAGCCTTGGCTGCTTGCTGGATGACTTTATTGTAGAGCTCGCGATCGGTGCGTTCCTTGATCTCCTTCAATTTGACCCATTCTTGCTGGCCCACCGGGATTGTCGTCGAGGATTGAGATGGCGGGGTGGCAATGATCGGTGAGACCGATGGTTTTGGAACTTGTGGAAATGGTTTTTGCGCCTCAACGCCCTCTCTTAGCGGAGTCGATGTGAGTTTGGGTCCTCCGTCGAGAAGGTTCTCCTTAGAGTTCTTAGGAGTCAGAGCACCTCTAGGTGTCGAAGAAGCACTTTTTGATTTTGGCAACGAGCTACTAGACCGAGATCCACTTCGTTTCGATATTTCATGACGATCCATGGATGAAGATCGTCCGAAGATCACGCGCCGGTCGGATACCTGTGGGGTGGTTCGTTTGGGCACGAGAGATTGTCGTTCGACGGTCTGTCGTCGTAGTTGCACTTGCTGCTGCGGTTGGGGTTGTTGTTGTTGTTGTTGCTGCTTTTCCATGGCGTTTCTCTCTAGACTTTTGTTGGGCATTGGCTTCAAGGCGCTGATCGGGATCTGAGCCCGTTGGATGCGTGTCTTTACCAGGCCATCCCTTGATTGGGAGGTATGTAACCGCTCCTTGGACGACGATCGGCTGCGAATTCCTTTGCTGAGTGTTCCCTCGCTCGCCGATCGTGATCGTTCTTCCTTCTTCATCTTGCTGCTTGGGTCCTCCTCGGTCGGTGCCAGATCCTCCGCATTTGTTAAGGCACTTGAGATCGAACTGGAACGATCGTCGCCAGCAGCGTAGCTCTTCCTCGATCGTTCCATTTGCTTCTTAAGATCACTCACATTACCGAGCAATCCGTTTCCTGGGCTTCCATGGAAACTCTGTCGTTCTAGGACAACTCTCTTACTGGCTGATGAAGTCTTAAGACCGCCATTTTCGGTAGGAGCTCCACCACTCCCGTATACGCTCTGCGGTATAGGAACTTGCTCTTTTGGTGTTGTCTTTCGTTTCGACGAGAATATTCCATTCGGCAAGAGCCGTTGGAATACCGAGGGCTTCTTCGTTTTCTTTGGCGTCTCCATGACAGGATCTGGATCCGAATAAATCACTTCCGCTGAAGGTTGTCGTTTGATGATGATCTCCACTCGAGGTGGCTCGGATATAACTCCGTTCGGTCGTATCCCGTTGGCCTTTAACGCCTCGCGTTTAGGTGTCAGCTGAAGCCCTTTCTTCTTTAGATACTCTTGGAATTCCTCCGAATTCACCGTGTTCGTGAATGATTTGAGTTCTCCGTTCACTGGAGTCGCACCGTCGACCTTATCGTAATCAGCGGTTCCGTTCGGTAGCTTCACTTCTTCACTCGAATCACTCTTGGTTAGGGGTTCATCAATGTCCTCTAGATCATCGTCGGAACTGATGTGTAGCTTTTTCACACGCTCGTCAAATTTTTTCGCGTTCTTCGTCACCTCGTCCGGATTGAAGAGCGAGTCTTCGAGATCGGTGCCGACTTTGACTTTAATGTCCGACAGATCCGGATAGTTTGGCTTCGAGACTTTTTTGAAATTGGGAATTTTCGAAGCTTTTGGCGGCGGAGTGCATTTCTTTTTCAGCTCCTTGAGACGCTCCTGGGTCTGTTGCGAGAGTTTGACTTTCTTCGGCGGCTTTAGTTCCTTGAGCTCTTCGAACTTGAGCCGCGCTAACACAGTGGGATCGTAGACAAAGTACTTGTCCGGGTTTTTGATGTAGGTCTTGACGTATTTTGATTGCTTCAAGACCTCTTCGGTCGTTATATAGTCCTGATCGTCCTTGATGTCCTTCGATTTGATTTCTTTTGTTTTATTCTCCTTGGATTTTGAGGTCTGATTCGGACGCACGGTGCTTAGGGTGGACCGCTTGATTGGCACTGGCGGGGGAGTTTTCTTCTGTTTCCCGGACGCTACGCCGTTACTCTTCTTGAACGGATTCTTCTGGTCGACTATCACATCGCCTGTGGTGAACTTCTTCACGATCTCGTCGTCCGGGTCAAAGGAGACGGATTTTTTCAGAGTCCTGACAGCCGGCGGTCCGGTGCCGTTCGTTAGGATCGACTTTGTACTAGTCGGGGTTGTAGTGATTTCTATCGTCTCCGGTCCGTCTGTTTCGTTAGTTTGTTTATCACAGGTTTTCGATTGTTTTTCGTCAATAGATGGCGGCTGTATCGCAGTAGATTGTGTTTTCGTTAGAATCGATTCGCGTGGTGCAGGTTTAGGTATTTGCTGCTGAAGTGTTTTGCTGTTGGTTTCTAACACATGACTGGACTCCGGAGAGGGTTCTGTTGTTTCGGACATTGTTTTTGTGGAGTGTGATTGTGGTGTTTTGCGCTGGCGGTGTTGGTTGTTGCAGAAGCATTAAGGTGAATGAATGGAGTGTGTAGTGTAGAGAAATGTCTGTTGATATTCATTGAATCCGAATTTACTTCGAAAACGTTCCGTAGGAAGGCCTGTAGGAGAGAGAAGGAAAAATATGTTTAATTTGTGTTTTTCAATGTTTTCATAGTGGGTAAGGAACAACAGAGTAGGCTAGGCGCAAGGCGTAGGTGAATGAGATTTTTTTCTTTTTCTTTTTTTTATAATTCGTGCAGGTTGAAGAGCGTATGCTCTTAAAGTGTTTCTCACACAACCTGGACGGGGTGCAGATGGTTTGTGTCGAAGATGTTAGTTCACTACTGTCTGGGGGTGGTTGTCCTAGATAGGATTGAGAGACTCAACTGAATTTGCGTTGGTTGTAATTTACAATGAGATGGAATTCCACGTCGAATCAGTCGACCGATTTTGTGCCTTCATGGCGATGGCTATTATTCAGGAATTAACACGAGTGCAATGGAAGTTAAATCCGGTTTTGATAGACATTTTCTTTCTAGTTCGAGAGATGTTTGGTCGAATCAACTATTACTTCTGGTGGCGGTCACTGAAAACAAAGGCCACACGCGAGACATGAGGCAGATTACTGAACCCCTAGGTACCATCAGCTAAGAGCAGCACGACAGCGAACTAAGCCGCCCGTTAAGCCACGAGCATGACAATCTCTTTTCGGTTATGTTAGAGAGCTGATTTGGTTGCTTTTGATGGTAAAATCTTGGTATAGTCGGGATGGGGAGGGACACAAATATGTTTGTATGTACTCAGAGCCACACAGGCCGCCAGTTAGCACAGCGTATTAAGACTATCAATTGGTTTCTATAAAATAATCGTTTTAAGAGTCATATATGAGGATTATTAGAAGAAGCTAGAGGCAGAGTGGGAGGCAGAGTCTATGGGATTATAGATCGGAAGCCTAATTAACTTTCGCCATAACAGTCATGAAGAGCAAGATAGTCCGTTGCCGTCTTCGTGGCAGCGACTTCGCACAGATAGTGAGGAATGTCTGTGAGCCTTCTCTAGGCCTTTTAAGACTAAGAGTAGGATTTGATTCGGAACAAATTGCTTTTCCTTGGTTGGATATAAGAAAGATGTGTAAATTCCTATTGAAAATGTTATTCATAACTAAGCTATAGGCCGGAACCCTTAAACTTGCTGCTTGCCCACCTGCAAGCTAGAAAGTCAAACAGAGCCTTCTACGGTTAAAACACAATAGCTTCCGTCCTACTTATGTATAATGTACAGTGGCGTTGTACGTGGCATTCTCATCTTTAGAGGCATCATATGGTAGATAGGTAGTTTGAGGTACCCGACCCCGCGTCAGGGTATAATTAGCTCTAAGGCGCCGTTTTGATGCTCGTGAAACCTAAGGGATGTGAAGGGGGATGTTCATTTAAATCAAGCCCGTGTACTGGTTATGTTGGCCAGGCTGAGGTTATCTACCTCTGAGAGGTCATCGAAGGAGTATTTGCCAAAGGCATAGAACCGGTGGCTTGCCAGTGCTGGGCATTTGCAAAGGGTATTTACAAATAGCACTGGACGAATCATTGGGGCGGGCTGCGCTAAGTATTTTGCACGCTTCACGAATCGCTAGCATTTCAGCTTGAAAGATGTTCGATGATTTGAGATATTCAGTTGTGCCGAGAATATTCCCGTGCCCCAGCTTGGAGCCATCAGTGAAATCAGAAGTTCGAATTTCGCTACTGGGTTGCACACTTCCATTCTTCTCTGAAAGGAAAGTGAGAGTGAAGCTACTGAACCACTGAAGCAGAAGCGACAGAGCTCTGCTGTGGCTCTGGGTGACTGATGCACTGCACGACACCGTGTCAAGGTCCAAGGGGGGGGGGCTCGAATGGGCATGTTCTTGCGGCTCCCGTGGTTTCGATTCCTGCTGATCTTTGGACCTTATTAAGTTCGTCGATATTATAAGCTTTGCTTAGGGGGTGGTGCAATAGTAATCACCATCGACTGTTGAACGGAAAGTCTGTAGTGCATTTCCTATATGACGCCTTAATGACATGGAAACAAAAGAGTTACTGTGAACTACAACCAACGCGACAAATCGAATCTCTCAATAAAATTCTATCTAGGACAACAACCTTCGCAGAGTAGTGAACCAACATCTTCGATACAAACCAACTGAACTAATCAGAGACAAAAGAGCTGTTCTAATAATGGGTCATTCATTCAAACTTGTTTTTTTTTTCAATAGGTTTTTTAAGACCACGCGTTACCGGCCCCATGGTGTCGTGTTATTCTTATTCAGAATTGCTTGCCAAATCATCATGAAAATCAGCTTTCTGTGAAAAATGTTTTTCGTTGAAGAATCTGGACGTGGCTCATCAAAAACCGACGTGCGACCACGTTGAAACTCGTTAAACCAATGTTTGATGGTCGCCATTGAAGGAGAAGAGTCACCGTCATCCAGACGCTCTTTGATTTCGCTGCGCGATTTCCCTTCCAAAAACGAGAATCGAATCACCGACCGATATTGCTCTTTTCCCAGATGGCGCCTGTATCGCAAGAGCAACTTACTGTCGTGTAGTACATTCTAGTAGACGGCTACCGAAATTTCTGCCGGATCGGACTCGTAGTTTCGTTTTGACCTCGTGTGGAAGCGGGAGTGTCCGCGGATTTTAGAAAAATGGAAAAGGGGCAATATCGGTCGGTGATTCGATTCTCGTTTTTGGAAGGGAAATCGCGCAGCGAAATCAAAGAGCGTTTGGATGCTGTGTACCGTGACTCTTCTCCTTCGATGGCGACCATCAAAAATTGGTTTAACGAGTTTCAACGTGGTCGCACGTCGGTTTTTGATGAGCCACGTCCAGGTGCCCCGAAAACGGCTACCACGGAGGATAACGTGACAAAAATCCACGATCTCATATTGGCAGACCGTCGATTGAAGGTGCGCGAGATAGCTAAAACAAAAGATCGCGTGGGTCATATCCTGCATGAAATTTTGGGCATGAGAAAGCTGTCGGCGCGATGGGTGCCGCGCTTGCTCATTCCGGACAACAAGCGCAACCGTGAGACCACTTCAGAGTAGTGTTTGACGCTGTTTAAGCACAATTCGAAGGAGTTTCTGCGTAGTTTCGTGACAGTCGACGAAACATGGATCCACTGGTAGACACCAGGAAAAGTCGAAACAGTGGACTTCACCCGGCGAACGTGCTCCGAAGAAGGCGAAGACTGTCCCATCGGCCGGAAAGGTGATGGTCACCGTTTTCTGGGATTCACAAGGTGTGATCCACATCGACTACTTGGAGAAGGGCAAAACGGTCACTATGTACTATGGCTGTACTATGCCAAATTATTTGGCCGATTCAACGCCGAATTGAAGAAAAAAGTGCTCTTCCACCATGATAACCATGATAACGCACCGAAATCCCCAAATTGGTCGAATTGGGCTACGAACTGCTGCCCTATCCACCGTATTCTCCAGATTTGGCCCCGTGCGACTTCTTTTTGTTTTCAAACTTGAAAAAGTCATTCGCCGGGCAGAAATTTCAGTCGAGTGAGGAGGTCATCGCCGCCACGGAGGCCTACTTTGCAGACCTCGAGAAAACGTATTTTTTCAGACGGGTTAAAGAAGTTGTAGCATCACTGGGTATCGAGCTAAAGCGAGACTATATTGAAAAATAGATTGCCATTTGTCCAACATTTTTGTTTATCATTTGTAGGCTAAGTACTTATCGGACCACCATATCTACAAATGTTCAACTTTTTTTTTTTTTTTTTTTAATGCGATCGGTTGAGTCATCAGAAAAGTCGTGCATGGTCTCGAGGAGTGCTGCCTCGCAAGTCTCCAATTTAAATACGATTGACCTTTAATGCTGGCTGTGTGAACTCAGTTTAAAAGTCGATGCAAAACCACCTTTCGCTGTTAATTAAACACATCTACGATCGGTTTAACCTACCGCTAAGGTTATCAATTGCAATTTCAGTACCGCTCCACTCCGACACCCGAGCACCGTCAAGTATCTACTGAATTATCTCACGTATTCGCCAAGGCACTATATTAACCAAATGACATCATTAAACAGAACAACGTTTTGGTTCGTGTTGATCTGCCGTTTATGGCGTTGTCTGGTCTTAATCGTGATCAATGTCTACCGACAGTGAGAGGTGTATGCATGCTATCGAGATACCTAGAAATGCAGTATGTAATGTTCTATTCAGAATTGCACCGCCAGATGCAAACATGTCCTCATGGGAACATCCGGTACAAAGGCGAGTCTTTCGAGTTGTTTGCAAATATCAAGTCCTTCAGTCCTTCTGCAAACCCCATTCACCCGTTCGTATTTAATGAAATTATTTCTCCCCAAGACCTTATCAGCCACTTAACAATACAATAAATAATAGCCGTGGTTCAAGAGAACCAGTGACGCATTCATCCACCCATATTTCCCAACATGAATCGAAAAAGTTCAACTTATCGTCCAGATGCAAAGGTGTGCTGCAACATCTGCTAGTGGTTTCATATGAATTTGTTTGTTCACTGGCTCGAGGGACAATCAGACTGGTTTTCTACCTTATCACAGACTGATAGACCCTGGCACCCAATGTCAACATTTATACGAGCGTTACTACGTATTCGTTTTTGCTTTACTTTTTTCGCATTTAATTTCTGTTTGGCTTGTAGGGGTGATAAGATAAATCGCGATAGTCTATTCGACATAGGAATTGATCAAGCTTTTTGCTAAAAATTAATTTTACGTTGTGAACGTCGAATAAAAATCCCTTAATCTAGGTCATATACCATACCTCTGCCAAGTAGGTTCATGTATGCAGCGTGAATTGCTGTCCCACATATCGTGGTCAACTGCAGCTTCGAATTCATAGAAATCCGAGCAAACAGGTCCGCAGTCGAGCGTTTTACAACCAATTTCAATGAATACACACCAATTCGATTGCGCAATCCAATATTTATTGTACGATAGCCTTTCGAGTCGTGCGAGCTTAATATGCATTGTTCTGCCATTCATAAATGTGAACGTCATCGTCGTCGTTGTTGCTAGGGTTGTATGCCTATGCACTAGGGGCGATGTAACTATCTCAGTGGGTAAAATGACCGCTTTGTTGCATTGACCATTGTCTAAGCCGACTGTAATTAGATACAAACAATAACACAGACAGTCGGCAATATACAGGTGGCGAGCGAGGTTCGCGGGGTGCAATGCGACATAGAAACACAGTGGGATTCAGGCACTTGCTCCGTGTCAAATGCAGTTAATTCCGCAATTCGGTAGCCGGGCAATAGGAATGTAGAACACAGCCCAAAGGCACTCGGCTAGATGTGTGTGCACGTATGTGAGGCGACTTTGTCGGTTTTGCTTACGAAAGCTCGTTGTTGTTGTTGCTTGTTTCACGTAATTAACGTGGCTTACTGCAAGAGGAGAGCAAAAGTCATTCTCTGAAGGCTGGAGAGTGCCTGTTTGTTTGCCTATTTTTTGCTTGATTCGCGTTTATTTGCAAATGCAAATGGGAATCGGAAAATGCATCGCTACAAAAGGCAAGTAGTGACATCGACGTGAGCGTGGATGTAGACATTGGATAGTGGACAGGGGACAGTGTAAGGCAATTGTTTAATTGGTATGACGAGGTTTCGTAACCATGCGAGGTGGATATGTTTATATTTTGCTTTTCTGTCTTTTCGAAAATTCAGCTGGAAAGCGCATTAGCATAATGGGATTCGTTGTGTTAAATTGATTTAGCACTGAAACCTGTTGACGGTATTCGATTATGTTGAGATGTTTTGCATATGCAGCGAACACATCTGTTGATTTCGTTATTGACACACAGCTTTTATGGCAAACGTGTGAAGATTGCACTTTACTGACCATATGCTCGACGTTGGAACAAGGCTTTTGGTTTTATTGTAGGCAGGAGAGGCCGTGCCTGGCCTTGATTATCTTTAAGCGTCATATGGTACATTTGACGCTTTAAAGCTATTTTAAATAGTGCAATAGTCCTTTAGTCAAGTGCGTGTACGATGGCTATATATTCTACCTACTAATTCTGGCTTATTCAATTTCCTATATCCTTCAGATCTTACAGTTCAGAGCAAAATGTCCGAAGGCAAACATGCCTCCGTGGCCTGTTAAAGTCCAAGCGGCCTTCTAAGTATCGATTTCTCAATGCTTACTTAGCCTTTGGCCAATTCACAAATCTAGTCGCTAAACAAAGAGGTCCATGCTTGGGCGCCACGTGCGGCGGTTGACTCCGAATTTGGAATTCCGACTAATGGGAAATCTTCAACACACTTTACGAATCTCGGACTCACTATATACACCGGCGATTATATAGACTGAAAAAAAATTTAAAACGAAATGTACCCAGTCTGTCCCACTTCCGATGGGACCGCTCTAAAATAAAGGAGAAGACGCTTTGTAGTGTAATTCAATCATTATCTCGGATGTCTTCCCTCGGAGTCAATGGACATCGATAATAAATGGGCCAATAGCTATGAGGATGTCGGGCCGAACCTTTCCGTGTAGTGGGAATCGTGTTCCTCTTCAACGCAAATTTAAGTCAAGGAAACAGCCAGAAGTCGCACGGCGTTGGCTCAGTCGAGTATGGTGGGTGTTTGAGTGTTGTGATGCTTTTTATTGCGTTCGCCTGGTAACTCCCATGTCGCGCTCTGTCTTTTGCTGAGTCGCTGGTATTGGAAGCATCCCATTTTATCGCTTGTTACAGATGGCATGAATTCAGTGCCTATTTTGGCAGCTTTCATGTTTGCAGTGACTCGCTCTAATGACTTTCTGCTTCTCCATGAGTGAATGGGGATTGCAATCAAATCGCGCTCATATCTTTCTCTGTCTTAAATCCTCGGTAAGAATGCCTCGGACCACACATTTAGGAATGCTAGTCATCTTCTCAATAAGTCTCGTGGACACATAACGGTCAGGTTGAAGAATTTTTCTAACTTTTTAATGACTTCTGCTTTCCTCGAAGTTCTTGGCTTCGCGGGGCCTTCAAAGACTTCACAGCCAATACGAAATCTGGCAAGTCCGCGAAAAGCTTGTGCACAGGATTGACACTGGTCACTATTAACATTTTTCCTCGATTCGAAAATCTTGAGCATGGAGACGTCCTTTGCTCCATGAAGATTTTTCAACAGACTGAGACGTTTGGCTATACATAATGTCATAGCTACTGACAGGACAACGGGAACGCCACGAAAGACAGATGAAAGCGGTTTAAAGTTCGATGGCTGACTACTGGTTGCTAATTTAAACCAGCCTCATTGGAAATAGGACAGATTGCTTAAGTTTGAAGATTAAGTGTAAACGACCCCGCAACTAAAATCCAAGACTATACTTGATATCTGACAGAAAGATCAACCATATTAAGCGCAGTAAATGACAGCAACTGATAGCTAACTTTCAACCATCTGTTGGCTTTCCCTTTAGCCAGCTCGTTCGCTCTCTCGTTACCTTTAAAGTTACTATATTCCAAGAAACAAACATCAAATCTTGCTTCAAAACAGTAGAATAATCTGGTAAGCAGCTTCTTCAGCTGGGTATGATTACCACAGTCTCGGACGCATTACCAAACACGTTCACCATTAGCAAAAGATTCGAGATACTGATCCCAAACCGCACAGCTTGGGAAAGTGGCGATCCCTTGTTATAGGTCAAAGGCCACAGGTGGTACACCTGGTGGCTCCAAGATGGATTCCGGTGTTGGCGCTTTCATCTTTGGACCAAATCGGAAAATATCGAAGAACCTGGAAATTACTCCTAGTGTCTTCGAAGCCGAAATATACGCCATCCTAACGTGCGTCAATCTAAACTTAGAGACTGACATAAGAGGTATAACCATCAATATACGCTCAGACAGTCAGGCAGCGCTCAAAGCGTTGGGCTCGTATAGTATGTACTAACTCAAAATCCGTCAAGGAATGCCACAATGCCCTGCAAGACCTAGGCAAAAGAAGGTCAAACTCTGGTGGGTACCAGCTAACAAGGGCATAAAAGGCAACATAATCGCCGACCAGCTCGCTAGGAAAGGTTCCAGCGAAAGGTACATAGGTGCCGAACCTTTCGGCGAAATCCCCAAGTTGAAGATTAGTTTTCTCTTAAACAAGCGGGGAAAATCGCTACACCTGCTCCTACGACTAACTCCTCGTCTAATTGGCTGACAGGCACAATAGACCTACACTGGTCACAGCGCTCTATTCTATCTGTTAGCACTAGCCCCAAAAAAATAAAAAATAAAATTCTTGGAAACGCTAGTAGATTTGCAGGTTTTACTCTTGGTCATTGTGGCATCTACTATGCTGAGTTTCATCTCAGGAGATTGTCTTCCAGATAGCATCTTATAATGGCTGGATTTCGCCAATACCCTCACTCTGTGTACCTGAGATCTCACGTTAGCTGAAAAGCTTCAGTCAGTCTTCGGGATTATCTCGTGACGGCTCTGGTCTCCATAAGATCCCCTCAATAACCCCAATCTAATTTAAAGACTAAGGAAGATCTTATCGATGTAGCCCATCACGTTTGCTTCTAAAGCCACTGTGATGGTAGCAAATTAACGGAATACTATCTCTACTGTGCACTTATAGTCCGGAATATACGGAAGAATGCCTCTGGAGATATGAAGCATGATGGGAATGTACTCCCGTGATACCTACAATTTAGGGTAGAAACCCCCCAAATAAGTAATTGCCATTGATACCAAAAAGCATATTACTTCACGGGCAACTGCCAGCAGACTAAACAACCATAAGATTACAACATTCCCGATACTTTTTGAACATGCCCTGTATACAACCATTTTTGAAAATAATCTAATCTGCGCTATGAACAGATTTGGTCTTATTAACTGAGTTGAAAACAACACTTAACCTTTCCGAGCTTATATATACATATATGGATATATGACAGTCCAAGAGTAAAAATTATACAGTTCCGACCAAAGGCAAAGAAGATCTACTAATGGTCCATGGTATGGTGCTACCGTCCGAAGTGAATCTGAGCACAATCGTCTCTAGGCAGGTGTATTAAGTTCCATACTGCAATATCACTGAAATATATGCGCAACATGGTTCTGATCCGAGTCGGAGTTTTTTCTTCAAATTATTTGAATATTAGAAAGCGGGGGCTACAGAATAGATCAAAATCATCATGATCCTTTTGAAGAAGAACTCACATACTATTTACAGCCGGGACCAAGTAACTCAGAAATGTCGATATGAAGGCCAGATTAAAATCGTCTTTCTTCCTCCAACTCCTTAAGCGATCTATTCTCCCATAATTATTGTACGTTCTGCTTGTAACAGTCATCGTCTTCTGCGAGTTAGGTTGCACGTGGTCCACTGCAAAATGTATAAAAGTAACTAAGGCACTATGGTGCAGTCACTGTTCAAAGGATCTCTCCTTTGAACATGGCAATACCAACTGAGTCGGTCGCCCTCTATCTTTCTTGTGATGGTTTCTTTTACGTGGAGGCTTCCTCGGATCTTTGAACTTCTAATTCTGTCACGCTTTGTTACCCCCGCTGTCATGCGAAGCATCTTCATCTCAGCTGCCGTTAATTTGCTCTCATACTTTTTGTGCATTGTCCAGCACTGTGAACCGTATGTGAGCGCCGGACGTACAACTGAAGTGTCGAGCCTTCCTTTCAGCTTAGGGGGCATTTTTCGCTTACGCGATGGTTGATGTCGTCATCACAAATTGGTTCTTTATTAATCATAGATCCCAGATATTTAAACTTTTCACACTTGGGTCAGAGAACTGGCAGCACAGATACTCTGTCTTCTTTGAACTAATACGATTCCGTGTCTCTCAAAAATGTCCACCCACACATCAAGTGCTCGTTGTAGGGACGACTGATCATCACTTATAATGGCTCCATCGTCAGCAAAGAATAGCTGGTGCACATTGGGCTCCGTCACTTTTCCTTCAAGGACTGTTATAAAGAGCAGTGGGCTGAGGACGCTCCCTTGGTGTACACCGACTTTGATTGCGAACACTTCGGTGACTCCTGCGGTGCATCTTACTCTTGTCGTTGCTCTCTTGTACATGTCCATGATCACTCGCACGTAGGTTTCTGGAACTCCTTTTTGTCTGAGCGCTACCCATAAAAGATCTCTTGGTAGCCGGTCAAAGGCTTCTCGAAATCAACCAACACCATAGTCCTTTGAAGAATCACGATGCTTTTCCATCATGATCCTTATACTTTGGATTGCATCTGTTGTTGATTTACCCGAGACAAACCCGCACTGGTCATCAGATAGTCGTATTATTTTCCGCAGTCGGCTATCTAATACCCGTTCAACGATCTTCATGGTGTGCGACATCAGCTTGACAGAACGGTAGTTATCACAATTTCGCGTATCACCCTTTCCTTTGTGCAATGGAAGAAGATAGCTTTCCCTCCATTGATTAGGCATAGTGTCGCCTCTCATAAGTTTAGAGATAAGAACCATGAGCCATCTAGACCCGATGTCTCCCATCTTTTTCCAGAACTCAGAGGGTATCCCGTCCGGCCCAACAGCTTTTCTTTTCTTGGAGTTTTTAACCGCGTACCGAACTTCTTCGACTGTGATGTCGGGTATTTCGGCATGATTCGGGGCGGCTCTTGGAAAGTACACTCGGGGAAACTGTTCGTTCAGAAGTTCCTCGCAATACTGTCGCCATCTGTGGAGAATTTTTTCGTCTTCCACAAGGAGTTGGCCTTCAGCATTGTTAATAAACTTTGGGAAACGAATCTCCTGAGCATTTCTTCTTCTCTGGGCGGCTATCTTAAAGATATTTGCTCCTTTGTTCAAATTGTTTTGTCGAAGCTCCTGGGTAGCCTGGTTCCTGTCAGACGCGGAAGACGATATTTCTTCCAACTCCTGATAGAGGCCTTCCATGCTTTTCGCTTTGAATTCGGCGCATTTTTTCTTCGCGATACCTTTGCAACATCTATATACCTTTTCACGGCGAGCTTTTTCCTCTCTATTAGTAGAAGAGCACTTTGACCAAGCTTGGAAAGCCATTTTCTTTTCGTGTATCACTGCTTTGGCTTCGTCTGTCCACCACCAGGTTTCTTTTGCGTGTTGGCAGGGGCCTTTAGATGTTCCGAGCAGTGATTTGGCTTTCTCCAGGCCAGATTGTTGTAGGGAATCCCACATGTCTTGTGCTCTGCACTCCTCATTACCGACCTCATCGATAATGGAAGAGAGGTAGTTTTCCATGTTGGTAATAAAAGCTTCGCCTTTTCCTTTATCCAGCTTATACCACTTGATTCTCTCAGACACCTTCGTTTGCTGCTTTGACTTCTTACTCGCTTCCATAAAAAATTCAGTCAGGAGGAGACGGTGTTGAGGGGCGATCGCGTCTCCCAGGATCACTTTGCAATCTTTAACTCGTGGCTTCATGAAACTGGATACCAAATGATAGTCTATTTGAGTTTTATTTCCGCCGCTACTATAAGTGATCAGGTTATAGCACTATAAGACCGTACGACTTGCACATGTTTAGGATATCTTCACCTGAAGAGTTCCTGGTGCCGTATCCCAGCCCTCCGTGGTAGTCTTTATAGTCTTCGCTTATCACATAGTCTAGACTTATCACAACCTATGTCTAAAAAAAAAAACAGAATCACCACTTCAAGGATTGGCATCTTTTAGCAACACAAGTGCCATGTAGACTTTTTTTTCGGACTTTACACCAATTCAAAAATTCACTGAAAAAACAGTAGAGTGAAAGTCCTTTGTGGGCAAATATCGCGGCATGTAGACTATCAGGTCACATGTCCATCCTTCACGAACAGGTTCTAAGTAAAGGTTGCAAAAGGAGTGAAATGGGATCAGGCTCAGGCGTCAGCGCTTGTATTGTTCCTCCCAGTTCCAAAATTTTCTAAACGTATTATACATTAATCTCGAGAGCGCCGTGGCGCAGAGGATAGTTCCGATCCCGATAACACCAGCGACATTAAATGTTCATTTCGCGGCTTTTCTCCTCAGCGAGGTACTGGCAAAATTCCCCGCAGTACACTTGTCTTGGAAAAGTTCTCGGTTCTCGCCGTTCGAAATCGGTATTAAAATGTAGGCCCCGTTTACTTGTGTGGAAAACCAAGTCGCACAAGATAAGTGAATGAGAGAAGCTAGGCTCTGGCTCTTCATGGACTGTAACGCCCTCTAAGAAGATTAATCTCGAGAGAGGCGCTAAAAGTATAATTATCAAAAAACTTACCGACAACCAAGAAGAATGCAAACAGCATTAATTCAAACTTGAAATCGTTGACCAATTAGCCAAAAAAAGTCTCGGAAAGGTGCTTAAGAGCTTAAGCTTTTTGTTGTGTCTTTAAATCCGGACTTAACACTTTTTTACTCGTAGAGAGTTGTTGGAACTGAGTTCAAGAATATGACCGTTTGGTACCCTTGAGAATTAGAGAGTAATGCACTGACAGCTCATGCTTGCCATTTTTTCGTCATATTATAAATTTGATAAAAACTTAATTAAAACTTCAATAATGAACTAGAATTGATATCTGCACTCTCGAGGAATAAATCGTTAAAAATAGTTCACGAACATATGTACACTGGCCTGAATCATTTTAAAATCGATAGTTTTGAACACTAGATGTCTCTAAAGTCAAGGTATGCACACATTTTTTATCCGAAAAAAAATTGATTGAAAATTAAGCAGATTAAATAACCGGTTCGACTAACAGTAAGCCTGTGAATGTATTCCAGCGTGTGTCAGACACGCTCACCTTTATAGAAACAAATGTATCGAGTGAATCTGACTAATGATACCTGCGAAATGATACAATTCCCTTCACTTCTTGAACACACCTATAATCTATAACATCTCTAACATGGCAAAAAATGAGTTCAATACCCAAAAAATGCAGCTGAAGTCCTTTTATATTCTTAAAAAATCGATACTTAACACTGGCATTGAAAAAAAAACGAAGTGTTACTTTTTTCTGGTTAATCCCTGACCACTTAAAGCACTCACTTCCCAACTGCTCCTGCTCGTTGTCACATGCATTGAATGGCTATCAATTCCCCCCCAGCTCTTAATAATTAGTATTACAAGACAAAATTGGCTTGGTAAGGTCGTACTCAGCGTAGCAGGACAACATTCATTATCGCACATCAGTGCCAAGCTCCTAGCACGCAGTTGGCTTTATAACCATCCACCTACGCTCGTGATATCAGTTAATTATGTTGTGTACACACTAGATTAATTTATCAGCTGTGGTGGCAATAGCCACCCTAATCCATATTGACGTAAGCCATGTGATAATTGAAACCAAAAAATAGTTTCTTGGGGGCGACTGGCCTACCCAAAAATAAATGGATATCAACCACTTCACGACCATTTTTTGGTATTAAAAAAAAACTCTATTTGAATTTTTTGCAAACTTGATCGAGGGTTCAGTAAGAGATTATGTGTGGAAAGAAATTAGTATGAAATCGATATCGTTATTCGTTCTCGAGATATGCGAGTCGAAAAAATTTCACGAACGTACGTACACAGCCTCAAGCAGACGTCTCTGTGAAAACGATAGGTTCGAATATAAGGTAGAATAAAAGGCAAGGAAAATCGCATCCATCAAGAAGAAAATTTTAGCTAAACTCCTCATTCAGTTGGATGTTATAAGACGCCAAATTCGTCAAGTTGACGTCGCATTAAGACCGCACGGGTGGCCGATTATTTATTGAACCGGTTCACTCAAACCGACGGTTATGACAAGAATAAAAAAGAGCACTAATGATGATAAAATTTGATCATTTCCACAGGTTCCGCAGAGATTTTTCAAAGACTACAAATCACAATCAATAAATTGACAGATGTTAATTGAATGTATCATAGCCGCCATAAATAGACAAATGACGAGTGTCCCTATTGAATAAAACCTGCATACGAAGAGCATTTCTAGCAATCGCCTTTATGCCGACCATCGCTTTATCTTCAGATTCATTATATTATTTTAATTTCCTTAATGCTAATTTTTGATGGGGATCTGAGAAGTTATGGTAAGAGTAACCTAAAATGCTTAGACATGCAGGTGGCATCGTTGATTCATAAGAAGATATTTACAAGGAGGCCTCAAGGGCGTTATAACTTTTGCCAGTGACGGCAACTGTCAATTTTGTTTGGATGCTATTCGATGCAGATTACTCCTCGAGATCGCGGAATATTTTACGGAATAGTTCGTCAGGGATTTTGGTGCAACGTGACTTTCCGAACAGATTTACCGGCCATCCTAGACCAAACATTAAAGTGTTTAGCCATTCGCTAACCAACACGTGACGGAAGAGACGCCGAAAACCCTCATAGCGCTCCTTCCGACACCCAGACCACGTGCCACCGATTTGGCATACACGTTCACATCTTTTGCCTATCAGCTGTTGCCCGCAAATCGACAATCGTGTTTAAACTAAAATCACGCTCGTTTAAGCCTCTACCATGAAGTGGACGATTTTCGTTTGAAATTCAGCGACGGGACTCATTTCCATCCGACACAAAATTCATGCTTCTGGGGCAATGAGAATCCATGGATCATTCACGAAGAGCCAGTACATCTAGTCGAAACCGCAGCATAAAACACCATCTACCCAGGAGATATCATTGGCTTCATATATGCAACCAGTTACATGGTCACTGTGACTATTGATCGATACAGAACCATGATCAACGAGTTTTTATTAAGAATTGAGACTGGAGGGCATATGGTCCCAACAAGTCAAGCCGACAATAAACTCTTTGAAATATGCGTTCCGAGCCGTCTAATGCCTCGTTTTAACCAATTATATTGGCCCGTAAAATCGCCCCATTTGATCGCTCCAGACTTTTACCAAAATAAATCACAGATTTGAAAAGCTACGAGGATGGTCCGATAAGTACTTAGCCTACAAAAGAAAAACAAAAATTTTGGAGAAATGGCGATTTATTTTTCAATATAGTCTCTTTTTAGCTCGATACACTTGACCCAGTGATGCTCCAACTTCTTTAACCCGTCTGAAAAATACGTTTTCTCGAGGTCTGCAAAGTAGGCCTCCGTGGCGGCGATGACCTCCTCATTCGACTGAAATTTCTGCCCGGCGAGTGACTTTTTCAAGTTTGGAAACAAAAAGAAGTCGCACGGGGCCAAATCTGGAGATTACGGTGGATAGGGCAGCAGTTCGTAGCCCAATTTGGCCGTGGCGAGGGCGGAGGTGTGAGCCGGTGCGTTATCATGGTGGAAGAGCACTTTTTTCTTCGCCAAGTGGGGCCGTTTTTTCTTCAATTCGGCGTCGAATCGGCCCAATAATAATTTGGCATAGTACAGTTTTGTGACCATTTTGCCCTTCTCCAGGTAGTCGATGTGGATCACACCTTGTGAATCCCAGAAAACGTGGCCATCACCTTTCCGCCCGATGGGACAATCTTCGCCCTGTTCGGAGCACGTTTGCCGGGTGAAGTCCACTGTTTCGACTGTTCCTTGGTCTCTGGTGTGTACCAGTGGATCCATGTTTCGTCGATTGTCACGAAACGACGCAGAAACTCCTTGGGTTTGCGCTTAAACAGCGTCAAACACTGCTCTGAAGTGGTCCACGGTTGCGCTTGTTGTCGGGAGTGAGCAAACGCGGCACCCATCGCGCCGACAGCTTTCTCATTCCCAATTTTATGACCCACGCGATCTTTTGAAATGCCTACTGTCTCAGCTATCTTGCGCACCTTCAATCGACGGTCTGCCAATACGAGATCGTGGATTTCTGTCACGTTATCCTCCGTGGTAGCCGTTTTCGGGGCACCTGGACGTGGCTCATCAAAAACCGACGTGCGACCACGTTGAAACTCGTTAAACCAATTTTCGATGGTCGCCACTGAAGGAGAAGAGTCACCGTACACAGTATCCAAACGCTCTTTGATTTCGCTGCGCGATTTCCCTTCCAAAAACAAGAATCGAATCACCGACCGATATTGCTCTTTTTCCATTTTTCTAAAATCCGTGGACACTCCCGCTTCCACACGCGGTCAAAACAAAACTACGAGTCCGATCATATTGAAATAGCCGTCGACAGTAGCCGTCTACTAGAATGTACTACACGATAGTAAGCTGCTCTTGTGATACTGGCGCCAACTGGCGCTGAGGCTAAGCACTTATTGGACCAACCACGTAAAAAATAACATCCGACATTAGTGTGAAACTTATCGCCCAAAGTCTCCCTTAAACTATTGAAAATGCGATAAAATGTAACCAAATTGTCATAATCGACTGCGTCCGCACTCAGGCAGAATGATCCATTCGCAACGGACGAAGATACAAGAGAATTTCGTCCACCTGGCCTAGATGAAATTAAGCTTGTTATTTCGAAGTTTAAAACTAACAACGCCGCGGACGCAGACGACCTGTCTGCTGAGCTATTTAAAACGACTGGAGATGAGTTGGTGGGTCGCACGCATCAGCTCTTCTGTAAAATATGGAAATATGGAAGAAAACATGCCCAACTAATGGAATCTCAGCATCGTTTGACGAGTCTATACGAAATGAGACCCATATAGCTATGGAAGAATAAATCTCCTTAGCATTGCGTACAAGATCTTCTCTGTCGTACTTTATGAACGCCTGAAAGCCTTTGTGGAAAATCGAATAGGCCAGTGTAGTTTCAGGCCAGGTAAATCCAAAATAGACCAAATTTTCATAATGCGGCAGGTCTTGGAAAAGACCCATTCCAAATTGACACTCGTCATCTATTTGTCGACTTTAAGGCCGCACACGATAGCGTGCATAGAGAGAAACTATACCGAGTCATGTCTAGTTTTAACATACATCCACTGCTCGTCGCTGCTCCATTAAGGTCGATAGCAAATTAACCCAGACCTTCGATGTTAAAAACGGATTTAGGCAAAGCGACTTTTTCAACATCGTCCTTGTAAAGATCGTGCAAGACTCACTGGCTAACACAAGAGGTGCCATCTATTTCAAATCTGCGCAATTGCTTGCGTACGCGGATAACATTGATGTAATTGGGCGAGCACAGCGAGACGTCAATAAAGTGTTCAAAAGCATTGAACCAGCAGTAGCAACTAATGGGTATTTCGGTGAATGACGGTAAAACCAAATATATTCAAGAAAGACTCACAAGACCGACGTCTTAGCCAGAACGTCACAATTGACGGCTACAACTTTGAGGTGGTCAAGGACTTCGTCTACCTTGGCGCACCAGTGACCAGCACTGAGATCAAACGCAGGATAAGTAGAGCCAAGGTAGCACTATACATAAATCACTGATCATCCCGGTCCTCCTTTACGGCGCAGAAGCCTGGACGGATGAGGACGCTCTTTGTCGCTTCGAGAGGAAAATTCTGCGTTCAATTTATAGTCCCTTTTATATAAACTGAGAGTGGATGTACGGGCTGTAAGAGACATCATCCTAAGACGACGTCTCTGGATCCAACGTCTAAGATGGATAGGCCATGTAGAGCAAATGGACAGCACAGCTCCGGCCCGAAGAATCTTCGAATCCAACCCTGAGGGACGACGCAGCAGAGGACGACCAAATCTAAGGTGGCGCACGCAGGTCGAAGGGGACCTTAATCAACTAGGAGTGCCGCTCTGGAAACAACTGGCAAAAGATCATGCCAGCTAGGGACGCTTGTTGGTTGAAGCCCAGATTCACACCGAACTGTAGCACCATCTAAGAAGAAAAAGAATGACTGCGTCCACTTGGCCGATATTACCCCCGGAAAATAATGGAATGAAACTTAAAGGTCTAAATAAACCTTCAATTATTCGCGGTCGCGGAGTTCTCATCCTCATTCTCGTAGCGGCGTAGGGTCCTCTTACTCACCAAGCGAACTTTCATGAAACGGAAGCTCCATCCATCCGATTTCGATCCATCGAGTCCATCGATTCATAGATTCCACATTTGATTTCGTAGATTATCATCACCTGGGAAAGGGGCTTAATTCGACGATGGAACTCGCTTTGTCGCGACCAACACCTCCTCTGGTACGAAAATCCTCTTCACAGATTCTCTGTCCGATTCTAATCTCTTGGAACTATGTAACGTTTTTGCTACAGATTTGAGTAAAGCCTTCAACAAAATCTCGCATCGAATCATACTTCCTTAAGTCACTGCTTTTAATGATGCTTTCTGACCGTTTATTCGTAATACTATTACTATCATCTCCGGAGTCCCTAAAGGTAGCCACCTCGGTCCACTGATATTTATCCTAACCATTAATGATGTGAACTGAATGCTTAAAAACTCTAATCTTCCCCTGCTGATTCTTGATCCCTCCAATCCTTTAAAAAAAACCACCACTATCATTTGCTCCCGTAAGCACCTCCCTCTACCTCCCAGAGCCTACGGTGTTTGTCATGAAGTTGATCCCCCTGTCAACTTTTTGGCTGCGTTAGGTGGGAGAATTTATCTTTTTGCCTTCTCATCGAAAACATTATCAAACTTGCTAATTCCATCTTAGGCTTTATAAAACGTTAGTACAAGGAATTATCGGATCTTTTCGTGACGAAATCCTTATGCACTACCTTCGTTAGACCCCTTTTTATACGTGTTACTCAAGTCTGAAGGCCGCTCAAAGTAGGTTTGTCCTTTCGCCCTTTGTAGTCTTCCCTGGGCTGATGCGTATAATTAACTGCCTTATAGTAATCTTTTAAAACTATCCAACATACGAGAAAGCAGCAAGGTCGTAGACCACCTTTCTCCATGATTTACTTAGTGATACTATTGACTGCCCCACACTGCTTCAAATGATTCCCCTTAAGACCAATCTCCCATGCCTATCTCGCCAAATCCAGTGTTAGACATGCCCTCTACCTCCTAATAGAATTTAGTTTATTATATGTTGAACTTGCTTACCTTTTTTCGTTGTTAAGGTTTGTGTTAGGTGCCTCTACGGCGCGTCAAATGTCATGAGCGTCAAAAAGAAAGTCTTGATGAGTTTAGCTCTGTGTCTACTAGGCTAAGAAGTCATGTAAACTAGACCTTTGAAGAGAAAATGAGTCAGAAACCTAATAAAATAAGAAATAAAATACGGGCAAAAGCTCTGTGGGTGTAGTATTGGTTTTTTGCGCCGATGACACGAGGATCGAATCCCGAAACGAGGCTCTATTTTACTCTTTTTTCCCCTTCGCATTTCGAAGTTAAACAGTAGGTCCCTTTTTCCCTTATATCTTAATATCATAGGTTGAGGGGAGTGTTAGCTCCGGCTTTCACGGCCTTTAACGCTTGTTTTGGACATATAATTACGTTGTGGACATCGTAACATGCATACCGCCTTAGTTTACGAAAAAAAAGTCTTATCCTGTCACGAACAGCCGCCTTTCTACGATTCTACATAACAATGCCAAATATACATACTCCCGGATGGTTCTCATTTTTTTTCAAAGACCATTACTTTCGCAATCCCCTTGAGAATTGACACCACAGCTGCACGACTGATTGTCGACATTTCTACCAACAATCCGTTCCAGACTTGATTTCCTGCATTATATACCGAAAACTTTGTCACGTACACTTCCACCCGAAAACGTGGTGTTTTCTGCCATCATATCCATCTTGATCGATTCCTTATTCTTTTTCTATTATTTTTCTTTATTTCGTTGTATCCTGCAGCAGCGGAACTATAAAAAGGGGGATCAGCACTCAGCGTACCATGTGCCACGTATATCGTAACCTATGACACTAGTTATTGTGTGCACGTGCCAAATGCCACGTTTTCCTTAGACACACAATAAGAGGGAAAATCCGAATTGATGAAAAGGTTGAAGAAGGCTTTCCACTCCCTTGCATCTATTACAGATGGAGAACTCAATTCAAGCGCAATTTATCTTGTTGCAGAATAAACTGGCTGCTGCTGTTTGACTGGCCTTGTCGGGGTGTAGGACATCGGTGCGGCATAGCAATTGAAGTTGCCTACCACTGGCACTCTGCCGACCGACGTTAGTGGTGAAAAGTTTCGAGAATCCTTGAAACTTGACAAGATCTTGGCTCAAATGATAAAAAGTATCGAATGCGGTAGAATGGATGCACTAGATACCGATCGATATGTGACAGCAATTCGAGATTTACACAAAACCCAAGTAGTGATTTCACTCAAGTAATTCCGCTCTTCGGTGATTGGAATTCATCAGTGCTGGGCCAACAGTCAACATCAGAATCGTGACGGCACAGTCTTTCTGTTTCTATTTCTTCTGCTTTGGCTTCGAGTTTGACTTGGACGACGACTTCCTTCATGGCGCTCTATCAACTTTCTATCATCGACGGCTGTGAGGAAAATTTATGTGAACACGATGCTATCCATCTATCTCCTCCGGATGACTGTCCGTTTTTGTCTTAAACTATCTGACCGAGGAAAAAAGTGAGAGTCGAGTACTCGTATCTCTATCTTTATTTTTGTTTTCTTTCATTAATATATTACGCAAGTTACTCGTACTGTTGGATATACTGCTGGTTGGATGTGAGATCTTGCAAGTTGCAAGTATGCAACTTTTGCTCCAGCATCTTGGATGCATTAGCATATTCTTGCAAAACTAATACCTCTCCGTTGGAGGCCTTTGTTACGATGCTCATAAGTGATATGTGAATAATTAGCATAAACATGAGTTTACTTTTCTTTTTCGCCTCTTCTCGGTTTTCGTTTTTGTGCCGCAACGGTCTGTTGTGTTCTATACTAGTGGATGATGATGATAAGTTTAATGAGGCTGCACGGATGCACTGTTAACATTTCTTATCCGCAGGTTTAGAGAGAATGTACTTCGGCGATAATTAGAGCGTTTCGTAATTGCATCAAGCCATCTAACGCGGCATGAAGGGTTTGCTTTCAATATCACGTTCTGTATGACGCCCGTTTAAGTTCCCTGTCAACATGACCTCGACACAACCCACTACTGCACCTGCAAACCTGAAATATAGTACTTGAAGTGCTCTTTGCCACCCTCCGAGGAGTAGCACGCTCCAGCAATGTCGTGTGTCAGGCACACATCCATAATAAATCGTTTAGAAACAAGAAAAAAATATGTTTTACCATAGAGCACAGCGTAACCAGACATCCCTGATCCTGCTCTTGCTTGGACTGAATTGGTTTGGATTGTTTTGAATTGGTACACCGGAAAATAGCGATAGATTTTCACTTCCCATTTGCTGCATATGGATGGTTAATACGATTTTATCCTGGAGCTTTCATTTCTCCCGTTTTCTAGTCCCGGAAACGGATGATGCATATCCACTCTCATCGTGTCGAGGGAAGTAAGGACTTTTTTCCCGGGATATGTGCCAAAAGCGGCGAACAACGACTTTTTATCGGTCTGCCCGACTGTCTGTCTGTCTGCCTGTGAAGTACCATTATTGCGCCTCCATTGTCTCGATGGGTTTATAGTCCGATGCCAAAGGAAGTTTTTTTTCTCCATAGCCATCAAACCGTGACCCTTAAATTTACTTTAATCTAGGATAGGCTCTCTGGTTAGTGGATATTTCGTGATCAATTAACCGTCCTATACCGCTTATCCCAATAGGTTTACCATATTACCTTAAATCCTGAACTAAACCTTTACCCCAAGCATTCTGCCGTTCATTTCTGTTCAAACTTGCCACACTGTTTGCTTCTCGAAATTTACATAATCCCTACATCACACCCATCCTGACGGCTACCTACCTTGAGCCACCATATCCTGTCCCGAAACTTAATCCAGGTCACACATAAAAATCGAATTAAATCACCACCGGGTTGCCTAGCCCTCGTACCGCGTACCGGAATCCTCGTCGCTCAAAATCAAAGTCAATATCATTAACGGCCACAACCACGCCAACAGGCTAGATCAAACACCATCAATAATTGTTTCAAGGAGTGTGCTCCTAGTGAATCGATAATCGTTTTTGGACGAACGTTATTCAACCATAAATACAATGCAGTCATGTCCTCATGTCCTTGTAGCAAAATTAATAATGAATCAACTCACTTGCACGCAGTATATATAGGCCAAGACCTCACTCAGAGTTGATGAGAGTTTCCTAATTTCAATTATCTGATGACGACTTTTATCCCGGTTCCTCGAGCGGCTTCTTAATTTAATTTAAATTTCGGTAAAGGACAACAAATGGAGGTTAATGGAGAATAGAGAAATGGAAAATCCTTTCAATGGATCCGGTTTTATTGGCTGGATAGGAAGTAGCGCTATAATAGAGAATGGAAATGTTGCGCCAGTATTTCTCGTGAATAGATTTCAATCCGTCGGAATGTGTGACCTTATTTCTGAAGCATAGGGTAATGGAGCAACGAGAATAGGCATATAAGCCCATAGTACAGGGTATGCTAGTAGCTAGTCTGGAAGTTTTCGTTAGATTTTCAATAGGGACATAACAACTTTGCATTTTAATATAAGCGCACCCATAACATATTTATATGATCTGTTAATGTCTTAACGTTAGCCAATGTTTACATTTTTATTATAGTGAAGTTCACGAACGAGCAACGTTTGAGAATTACTAAAAGAATACTACCGAAATCTGAGTCGGTGGTAGCAACTTTAAGAGCACTTTTGATCATTGGATATGTCGAAGCTCATCTGATTGGGCTTTGAAAAAGTTGAAAGAAAATCTTGAATATTACCGAAAATTCATTTTAAGCGATGGAGCTAATTTTTGGCTTTACCAAAAAGCATAATATACATTAATCAACTGCAAGATACCTACATGTGCTTCCAAAAATTCACTGCATCCACGAAAAGTGATTGTGTGATGTGGATTTCATGCGGGAGGTGTGATTGGACTGTATTTTATCATTGATGAAAATGATGACTTTCGTTGAAAAAAATAGAAGATTCGTTTTGGCCAGGATTTGATGGGCCGATTGGTGCCACATGCCACACAGCTGGTTAAATAATAATTGATCTAATGAAATGCAAGTTCGTTAATCGTGTAACCTAGCCACCTCGCTCTGGCGATTTAAAGTCGTTAACAATATCGAATGTGAAATTTTACGTTACGCCCGATATGTGCGGAAGAGTAGTGGCTACATAGAATCGATCACAGCAAACGCGTTCGCGGTCATCATACGAGCCAGATCGATTTCCATAATTAAATTTAAAATGATCTAGGATAAATGTTTCAATTATTTTGGGTTTTATTCAAATTTTAAATTGTTATGAACTTATTGAAAAGCACTGTATAGGGCTATCCAACAAGAGGTGTCATTTTGAATCAATAGAAAACGCACGATTCCTATGAGGAGTAGGAATGTTTTTGATTTGGCTAAAAAGCCTTGATAGATTATAATACATATATGCAAAATATCCGATTAAAAAGCACTGTATAGGGCTATCCAACAAGATGTGTCATTTGGAATCAGTAGAAAACGCATATTTGATAAAAAGCACGAGCGTTAATAGATTATAATATATGCAAAATATCCGATTAAAAAGCACTGTATAGGGCTATTCAACAAGATGTGTCATTTGGAATCAGTAGAAAACGCACGATTCGTGAGGAGTAGGAATGTTTTTGATTTTGATAAAAAGCACAAACCTTAATAGATTGTAATATATGCAAAATATCCGCTGTACTTATTAAAAAGCACCTGTAAATGACTATCCAACAAGAGGTGTCATTATGAATCAATAGAAAACCGAGATTTCTATCAAAACTATGAATGTTTTTGATTTTGATAAAAAGCACAAGCCTTAATAGATTATAATATATGCAAAATATAAGGCTCGACTTGGCTCTGCCTGCAAAAAGTCATTCCTTTGATGAACATATTTACTAGGTTTATTCATAATTTTTTAAGGCCTGAATCGTGGATCATTGATCGTGAAGACTTTATCAATAGTCTAATCGCATTAAATTGCCTGATCTCGACGGCCAACTGAACACCCTATTTCGAAGAATTTGTCATGCCAATCTGCGAATTTCTCGCAATGACGCAACTTCGTTTTCAGTCACATTCTCAGTTCCGACGGCGATATATTTAGCTGACCTCATCGGGCGAACGTGAGTTGATGTCTTCCTATACTTGTCCAGGACGTTAAAATTTATCCTAATTATTGTATTAAATTCATAAGAGCTGTTCGAGAAGGCGCGAAAAATTCGGCCATATTGAATGTTTGTCCTATTTTGCAATGAACTTTCATCATCGATCAATACTCAATAACTTCCAACTTTTTACTTATCAAAACTCAACGCCAAAATAATTAGAAGTTGCCAGTTCGACAAGGGTGGAATTTCACAATGACTTCTTTACTAAATTTGTTCAAAAAGTATCGGGAATGTCGTAATTTCGCTCGTCATATTAGTTCGATTGCAATGAATTTTTATTGTGTTGGTAAACCAGACCTCGTAAATCCGCTGCCAACGAAGTTACAAGTGTTTGATTATTCACGGCGATTATTCATCTGAGTTTGTCATTATTTTCCATTACAGCTTACTGCCCCACCAACCGTGGAAAACCAACCTGATTTCAGGTATAAAAAAATCGTCATTTGCTCTTATTCATTTGTTCTCCAGATGGTACCGCATGTAGGTGGAGCTATAACTTGTTTACAATACTGCCAGGTGTTTGTGTGCAGTGGCTATTCCTCGATTTTTAATGGAGCAGCATTCGTTGGATTGGTGCTACGCCTAACAGACCTATGTTAGTCCTTATCTTTCAGTCACAGTCGAAATATAAGACATGGAAGACGACTTCTGTAGACTGTATACCGGCGATAATAGATCGGATTCATTCATAACGGACGATGTTAGCAGAAGATTCCGTACCCTGCCTGGGATGGTCGAGATAGTGAGAATGGTGAAGAAGGTCATATCCACGGACAACTTCTTGGCTTCTTCAAAGCAGCTATAAATGATCTGCTGGGGAGCATGCACCTATACGTAGAATCTGAGTGTCGTTGGCACTATCCCTCTAAGACCCTCTGGATTGCGCCAACTAGAAAGGAATCTGCCTCTTGAACATGACGCTTAAGTTCTTCTATGCCATTTTGTGGGAGCGCCTAAAAGCCGTTATATCAGTGTAGTTTCGAACCCGAGAAGTTTATCTTCAACCAAATAATCCCACTTCGAAAGAACATCAGCTTTATGTTGGCTTTATAGCCGCGTACGACAGTGACTTTAGAAGCAAGCTATACAGCGTCATAGCCAGCTTTGGTCCCTGTTAAACCCGTCTGGATGGCAAAGACCTTCCTTGCTCTATACTTATAAAAGTCAACCGACACCGTATTGAGAGAGTCAAGAAAAGCCTGAGTTGCCCTTATGTTGACCGAAAAATGCACGAATTTTACGAAATGTAACTTTCACAGGTCGTCCATTTTCATAATAACAGAAATGCGTTGTTGCCTTGTAATCGGCTCCACGACCATTGCCAAACACTGCTACTGGCTCACCCTTTACTTAATCCGCGTTGAATGCCGGTAAAGGATTAATTAACGCGAAGAAGGGAATACATTTTTCCACAACCTATTCGCAAGATGAGCGTGTGACTGATATCGTAAGGAATATAAAAGCTCTTTAGACAAAAACTCATTCCCTATGTCCGGAGGGATACAAACAAATCTCATTAACTCAACAGAAGATAAAATGAAGACAGTCTTCTCATTACCGCCCATTGTTTCACAAATTAAAAAAGAAATCCGCAAGCCTTCGTTACAGCTCTATCGCCGGCAGTATCTTCAAATACTATTTTCAATTACCATAAATCTTTGAATAATTTTGAAAAACGAAAAAAAAACTCTATCTTAGCCGGAGGCCGGGCAAGGAATATCATAAAAAAGGCTCTCATTTTCTCTATAACTATTTGTACAAGCATCTTCTTCCCAGTATCAAATTCTGAAGAACTGTATCCAGTACGGATAGGCACTAATTACTTTTGCTTTGTCATAGGCTTGTACCTACCCCATGGGGGGGATATCGCCGCGGAGCAACAAAGGAAATCTGAATTCCCAACGATAAAATCCCTTTTCAGGCACCAAACGACCATTCGCTCGAATGTTCTTTTCGGGTAGCTAATTAAATCCGAATAAGAACAAGAAGAGCTAAACGCACAAATTATTTCTCCTCACAAGCATAGCTGCTCATTACCTACCTATTCATCATACCACCGCGATAAAAGCGCGTACCGCAGATACAATCAAATATTGAGGAAAAACCTCACTGCAACGAGCGCTTTCGAAAAGTTCTTCTTAGAAGACGGAAAGCATTTCCAGTTGGTAACCGCAAAAGTCAATCCGAAGATCACAAAAGAAAATTAAGTGAAAGGTTGGTTTGGTTCCCCACGGATGCGGAGTGTAGCACTACTGCCTCAGTTTGTTGAACTTCTTTGCTGCTCCGATGCACGCAGCAAACATCTATGTATGAACGTCGACCGCATGATCTTATCTATACAATCGACTCACATAGGCATAGTACCTCGAGTAGATCTCGCGCGATAGACCACTCTACTCCTCATAGCGTCATTAAGTCATGTGAAATGATGTACAAATTTTCCGGTGCGGTCGTTTGTTTCCTCCTCATGCACACCATCTCACGATCATGATCATGAGCCTTTCCACATAATTATGGTTAGAGCGATTCTCTCTCGTTGCTTTGTCCCTGATCCAGTGAACCTGAAGACCGCTTATACATATATAACCACCGCGCAAGAGTGCCGCAAGACCACAAGATATACCAATTCCGCAAAGACAAATGGAATCCCCCCCCCCGATGGCGATCGCTCTGCGGAAACGGATGGAAACCAAGTGGTTTCGCTATACGACTATCTGTCACCAGCTACTGAACGTTTGCAGTTCAATAATGCATACATAGGCCCCATTACGCATTAGAATACGAGTATATTGCCACTAGCATTAGCATTATCAATTTGATTTTAATTAATTGCTGGTGGTCGTATCAATAATCCTGTCCGATGGTTGGTATAGGGAATGCAAGATAAACAATCGATGGAGGTTGTTCACTTCCGTGCAGCTGTTATTGCAACGCACGGAACAAGTTGTCGATATGGCGGATCCAGATATAGATAGATAGATATCCCTGTTCGGTTGTGTCACGTAGCGCACGGCCATCGAACTAAATGAAAAATCGCATGAATTGTGGATAAATCCGCACTTAGGACTCCCATAATTGCATGTCAGTCTTCGGTGGTACAAAGAACACGCCGCTACCACGCTGTCGTATCATCGACAATTGCTTTCGCAGCAATTGTTGCCACGTAGGAGCGATTAATTACCTATAAAACGACCGTTAGCCCTTTCTACTCCAACCCAAGATCCGATCGACATCTTCTTTGTTTGAATCCAAGCGCCAGTATACCAGCCGACATCGACAAGAATCTATGTATCTGGATTTGAGGAAAACAAATTAACTAAAGTCACGTTTACGAGTCCAACTGTGAAGCGGCATTCTTACTTTAAAGCCCTGTCACACGTGCTCAAATGAAACGAAAAACAATTAAATTTCCATCTAGCTCGTGCTCGAGTTGGAAACCACCTGCCACCCGCGCATCACGCATACCGCCGCGGTGCATCATGGTAATACCAGAACTGATGAGTTGTCCATATGCACGGCGAACAGCACGACTATCAAGGGGATTTTAGAATTTTTGACGAGCAAACAGGGAGCATAGAGATCATCAGCAACACCTCCTGGCTTTGATGGCTACATCGGGTACATCCTAATCAAATATTTGCACTTGAAAGTATAAAATTACGGTCACGTTTATGGTGTTCTTCTGGGGCCATAGTCTTGCTCGATGTGAACTCACATCTTGCGCAATCATCGTCGAATGAAGAGGATTTCAATAATAGATGCGATTGTGAGTTCCGATTCCTGGGGATGTTTCTACTCCCGGTTGGTCCCGTCTGGGATGATGGTTGCACGTTAGTTACGAAAACAAACAAAAAAACAGGAACTTTGGAAGCATCCAATTTATCAATCACGAGCGGAAGGCGATCGGTACCAGGTGCAACGGCTAAAACTTTTTTAATTCAATCCCAAAGGTTGGGTGAAGGCAATGGAAATAAAAATGTCGGTATCGAACACCAGCAGCGGGCGTGAAGGAAACTTTCCAATGATGGAGTATGGTAGTCAATATAAAATTGATGATAACCGAAAGTATCGGAACGAAATCAAGTTGGGCATCATTGGAGGTTGGGAAAAACGGATTTCAGGCGTCCTGACCCGATGGTCGATTTTAAGTGGGAATTTTGTTTACAAGGACGTGACGAATACATGCATGAAAATGAAGGATAATAGACTATCAATGCCGGCCAATGGCACGATCGTTTTCTGTCGATTTCCGCCGTCGCATTTCACGCATAGGGTTATCCAACAAAAGGTGTCATTTTGAATCAATTTTGCTCTATTTCGACTTTTTCTTTTCGTTAGTGGATCATTGGCATATACTTTATCTACATAAAACATAACTCCAAAGAAGAGAGTCGAATGGTGCTAAATCGCATGATCTTGGCAATGGAAATCTCTACTTTAAAGAATGTTGCATGGCAATTCTTGGTATGTCCCGAAATGTAGTCAACTTGGATTTCAGTCACCCTCTCAGCTCCGCCGGCAATACTTCCAACCGTCCTTGTCGGATGAACACAAGTTGGAGTGTTTACGATTGATTAAATTTAACGATTAAATTCATTACAACTTTCCAAAAAGGAACGAAACAATTCCGCGATTTTTTCACTTTTTTTGTCGTGAATTTTCAGTGCTTCACCACATTATTCGAGTATATGTTTATATATATTCAATAACCTCCTAGTTTTTATTTACCAAAAGTTATCGTAGTGATAATTGGGTGTTGACAGTTCAACAAAGGCGGGAATTTTAAAATGACACTTTTAATAGGGTTGTTCAGAAAGTAACAGGAATTTTGCAATTGAGTTAGTCGGATATTTTATTGTATGTTATCAAAGAAGTTACAGGTGTCCACCCTTACATTTGCTGTCCAGATAACACCGTACTTACTTATAGTGTGGTCTGCCCACTCTCAGGCAAAATGATCCATTCATGACGAAGGATAATAGAATTACGTACCCCTGACTCGGCCTTGATGGCCATTCCAGATCGGAAATCACCAACCATTTGTTGTCCTTAAAGCCACAACAACAGTAAGATGAGAATCGAGCTGTACAATGCCATCTCGAGCTTTGACATACCTGCCAAGTTCGTCAAATTGGCAACATCTTTTCGTTGCTCTATGAGATTTGGAACTCGTCTAACCTAAGTGTTATCAAAAGCATCAAAAAAGCCTGAAACAAGGCGAATTGCAGTCGTATTGCGCAGGCAACGTTGTTCAACAAAACAGAACATTCATGTTATTTAGAGTACGCAGTGAGACGTCAATCAAGCGTTTAAGGGCATTGACATTGGGGGTGGTCGTGGTGCAATGGTAATCATCATCGACTGTTGAGCGGAAGGTCTGTAGTTCAAGTCTGTCCACAGCCAAGAACAATTCCTAGACGGAAAAAAACTGTGCAACAACACCGGTTGTGGATGAGAGATGATCGAAAAATTCTGACGAAAGGCATAACGCTCGCAGTATAAAATCACTTCAAAATTCATATTCTGTGTGTGCATTTCCAATATAACACCTTAATGACAAGAAAACCAAAGAGTTACTGTGAACTATAATATAGCAAACGCAAATTCAGTGGAATCTCTCGAATCATATCTAGGACAACCACCCCCGGAGAGGAGGGAAATAACATCTTCGACACAAACCATCTGCACCTCGTCCAGGTTGTGTGACAAACACCATAAGAGCGTACACTCTTGAACCTTCACGAACCCTATAAAAAAAAAAAAACCAAGGTGACTTTGTACAAGATTACCTCGGTCCATCCATATGACGCAGAAACATAAACTTGTCAAAGGCGGATGAATGAGTCCTTGGTTGTTCCCAACCCTGAGGGACAACGCAGTACGAGACAACCATAGCCAAGATAACGCACATAAGCTGAGAGGAAACTTATCCAACTGGGCTTGCGACACTGGCGACGCTAAGGGCGAAATCTGGCTAGCTGGAACCGTTGGCCTTGACCTACCTCGAACTAAAGTGCCATCTAAGAGCGCGTTATGAAGGGCCGCGCACACAAATTACTATTCCAGGACGGACTTCGGAGAGCAAAACAAGGAAAACGGCGTTATATGCTATTGATTCTGGAAATGAGAATGTGTTGATGTAGAGACCACACTTGAGAGGCATATACCAGAAGGAAGTGAAAAAATGTTGATTAACATACGAGTATGGATTGAGAATTCCTTAGGCCAACGTTTCACGACACCGAATGCTGAATCGCTTTTAGGAGTTATATCGTCAGTATGTGTAAGAAAAATTGAGCTCCTGGTCATATAATATCACCTGGACGACGAAAATGGATTGATTGTGAAGAAAGTAGTGACGGACGGGGAGGAGATTTGATGCGTTTACGTGAAAAAGTGATTGATAGCACTTAGATGTATTATGCTCCAAGCAGTTTCTGGAGCACCAGATAGAAACACTGTTGAAATCCGATTAAGGGAAGAGTCACGTCCCGAGGAAGCGGGCTTGGAGAACTTGATGTCTTGGAAGTGCAGTGAGATATAGGAATATTAATGACTACTTTGATATTACAATATTAATGGACAAAATAAAAAGCATTGGACCTAGATAGCTGCCTTGGGGGACACCAGAGATAGCTAAGAATGACTAATAATATATTTAACCCAATAAAATGGTGGACAATTTAAACAGTATTTGTCTAGGGAAAATATTGTCAAGGATTGCCAGAAATCGATTGCCCTGACGCTGATTAGGCTTAGGGGATTGCATGGAAATCTTTGAGGCCAAGGCTGAAATACTTTAGAAGTTTTTGAGTAAATGTGACAATTTGGCAATGGGTCGATAGTTGCTAATATCGCTCTTCGGATTTGTTTTATGTCTGGGGGGATTCCATATTTACTTCTAGAGTAGGGTAGATAAACTGTTTCCATTTATAAGGACGCTGATAGCACAAGAGAAAAAATTGATAAGCACTTGAACTAAGCAGATTTAGGTACAAGGGGGCCATTAGCGAAAGACTTCTTCTTCTTCTTCTTTTCCTTTTTCCGGCGTTGTTATGGTCAGAAGTGTAGGACCATAACTTTCCCACTTAACTGCATTCCTACTGGTCCGCTTGTGGGGTCCGCCGGTTTGACCTCAGAAAGTAGCGGCAGGCTTCCCGGGTTGGGATTACTTCATCGCTGAGGCCAATCAAATGCTGGTGTTTTTGCATTTGTTTGCACCAATTGTTTTTCGGCCTGCCTTTTGTTTTTTTTTGTGACACGGGCATGCTCCAGATTTTTTTGTTTGATCTTACTCTTACAACACCGGTGATCTCCAGTCGTGTCAACCCACTGATTTGCATGTACACTTGTGGGGCAGTTTAATGGTGGTATATGTGTTCCTAGGCTCACCTTGGTGTTTTCTAAATTGCCTAGATGTGATTTTTGTTTACCTTTGTTTTAGTCGCCTTTTACGACAAGCGAGAGGTATCGCTGCAGAGATATTCTTAACCCGTCCCTGCACGGAAGAGCCATTAGCGAAAGACTGTTTGGCAAAAATGTTGATAAAAGTGTTGGGATCATATGGAATTTCATCAGTGAAAATGTAGGTTTCGTAGCCTTTAGAATCGCGAAAGAATGAGAAAAATAACATGGGATCAGCTCGCTGGGAGCCAAGCTGCAATTTCAGGTCTTCTACTTTGAATTTTGCAAACTTTTACCTGTATCCGTTCAGACGGACAGACAGGAAAGTCTTCCCTACCCTAGGTTTACAAGGTGGAGGAGTAAAGGGAAAGTAAAGATGGTAGGTGGGGAAGGAGAATAAAGTGAAGCAAAATAATTTTATGGACAAGTCGCGAAAATTAAGCCTAAAAAGATGACTTAATCATGGGAATCAATCGCCAATATATGTTCTGATTTATTTCGGCTTAAAGGTGAAAGGGAGCTTCTCTGTATTGCCTTCTGCCAACAAGTATACTTCAGAGGGCTTTGTGCATGATCGGGCTGGATTCTCAAGAACATAAACATCTTTTGAAAACGTGCAAACAATGAATGATTAAAACTCCTCGCTATTAACCCACTTCCTGCGAATGGCGGAGGTTCACGGCGGACAATTATCAGAAAAGGAACATTATTACGGTTTAAAGCACACAATTTAATAACCATGCTTAAATGCATGCGTAACTAACAACAAAGTTTGAATAGTACAACGACTGGGATCACTAGATTAGATCCACTTTCTACTGCATAATACACTTTAAACATGAAAATTAAATAAAAAACTCAGTAGCGCCTTGTATGCAGGTATCAGAAGACCCACATCAACCTAAATCAAGACCCTATTCTTAAACATCTGCCCCACACGCTACTAGACCATCATATGATGTCCATAGATTACTATACAAAATACCAGTTACCAGCAAAGGCTCCCGGGGAGGCCAGACCGTAGATTGATGTAGTAAATAATTAAAAGCTAACGGTATTTTTTGAAGATTAATAAGTGATATACTCCTGCACCCAATTTCCCCTTAAACCAACGAACATAAATCTTTCCGAGATAACCGAGGTAAACTTTAAACTTCGTTTGAAACATAACATGCTTCCTCTAGTAAAACATAAAATTAATGTCCTCAAATGGTAGCCTTGCGGTACGCCTAATTTACATGACGAACTATTTGTAAACTACTCTATCACTGCGTTCCTTTTAGAGACAATAAAATTAATGTCCTCAAATGGTAGCCTTGCGGTACGCCTAATTTACATGACGAACTATTTGTAAACTACTCTATCACTGCGTTCCTTTTAGAGACAATGTAGTGACAAAGCCATTAACGCTTCTGATGCCTATAAAGCCACAAAACCATTTCTCTACTTAAGCCCGACTTATCACTGTCTAGTCTCTGTACCCTTGGAGAAAGGCAGCATGCAATAAAATTCCATTCACTATAAAACATGATTAATGATGTGCTCGTTGGCAGAGAGCCTAGAACACACCTTTTCTAATGAAATCAACAATGCGGGCCAACGCAACCGAACAGAGTCCAGTACAGTAGTGGTCTGCGATATCGCGTCACCGCGGTAAGTGTGCTTTGATTTAATTATAAAACAAGAAACGCGTTTATTCACCTTTAATCACGTTCCAGACTAGATACGTGAATTGAAATTTTCCTCCGATTCGTTTGTCATCGATTTGCCTCTACTCCCGACTCTTCCAACAACGAACAGATATCGAACGGTTGCCGGTCACCTCTTGAATGTTAAGTGAAAAGATAACGCGAGTTTGTCGTACAATAGTTGGGACCCGGTAGTGTCCCTTTTTGCTTTTATATCGTTTATGACACCACGACCAAACGGTGTTAGATATTGCTTATTAAACGATGTTGCTCGCGAGTGTGCCGTGGTTATTAGGCGACTGTTTATTGGACGGATGTTACCCAGGAAGTCGACGGGACGGTGAGGGCCGAGGCGATTTCGGAATTTCCATCTCATAATTATGAGATTTATGACTGTGATTGGAGATGCCAGTATGGCGGTTGGCACAGATACTGGTGTGGAAAAACGTATTTCAGGAGATTTCGATATACGACTTCAATATTATTTAATTAACTTCTTTAATTCAGCGTAACATTTGATTTGTCTAGGAAAGAAAAACAATCGACTACCGCAAGACCCTTCCATTAGTTTCCCCATGTCAAAATCTATGATTAGGTCTTACTTGACCCAGACTTTAATGCTCCGGAGATTGACTATAAAGCAGAGGAAAAACAACATAAATATCATCAGTGAGTTAGATTTTAATGAAAATTTAATTATCTCTTGAGTTGCCCATAATTTTTTTTCTCATTTTCCTTAACTTTCAAGGGTCGAGTGATCGGACAAGTGAAAGCTTAAAATGCCTAAAGCCTTATACATGCGGCGCACATCACGACCTCCATTCTCACATCCGAGGAAACTCTTGACCCAAGGAAATCTCGAAATCCATATACGGCTTTAGCCGTCATTCCCATCACATTTGGTACAAATTACACAGCATATGAGGCGGTTCAGATAAGTGAGCTGTGGTTGTCGGACGGTCATGAGCCTAAAAGAAGTACAAAAAGAAAAAGGCTTTTGACGGGAGACAAGAGGAGTCTGATGATTCTATATTCGCCATGCGCCACGTCCCAAACAGCAGCAGATGGGGAAAACATAAAAAATAAGAAAAGAACCATCCATTGGCCGAGGGCTGGTGTATCAGCAGCTAAAAACCAGAAAGTTAATGAACCGAGACGAATTTATGGAGATTGTTGGTCCAATGTGCGTTGGGCTGTTTGCGACCAGTTGCAAGCTTCTTGTTACGTCGTTTGATGCATGATTAAAACAGAAAATGTTGCTCGAAGGGATAATTTTTTTATATTTAACGTTTTATTGCATGGTAATTGGTGGATGAGAGGCTGCTCGAGTGTAAAATATATTGTAATTGTGCGATAAATTGCTTACAATTGATTGTAATTGGGTTGCTGTTCCTTTTCTATCACTACGGGCAAGGTGAACGAGTATACTCACCTGAAAAATAATAAGAAAAGAATGTTAGAAAAGTGAATAATCGTTATAGATAATATTTAAAAATCTAGCAAATATAGCATATAGGGATGGAACTAGTTAGCGTGATAATTACAGACATGGCTTCTTGGCTTCTGATAAATGGTTATATCTGAAATTGTTTTTTTTTTATCCACATTCGACAACCCCAATTGGTCTTAATAGGCGTGAAGGAATAGAGTTTTTGTTTGCACCGTGGCTCAGTGGTTAAAAAGTTTGCTGAACAAATTATATCTGGTACACGGTTATCCAATTCTTGGTCCGGTTTTGACTTTCTTGTTTCAATCACATACCTCAAGCCGAACAATCACCCGAGGCTATATGTGTTTAGCTTACGGTTTACCATTTTAGAATATGGTTCACTCAGTAATCGGTGGAAATGATAAAATCGTGACAACTTGCTACAAAAATAGTGATTTTTTTGTAGGCACATTTCGCGAAAACTATCAAACACTTTAATACTATCACGCTCTAGCCAAATGTTAACCAAATTATTCTATCCTCAAGACGAAGACTTGGATGTAGAAGACATGTGGTTTCAACAAGACGGTGCCACATCTCATACAATACTACTCCGTTTGGCTTTCTTGCAAGAAAAATTTCTTGAACTGGTTATTTCGCGTTTTGGTAATGTGAACTGGCCTCCAAGATCGTGTGATTTATTGCCGTTGAATTTATTTTAGCAGGACTAACTATGCAAAATAGTCGAAATCCACTAACTTTCGACACTTTGAAAGCGGATATCCGTTAAGTTATGGCCCAGTTTTGCCCGATATGAGTCGAGAAGTTATCGAAAATTATCTTGTCGGAATCGAGTCCTGCAAGAACTCCCGTGGATGACCTTTGAATGCCGTTATAATCCGTTCATAATGGTAAAACTCTGGGAATATATTGAATCAAAAATTTGTTCGAAATCTTAGTCATAAACGTGTTTGCTTTGAATTTACTTTCGGAACCACAAATTGGATAACGCCATTTGGACACCATTAAACTTTATTTTCTGGCTTTTTCTCTTCAGTATATCCTAACAATATGCATTTACAACCAAAGTCCAGCCAGAAGTAGAACTGAGCCCTCTTTAAAACTCACATACACTTTACCTACATACCAGTCTAGACACGAGTTTAGAAAAGAGCCTACCCGTACTAAGCCCCTTTCAAACATTTAATAGAAAACTCGTGATAAGTGTAACGAGTAATAAAGCGGGGAAACTAAGAAGCTCAACAAAAACCTTTTTCCTAGGTGGCAATGGATCTTTCTGAGCTTGATTTACACTCTGATCTCGTTACCTATATTTACCGACATAGACAAAGTCATTTGAAGTTAGTCGGACATCTGCATATAGAATGGAAGTGCGTCGGTGTCTGCACTAAATTTTGTTCTCGTTGACCATCAGCCCCACAATATTTGGCCACTTCCGCCTCAAACAAATGCTTCGTTTACGTTTACTTACATATCTTTCTGTTCTAGTGAGTTTTGCTCGATCTTTCCAAGAACGATGTCATAATCATTGCAAGACAGCGCAATATATTGCCCTAAATATTTTCCGACGCCAAGGAACGTTCTCCTTCGCGATCGTGAGGAATCTGTTTTTAGAATTCGTTCCCTTTCCCTGCCATAAGCGCCTATGAAATCGGTTTAGCTGTTTTGCAGAGCCCAATAAACTTGTGCTTCTTCCATCTTTTCAGAGCATATGACTGGCTCTTGTTCTTTTCACTTAGTCTAGCATTATAGACCCTCTACTTCGCTATACGAACTTGCCAACATTGATGATCAAAGTAAGCATTTGTTGAGGGGTTTTTTCCCACTGTCGATCTACGACTTGGAGATACTGCAGTCAGCAAGGGATCATGCCAGAAATCGGAAAGGCTTGTCAGCTAGAACAATGAACAAACCTGTTAGGTATGCACCGCAGAGAATAGTGAGTGCTAATTAGATAAGCAAGCCTTGCCGAGCTAAATTGACTTTGAATCAACACCTCCAAATATTTTGCCCGAAAACCGATGCCAGATTACTGAAGTATCCACATAAGATGTTTCAAAAGACTATAGAGCAATTAGCTCTTCGTTGCTTCTGTTGAAAATCTTAGAGGCTTCTAGATCTGTATTCAAGAGGATTGAAAAAAGGCTTGTAGGGAGAAATTACGTGTTCAATATTGCTTCTTAGCTACCCTAACGTTGTTGGCATGTTCGCATAAGCCAACAACTTAACGTAACCGCAGAAAAGGAAATTCTACAACATTAAATTACATGAGCGAGGACCACCAAGATTACACCATTCAACAGATCAGTTGATCGGCTAGCAGTGGGCATGAGGATCCACATATCACTAATGTCAAGTTCACCCCTTTCTGAGGAAAAATAGTCTTCCAGCACGCCGCAATAGAGAATTCCGTTGACTTTAAAATCTTAATCATTTTCATTGATAAAAAAATGCGGTCCAATCACACCTCCCGTATGAAGCTCACAACACGCAGTCACTGTTTGTGAGTGTAGTAAAAAAGCCATTAAGCCAAAAATTCGTTTGATAATGTGATGACATTTTGAATTTTCCTTAAATTTTCATAAATCGCAATCAGGGGAGTTCCGAAGCTTCAAGATTAAGCTGATTTAATCCTGTAAGGTTGAGGTCAACATTTTTACACAAAATTAGCAACAATGTTATTACTACGTAAAATAAAATTCGTGTCATTGGCGTCAGAAGTCGGCAATATCACCACCGAATGACGGTAATTCTCATCCTCGGGACCTTGGAAAACGTTTAAAACACTGAGCTGAGAGGGGCAGTACACCCACCCTAAGGGACGCCCCTGTTTACCACAAAACATGACAAACTAGTCAATACCCGTATCAGAAACTAAATTCCGCAACAGCACCGTGTTGTTTAGCAGAAGAATCAGCACATCCTATCAAACGCGTTATCAAAGGTGCCCTCGACATCGATGAAAATGCCGCGAGTTATGCTTTCCCATCTAAGTTTTGAAGCGCTGTCTCGAGGAACTTGCCTTTGAGGTAAGGCTTGAGTAATCTCAGAAAAAGGAAGCACTCGAAAGGGCACTTCTACTAGTCTTCCCATATTCTTAACAGGAAGGGGGTCAGACTGATAGATCCAAAACCCTAAGCGAAGTAGTAATCATCTTAACCTATTTGGGGAATGAGAAAGTTGTCTTATGCCATGAAAAAGTAAATATATGGATATAGGCATACGCTAAATTGGCAGTGAAAATCCTGTTCTTGAAAAAATCTACTTTTCTGTTAGTTCTTGGCAATTTAGCTTCATCAGTAGCGGAAGACTAAAAATTATCTTTTTGGCTCAGTATAGGTATCGTCGGATTTTTTAAGTGTATCCGGTTTCGTCTGAGGAATTAAACCAATCTGCTAGTCGTACTCTATTATTCGATCTCTTCGCAGAAGTCTAAAGAATTAATTCGTTTCTGTTAATATCTTCAAACTTGGGTGATATATTTAGAAGACTTCAGGCTTCCCTGCGTACATGCTTCAGCTCAGAATTCTACCCAGGAACTGAGTTCCTACAGAGGTGCTTAGTGAGCGTATTCGCTGATTCAAAACAACTTGTAATGTTCAATTATTTCAACATCTGATTTGAATCATTACGAACTGAGACATTTACGATTGCGATATTTTTTGGGCCCTTCGGCCGGTGTGTTGATGACTCGAATTGATGCACTATACTACGAACAACCTGCCTATTGGGCCGATTATTACGATCGAAAATTGGAGCAAGCCCTCTTAACTCGATTCAGAATACCGGTATTCATCTGACGTTCTGACATCGACGGATCATCAAAAAACTTTAAGGATGCGATGGGCGGCGGGTTCATGGTTCATGGAATATCGCAATTTTTTATGGACATTCACACAGTCTTGAAATCAATAAGATCGAGTCTAGTAAACTAAATGCCGTGAAAATAAGTCCTGACTCACTAAAGTCCATTAGCCCACATTGAGTGAAACTCTACTGGATTCCCAACATTTTAACAAACCGCATCTCGAGTTGGTATTTTTATTTCTTTCTAAGATATGCGTCACGAACTAAAAATTGCATGATTTGCATGTTCATGGAAATTTTTATAAAATCGACAAATTCGAACTCTAGATGGTCCAAAACGTTCAAAACGTGAAGTAAAGACTGTATCCTCTTTGACGGCTGACAGCAGACTTAACACTGAGTTTTCGATCACATGTTTCAGATACATATGCTGACCAGCATGTTTCGAGGATCAATTTGTAACAATTTTACGGCAACTTTTTCCAACAAACCGCCGACTCTTTTTTTCTTTTTTGTTTCTTGGTGGAGGCTTCTGCTATCTGTTGGTGCACCCAGACGCAAATACTGGTCCATTGTACTACCAGACAGACACCATTCTTTATTGTATTTTCCCCTTTGTCCGGAGAAAGGTAGGGTTGAGCTTTAGTGATGTAAAGCCACAAGATTCGGCACACACCGAGTCGCCGAGAAAGTGTTCAGCTGTGTCATCCTCTTCGCAACATGCAGCACAGGTAGCCGTCTCGCTAATACCAAGCACGTAGAGATGCTTGGCAAAAACGTAATGGCCAGTAATAATGCCGGCAAGTCTTCTGCAATCAATTCTCCTTAAGGACAAGAAGAGTGTTGCGGATTTCTTGCAGACATCAGAGCGTAGTCGCTTAGTCATCCTGCAACCTGGATATTCCTTTTATCTTCAATTGTGTGCATTAAAGACCCAATGGTTGGTTCAAAAGTGTATGCTCTTATGGTGTTGTTTGTCACACAACCTGGACGGGGTGCAGATGGTTTGTGCCGAAGATGTTCCTTCACTACTCTCCGGGGGTGGGTGTCCTAGATAGGATTTCAGTGATTCGACTGAATTTGTCGTGTTGGTTGTAGCTCATAGTAACTTTTGTTTTTTTTTTTATTTCCATGTCATTAGGTCGTTATATTGGAAATGCACACACAGAGTATGAATTTTGAAGTGATCTTATGCTCCCAGTGTTATGCCTTCATCAGCATTTTTTTGATCATCTCTCATTCACAACTGATGTATTTGCACAATATTTCCGTATAGGAATTATTCTTGGCTATGGACAGACTTGAACTACAGACCTTCTGCTCATGATGATTACCATTCCTCCACCCCTCCCTCCCAATTTGATCGTGGAAGCAGGTGGAAATTTAGCGGGTTTAAGTCCTGATAAAACTGTCCTCTGAGCCCCTTCTAGCAAGTTCATTAAAGATCTCATTTCTCAGAATATGCGTTAGTGCATTAATTTGAAGCTGTTTAAAGGGTTGGACACAGGGTTGATGTTGATGTTGATGATGATGTTGATGGTGATGTTGATGTTGATGTTGATGGTGATGGTAATGGTGATGGTGATGGTGATGGTGATGGTGATGGTGATGGTGATGGTGATGGTAATGGTGATGGTCATGGTCATGGTCATGGTCATGGTCATGGTCATAGTCATGGTCATGGTGATGGTGATGGTGCAAATTCATGTTGCAAGTTCTGGTTGTAAGTTCTTGTTTCAAGCTCGTGTTGTAAGTTCATGTAGCAAGTTTGTGTTGCAAGTTTGTGTTGCAAGTTTGTGTTGCAAGTTTGTGTTGCAAGTTTGTGTTGCAAGTTTGTTTTGCAAGTTTGTGTTGCAAGTTTGTGTTGCAAGTTTGTGTTGCAAGTACATGCTGCAAGTTCGTGTTGTAAGCTCTTATCGCAAGTTCGTGTTGCAAGTTCATGTTGCAAGTTCGTGTTGCAATTTCATGTTGCAAGTCCGTGTGACAAGTTCGTGTTGCAAGTACATGTTACAAGTTCGTTGCAGGAACGTGCTGCAGGAACATGTTGCAGGAACATTCAGCAGGAACGAGTTGCAGGAACGTGCTGCAGGAACATGTTGCACGAACATGTTGCAGGAGCATGTTGCAGGAACATGTTGCGGGAAGCTTTTCCAGATCCTTAGTCAGATCAGTGACCTTGGCCAGGTCACTTTTCCTGGATATTCTGTACATGATTGAGGAAGTTGTTAAGAAATGGTTGATTGGAGTCTGGTTATTTTATTTTTGTTCGTGATTGCTAAGGATAGGGCTTTGAGGCCAATTCGAAATATTCAATAGATAAGTAAAACCACTGGTGATACGCTGATAATCTGAATCAAACTATCAGATTAGCGGTCAACGTCTGCCATGGTGTAGTGACCAAAAACCCGTTTCCTTGAATCTGATGGCAGATTCGTCCAGTGTTTTTGACCCGAAAGCGATAAGCTTCTCTGTTCCGTCCGGATAAACATGGGAAATTACGGCCCAATCCCATGAGAAGATGCATCTGTCGCTAATGTTATGGACAAGTCATCTCGAAAATGTACCAATTTGCAAACTTTAACAACACTCTCCTTGAAGTGTTCGAAGGCTCGTGCTGATCTGCTCCCCACACAAAAGATTTCCCTGAGGCGCCCAGTTTATTTAATGGGGCTGCTATTTGTGCGACGTTCCTAATAAACTAATTGTAATAGTTTAATTTCCCTATGAATGCTTCCAGCTCCTTCACATTTCTCGGTTTCGGGAGATCGCGAATAGCTGCAACTCCCGAGCCTGATGGGCGAATTCCCGTAGCATCAATCATGTGCCCTAAGTATTCAAATTCCTGTTTTGCAAAGTGACATTTCTCTAGCCGATAACATAAGCCATGTGTTTCCAAGCGCTCTAGCAGAGTTCTGAGGTTATTCACATGGTCCGTATTAGTACGGCCTGATACTTTTAAATCATCTAGGTACAGAATTCCAAGTCAGATGTTAATATATCGTTGAAAAATTCCTGGGGAGCTGGTGGTTCCAAAGGGTAAGCGCTGGTACTCATGCAAACTAAATTCTGTGGTTATGACACATAGATTTTTGTCGAGTGCAATTGGTTCGGAGTCGGTATCTTCATTTGTCTTACACATGCATCCAAACGGATTCGAGTTTCAGATATGTTGAAACATAGACACATGTCAAAAATCTAAAAATCGGAAAAATACAAGTATCGAAAAATCGTTTACGAAAACCCAGTCGACATGAATGAGGGCAAAACACACTTCGAAGAAGAAATGTCTGAAGTGGATGAAGGTGAAATTCTTTCTCTAATCACATCGATCGGCCTTAGTTTGCGCAACTGACAGCCTAATTAGGAACAAGCCAGTTAGTGAGGCCTACATCCAGCAGAGCAATAAATCGAATTCATTATTTAGACCCAATGGCAGCATCTTCCATTTAAAACGTGCGATTAATAACAATTACAGTATTTTTTTTTTTGTTGCCTAAAACATACTCATACAATCATCAACACCTCTACGTTGCCACGCCGTTGTTTACATCCGATAAACGTGCTAATGAGTTTAAATAAATTGCTCAATATCCCAGTTCCAGTCCACGTTCGTTCATATTGTTTTGATAACAACTTACAAGTAACACTCCTCCCGGTTCACCCTTTCATGATTCCGCGCCGTCGTTCAACTGGCTGTGAACTTTGTAATCACAGAATCGTCCGAAGCTATCACAACATTTTCCCACTTTTCCTTCCACCGCGGAACGATAAGAATGTAAACATAAAAAAAACACAACAACGTGCTTCTAAAAAACACATACCCACATGTGCCTGCGCACAATGCATGTATTTTTAAGATGCGATGAAAATATCTACGAAATTTAGATTTTGATTAGGCACTGACAGCTCGAAGCCATGCACGAAAGACTCAGCGCAATGTACTACAATCCGAGTATGCCATTATGCAACGTAAGCACTAATTAGAGCATCTATACGTCGTCTACGAGTACGTAGATATGTTTACGTTTCAGATTCAAACTAGGATAGGAAATTTCAAAATGATTTCAATAGAATTGGATTTCATTTTCATCTGTATTTTCTTCTCCTTCTTCTCCTAGCCCTTTGTTTGAATTGCAATATGGCACGACCTGGTGGAGATATTAATTTCCGATTGCGACCGCTTTTGCAAGTCCCCCGGGCGGAAGGTGAACTTGCCGCTCCGACTCAAATGCAATGCTAACTCAAATGGATAATTGAAAATTTATTGGGGAAGTGACAATGTACTTTGCTCAGTTTGAAATTTGATTTTCGAATTTTTTTCAAATCCAATAAGCAACCGGAAATGAAGTAGAATGGGACAACGTGACGGTGTTGTACTCATCTGAGGGAGTAGGAAAAGTAATTTCCTAAAGCAATTGAAGGTTAGTTAGATGACGACGTTGGGATGGTGTGCTGAGCAAGAATTTCGCGGTATGGGTGTCATGGGTGGCATGACCATCTCTATTACCACGATCACCAATGAGGGTTCTACGAACTGACAATCCATCTCTTTACGAGCCAGCATCTCATGATATTTAAAATTTTAATTGTGCTCCGTGATCAGACAGTCTGATTTGAAATCTAAAGAAATAAATGCCTCACTTGTCCAATGCCTTTATAATATAAAGGACCCCTAGTTGCAATCTTCGTTTCCCTCGGCTCGGATTGTATTCAAAAAGTGTGAGGACCGACGAAAAAGTTGTGAAAAAATCAATAAAAATTCAATTATTCAGCTTTATGGTCGAACGTGACCGTCGCTCAAGTTCATTTCTGTAAACACAGTCACAACGGCCGTCATTCCCGCCTTGGTCCGATGCCAATAGTCAGCTTGTGCCGCAGTAATTTTAAAGCAAATCACAATTAATTGGTCCGGAGTTGCTTGTTACTGCCACACAAGCTGGAACGTATGTGGATCAAGACCACTAACGATGACGACGACAACGATGATGATGATGATGAGGAGGAGGAGTAGTATGACGAGAATGAGAACGTCGGCTATGTGCTTAGCAAGTGGTGACCACCGATTTGGGTGAAGTACAAAACCCCACAGACGTCGTTGCGGGCACTTTCCTCGGGATCTTTGCGTTTTTGCTTTTATTTTTCTGCTGCTTGTGGCGTTGCTTTTAATTTACGAGTGCGTTTGAGATAATTTGTCAGAACTGCGTCTGGCTGTCTATCAACGTGGCTGAGGAATCGTGACGGCAAAGAGTAATAGCACACGTACTACATTACCATTTGATGTTGGGCGTTTGGAACCCGTTGTGGAGCGATCTAATGATTGTGCGTGGGATGATAACCCTGCACAACTAATCTCTTTCACCACTGCCTACTTGTCGCATTCTGAATTGCCAGCAATTTGTCTTGACGCTTGAAAGCATTTTTGCTTTCCGAAATCGATTGTCAAAATCGATTTCCCTCATTACGCCGGAAAAGCCCATTCCCGATCCATCAGTCCAGAAGTAATTGAAATTGAAATTCCAATGCACCCGATTGACCCCTATCAACAGCAATCATCTCACGTCAATGGTGACACTAATTACATGTATTTTTCCTTTTCTTCTTCTCCATCTTTCTGTTGTTTGCTCGTTCGGCCAGATTTCAGGGGAAACTTAATGCTCCGAATCGCCAGCAGCAGCAGTTCGTAACAGTAGCAACAGCACTTATAGTCATATTAGTGTAATTACATCCGGGTTGACGTATCTGTTCCTCCTTTCTTGTCGTCGTGTAATCCTAATCATGTTCCAACTTAGTGTGCCGTTTATTGCGTCCAATCTATGTTAACCACGATGCAGACAATGCCAGCATCGATTTGCGTTACAGAGGCAGAAGTGAAAGGCGCGTTACATCCATGTCTTCTCCGTATCATCGGAATGACCATCTAACCGGGGGAATTCACATGGAAATCTATTTTATATCCTCCGACTGCCAAGAGGAATTTGTTCTAAATGTCGGGGGAGTTAGCGGTAACTCGAAGTGGAGCAACGTATTTTCTATTCTGTTCCAGGTACTCCTAATGCACTATCGTACATGGACAAGGAGCTCGTTCAAGATGATTGCGTGCCAAGTATGGATTTGAGGATGAGGAATACTATTCACCTGAACAATGAATTGTGAGCATATGGACCAACGTCTATGGGGGTTTGGCGTGCGGAGAGAGCTTAACAAGAGGTAATTGATTAGTCCACTGAATTGGTTGGTGTCGACGATACAGGATACATTGTATGAAACTAAAATTGCATATTACAAGCCGCATCATTATCCAAGACATCAGCCAGTGCTTCCTGTATGTATGTGTACGAAGTATGTTCGTTAACTTTTTTTCGTCTTGCGCATCTCGAGAACAAATAAAAATATCGACTCGGGGCGAATTTTTTTCGACGCATAATTGCATGGTAAATACATGATATGATCTGCAAGAAGCATGAACTAGCGGTCTATTTTTTATGTGTAGGAATCGGCTTTAAAATTATTTAACTGGTTCTCGTCTCCTACCTATGTATATATTGCAGGAAGATAAAATAGGACGTTGGTAGACCTGCCATACAAAGGAGCTCATTAAGAGCTTGAATAAGTGTTTCTCAAAAGGTGACTTAACCATCACTATGTGTACACAATTAAGATAGTGCATTCACTGGCGCATTCACTGTCGACAAGCTTGAACTCTAGTGTATGTTATTTCGCTGAAGCATTAGTAGACATTAGCAAGGACATTAGGTTGAAGTCGCGAGACATCGAAGGCGTTAACTAGCAATGAAATGTGGATACTCTACGATAACCCTAAGCGTTAACGATCGTAGGGTAAGCCCGGGCCGTAGCTCGTATTTAGTGGGATCAGTAGTATAGTTTATTATCAGCTGAAAAGATCCAATAAATCCATTACAGAATATAGCTATCGGCCGCAATTGATGGGTTCGTGCCCGGCATTTAAGAAAAAAGGAACACTACACGAGCAGAGACACGACGAGGTCTCCGCTGTAACGCAACGCTCGGGCACAATGCCCTTTCGATTATCACTTATTCCATTCGATAGCACATGGCTTGGCTGAGCAGCACTTCCAGTGTTATAAAATGGGTCGATTCCTGGATAGCCAAAAGGCGTGTTATTTTGCCGACGTGGAATTCATATGCTTCCAGAAAGATGGGGAAAAGTTGTGGCTAACAATGGGTAAAAAATTTAGCGACATATCTTTTACGACTTACTTTAAGCAAGGCATTCATTGTCATAAGAAAAAGAGCGAGAACTTATACAAGAACAAAATACTCCTTTAGTGAGAGAAAAAGTGAAGGGCAAGGACCAGTTTCACTTCGTTTTTCTTTTGAAGGGTTGTGTTAAAACTTTCTAGGAGTATGAAAGAACTTCATCCCTTTCAAAAAGAATTTTTTGAGGGCTGAAAACACGTGTTGTCCTTTTCTTGGGGCTTCTTTAACCAACATACCTACATATATATATAATAACTGTGATTAAATTGAAAGGTGACTAAGTTAATAAACATAGGTAAAAAAAAAAAAAAAACACGCATGAAAATGCTTTTTTCAATTCTCGAAAGAGTTCTTAAGCTCGATCTCCAGAATGGCCCCTAGTTCACCAAGTGATTCAAGTTGGATCTCTTCTATTCACTTGAATTTTGTTAGTTTATTGAATAACCTGAAGTCACACGGAGCTATGTAAGTTCAAGTCTCGTCTTTCATTATGACGCGTTTCACGAGTGCCTCATAGTTAGAAATCATCTCTTTATAAAGCGTTATTTTTTTGCCATTTGGTTTTTCAGTGTTCTATTTTTGTTAGCCCACGCGTGATTTGTGACATGCGTCAAAATCAGATGTGCTTCATTAGGATTGCCATTTTATCATGGAAAGACTTACACTCGAACAGTGCTTAAGAGTTATTGAATTTAATGATCAGAATTCGTGCTCTATGAAATATAGTTATCGCCCACTTCAACCACTTTACTTTACCACTTTAGTCGCCATAATCGACCTATTGAGCTAGAAATTCAAGCCATAGTAAGCGAATTTCGCACCAAATTTCACGCTATTAAACATCAGCCACCTAATCGTATGCGTAGAGTGTAGAGAACAAAATATTGCTGCTGTATCCGCCGGTGTGAAAGAAGACAGTGATCTGCCTATTCCGTTCGTAGTAACTGGGATTGTGCTGTTCAACTACGAGAGGGACTCTACGCAAAGATATTGGCTTAAGCCTTAGAAAATACAGCTCATACACAAGCTGAAGCTGAATGATCTGCCTACACCTCAAATATTCGCTCAGAGGGCCTTAGAAAAGCTAGAAGATGATTCGCTTTTTAATCGAAAAATTTACTTCATCGACGAGGCTCAGCTTCTGGTTGAATAGGTATAAACAAAATTGCCGTATCTAGTCCAATGAGCAAGCTCAGACAATACAACAGCTAAAAATGTACCCGGAATATTGTATTTTTTGATGCCTGTTTCATTGGCCTGTCTTTTTTCAAAGATGACAGCGCGGACAACGTTACTGTCAATAGCACCCGCTAATTGATTATTTCGAACTATTTTATGCCACAAAACGCACCAGCGGAACCTACGTCGCACACAACACGCGAACCAATGGACCAATTAAGAAATAACTTTGGTGAGCAATTTATCTCTCGTTTTGGACCGGCAAGTTCGTGCCATTTGACGACTTTATCACTCGTCTATGCCAATAAGCCACCGCCACTTACAGCGTCACTATGAAAGGCAACATTACGAGTACAAGTGTCCTTAATAGGGAACCACCCAATATGTAGATTCAAAAAAGTGGTACAAAATTGGACTCTACGTATGGACCACTTAAAACGTAGTAGTGGTCCACATTTACTCGAAGAAGACCTTAAAAAGTAAACGGCAGATATTGATATATCAACTGAAATAAAAATTGTGTGTATTTTTGTAATCTTCCTGTATTCCTTTTTGACAATTAAAAGCCAAACGCTTAACAAATCACATATAAAATGTGGCGACGCTCTTTTTCAAAAAAGAAAAAAAAATGTTTTTGGAACTAAATGAAATGAGACTCCTCGGAAGCCGATATGTCAACAATATCAACAAGGTCCCTAATGGTCAATCGAGGATTTTTGGGTACCAAATCTTTGATTTCTTTGACGTGTTGTTTATGAGTTTATATTTTTGGCCTATTAGAAACCACATTTTCTGCGTCCTGGGAATCAGTACGTTTTGTTCACATTTTTCTTAACAAAGCCTGCTCATCGAAGACATTCTGCAACATCATTAACCAAGAAAGCTTGATGCTACTCCTCTGCTCAATAAGATCAGACGTTGTAAAAATCATTAATTTCACTTTAAGATGTTCACAAGCGATCAATGGAGATAATGACATGAAATTTGGCACAGAAATCTGTTACAGAACAGCCAACTCAACCTATAAAAAAATATTTGTCCGAATCGATGCATTCACAAAGCTTAAATTTGGAACTCACTCGGGTGTGTTCAAAAAGTAGCAGGAATTGCATCATTTCGGCTGTTGTATTTTATGTAATGTTGTAAAGATGTTTGTGAATGTGTCTGCCTAGCAAATATGAAACTGGGACATCACTAAAGTTTTTGAACCAGCAAGCAATGAAGTAGGCAAGTACATTATCGTATGTCGCCATAGTAAATGCACGCAAGCACCGTTGCTCTTACAGGAAGTTCTCGTTGGCGATGATTCGACTTAGCAGCAAAAACTAACGTACAAACCAGTCAGCAAGACCTTTATATCCGACCGCACTAGCCGAGATTTTTTTCAAAATGCTTCCACTGATTCCAAAATCATATTCCCGTTAAACTACTTATAACACGTTTTTTTAGTTTCATGTTGCTGACTTTATTTAATGAATTAACAGTAACATTTCTACAAAATTTTATAGTTTTTGCCCAACGAGTTCGAATTGCAAATTTCATGGCAATCGATATGCAAATGTCGTCAGTGACTTCTCAAAATGTGATCTGGCAACCGTCCATAATCATTTCTTTTTTCACTTTTTATAGGCATTCATCGCTTATTGATCTACTAACGCGTACAGAACCTTGAAAGCCATCATGTGGCTCATAAGCCCTAGACTCTAATGACTGAAAGCTCTGGACTAAAAATAAATTAAAAACTAAGGTAACAAGCTATAGACACCACAAAAATGTCTTCGGCTTTTCTGCACTTTATTTAAATATGAAAGCAAGTTGAATGCAAATAACCTCTTGGACAGCTGTTTCCCATTTTCTTCTTTTTTTATAATTCATGCAGGTTCAAGAGTGTACGCTCTTATAGTGTTTGTCACACAACCTGGACGGGGTGCAGATGGTTTGTGTCGAAGATGTTCGTTCACTACTCTCCAGGGGTGGTTGTCCTAGATAGGATTTGAGAGATTCGACTGAATTTGCGTTGGTTGTAGTTCACAATAACTTATTTCGTTTCCATGTCATTAAGGTATTATATAGGAAATGCACACACAGAGTATGGATTTTGAAGTGATCTTATGCTGCGAGTGTTATGCCTTCATCAGCATTATTCTTATCATCTTTCATCCACAAGTGATGTTGTTGCACAGTTTTTCGGTAGAGGAATCGTTCTTGACTATGGACGGACTTGAACTACAGATCTTCGGCTCAACAGTCGGTGATGATAACCACTGCACCACGACCACCCCCCAATGTTTACCAACATAACAACAAAAAAAATCGCTTTATACAAAGCGCGAATGTACAAAATTCCTGTTACTTTCTGAACACCACGCGTAGCAGCGATACTTCCAGAAGTGAGTGCCATAATTCTCCAAATCACCCAATAACCAAAATGATTATTTTAAAAAAATAAACTCCCTTAATTCCAACAATTTCTTAAACCATAAATCACCACGAAAAGTCCTTAAATCGACGATTTTTCCAAAAACTTTTTCAATTTCCTCCCAACCACCTCCAACTTTAAGTAGGTAATTCATTTATAAACAAACCAAAGAATTGAAAATCACATCCCAATCATGGCCATTCACATTCCCGATCTCGTTGTTTTGATTTTATTTCCTAACTTCGCATTCGATTCGCAGAGTGAATTATTAAATAGTCCGGAACGAAGTCACAAGAAGTAAAAAAGTTTTAAAGAGCGGCGACTCCTCTCACATGATCAAAAGTCGACTTGTTGTCGACCACATCTCATCTACATACATATGTGTTCTCAATTGAAGATTTTTTTTCCACCGAATCGTAATCGTTATTTCAAAATCAACCAAAAAATGACGAGGTCAGGCAGAAGCCATAATTACGGCCCTCATAAAGAAGAACATCTCGATTGTGGTTACGGAACCAATCGAATCTACATGAGATGGAACTTTCGATGCTCGAGATACGGAGGCTATTAGTTCTGATTTAATGGGTGAGGTTTCGAAATCGTCTTCGTAAGTTTCTAGAGGAGAGAAGGGTTTTGTGGGTCAATTTAATCAAATCGAGATTAATAATAGGCGAGCGACCGGGAAGGGTTGTAATAAACGTGATTTATTCAGAGCATCCATTTGTTCTTGAAGCGATTGCTTACTAATGTTAATGTTTGGCTTTCTTACTTTGAAGAGATTTATTGAATCTGAAGGACAACAATCGAAAAGGTCTGGTCAAGCCTCCAAGCTAAATGTACATATGGATGGTCGGAGCGGAGATACACTTACCAGATGGTCTGGCAATTATGGAAACAATAAAAGCATTAATAAGAGACAAGGGCGCCTGTAATTAACGGTGAAGCATTTCTAACCAGAATCGGAAAGTTCCAAATTAATCGTTAGTTCAGTTATTTAGCTTGTGGGTTAGGAACTCTATTATTTTTTACTCTGAATATGAGACAGCACAAGAATACTCGTAAACCTTGAGTTCCACGGAAACAAAGGAGCGTCAGCAGTTCTCCTTAACCTTGTTTCGTAGAAGAGACAGACAGCAACATTTATCACAGCTACAGCCCACATGTGTCTAGCTGCTCGTTAATCAAAAACAAAACTACCATTGCCACTCTCTCTCTTTGGATTACAACGAACCACCTGGAGGAAGAACAATCCTTGACATTACTCGAAAGCGAGGGTGCGCTTTACCGAGTAGAACTGACATCAGGGACCACTGCCTCTTCATTTATCCGTCAAATTTTCAACAAACGTCTTTTGTCGTTGGGCGTTGTGCTCCCACCCACACCCATACACAACCTACCCACAGAGTGCAGTCATACAGGGATCGTGGAGGGAATCTGTCTTTCCGCCAGCACGACACTCAGCTTGAAGTTCTCGAGCCGAAGTAGCACGTTGGCAGATTAAGTTCGTCCCGGCTCGTTGTTGTCGTTGCGAGTACAAGCGCTCATATGTAGCTGTGTCTTTGGGTTTATAATTAATTCTCCATCTCAGCTTAGGAGCAACAGTCTGGGTTCGAGTTGTACTTCTTCAATTTAACTACTGGATTCCCTTGTGACATTTGCTGCATGTCCGTGTCCGTGTCCGTATGCATGGCGCCTCGGCCTTTCACCATCGACAACACTACGTGACATGATGCCACTGCATTTACAGAATGACCAAATGACATACAGACAGACACATGCAGCCACAGATGGTGCAACGTGTTGAGAAGTGGAAGGAATGGCAAACCAAACGAAATTGATATCGACAAGTCAAGCGGACAAACCATCGCATGACATTAAGATGCATGGTTTATAGTAGCTGCGATAGAATAGAAAGGAGTCCATGGACGCTTTAATCTTAACCTAGGTTAATTGTAAAGTGATTGTTGCATGGGCATGGATCATGGGATAGGTCGCGATGAACGATGGTTGATTGGTATAACAAGCATTCCTGAGGTGAAGCAGAGCACCTCCTTTCGCCTCGTTAGAGTGTACATGAGAAAAAAGGAAATGGTATGGAAACAGAGGTTTAACTGGTAGGGCTTTTTGGCGGTCATCGCTGTGATCAGAACTAACGGAGATGACTAAAGAATGCCCCATCATGGTAGTGGACGGTCGAGATTGGGGTCAAATAATTCAACAACTGCTTGGATATTTTGTTGTTTCCCGGTTTACTTCTTCACCAAAAGAAAGGGCTGCCAAAATCATCATACTTTAAGCCGCTGTCCTCCAACTCCTACTAATACATACATGCAGCTCCTGGATGTCAGGTAAACCAACCGAAGATCGGGTCTCGGACCTCGTTATAAGGCTTTTGATCGCAAGAAGCAGGAGAGGGTGACGAGTCCGAGTGGTTACCAAGGTTTGATTTCTTCTTGGGATGGCGGCGAAAGAGTTTATATATTGCGCTCCAAGAAATTCGATGGGATGAACCGTGAAGAACGTTGGCAAATAAGGGGTTTTTTAAAATGGCGGGTAGAATTTAAAATAGAATAAATCAAGCTGTGTGTGAGGTATTCAAATAATTGTTTCTTTGTTGAAAAGGCCATTACGTATGGAATATGACATCGTTCAAACGCCTGCCCCGCCTTCAAACAGTGGCACGGATCCGGGTGGTCCGATTTTCAATGACTCTTCCGCATAGAATTGGCTTCACCTTAAGGGCATCTGTCAATTGTGGTCTATTCGCATAGAACTACGACTTCAAACCCCACAAGAAAAAGTCTAGCGGCGTCTAATCGCATGACCACGGTGACCAATTCAAGCCACCTCTGCGAGGGATAACCTCCCTTAAATCGTTCATGCAGAATGTCAATCGTTGCGTCCGCTGCGTGGCACGTAGCGCCGCCCTGCTGGAACCAAATGTCGTCTAGGTCCATATGGTTCAATTTGAGTAATAAGAGATTGAGAATCATCGTTTTGTAACGTTCACCATTGACGGTGACCGTTCACGTCGTTTTCGAAAAAGTACGGACCAATGGCGGCACCGGCCCTAAATACACTTCAAACGGTAACTTTTTGAGGATGAATTGTAGCCTGGTGAACCTCGTGTGGCTTGATGTCATCCCACATACAGCAATTTAGCTTGTTAACATAGCCATTTATCCAAAGGCGCATCTCGTCGCTTTTTTTTCGGCCAAAATTATGGTCCTCTTCCTAACGCTGCTAGATCAGTTAGATCTTGTATGGGTGTAGGCCCCAGTCCCGATGCAAAATTCGCCAAGTTGCAGTCTGCGAAAGGCCGAGTTCTTGTGCATGGCTAGGAATTGACTGCCTGGGGTTCTGCTGTACATTTTGCGTTATTGATCTTGCATTCCTTTGACGTACAAATATTGGCTGATTAATTAACGAACCGATCGCCTGCTCAAATTTGGCCAACAAACATTGAAGAGTCGACTGTGGAGGGCAACACGCCTACCGTAAAATGAACATAACCTGAGCAACGTCTGCACTAACGAACACTCATTTTGATAATAAAATTTACCATTTCGACGTTTTGTTTAATCGTGTAATATACCATGGTGATTTGGCATTAATAACTGAATAACGAGCAATAGATTTGACAGTTGTCATCAAAATAACAATGCCGCTACCGGTTGCCAAAATCTGCCCGCGCCAATTGAAAAATCCTCTACATTATGTTTAGTAAAAGAAAACCCAACACGGATCCTTGAGGTACTCCCACGAAGACATAGTAATATTTAGCTCCTTCTTTTGTATCAGAAGAAGAGTATGGCTCTACGAGAAAGCCAATTTTTTTCTGTAGAGTTCACGCAGGCTCAAGGGTGTAACTCTTACGATGTTTTTCGTCACACAACCTGGCCGGGGTGCTGATGGTTTGTGTCGAAGATATTCGTTCACTACTCTCCGGTGGTTGTTGTCCTAGATAGGAACTTTGAGAGATTCGACTGAATTTGTCGCGTTAGTTGTAGTTCACAGTAACTCTTTTGTTTCCATATCATTAAAGTGTTGACTGCTGAGGCGATCACGAACATACTTTTACTGGGTATAAGATCCTTCATTCCACACGGAGTGTGGAGTATCAAACCTAAAGCAAATGCTTGGTATGACTAGAGCTGTAAAGATGCTATCAGATTAAGAGAGCTGAGTTTCCGATTGCAACCCGTCTGAGGAAAACCGAAATGAGTTTAAAAGTGGCAGAAATGACTGTAATGCATTGATTAGACGTGTCAAATTCTCACATGCCAAAAGTTCAGGCAAAAAGTGTTAAATTGTCGCAAAGGTAGCAAAAACTTTTAATCATTTGTGAAAGACACAAAGATTTCTGCCTCGTCCTCAACATCCAGCTGTCAGCTCTTTAGACAAAGCCAATCTGCTAGCCGCACATTTTGCAGCTAGCTCAACGCTCCCAGATTGCGCAAATCCACTTTCGCATTCGTACAGTTGGAAGAGTACTTAAGGATCTCAACGTACACAAATCCACTGGCCCTGATGGTATTCCCCCAATACTTCTCAAGATGTGTCCGTCCACCACTGCGTAGGCTTTTTCATCTTCCCTACTCTTCTGGTCTCTGTCCGAGTAGAAAACAGCATTTCATCAACCCGTCCCTAAAAAGGCGAATCTGCGTCCCCCATCTCCTGCAGACCCATAGCGCTAACGTCCCTTCTTTCTAAGGTCATTGAAGCGCTGATAAATCGTCAGCTTATGAAATATCTTGAATTGTGGAAGCTTCTTAATGACTGGCAGTACGGTTTCAGCAGCAATGGGTCCACTGGTGATTTGATGGCATATTTCACCGAAAATTGAAACCATTTTTTGCATCATTTCGGTGAAGGCAGGACTGTTGCGCTCGATATATCAAAAGCATTTGACAGAGTTTGGCATCAGGCTCTTGTGTCGAAAATGCGTGCTTATGGTATCGATGAGTCTTCTCTTCCATAGATTAGAAATTACCTTTAGAGCCGTTCAATACAAGTTGTTTTGGATGGTTTCAGGTCTGATATTCACTAAATAAATGCTGGTGTTCCGCAGGGCTCCATTCTGTCACCGACACTCTTTTCATATTCGTTCCAGGGCTCACATCTCTGCTTTTCGGCCAGAGAAATGGAACGGCAGCGTATGCTAGGCACATTTAATTCGACCCTTGACAGAATAATTAAATAGGGTTTAACCAAAAGAGTGGAATTGAATGCTTTCAAAAAACAATACTGACTACTGTCACTCAAGTTAACCATCAATAATTAGCTACTATGCTCAAGTGAGCATGCATCCCTTCCCTTCAAGAATTTAACCGCAATACAGGTCTCGCATGCTCATCAATTCACCCTCAAGCCTGTGTGGACGCACAGTCAAATTTAGCGACTCGTTTTTTAACCGAACCACACCAATGTGGCATGCTCTTCCCTGCTCAATTTTTCTCACTCATTACAGTCGCAAGCATTTAAAACTTTTTCCTTTCTCCCTCTATACCTTCGGCCCGCGTTGTAAATTGACTTCTTGACATTTAACTCATAACTCCCTGTCCACGCGTTATAAAAAAAAAAAATTAGCTTTCTGTGGGTAAAGTCTATAGTTACAAACTATTCCAAGATGAGACGTTCCATCATCTCAAGCGATTACTTGATTAGGGAGCCAGTCGGTCGAGTTTTTGAAATCGACATCTAGTGTCGGCAGTGCACAGTATTCCTTGGTCCCCCACCTCCTTCTGTAGAAATGTCCCTGTGCGCTTGCGCCACTTTCGCCTCGTAGTTCTCGAGAATGGAAAATGATATCGAGCTAAAACCAATTTCATTTGACGCTTTAACATTTAATAAGGTTTTCAAAAATTTTGAATCGGGGGTAAGGCTGTTGTAAAATTTTTCTGCCTTTAATATCTCGAGAAGAAATATAGAAAATTGATATTGTAGTTTGCGTAATGTTTGAAAATAAGTTTCACTTTTGTAGTTGCACGTCATGGTGCCCATCTAGCTAAATCCCACCGAAAAAAAGAAATTTTCAACGCATTAACACCCTGAAACAGACTTTCACATTAGCCTCTATGTCTACAACGGAAGTACGAATTGCCCATTTCCACATAACAAATGAGTGTGAAGTTATGATATAGCACCAACGACGAACACACCTATAACCCTTCCAGGCGCTGAGTCATGTTATTCTAAGCGGATTTCCCTATAATTTCGAAAAACACCATGTTCTTTGGCGGAAGAAAACTGTAATCCATTCTCTAAAGAAATCCATAAATTAATTCACGTCCCTTCCATGTAAACACAATCTTCCCTCGTCCATGTGCATACATACATGAAGTATATCCAAAACTGCACAACTCAATAAGCGTGGTACTTTCACGTGACCTTTTCCCCTTTTTTTTCGTGAAACAATCGCCTACTATCGTACTGAACGATCTAATCTACACTCACCATCAAAGGTTAACGTCTCTAGCCTTCAAGCTCGACCCCTTTTCACGCAGGTGCTTTGTTGTTTATATCCCTTCCGTATCCGCATGACTTCAGAAAGATGTAAATTTTCCTCGAAAACCTTTCAAACTCGTGTTGAACTATAATACAATAACCGTCCGGTCAGTCGTGAAACGAATTTCGTGGCCACGACCAACGGTACCTGACCTAACTGAGGAAAATACTCGTCCACAGCAGGAAATTTAAAATTTTCAATTAAAACCGCAACGAACTAAAGAAGCGGGGAAACAAATATAAACCCGTATGCGGGGTGATTTTGAAACATTTTTTCGAAAACTTCGAACAAAACGGCAACAATTTTAATCAAGCGATAGTCGGTGATGGTTGATGGTTTGCTTTGGCACCATTTAGCGATGACGATGACTCGTGCCAATGGTGATAATACAAAGAGACGCATGCATCCATAGATTGCAGGAACCAGTTCCCAGCGACACTCACGCTTCGCCGGCCTTAACATTCCTACATTCAAGTGCAATTGACCGTCATTACGTTATGTAATTTATTTAACGTGCGTGGGTTATTTACGGCGACCGCCAGCTATGGGTCATCATCGTCCGCAGGGACCACCATCAAAGCTAGCAGAGTGTTCTCGTATAATGCACCATTGTTTATTAGATACATTCGGTCCTTTCCCTGGAGTTATTAATTTTTGCACTTGAATGGCGCGTTGTGCTGTGGGTCGTCTGATGCTCCATTGTGGCCGGCTGTTGTGGTGCTTGATGGTGGTGGGAGAACGAATGCGTAGTCATAAATTTGGGCGTACAATGGGCTGCGAGGTGGAAATGAATTTGAATGTAATTTGCACTTTCTGAACTCGGGATGCGTGGGTTCCTAATGGGCAACGTTTAGAAATGACCTGAGAGTTGAAAAGGGTGTCAAATTTGACATCTGCTTTTTACTGCTTGGTGTCCTGGTATCGGCAAATGGTTTTTACTCTACGTATGCAGGTCGAAGGGTACGTTTGTGAGAGGCCACAAAGGGTGTATTTGATATCTGCATCTTTGCTGGAGTATTATGGCTCAATGGAAAATTAGAGTCAGGATGCAATTTTGATCGGTTCTGAATCTGGAGCTTTCAATAAGGACAAAACAATTTCGTATTTAAATAAACCATGGATTAACTAAAATGTGGGGCTGAAATGTATTCCACACGTAGTACACATGCTTTACTTCTTCTTCTTCTTCTTCTTTTCCTTTTTCCGGCGTTGTTATGGTCAGAAGTGTAGGACCATAACTTTCCCACTTAACTGCATTCCTACTGGTCCGCCGGTTTGACCTCAGAAAGTAGCGGCAGGCTTCCCGGTTTGGGATTACTTCATCGCTGAGGCCAATCAAATGCTGGTGTTTTTGCATCTGTTTACACCAATTGTTTTTCGGTCTGCCTTTTTTTTCTTTTTTTTTTTGTGACACGGACATGCTCCAGATTTTTTTTGTTTGATCTTACTCTTACAACACCGGTGATCTCCAGTCGTGTTAACCCACTGATTTGCATGTACACTTGTGGGGCAGTTTAATGGTGGTATATGTGTCCCTAGGCTCACCTTGGTGTTTTCTAAATTGCCTAGATGTGATTTTTGTTTACCTTTGTTTTAGTCGCCTTTTGCGACAAGCGAGAGGTATCGCTGCAGGGATATTCTTAACCCGTCCCTGCACGGAACACATGTACACATGCTTTACTTAAGAAAGGAATTTGCGTTCGTTCATTTGACAGTCGCGAGCACATTTGCCGCGTTCGATTCTTTGCAGCCAATTTACCAACACTTGTCCAAACTTATCAACCAAATCCTTAGCGATTTCGATTCCCATATTGTTCGGGAGCTCCTCTAACGTTGTTGACATAAACGAAGGTCTTAACGTAACCTCGGCGTTTAACCCTACAATCGAGGTGGTCGGATTAGACGATTAACGATTTTTTCCTTTAATAGACCAATCCTTTAAAATTTGTGAGGCCTTTTGACGTACTTGTTGGAACAACATATCATTGATGGAGAGTCGAATTTTGGCGAAAAAAAATTCCGACAAGGCCGATAGCGAGCTTGACCGTAACATGTCGATAATTTTTATCGACGAAAGAATACGGTCCAATCACACCGCCCGCATGAAATCCATACCATGCAGTCACTTTTCGTGGACTTACATACTTGAGGATCGTGTAATTTTGTTGCTGTTAACCATTTTTGGGTTCCTGACAAAATCATTAAGAAAAAAATTAGATGATTTTTGGATGAAATGCAGGCTTTCTTCAAACCTTTGTAGAGCCCAATCGTAGAAGCTTCTGCACCTCAAATGATCAAGAGGCTTCAGTTGTTGAGTTAATTTGATCTTGTTAGGGTGTAGGCCAATATAAGATAAGATAAGCCAAGTAAAAGTCAGCACAATGTGAACTAAGACATTCGCGATTCCTGTGATCTGTGTGGAACTGACTGACTTGGCTCATATTGAAATGAAGCACTTATGGCTGCGATATTTTCGGTACTTCCACCGGTGGTTTGTCTCACTGGTATGGGAACGTCCAATAGCGAATATGTTGACTCAAGTTTATCCACTATAGCATACGATCCAAATTAGAGTCCTTGAAGGTGCGAGAATTTTTCTTTTTATAGTTTTCAAACTTTGTTCGTTCAAACATGTAAGCCCTGAGTGACGGTTTGACTTTTGTAGGTCATAAAATAAGCTTAAGGGTATTAAGGTACCAATTTGTCTTTAACGCTTTACAAAGTTTTTCAATAAGTTTAAGATGTTGAAATTAAATAAAACAAGCTGTGTGTGAGGTATCAACAAAATTCTATGAAAGGCCCATGCAATCCATTATGTATGGAATATGACATCGTTCCAATGCCCGTCTCGGCTTCTTACGGTAGCATGGATTGCTTTCAATTAGTCTTCCGCATATATCTGGCTAAATTTGAGCAATGGCCTGTGTTATATTCACTTTTAGGCTGCAGCCACGCAGTGAATTATAAGCGAAAATTAAAACATATCAAATCGTATAGCGGTGGCCACGTAAGCCCTGAGCAATAGCGATACATACTTTTATGTTCAATCCCACCTCGCTGAATGGCTCAGTCGCTCTCGTAAGCGACGAGAATAATCGGTCGATCGTGTTAGCGCAGCGTGAATTTCGACGTCGAGTTCCTAATCGTGTCGCGTCAACTGGGCAAACATTCCACCCAACTACTCAACTCGAAAAGACTGAAACCACAGGAGAAGATGCAGGACGTAGCCGCCACCGGCCTGATCGTTCGGCCGAGAATATCGCGGCTGTAGCTGCCGATGTCGCTGAGAACGAAGAAACATCAACCAGACGACGGACCACACAATTGAGCATCACCAGACGAACCCTATAGGAAATTTTAGTGAAAGACTTACACATGTATGTAAGTGCAAACAGTGCATCATCAATTACTCTCAAGCCATCCTTAATCTCAGCAACGAAGAGCATGATTTTTTGTCGAAAATTATCATAAGCCACGAGGCGAATTTCCACTTAGGCGGTTACGTCAATAAGCAAAATCTTTATTTCTCGGGCACTAAAAATCCGCGTGTCATGCAGGAAGAGCCATTACATCCACTCAAAGCCACTTTGAGTGCGGCGTTCACGCGGGAGGAGTGATTGGACCGCTTTTTTTTTGAGGACACCCTCGCCAATACGATCACTGTTACTGGCGAAAGCAACAGGGCCATGATAAACGATTTCTTACTGTCGGAATTGAATGAGCGGGGCTTGGTGAACATGTGGTTTCAACACGACGGTGCAACTGCACACACGGCGAGAGCCACAATGGATATTGTGAAGGAAGTGTTTTCTGGTCGCATATTCTCCGGTTTTGGCGATTTGACATCCAGCAAGATCGCTCGATTCAACCATCCCAGACTTCTTTCTTTGGGGCTACTTAAAGTCGCGGATTTACGCCAACAAGCCTCGGACAATCGCAGCTCTTAAGGAGAATATTCGACAGGAATGCGATTAGTTATCACCGAACATCTTGCGGAAAATCATGGAAAATACGATAAAACGGGTAAAAACGTGTATCAAAACTGGCAGCGGCCACGCTTGACGGATAACAGAAAAAATTGTAAAAGTAAAAAAAATAAGATTTCCATCACTCATTTAGTAAAAAAGCAATTCAAAAACAAAATTGGATGGTTTATTTTGCGCCACCTTGTAGTATCGACTCGTGCCTTCTGAAATCCCAAAGAAGAAATAAGTTTGGAGCAGTCAAACTGGGCCATTTTACCGGTCAGTGAAATTCGCAAACCCGAGACATAGGTCGAACATAAGTTAGCTCTAATAATTTTCAAGGTTAGACAGTAGTCACAGTACCTCTGAGAGGATGCTGACAAGGAGCACTACGAGGCCAAGATTTTGTCCGGTTTTGGAACCTTCTCTCTTGCGTTTTCTAAGAACGAAGTTTCCCTGGGGGAAAAAACCCGAAATGAACTTGGATGTGTTAGATCTGAGTGAAAGGCAGCTCCATTCATCATTTCTAAGGCTCGACGAAGTAAAGCTAACAGCTTCAAAGCATTCACCGAAATGCGCCGTAGAGACGAGTGTGGCAGATCATGTGGTCTGATACCTGCGACTTCAGGAAACCCTACAAGAAAAAGTCTAGCGGAGTCAAATTCACGTCATTTCCGCGAGAGATAACCTTATCCTCAAACTATTCATGCAAAATGTCAATCGTGGCGTCCGCTGTGTGGCAAACGGTCACTTTTTGAGGATGAATTGTCACCTGGTGAACCTCATGTGGGTTGGTGTCGTCCCATAAACGGCATTTACCTTGTTAACACAACCATCGAAAAATGTGCCCCGTCGTTAGAGGTAATTTTTCGGCCAAAATTTCTGGTCCCCTTCCAAACGCTTGGAAGCCCAGTCAGCGAACAAAAGGCGTTGTCTATGGTCATGAACTTTTAGCTTCAGTTCGATCTTGTTCGGGTGTAGGCCTAAGGCCAACAAAATCTTCCCGCGTCAATTGAAAACCCCTTTATTAAGAATAGTCAGTTTTGTTTATTTAAATCTTACATCAGTCACAAACCCTAAGCAGATAAGAATCTGTCGGAAACTAACCAGCTGTAAGTGGGCAATAACCAGCAACGTCTCTCATTGCTGGAATTATTCCCGTTGACATTCTCGCAGATGAGATCGGGGCAATGGGATAAATACGAAAGGTTTTAAGGATCTATGGGCAAAACGTTGGAATAACGTGGACACACCGACAGTCCCGAGGGGAGATTGGCTATAGATTGTGGTGTTTTTCTATTGATTTCAAATGACACCTCTTGTTGGATGAGTCTATATTAGCAATGATTAGAATGAATGACTAACATTCTTAAGCCTTTTACAATGCCAATACATTAGAAACTTTCTATCAAAGAACAACTTTCAAACTTAAGGTAATTGAGAAGTTTAAACCGTAATTCAAAAACTTAAGCAAAAAATTGAGCTAAACTCTGAATAAGTGTTCCTGCTCCCCCACAAGTGCGCATTCTAAAATTGACTCCCCCACAAGTGCGCATTCTAAAATTGACACACCTATTCACAATTTTTTCGCAACAACTCTCCTTCGAAATGGGAGCTTTTAAGTACAAAACACCGTCCAAGACAATAATTTCACTTCATTAATCATCCAATCTCCAACATGCGTTGAAATTTCAAGCTCCTGTTCAAAGCAATCAACCACTTCCTCAATGTTACCAACACTCTAAAGTACTTTAATATAATAACAACTCATCAAACCACTTCACAATTATACTACGATTTTCTATCCATCAAAGGCCGAAACATAAACAAATCTTATTACTCTCCCAACATCTTAGGCAATTTTATATGTTTCCTTTTTTTTCATCTTTCGCTCGAACGCACATAACACAACGCGGAACCTTGAAAACTACACAATCCCCCAACACGCGTCCTCGACACTAGAAACTTCAACAAGCCATCTACCAACTCTCAATGTCACTCATATAAAAAATAATGACAGCAAATGGTGAGACGACAAATAAAAAAAGAAAGAAATTACTTGTAAAGCAATTTGCTTGCTATTATTGTCTTCCACGTAATTTGCGTGGAGTGATTTTATTCCCAGGCCAAAACACTTCCAACTAGCCCCCATTGAATTGCTGCTGGTCACTGTGACACGTAATTAATCGTGTCTGCCGGTGAACCACATACACTTGCGGCTGGCTTATGTCACTCAGCTGTACTGTACAGTTGTGCATATGTATCTGTTAATGAAAATTAGTGCAAAAAATCAATTTCATACTCTTGGGACGATAGGATACGTCTATAACCTGTATGAGTTCCTATGTAGCAGCCACGGATTAGACATAACAGGAAGTCGTAATGATCCATTTCTTGTGATAGAAAACTAGGTACTAGCCAGGCTCAACGTGTCAGTATAGTTAGCTGGCTAATTGATAGCTATTTAAATATACAGCTTGCCTTTTCGAGATCACGTGCTCCGAACAATCTACCACCGAGCTTATCATAAATAAAAATTAAGCGAAATCCAACTGAAATATCATAAATGAGGCTTTAAAAGCTTTTCACTACAATTGTCGTTTCCAAACATCATAGAAGCAAAAAAAAACCTACGAACCTCAGGGGCAAAGCGGATGTTCTCTGAGCGCAATTAGTATCAGGTAAATTGAAATACGACAAATGATCTATAAGCACGGATACAACAACGCCAAGTAAATTATTAAAAAAATCATTTATGGTGGCTTTCACTAAAACAACCAACGCCCGACCATAATTCAATAACCTTCTCACCCATCTGCATCGTTAAATACAAACATTTGCCTACAGCAAACTCACTAAAGACTAACGTGCTTAATTGCCAAGAGATTTTTTTTCCAAATAACAATGAGTTAATTTAAAAAAAAAAGTTTTTTTTTAATTGTATCATGGCCCTGCTTAATGCATATCCTATGGATTGTAAAGCGCTTTATTTAAAACTGACAGCAAGAATTACCCGAAAAACAGAAAAACAATTCCAGGCAGAGATAATGAACTTTCGGCTGAACGAGTAAGTGAAGTAAATGAGTAAATAAACGAATGAAGTGAACGAGTGGGTGGATATGTGAGAGAGTGAGTCGGTGAATGTCAATCATACCGTGTTGTCATGCGGAAAATGAAACACTTCTTTATTCACATGTCAGTGTAGCCTTGATTGGAGGTTCGTGCTTCCATTTCTCTGGAAATTAATTCTTTAAAAATATTATAAAGGTTACGAGAGAGATGAAACTATGGATCAATGGCGAGAACTTATGGATTCTAAATTTATGGATTATTAGCTGTGTCTCAAAGACCGACGTGCTTCGCCTTGTTATTTGTTTTTTTAACGCCTGCTGCACACACCTAATAAACTGATATCACCTTGCACTTGATCATGACATTTCTTCTTACTGGATAGGTTCTTGACATATACATATTGTATTCGTCTGACATTTTTTTTCTGGCAGGTAAATTGAGACATTCTCTGTTTATTTTAGATAAGGCTCTTTCTTTCACTACGGGGAATCTACATATGTAGGTATGAAGGTACAGAGTTGCGAAGCTTCAGCATCAGATCTCATATAAGCATATTTGACCTCAATTTATCGACGGATGAGCGACAATTACCGCCTTAACCTGTAATGACCGACATTGGATTAAGCCAAAATTCGATTTTAAGGTCATACAAGCTCATAAGCCTTAGATTACAATGGCTCCACATTAGAATTAGACATACCGTGCTCTCATCATCGTCTATAATATTTTCTTGAGAACTAAGAGTTCAATGCCCGACCTGTAAAATGGCACATGCCAGCATAAGTGACATGTGTCAAAGTCTCAATATCTCCAGAAAGTCTTTCTAAAGATGTCAATACTTCAATGGATTCATTTCCCATATTCAATTCCATGCTTCTTAAATCAGTTTCTCTTAAGAGAACTAACAAGCACTTCACTATATGCTTTCGACCCAACTACCTTCTTCTCCACAATAAATCTTTGTTCCAAATATCTGAAATACCTCAATAGCCTCTCGCCCTTTTATTATCACAATCCCCTCGGGGTTCCTCAAGGTAGACCTCTTGGTCCTCTTATTTTCATTCTATCTATCAACGAAATTGACTATTTAATTGAAATCTTTAGTCTATCCAACCTACGCCTTCTCCAAGCCGATTTGAAGAACTTTATAATCGGGTGACAAGAAAAATCCTTTGAACTTAATGTCAATAAATATCAAGCCATTACATATTTCCATTTATATATTCCGAAAATTGGCATAACCTCTATGATCCGTGGCGAACTGGTTCTTTCCGTGTTTCTAACGTGCGTCCCAAAATGATAGTGCCATCCTCCTTCTGTGTAAATAATGCGACACAAGTAAAAGTCGAGAAAATTAGTCAGTTCTTCGAAGCATACTCAAAAACATAAAATATACTCAAAATTTCAACTACTTCTAAGTATTAACTGTCATTTTGGGCAAATATACACAAATTTAGAATCCCATAAAGATGGAGCCAAACTCAGACTGCAGCTGTTTTCTTTCTTTAACAGTAAAATTTGAATATGTATTACAATGTGTACTCCGTGACTGTATGAATAGCGATGATTTACTCTCGATCAGTGACGATCATTTCGCGTTTGAGTAGACATTGTCAAGAGTCTACTAGAGTCTCTAAAGTCGTTGAGTGAATTCGAAAAAGATATTATAATTGAATTGGAAGGCAGTTAAATGGTTCCCATCACCTCATTCAAAATTTTAAAAAACTGAGAACTTTTTATAACAGAAAACCAGCCCTCCCCGGGATTATCTACTTCCACAAACAGTATTCGACGTATTGCAGCATGCGTTCGTGGTGCAATGGTAACCATCTCATAACTTAGCGGTTCAATAGCTAAGAATAATTCCTATACGGAAAAACTGTGCAACAACATCAGTTATTAATGAGAGATGGTGATGAAGAAAATACTGACGAAGGCGCATAACACTCGCAGTTTAAGAACACTCCAAAATTTATACTCTGGATGTGCATTTCAAATATAACACTTTAATGACATGGAAACAAAAAAAGTAATTGTGAACTACAACCAACGTGGCAAATTTAGTCGAATCCCTCGAATCCTATCTAGGACAACCACCCCCGGAGAGTAGTGAATGAACATCTTCGACTCAAACCATCTGCACCCGTCCAGATTGTATGACAAACACCATAAGAGCGTAACTCTGGAACTTGCGCGAACCCTATAAAAAACAAAATAAAAACTGTCCTGGAAACCGCCAGGTCCACCGTTCACAGAGTTGTGAAGTCGTCCGATCGGCTGCAGTCGAAGATAATGAAGTCGAAGCGACCTCTTGCTATACAGCATAGAACGACGAGATTCGGACTGGGCTCGAAAGCACATGACCTTTGACAAAGAATGGAGAAAAGTTGTGTGGAGTGACGAAAAGAAGTTCAATTTAGATGAGAGGGACGGATGGGCACACTTCTGGCATGATTTAAAAAAAGAAGAAATTTCGTTCTCCAAACGTCAGCATGGAGGAGATAGTGTAATGATTTGGGACGTTTTTAATTGGTATGGAACATCCCGTTTAGCAATTGTTCCTAACAAGATGAATTCGGAGAAGTACCAAGAAATGTTGGAGGTAACCTTTGTACCATTTCTCGAAGAACTGGACCAACATTTCATGGGATTTAAACAGGATAATGCTCCAATTCACTTGGTGGCTTCTTCTAAAAAGTGGTTTTCTGGCAGACTTGAACCCAATCTAAAACTTATGGGGCATATTAGCAAGACTGGTGTATGCTAGGGAACGGCAATTTAACAACTTTCTTGAGCGCAAAATACAGATCCCTATCATTTTGGGACGCGCCTTATTACGAGATATCAATGTGATTTTTCGTTGTCATACATACATACATTGTCTACAGATGAATAACCGACCTTTTGCAATAGATGGCGCTAGTGGCACATGCTGGTCAGTTCGGGCATTTGTCAAAAACTCATTATCATTACATGGGTGAATTTTTATCGGCGTTAAACATTTACAAAAACAGTCAGCGGTGCATCAAATGATTATATTAATTTGACGTGAAGTTTCAATTAGTTGAAGAACGTCTCACGAATAGTTTGGAAGACAAGGGAGAAGGGAGGAGATAGTGTAATGATTTGGGACGTTTTTAATTGGTATGGAACATCCCGTTTAGCAATTGTTCCTAACAAGATGAATTCGGAGAAGTACCAAGAAATGTTGGAGGAAACCTTTGTACTATTTGTCGAAGAACTGGACCAAAATTTCATGGAATATAAACAGGATAATGCTCCAATTCACTTGGTGGCTTCTTCTAAAAAGTGGTTTTCTGGCAGAGATATAACAATAAGGACATGATCAGCACGTTCGCCAGACTTGAACCCAATCTAAAACTTATGTGTGTGCTAGGGAACGGCAATTTATCAACTTTCTTGAGCGCAAAATACAGATCCCTATCATTTTGGGACGCGTCTTATTACGAGATATCAATGTGATTTTTCGTTGTCATACATACATTGTCTACAAATGATGTGCTAGTGGCACATGCTGGTCAGTTCGGGCATTTGTCAAAAACTCATCATCATTACATGGGTGAATTTTTATCGGCGTTAAACATTTACAAAAACAGTCAGCGGTGCATCAAATGATTATATTAATTTGACGTGAAGTTTCAATTAGTTGAAGAACGTCTCACGAATAGTTTGGAAGACAAGGGAGAACTTCGGTGCGATGGAGAAATTGTAAAACGCGTTATTGGCTGGATATAACTGAATCGAGATCTATGTCAAAAGCAACCAGAATTAGCAGACTCATTAGTCATAACTTAACAAGACCTCCATTTGAAAGCCTCTGAAATAGTCCAAAAACAAGGCAATAAGAAGACGCAAAATGTCGAACGACAAAAAAAAGGATTTTTTGCATCGCTTTGTGTTTGGCTATGAAAAGTGGAAGCAATAAGTTCTATGGCCCTTCCTAAAAACCATGCTGTTAGTGGGACTAGCTAGACGTGGTATATTATAATTATTGCAATTAGGTGAAGCCATCATGAGACTTTTAATGAAACATAACTAATGCGTTGGAACTGAGCCAATATGAACGACAAAGTGATTTTGCAGCTCGACAATGCCTCGCCGTATATTGCTTACGTCGTTAAAACATGAAGTAATTGAAGTAGCTTTCCGTCGTATTCTCCGGACATAGGTAGCTACTTCCGACTACTACAATACATGTTCCGATCGATGACTCCTCTCTATCTGAACAGCACGCGCCATCTCTCGAGGAAATGCTTCCAAAGGCGTGCAGCTTTCTACATACATAAGTACGTGACATACTCCTGTTATTAAAGACATTATTAGCAGAAACAACTCCGCACAAGATTTTTTAAAACGCTGGTCAAAGAATTCTACTAATTTCGTGTCACTAAATCAAAGTGTTCATTTTAGTTGGACTGACTCTGGAATATGTAAGTCAGTAATATCGGTCTCACGATATCCAGCCATTCGTATTGAATTTAAACAAAGCAGATTTATAGGATTTGCTCATTTTTTTTTTGAATTGACACACCTATATAAGCTACCCCTATCAAGGCCACTTTAAAGTAATATAACTAAAAACCCTCATCAAACGCTGGGATATTGATAACATTCTGACTGATGAACAAAGCTTTTAGCAAGATACATTGATAGTCCTGTTATGCTCTGCCTGGAATTTTACTGCACCGACTACGATAAACCTAATACACGTGAACAACAACTAACTTTCAAACCAGCACATCTACGAAACCTATTTCTTAATTCCGCTGATTTTTCGTTTTTCATTTTATAAACTAGTAAAAGTCTAGACTAAGTTAGATTGAGAAACGTCAATTACTTGTTCATAGCCTAAATAAATCAATACATGTCCCTTTTCGGATCATGGTAAGAAGAGATAAGCCTTACCTCTTCAAATCTACCGGTATATTTACTTATATGAGTTGTTTCCTAAGCCTAAAAGTAGAACTTGTGGTTGCCAACAAGGTCAGCAATGGTTTTCTCTCAAATACGCGTAACCTATCCGTAAGTTTTTTTTAGTTAACCAAGTTGTCAACATAGACGTCACCATTTAAACAACAACAGATGGTGTAGAGGTTGGCTGTCAGTAACTGTCATTTATTGAATTCAATATGGTTGATCTTTTCGATAGATGCGAGTACAGTCTTTGGCAATTTTAGTCACGGGTCGTTTACCACCAAACACAATGCAATAATTACCGAGGAGTATCACTGCTATGAAGTCATTAATAGGTGTTAACAAATATTATCTGAAAGAGAATGTTGCCATACGCTATGACATACGTTTGAGTTCAGAAGGCATCGTTTGACGAGTGACCAAATTTTCATTATACGATCTCTTTAAGACAGGAATTTGAAGAAACGATCCATCAATTTGTACATTTTAAAAAGGATCGAAAATGTATTGTATCACGTTCTTGTAAGGTTGGGAATCGTGAAAAAGTTTGTGAAACTGATATAAGTGTGCCTAAAAGGAAACATAGGACGAGTAAAAGAAGGAAATACGTTGTCTAAAACATTCGAGCCCCGTGAAGGATTAGACCAAGGAGGCGTCTTGTCACCACTTCTCTATAATTTGGTGCTGGACTAAGAATTCCTTTAAGAACGTGAGAAGGATTATTCTTAATGAGGGTAAGCTTTCTCTGAACCTTCTGGAAATAGTGAGTAAACAGTCAAGAGAAATGCACAACATCTAATGATGGCAGTAGAGGAAGTAAGCTAGCTTAGAAATATTGTAAATAAAGAAGAAACCAAATGCTCGCACCTGAATGTACTGGATAAACGTTTTGAGATGATATACATATGAGTTAAAATATCTGGGAACCGAGTTGATTGCCAAAAATAATATAAAGATCGAAATAAAAAAGCTGCGTATTGGCAACGCTTGTTTCTCCGCAATGACGCAACTAACAACAAAATCCATTAATAATGGCAGTGACATTATACAGATGTTAAACTTGGACTCTGACTAGCCTTGGTCTTCTTCTAGGAGCAAAATAGATTTCAGGTCTTTGGGAACAAGATCTAAAGGAGAATATAATCAAGAACTTGAGGAACTTTATTAAGTGAAGGTGGCCGTGGTGCAATTGTAATCATCACCGACGATTGAGCGAAAAGCCTGTAGTTAAAGTCTGTCCATATCCAAGAACAATTCCCATACGGGAAAACTGTACAACAACATCAGTTGTGAATGAGAGATAATCAAAAAAATGCTGACGAAGGCATTTACTTTAATCACATGGGCACAAAAAAAAATACTGTGAACTACAACCAACACAACAAATTCAATCGAATCTCTCGAATCCTATTCAGGACAACAACCTCCAGAGAGTAGTGAACGAACAACTTCGACACAAAACCATCTGTACCCCGTCCAGGTTTTGTGACAAACACCAACAGAGTTTAACTCTTGAACCTGCGCGAACCCTATAAAAAAAAAAATTAAGTCCGCAGCATTGTCCGAGTAATAAAATCACGAAGGATAGAATGGAAAGTGAATAAACAGCCAAAAAAAAATCAAACCGCCGGGTAGGCCGCGTTGTCGATGGGAGGATAATATCAGGATGAGCCTAGAAGAAATGAAATAGAATAGTGAAACATGGAAGGAACATACTCAAGACAGATAGGTTTAGAGGAGGGCTGTCAACTTTGGTCTGAACTTCCGAGATTAACATGGTCGTTAATAATAATTATAATAGTCGTTTACCACGAAACAACGCATTTTTATTGCTCAAACTTAGGCTACTTTCGGTCAACATAATTGCCCTAGCGAGTCCGGAATTCGTACATTCATCAAGGGTATTGAAGAAACCGGTGAGTTATCGAGTCAAACTCCATATCACAATGCTCGCCAAAGCTTCACCACTGTGAGCGAAGGTGTTCGAAACCAGCCAGGCACCTTAATTGATTACCGAAGTCAACAATTAGGCCTCACTTATAGCTCTTTAAATGTTGATAATTATGTACACGCCTATAAACTCCAAAACCGAACAGTTGAAGTCATTAGACCATTTATGATGTCGTTGAATCGTTAAATGAAGGTCGGATCGTCAGACAATTTGTCATCAAATTTGATTTTTTCCGATGAATCACTTTGTCTGAAGACCGAAAAACCCACACGAGATGGAGGCATCACTATGGGCTGGCGGCAACATTGGCTTGTACGAAGGTGAGTTTGGAGAGGCAGTTCCAGTGAATGGGGAGACTTTTTCTTTTTCCTAAAATTTAATAAATTGAGTCTGGATGATGTCTGCCTTCAACAGAGTGGCTCTACCGCTCACACAAGTCTTTAAATCATTCGTGTACTCACCCTGTCGTACATATGCCGATTTGAATTTTAAGCCAATCTCATGTTTTGATGCACTACTGTCTGGACAAATACTCTACTATGTGAACCATGTTAAATACATTTCTGGGTTTACCGCGTCAGAGACAAATAAGCTAGCCCATTAGCAATGATGATCTCGGCGTAGTAAAAATGCTTGAACTCAGATATAAAAGTAGCGATACAGCCTAGTCTTATACTGTATATTGACCATGCAAGGTTAGATAAGGTTGACTGGGCTGGCTGACATACATATGTACCTCACTTAGACTAGGTCAGGTCCAATTCTTGAATCAAAGTCACAAATTCATTACACCACAAGGCATTGTGAAAATACATAGAAAACCAGATCGTCGCAGGATAAGACAACTCAATGGTTGGTAAAGAAGGTCTCAAGGCATGCAATTTATTTCGAAGTGATCTAGATCAATTTTATCTAGCTATGGTGCCCTTAGTATTAAGCAAAGGCTTCAAGGAAATGACTTACCCTCTTTAGCATTCAATAAAGGTCGAGCTATGGCTCTAATTCAAAAGGCAAAAAAGACACCCTCTTGTTCAGGAATGACAGATCGCACAAGCTGATTAAGGTGGTGAATGATGTTGCGATCGCTCCAGGGGTCAGTTATGACCCCTGTTAACTCGTATTATCCCTTTCACAATGGTCCCAACCCAAGGTATACGCTTGTGAAATGTGGGTAAATTATAGGAAACTTACTAGACGCAATATTCACGTTTTCGAGACCTTGCTACCCCTTATTCAATTGTAATAGTAAATTTAACGCATTTTTTTTTTAAACAAAAAAATAACTGCCGATCGTATTCGAACATGTGAAGCATCTTTGACAGCTAACAGGAAAAAAAACTGGTTCGGCAAACAGATATTTATTCCAAACATGTAAGGTAACAAAATATTCAAAAAACACGGGAATCGGTCGAATACAAACCGAGATATTACAAAATTCCTGTAACTTTTTGAACATGCGAGGGTGTTTGCAATTGCGAATAATGATGTTCCTCTTGAGCCGAGGATAAAGATCAACTATTCGAATATTAGAGCTTTTCCATTTAAAGACTTTCAGAAAGGCGTTCCAATATTTCCTGAATATAATGAGGGCTTGACGAGCTCCCAACGCCGACTGATGTTTTGCTAAAGTTATGCGCACTATTTTCATCTACTCTCCGATTTTAAAAATAGGAAGAAAATTGCATGAGCGGCCAGTCCAAAAGCCTTGAATGTGCATTATTAGTGGATTTTCACAACAGCTACTCTCCCGGCTAATAACAATCATCAATCAAGCCGCAATCATTGGTATTCCCCGCTGTCTAACTCCACGAACTTTCATCGAACATAGTTTTCGCATTCGTATCCTCCAATGGACCGTTAAGTACATTCTCCGTACACACACGCCAGTTTCTCAATTGCTTAATGCATTTCCATTTTCGCATGCTTCCGTGAAATTACCAATCCAATCCTCTAGAAATGTCTGCAATCAAAGCTTGAGTTTGAATGAATTCATCCGCGTAGGATGCGATTTTTACATATCACAAAATGATGAAGCAAAACTATCGAGGTTAATCAAAACACAAACTTGCCGGATAGACGTGATGGCATTTTTGCATTGTATCCGAAAACGAGCAACCTACGTTATGCTGCACTTTCATTATTCTTTCATCTCGCCGAGTAAGGATGAGGCTTCTCTGCCGAGGAGTAAATGGAACTAGGAAGAGGAATAGCAGCCAACTCTATGCATCACCACTCGGCATTTAGTTGAAATTGTTGTTCCACTTTGTTGGCACGCTTCCAGACAGGACACAATGCCATGGAACACTGTTCGAGGATGTTCACTACTGTCCCAGTTAATTGGAATATCCCTTAATTGTTTCCTATGAAAAGAATGAATGTACCTAAGCCCTACGCATGCAGCATACAAGTACGATTATGCGGGTAAGTCATGTCCCTGTTTGCGCAGGAAGTTGGTAGTTACATACAGCTTTCGTGGGTTCATACCCTAATGATGGCTTTCCCATTTTCGGTTACATTTCTACCTAGTCTTATGAGGCGCAGCTTGAGTGTAGATAAAGTTAATGGCTACGAATGTCCCTGGAGTCGTAAAAAGTAACTTTAGCTCGGTGGAATCAGTCAGATGGTGGCATAAAGACGGATTTATCTAGAGCACACTTTAAGATCCAATTAATTAGGTTTGGGAAACGAACGTGCGTCTTAAGTCACGAATACTTCACTGACGCATTGGCGGTGTTTTAATTTACCACTTAAAGGCACGTTTTAATTGGCCTCCAAAGAGAAAGCGACACTCTCGTTGTGTAACCCCCAGTGGAGCTCTAAGCAATTGCAGTCTCTATCAAGGACACAACCCGACTCACATCTGTGGAACATTCCATGTCCCATGACGTATCGTGTGTTTTACTTGGAAAAAAGGTTCACAACTCAACGAGCAAAGTAACTGATCATCCGTTGAGTGAGCAGAAATGTATCTGCAAACTATCAACACAAGTCTGTCGCATGCAATTGTGTAAATATTGTGAAACCTAATCCGCATGGGCATCAGCAGTAGCGCTAGCGAAAACCTGACAACACATTGTGCAACGCGCCACGCCACGACACGACACTTGTGCTCCGTATACCGACTACCGATTGCTGGTTGTAGTCACTTTCTGTGAGCAAATGTGCATGATGGAATGAGTAATGATCACACAAATTATATCTTTGCGAATAAAGAGAATTGTTGCATAAACATTTCGGAAAAAATATTTTCAACAATCGCAGTGTAGCAGACAATACTAGTGCTCGTGAGAGAGTTTCTTCGAGCCTTGAATGCTATTCTAGGAAACAACTCTGTTCGGGTCAGCAAACTTCCTATAAACACGTCTCCATTTCATCTACCCAGGGAATAGCTTTTCATTTAACAAAAAATGAAAAACTGAAAAGCGAAGGAGCAACTTTCAGCGCTTTTACAATCTCACAATTTTACGAGTACTCGTATATGAGACACATCCCTGCATCCTTGTACACTCGTATTTAACAAAACACTTCTCATCAAGCACTACAGCAGATTGCGAACAATAACCGGAATCCTGTTCCACTCCCCACTCCCTTGGATAAACGATGAGTACGCTCCCAGGACAGTAATTCAACATCGTCGTAATACCACCGCCAATGAATCCACCCATTTACAACATCTCCCACGTCCCATTTGCAAACTTCAAAGTAGGTGAGAATAGGGCTCGTAAAAAAGTTGCTTTTCGCTTCTCTCTGTCACCCCCTCTCCTGTTATAGAAGAGAAGTGAACGCCAACTACCAAGCTGGGATCCTGTTAAGCAGGAGAATGTTTTCTGTCTTGATATGCTTTTTGTTATGATAACAGCCGTGCTTCACACCAGGACATAAAGGATATCGACATTTTCGGTGTCTGAAGCAATTTCCTACTCGGCGCGTGTAATGACACTAATCTATTAAGGCTTGCTGCCGCTACTTCACCTTGACATTCTGATGTTATAAGAGGCGAATGAAGGATACAAAAAAAGAAAGAACAGAAGAATACTAGTTGAGTGAGGTAGTTCTGGCACTTGAGGCTTTGGTACGAGATTATGATGTGTATGGTCGTGACATATGACTTCAGGGGACATGGTTAGGACAGAACTACGGTGATTTACATTTGTCGTGTTTGTTTGACAAAAAGGAAAGGAAAAGGATAAAAGTGAAAAAGATGATGATAATACGGAAAATTATTTCGGCAATTAAGGCATACGCAATTGAGCATGTCAGGTGTGTTCAAAAAGTAATAGGAATTTTATACTTTTGTGTGTTTCATTAGCCTAAATAGGGTGAATTTTGACAAGTCTCCATCCTTAAAGTTCAAGAACTCTAATCCATCGTTTTAAGAGAAATATCTAGAGAAAAGTTGTCGATGCTATGAGATCGTCCCATGTTAACAGAGAGATGGGCATCGTGTAACGGCTTGGAAATCCTCATTTAACCGCGCAGTAGCCTTTGGATGAAATGGGTAGTATATATTTTTTTTATATATTATCGTGCAGGTTTAAGAGTGTACGCTCTTATGGTGTTTGTCAGGCAACCTGTACGAGGTGCAGATGGTTTGTGTCGAAGATGTTCGTTCACTACTCTCCGGGGGTGGGTGTCCTAGATAGGATTTGAGAGATTCGACTGAATTTGCGTTGGATGTAGTTCACAGTAACTCTTTCGTTTCCATGTCATTAAGGTGTTATATTGAAAATGCACACAGAGAGTATGAACTTTAAAGTGATCTTATGCTGCGAGTGTTATGCCTTCGTCAGCACTTTTTTGATCATCTCTCATTCACAACTAATGTTGTTGCACAGTTTTTCCGTATAGGACTTGTTCTTGACTATGGACGGACTTGAACTGCAGACCTTCGGCTCAACAGTCGGTGATGATTACCATTGCACCACGACTGCCTCTGCGTTCGTATGTAACTTACAGTGTTTGAGAATAGCAGAAATATTGTTTTTAAATAGCGAGAACATTAAGGGCCCCAGGATGGAGCCTTGAGGCACTCCCGTTTTGGTTTTGAGAAAGGTGTTACATATAAAGCTTGGCTGCGATCTCCAAGGTAATTTCTAAAAGGTCTTAGCGCTGAGGAATTAAAATTAAAGTAATCATTGAGCTTTTTATAAAAAATTCATGTGGGACAGTGTCGAATGCTTTAGAAAAGTCTAATAGTACAAATGATACCAGATAGTCGTTATCAGTTTCACAGTGAAAGTCTTCAGCAGTCTCTAGTACCACGGAGGTGCAGCTGTGTTGTGGCCTGAAACCTGACTGAAACGATGAAAGGTGGTTTAACAATGAGTTCAATGAGGCGTGCTCAGAAGATTTTCGAAAACCATATATGTACATATATGAATGGCAGTTTAGTGATCAGACGATATTCCATATTATTATTATATCCATGATTAGGAACGGATATGATTTTAGAAGCCTTCCAAAATCGACGGTAGACGTAGATCAATATTTCATGGAACTAGTGATAAAATATGGCCTCATACTACAGGTGACAAAAGACTGGTGCAGTAGTCCTATGCCTACCATTCGGGGTCAAAATTAATTTGCAAAGCTTTTTTATTTTTTTTTTCAGGATTTATGCTAAGTTTCGAGTTTCTAAGAATAAAAAATATTCACAATTTTCAACAATTATTTGTAATGGCTAAACTCGCGCTTTATATCCGAAGACCTCTTCAGCCGTGAGTGGTGGCTGAACAATTTCATACCTAACAAGGACATGAGACACTGTTAGCGATGCTCCTTTCTCTTTAACAACCACGGTGTCTTTCTCTGCAAAGTTGATGGCCTCCTCACTTGATGAAAATCTCTGTCTTCCGAGAGCAACTTTTGACTCAGAACGACTTGATTGCTTGGGATTAGTACTGCTGATCAGGTCAAACCCTAATTTGCTCTTGAATTGTTTTTCCATTTCACAAAATCTGTCGCCATCACTTGCCCAAGCGAAAAAGAAGTTTTTGCTTTTTTGGGCCGATTGATTAGGCTTTATTATGGATCCCTCCACCGGTTCCCGAAAAGGACGAGTCCATATTGAAGCTAATCGACAAGCAGAATAAAGAGCTTGACATTCATAGCTCGAGAATCATTTCTTCAGCCAAGAGTAAGAACGGAGTGGGAAAGGACCTCATGGTGACCATTGACCAAAAGTCACTCGACCACATCCGCAGTAGATCTGGCAGCATCAACTTCGGGCTGGGAACCCTGAAGATAAGGCTGTCCAATGAAGGCGACAAGTCAAAGGAGAAAAGGAGGCTGCCAGTGGTGCAAATTAATTTACACCACTGCAAACCAGCCACCGACGACCTGATGATGTACATGCTGCAGGAAGATGTGGATATAGCCTTAATCCAAGAACCTGGGCTCCTTAGGAACAAAATTCAGGGATTAAGGTCTAAGGTATATCATTTAGACTATCCACATACTGAAGGTAAGCTACGAAGCTGTATAGTCGCCAAGAAATACTTAAACATTTTTCCCCTAGGTACATACAGATACAGCAATGGAGACCTCACGGTGGTAACGTACGAACAGGACAAATCAATTTTGCTCCTATCGTCCGCATATTTGCCATACGATGAGGAGGACCCTCCTCCAGACTTGTGCGACATGCCAAGTCACACGGATTGTGTCAATTGATAGGCTGCGACGCCAATGGACACCACACTCAAGCAGCACCAATAGAGGATCTCAACGAAGCCTAAGAGACCCCTAAGTCCCGGGATTCATCCTTAAACCAGATGGTACTTGGACAGAATCCAGTCAGGAATCCCTAGAACTGCTCACTGAAACCCACTTCCCAGGCTGTAGAGCCCCTGAAACCACAGTCCCCTGCGAGACGACGGTTCCTACGGTTCACACAACCGAAGAAGTAATAAACAAGATTATCACAACGGATAATATGGGCAATAAATTTGATCAAACCCTTTAAATCTCCGGGGCTTCAAAAAACACAGACCCACACTGTACCCCATCTCGTAAGCATTTTATCCAATTGCTTGCGCGTGGGGTACATCCCAACACAGTGGAAAGAAATAAAGGCAGGTTAACCAATCCATACTGCCGCAAAGGACTATAGGCCAATTAGTCTCTCGTCGTTTCTATTAAAAACCTTGGAAAGACTCCTTGACCTATACATCAGAGAACTCATCAACTCACGCAACTTATGCAACACTCAACACGCCTACCTTGAAGGCAGATCAGTGGAAAGTGCTCTGCATAGTGTTGTCCGTGAAATTGAGAGCTCGTTGAACTTAAAAGAGTTTACAATGGCAGTCTTCCTCCATATAGAGCGGGTACCAGCAGCCTTCCTCGAGATAGAGGATATAAAAGTAGACAAATCAATTGTAATCTGGATTGAATATATGTTGAAGAACAGAACTATCAATGCAGACATTGGACACAGCTCTATAAGGAAAGTGACAACTAGAGGCTCACCACAGGGGGGAGTTCTCTCCCCCCTACTGTGCCTTCTTACAGTTAACAAAATCTTCATGGAGAAAGGCACAAAGACAATAGCATACGCAGATGACCTAGTCATCTTGATAAAAAGTAAATTTCTGCCAACTATCAGTGAACTAATCGAATCTGCGGTGAGGGAACTCTCCTCGTGGGCAAGACAGTACGGTCTGAGAATAAACCCCCAACAAACCGAGCTGGTCTTGTTCACCAACCAGGAAAAGGAAAATCCCGATATTTGCTCCCCCAAAGTTAGAGGATACTCCACTCAAACTCAAAGCGGAAACCAAGTATCTAGGCATAATTTTTGACTCCAAACTCTCCTGGAAAAGGAACATGGAGGAAAGGATAAAAAAAAAGGATTGAATGCGTTTTATGCATGCAAAAGACCTTCCGCAAAAAATGGGGCTTTCAACCGTACATCATTCATTGGATGTACACAGCAATCATCAGACCCATTTAAACTTATGGGGCCCTAGTCTGGTGAACTGCTAGCAGCACGAAAAGCTATGTGAACATGCTCAACAAAGTACAAAGGTCAGCCGCTGTTTGTACAACGCCGCAAGCAGGGTTGAACATGATACTTCATCTCCTTCCCCTGGATCTATTCATAAAAGGCTGCAAGGAGCGCTCTCAGACTAAGGGAGTCCTCTCTCTGGAAGCAAGCCAACTATGGACATACGGCCATACTCAGAATAATAGACGACCTAGGAAAGAAACATGGTTTTAGTAGCCTCGCAGCTACGACCGACTATATTTCCCCCAAAATGACTTCCCTCTCAGAATACCAATCGTTTTCCCCGACAGAGAAGAGTGGCTAATCAAACGCTTTGATCAACGACCACGAGATCACTCTCTTCATCGACGGATCGAAAATGGACACAGGCACTGGGGCAGTGTTTCAAGCAGAAATCCTGGCAATAGAGAAAGCAGCCAAACACCTACAGGTAACCGATATCCCAGCATCGGATATCACTATCTTCGTAGACAGCCAGGCTGCACTGAGTCAATAGAATCCTGTATAACGAGATCAAAGGCTGTCATGAAATGTCGCGACTCACTGAATTCCATCAGACACCACAAAGTCAAACTCTGCTGGGTCCCGGGTCACAGCTCAATCGTAGGGAACGAAAAAGCGGACGAATGGGCCAGGCAAGGGTCTGAACTGGACATCAGCGGAGCGGACGCGTCATTGCAACCACCGATCAGCGCATTATACCGGATCATAAACGACACAATCATCAAAGAAGCCAACTCGTCTTGGCTTACAAGAAACGACAGCTACACGACAAGATCATCGTGGCCAGAGCTCTATATCGGAAAAACAAAGAAGCTCTTGGCGCTGGACCGAAACTCGATCCGTATGCTCGTCGGAGTGATCACAGGACACTCCCATTGGAGCAATGCTCCGGAAATGGGACTCGGGATCCAGCGATCTCTGGCGGAGCTGCGGCGATGAGAAAGAAACTGAGACGATCCAGCATCTGCTTTGCCACTGCCCAGCTCTCCAGAATCGACGCCTTGCGTCGCTATGCCAAAGATCCTTTACAGAGATTGCGAACGTGGCAAATGCAAATAATATCGGATCTTCTAAAATTCATTAAGAGCACGGGGTGATTTCAGCCACCACGTGATAGGACAGGTTAATTTTATGTGTACTCCACAAATGAAGGGAATCACAATGGGGCTTTTGGCCTCCGAGTGGAAGTGATGCTTAACCATCACACTCCCCTTCTTTAACCTAACCTAGGCTCTCTATTAGTGTTTCTTCGGTATAATTATGAATCCAAATTTCATCTAGTTACATAATTTAATGCTCGAGAAAACTCTATTCATTGCGCCCAATCTGAGCTAACAGAGAGTTGAAAATGTTTATTCGAACACGTTTTTGGTCTAACGTGAGCAAACGTAATGCAGAGTTGCCGCACTCAGGTTCCAAGTAGCGTTTGATTTGCGTAGACATATAGCCTTTCAATAACAACTATGTAATGAAGCTGTGCAAACACATTTCGTAGCTTGTCACATGTCAGCACTTAGCCAGTTAAGCATACAAATTTAGGTCGAAACCAAGACTCAATCGTCTCAGTGAAAGCATTCTGCATCACCAATACCGAAAAAGTTATATAAAGGTCGGCTTGAATTCCTGCCCTAAGGTAAAACGATCATAAAAAATGCAATTTACAACGCCTTTTGTAAGAATAAGAAGTAATATGAAAAAACGACCGCGAATTTCTGTTATTTTTTTAATATTATCTCAACACAACCTTTGAACGTCTCGTTCAACCTTTATGGCTAGGGCGGATAAATATTTCTTCTTCCACTGAACCTTACAAATATCATTTTGAAAGCAGGCCTAGGTTTGGTACTCAACGGTCAAAAGGTGATCGTTAAAATTTTCCACCGCCAGATCCAAGAAGAGAGCTAAGACCCACTGCTATCCAAATGGCCCTTTCACTTTGTACTATTTATGACAATACATAGTTGTTTCAAAATTCAATGGCTCAGAGTAGGCACGCCTATGGAAGTGCATGTTAAGTTCATTAAAAAGATGTAGTAAATGAAATGAAAAACCTCAAAAAAATTAAATTCGAGGATTCGAACTATGGCCAAATTTTGACAGTTCATTGTTTCGACGTTTTAAGTGACAAGGCTGTCTTCTCTATAATGCCTGTTCCGTAGTAACCACCATGGATTAACCATTCATCGAAATTGTGAAAATTTATTATAAAAATTCTTAGTCTGTTCGCCAAAAAATATTTTTGGCCGAAATGATCGTGCAGCCTAGCGGGGAAAGCTGTTTGACTGATGTTTGGCTGATCGAACAGCTCTTAAACTTGCTCTTTCTATGGCTGGGATTTGTCTGCGTATAAGATCCACTTGACACATTTATTGAAGGCAAGATCATCAATACGTTTGTTGACTCCGGCCCTGGAGCAATTGCAAGTGGATCCAAATTTTGGTGAAAAAATCATCTTTAATGATGATACACGGTTTCGTGAACAAACAAAATTGCCACATTTGGGAAGAAAATAATACACAGCATATCCATTGAAACTTACTGCTTACTGAGTTTTGGGCAGGTGGCGTTATTGGACCATAATTCTTCCTCAACAGGAATGATCAGATGGAGAATGATATCGGACCAAAATAATTCACTTTTTGACTTAATTGGGTGCCATGAACATTTTTGATTTTGGTGGGGACTATACCCCCATTTGATTGCGCTTAATTCAAGCTACATACTTAATTTAACTTACAATCTAGGAAACTAAGAAAGAGGGCGATTGAGACGGAGTTTTAGACAAGGAACGAAACAGTTTTTCGCATTAACAATCCGCAGCATACGGGAAATAGGTTCATTGGAGCCATAGGAGGTGCGAGAGGTGGGTACATACAAGAGACGTGGATTTCGTGTATTACGAGGGTTAGTGTTAAAAAAAGACAGAGTTATAAAGGGTCGCGCACTCGATGGTACCTGAGAGAAATCGATAGATGAAAAGGATGTGGGATATCCTTCTTCGTTCTTCCAGCGAGTTCAAATTAATAAGTTTTAGGCGGTCTTGATAGGGAGGTAGGATTAGAGGATTGTCCCAGGGTAAACCACGAAGAGCAAAACGGAGAAAACGACGTTGGATACTCTCGATTCTGGAAATGTGTGAATGATAGTAAGGAGACCACACTTGAGAGGCGTATTCGAGAAAAGGCGAAGAAAGGTTGGAAAACTCTTTAGACGTTGGTTTCACGAAGCCGAGTGCAGAATTGGCCTTAAGAATTATATCGCCTATATGTGCAACGAAATTGAGTTCCTTTCATATATTTCAGCATATGGGAATGTTTGATAACCATTTCAATATCTTTAATCTTCTTCTTCTTTTCCTTTTTCCCGCGTTGTTATGGTCAGAAGTGAAGGACCATAACCTTCCCACTTTACTGCATTCCTACTGGTCCGCTTGTGGGGTCCGCCGGTTTGACCTCAGAAAGTAGCGGCAGGCTTCCCGGTTTGGGATTACTTCATCGCTGAGGCCAATCAAATGCTGGTGTTTTTGCATTTTGCACCAATTGTTTTTCGGCCTGCTTTTTTTTTGTGACACGGGCATGCTCTGTAGTCACCAAAGAAAAAAAAGAACAATGACGTTTCTAGTTCGACCTTATGTCACCGACTTTATTCCACAGACTCAAGCAACATATCACACATATACTGTTTTTAAAGCATTACCAAAATACGGTATCATGGGCTGACACTCCTTGCGGGAAGATCAGACGATCAGTTTGACAGAAGTGGTTTAGACGATACTCGATTCAGCGGCTACAGGACGACCAAAAAATAATTATGAGTATTCACGATAAGTTTTCTTTTTTTTTTTTTTTTTTGTTTTTAACCACTACATTTCGGCCACCCTGATCGTGTAATCGACCCGATTACATAAGTAATCCAATTTATAAAACAAGAATATCTATGACATAATTTTGATCAATTCCAATTAACGAGCAATCCAAATAATTATTACTAATAGCTACATATGGGCAAATTTATTTAAACGTATTTATTCATAAATTATAAAAAAAATTCTTGAGAGAAGACTTCTAGAAACATTGGTTCAAGTGCGTAATATTTCACAATTTCTTTATTAGTTGCCATCGATCTCATCGCAATCCTCACCATCATCACAGTCCTCATCATACTTCAACTCCTTCGCTGAAACCTCATAAGGCCTCATATTTGCCGGAGAACTGATCCCTTTGTATGGTAACCTAGTCAGCTGTAATCCTTCAATGTCCTTTATAACATACCGGTCGTTCGGCAAAACTTTCCTTACTTCATATGGGCCCTTGAATTTAGCCAAAAGTTTTTTATTTATCCCTGGAGTTGTGACAATATTTTTAATCATAACATAGTCGCCTACACGATACCGCGTAGGACTTTTATGTCTACCATCATAATAAGTTTTACTACGTATTTGCTCCCTGGTAATATTTTCTTCGGCCTTATTTCGAATTTCTTCTAGGCTGGCATGAGGAACTACTATATGTTCGTTAAGGTACTCTTGGATTTCATCGCAAAGTACACCCTTCTGATCCCTACCAAATAGAAGCATACTAGGAGTAAAACCTGTACTTCGATTCACAGTATTGTTTATGGCATATTCGACCTTAACTATGTGCTTGTCTCAATTACTAGTCGTATCTGGTTCACACTCCTTCGCCAACATAGGAATAAGGACACGATTAAGTCGCTCCACTTGCCCATTCGACTGAGGAGAGTGAGTGGCAACCTTAACATGTACGATATTGTTGTCTTTAATAAATTGCGAGAATTCATTTGAAGTAAAACAAGAACCACGATCAGAAATTATTTTGTTCGGCCTGGAATAATTCTCAAAAAATGATTTTAAACAAAGGATAGCCAGTGCTTCTTACTGGATATAATTTGGTAAACTTGGTGAACCCATCAACCAAAACAAAAAGATGACACTTTTTCGACCGAGAACTTGATATTGGACCGAGATGGTCTACATGTAAAGTGTCAAATGGGCACTTTCCTTTAGGTATTGAATGCAGGCTACCCTCAAGTTTCCCTGATACGGGTGAAAAATATATACATTTCAAGCATCCTTTAATGACAGTCCTTATCTTGTGTTTCATTTTCGGAAACCAATATATACAAGATAGATGTTCAAAACATTTTTCGACCCCTAAGTGACAAAGGGCCTCATGATGAGTGCGAATAACTTGCTCTTCCATGTGTGAAGGGACGTAAAAAAGGACTTTATCTTTCACTTTACGATAAATAAGACCATTAATCATCTCAAAATAAGCGCTCTCCGCTTTTTCTAATTCGGAAGCAATTGACACAATTTTGGGATCCTGTTTTTGAGCTGCTGCCAGCACAAACTCAAACGATTCATCATCGATATGAAGGATGTTGAAAGACCTACTAAGAGAGTCAGCATGCGACATGCGATCAGCTTTTCTATGTTCGATTGTGTAATCATACGATTGTAATTCCAATGCCCATCGCGAAATACGCGGATTAAGCGTCTTTTTCTTTAGTGTTAATGCGAGGGCTTGACAATCTGTCACGATCTTAAAGGATATCCCTAAAAGGTATATTCGAAATCGCTTCAAAGCATAAATTATCGACAATGTTTCCAACTCATAACTATGGTATCTACTCTCTGCTTCCGTTGCACGCTTAGAGAAGTAGAACACCGGATGAAATTTGTTGTCTTCCTGTTTTTGAAGTAATACAGCTCCGAAACCTATACTACTTGCATCACAATGCAGTTCAGTCGCATTGTGCGGACTATAAATAGACAGAACAGGTGCTCCAATCAGTTTAGCTTTTAAAATCTCAAATGCTTCTATTTCTCTTGTACCAAAAACAAAAGGTGCATCCTTTTTTAAAAGATCGTAAAGAGGCTTAGCTATGTTTGCAAAATGTTTGATAAACTTTCTAAAATAGGAGCAGAGTCCTAAAAAACTATGTACACTCTTGGGAGAAGATGGTAGTGGGAATTCACTAACTGCCTTGATATTGATATCATTTGGCCTTACGCCTGTTTCATTTATCTTATATCCCAAATAAACAATTTCGTTTTGTAAAAATAAACATTTGTCGAATCTTAATTTAAGTCCTTTCCTCGTAATAATGTTCATAACTTCCTTAAGGGTATCGAGATGTTCTTCAACTGTCTCGGTAGCTATAAGAATATCATCCAAATAGGTAAGGATTTTGGACTTCGAAATCAATTCCCCAAATACGTGCTTCATATAGCGCTCAAACACAGAAGGCGCATTCTTTAGGCCAAAAGGCATTCGCGTGTATTCATACTGCCCTAGTGGCGTAATGAAGGACGTATATTTCATCGATTCCTCAGCTAGTGGAACATGGTGAAAACCGTTTTTTAAATCTAACGTGGTAAAATACCTTTTATTTCTGAGGCAATCAATATGATCCTCGATTAAAGGTAAAGGATAGTTATCGCGCAGAGTTATTTTATTAAGTTCGCGGAAGTCTACACACAACCGTAGCTCTTTGTTCCTTTTTTGTACCAATACTATTGGTGAAACATACTCAGAACAGGATTCACGTATGATGTCTTTACTAAGTAAATCATTTAATATCTTTTCTAATTCAATTCTGTGAGAATACGGTAACCTTCTTGGAGGGCAACGGAATGGAATGTCGTTCGATAATACTATCCTCATCTTAAAATCATCATCTACTGGACTAATAACGAATTGATTTTGTTCATAAACCCCTTGAACTATATCCCTTACGCTTTCCCTAACGCTCTCTTTAACATTCGCGGATATCTTATCGTTTAAATCAAAAATATTTTTATCATAACTTATATCAATATTTAAAATCTGATTGGTAAAATCGGTATCTTCACTTACAGTACTCGCATTACCATTTGATAAAACATTTTGCGTAGGAATCTGCTGAAGAGGGTGTGAAGTATGGTGATTCTTAATGATGGACGATTCTTTGATGGCTTCGTTAGGTAGAATTTCTTCCTTTTCCGGTAACTGCAACACCATGCCAATGTTTCCAATAAAGTCTCGACCCAGTACAACAGGATAGCTCATCGAATAATTCTTTACTACAAGTAATTGTAAGTTAATTAAAAAGTTATCAAAATGTATAAGTGAACTGATACTTCCCAAAACATCCAAGCGACTGTTGTTTACGCCGCAATATGAACGATTGCCGTCGTTCAAAGGCAAAACCATAAACGAAGGTACCAATCTCTGTTGTATGAAGCTGATTGGGCTTCCAGAGTCCAGAAGAGTCTTGAGGTTCATTGAAACTTCGGCTTGGCCGTGCTTGAACTGGAAATATATATCCTTTTCAAATTCATTGCGTTGCAAGACTTGTCGTTCCGGCTTCTTGATGTATTGACCCTCAATATCACAAACTCCACCACCAATTCTGCTGCTATTGTAGGGCACGCTGCTTCCATTGAAATTGTTCCTTATGCGTTGCAAGGTTAAAACTGAACCTTGATTAACACAGTTCTTTGAAATGTGACCTAGGCCACCACACTTAAAACAAGTAGCTTGTTTCCTGTCTTGTCTGCCATTTGCACTGTTTTGAACAATCACTTTCTCGACTGATGAATTATTTTTATTTATTGCATTTGATTTATTAAACGCCCTTGTATGAGTAGAAGGTGAAGATGTTCCAGGTTTTAACATCTTGTTGGTAGAAGAATTATCACGGGTGTTGAGTTTAAACTTTTCGTACTTTCTCAGGGCAAGTTTTAGTTCTTCCATGTTATCGGCATTATACAAGATGGTTTTGTTGGCTTCTGTGTCCGGGATGCCTTTAATAATAAATTGTAGCAAGTCCTCCTCTTCAATTGGGTTATGCGAAGCAATTTCCTGCATTGATAAAACGTATTGCTGTATGGTCTCTTCACGACGTTTCTTTCTTTCTTTTAATTCACTGTATACATCAGCTTTAGTTACCACCTTCTTGAACTCGTTTAATAACGCTGTCTGCAATTCCGTCCAACTTCTTAAGTTCTTTGAGCGCACAAATAATTTGGCTGTACCTTTTAGAAGCCTTTTACCAAAAATGAATTTTGTTCGTTCATCGAAATTAAAAAGTGTTGCGTACTCCTCAAACTGCGTAATCCAATGATTCACGGGAAAATTATCGTCCCCACTAAATGGAAACATCACATCCTCGACATCTTTAAAATTGTAAGAAGCACATGGTCCATGGCTCACCTCCGTTTCCTCCATTTGTAGCTCCTTCAGCCTTCGTTTTAACTGAACTAGTTCCTCTTTTTTCTCGCACAGTTTCCGGAGTCTGTTGAGTTCCTCGTCGATCTGGTCAACTGGCTCGTCTTCATCGTGGTACACGTGCTCATCATGGGACGCTGAACCATCTGCCTGAACTTCTCTACTTCCAAAGGTATGCTGTTGAATTATTTTGGTGATTTCGTCGTCAGAAAAGTCCTCAACTGCTTCCTGCACTCTCAATTTTAATTCCGCTTTGCTGCCACTGGTCTGCAACCTCAACGAACGCAACACAAGCCTTAAAGTGGCAACCGTTGCCAATTCCAAAAATTGATTCCACTCATGGGACATTGCGTTGCACTTTATTAAAGAAAATCTTTTTTTTTCTTTTCGATTAAATTTTCCCGAAATTACTTTTAAACTTAAAACTTTTATTCTAATATTCAACTTCAAATTGATTTGCAGGGGTAATCCCACTTCTGAAAATTGTAGTCACCAAAGAAAAAAAAGAACAATGACGTTTCTAGTTCGACCTTATGTCACCGACTTTATTCCACAGACTCAAGCAACATATCACACATATACTGTTTTTAAAGCATTACCAAAATACGGTATCATGGGCTGACACTCCTTGCGGGAAGATCAGACGATCAGTTTGACAGAAGTGGTTTAGACGATACTCGATTCAGCGGCTACAGGACGACCAAAAAATAATTATGAGTATTCACGATAAGTTTTCTTTTTTTTTTTTTTTTTTGTTTTTAACCACTACAGCTCCATATTTTTTTGTTTGATCTTACTCTTACAACACCGGTGATCTCCAGTCGTGTCAGCCCACTGATTTGCATGTACACTTGTGGGGCAGTTTAATGGTGGTATATGTGTTCCTAGGCTCACCTTGGTGTTTTCTAAATTGCCTAGATGTGATTTTTGTTTACCTTTGTTTTAGTCGCCTTTTACGACAAGCGAGAGGTATCGCTGCAGGGATATTCTTAACCCGTCCCTGCACGGAATATTTCAATATCTTTAATGGTAAGGATAAAAAGAAGCGGGCCTAAATGACTGTTTTGGGGGACACCGGAGGAAGCAAGGAAGGAGTTAGAGAGGGCAGATCTAAAGCGAACGCTGTAGTGGCGATTTTCCAGGTAACTAAGAGGAAATTCATTTTAATAAGATGGGTTCAAAGCCAAAGGAAGACGGTTTGAAGAGTATGAATCTGTGTGAAATTTTATCAAAGGCCTTACTGAAGTAAGTTGAGATAACATCGATTTCCCTGCCATTTTCTAAGGCTGATAGGGTGAAGGAAACGAATTCAATAAGGTTTGTGGTTGTAGACCTACCTTTGAGGAAGCCGTGTTGTCTGGGGGAGATTTTAAAGACTTGCATTGAAAACGAAATACTTTCGAAGATTTTGAGTATATGAGATAGATTGGCAATGCGATGGTAACTAGTTGTTAATGTCATTCTTCGGACCCTTTTTGTGTATAGGTGTTATAAAAGAGGTTTTCCATATCCGGGGAAATTCACCTTGAGAAAGGGATAGGCTGAAGATTTTTGAGAGAGGTAGAGAAAGGGAGGAGGAGGAGCCACGGGCATGGGCAATCTTTCCAAAATGATAACACAAGAACCTGTTGTTCCATTAGAGACAACATCTTGCTGGTTTATGGCAACAAAAGAGCAACAATGAACCAACTGAAGGACAACATAATTCAAACCGTTGGTGAGATCCAACAGGACTTCTGCAAGAGAGTTATACAGAATGGGACCCCTCTATAAAGAATTGGAGCACTCTAATCGAGGTCATTTGAAAGACATAATTTTCAATCGAATTGAATGTAAGATTCCCCAATCCGCGATAAAGGTTTTCGTTGTATCTCTTAAATAAGTCTTTTTATTCAATTTATAAAGCAAGACACCCTTACGGAGAAACCTCTTATTTACACTCCTCTTGAAAACACGTCGAAAGTTCATTCCGTAAGCGCGGCCACCTTTTCGAGCATTCATTCCATTAGAAATCCCGGAATAATATTCCGAACATTTCACATTATTAAGAGCCAACTCTTAACGGGATTGGACCAAAGCATCAAAATTCACGTCACGCCTGAGTTTTGAGTGAAAAAAATTAAGAATCACTTGCTTATTTATTTTTATTAAATTTTCAAAGCACTTTTCCCAAGGTAACTTGGCACCTACACGTTCGTACCGTTCCCACTATGCTCTTGTTGCCTCCGCGTCTGAGATGGATGCGGCACGAGGCTACACAACTCGCGTAAGATATTTTCCCTCGATCCATTTAGGGTTCTAATGGAAATTCTCACCTGACAAAGTGATGCCGACTACTTGGCGTTGTTTAATGACAAAGAGAGCGAGTCGGAGTGTGCTTTGGTATGTTAGTCAAGGTAGCGTCTTCAAAGAAATGCACAATTACACAACGACTCGAGGATAGTAGTAGCGGATGGGATGGTAAAAATGAATTATAATTAGTTGACGGGAAGAGATGTGGCCCAAGATATATCGGCCATTTGTTACAGACGCGTAAAAGGTAAGCTATTCGAATGCTTAACGGCACTCAAGACCTTTTGACCTTTATGTTACATTCCACAAAAGAAGGAAAACTTTCATGATTGCCCTTCATTTCGTGAAGAATGAGATACTCTATCCAACTTTTCCCATTTCCTTTGTTTATATTCCACTCCTTTGGGAGAAAAGCGGTTCGTTCATTACCGGCACCTCTTTTCGTTCCGAGTGCACCTCATTATGAAAATCGTTCTTCATTGCACATCGGCTCGATGCAATTCATTTTCAATTCATTACATTTACTCGTAATGTGCACGAGAATGTACGACTGAATTCCAAGTGGAACGGTCACGGATTCCCAACGACTCGTCGATTTCGATTTGCTTTCCGACTGCGACGGGATCGTGTTCGTGTTTCATCGTGGTCTTCTTTCAAGCACCTATTAATGCAATTGATGCTTAGATAAATATTGGAAAAACTTAATTGGATTTGAGGAGGAAATTATGGCGTGGCCTGGCTTCGGACTCGTCGGTTTGAATATTTGCATTTCGGTGTCGGCGCTTTTGTTTTGATCGTCCATTTCGTTCGCTTCGTCTATTTGTTTCCTGTAAATGCTCAGTTTGGACATTTATTGCGCTTTTCCGTACTCTAACGGTTTATGTTATGATGATGAAAATGTTTTGAAAGTGCCTATAATACGTTTAAGTTAATGTTTTTGCTTACCAAATAGACTATTTGATTTCTAACGAATGAAATGACACTTTAGGGCGAAAAGGTAATTGAAGGTTTGATCTGGGATCAACATTAAAAATATTGCCTTCTTGAAAGCAATGAACGTAAAAGGTTACTTTCTAAGTCAAAGAATGGACACACACACAATTGATGATCGTATGTTTCATTGACAATTGCCCTATTCTACGTTTTCCAGACATACCCAACTTAAAATTTCGAAGTTCAAAATTTAAAGAAAGCTAGTCCATATTTTTTCATTCTTCGACGATTATGGGAATGAGCTCTTTTCTAAGAGATAAATAAAAAATAAAAAACAAGCGATATACAGAGTGTCCCACGAGCAGTGTGCCAAAAAGCTAGAGCGTGTAGGTCTGGTCAAGACAAGAAAAAAATCGTATGGGAGGGGGGGAGGGTCTATTCCCCCCGTTTAGCCGGGAGGGGCAATTTTCTAAAAAATTGACTTAATTTGGAAAAAAAACTTATTAAAAATCAACAGTTACATCCACAATGCCGTGATATACTTTTTTGTAAAGCCAGAAACCTCTTCTTTCATCTTGTCTTTAAACGAAGCTGGTTTAAGAAATAGTTTTTGAGAAATTAATTTTCAAACTCAAAATTTTGAAGAAAAAAAATTTCGAATTATTTTTTTTCAAAAATTCAATTCTCTTATTTAGTTTTTAGTTAAAAACAGAAAACCGGATGCAAAAATGTCTTGGAATTAAAAAAAAAACCGGCTAAACGGGGAGGAATAGACCCCCCCCCCCCCTCCCATACGATTTTTTTCTTGTCTTGACCAGACCTACACGCTCTAGCTTTTTGGCACACTGCTCGTGGGACGCCCTGTATAGGCCAATTGTCCCAACAATCTTGGAACAAATTCGCCAGATCAAAAAATATGATCGTGAAAACTATGACAGGTACCACAGTAGGTTAGGTTAGGTTAAAGAAGGGGAGTGTGATGGTTAAGCATCACTTCCACTCGGAGGCCAAAAGGCCCATTCATTTGTGGTGTACACATATAATTAACCTGTCCTATCACGTGGTGACTGAAACCACCCCGTGCTCTTTATGAATTTTAGAAGATCCGATATATCTGCATTTGCCACGTCCGCAATCTCTGTAAAGGATCTTTGGCCCAGCGACGCAAGGCGTCGATTCTGGAGAGCTGGGCTGTGGCAGAGCAGATGTTGGATCGTCTCAGTCTCTTCTTCACCGCCGCAACTCCGGCAGAGATCGCTGGATCCCGAGTCCCATTTCCGGAGCATTGCTCCAATGGGACAGTGTCCTGTGATCCATCCGACGAGCATACGTATTGAGTTTCGGTCCAGCGCCAAGAGCTTCTTTGTTTTTCCGATATTAAGCTTTGGCCACGATGATCTTGTCGTGTAGCTGTCGTTTCTTGTAAGCCAAGACAAGTTGGCTTCTTTTATGATTGTGTCATTTATGATCGGGTATAATGCGCTGATCGGTGGTTGCAATGACGTGTCCGCTTCGTTGATGTCAAGTTCAGACCCTTGCCTAGCCAATTCGTCCGCTCTTTTGTTCCCTGCGATTGAGCTGTGACCCGGGACCCAGCAGAGTTTGACTTTTTGGTGTCTGATGGACTTCAGTGAGTCCCGACATTTCATGACAGACTTTGATCTCGTTATACAGGATTCTATTGACTCAGTGCAGCCTGGCTGTCTACGAAGATAGTGATATCCGATGCTGGGATATCGGTTACCTGTAGGTGTTTGGCTGCTTTCTCTATTGCTTGGATTTCTGCTTGAAACACGCTGCACAGATGAGGGAGTTTAAATGATACCTGTTTGTGGAGGGTATCAGAGCAGAACCCGGCCCCAGTGCCTGTGTCCATTTTCGATCTGTCGGTGACGAGAGTGATCTCGTGGTCGTGGATCACAGCGTATGATAGCCACTTTTTTCTGTAGGGGAAAAGGATTGGTATTCTGAGAGGGAAGTCATTTTGGGGAGAAATATAGTCGGTCGCAGCTGCGAGGCTACTAAAACCATGTTTCTTTCCTAGGTCGTCTATTATTCTGAGTATGGCCGTATGTCCATAGTTGGCTTGCTTCCACAGAGAGGACTCCCTTAGTCTGAGAGCGCTCCTTGCAGCCTTTTATGAATAGATCCAGGGGAAGGAGATGAAGTATCATGTTCAACCCTGCTTGCGGCGTTGTACAAACAGCGGCTGACCTTTGTACTTTGTTGAGCATGTCCATATAGCTTTCCGTGCTGCTAGCAGTCCACCAGACTAGGGCCCCATAAGTTAAAATGGGTCTGATGATTTCTGTGTACATCCAATGAATGATGTACGGTTGAGTGGAGTAGCCTCTAACTTTGTGGGAGCATATATCGGGATTTTCCTTTTCCTGGTTGGTGAACAAGACCAGCTAGGTTTTCTGGGGGTTTGTTCTCAGACCGTTCTGTCTTGCCCACGAGGAGAGTTCCCTCGCCGCAGATTAGATTAGTTCATTGATAGTTGGTAGAAATTTATCTTTTATCAAGATAACTAGGTCATCCGCGTATGCTATTGTCTTTGTGCCTTTCTCCATGAAGATTTTGAGGATTTTGTTAACAGTAAGAAGCCACAATAGGGAGGAGAGAACTCCCCCCTGTGGTGTGCCTCTAGTTGTCACTTTCCTTATAGAGCTGTGTCCAATGTCTGCATTGATAATTCTGTTCAACAATTTAGATTACAATGGATCTGCCTACAGGAACCACAGTAGCTAGGTTCTAAAACCGGTCGCTATGACTTCAGAATCATGTAGTTATTCTATAACACATACATTTCAGACCCATAGCTACTCGACAAGTTTAGTTTGATATGACAAACATCGGTCAGATGCCCGCCTTGGTTTCTTTCGGTGGCATGGATCTGTGTGGTCCAATTTTAAATGGAATTTGAGCGATGGCTACGGCCATCGGCTGATTGTGGCTTATCCGCATAGACATGCCACTTCAGGAAACTCCAATAGAAAAAGTCTAGCGGGGTCAACTCCCATGGCCTTGGTGGCCAATTGTCGGCCTGCAGGCTGTAGCTGATGGGCTGTCTGTACCTTAAAGGGTACTTCATCTTCTTCCTTTTATCCAAATGTGCCGCATCGCATGTCATCTGGTCGACGTTAATAGCCTCGCGATAACTTCAGCCACAACGGCGATATTCTAGTCGAAATAAGCACTACCCGGGTATCGGTCGATTGTGGTTTATTCGCATAGACCTGCGACTTCAGAAAATCACACAAGAAAAAGTAGAGCGGAGCAAAATCGCATGACTTTGGTGGCCAATTCACGTCACCTCTGCGAGAGATAACCTTACCCCCTCCAATCGTTCATGCAGAATGTCAATGGTGGCATCTACTGTGTGGCACATTGCACCGTCCTGCTGGAACAACATGTCGCCTAGATCCATAGGGTTCAATTTGAGCCATAAGAAGTTGCTCGCCATTGATGGTGACCGCCTTACCGACGTCTTTTCCGAAAAAGCGCCGCCGCCGGCCCAAAAGCCACACCAAACGGTAACTTTTTGATGATGCATTATTACCTGGTGAACCTTGTGCGGGTTGGTGTCGTCGGTAATTTTTTTTTGTTAGCACAACCATTCATCCAAAAATACGCCTCGTCGCTAAAGATGATTTCTCGGCCAAAATTGGGGCTCTTTTCAATGCTCCAAAGTCCAGTCAGCGAACAAACGGCGTTGTCTATGGTCATGAATTTTTAAGCCCCAGGGTCAGTTGGATCTTGTATGGGTGTAGGCCCAAGCCCCGACGTAAAATTCGAGGTATCGGCTGCCTCGGGTTCTGCTGCACACTTCCTCGGACCACGGTCAATGTTGTGTTCCTTTGATGTACGAATGTTGACTGATTGGCCACCGAACCGGCCGTTTCTAATTTGGCCACCAAACGTTGAAGAGCTGACTATGAAGGGCCACCACGTCTATCGTAAATGGGCGCAATGCGCGCAACGTTTGCACCAACGAACAAATTTCAGTCAAAGATCAAAGCGGTAGTCGTGTCATTGGGTTATATCAGAATGGATTTCGACGTTTACTTATCAGACACACTATCTAAACTTAGAAAGTCATGTCCTACAAATCTGGTCTCGAGATTTGAAAAGTTTCCATCCGACAAGAATATTTTCCCTTCACAGTTGTGAATACTTCCCCAATATACCTACACGTTTCTCAATGAGTTTTACGCGTCAATTTAGACCATCAATCAAAAATAGATTACTCTCAATGATATAGTTATTTCCTTCAACAACCACAAATGCCCTATTAGCACGCCATCACGTCACGCAACACGTGCTAATTTATCTTTCTGCCAAGAGCTCGTTTGCCAATAACCCAAGTGTGAGTGCGTGACTTAATCGCTAATTTCACTTGAATACACTTTACGGATATCGGGAAGGTTAGGCGGGCAAAAAGTCATTCACTCGCTGATACTTTTCCATTCTTCAAATCAGAAATGCAGAAGAAAAAAAAAACTCAAATGACGAATGCAAATAAAAAAATTGCCCAAAACAGAATGGAGAATAAGCGGACAGACAACTCGGGGTTTTTGTTGTCCATTTTTGACCGACCTACAGCACCGAGCATTATAAAAACCGCGAGTTAGAATGCCGCCCAAAACGACCACAATCCCCGGCTGTCGGCCGGTATCAGCATCTCCTGGGGGATCAGGGAACCGCGAGCTTTATGTGTTCAGCAATTTATTTGACAATAGCTCTACACAGACATGAGAGCAAGAGCATTCGGTATATGGTGGAGAAAGGCATAATCGTAAAACCTCTGACAGGCAGTTTGAATAAAAATCATTTGTTATGGCGAAGGGATCCGATTTTCGAAGGATTTTTATGCACGCGGATTTGGTTTTTCTTTTTGCTTTTTGGTCGTGCTGTATTAAATGTCAGCGTACATTGATGCCGGCTCGGTTTCTGGGCTGCCTGGGACTGTGTGATTTATGACGAAGGTTAAGTGTGCATAATTAAAGCTGAAACGAATGTGGAAAACACTCTTTGGTAATCAAAAATTAAGAGTAGACGATTCAAGGAAGAAAAAGTATGTCAAAGTCGATTTCAACTGCAACTGACAAGACGCGTGGTCGATATGCGAGTACCATTCCCCAGCGGCATTCCTAGCGAGACCACTTGGCATCTTTGCGGTATGCCCAACATTCCCGCCTTAATTAAATCAAATCCACGACCCACATGTACTTGTGGCACAGCTCCCTTGCTCGAAACAACACCACATGTGAGTTAATCTTGTTCCGAGGCACTGGACCAACTCGTTTAGGACAACAACAGTCAACAGTCGTCATTGTTTGAATTATTGAAACGACATTAATCTTTCAAAATCCACAAGATTAATGTGGCATCCTATGGCGGGTGATTCGTGTCGGTTTATCCAGCTTGTAACGCCCCCTTTGGAAGCTCATCACATGTTCGCTGGTGTCCAAAAACCAAAGAATGTGTGTAAACCCTCCATCAACACTTCCCTCTCTCCCTTCCGCCCATCAAAGCAATCTCGGGTTCCAATCGGTGACAGCCGGTTGAATTGACTCATTAACTTTTTATCGAAAACAAAAAAAATTGATTTCACGCACCGAAAGGGGGAAAGGCAAGTAAATTTTCTTCCAGATTCAAAACAAACTGGGAAAATGTCTGTTCCCAGGTTGTAAGACAGACAGTAGTCGGATATGTGCACGCACAATACTCGTATACGACTCAATAGAAATGTCAATGTTGACAGTGTGCCTCTTGTGGCATTGGCGTAACACGGTGGCAGCAATTCACTTGCCCGCTGGAAGGATGATTTAGGTGCAGTTAAGCAGATCCACATGTGGCATTCATGCACAAGGTTAGGGTAACTTCAGACTACCTCAATCCTATCGACGTTGTCATTTATTTATTTTTCTGTCGCTGTTTATGGAGTGGCATCTGTGTAATTTCTGTTTGCCGTGTGCGTGATTTGACGAATGATGTGACACGATAAATGCGGATGTCACTGTACTCGCAAGGGATAAGTGGAATAAGAGCCTCGCATGCACCTACGTACGTTCAAATAGAGTTAAATGGAAATCTGTGGTTGTGTGGGAAATTTTCTATTTAGTCATGGATCATGACTCGGGGCGGAAGAGGGATTGAAGACGCCTTGTGATGGGGGCAATTAGTAGCTCGATTGTATGGCTTGAAGGTCAATGGAGCGTGTTTTACTGAATCTAACAGGAGTAAGTGGGATGGGAGTCTATCACCCCTAATCGCATGTGATCACACGGCAAACTGATGGATACCAGTGACATCGTAGGATTACCCCGTTCGGAAATACACACTGAATAAGGTCTGAAAAAAGGTTACTATCTTAGGGTATACTTATCCGGGCCAATCAATGCTCTGAAATAATGGGCGTCCATTCTCAAATGAATGTTCCATCTTAAGGCCCCTTTTTACGGGCTACATAAAATCTCAAAACAAAATCTATTTCCCTCCCTCATCTAAGCACCGTTTATCTTTGCAATTTCGTTCACCTCCGAGACAATTCCCTAATTCCGCTCACAAATAACATCCTATCGTCGGGTACCATCTCCAAGACGCCCAATTCCACCCACTTCGTCACGCTAAATGCGCTGGATAGATAAACTTCAATTTACTGTGAAATTTACCGGCCCAACCCAACCCAAGCCATCCACATCGATCCTGCACTCCTTAATTCAATCATTCTTAAGTTCCTATCGATTTCCCATAAAGTCTCAAGTAACAAACGATAATTGTCGGACTTTGTGGAACGCCGTTTAATTTATCTCCATGCTTTCAAGTGTCTTTTTGCATAAACCATAGCCGCACATCCAGGGATAGTAGGTACATAACCGAGAGGAAAATAACGAATCAATGAAACGACGACACAACTATGTCGAAAGGTCATCTTCTCAAGAAATACAATGAACGAGCACTCGCCATTCCCGTGTTGGGCCGTGGCACCAGTCGGCCACCTTCCCCATATCCCTTACTAAGTGAAATCATTAAAAAATATGACGTAAAGTCGAGAAGCAGGCGAGTAGTGTATTCTATTTAGCACACACGGAACTGACAGTCAACCCTGCAGATACCAGCCAGTGGCCTAAATCTATACAGTTTCACTGTTCATCTTCACCTACAATATATCTACACCCCCGGTTTCCTGCATCGTTCCCTCCTCTTCGAAAAGTGAACTTATTAAAAGGTTAGTGGAGCAACCTACGTACCCTCGCTGGTGTACGTACATACTTCTCCATCCCACTCTAGTCGGCTAGGTTTATTAATTTCTTTTTAATATGGGAATTGAGTGTCGCTTGAGTGTTCATTGTGATAGCATAGAGCGCACAATTAGCGCTTGAGATCCGTGGAGACCTACTATGTTATGGGAAATGTGTGACAAAGATCAAAGAGGTCTTGGGGAACGCGCAATGCTTTGGCGGAAAAGCTGAATTTAGATTCATTACGGTTCGGGACGGTCATTTACCGGTGGATGTAAGACAATGGTACTGGTGGTTATGACTTCCGCCAGAGTAGGGCTTGTGTGACACCTCTGCACGTCAGCGAGCCGTGATTTAATTAGCATAAAGAATTGAGTGAGTGGATGAAATAAGGTACAAAAAAAACCCAATTATGCTAGACATTGAGTGATGTTAGGCTGATGATGGAAAATAACACGAGAGTTAAAGTAAATTACGCTCGTTAAGAGTGCAATGGGCACTAGATATATCTTTGGTCATAAAATCTGTGAGGTGCAGTAGTCATATTCAGACGGTTTTAAGTGCCATTAGTGTGCTAATAATCATTAAGGCACTTGAGCCGATGATTAAAACCTATCAATTATGACCAAGTTGTGGTATATCAATCATCCACTGATGAAGGCATGGCATTTGCAATAAGCGGCGTCTTTGGGTCCACAATAAGCTGGTGTTTTTATAACGAAACATCGAAATGCACAAATTACTGTGAATTATGAACTGAATGCAAAAACGTTATTTTTCAACATTGGAAGTTATTAAAATTGGTCCGCCTTTTTTTCAAATATAATTTGGACATTGCTCCACGAATCAATTTCATTGGAGGTGGAATATAAAGTTTTTATACAAATTTTTGGGTACTTTCTTATGATCGTGAGGTTTTTCGCCTTGTATATCTCGAGAACAAACAATGACATCGACTCCGGACCAATTTCATTCAACGCGTAATTACATCATCAAGAATTGATAAATTTGCGTCCCTTAAATTCCATAGTTTTGGGCTTCTTTACAAGACCGTAAGTTTAATATTGAGAGGTCTTACATCCCTGACTTATTCTCTCTCTTCCGTCTATCTGTCGATTTAGGTCTGTAGACTTTTACTTGTAGGGTTTCCTCAAGTAGCAGGTCTTTGCAAGCAAACCACAACCGACCGATGCCCTTAAGGTCATCAGGCCATCGCTTAAATTCAGCCGGATCTATGCGGAGGAGTCATTGAAAACTGGACCACTCGGATCCATGTCACCGTAAGAAGCCGAGGCGGGCATTTGAACGATGTCATATTCCGTACATAATGGCATACATGGACCTTTCAAAGAAAAAAAAATTTCGCTAATACCTCACACATAACTTGTTTTATTCCATTTTAACATCTACCCGTCTTTATTGAAAAACCCTTAACTTCAAATTATTTGCCAAAGAACCAATTTTTTTGTGTAAAAAGTCACCGGAATCACATCGGAACACCATGTGTTACGCACTGTTGGATTCACCTGTGAACTTAATAAACGACGACGATTTAGGAAATCTTTCACAAACAAAGTTGAACACCTAACAAGCCACTCACATGCTTAAAAACCCTCATCAAAACTAAACAAAGAAACAACGTGATTCCCACGACAAGAATCAATATTCAGTTACAAAGTCCCCCGTCTGTCTTCGCCAATTGGCACACACATGTGTAAACACTTAACTCTATGAGCATAGGGGCATCGTCTTACAACCCCTTCGGTCGCTGTCCGTGCCAACGGCATATGGACAACTCAACAACTCGGACACAACTCGTGCACTCCGTCTGACTAAAGCCATAAATGACATAAATATACACACCCTCGGCTGGTTGAACCGATGGTCATCGTCCTCATTATAAAAACCATCCGAAAATGATTAAATTGATTTATCCTCTCTCCATGAAAGAGAGCATTTACTTATACAGGGAGGGTGATGCATCCAAAAATCGAGGGAAAAAAATATATTGAAGCCTTTAAAATGTTTGTGTTCATTTCTGTCATTCTCGTCTTTCCAATCAGCATGAATTTTCGATTCTTCATGCTCCAATTTTGAGGGAAGGATACTCGAACAAGGAAACCATTCATTGGTGCTACCCATTGTTTGCGGAATGATTAACCGAAGGAAAAGTATTCCGGGGAGAGTGGAACAATTTCGCCTATCATTCGCTTGAGTGAATTCGTAAAGTCCTTCAAAAACTTGTTTAAAAAAACATGGAACGTCGAGAAAAAGGGTAAATTGGCGTATCAGTTTCTATTGACTGTTGAGTCGAGGGAATTTGTAGCAAGAACTTAACGGCGGAATTCGAAATGGTGGCTCGACCGTGATAATCGCATTTCTAGGACAAGGTTAAGGATTATTATCTCTCAATGGGTCTCAGATATTTTAACCATGGAGGACTTTGTTGAATGATTTAACATAAACAAGAGGAGAATAGTAAAATGTTTTTAGTCCTTAAACCATCGGCAAACATTTTTTATTTATAATTATGGACAAGCCCCGTCGTTGCAGATTTTAGCACAGAAGAAAAGGCTCTTCAGTAGGCTATTAAGCGTTGAATAAAACGTGTGCGAATTTCATATCATATAATGAACATATACAGACATAGAGATTACTCTAAAAGAGACGGATTCGAACGAAAACGACCCCAAAACGAACGAGTAAAATACGTAGGTAAGAAAATTTAATTTGGAAAAGTCGCCAATAGCATCAAGTCGCATTAGCATGTTTTATACATGTTTCAAACATGTTTATCACCATAGCAAGCGAGAGATCAAGCGAATCAGATTAATATTAGAGCTAATTCGTAGCAGCAATGGCTACTAACCATTAAGATAATAATTTTTCGTAAAACAGTTGACACCAGTGGTCAAATTAGTATACTTGTATGTCATTTGGAACATGGAGAGCAACATTCGTACTTTATTGAATACTTCGAACATTGGTCCGAATAAATGTCTTTCTGCATGGAGTTCTACATCAACCTCGCCCAAAGTCATTGTGTTTTAGTGGAAGTGTATGGTAACCGAGCTCTGCTTAGCAGGTTCAGAAAAATTTCGGCTTGGAAATCAAGTAATTGTCTGATCATTAAAGGAACTGCTCGATAGAGTTCCATGTAAATTACATTCAAAAATTATATTATCGATCAGGGTGAAGCTGTTATCGGTAGCCTGAAAGCAATAAGAGTGATCCAAAAGCAAGGAAACTAGGTTCAATACGAAATGGAACCTTGGGTCATCAATGAGCGTATTTTTTCATCTGCGAACAGTTTTTTCAACTGCAGAATAGGAAGGGATTTCTGCACTGGATTGTTATTGACAATGGAAGGGCTGAAAGTTATGGGTGAAGCTCGGCCAGTCATCTTACTCCAAAGATAGAAAAAAGTAGTGGCTAGCGATGGGCTCTATATGCCACTTCTCCACTTTTCCTACAACTAAAACCAGAGTCCCTCAAGGATCTGTCGTTGGGCCCTTACCTTCTTGCTGTTTAATAACGACATTCTTGCCATTCTCAAACACTGTAAGCTACTTATGTACGCAGACAACGATATGCTAGCCATTTTACCCATAGGTAGATGCTACAGCGCAGTTCAATGAGGATTTTCCAGGCCGTTACACGATGGTCATATAAAAACAAACTTATGCTTAATTTCACCAAGATTCAATAAATTGTCATTGGTCGCGCTTTCCCAGACTTAAGTAACTTCACAGACTTAAGAAACATTGGACTCATCTCTAATCAACAACTTACGTCTGGATCACATCTCCAATTTAACAGGCACAGTTTACGCTGCTCTGGAAATTGTCTCCCATTAAATCAATGCTCGTCAAGACGCTACTGACCCCTACTAACGCAAGCACACCCAGTCTTCTGCGATCTCTATAGCACAGCTCACACAAGCCAACAGTTGCGTTTAACAATAAAGTGTGCTTGATATATAGATTACGGCTCACATCTCGTCATCCTTTAAAATCCGGTTCGGCATGGACTTTCAAAGCTTCATTAAGTTAAGGATACTAATCTTCCTTCAAACTCAAACAGGACAAAGCTCTCCAATACCTTTTCCAGAGTCTTCGGTTCACTACATCTCAGAGAAATGGAACATTGATGTTACCTAATTTTAACTACAGAGTGACAGAAAAATCATTTTTCATTTACGCCGTAAGGCTATAGAATTCGCCGCTCCCAGTTATCACGAGAAGATCTCATAGCTTCGGCAACGTCAAGGGGCAACTTAGGAAACATTTAAGCACATCGTTTTAAAAAAAAATTAGGGGCGTTAGGGTTGGCTTAGATTAAAAAAAAAATCAAAAATACTTTGAATGATATAGTTTTCAATGTACAACTTTTTTTAACAAAAAATGCTATGAAGTTGGTTTTAACACCTCCGAAAGCCAAGAAAACAAACAATTCCCTTCACTTTTTGCACATCAGGAATAGGAAAAAAAAGGTGAGTTCAGTCGGCAAAAATCATTAATCCTTTACCATTAATAGACAGACAGACCTATAAGCACCTAAATACCTTGTTTGTCGGCTACTCTAACCTTTTACAACCTGCAGTTTATAGCTATTATTATTAAGGACCATTTGGAAACCAGAGTTCGGAACCTAGTTGGCAACACTTCGGTAAGGCCCTCTGTAGTAAGTGTGATTCTCAAATATTTCATTGTTCTGTTTCCCCTCTTCCAGGTCCAACCTATATTGTCCTTCCTTCCACGGTGCGGCCTTTCTGGTGATTTCTTGGGTTTTCCAATTATTATTCGTTCGTCCACTGTCCATCCGTTCTACCTGTTTTGCCAACTTTAGTCTTCACGATTTTGTTACTCGGATAATGCTTGGGGTTTAGGTCCCTGGTTGTGCACTTTTCTCCATTCGCCTGAATATTCACCCTGTTTCTTACCGTACATTCTCCTTAAGATCTTCTCAAAGACCCGAAATCTTCTTTGCTCCTTCTTACTCGGAGACAAATTTTCAGATCCGTAGTGTCATTTGGATTTGACATTGCGAATGGAGAACATGACATGGACGAAAGAGCTGAAGAACGCGTTAACATATGCAAAGTTTTATTTACGAGAATTTCGATTTTTACATCGTTTTTGGCAGTCAGTATGGTTCCCAGATATTTGAACCCGTCTCCTTTCTCAAAGCGTTTATCGAGTACAATCAGGTACGATCCAAGTCGGTCAGTGACCATTAATTATATTTGGTTTTTCTTCATGTATTTCCGATAAATTTTGTAACGAGCTTTCTGGGCCGGAGTATACTCGTCGGGCCCAGGTCCGTCACATTCATATTTTGTTGTGACACGCAGTGCGATGTCGCCTTAAGATCAGCACTGTTTTGTTGATGCCGCGAAGCCCACTCTGACAGTAGAACACTGTTGTCGTCCTTATCGACTTTTTTTTTTGTTTTTTATGGGGTTCGCGCAGGTTCCAGATTTACGCTCTTATGGTGTTTGTCACACATATGCTTTGTGTCAAAGATGTTCTCTACTCTCCGGGGGTGGTTGTCTAAGATAGGATTCGAGAGATTCGACTGAATTTGTCGCGTCGGTTGTAGTTCACAGTAACTTTTTTTTTCCATTAAGGTGTTATATTGGAAATGCACACACAGAGTATGAGTTTTGAAGTGATCTTTTACTGCGAGTGTTATCCCTTTGTCAGCATTTTGATCATCTCTCATTCACAACTTATGTTCTTGCACAGTTTTTCCGTAACTATAGGACTTGTTCTTGGTTATGGGCAGACTTGAACTATAGACCTTTCGCTCAACAGTCGATGATGATTACGACTGCAGCACGACCACCCCCTTGATACACTGTCCGTGCGTATGTTCTACTGACTCACCGAAGATTGTAAAGATTGTCTAAAGAATCACTGAAGATTCTCTGAAAAATGTCCCTCAGCCAAATACTTCGGCCTTTCATAGGGCTAAGCTGAGCGGCGATGTGAGCGGCAATCTTCCAGTCGTCGCTGCCATTTAATCTGTTTGCGGGATTTGACTTCAGCTATGGTTGTTCGTCTTCGCTATCATTGAACTTTAGTCTCATTTTGAAATGTTTCAAAATTTTATCTTTTTCTGTTATTGTTTTTGCTCTTTCTTTTTTTTTTTTTGGTTTAGGTTGGGGTCTTCGTTTGATATTGTATAGGAAAATTTATTCACCTCTTTCCTTTTGGGTAAGTATGAGCGTATGAAAATTAAGGCAAACTATAGCTCATAGCGGCAACAATAACCCTAATCCATGTAGACCACGTGCTGGTTCAAGCCAAGACATGGACTTGTCTACGCTAACTACCAACCTCTCCGGCTTTTGTTCTCGAGGGTAGGAACATTTGTCTACAACTTTACGGTAATTTTTTTGCCGTAAAAACCAAACCACTTTTTCATTTGTTTTGTAACCCCTGCCAGATGTTAGTTATACAAATATTCGTCGAACTAAATCGGTCCGAAGTCAAGACCATTAATTGTTGTCGAGATATGCGAGTATAGACATCTTTCATAAAACGTGTAAAAACCACACTTCCAAACGGGAAGTCGGCAAGAATTAGTGCGTTAATGTTCCTAGACCATTCGTAAATGATCGTCTTTTGAAAAAAAGTTTCAAAAAAAACGGAAGGAAAGACACTCAAATGAATGAAGTTATACATAACTGCTGCCTATTTGCACGCAAAAAATAATTAAATCACGCACCACGAAATTGACCATTAGCTACATCCGTAAAATCATTTCCTGTTTAATTTGATCAAAAACTTAATGATGACTGATTCAGGTTAGTCATTAGGAGTATGTCCTGTCGGTTGTCGGTAAAAAAGAGAAAGTTCGTGACGTTTTTTCCCGATAGAAGGGGTTAGTTGGAAATAACTTAGAATAATTCGCACACACCATTAGACGCTCGTTGGAAAGGTGACAGTTCGAGTGCTATTTTGTGTATAAACACCGAAATCGGAGTAAATAGCTTCGAAAATGGAAAGAAAGAAATGTGAAAAAATGTGTGTTGTTTACGGTGAAAACACGTTATCAAAGTTTTCTGCGCGGAAATGATTCGCTCGCTTCGTTCTGATTATTTCAATGTGAAAGATGAGTCACGCTCTGGTCGTCCGATCACTGATAAATCTGACGACATTTTTGAAAAAGCCTAGGAAGATAGGGCATTAACCACAATACTGATATGAACCAGTTGCACAAAAAGCTCGGTGCAAAAATAAGCTCGATGATTGGGTTCCTCATGAGTTGAGCGCGAACATTTGAACGCTATAAGCAAACTAGTTGCACGCCACGACCCCTTACCCAGACCTAATACGAGCACATCAGCCTATGATATAACGTTTCAAATGACAATAACAATGAGACGCACGTCGGCAAGCCTCGGAAAGCTTTTTTCAATGAATAGTTCGCAGTAATTTTGGCGCAAATTTTCCAACCATCTTAAGACAACTGGTTAAACAAAAAAGTGATCAGCTGCTCGCCTCGAAGAGATTGGAAATACATGTGAGAGATAGGGCGCCGGCTAATGATGTTGCGGATAAGTCGTCGAAGTCGACCAGATGAGCTGCCACACTCGTCGCTACGGCACATTTCGGTGAAAACCTTGAAGCTGTTTGCTTAGCTTAGTTGAGCCTTAGAAATGATGAATGGAGCTGCCTTTCACTCAGATATAACATATCTAAGTAGATTTCGGGTTTTTCCTCCAGGGAAACTTCATTCTGAGAATACGCAAGGTAGAAGGTACCAAAATTCGAAAAATCTAGATATCGTAGTGCCCCTTGTCAACATCCTCTCAGAGGTGCTGTGGCTACTGGCTACTGGAAATGATACAGAGAGCTACCTTATGTTCTCGTTTTTGCAATTTTCACTGACTGACAAGATGGCCCGGTTTGATTGCTTCAAACTCTTTTCTTTTTTGGAATTTAGGAAGGCACGAGCCGACCCTACAATAGTTATTATATTTTACCCGATCCATAAGAAAGGAGCCTCTTTTGTCTGTGCCAATTCTGGAGTCTCCTGAACATCGGTTGCAAGATCTTCTCTACTGTACTATATGAACGCCTGAAACTGTACGTAAAGAACCCACGCGTTCCAGACCAATACTCACTATCTTTTTGTCGACTTTAGGGCCAAATACAATAGAGACAAGCTTATACAGCATCATGTCTAGTTTTGACAGTCTTGCCAAACCCGTCAGATTGTGCAGGATGACATTGGAGAACTAACGCTACTCCATCAGGGTCAAAAGCGACTTAACCGAGACCTTTAATGAAAAAATTGGTTTTAGACAAGGCGACACGCGTGTGACTTTTTGAACATCATCCTTGAAAGGATCGTGCAAAATTCACTGATCAATACGACGGGTACGATGTTTATCAAGTTCGTACAATTGCTCTCATATGCCGATGACATTGATATAATTGGACGAACTCAGCGAGATGTCAATGAAGCCCTCACGAACATTGAGGCGAAAAGGGTAATCGAAAAAGGACACGAACCGCCGTCGTCTTGGCCAGAACGCACAAATTGGCAGACATAATTTCGAGGTAGTTAAAGACTTCATCTTCCTTGCCTCCGCAGTGACATGCAGCAATGAAACCAGTGCCGAAATCAAACGCGGAATAACTCTTGCCAACCACTGTTTCTTTTGTCCGGGAGGCAATTGAGAAGCAGAGCAATCTCTCGGGAAAAAAAGTGACTACAAAGATGAGTATACAAGACCATTATCACCCAGAGCTGTCTAGCGCAGGGGCATGGACCTTATCGGATGCGGATGAGGAGGCGCTTGGTCGCTTTGAGAGAAAAAATCTCCTTTTTAGCCTGATCTGCATAAATGGGGAATGGAGGAGAAGACTTAACAGAGAATTGTACGGGTTGTACAGCGACATAAACGTATCCCGTCGTCTACGGATCCAATGCCTAAGATAGCTCCGGCTCGAAAGTGTGCCTCAATAATTCGCTCTTAATATCTCCATTGACCGAGTAGTATCTTCAACCTGATGAAGACTATTTTTGATATTTGAAAGACTGCCCCCAGACGTCTCTTGTCTCACTGAACAGAACTCCCGAACTAATACGCAATCTAGAGGACAAATACTCTCCCAGTCCCGACTGTCTGCTTGCCATAGTATTAAAAAAGTGTGCAAACCATTTACCGCTTTAGTTCAAAGGTCTGTCTCTCAAGGACTCTTTCCTCAGCTTTGGAAATATGCTTATATCATTTCAGTCCACAAACAAAGATCTGAAAAGTGAAGTGTCCAACTATCGTCCCATTACCAAGCTCTCATGCATACCCAAACTTTTTGAGAGCATCGTTTATGATGCACTATTCTTTCACTGCAAACTCATATTTTCTCCTAACCAACATGGCTTCCTAAAAGGTCGATTGCCAACTACTAATCTAGTCAAGTTTGTTTCACAATCTTTGTGTGCACTCGAAGCAAAGAAGTAGACGTTGTCGCCACTGATTTCAGCAAGGCCTTTGACTAAATGTGTCACCAAATTATTCTCCTCAAGCTCACTGCCCTTGGTATCTCTCCTGGTCTTACTTAGAAGATCGTCAATAGAACGTTATTTTCAGATCTTGGATCTCTCATCCAATTAATGCTACCTCCGGTGTCCCACAAGGTAGTCATCTCGGCCCATTGATATTTATTTTTGCCATTAATGATGTTGGCTGCGTTATTCTGAACTCTCAGCTCTCCATATATGCTGATGATATGAAAATATTTAAACACATATCTTCCCCTGTCGACTCTTGCTCTCTCCAATTTGACCTTAACAGGTTCACTACTTGGTGTCAAAAAAACCATCTCGAGCTCAATGTCAGTAAATGCCAAACCATCACTTACTCCCGCAAGCGTTCTTCCTCACCACCCAGAACTCAACTTCTTGGTTGATCTTCGGGTTATTTGTGACCGTGAACTCAACATTTGCCTCCATATCGACGACATTATCGAACGTGCCAACTCTGCCCTCGGGTTCGTAAAACGTGGATTCAAAAAATTCTCAAATCCTTACGTTATGAAATCATTATACATTACTCTCAATAGGCCACTTCCCGAAGTCTAGTCAAGTATGGTCCCCCTCTTACGAATCCTTTACTACGCGTATTGAGGCCATTCAACGCAGGTTTATCTGTTCGGCTCTTCGTGGCCTTTCCTGCGCTGGATACGGCCTTATACGGATCGCCTAAAATTAATCAACCTCCAAGCCCTTAGAGAACGACGCGATGTTGCAGATATTCTTTTTATTCACTTTCTTCTGAACGGTAACACTGACAGCCCCACATTATTGCACATGACTTCCCTTTTTTTTATAGGGTTCGTACAGGTTCAAGAGTGTACGCTTTTATGTTGTCACACAGCCTGGACGGGGTGGAGATGGTTTTTGTCGAAGATGTCCGGTGGTTGTCCTAGACAGGATTCGAGAGATTCGGCTGAATTTCTTGCGTTGATTGTAGTTCACGGAATTTTTTTTTTCCATGTCAGTTAGGTGTTATATTGTAAACACAAAGTGTATATTTTTGAAATGATCTTATACTGCGAGTGATATGCCTTCGTCAGCATTTTTGTGATCTCTTATTCTCAACTGATGTTGTACAGTTTTTTCGTATAGGAATTGTCCTTGACTATGGACAGACTTGAACTACAGACCTTAGGCTCAACAGTCGGTGATGATTACCATTGCACCACGACCTCCCCTACCCCGTTAATATCAACCCACATATCCTTCGTTCCATGCCTCTTTTCCGTGCAAACACTCATAGAACAAATTGTGGTTACCACGAACCAATGTCCAGAATGCTGCGCGAAGCTAACACCAATCTTTTCGACCTTCACATTGAAAAGTCCAGTCTTAGAATTGCCCTATACCACAACCCTCCACATTCTCCTTAAGCTAAGAAAGTGCCCCTGAGGGGTGACGCGGTCGAGGACGGCCAAACTTTAGGGGGCCCACGCAAGTGGAAGAGCACCTCAACCAACTAGTTGTGTGGCGCTAGAAACTGCTGGCAAAGGATCATGACAGGTACGGCATGAGCTGTAGCGCCAAAAAGAAGAAGGCACGAATCTATCAGAATAAGTGACAACCTCTGGAAGCTTTCAAGCAGAATATTGGATAATCCAGAACGATGGAAAACGCCGGATCAATAATGGCGCCACAACTTGACCGTATCGTTTTTAAAAGTTTGGTCAAAAACTTGTGACGTTTCGGCTTTTTGGCCACCCTGTAGCAGATATGAGTGAAAAAGGAATAATTCGCATCAAAGGGTGAATGTCATTAATTTTTTCACATTTTTAGAGTAGCTTGAAGGCACACCACTTCCTGTTAATTGCTAAAAATCACTCAATTTGTTCGCTCACATTTTAAAATAACTGAGTGATCTAACTATCTGCCTTATTTATAGCACAAACAATCGCTTATCATTCCATTATCGTATCTCCACACCTTGCGAAACAGAATATCACACAAAAAATAAAAGGCAAAAATGTAGACAAAATGTCGAAAAACGTCATTCCAACTGTCAGTCACTTATGCAATTACGGACAATATTCAATTGAACTGCAATCAATCAACCGACAAGTACCCTCGCAACGAATGGCGTTCCAACGCATATTCCCGCATCATTGTGCAATATCACGATCAAATGGGACAATTGTTGACATACGAGCAACGACGTTTATGAGATAAATTGACGTTTATCCCAACATCAGTTGCAGTTGACCTTGTCAAACTATAAGTATATAGACAGATGGGTGGAGGTCAAGTTTAGACGCAATACGCTAATCGATTGAAGAGCAGTTCTCTTGACGATAAATATTTACAAAGCCGTTAGACGTTATCTAGATTGCTCTGGTATATGAGTGCAGTGTCTATCGATGGGTAGAATTTTAAATTCAAATGTTGTAGAAGCCGCAAGACAAATTGCATGAAGGCCGATTGCTCTTCAAAATTGAGTGAATTCATGTCTGTTACGATTTTTTTTTTCGTGCGACATTTGTCTGCAAAGTCGCCGATATTAGTTATGCACATAACTTAACTTATCAATTCGATTTGAAATTCTATGTTTCGTCTGCGCGATGCGTCGTGTACATTTCAAATACAACACACTCCCAAGTGCCTCTGTGATTGATCATCGAATTGAAAGCGTTCTGTGCAACCTTGACTCTGGATCTTAGCTCTACTCCGTCCGTTTATAAACACAGATATTGTGTATCACTTGGGATTCCAGACGAGTGTATACAATATCAGTGCTCTGGACGCGTATGCACCTTCTTGTTTAACTACCCAGTATAATGGGTGATAAAATCTCAATATAGTGCCTTAAGTGAGACCTACAAAATCTATCCGAGGCCTGGCATTGACTTGATATAGAAAGCATGGAATAACAGAGAATGGTCGCCCCCTGAAGATGGGAAGATGGAGGGGGATCGAGCAATAACAAACACGTATCTGGTACAAAGGAATACTTTATCCAAACGCTCGCGCTGGGGTGAATAAATATCTAGGGCACGTGTATACTTAATAAAACGAGTGAGATATGCGCAATACTGGTGTTCCAGTGTGTGCGCCATAGAGTGATGGAAATCGTCTCCGATTGCTGTTATGTGATGAATGTGACCTGACGGAATGTGTCGATACCGCTCTGATGACTCTATCCCGCGTGCGACCATAATTAAAACTATTCATATTCAAAGGCAGTGATTAATAGCTGATGTAACATAGGGAGTTCCTTATCCTGCCCAACCTATGAATATGGCGCGAGCATGTGTGTTATTTATTCGCGTCGCAGTTCGAGTTAAACGTTATGAATTTAGAACAGCACTTAACGATGGTGCTAAGTGTGTTACAGGCAATTGGCATTGTACATCAATGGAGCGGGTGATGAACGTTGCATTGACGTGGCGTCGTCTTTGACTCCCGCGGCAATTTAATTTGTTTATCTTGGAACACTTGTCTATACAAACTTGTAATAGTAATCGAATGGAAGAGGCACATTAAGCCGGAATGGTGTACGGCTTAAGTGACGAGGGTATTTCGTCACGTCATGGCCGCACGCAACGTCACAACACGCATAGGTACGATGGTAAAAGAGTGAAAATTTAATTCCCACCGGAAGACGAGTAGATTGATGCCAAGAAGCGTTAATCCCATCAGTCGAGATGGCCACGAGTAAGACAGATTAAGTGCGACCGAGCTTAGAAAACAAGAATTCGTTCCGCTTCTTTTCACTGCACCGAAACCTTAAAAACTTTGAAAATTTTAAAAACAAACTCAACCAGTCCAAGCCATATGACTCATTCACGGTCAATTCAATTTCCGATGACAAACAAACCGGTTTTCGCCCCGAAACGAAAGGCGTTTTCGTCACACCTCGTCACGATGTGACTCCCTCATTTCCCACAAGCATCACTTAAGCCGCGGCACATAAATCAAAATGGGAATCTCTTATCAAATCATATTTAACAACTCACTCCTCTTGCAGTGTCGTTACGTACCATTCAATTCAGAGCAATGACTATGATGTGGCATATTCCCATAGCCCCCTCGAACCCTCGGACCAACCGTATAAGAAAGTTTACTATTAATTGCTTAATTAAGTCGGAATATAAAATTGGCAGCGTGATAAAGCCTGGAAGGAGGGTCGTTAAAACATAGTTAATTAAATCGAACATACACAGTCAGGCGGATAGTGGATGGGATGATAAACGGTCGTAAACAAATCAGATATAAGGCATGCTGCATGGAGCCATTCGACACTTTCCTCTTCCTCGTTCGAGGTACTCATACCTGATGCCTTGATCTTGTTTGTTTTCCTTTTTGGTGTGGTTTTAAGGTACATATGATGGTGGTCATCATACACAATCCGTTTTGCGCGGCAACACACATCGTTATATGCCATTCTCGCATGGCATGGGTTTGCGAATAATAAACATAAGAGCCACGTAAACCAGTACGAAGGCGAGAACAAAAAAAGGTTGACAAACAAAAAATACCTGTTTTGGTGCTCTTTTTTGTGTTTTATGCGGTCTTGAAACTTGACAGACGAATTTTCGGATTTGTGGATGAGCTCGGGGAGCTTGCGAACCTCAGGGATTTCTTGGAAATGAAGAATAAATATGTATCTGCGTTTCTTTTTCATTTTATTTGTTTGTGCTTTTATTGGATCAACTCGACGATGAGATTCCATTAGGGAGTGAACGACACACCATGGATTCGGTTGTTATTTGGTTTGTTGTGGATTTGCGTCTAAATACTTTTTCGTAAGAGGGAAATTGAAGTAGGGAATCGCATGCTCCGGGGAACAATGGAGAGTGGTCATGTTGGTCGTAAACGGCAAAGTGGAAAGAGCGGTGATTGTACATACATCACTCAAGCACTAGAGTTCTATCTGCTTCTTAAGCACATAAGAAATTATGAGCTTACCTGTATTAAAGTGTACGTAGGGGTGATGATGTACGGCATCGGAGATCCATGCTTGCACGGAATATAGCCTGACCGAGGTGATGAAAGTTTTGTATAACTAATGTCAGCTTGGTTTTATGGCCTCTGGAACCCAACGAAATAGCAAGACAAGTCCTTAACTACCCCGAAATCATGATTGAAAATTTTTCATCACTCTTCCACGTTGGCAACATCCCCTTCTATGTAACTCATGAGCTCCTTCAAAGTTGGTTGGTTTGTTAGGTCATAAAAAGGAATCCTACGTCGTTTAATTGCATGAGCGTGGTGGCCATTCGACCGGAACATTTCTCGAGATGGCACGATTACCGAACTTCCCCTTCAATAGCTCAATTGTTAGACCAGCTGTTTGTCATGTGGTATTACCTTATTGGAACCACATATCACTGATAGCAAGTACATCTTGGCCAAAAATAGTCTTCCAACATGACAAATAGGAAACTATATTGAGCATAGCGTAATAGTTCGATCACACCTACCGCACAGTCACCTTTTGTGAATGATATGGAGATACTTGAAGCACATGTAGGGTTGCTGCTGTCCCATAACTCATATTTTGATTATTGCCAAAGCCATACGCCGAAAATGAGCTTCATTGCTGAAGGTGATTTTCCGGTGAAACTGATGATTTTCATTAAAGTATTGAAGAGCCCAATCGGAGAAGTGTGAGCGCTGCAAGTGATCAAGAAACTTCACCTTTGGTGGTCGTGGTGCAACGGTAATCATCACCGACTGTTGAGCCGAAAGTCTGTAGTTCAAGTCCGTCCATAATCAAGAACAATTTCTATACGGAAAAAATGTGCAACATCAGATGATGATGATTGATGATCAAAAATTGCTGACGAAGGCATAACACTTGCAGCATAAGATCACTTCAAAATTCGTACTCTGTGTATGCATTTCCAATATAAAACCTTAATGACATGGAAACAAAAGAGTTACTGTGAACTACAACCAACGCAATTTCAGTCGAATCTCTCAAATGCTATCTAGGACAACCACCCTCGGAGAGTAGTGAACGAACATCTTCGACACAAACCCCGTCCAGGTGAAGAACCAAATCCAAAGCTACTCTCATTCTCCTATGGTATTCATGTTTCGTTTCTTCTAATAGTTAGGTGAAAGAGACAAAGAGACGTGTTGCTCGTTGCCGATTCTATACGATGAATTTCAGAAAGCTTTTTCCAGACTGGAACATTTCAAAGAATTTTGTCAGTACCCCAAGAAGAACACCGCAAGACACAATTTCGAGGAGTTGACTATGGAGGGATTCGAACTCCGATTTGTCGGCGTGAGAAGCAACGCACCAACCTCGAAGTTATGCTTTTCGAGAGCGGTATAGGCTGGGCCACCGGCAATCGTTGAAAATGTTTCAAATGATAATATTTTATTGGAAAATAATTTCATCCATGAGGCTTTACATTAGCATGACCTCTAACCAGCTTTGATGTACATTTTGGATGGTTAGAGGTTATATTGCACGAATAGCTTGAACAGTATTTTTTCCTTAATTTTCGTGGAGGCAAACACCCATATTTATTGAGCTTAATTTAACCTAACTTAATCTAATTTAATCTTACTTAATCTAACTTAATAACTAAGAAGAACGGGAGAGGGGGGCACGATTAAAAAGACGGATTTTTAAGCATTGAGTGCTTGAGGTTAAAATCGAAGTAAGGATTCGAATTAACACTTCCCAGCATACGAGAAATGGGTTCATTGGAGCCATAGGCAGTACGGGGGGTGGGTAGATAGAAGAGGCGGGGATTTCGTACATTGAGAGGGTTAGTGTTGTAAGAGACAGAGTAGTAGAGGGTCGCGCAGTCCTCAAAGGAGTCGATGGATGAAAAGAATGTCAGATACAGTTCTTCTTTTCTTCAACGTGTTTATGTTGATTAGTTTAAGACGGTCTTGATAGGGTGGTAAGAGCAAGGGATTGTCGCAGGAGAGACCTCAAAGGACAAACGTAGGAACCGGCGTTGGGTGCTCTCGATTCTAGAAATGTCGGTTTGCTGGCATTTTGGTAAGGAGACCACTCTTGAGAGGCATATTCAAGAAGGGCCCGGACAAAGGTTATGTAGAGAAATCGGGTAACGTAAGAGTTGGAGAATTCTTTAGATAATCGCTTCACGAAGCTGGGTGCTGAATTATTGTAGCTTTAAAGATTATCTCATCGATGTGTGCTCCTGGTCGTAAATATGCCAAGATCACGAATAGCCTGAAGGAAGTAGAGACGAAGAGGTGGTTTGATTGGTTTACGTTAAAAAGTGATTGATTGGCACTTGGAAATGTTAAGCTTCAAGCAAATTTTGCAACACCAAATGAAAAAAAAAGATTGAGATCTGATTGAATAAGGAAAGAGTCATTACTGGAAGAAATGGTCTCGAAGAACTTGGTGTCGGCGGCATATTGTCAGATGTGGGAATGTTTAATAACCATTTCAATACCGTCTATTGTAAGAACGAAAAGAAGTGGACCTAAATGGCTACCTTGATGGACGCCGGAGGAAACTAAAAAACGGTTAGAAGAGGCAAATCTGAAACAAACACTATAATAGCGATTTTCCAAGTAAGAAAATATCCACTCCAAAGAAATGGGACCGAAGCCAAGGGAAGACAATTTGAAGAGTATCAGTCTGTGGGAGATTTTATCAAAACGTATTGTGCTTAAGTAGCTAAATATTCTCAGAATTGTTTGCGAAATACTGATCTTTAAGGCAAAACAATACACCCACCCCACTGATTAGGCGATTGTTGGACTTCGTAAAGGTGGATACGTGATGAATATTATGGCTAAGTCTAGGTACACTAAAGTCGTAAATTAATGTCGATCAAATGTTTTTTTTGAGGTCATAAAAATTGGGAAAGATAAATTCAAAGACTTGGCTGTTGTGAGACTTAAAGCCAATGACATCGGCGGTAGAGGACAGCTCTTTAACCGCAGCTCCACAGTGCTCATTCTTATTACGATCCAGCGCCATTCTGCTGGAACCATAGCCCATACAAATCTAATTTATTAATGTCTTGCTATGTTTCCGTATCGCGCTCCGTTGACCTTAAAGCTTTTGCCATCTTTATCTTTGAAGAAAAATGAATAAAAAATGCCAGCTTTTTTCTGGTTTTTGGGGCCTCAGCTATGGCAATTTTACTTATTAACATAACCGTCAAGATGGAAGTGCAAAATCGATGAAAATATGCTGCTACGCTGGATACTGCATTGCCGTGGAAATTAAGTTTAAAATAGAATTATAAAGAATTTTTTGGAGCTGCTGGAATGGGTGGCAACTATTTTGAGAGCTAAGCTCCCGCTTTATCCTATTCTCTGAAAGTCCTTCAGCCAACGTATGCAAGCATGTTATGTATAGAATGCGTCTTGCAACAAAAACAAGTAACCCTCGGCGGCTCCGGGATTAGAAGTACGAAAGCTGAGGATTTCTATTAGTCATTATCAAGTCTGATGTCAGCCATCAATGAGGTTAAATAGATATGGTGATTTTTCGATTTAAATATGGTTGCATATCTGTACGTCCCTTGAGTTGAAATCTGTCGTTTTTAGGGAGATGTCTCTGTGTATATGGATACGTTCATACATTCCTGAGTTTTTGCGCGACGCTTATCTCAGAAACAGATTAAATTATTAACCCCGGACTCGTTTTATTCGGCATTTAATAGGGAAATTAAGAGCTGATTTCTGTGATCGACCGCAGTAATGCGAGAATGTGATGACAAATCTTATCACAAGTGTGATTATTTGCAGGAAACATTTCACGAAAATGAGTTTGTATTTTATTGATGTTAACTGATACCAATTTTGGGTGACCTATGAAAGGGTGAGACAACAGATGATGGGATGTTGGCCGATATTTACCATCATTTTCTGAATTTCAGTGCAGTACAAGTACAGTTCTTTATTCATCGAGTCGATTGCCATCCAAAGAGGCATTACAAAAATGGGCAATCGGCAAAAGTTACATTTTATGAAAATCATGAATTTTTCGGGTAGCGCAATCACTTGAGGGAGTCGGAATTTTTGCGAAGGTGAAGCGTTTTGAATGAATTTGTTGAGGGCCATCCATGTCTAGATGAACGCCGTAGGTGTATATTTTCGAAACCAGCCAGGCACCAAGACCATCTGGGACAATAGAGAAAGCAGCCAAACACCTACAGGTAACCGATATCCCACCATCTGATATCACTATCTTCGTAGACAGCCAGCCTGCACTGAAGTCAATAGAATCCTGTATAACGAGATCAAAGGCTGTCATGAAATGTCGCGACTCACTGAGGTCCATCAGACACCACAAATTTAAACTCTGCTGGGTCCCGGGCCACAGCTCAATCACAGGGAATGAAAGAGCAGACGAATTGACCAGGCAAGGTTCTGAAATGGACATCAGCGAAGCGGACACGTCATTGCTACCACCGATCAGCGCATTATACCGGATCATAAACGACACAATCATCAAAGAGGCCAACTCGTCTTGGCTTACATTAAACGACAGCTACACGACAAGATCATCGTGGCCACAGCTCAATGTCGGAAAAACAAAGAAGCTCCTGGCGCTGGACCGTAACTCGATCCGTATGCTCGTCGGAGTGATCACAGGACACTGTCCCATTGGAGCAATGCTCCGGAAATGGGACTCGGGATAAAGCGATCTCTGCCGGAGCTGCGGCGATGAGGAAGAAACTGAAACGATCCAACATCTGCTTTGCCACTGCCCAGCTCTCCAGAATCGACGCCTAATGTCGCTAGGCCAAAGATTCTTTACAGAGATTACGGACGTGGCAAATGCAGATATATCGGATCTTCTAAAATGCATTAAAAGCACGGGGTGGTTTCAGCCACCACGTGATAGGACAGGTTAATTTTATGTGTACCCACACAAACGAAGGGAATCACAATAAGCCTCTTGGCCTCCGAGTGGAAGTGATGTCTAACCATCACGCTCCCCTTCTCTAACCTAACCTATGTGGGACATTCGTGATTCGTGAAATGGATGTTGGATCACCGAGACAATTTTTTACAAATCTGATCTTCTCCTATTAATCACATTTTTGGATGGACGGGAACGTAATAAATCCAAAGAATCTACGAATTTTGTGAAAAACCAATGCATCACAATAAAGTCACTGGCATCATTGATCCCTATATTTCCAAACACGAGTCTGAAAACACCGAATAGATAGCGTTTTCACATGTTTACTGACTATTTTTTTCACAATTGAAGAAACTAGGTCCATGTATAGGTCTGAATAGGGCTACCGTTTACGCGAGCCTTTAGACAATCAATTTATGATAGTACAATACCAAAAACCTGTACCGAAACGCGATAATCGACGCACGGCGCAGAAAAAAAAAGTAGACTTCTGACAAGACTCGAACCTTTGTAAAAACGGCGATTTACTGATAGAGGGATGGTCATGTTGCAATGGTCATTATCACCGATTGTTGAGCGGAAGGTCCATAACCAGGAACAATTCTTTAAAAAACTATGTAACAACATCAGTTGTAAATGAGCGATGATCAAAAAGTACTAACGAAGGCATAACACTCGCAGTATAAGATCAATTCAAAATGTATACTTAACCTTAATGACATGAAAAAAAAAAGTTACTGTGAACTACAACCAACGCGACAAATTCAGTCGAATCTCTCGAATCATATCTAGGACAACCACCCCCAGAGAGTAATGAACAAACATCTTCGACACAAACCATCTGTACCCCGTCTAGGTTGTGTGACAAACAATATAAGAGCGCAACTCCTGTAACCTGCCGAACCCTATATTGCATCAAAAAAAAAAAAAGATCAGGACACTGAAGTCACTAATTAATCAAAGAAAATTACAGAATAACCTTGAACTTGCATTGGAATAACAAAATTCCTACTGTAAAACCCAACAGGGCGAGTATGTTCCCGCGAATAAATAAAATATTTCGGAGAAAAACAAGATCTGAAGTTTCCGAGAATTTCCAACGATGAACCTCTTTTAAGAATAGTCAGCATTGATCCCGAGAGCGCCGTCGCTTTGACAAGACTGCCAGAGTAAAGGTTATCTGGGGGTACAAATTAATTCGGTCCGTTTTCAAAATATGGCGCCACCTGCAAGTTGTGGCTGATCTTGGAAGCGATTACCTACTTCATTGGAAAGGTGTGACATATGTCAACAATAATTAGTGTGCATCAGCATCTGTTTCTGAGAACAACATTGTTTTTTGCCTCTTCGAAAATGTCCGGATTTGTCTTAAATAAACAGCATTTGCGGGAAGTTTTTTTTTTAATTGGAAGCCCATCGAATGCTTGTAGAAGTTTATAGTGAATCTGCTCCGACCGATAAATCATGCAGAGAGTGGTTTCGACGCTTCAAAAGTGGTGATTTTAGCGTCGAAGACAAAGAGCGTCTTGGCCAGCCCAAAAAGTTTGAAGATGAGGAATTGGAGACTTTACTGTATCAAGATCCGTGCCAAACGCAAAGTAAACTCACAGAATCGTTGGGAGTGACTCAGGAAACAATTTCCGTTCGGTTAAAGAAATTTGGATTTATTCAAAAGCAAGGAAATTGGGTGCCGTACGAGTTGAAACCGAGAGATGTCGAAAGGCGATTTTTCACCCCGGAACTGCTTCTTGAAAGACATCAAAGGAAGGAATTTTTGCACCGGATCGTGACTGGAGATGAAAAGCGGATATACTATGATAACCCCAAGAAGAAAAAATACTATGCAAAGCCTGGTGAACCCGTTCCATCATCGTCTACATCGACGCCAAAGAAAAACATCCACGGTTCAAAGGTCATGCTCTGCATATGGTGGGACCAGACGGGTGTGGTGTACTATGAGCTGCTAAAACCAGGCGAAACCATTGATGGGAAACGTTATCGACTACAAATAATCCGTTTGAGCCGTGCATTGCGTGAAAAACGGACAGAAACGACCGAAAGGCATGACAAGGTGATTTTGCAACATGATAACGCTCGACCCCAAGTGGCTGTAGCGGTCAAAAACTCCCTGGAAACGCTGAAATTGGAGGTCTTACCCCACCCGCCGTATTCTCTAGACCTTGCTCCTTCCGACTACTGGCTTTTTCGGCGGATGCAAAACGATTTGGGGGGTCACCGGTTCGGGTCTTTTGAAGAAATCGAAGAATGGCTCAATGATTGGATCGATGCCAGAGAGGACTCATTTTTTAGAGATGGTATTCGAAAATTACCAGAGAGATGGGAAAAAGTAGTCGCCTCCGACGGACAATACTTCGAGTAATGTATTTTTTAGGTTTTTTCAATAAAAAAAAAATTTTTGAACACAAAAAAAAACGCACCGAATTAATTTGTACTCCCAACACATGCTCGTAATCAGGCCCATGAATGTCTCTGGAGGTCCCGATTACATAGAACACTTGAAACTGAGTACACGAAATTGTACCCAAACGAGGTCCTATACAATAGAGCTAGGATTTTACAGGTAGACAATTTTCTGATAAAACTAATGCTGGGGCAATGACTTCAGTCAATAATTGGATTCCGGGGCCAACTACCCCAACTTCATGTGCCACGATATTGTGTTCCAAGCATAATTGCCATAGATCGAACTACCAACTAAACCAATAAAGATCAACATGGAAAGTTTGTTTAACGAAAACTTCCACACTAACTTTTGGCTCACTTTATACAACCAATAAAAACGATCGCCGAATAACAATAAAAAAAGTCGTTGAAAAAACGACTCATGTCGTGAACAACTTTTATGGTAAAAGCTGTTGAACTTGGAAAAAAAAAAACTTGCTCAGGAGTTGTTAAATGTAGTCAATAGCCATGCATTGCCACTGAAATCTAGATTTACGAAATATTTGGGATCGCCAGCAGTAAACAAATGCTGACAAGCTCGGCCAAATGCGAAAGTAAGGCATATTGAGTGGTGGCGCAAAATTAATCACCCTATCGGAAGATGTTATAACTTTTGCAGCTAGCGTCGTACGTCAATCATATTTTATATTTGTGAACTAGATAGCTGCAGTATACAAACAGACAAGGAATGGAGCGTTATATTCCGCAAGAGCGTGAAATAATTGCGTCGATTTCTTTACCCATAATCGGCCGGCGGTTTTAGCGCAGCGTGAATTTCGACGTCGATTTCCTAATCGTGTAACGCCAACTGGGCAAACATTCCGGCGCTTAGCTACTCGACTCGAACAGGCTGGAACCATAGTAGCCCATGCAGGGCGTGGCCGCCACTGGCTACCGATGTTGCTGAGAACCTAGAAACATCAACCAGACGACGGGCCATGCAATTTGGCATCACCAGACGGACTCTACAGCAAATTTTAGTGAAAGATTTACACATGTTCCCTTACAAGGTGCAAACAGTGCATCAGTTAATGCCTGCTGATTGTCAGTCACTGTGAAGCCATTCTTAATCACAACAAAGAAGAGGACGATTTTGTGTCGAAAATCATCATGGGCGACGAGACGCATTTCCACTTACGCGGTTACATCAATAAGCAAAATATTCATTTTTGCGGCACTGAAAATCCCCGTGTGATGCACGAAGAGCCATTACTTCCACTCAAAAACACTGTGTGGTACGGCGTTCACGCGGCAGGAGTGATTGGGCCGCATTTTTTGAGGATGCCATCGGCAATACGGTCACTGTTGCTGGCGAACGCTACAGGGCCATGATAAACGACTTCTTACTGCCGGAATTGGATGAGCGGAACTTGGTGAATATGTGGTTTTAACAAGACGGTGCAACCGTACACACAGCACGAGCCACACTGGATATTGTGAAAGAAGCGTTTCCTGGTCGCGTAATTTCCGGTTTTGGCGATTTGGCATGGCTACCTAGATCGCCCGATTTAACTATCCCAGACTCCTTTCTACTCCTTCGATTCCTTGCTACTTGAAGTCGCGGGCTTACGCCAACATGCCTCAGATAATCGCAGCCCTTAAGGAGAATATTCAACAGGAAATCTCGCGAAAAGTCATGGAAAATGCGATAAGACGGGTACAGATGTGTACCAACACTGGCGGCAACCACTTGACGGATATCATATTTTCCACTTAACGAAAAAATTGCAAAGGTCCAAAGAAAGATTTCCATCACTCAAAATCATTTCTTTTATTTAGTAAAAAAGTAATTTATAAAAAAAATTGGATGATTAATTTTGCGCCATATTATATTTATGATTTGGCACCCCTATAATGCATGGGCTTTAACTTTTGTTCGTAAAAAAAACTGTAATGAAGGCCCCATAGTCATGAGACATGGCTCCATGACCTTGTCCTGTTTTCAAGAATAGAGAAAACCTTTAAGACCCACCGTGTTGGGGGCACAGATCAGCCTAAAAACATACCACTTAGAGAGCTGTAGTGGCATAAGCCAAAAGACAGAGTTCCAAAGACATTCCGAGGATTCAATGAAGCGCCTTACATCTAAAATAGGCCTATTGTGAAGGTAAATACATTGATATAGACGAATAAGTAACATTCGTTGCAAACACCGAAAGTTCCCGATATTTTCTGAACGCACTTCACTTCAAGAAAAAAATTAAAAACAATTACCAGCTAAGTTCCAGGTGGTCATCTAAGGACACTTACCATATGTCTATGAAATCTTATGTAAAGTTGTAATAAATATAATAAAATAAATGAGCATCAAACCTACGTTTTTATGATATTCCTCTGTATCCTGTATTCCTTAATTAATCCATAAATACCGCAATCAAAATTCGATGATTCTATTTTTAATGTAACAAACTCGACTTGTAAGCCAATTAAAAACTTTTTCTCAACCACTTGTCAACGTCCATGTGTTTAATTTGATACACTATACGACACTATAGTGGCACTAGGTTAGGTGACTCAAGGATTTCTTCATATTTTTCTTTTTTCGATAGAACAAAAACGCACCCACAAATTAGCAACTGCAATGGGGTTAAAAGCAAAATTTCATAAGCCCACTTTGTAAAGGAGAAAATTGCCATAAGACCCCTAGCTGCCAAGCAGCCGGGCACCCACGGATGTCTAACAATATGCTCTTACACCCGCCATTCTGAGTTAACGAGTGCAAAAAAAAAAAAGTAAATAACCACCCACCACTCTCGAGCTGTTTTGCGTTGTTTCTTCGCACCGCTATTACCGGCTGCTTATTAGGGAAATTAGATTTACGTCTTTTCGGTACAATCCCATTTGCAATATATGCCTTCGGTGGACTGGATACAGTCGGTCAAATGCACTTCGATGTGGAGCGGTGCAAGACCAGATATTTTCCCCCCGATTATCTCGAACTTGAACTAGATTTATAAAGCCGCTTCTGCCGCCTACTAACCGCCACCTGATAATCAGACTTAAGCCAACCGTTTGCAGCATTTTTGCTCTACCTTTTTGCTTATTCTACTCAAACTGGGAAAGTAATGCACACATAGCGCCAGTTACCCCGTTCCAACGCGATAGTCACATGGAAACATGACTGCACGTAACAAACTAGTTTGCGGCTACATTACACCTGTATCTCGAATTTAATTGATCGTTATACATTGTTTTTGCCATTACCTCTCGCTCGCTTACACAAACATCACCAGCAACCCAGATATGTATAAAGGTGCTTCGACAAATGCCGAGTTAAAAATTGATTACGCCACAAATTAAGTTGCCGAGGCAATTGTGACTAACTATGTAGCATGGGTATATAGCAATAGCACTCATTGTATCGCACGGATTAAGGCATTCATTTCAATCCACTCTACACTGTTATTAGTCAATTTCTGCTGAGACCAAAAGGAGCTTAAGTAACCAGCCCGATGGATACCTCTTACTGTCGATGGAACTTAACCTACAATACCATCCATACGTGTAGATACTATTCTGTTTTCCCATGGCCCTCTTGTAGTCGTATGCAAAGCAAAAATAGCGTCGTATGTCATCGGAATAAGACTCTTTATCAACAACGACGCAATCACTCTTATCTCATGTGATATCTGCGCCAGATATCAGGTAAGAATTTCGTGTAGACGATCCCGGGAATGGAAACATGACTTTCCGCGAAACAAGTTAACTTGTCGCCCCGATGATAAGATAAATTTTAGAAAATTGATTTGTTTTATCGACACGACAGGGAAGATTTCGAGCTCGAAGCTTGTGTTGAAGTTTATCAACCAAACGTGTCACGTTCAAACTACTGATTTACTGCCCGTGGGGGAAAATTAATTTTACATGTTTCGGAGCAAATTGATATCGATTTTATATTTCCCCATATAAGCCGGGGGTATGTTCATAAATCTGTTTGAAATACCCCTTTGGCTGGAACCTCTCACGCATGGCAGCTCATAAAGGTCTAATTAGTAGTCCATTAAAATTAGTCTCAAAACCACTAATCTCCTTTCTCCACCATTTAACGACCGTATGGCCCCTTAAGCACTGATCCAACATCACGTCGCCAGTACCCACCCGTTCAGTGATGAACTTTGCAGGTTTAAAGACCTCCCATATGCGTGCGTACATCTGCCTACCATCATCGCCGGCCAGTATCTCACCGCTCGACGACGACATCTTGCTTCTCGGCAATTAGATAATTACACACCGAGATTGCCTTACTTTTTGTATGCCTCATAAAGCCTCTTAGAATGGTCTTTGATTGATGAACAGGCATGAAACACCATACAATATGTTAAAAACCAGTTTCGTGTGCAAAACGAAAAACAATACTCGGAACATGGATACAATTTACAAGCCATGTTCCAGGCACATTAAGTTGTTCCTCGCACCGACAGTCGACACTTGTGTGTCGGTATCTGGTTTTGATCTTCTTCCTCGCAAACTGCAGTTAGATAGACTCTGTCGATGCTCCAAGTCTCATGGCAGTGGAATAGTAAAAACTAGTTTTTCCAACTGGCCCTTATATGTCTGTCACATCAGCCTGGGTCACTCCATTTGGTCTCTTTCTCCACGCGTAAATGGTACTCGCGGAAATAATAGGCTTTTCCGGGATTTCAATTTGTAGTCACCTAAAATACGAAAGCGATCCGTTGGAACGTTTCTCCCATGCGGATGTTTGGGATCTCTCGCTAGCCCGCACGTGGGCGGGTTCATAGAACGTGGGTGACAGCCCGAGTGGTAGTTGTGATTATTTACTTTGATTTTTAATTTTTTTTTTATTTTTCACGTAATCCAATTTGATCGATTTGTGCTCACTTTACCTTTAAAACAAAACAAAAATCACAAACACAACGAACAAAACAGAAAAAAAAATTAAACGAAACTTAAAAACCCAACGACGACAATCCACGGATTAATTTTTGCCAACAATTCGAATTAGAACTAGAACTAAATGGGTTTTCGATTGTCCCCAAATATCGCACTGTATTCGCCGGTAGAAGGAGCGTCACCGCATGTACGAATGATACCGCCTCACAATTGCAACTGAAAATGTTTTTGAGTGCAAAGTGGCATGGACAGATGGGCTGAGTTTGTTTTGGTTTCTTCGAGTGACTCTGTTTGTGGTTGGTGAGTGGAAGCTGTTTGGTTCGACGTCAGTGTTTGAGAGTTTTCTTGGGGTTGGTTGAATACATGACAGTGGAGCAGTTGAAACAACGAAGTGGTGCAGGAATAAGTCTGATAGAAACAGGATTTTGAGTATTATGGACAGGGAAAATCGTGTACATTGTGATCAAAATGAAAGGTGACTTTGTTTATAAATTTTGTTTTTCTGCCAAATCTTACCCTAATACCAGGTTTGCGGGTCCCCGGAGTGATCTTTTTAGCTTCTGAATGACTAGAAGTGATACGGAGCTAGATCCAAGTTTCAACTCCAGTTCATGACTACCCGATAGTCAGAAATCACCTCTTTAGAGCTACTAATTCGACGTTGATTTTCAAAAAAATGTAGTGAAAAAGAACCCTAGCACATGATCTCTAATGGTCTGTCGTGGTGGTCGTCAGTTGATGTTTTTCCCCGACTGGAAAAGCTTTCACCACCTTCTTGGAAGGGTTTATACCTTTTTTATTTTTTATTTTCAATAGAGCCTACTCACCAAAGGCCTTCTGGGACATTCTTACTTTGTCACATTCAGTTTGGCAGTAAAATTTTCATTTCACAGACAAATCAAAAAGTGGCACACCTTAATCACTACTTTCATTCCTGCTTTTAGTCTTCTACGTTGCAAAGTAGAAGACTTATGCAAAGGCTTTCCTGTCCAGCTGTTGGTCCGTTCGTACGCATATATCAAACCAAACTTGCCGAGTAGCTATGAGTCTGAAACTTGGCTGTGTTATAGAGTATATGATTCTGAGCTCATAGGGACCGGTTTCTACTTTGCAAAGCTGGGATAGGGAAGACTTAGGTAAAAGTTCGCAAGATAAAGGGTGGGCCAAGTACAAGTTACTTTTGAAAAATGCAATAAAATAAACAAAATTAAATTTTTTCCAATGTGTTAGGGCTTTATTAGTAAGAACAAACACTCCCATTAACTATGAAATACAACGTCGTTCAAGTGGCTGCCACGGCTGGCTTCGCAATAGCGCATTCTGTCATCCCAAATTTTCAAGACTTTGTTAATGGTTTCGGGTTATAGCTCACGGATTACTTGGATTATATTGGCCTTAAGTGCTTGAATCGTTTCCGGATTGTTGGCATAACATCGGTCCTTCACGGTTCCCCACAAAAAAGAGTCCAGAGGAGTCAAATCGCAGCTCCAAGGCGGCCAATTGACATCGCCAAGACGGCAGATAACACAATTTGGGAATTTGGTGCGCAAAAAATCGATTGTAGCATGGGCTGTGTGGCATGGCGCGCCATCCTGCATTAACAAAAGGTTGGACGTCCTCCATGTCTTCAATTTTAGTAAAAAAAAAACGTCGGTTAACATGGCTCTGTAACGCCCACCGTTGACCGAAACGTTCCTCCCAGCCTCATTATCGAAGAAAAATGGTCCAATGATGCCAATACTCCACAATCCGCACCAAACTGTCACTCTCTGTGGATTTATTGGGTTTGCGACAATAACGTGCGGGTTCACCGAGCCGCCGAGATGAAAATACGTCTCGTCAGAAAAGATGATTTTTGGCCCAAAATCGTTGTCCAATTCAAGCTGCTCTAAGGCCTAAACTGCGAAGCGACAACGAAGCGGATGGTCACGCGCCTTCAATTGTTGAGTCAATTGGACCTTGTAAGCGAATAATCTGAGGTCTTTGTGCAAAATTCTCCTCAGGCTAGTGCATGAAATGTTGAACTGTTGAGATCGATGGCGAGTTGATGTTTGTGAATTGAGTTTAGCATTCTCGGCCACAACAGCCACATTCTCATCTGTGTGCACCGTACGACAACGGGGACCATGAGTGTTATCCACTAGCATATCAGTCCCACAAACTTGCGTACAGCAGTCGCGGTGGGTGCTTCATTTCGGCCAAAACTTCTTTTTAAAAAACGAAGTGTTTGGGCTACACAGCACTCAATTTGGAAATAAGTTTGCAATATTTCCCAACGTTGTTCAAGCGTAAAGCGACTCATTTCATTCGGCGGAAGTATTGTATGATACTGACTTTCTGTCAAGATTTCGAGCAGAAATCATAGGTTGGCTCCCGGTGAGCTTGTTTAGTACTTCTCCATGATGCTCAGGACCCTGGGGTAAGATTAAGAAAAATATAGAAAAAGACAGAAATGTTTGCTCTAGACCGTCGAAATATCTGGTGTACAATGGGAAACCGGCATTTTCAAATAGATGGCACCAGCGGTACATTTATGTTGGAAAAGGTAAGCTTGGTTATTTGTCTAATCCGCGTCATATAGATTCTTGTGCCTGAAAATGTCGTCTTTCAAGCTGTGTAAAGGCTGTGTTATTTGCGCAAGTTTTGCTGTTGCCTTAAGTTCGAAAAAAGTTCGCGACGAAAGACTATAGAAATGTACGGTGAAGCTACATAGAATTGGAGTCATTATTGGATGTCACGCGCAACAAGCATTTTTAGATTCATTGGACATAGCCCATTGTTTGAAAGTCTTGGGACTGGTTCAAAATCTAGGAAACTAGGCATACTAGGCAAGAAAGAAATGGATATTGTGATTGCCGGGGAAAAGTGGATTCATTATGATATAAGGGGTTTTTCAATAAGCGCGGGTACATGTCGAAATTGAATAAAACAAGGAATTAAAAAAATTCCCACTCCCATTCTATATATGAAATATGACATCGTTCAAATGCCCGCCTCGGTTTCTAATGATAGCACGTATCCGAGTGATCCAGCTCGCAGTGAATCTTCCGCATAAATCGCGGAATACGAGCAATCGCCTGTGCTAAGTTCACTTTAAGGGCATCGCTCGATTCTAGTTTATTCGAATAGACCAGCGGCTTGAGAAAATCGGACAAGAAAAGTCTAACAAAAGTCTTCACGTTAACTCTGTTTTTTTTCTTATATGATTCGCGCAGGACAGTGTGCAGGTGGTTTGTGTCGAAGATGTTCGTTCACTATTTTCCGGGGGTGGTTGTCCTAGATACGATTCGAGAGATTCAACTTAATTTGTCGCGTTGGTTGTAGTTCGCAGTAATTTTTATTGTTTCCATGTCATTAAGATGTTGTATTGGAAATGCACACACAGAGTCTGGATTTTGATTTGTTTGATCATCTGTCATTTACAACTGAAGTTGTTGCACGGTTTTTGTGTTTAGGAATTGCTTTTGGCTATGGACAGACTTGAGCTACAGGCCTTCCGCTCAATAGTCAGTGATGATTACCATTGCACCACGACCACCCCCGCACATGATCATTAGTATAAAACAACGAAGATTTTAGGTAAACCAGACTCAAATAAACCTGGAAATTGCCTGGAAATTATACAAAATGTTGGCTGACTAGGGAATTAGATAAAATATGGATTCGGCGCTAAATAATTTAAGAACAACTTTTCCATTCCTAAAAATGTGAAACCAAACTTAAGCTCCGAAAAAAACGAAACTCTAAAGCAATCTTTTGCCAAGGGAAAGGAAAAGGTTACATCCTGTTGGTCCTATAGAATTTAATATGTCGCGCGTCAGTAAGAGGCACCTAGTCTGTCCTCGCACTTTCACTATCATACGAATCTACGATGGATTCAAGACCTATGGACCTTGAATATGTCAATATTTTTAATTTGATTAATGTATTTGGCTGCTTAAAGTCTAGCTAACTACCTGCTACCGTCTGACCACGCAGAGCCAATAAGCTAACTACAGAAGCCTGACTAATTGGAGCCGTTTTGCTGCTAATAGTTCGCTGGATTACTCATAAATGATCGTCTGCTTATAATCCCCGGCCTACAGATCGTCGGTTGCCACACTGAAGTCGCCTTGCTAGTTGCGATCGCCTGACTAGTAAAGGGTGTTTTTTTTTAAAGGTATACAAATTTAATATGAAATAAGGTACTTGAAACGAATGTTAATGTCTATGATATTACCCCTATTTAATAGATAATTTTATGCCATTAGTGTTTAATTACAATTTCGAATATATGTGGGCTATGGTTAGCTTGAACGAAGCACAATTTTGAAGGCCAAATTTCGACAACTTTATCGAGCAACTGGGACCGTATATCAGCAATAACGCGGCGAATGGTGACTTCCAAATAGCCCAACGTCTCTGGTTTATCAGAATAGACAAGTGACTGCACATACCCCCAAAGAAAGTAATCTAAAGGTGTGAGATTAAGGATCGTAGAGGCCAATTCATAAGTCCATTACTCGAAATTATGCGCTCAGAAAATGTTTCCCGCAATAAACTGATGGTTTTCTGATGGTGACATTCTGGCCGGCGTCGTTCTTAAAGAAAAAAGCGCCCCTAACAGTGAGTTTTAATGGTTGCAAGGGCTTCTTAATATGGGCTTCTGGGCTTTCTCCATTCCAAATTCGGCAATTTTGCTTGTTGGGCCTCATTGCGTTGAAAATGAGGATCGAACTAAATCATGTTTTCGGCCCATTTCGGCTTCAACTCCTACACAAGCTCCTACTAGAGTATATGTGGTGGAACGATTCATGGTGTTTCAAATAACTTGCTCAGATGGGCTATTATGTCGACCGTAAAATGGACATAACGCACGAAAGGTTCGGTGAACCGAACCATGGTTTTCAAAATAAGTTTGCACAATTTGCATGCGTTGTTCTGGCATCGTAAAATGGCAAAACGTACTTACCAGAAATCAACTTTCAATTGTCAAATTGACAGTCTATAGAAAGAGTTTAAAAGCTAGTTTAAAAACCAAATGAGGTCAAAAACACCCTTTATAATAATATATAGCTGTTAGCTATGGTCTCTCATTTGATGCCTGCTCTCGTCTGACTGCCTGATGGCCGATTAACTGCAGATGTCAAGCTAACTGCAGCCGTTTTGTCTTGCAGTGTTGACACTTTATACTCAAAGTTGTCTAGGTAGGCCAAAATAAGATTTTTAAAGCGCTCTTTCCATACATTGGTATTCTTTATGGCAAAAGTCAATTCTGCATGTCATTGTCTGGGCCCTAGGAGCAAACCCCACCACGTAGCTAGGATTATCCTATCCCATTACGTCTGGGAGGCATAATTCGTTCCCACCACCCTCTTTCTACAGTTGGATACTATATAAGGACCACATAGCCTCAAGGTCTAATTCTACCCAAATAGCCTTTAGTTCAATTATGTTTCCATTATTTATTTCCCTCGCTTCTTATCTTGAAGAGAAATATGCCAACGTTGCAAAGCGACGCTCTTATAATTTATAACTCCTCCGTCGAGCACATGTGTGTACAATAAGCACTCTATCTGATCGTTCAAGGCAAAACATCTTTCTTCTTTTAATCCTTGAATGAACAACTTTTACCCGAACGAACTACTCACATGCAACATTAATTAACCGACTATTCCCTGGGCTGAAACATGAAAACTGTCAAGAGGGCACAATTTCCACGAAGAGTCATTCAAGGGCGAGCCCACCCCATCCAACAAGTTCGAACAACCACTAATTGGCCGTACTACCAGCCGGCATCCGATTCGCACTCAAAACAAACTCATTCCCACTCACAACAAAACAGACAATGAGTCGATCGGACATATGTTCACTCAGAAACTGAATCGTCACAATGACAGATTGCAACGTGGTCATTCATCGGTTCATCGCAATCCACTTCTTCGACTTGCTTTTGAGTGCTTTGTTCACGTTTCATCTCATTGCTCTAAAAACCTGTTTTAGTTGCCGGCAAAGTGATTCAACACTTGGCCGAGAAACAAAAGCTCGATTTTGAGCTTCTGCGGCTTATTTCGATTGGCATCGTCATTGGACGGCTTGTCCGCTTGGCAGTTGTTGACGTTGAAAGATATTCGCTAATCCACAGGTAAGTTGTTTGAGTGGGAGTTTGATTTTTTTATCTCCTGCGTGGTTTTTTAAGCGCCAAAGTCTGCATTAATGAGTCTTCGTTAAATTACTCGGCATTTGCGGTCGCTGGTATTTCACATGACAGCTCTGGGTAGTCGCCACGAAACAGTCGTAATTGTAATTTGAGTTTTTTTTTCTTTGCTATTTCTGCAGCCCATCCCTGTTTCCGGGATGTCTGTGCGTTGTCCCGGGAAAGTCGCGTCGACATCGATTGCGTGGAGGGTGGGTTTGGATTGGACGGTACGGTGATAGCGGGTAGCAAGATGAGTTTTATTGAACTAAATGCGTCCCAAGTGGATGTTTTATATATATTTTAGTGTTATCGTAATGGTATCGGGAACGACAAAGACAACGACGACGATGACGATAAAGACGACGACAGCGGCAATTGAAAGGGGGATAAGCAGAGCAATGTGCAAGCCAAATGACGCATTTTAAGTCGTTACCCGAGGTTTTGTGGATTTTCTTCCTTCGTTTCCTTTATTTCTTCCTTTTTGTTTAGTTTTTTTTTTAGGTAGAGACGAAGCCCTGGGTTCAAGGGTCGGAGTTTTTCTTCTCTGCTTGCGAGAAAAGTTTAAGGCAAAACACATAAATACTCGCATATCCACACGGATATCGGTGCAAGGACTAAAATAACTGCGGTAAACAGGCGCTGCAAAAGCTTCACATCCACATGCCGATTGTACGATATAGGAACTCTAAGCTATGATATGAAGAGGATATCCAACAAGAGGTGTCATTTTAAATGAGTGTAGCAGAGAGGAATAATCGGTAAACCCAAATAAGACAAACTTACTCCCGTTTACAAAAAGGAGGAAAATACAATCTTTCATCGTCTCCCTAAATGGTACAAACATTGTATGTTTAGAAGAAATTAGATCGTAAACTTAACTGAAACTCCAACATCAAAAGCGAACCTGCAAAGGCGACTAAGTCCCTACGGTAAAACCTGGGAATTGAAACCTAAGGTAATCCACTGGTTATATACCGCGATAGCAAGACCTATCATCACTTAGGCGTCGCCAAATGGTGGAGAAAAGTACAAGAAAACTACAATAGTTAAACTTCCACCACTTCAGAGGCTAGCAAAGGCCTCAGGTGGCTCCAAGATGGATTCCGGCGTTGGCGCTGGCATCTTTTGACGAAATCGGAAGATATCGAAGGCCCTGGTGTCTTCCAAGCCAAACCATACGCCATCCTAACGTGCGTCAACCAAAACTTAGAGATCGGCATAAGAGGTATAAATATCAATATATTCTCAGACAGTCAGGCAGCGCTTAAAGCATTGGGTTCGTATAGTACGGACTCAAAATACGCCACGATGTCCTGCTGGACCTAGGCAGGGGTGCCAGGTCACAGAGATATAAAAGCCAATGAAATCGCCAACCAACTCGCTAGGAAAGGTTCCAACGAAAGGTACATAAGTGCCGAACTTTTCTGCGGAATCCCCAAGTCGAAGATTAATTTTCTCTTAGACAAGTGGGAAAAATCGCTACACCTGCATTTTTAGAACAATTTAAGACAATCGAAGAGATTCATACGGCCCCCGAGAAAACACTTTATCAATATTCGCAAATATCGATATCAGAAGACTGATCAGCTTACTTTTAGGGCACTATAGTCTGAGATATCATCTTAACACAATTAACCTCTCGTCTGAAAGAGAGTGTCGACTTTGTCTAGAGGATGAGGAGGCCAGCTCAGCTCTGAAAATAGATGTTGGCAATATTTCAGCCGTTACCTTGAACGTACTGCAAAGAGCTCTCGATAAAATAGGAATCCCGGACAAAGCATTTAAGGTTGCTGTCTAAACAAGGCCTGAGATGTTTATAGCAGTTCTGCAGGATTGCTTAGACGAAGGAGTGTTTGCAAAACCATGGAAGTTGCAGCACCTAGTACTGCTATCCAAGGGAAACAAACTACCCGGAGGACCATCGTCATACCTCCTGATATGTCTTTTAGATACAATATGAAAGATTCTGGAGCGGGTAATATGCGACAGATTCCGCTAGGAGTTTTACGTGGACACCTGCCTTGTCGGATTAATTCCACGGCGGGCTTTCCCGCAAGGAGTTGATTTTATGGACGACAACCAACGTCCTTATTTGCATAGTTCATGTTCATAAGTACCAATTCGGAGCCATGCGCAGGGACATGGCTTCCCTCTTGGTATGGGGCGAGGCCTACCTGAAACCTCTTACCGATATTAAGGGTATCGGCACCCTTCCAACAACTGAGTAAAATTACTGTTGTTCGTTATTGCATTCAAAATTCCCGCGATTTGGGATAACCACAGCCCCCACGATACTCCCACAAGGGGGCCTACCGCAAGACAGGTCAGGACTGTCATTCCGATATCTGACATTACTGTCATTTATCAGTCTGACATAATTGTCCCGGGGGCACCTGTCTCCCGTGGTTCCAGAATTAGGCTTCTGGTCAAGCCGTTACTCCCAATAGGGTTAAGGTAATATGCGACAGTAAGGAATCCCCTCAAACTATCAGTTGGATTCAGAAAGGCACGCTCTACTCTCGATGCAATTCAAAAGTCGATATTGCATCTGAAGCCATAGCAGGACACTAGTGGAGTAAAAAAAAAAATATTGCGCAATGGTGACACTAGACATCAAAAACACTGCAGTCGCCCAGATAAAGCAGTGGCTTGAATCTGCAGGCCTTGAACTGGCAGATCATAAGACGGAGGCCATTCTTATAATAAGCAGGAAAACCATATAATACATCAATATTCAAGTCGGCAACCAGACTATCCGACTGCTGTTCAAACCACACGCAGACTATGTGAGCAAGAATCTACACTGCTAATGGCACTCTCCAGAATAAAGCCAAACGTTGATGGGCTGGGACATGCAAAGATGATTCTGCTGAATAGAGTGGTGAGCTTAGTCATGCTGTATGCTGGACCAGTCCGAGCAGAAGCGCTAAAGAGGAAGGAAATTTGCCGAGAACTATCATCGGTATACCGGCTCTGAGCCCTGAGGACGATAAGCGGCTATCGGCACGAATGTAGACGCTTCGTAGATTATAGGGTTACTCTACCAGGACCGGAAAATATAATTTAGCGAATGGCTGGGTCGGAGGAATACTGGTACTAACCAAGAATGTGCAGACAGAGCTGAGGAGAGTAGAAGCTGCAAGAAAAGCAGTAGAAGCAGGAGGAAACTTACGAGTATAAGCACGGGAGTAGCATGAATTGCTTGCCAGTCCCGCGTAGTAATACCTGGCGGCAGTCTACAGTGCAGAGTATTGGACAGAAAATGAATGAGGAAACTCATCAACGGAATAAACGACGAAGATGGCTGGGCCCTGTAAACTACACTACAACACTACAACTGTTCCCGCCCCAAATCTTCGATCTCGGCATCCGCATCTAAAGTGGCTCACACAAGTTAAAGGAACTTCAACCAACCAGCCGTGGCGGCACTGGAAGCAGTTGGCTAATGATCGCGCCGGCTGAAGAGGCTTGGTAGCTGAAGCCAACAACACCATTTTAAATAGTAGGTAAAATCACCAACAACGCCATGGTTTCGATGATTATACGACCGTTTTAGTAGATGGATTACCGAGCGACGTTATTTTCAGCAGGTTGGCTTTTTTGAGTGACAAAAAGTAGACGCGCTACCGAGAACATTGCAACAAAAGTGTCATTGGAACAGCAGCCTAAAAAGTAGGCATATCACAAGATATGATCCCGTGCAGGAATGGGATCAATCATCGATCAAACTTTCACAAGTTATCCTACGAAATAAAAAGTGAAGTGTAAGCAAGGACTACAACCACTGTAGCCACTAGATGATCATCTTCTAAACCGCGAAAGAAAGAACTGCACACAGCAATAGAGTAATGGACATCTATTGAGGGAAAGTCTGTTTGACAGGGACGTGTTCGAGGAGATGTTGAGCGGCTCTGAAGGGGAAACTAATGTGGGACGAGTTTTCTGAGCCATCACATAAATTTATTCTTGTGACACCCGTAGACTTACAAACTGTGTTAGTGCAACGGTTACCCTATTCTGTCCTTCTGAATTATGACCAATTCCGGGCACTTCTTCGTAGTGGTGCCTTGGTCGTTTCGTTGATACTGTAGCGTTGACAAGATCTCGTCAGTTCCTTCTGGATTAAAACTGTGATCAGGATACTTATTGATTGCGAATGGTAGGGAATAGCATAAAGCCGAACCCGTTAAGGGGTTTAGACTTGGCCAGATTATTCTCAGGCAGCAGTTATTGGTAATAGTTTACCGCGTTGGAGTATTAACCGTATCAATAACCACCTAGCTGAAATATTGACAATGGTAATTTTCACCGACTGTTAAGCGGAAGGTTTATAGTTCAAGTCTGTCCATAGCCAAGAACAATTCTTATACGGAAAAACTGTGCAACATCATAAGTTGTGAAATGCTGACGATGGCATAACACTCGCAGTATAAGATCCCTCAAAAAATTCATACTCTGTGTATGCATTTCCAATATAACACCTTAATGACATGGAAACAAGAAAAATTACTGCGAACTTCAACCAACGCGACAAATTCAGTCGAATCTCTTGAATCCTATCTAGGACAACCACCCCCGGAGCGTAGTAAACGAAGATTTTCGACACAAACCATCTGCAATCTATCCAGGTTGTGTGACAAACACCATAAGACTGAAGAGCATAATTCTTGAACCTGCGCGAACCCTTCTCAAAAAAAAGCGCAACCCAACCAGGCGCTCCATGCTACTGGTGGAATGATGAAATAAATATACTCAAGGTGAAGTGCAGGATGGCCAGACGTAAAAGCCATGATCTAGAGGGGAAGTCGATTCCAACAGCACTTGGAGACCATGGGCAAAACCTACAGAAAGGTTATAGCCATACTGGGACCTCCCAAGTTCCCACAAGAGAACCATTATGTTGCACTTGTTCCCCCAAAAGCCACATAAATACTTGTTCGAGAAATAGATGTAAGAAATATCCCAGTCAATACATTCGATGAAATGCAGAAAGCCCTCCTCAGAATAGTTGATAGAAGTTGATCCCACACACTCCTGGAAATAAACCAGCATTGCTAGGCACAATGGGAGGGATCCTAAAATGAATAATATTTGAAAGATTGCTCACTGCAGCAGAGGAGTCGGGAGCTTTATCAAATTATTACTATGGTTTCAGAAATTTCTGCTCTACTGTCGACGCCATTACAACAGAAGTAAACGTTGCGTCTGAAGCCGTAGAAGACACCCTTAGAAGCGGGGATCAAAAACGACTGCGTAGTGTTGGCACTAGATATAAAAAACACATTTAACTCGACTGACAAACACGGAGCCGCTTGGAAGATTGGAAAGAACTTACTATTTGCTTAGGACATTCTCCTTGCCAACAGGAGGTTAAGAGAGGAAGGAGAAGTTAAATATTACGATTTTTCCGCGTGGGTGCCTCAAGGTTCCGTGCTTGGTCCTCTCCTATAGAACTGTATGTACGACGACGTTCTGCGAAAAGGGCTTGCACAGGGAGTCAATACCATCGGCTTGACTGGTCGAGTCAGCCACAAACTCAGCAATTGCCTAGAACAGGCTATGGTTTGCAGCTGCAAGTTTCGAACTGGTCGGCCAGTTTCGCCAAACGGAAACGTGAGTTTCGTCGGCAATAACATTCTATCAAAAAAGCAATTAAAATATATAGGAGTAATGCTCGATATCAGGCTGCATTTTAAAACATTTGGATAAACGTGGGTGGCCCCAGATCCTAGTGTGGTCAGCTCTGTTGTTCTATACGCTGCATCAGTCTGGGCAGAAGCAACCCGCCGGCAACTGTCATCAGTACATCGATTTTGTGCGCTAACGATAATAAACGTTTGCCGTTTGATATTGGATCAAGCCGCATTTGTTATTGTTGGGGTGATCTCCATGGACATCCACCCAGACGAGATGAAGGGAATTTATTGCCGGAGACAGCTTGGCACAGTAGAATCAAAGAGGAAGAAGGGACAATAGCAAATTCTATCGAATAATACCACTAAGGGCATTTGGACTCACACTCTGATTCCATCAATTGATATGTAGGTAAACCGAAACAAGGAAACTGCAACTACCACCTAAAGCAGTTGCTTTCTAGCCACGGGGGTTATTGCAAATATCTATATCGATTTGGTCATGATAACTCCCCTTCAAATCAAGGGAAGGACGTGAGGCAAGGTACACCCCAATTCCACTTGCATTAATTAAACGAATGGTGGTCGAAAGAATATTGGGCGGATATCTAGGCATTAGTACAAGGTTGCGCAAAATGAATCATCCAATTTTGTGTTCGAATTACTTTTTTACTAAATCGAATAAAAATAATGTTGAGTCAAAAAAATTTTTACTTGGACTTGTAAATTTTTTTTATTGACTGGAAAAGATGATATCCATCAAGTGGCAGCCGTCAGTGCTGATAAATATGTTATTTGTACCCGTTTTATCGCATTGTCCATGACTTTCCGTAAGATTTTCGGTGATAACTGTTCGCATTGCTGTCGAATATTCTCCTTAAGGACTGCGATTGTTTGAGGATTTTTGGCATAAGCGCGCGACTTCAAGTAGCCCCAAAATAAAGAAGTCTGATATGGGGAAGTCGGGCGATCTTGCTGGCCATGCCAAATCGCCAAAACGGGAGATTACGCCACCAGGAAACGCTTCCTTCACAATATCCATCGTGGCTCGTGCTGTTTGTGCCAAGCTGGTCACCAATCTTACAATTCCGGCAGTAAGAAGTCGTTTATCATGGTCCTGTAGCGTTCGCCAGTAACAGTGACCGTATTATCGATGGCGTCCTCAAAAAAATAAATACGGCCCAATCACTCCTCCCGCGTGAACGCCGCACCACACAGTGTCTTTGAGTGGATGTAATGGCTCTTCGCACATCACACTCGGATTTTCAGGGGCGTATACGTAACATTTTTCCGCATTTAGTGTCTGCTCACTTGCTCGATCTGTGAACGAGGTTTATCTGGAGGAACCATAAGATATGTAAATGACTAGGTTAGACCAGGATTGTGCACAGCTCTCTGTCGGCCAAACGACCGATCAATTATTGGTCAAAAAATCGACACAATTATTTCACGCTCATGCGGAGTATAGCACTCCATTGCTTGTCTGTTTGTACACTGCAGCAGTCTAGTCCACAAATATCAAATATTATGGACAACATCTTCTGATAGGGTGATTCATTTTGCGCCACCTTGTGCTTGGAGACGGAATACCAAAAATTGCTTGCCGGCCCGTATACGTAACCTTTTGGTGCCTACTCACTTTCTCGATCTGTGGACGAAGTTTATCTGGAGGGACCATAAGAAATGTACTTGACTAGGTTAAACCAGGATAGTGAGCAGCTTTCTGCATAGTTTTTATTCCGATAGAGCAGCCATAACAGCAGCCATCTGGACGCTGCCGATACCAGACACTACGGGGCGTATACGTAACATTTTTCCGCATTTGGTGCCTACTCACTTGCTCGATCTGTAGACGAGGATAGTGAGCAGCTTTCTGTCGGCCGAACGACCGATCGATGATTGGTCAAACAAATTGCTTGCCAGCCCCGCGCAGTAATACATACGCCGGTCCCCCAGCGAGAGTGGTTGAAGAATGCAAGGTCTGATCTAGTAGATATGTAGGAGCATAACTGAAGGAAACAAGAAGGGTATGTGAGTCGTGCATGCCAGCGACGCGTGTCTCTACTTTCTATAAAGACACCGTTGCTCCGCAATCAAAAACTCATAGTGAGACTGTTGTCCAAAGTGTCGCAAGGTTCACAAGTATCCCTTAACTGCTAGGCACATTTTAAACAAGGATTTGCATTTGGAACCGCACAAAATTTAGTTAACATAAAAACTGGCTGTTGGGGGATCCGAACCTCGTACCATCGGCGTCAGAAATGAACACTTTAATCACTGAACCCCGGTGTCCCTCTTCAGAGCTTGTACTTTAGATTTATATACATAATGAATGAATGAATGAATAAAAAGGAAAGGATTTACTTGTCTGACCCTTCCCGATGGTTGCATACCTTTCATTGCCACTGTACGCGATTGAACCCCGCCAGAAACCACTAGCAGCAGCACTGAAAACAACAAAACCCCCAAAAAAATACAAAGTCGCTCTGTGAAGGGTACAAAATGTACCGAAAAATTCCAACTCGCAACCAACTTGAGAATAACATTCATCTAAAACGAAGCAGATGCGAAACGACAAAACACCCTTCCAACCCCTGAGCACCCACAAACCGCCGGGAAAGAAAGAGACCAAAGACGGCTCTGAGTCTAGGAGACTATAAATAAAATTCTCATAGAGACAAGGGAGTCATACCGGCAAACAACACTCACACACGCTCACAATCTACACGCATATACCCTTCCCCGGTTTAGGGTTGTTCGGGGTCAGGATTTATACGACGAGGGGGTGAGTTTTTTTTTTCTCTCTTTTTTCCATCCGCGAGTTTTAGTTATGGGCATAAGAATAAATATTTTATTTCATAGTCACATACTTAAGAGCATTAAGGATGTTACTCCTGTGACTTCTTACGTCTTGTATGTATGTATGCATGAGTACCGTAATCACTTTGCCGAACGAAAAATTAAGGGATGCAATTAATGATCGCACCCTTTCTCCACCAGCCGACTACGTGGGACGGAACGAATGCCACATACCGTGAACGTGTACCCTGTGGCGCCCGAAAATGAACGCAATAAATTCAAAGTTTAGTCAGAACGACATGGAGTGGAAAGTAAAAACAGAAAAAGAAAATATTGCAAAGTGCGTCAGTGGAACGGCAGCAGCATCACTAGCAACAGTAGCACTAACAGTGGGCAAGAAGGTGAGTAATGACTTGTCCACCCATTTGCCCCCTCCACACCACAAGTTAGTAAAATCTCGGTCGGGAGACCCTGGAAAAACCCTATTCGGCCACATGTGAGGAAATAAATCTCAAAATTCGGGTTTAGTGCACTGCACACGTTTGCCAAGGACAAGAGAGAGAGAGACCAGCCAAGGGGTGGTAGAAGCAGGAGCGGGTAGAGTGTCCGGTATAGAGAACCCTCAATAAATGCATGACACGAGGGGACAGAAAGGGAACTGATTCCCCCAGGACAATAATATTAGCACAGGATGCTACGAGATGTACGATGTGTTTTCGGTTTTTTTTTTTTTTCAATTTGTGTTTCACTTTCCTTCCGTCAGCATAAGGGAGGAACACAACTGACTGTGAGTGTAGCACGTGCTGGTTTATAGCCAATAGCGTTAACAAGCGGTGGCATGTGTGGTGCGGGTTTTGTTTTGAATATCCCCTTATTCACCTTTTTCTTCCTTTGAGGATGTCTCTCTAAACAAAAGTGACTTGTGCTCGATGCTTTCCTGTTCCTTTCTCTGTTTTTTATTGGCGATTAAAACTAATTTTATGGCCCGCAGGGAAGGGATCGGGAGCTGTGTACTTCTGTAAACGACTTCTAAACAGTGTCAGACCGTTCCAATTGGAGGATCATTAGAGTATTTTTATTGAATTCTGACTAGGCCGACTATATATCAGTGCATCTGACAGCAAGATTTGGGCACACGTATTCCATTCCTGTCTGTTTACCATTGATCCAATTCTATATTTAGTTTTGGTGTTTACCTTGTTTACAATGCCTTACTCGAGGTAAGTTCCGAGTGTAAACAAATCGAAGTGCGTGTTTCAATGATAACCACCATCCATCCCTATGTTGAGAGGAGTGATGTAAACACAAAGGTGTCATTCAATTGGTTCGACTTGATTCAATGGTTATCGGTGAATACCCTTAAACGTCTGAACAAACTGTTCGCTGGAAAAAAAAATAACAAGGGCTGCCCCGCACCTACTACTTTGTACCGCCTTTCAAGCGTACGTAAGATAAGATTACACCCTGTCCCTTGGAAATAATTTCTAAAGCAAACACCAAGCACAATGGTGGAGGAAATGCTTTCGCAAGTTTTCTGTCAGATTCACGATAAAGTAAATGCTATTGCACCGTAAAACACAATCCAATTGGATGTGTCCTTAAATAAAAACGAAGATAACAAGACCCATAAGAACCGTCCATGTCAGTCGTTGAAGGAGTGCCTTTTTGATGGTTCATCGATTCCATAAATTTAACCTCACAATCACTCGTATCGTATCCAGTCCCTTAAACGAATTGGGAAACATGCCCGAGGTGGCACTCCCTTCCTATCCTCGTGTGTAGCGTGTGTACATGAAGACCTCATTGATTGAGGAGACTTCCAATTGGCTTCTTTCGTTCGTTAATTCTTAATGAATTTCTACTTCCTTGAGATGAAAGGAAAACAGAAAAAGTCAGTCGGCGTTAGTAACCCACCAACCGGCTAACCAAGCAGCTCTTTAGCGAATGAGGCATGGGAGAATGACACAGAAACTCATTTCTAATTATCCGATAATTTTCGTACATTATTTCGATTGACAATTGACAGAGGAGCGACGGGAATGAATTGATGTGGGCAAGGGATAAAACGAGCTTTTGGTACTAGTGTCATAGACTTCGCGACAATGACGTAAAGCTGACTGACTTTAACTTTTCCGACGTCCATCAAAAGCACTCACCACTCAGTGCCCGGGTGACTGCATCACTTATCATCACTTCCGCGTTATGTGAGGTAAACAATACCATTTAAAAGGCTTGAATATGGACCTGTGATGACCCCCACATCGCACCTGCATTCATCCGGGGAATTGTTATGTCACTAGAATTCCCTTCATCTTCATCATGATCGTCTTGTTCTCATTCCGTGTGTTGCATGCATAACGCCATCCGTACATCCTTGAAATGGTCTTTCATTTTTTATGTCCGTCTGGTTGTATCCTTTTCCTCGTCTTTTTTTTTCCTGATGGAGTTTTCCTTGATTTCACTTCCGTGAACAACATACATTCAGTGCACAAGCAAATCTCACTATCGTCATCAGGAATATTGTCCACATACATCCTGCATCTCGTTTTCCTACGGAGCACTCGTCTGCTACTGTAGCATTTAGCACACACAGATGTCACACAAACTCTTGGGAGACACATTGCAAACGTTGCAAAAATTACTGCACACACATAAATGTCCTTTGATGGGTTTGCTATGCTTCAAGGATCCTTCTAATCAGGACAATGAGCTTTTAGGTGTGGGCGGTTATGGTGGTGTCAAATCAATGATATGCCTGCCATGGTGCATCGTCATCTCGGAGACTTTGAAAAAATATCCTTCAGCTTGCTGGTTGTGATAGGCGTTTAAATACATCAGTTGCACCACATATCGTTTCCTCTTCCGATATATCCATTGCCTCATTGCTACTACTTTTATATAGAGAAATGGTCTCTGAATGGTGTACAACTCGATGGTTGGTTATGGGTTGTTGATGGCAGAATGTAATTGAATGGTTTCCTATGAGGTCATCGAGAAATCAGGTTAATGACTACTGCCGGGCAGTGGTTGTAAGGCCAACAAGGCTTTTCGTGAAGAATGCAATAGGCCTTAAACAGACGGTACCAATGGAATTCAAGCATTCCCTTACATCTCAATGGATTCCTGACTTTTTGATCGCACATCAAGGCAAAAAGACTTTCACGCAACAGAGCAGAAACGAATGTGCAGAATGTCACCACTAGCAGACGACAATGTCAATTTGTCATCCCCTCCGAAACCGTACTGCCATGTAAGTAACAAAGTGAACATATCCAGAAAATGTTGCACTCTTCCTGGTCATGTGGGTGACATGGCACCGTATTACTGTGTACTGTGTTGCTCTGTTGCAATTCTGGAACAGGAATCTGGGTTAACACAGATTTACTTATACGAATGCAAATATTTTGGTTTTTTTTTTTGGGTGTATCCGTGATTATATAAATGTATTTTATCCAAAGGGATTCCAACAAGGCTTCCATGAATTTTTCTGGCCAAAATCAGAATTGATAGCTAAATACATACTTTATTGCATATCTTTAGGCGGGAAATTATTTAAAATGTGATCATGGCGAAATGATCAACTGAATTTTGGCAATTGGTTCACAGGTGCGTTTGGTCCACAAAGGCATCCTTATTACATGGTTTAAGTCTATTACAGCACATAAGCTGGTTAAAGACTAGAATCACAGCATCTACTTGCGCAATTTTCTGACATTGCCCAGAGGTACATTCGACGTACCGATCGATGGCTTGAAGAGAAGGTTAGTGATGCTTAGGAGAGTCTTTCCACCTCCTCCTCAATCTCGCGCTTTTGACTCTCCTTCTTACTTCTCAGAAGCCCATAATCCTCACTTGTTTTACGTTCATGGAGCTCACGAACAGTTCTCGTCCGTCAATGCAGCGTAGCCATGTAAATATGTAGGCAATCTATTTGTCTACATAGGCCTGTCTACACTCGTCATCACAACAGGGATTTCTTGTAGGTGGTGACTTAAATCCGAACGAGATATGATCGGCAAAGATCCTGGAGGACTAAAACTCTTCGACTTAAGTCCTTTCTGACACTAGTCGAAAAGCGGTAGTCAATGACTTAAAGGAATTTATCTTTCATAGTTCCATAGTTTCAGCTCGTCAAGGGAGCTATCTTACTCAAGCCTACCAAAACCTGAGGCGTAAGGGCTCTTTGCTCGTTTAGATGGAAGTTCGGACATTTTTCGTGAAACAGAAGTCAAAAGAGTCACAAGTTATTTATACCACAAAAAAGTCAGCGGTGAAATGCTCATCTCAAACATTTAGGGAAAGAGTCAGACCTATGTCTACTCTTGCATATTGCAACTTAGAGCTTAGGAAAACCAAGTGAGTACCTTAGGGTACATATTGCCAGACTATTGGGTCTTCATCTACCGCAGCCCGATTCTACAGAGCTCTGTCTAAAGAGCAGACAAATTCATTGGGGCTTAGTCGTAAATTGAATGCCTGCTAGGCGAGAGGGAATCAGAAATCATGCACTACACCATCAGTTCCGTACTGCACCAATCACTACCCAACTTCTTAATAGTAGAACTAACAACCATCTGGTAGGCTCTCAACTGCCTTTAAGCCCTACAAAGCCCCAGGCAAAGACAGGGTTTATGCTCTAATTGTGTAAGCTCTAATTTAGTCACCTTTAGACATGAGGTAAATCCCTCAAATTTGGAGGGAAGCCAATCTGGTTTTCAACCAAAATTGGGAAATCCAGTGGGCTTCCATCTACTTGGTAATAGAAGTAGGTTTGAATTGAGAGGAGATCGCCATTTCCCTTCGATTATACTGGCTACGAATCCATGACGAGGGCCCACCTCATAGGAGCGCCGATTATTTCCCTCAGCGACCATTGAGCGGAAGATCTGTAGTTTAAATCTGTCCATAGTCAAGGACAATTCTTATACGAAAAAACTGTGCAACAACATCAGTTTTGAAGGAAAAATGATTAAAAATAATGATGACGAAGACATAACACTCGCAGTATAAGATCACTTCAAAATACATACTCTGTGTGTGCATTTCCAATATAACACCTGTGAACTATAATCAACGCGACAAATTCAGTCGAATCTCTCGAATCCTATCTAGGACAACCACCACCAAAAGAGTAGTGAACGAACATCTCCGACACAAACCATCTGCACCTCGTCCAGGTTGTGTGGCAAACTACCGATCCAATCGATCTGTTGAAACTGAAAGTTGACGATCCTCATTTTACGTTGTTCACCGCCGAGTAATATATAAATAAATATTTCAATACGCTTCCTGAAAAATTCGTAAAACCCAAAGATGAGATCGTCAACTGCGCCACACACACACTACCGATCTCAGGAAAGACAAATATTTTTGTTAACTTTCGATCTGTTGTAAACTGTGCCACACACATGCCGATCTATTGAAATTTCAACAGACTCTTGAACATGCGCGAACACTATTAAAAAAAATGTTTGGTTTCAGAGATAGTAAAAGGGTTTTCAATTAAGACGGGTAGATGTTGAAATAGAATAAAACAAGTTGTGTGTGAGGTATTAACGGAATTCTTTTTTCATTTGAAAGGCCCATGTATGCCATTATGACATCGTTCAAATGCCCACCTCGACTTCCTACAGTGACACGGAACCGAGCGATCCAATTTTCAATGACTCTTCCGCATAGATCCGACTGAATTTCAGTTAGGGCCTTAAGCACGGTCGATTGTGGTTTATTCGCATAGACCTGCGACTCTAGCGGGGTCAAATGGCATGACGTTGGTGCTCCTAGAAGCACATGTCGTCTAAGTCCTTATGCTTCAATTTCGGCCATACGAAAATGGTTATCATCGTTCTGTAGCGCTCGCCATTGACTGCCTCATCAACGGCTTTTTCGAAAAAGCCGGCCCAAAATTCACACCAAACGATAATTTTTCGAGGATGCATTGTCACCCAGTGAGCCTCGTGTGGGCTGGTGTCGTCCCATATACGGCCATTTCACTTGTTGACACAGCCATTCATCCAAAAATGAGGCTCAGCGCTAAAGATGATTTTTGACCATGAGAAGATTTATGGGCCATAATTGGGGTCCTCTTCCAAACGCTCTGAAGCCTAGTTAGCGAACAAACGGCGTTGTCTATGGTCATGAACGTTGAGCTCCTGGGTCAGTTGGATCTTGTATGGGTGTACAAGAGTCCCGATTCATAATTCGTCAAGTTTTAGTCTGCGAGAGGACAAGTTCTTGTGCACGAAGAATCGACTGCCTTGGGGTCTGTTATATACTTTCACGGACCGCGGCGATGTTCCCGGCCGATCTTGTGTTCCTTTGACGTACGAATATCGTCTGAATGACTGCCGAACCAGTGATTTCAAGGTATGATGAAGGGCCAGTATGTCTGCCGTAAAATGGGCGTAACGCGAGCAACGTTTGTACTAATGAACACTCATTTTGATAATAAAGTTTTATCGTTTGGACGTATAACTGGCCAAGGTGATTTGGCATCAGTAACTGAATAATAAACAACAGATTTGACAGATGTCACCGCAACAACATGACCGCCACAGGCTGCCAAAATGTACCCGCGCCAATTGAAAAACCCTTTATAAGCAGTAAAAGGTTGCTCAAAGTTAGGAGTCCTTTCACCACTTCTGTGGTCAAATGTCATAGATGAACTGCTCTACATGCTATCCGATCTAGGTTACAAAGTCACCAGACATGCCTTCTGTGAAGGGATTCTGTGAATCCCTGCCTGGTGTGTCAAAGAGGGTCTAACCTTTAACTCAAGCCTGGCTTAGTACCTTTTACTTTCGAGAAAAAATTACAGCTTTGCCTAGTAACCCTAAATATTGTAATAGAAATGAGAAGATAGTGTTCAAAAAATATCGGGAATTTTCCTTTTTAAAGATTTTAAAAAGGTTTAATCTACATCACATATCATCAATGTTATCCTCTTCAACAGAGCTCCCTTCTAGCCTACGAAACACTTCTGGAACTTAGTTTTTGGTATACTAAAAATCCATGTTCCATCACCTTCTTTAGCGACTTTTGAGTAAGCTTCCATGGCACACGTTTCGTACTCAAAATATCCGAGAAAATAACAATAACTTCTGGTGACAGGTGACAGATTATTAAACGACCGTTATACCTGCCCGTGCGCAGATACCTTTAGGCATGTTTAAGGTGAAAAAAATCGAGCGAACAAATGTGCGTCTACTATTTGACTAAAGCATGTACTCGTACGTGATCCTACAACAGGAAATAGAACAATGATTCTATTCCAAAGAGCGATTTGTTGAATGTGTAACATGAAACCTCTTCAAAGTACACACAACCAATTCGTGCGTTAATTCCCTTTTCCATCCGCCAGCGTTTCCACAGAACTAATCATCAAAGAAATGTAGATTGTTCATCGATAACCATGCCAGTCTTGATTTATAAATACCTCTTGCAAAAAGCTGTCCAACAGCCAATGCCACCCGTAATGACCTGCAAACCTAACCTACATTGGCTCGTCTCCAGCTCACAATGGCATAATGCGTAATCGATGACAATTACAACCGACAGTTGATCTAATTCGTCGTCTTCGAATGACAGGCAAAGCCACGCAATTCAATACGAGCGACTATCCATGTATTATGCATTACATGTGTGTTCTACCGAGCGATCGTTTGTCGAAGAAAAGGAGTAGCGTGGCCGCATGCTCATGAAAAGACCGACAGGTCTTATGCTTAAGCATGTCGTCCATCAATTTTATTATCCATAATCTCTTTTTGAATGTAAATGTTTTTTTCTTCCTTTCATTCCGTCTTTCCCTCTCTTCTTTCACGAGACGGCTAGGTGGAGGACCGTCAGACCAGGCGTTGTGTACGTACCGTGTAATGAATTAATGACCCCGGCATTGAAGTGGATGTGTTCAATATGATTTGTGTCAATGTTACTTATCTAGAACTGTCAAAGGAAATTTTAATGGATGTCTGTGCTGATATGGTTTAGGGCATTAAGCACAGCGGAAATATCACGTTATATTCGAAAGTGTTTTGTTTGATATTTGGTTTCAGTGGGTTTTTTTCAATTTCTGTTTTGACGTATGGAAGTCAACGCCCTTAAATGTGTGGTAATAGACGGAGCCGTCGACACTGACCTTTGACTGGTGGGGTATAAAAATTTGTTTTCTTTCGGGGATTATCTCGTGTGGACGGGTAACGCGGAAGACAGTATAATGGGCGTATTATTGCCTCATTGTGAGCAACTTACGGTGACTTAAAAATCGGCTCAGAGATTAGTAAGCTAAATGGACCCGTTTCTATATGATACCAGGGCATATCCGTTTCCTATAAAACCGACGAACCGACGTGGGTGAAATGCCGAGATTAAGTATGGCGACCATTTTTTGCATTGGATTATAATTCGCAGTAATATCTGACTGTGGGCTTACACCAATGGATGAATGGTGCACATCATGGGTCATCCAGCAAAGGATGTCATTTTCAATTCCGAGCCATTGCTGAACTATCAACAATCAACTTCTGTAAAGACGACCGTTGATAAGCAAAAATAAGGAGGGTAATATTTAAAATGCATTTTAATTCCATGAAAATATCGCGGACGCGTTTCACAAGGTTCGTACTTTTTGATCCTCTTCAAGTGAATTTAAATGCTAAGTTTGAACGCCGCGGACAGGTTAGTGACATAAAGGCTCTAAGTCGTCCGGCAAGATCAGCTGTATGAATCGTTGCATAAAAGTATGACTGAAAACCCAGGAATGTCCAATATCCATTTCGAGAGGAGCACAGTAATTGAGACAACCCACAGCAACTTGACACCGCATTTTACGTAAAGATCTTCGTCTATTGGATTCTAAAAATGAAGGCACAAGACCATGATTCTTACAGAGGATTATTCTGTTTGATAAGTCTCATCTCCTCTTGGCGGAAAACCTAAGATAAATAATGGAACGCCTTTTCATCCACGACGAATGCCAGTTTGGGACGATTTTAAGCCTGGAGGCGTTATGGGGCCATGTTTATTTCGAAAGTGCGACCGTTTTATTGAATGAATTGCGTTTTTTGCCTGAAATGAGTGCTATGGACATGGCCGGTGGATCAATTGCTCTATCGCGTGACATTTTCTTTGGACGTGTCATTTCTCTAAATGGACATTTCAGTCGACCGACGGGACACTTTTCCCACGTGGTGGACGTGGTGCAATGGTAATTATCATCGACTCTTGAGCGGAAGATTTGCAGTTCAAGTCTGTCCATAGCCAAAAACAACAATTATTAGAGAAGAGAATAAGAGATGCTCAAAAAAATGCTGACGAAGGCATAACACTCGCACCATAAGATCAGTTCAAAATTCATACTCTGTGTGTGCATTTCCAATATAACACCTTAATGACATGGAAACAAAATAAATTACTGTGAACTACTACCAACGCGACAAATTCAGTAGACTCTCTCGAATCATATCTAGGACAACCACCCCCGGAGAGTAGTAAACGAACATATTCGACACAAACCACCAGCGCTGCGTCCAGGTTGTGTGACAAACACCATAACAACGTACACTCTGCACGAACCCTATATAAAAAGGAACCATATCATCCAGCTATGGGAAGAACACGCGAAAACGTGATAAAAATGCTTGCACTTTGGATTCGGCTATACCACACCACCACATTTCAAAAAAATGTTGGGATTATTCTATTCATAATTTAAAATGACACCTCTAGTTGAATAACCCTATACAAGATTTTTCAGTAAGGAATAATTAAGATGTCTGGCTGAAATTTATTTCATGTATAGTAGACTTGTTAAGTTTTAGTATGGAAATCTGTCCCTTTCATACGACCATCGCGAGCACATACAGCGTACGACTTGTTGGAGGCAATTTCCTATCCCTCTTTCTCATCTGGTATAATCGGCCGCAATTTGGTAAACTGGCTTTCGATGGTGATCTTAAGCTTTCTTACGTTGTTGGCTTATTCGCATTGACGAATGACTTAACGTAACCTCATGAAAAGAAATCAACGGCGTTAAATCGAATGAAGAAAGTGACCATTCGACCGGACCATTTCTCGAGATTAGACGATTACCACACTTACCTTTCAATAGATCAATTGTTTGGCCAGCTTGTGGCACCATCTTATTGAGACCTCATATCACTTTCATAGTCTTCCAGCATGGCATGATAGCTAGCTCCTTTGACCATAACATGACAACCATTTTAATTGACGAAAAAATACGGTCCAATCACACCTCCCTGAAGCACATGGGGATTTGTTTTTATTCGATAATGCATAATTTGCTTCTCTTCAAACTTTTTCAGAGCTCAACCGGAAAAGTTCCGGCGCCTCAAATGGACAAAAGGTTAATTTGAACTTGTAAGGGTTTAGACTGAAAGATTCTCAATTCCTGTGAAAGGTGTAGAATCAACTGATTTGACTAATTTTGATAACTGGGAGCAGTGCGCCTGGGACCATCAAGGATGGGTCGCTTGCCTGATAAGAAGTAAGGTAAAGTTCCACCGGTCGAAGCACAGAAAATATAGTAGCCGTAACTGATTCAGTCTTTAAGCCAGAAGTTCGGTCTTCCTTTCCTTCTCGAACCAGGAGGCTTGGATTCGAAGATCCTCTTAGCTGGAGCGTTAGTAATCATGCGCTCAATGTGGCTAAGCCAATGTAATCGGCGGATTTTTGCTTTCCGGACTATGTCCACATCTTTTTACAGCTCATAGAGTTCGCGGTTGAGTCTTGTCCTCCATTCGCCTTCCTCATAGTTATGACCGAATATCCGTCGCAAGAATTTTTCCTTCGAAGGAGGCCGGAATCAACTCTGCCGTCCTGCATATCGTCCTGCTATGGACGAGGGTTTTGTAGAATATGATTTTGGTCTTACGAATGAAGAGTTTTTACCTCAATTGTAGCTATATGCTTGCAGCCCCAGACTCTGACCTTTGAGAGCCCATATCTCCATAATTTAGTCACTTTTTTTGAATAAAAGGTCGTTATCGTGATCAGCGTCGAATGGAGATGTCATGTTTCCGCGTTTACTTTCAGGCCAGGTCGACTCGCCTACTCCTCAATCGATTCGAAGGTCTCTACAACGTCAAGTTGGGAGCACGCAATAATGTCTAAATCATCTGCGTATCCCAACAGTTAGACCGACTTATAGAAAATGGTGCCTTCCGTGTTTTCACTTGTCCTCCACTCTATCTGTTTAGTACCAGATTGAAGAAGTTATACGCATCACCTCGCCGAAATCTGGTGCATGTTTCTAATGGTTCTGAGGTTCTTGAACCAAACTGCTCGGTGTATCGCGGGTTTTTCAGTGTGGTGCGACACACTAATGCGTCCATCGCGTAAAATAGTTCTGTGCGAAGGAAGCTGTCATATGCAGCTTTGAGATCGATTAAAAGAGGCCGCAAAAAGGCTTAAGACGTACGCTGGATAAGATCTTATGCGTAACATTTAGAGGGATATACGAGGGTGGTCCGATAAGTACGTAGCCACACCGCCAGATGGCGCCAGTGTCGCAATATCGTGTAGTAGATTCTAGTAGACGGCTACCGTTGAAATTTCAGCCGGATCGGACTCGTAGTTTTGTTTTGACCGCGTGTGGGAGTGATTTTAGAAAAATGGAAAAAGAGCAATATCGGTCGGTGATTCGATTCTTGTTTTTGGAAGGGAAATCGCGAAATCAAAGAGCGTTTGGATGCTGTGTACGGTGACTCTTCTCCTTCGATGGCGACCATCAAAAATTGGTTTAACGAGTTTCAACGTGGTCGCACGTGGGTTTTTGATGAGCCACGTCCAGGTGCCCCGAAAACGGCTACCACGGAGGATAACGTAACAAAAATGCACGATTGGCAGACCGCCATTTGAAGGTGCGCGAGATAGCTGAGACAGTAGGCATTTCAAAAGATCGCTTGGGTCATATCCTGCATGAAATTATGGGCATGAGAAAGCTATCGGCGCGATGGGTGCCGCGTTTGCCCACTCCGGACAGCAAGCGCAACCGTGAGACCACTTCAGAGCAGTGTTTGACGCTGTTTAAGCGCAATCCGAAGGAGTTTCTGCGTCATTTCGTGACAGTCGACGAAACATGGATCCACTGGTACACACCAGAGACCAACAGAACAGTCGAAACAGTGGATTTCACCCGGCGAACGTGCTCCGAAGAAGACGAACCTGGAGAAGGGCAAAACGGTCACAGGGCTGTACTATGCCAAATGATTGGGCCGATTCGACGCCGAATTGAAGAAAAAACGGCCCCACTTGGCGAAGAAAAAAGTGCTCTTCCACCATGATAACGCACCGTCTCACACCTCCGCCCTCGCCACGGCCAAATTGGTCGAATTGGGCTACGAACTGCTGCCCCATCCACCTCGGTAGTTGGCGCACAAGGTAGGATCACCTTTTTGTGGATGGAGCTGATATCCCAGTTGTCGGGCATACTTTCATCTTCCCAAATTCTGCAGATGATCTGGTGCGTGCTCCCTACAAAAACTTAGCCGCCAGCCTTGAAAAACTTTAATAGCCGTGACAACTTCTTCAATGCTGGGTGGGAAGAATCCTTCATCGCCTGGAATTGAGATTTCTTCGTTCCCTACCACGCTCTCTATTGCTTGCCCGCTTAGGAAGTGTTGCTTGAGCACATCCACCATTCCCTACAAGTCAGTAACAAGTTTACCTTCGCAATTTCGAAGGGCGTGGTGCCATTCTTATAACAGGAACATTTACTTATGAATATATTGCCTTTATCCACTATAGCATGCACAGCCTGTCCGGTGGGACGATTGTTAGGATCGAAAATTGGAGTAAGCGTTACTAAAGTTGCGAACACCGACTCAGAAATTCGGAAGTAATTTTTAATGATTTCTGAACGTTGCTTGTTCGTGATGATAAAAATTCACTATGATAAAAATATAAGTCTTAATTGACGTTTTCACAGTGACAGATCAGAAAAAAAGTTTAAGGGTGCATTCGCATCAAATTACGAAATTGTTATGTCTGTATTGAATGCCTTGTACTAACGTTGTTTGATTTCACCTCAGACCATATTGACCCTCAATTTGCGCGTTTAGTGATAGTCCAACAGGAAAACAGAAATTTGAAAGTTCTGTCAACTGTCAACTGTCAACTGGTATTTCGCCAACCGTCAACCGTCACATGTCAATGCCATTACCATAGTTACGATTTATAATCCTTGTCATTACTTTGACATTACCATGCCCATCGCGTCGTTATCTGACATCAATACGTCTGTCCTCATCAGTCCATGCCTTAAAATTGAATCCAAGCATAATTCAAAAATTAAACAATTGGTCAATCAAATCCACGTAATCTCCGATGCGCGATCCGCGATGCGAATGAGTAATGACAGCCTCATGACTTGCGGTCAATGTAAGATTGTGCAAAACCGGTTACGAGTGAATAATAAAATCTTTCGCTAAATTCAAAAATGTACTGCGCACATGGACACGACGTATTTGAATCTGAATCGAAGAGAGAAACCGTGATGGCCACCCATTAATCTGGTGCCCATGCATAGGTGTTGATTTTTATCGTACCATCGGTATATTCGTGCGCGATACCCGTATACCGTTATAATTAAATCATTTCCAAAACAACTCCAATCACCGGCATCCCACACTGCGACCACGACGACTATGCCACAGCAATAAGGCCAAGCGAATAGCTTAAAAAGATTAAGAAGAACCACTCCATGCATCTGTACACAACAATACAACGAGCGCGGGATGTTGGAGGTGGAATTAAATCTCAGCATCCCGCCAAGAGAGACGATGACGCCACAAAAGCAAACAAAACCAAAAATCAAAAAATAACGAAAACAAGAGGATAAGAAGGAAGCATAAAGCAAAATCGGAACACAACAAGATGCCGTGCTTGGACTATGTACTCCGCTCCGAAGGTGGTACAGGGAAGAAGCGTGAAACCGGTTCGATAAGAGATGATCCCATAAATACTGGATTCAAGCATCACCAATACGAAGACTTCACCATCACCACCTGAAAGTTGGTGGTGTTCAGTTACGACGCTGATGACGCGGCACAACGAAAGAACGAGAAACCGAAAACGGGGCGACCATGAGCGTTTTTATTAGCTTTCCCAACTTTAAGGGTACGAACGACAAAATATCAGTTTAGTTGCAATCAGGGAGGATTAGCAGTAGCTCAGTGCATTTGTTGCACGGAACTTAAATCACTTTTTTTATGGGTGCTTCGGATGTTTTATTGTTTATCGCTGGCACGTTCAATAGGACCGTAAGTCACAAATGCAGAACATGGTTTTCGATAAAGCGCGCGATTACGATGCGTTTTGGGAGCGACAATTTTGATGACAGTGGGAACGTGGATTTTAAAACTTTGGCAAGAGCTGTCGGTGGGAGCTTATGCGCAACTTTGTTTCCAATTTTTGTTTGTACCATTTACCCGAGACGGGGTGAGCATTACGACAACATTTTGGTTGAACTTCCGTTGAACTTCATGGACTTGCATTGACTATATCGGCGTTGGGGCGTTGCGCGTACGATTATGAAATCTTAAAGCAACGCTCCTGTCATCTTATTAAAGAATTCCAAAACGCGCTGTTAGTTCAAATGCATTTTGCTCTGCGCACGGGTTATTCCTGATCGTGCGCGAGTGGCAGATCGCATGGCTTCTCACCGGGCAGGGCACGTTCGCCTCGCTTTCATCTGGTCACAGAAACGACATGAAAGACGGAATAAGAGAAAGAAAACCGCATGTATATGTATGTCGATGCTACGCTTCAACAGTCGTCTGAATAAGTACGTGTGCAACAGAGTGTGGACGAGGATGTTGTACAAGTCTACGCGCGCGCACACGCTTGATTTTCATTTCACATCGGCTGCAATGTGAATGGATAGATGGATGGATGGATATCGGATGGTTGCACATCACCATTGTGCTGCATATGCGAGTGATCGTATGTGACATGGCGCAGCGGGTTTTACGCAAATTGATGATGCAACGATTGGCATTGTGGGTCGTTACACTTTCCAAGTGCCTCGCGACTCACTTGGTAAGTTGGCAGCTTGGCAGCGCCGCGTAGCACACGCGTGATTGTGCATTACACTCGAATGTCAAGGAATCAATCAGTTAAATATGATTAGTTGTCACACATGCGGGCTAAGCCACGACGAGCTGTGTCGATTACATTCGAAGAAATAACGCATGTGAGACAGATCTGTGTTACAAGAGACGTTTGCTACGGCGGGAAATGGGACTGCTTGCGGCTGGGAGTCATTGACTTGATTGTCATTAATCATAAGGCCTTTTCACTCCGTGTCTATTTGCATATTTGGGATTTCACATAGGAAGATAACTCGGGAAGTAGGAAGTGATTTTATGTCGTCGATGGCGACGTAACGCACCAACGCGGGAAGCTCACTCAAGCGCGACGCAAACAAAATCGAATTAACACCTTTTACGAGGAGAGTTTGGACTTTACAATCGGATCCATTGGTCATTATTCAACAACGTTCATTGAAATTCGAACTGAGTGTTGGTCCATTGGCTCTGGCTATAAATCTAGACAATGTCTTCGCGCATCAGTCTCATATCTCCTTCCTTATCTCCGATTTTCTCTCAATTAAAATCCTGTTTAATTTATTAGCTTCGTGTTGCAAGGATCGTAGTCATCACTCGAGCATGTCATTAATTCCGCGTCTTGAAAGAGTTTTCTCCATCAGCGTCTCCTCATCGGTGATGAGCCGCCTTGCGCATGCATAAATGAATAAATAAACTTCGATCGAGAACGAGTGGCATTCCCATTGCCGTGAATTTATTTTGTTTATTCGATTGTGTGAATGTTGGTTGACGCTCGATCAGACCGACCTTGGAAGGCATCTGGGATATGGTAGTGGTATAAGCACTTCTTCGTGACTTGATTTGTTTATCAACAAATTCCTGACTCGCAGCAGAACAAGGCTGATGTCATCAGGACTCGGAAAAAAACCGTCACGGAAAAGTATGGGTAAAAAAGCGGGTCGAGGTTGTGTAGTCTCTAAGTGAAGGCAGTCATAACGGGTGGGCCAATAAAGCCTTCATACCAAACCACAAATTATATGCTGTGAAGTGGTTTTCCATTCATTTTGGACCTTGAAGATTGGTTCTAATCACTTTTTGAATAATCGCGTAATTTTTTCCAGTTTGATTAGCAGCCATTTCCCTACAATACAGTCTTTCAAAGCTTCCAGAGTCTGTGGCTTGATGAGATAAATTTTGGACTCTAAATAACCCCTACAGAAAAAAGTCTGGCATTAAACTAGGAGATCACAAAGGCTAGTCGAAGCGATCGAGGAACAAAAGTGAAAATAAAGCGATCGTGGTTCGGACTTGTTGAAACCAAAAGTTTCATCAGTCAGAATTGGCTCCTATATCATGGCCCTCCATTGGCGGTTATGGTGTTGTTTTAAAGGAAGAACCGTCCAATAGTTACATGATGATCATGGCAAGGTCCCCCCTCGTTGATTCGACAATTTTGTTTATTCAAATCGCTCATCACTTTGTGTCACGATCACCCATGATCACAAATAATCCAAGCGATCGTGGTTTGTCGTTTATAGTATAGTAAAAGAATAGCTTCCAATTCTTAAGAATAATGTGACGGAGGCATGTGCGAAGAAGAGCCGCGACTCGTTGTGATCAGTGATCTCTCAATGCACTTCTTGTCTGCTTTAAGGCTCAACCATGACAGACTCATGCGGGCCTACTAGAACGTCCCATTGCATGAAAATCGTATGGCATGACCATATTGGGATTATACTTGAATTTTTGTTAACTTAAATGGACTTACGAAAGGCCCAATGAAATACACATAATTCTGACAGCTTCAATAATACACGAAATACAGGTAAACCGAAGGTCAGCAAATTGATAGTTCATTAGGTTCAGTTAAGCTCACTTAAGTCTATTATGCCTCTCTTGAATGTTCCATCAGACCGCTTTGGGCAAGGGCGGCCTTTATGGTTTTCGTATTATCGAGATTACCGGTGGTGATACACTTTTGAGGTAATTGCCTTATGGTAAGGGCGTTTTGTTCACACGATATTTTGTACAGTAGACGCGTTACAACTGAAAACAGTTTTTGAATACAAAGCTGCACGATAACAGCGCGATTGCTGTTCCATGACACAATTTCGCTAACACTGAACGTGGGCTGTCGTAAGCCGATCTGAAAACAGACGAGAGAGCTACAATATTGCCAGATGCCGAAGGTATAAATGACTCACTCTGTACAAGAACTGCCTGAAGCTATACAGAAGCGTTTATAAAAACCAAAAATAATAACATTTTGCATAAACCTCAGATTTAGGAAAGGGGATACTACAAGGGCATTATTTAGAAGACGGAGGGCTATTTCTAAATTCGATAGAAGTTTCCGAATCGGTGCTGTAAACTCAGGAACTCATACCCGCTAGTTATTTTTATTATTATTACCGATAATTTGGAAATCGGAAGATCACAGCCTCGTTGAAAACCCTCTGCCAAGCCTCCCTGTCGCGCATGTGTGCCTTCCATGTTTCGCTGCTCTATTCCACCCCTTATAGGTCCATCCCTATATTACACTCCCAACTACGGCACGGTCTTTTTCTTCCTCTTTGTCCACTCATTATTCTTTTGATTGTTTGTCCACTGTTCAGTCGTTCCACATGTCCTTTCCATTTTAGTCTTCACACTTTTATTACTTGAACAATGCCGAATAAAGTTCCTCCAGTTCTTGATTTTGTTATTTTCTCCATTCACTTGTATTTCGTCCTATTTTCTACCATTGGACCTCCTTACGATCCTGTTTTTAAAGACAATTAAGGCAACTATAGAGTGACTTTTTCATCAACATTACGGGAATACTGTGGCTTGGTCTCGAGTTTCGTATTCTGACAACCAAGTCATCGAAATCCTTTTCATCTGGTTTTCTCTACTTTCGTACTAACAAGACTCCAATGCCATGGTGATTTTGAGAAACTGTCTACCTCTTTGTTCAGTCCTTTCCTGAGTTCTGGAGAAAGACGTATTCCACCAGGTCACCAATCAGACAAATATTTCCGTCCCTCCAGTCGATCGTTTCTTTTGTGTAAGACACTCAAGTGCAAGCTTGACCTGCACATTCGCAAGCTCCCAAGACATAATCAAACTTTTCAAACTCACATACTTAGAAGGACACCGTGATTCCAAGATTGGTGAGCTGGCATCTGACGCCGACGACAAGTGAATAGTAGTGATGGTCAAGACATCGTAATCATTTCGCGGTGTTTCTCATAGAGGAGTACTGACAAAACCCCCTGTAGTATAATTGTCTGAAAAAAGCTTTTGGAAATTCACCTTTCGGGTTTCGAGAGACATGAATCCCATACAGTCCGGTCTTCAACGGGCAACATTAATAATGAGCTCACAATACACCTATCTCAAGGATAAATCCACAGAGACGGCTTTAGACGTGGTAATGAGTGCCGCTTAGATATCTATCAGCTTTAAGGCGTCTTCGGATTTGTTTTGGCCAAACCCTAAGTTCCTATTTTTTTTTGGAAGTAGAACTAGAACTAGATAATGTTTAAGCTCGAAATCGTAACTATCCAATCGCAATCGGAAAATAGTCCAGACAGAGGCTCATAGTCAGCAACTAAGTTCTATTCGTTTTGGACAGCAAGACCATACGTGGTCACTCATGTGGAAAACTTGGTCATCCGCTCTATAGTAGGTAGAATCACAGATAGGGCTTTGGCTAACGTACGCGCTTGAATCACAGACGGCCATTTAAATGAAAACCAAAAGAAAACAAAACTTCTATTGCTAACAAGCAGATCTTATCCTTTTCCATTCTCCAATGCAAAACACTTGGCGTCGGTGGAGATCCGAAGTTCAACTTGAAATCTAATATAGAAAATCAGCTAAAGAAAGGTAATGCAGCTTTCTATGTCTGCAACAAAATATTAGAAAAAAACTGGGAACGTCCCATCTTTACCTATGGCTTGCTAGTTTGGTGATCGTAAGTTCATAGTGATCAAGATCTAGCAAATGTGTCGAAAATGGTTTGCATGTTTTAAGAGTGGTAGTCTCGACTTGGAAAACAAGGAACGATCTGGACAGCCTCAAAAATCGAAGACGAAGAATTTGAAGAACATTTAAACATTATCTGAATCATTATAGAAAAACACCATTACGACAAGGGAATGCTCGAAAAGCAAGAAAGTTGGGTCCCACATGAATTGATACCAAGAGGCGTCGAAAAGTCTTTTTTCACCCCCGAACCGAAGACTCTTTGGGGCGGAGCTGCATTGTCCATGCGCTCTACATGGTTCAACTAGATCCAAAAGCCTCGTACTAGGCTGCTGGAGACTCCATACAGTTCTTCCTTGAATGTTCTCCTCCAAACTCCGCTTATACAAACAGGACCATAGATTGAACACAAAATTTTCCTCTCGCAGCGACAAAGGGCATCCTCATCCGTTTTCGTTAAAGTCAAGACCTCTGTGCTGTAGAGGAGGACCGGGATGATTAAGATTTTGTATAGCGCAGCCTTGGTCTTTCTAGAGAGAGCTCTACTTCTCAATTGCTTCTTGAGCCCAAAGTACTAACGGTTAGTAAGAGTAGTTCTGCGTTTTCGCTCAGCGCTGGTGTTGTTGTCGCTGGTCATAAGTGAGCCAAGGTAGACGAAGTCCTTGACCACTTCGAATTATAGCTGCCAAGAAGGACATTTTGGTCGAGACGTCGGCCTTATGCGTCTTTTAATAGCATAATTTGGATTTACCCTCACTGACATAAGACCCATTTTGGCCACTTCTGCCTCAATGCTCAAAGCCTCATTGACGTTTCGCTGTATCCTTTCAATCACGTCGATGTTATCCACGTACGCAAGCAATTTTGCAAACTTGAAATATATCATACCTTTTGTGTTGGTTAGTGTTGATAAAGTTGCATGACAGTGTGTCGCCTTGGGTAAATCGTCTTTATGCACACTGGCATACGCGGCTTTAAAATCGACGAATAAGTGATTGGTGTCGATTTAGAATTCTGGGGTCATCTCCAAGATCCACCGCAGTGTGGATATTAGGTCTATTGTGGACTTGCTCGACCTGAAGCCGTATTGTTGGAAGCCGATCAGGTTATCCACAAAAGGCTCTGAACGTTTGATGTAATAGCAGAATGGGAAGCGATATTTGAAACGAATAGTCACAGATTAGACTCATTACAATCGTGATTAAACGTCGAAGCAAAATATCCTTAGATCCAAGCTCAAGCTCAAGATCAGAAATGTGTCATCTCGTATGAGCTCATCTGCATGTCAAAACGTGTCAGAAACTCTCACATAAAATCTGATTTGATTGTACCAATCGACAAGTGATGACCCGTCCAAGCAAAACCTGTTTCTTATGAAGATTGTAAAAAATGGATCGATTCGTGGATCCATACGAGGAAACTTTTTTTTGATGGGCTTCGCGCAGGTACAAGAGTTGCGCTCTTATGATCTTTGTCACACAACTTGGACGAATTGCAAATGGTTTGTGTCGAAGATATCCATTCAATACTCTCCGGGGGTGGTTGTCATAGATATGATTCGAGAGATTCGTCTGAATTTGTCGCGTTGGTTGTAGTTCACAGTAACTTATTTCGTTTCCATGTCATTAAGGTGTTATATTGAAAATGCACATGCTGAGTATGAATTTTGAACTTTTTTGATCTCGCATTCACAACTGAGGTTGTTGCACAGTTTTTTCCGTATAGAAATTGTTCTTGGTTATGGACAGACTTGAACTACTAAAGTTCCCCCCGACAGTCGGTGACGATTACCATTGCACCACGACCACCACCACTACATAGTAACTTATGATACTATCAAAATCAAGGATTAAATCATCCAAACCGTATGATGAGAGCAGAGCTCTGCCACAAGGGCATGCGAATCTGGCCACTGTTTTCACAGGGAACACTACCATTGTGCACTTGTGTAGTACGACACTTATCTACCTCCTCTAAGCTGGGGGAACAATGAAAGGACAAAGCGGCCTCTCTTAGTTAGCCAAGCTCAAACCCGCAGCCTATACCCCCACCGAAAGCATGGATCCCCCTGAACCACCACCTTTTTACCGAAGCTAACAAAAGGCGGGCCAAACCAGCCATATCTAGGAAGCTGATCCTTCTACTCGAATAGTAGTATCCACAGCCCTTTAAACAGACAACATTCACATGGTCAATTTAGTCAAAATCGTGGCAATCAGATTAAGCTACTGGCCAACAAACACTCACGCTGCCAGACTTAGCAGACCCAAGCGAAGACAAATCTGTCCCACTTACTCTGCAAAGCCCAGCACTTGTAGAACTCAGGTTCCGCTCGTCTAAATCTCTGTCTTGCCTGTATAATCCACTTTCCTTACATCAGATGCCGAAAATTAACATCATTAATGGCGCTCCAGGACTTCTGATGCCGACAGCATAGGCTTCGAGCCCCGCTACAGCTAAGGCATCTAAACTACATTTGCCCAGCCCGTGGAATCACAAATTTCCCGTGAGTTCTTGAATATCATTTGAACATAATTTTGAGAATTTCATTCGAGCATCAAAAGAGACGGATAAATGCCAAAAGACCCCATCCCAGTTAGCTCATTTATCACCGACTAAGACGTCTCTCTGCCTTCATTTTTCTCATTCAAAATACCTCTCCTGATAAATCACGAACCTACCCCAACGGATTCAGCTGTAAACTACGGCCGAAGGGATCCCTAATAGCCGCAACAACTTGTTGCTCCACTCAACAGCACGCACACCCCAAAATAATTGCCCCAAGAATACGATGAAGCCACTAACAGACTCGCACACCTGCTTCTCCTTATGAATAAATTAATAGCCTCGCAGCGATAAGTGCGAACAAGAATACGAAGAAAGCATAATTTATATCAAGGGAATCCAGAAGCACATGAACCCCATCCATCACTCATGCCATCATGTTGGCGAGCGGCCACTATTCCTTCGATTCCTTTTCGGATTTTTTTGGCAGTTACAACGAAGTGGATTTGAAAATAGCAATCCCTTTCACATTTCGCGTTGTTGTGCTCCTTGCGGTCCATAGAAATTAACCACGGGCACACCAAAGCGGAATTGGAACAAGCAGGAGTCGGCCTTTGGACAAGCTCCATCGGAAAACCAGTTTCAACCAACATTCCGTGAAGAAAACGAAAAGCAAAACTTGAAAACAAAAAACGTGAGAATCAACAAAGAACAACAAAGAATGGGAGAGAACAATGAGAAGAGAAAACAACGAAAGGAGTAAGGAGTTGGAGTACTCGTAAGTAAGATCAGAAAATAAACAAATAGACTTACCATCATGATTGTAACATAGAAACCACGTACCGCTCGCGAATGAATACTATTGCAGATGAACAGATGAACCGGCCAACACAGCAGGAGAAGAATCTTGATGCCGTACAAGTCACAAATCCTTATAGAGTACCGGGACACTTCTTGCACTCGTATGTACACACAAACACGCGCGTTTCGCTTTGTAAGACGACGGAGCACAGTGCACTTTCGAGGTTCCACGTCGAGACCCCTTTTCGTTTGTTCCTTGTTTTTCGGATAGTCGTCGTGTTGTCGTGAACACTTGGAACAAGCTGTTTTGTATATGTACGATGTAGCACACAGCTCTTGGCAGTAAACACCCACGACAGTGCGATACAACGGTAGCGAGTGCGAGATTCGGGAAAAGTATAGAAAGGCTGTACGGAAGCCTTTCTCGCGAACTTCACTGTGTCACCGTCGCGCCTCGGTCGTATGTGCCTCGAGACCTTTCAGTTTATTGCTAATTCACGATTAACTCGTGAAAGTTGGGAGAAAGAGGTCTTCCGTCGGTGCTCCTGTAGAGGATAATTCGAACTACAACGTGTCGGCAGATTAGACAATTTTTTTCAGTCTCAAATTCTCTAATCTTTTCTTAGAAGCCTATCTCTCACAATCGCTCTCCGCCGAGTTCACATTCGACTCAAGTAATCCTTCAAAAATAAAAAATAAAACGTCACACGTCACTCATGGAAAAAACGCCCGCGATTATTAACGGGTCTCTTTTTCAAACACTCCGCGAGATGAAAATCGAAAGAAATAAAAAAAAACACACAAAACCGAACGTAAAAATACAGAACCCACTCCCGAGGAACTTAAAACCTAAATCACGATCGCTCTCAATCGCGGCGCCGTGGTAACTAAACGTTTCGATGCCGGTACGAAGCATCACCTCCACTCCACCGATTCACTTAACTCGGGCTGCACGGTTCCCTTTCCCACTGCCTTAACCCTATGGTAACGAAGAAAAAGACAAAACGAAAGGAACCACCAACACTCCACTCAATGTTGCTGGCGCTGTTTGCTCTTTTACTGCTGCAGTTGGCTCCAACACGAGTGCAATTGCATCTTGTGTGTTCCATCGTGAACGACGCGCCGATGCATCGTGCTGTACAGCCCCCGCCGCTTGTGATTTCTGGGCTCCTTGTACTTCAGCTCCAAGCATAGTGTCACCGCCACCTACATACGTAGTTGGTTTTTCATGCTCTTATTAAATAGTTCACGGCGAAGCATGGAGCACGAAACTACGTTTTAGTGTTTTGCTCTTCGTTTCGTTTCTTCACTTTCCGTCACTCCTTCGCACTGGGCGTGATGTCGTGTATTGCACGTTATTTGCCTTTATCGAATTGGACATACAAACACGCTCGCAAAGGAGAAGACAAGAAACCGAAGCAGCACAAAACGGAATGTGGAAAGTGTTAAGCCAGAAGCAGGCAATCGATAGGTGGGAAATGTAAACAAACCGCAGAGAGCGAGCTAGGGACAACGAGCGATAAAGAATCAAGACAGCAACTTGGTCATGGTGAATGGGGGCAGAAGCAACAAGTTGTTGGTGTCGATAGGGGGGTGGATACAGTGGGGAATAAAAAATATGAAACGAAAACGTGAATGATACAAACATTTCCAATTTAAGGGACAGATTTCCGATTCCGATTGGACAAACTGTGCCCTGACTGGTAATGGACCCTCTTTAAAGAGAGTTTGGAGTCTCAACACAGTCTCAATCAACAAATTTCTTCACCTCTGACTAGTTGCTTCCAATGCCACACTCCAGGCACGTAGATAGGTAGGTACCAGTGACTTTCTGGTATTATCGACTAAAAGCTTCGTTTTGATGCCACGCTTAGATGAGGTTAACAGGGGAGTATTACTCAAACGCATCCAGCAGTGTGTCAAGCCTGACGTCGTGGCCTATACTGACTTTCACGATTCTGGCGAGATCGGAACGTCTGGATGATTTGGCCCACCCAGCTGTACATAGGAAGTGTTTCAGCCGAAGACTCATAGGTCTGAGGCAGATTTTGGAAGTGGACTTCCACATTGTCCGCATACTAGAAGCTGGTTAACAACTATGAGTCGTGAAAGAGGTGGGATGACCGAGCATCTAGGAGTTTTCTAGCCGTAAGACATGGATTTGGGCGACCTCTGGTTCACTCAGGATGGCGCGCCATGCCACACAGCCCATACCACAATCGATCTGCGCTCCCAAATCGTGTTATCAGCTGTATTGGCGATGTCAATTGGCCGCCTCGGAGCTGTGAATCGAATCCTTTGGACCTTTTTTTTGTGGGGAACCGTGAAGGACCGATGTTATGCCAACAATCCGGAAACGATTTAAGCACTTAAGGCCAATATCATTCAAGCAATCCGTGAGCTACATCCCGCAACCATCATGCCCTACTGGGAAGCCAGCCGAGGCGACCACTTGAACGACGTTGTATTTTATAATTAATGGGAATATTTGATCTTACTAATAAAGCCATAACACATGGAAAAAAGTTAATTTTGTTCATTTTATTGCATTTTTAAAAAGAAACTTGTGTTTGGCCCACCCTTTAGATAATTCTGGTTTCAAACATGGCTCACTCACTCATTCTACATTCCCGAGACTGCATCAAGGCTAACAGGCCTCAATCAGTTCTTAGGCTCAGCTGAGCATGATGATGCGTCTAGCCTCCGAAAAATTCTGTGAATTCGGCGATTTGACGCCCCATAGGGACACTTTATTAGCTTAATGCCAGCCTTGACAAAAAAAAAACTTAATTAACTTATTAACTAGGTGGAAGGTGATTAAGAAAAGAGTGAAGGGTTGTGGTATAAGGCAATTCTAATTCTGGACTTTTCGATGCGAAGGTCGAAAAGATTGGTGTTAGCTTTGCGCAGCATTCTGGACATTGGTTCGTGGTAGCCATAATGAATGTTTATACGGAAAAGGGACAGGAACAGAAGGTAACATGGGTTGGTGTTAAGTGGTAGGGATGGTCGTGGTGCAATGGTGATCATCACCGACTGTTGAGTCGAAGGTCTGTAGTTCAAGTCTGTCCATAATCAAGAACAAACAATAAGTTGTGAATGAGAGACGATCAAAAAAATGCTGACGAAGACATAACATTCGCAGTATAAGATCATTTCCAAAATTCATAGTTTTGGTGTGCATTTCCAATATAACACCTTAATGACATGGGAAAAAAAAGTTACTGTGAACTACAATCAACGCAAGAAATTCAGTCAAATCTCTCGAATCATATCTAGTACAACCACCCCCCGGAGAGTAGTGAACAAACATCTTTGACACAAACCAATTACCATAAAACCATAAAACGTACACCTGCACGAACCCTATATAAAAAACGAGTCATGTGCAATAATGTGGAGGTGTCAATGTTACCACTCAGAAGGCCGTAAATAAAAAGCATATGTGCAACATCACGTCGTTCTTTAAGGGGTTGGGGCTTGATTAATTTTAGGCGATTCGTATAAGGTGGTAAGGGTCGGTTCAGGGAAGGCCACGAGGGCAAAACGGATAAACCTGCGTTGAATGGCTTCAATACGCATAGTATGGGATTCGTAAGAGGGGGACCAGACTTGGCTAGCACATTCGAGAAGGAGCCTAACGAAAGTGATGTATAATGATTTCATAACGTAAGGATTTGAGAATTTTTTGGACCCACGTTTCACGAAACCAAGGACAGAGTTGGCACGTTTGATGATGTTGTCGATATGGAGGCGAAAGTTAAGTTCAAATAAGAAGTTGATAGGGGAAACGGGTGGTGAGGAAGAGTGTTTGCGGGAATAGGTGATGGCACTTACTGACATTGAGCTCGAGATGGTTTTTTTTGACACCAAGTAGTAAACCTGTTAAAGTCTGATTGGAGTGAGCACGAGTCAACAAGGGAAGATATGTGTTTAAATATTTTCATATCATTGGCATATATGGAGAGCTGAGGGTTCAAAATAACGCTGCCAGCATCATTAATGACTAGAATAAATATCAATGGGCCGAGATGACTACCTTGTGGGACTAGGGTGGTAGCATTAATTGGATAGAACGTCTGAAAATAATTGACAATCTTCTAGATAAGATTTGATCCATGAGATAAAACGGGGAGGGAAACCAAGGGTGCTTGAGCAAAGGTCTTGTTGAAGTCAGTGGCAACAACGTCTACTTCTTTGCCGGCTTCGAGTGAACACAAAGATTGGGAAACAAACTCGACTAAATTAGTGGTTGTCAATCGACCTTTTAGGAACCCATGTTGGTTAGGAGAAAATATGGGTTTGCAATGAAAGAATAGTGCATCATAAACCATGCTCTTTGTGGACTGGAATGATGTAAGCATATTTACAAAGCTTAGGAAAGAGTCCTTGAGAGATACAGCTTTGAAATAGAGCGGTAAGGGGTAAAATAAGATGGTTCGCGCACTTTTTTGATACTATGGCATGCAGACAGTCGGGACCGGAAGAGTAGTCGTCCTTTAGGTTGCGTATTTGTTCCGTGATTAGGTCGGGAGTTGTGATCAGTGCGACAAGAGACGTCTGGGGGCAGTCTTTCAAATATTGAAAATAGTCGTGATCGGGTTAACGATATTGGTCGATGAATGTTTGGCTAAAGAAATGAGCAAAGAAGTTGACGATTACTTCGGGTTCATTGGAAGAGTAATTGAGAAAATTAAATGTAGCGGGGAAGCTATCGGTTTTTCTCTTTGCATTAATGAAGTGGAAATGATTCGGATTGCAATCGGTTCAGGTATCGGAGGTAGAGTGATTCACATAGCTTTGCAAATTTAGTGTAGGACTGCATGTAACTAGAAAGGTCAAATGCAGAGGAGGATAGAGGACAGGCGTGCCAATTTTTGTTTCTTTTATTGCGCAAAAAGCGTCGTTCCTTGGTGCACAAGGGCGGAGAAGAAGTGTAATTCTTTTCTGGTGAATATGGGAATGAAAGGATGAAGCAGCTGAGCATTTTGGAGTAAATAGCGCAAGAGTTTCTTAAGTTAATTAATTATAATAATGTTAATTATAAGTTATTTATTTAGTAGCTGAAAGGCATATGTTAAAATTATTCAGTTTGTTTTAGAGTGTCCGCCTAGGGCCAGTAAGATTCCTAAATTTGTAAGGATAGTTAAGCTAGTTTTAAACATTTTTGTCTAGGATAAGATAGATCTAAGAAACTATTATATAAATAAAAATGAATTACAAAAAAAAAAAAAAAAAAAAAAAAAAAAGCGCAAGAGTTTCATTTAAGGATATGCATGGGTTAGGATTAAGAAGAAAGTTAAAATTAACATTGTTGAGCAGATTATTCAGTTTCGCGAAGTCAGTACGTATTTTTGCTGAATTGAGTCTGGAGTGAAAGAGTTACCGATAAAGGTGGAAGAAGGAGGTCTAAAGTAGAAAGAAGATGGTTACTTGTCTGTCCATGTTATTGGTGATGTTACTGAGTTGCAGAAGGCCGGAGTCAGAGCGATGATCTGTGAAAAGGATTTGTTCGTTTATCTCATCATCGGATTTAACCCATTTCAGGTGAGGGAGATTGATGATGATAATATCATTGAGTTCGGCGATATCAAATATGGAGTCGACGAAATCAACGGCGAGTTGCCAGCGAGTTGTGTGGGCTATGAAGGTCTTAAGTAACAGCAGGGAGACTTATTGAGGCACACGTTTGAACAGGAGCTGTCGTGTCCATGCGCTCTACATGACCTAGCCATCTTAGGGGTTGGATCCGTAGACGCCGTACTACATTCATGTCGTTGAATAGCCCGTTGAATTTATAAAGATCGGGCCAAAAGTCGTACGGAGAACTTTTCTCTCAAAACGACCAATGGTTTCCTCATCCGCTTTTAATAAGGTCCATGCCTCTGCGCCAGAAAGCAGGCCCGGGGTGATAATGGTCTTGTATATAGTCACCTTGGTTTTCCGAGAGAGAGCTCTGCTTCGCAATTGCTTCCCGGTCCAAAGAAACAGAGGTTGGAAAGAATTATTCTGCGTCTGATCTCGTCGCTGGTGTCATTGTTACATGTCACTGCGAAGCTAGGGTAGATTAGATCCTTGACTATATGAAACATATATTTCGTTCTGCCCTCATTTACGGCCAGTTCCAGTTTAGCCGCTTTCGCCTCAATGCTCGTGAAGGCCTTATTGACATCTCGCTGAGTTCGCCTGATCATGTCAAGCAGTTGTACGGCCTGGGAAAAGATCGTGCCCCTTGTATTGACCAGTGAATTTTGCACGATCCTTTCAAGGATCATTTTGGAAAAGTCACACGCTTTGATCCCGGGCCAAACCTCACTGCGATGGGCTAATCAGTTTATAAACGAACAGTATTAGGCGTTCATACACTACAGCAGAAAAGATCTTGCAAGCGGTATTTTGTAATTGACGGACACAACAGGTCCACTTTCTTGTGGATGGGGCAAACGATAGTAGAAGGTGGCGCAAAATTAAACACTCTGTCGGAAGATGTTATAATTTATGCAAATGGGGTCGTACGCCAATCATATTTGACATTTGTGAACTAGACAGCTGTAGTTTATGGAATAATTGTGTCGATTTTTTATATCGATAATCAGTAGGTAGTGTTAACGCAGCGATAATTTCGACGTCGATTTCCTAATCGTGTCGCGTAAACTGGGCAAATATTCTGGCGCTTAGCTACTCGACTCGAACTGACTGGAATCACAGGAGACAGAGCGTGACCGCCACCAGACTGGTCGTTCGGCCGAGAATATCGCAGCAGTGGCTGCCGATGTCGCTGAGAATGCAGAAACATCACCAGACGACGGGCCACGCAAGATCGCCCGATTTAACCATCCCAGATTTCTTTCTTTGCTTCTACTCACGGATTTATGTCAACAACTCTCAGACAATCGCAGCCCTTAAGAAAGTTATTCGACAGGAATGCGAACAGTTGTACAGGAAATCTTGCGGAAAGTCATGGAAAATGCGATAAAAACTGGCGCCAACTACTTGACGGATATCATCTTTTCCACTTAACAGAAAAAAATGTAAAGGTCTAAATAAAGATTTCCATCATTCAAAATCATGTTTTTTTTATTTAGTAAAAAAGTAATTCAAAAATTAAATTGGATGATTAATTTTGCGCCAGCTTGTATTACGAGGTTTGCTATTTATATTTTGAGCCTAATAATGAAAAGGCAGTAAACTAAAAGTGGCTTTATTGTTTTTCGAAGTATTCTCCGTGATGATCAATACACTTTTGCATGCGCTCGAACCAATTTTCGTAACACTTTTTCCACTTCGATTGAGGTACCTCCAAAACCTGAATTTTAAATGCATCAATGGCTTCTTCAGGGGCTGAAAAACGTTGACCACGCAATTTATTCTTGATATGCGGGAATAAAAAGAAGTTATTTGGTGCCAAATCAGGGCTATATGGAGGATGACCCATCAATTCGATGTTTTGGCCAGTCAAATAGGTGGTTGTTTCAGTCGATGTGTGAGAGCTTGCATTGTCATGATGAAGGATGATCCTTCGTTGGCGCTGATTTTTTCGTATTTCACCAAGCACTTCTGGGAAGCAAATGGTTGTGTAAATTCAGAATTCACCGTTCTACGTTGCTCTAACGGCACCGTTGCCATATGTCCAGTAATTCCGAAGAAACAGGCGATCATTTGTTTCGAAGTGCTTCTCGCAAGAATCACTTTTGTCGGATTTGGCTCATCTTGGAAGACCCATAAAGTGGATTGCTGTTTTGTTTCGAGCTCATACGCATAGATCCAAGATTCGTCGACTGTGTAGATGTTATGCATAGCTTTTGATGCGCCGCGATTGTATTTCTTGAGCATTTCTTTGCACCAATTAACACGAGCATCTTCTTGAGATTTTGTCAAATTATGCGGGATCCAACGCGAACAGATCTTTTTCACAGCTAAATGTTCATGCAATATCTTATTGATGCTCGTCATACTAATGCCCAAGGATGCCTCAATCTCACGATAAGTCACATGACGATCTTGCAATATCAGTTCGCGCACAGCATCAATGTTTTCTGGCACAACAATTGATTTCGGACGACCTTCACGACTTACATCCCTGAATGAACGGCGACCACGATTAAATTCGTTATACCAGCGTTTCACAGTGGCCAAGGATGGTGCTTCATGGCCAAAAAACTGCAATTCCCCAGTCCCAAATGAAAAGCGCCTCAATAATGCACAATTTGACATTTGACTAATATGCATTCGGTGCTGCCAAGTTGCCCCGATTTACTTCAAATAAATAATTAATTTAAAATCACTCCGGACTAAAATACTTTATTACTCGTCATCAATTATGCATACCAACAAGGTCTTGAAGCAATCTTTACACTTATAGATTATAAATACACCAAATACTTTGTGAGTAAAATGATTATGACACGAAAAAAAACACAACAAAAATATACACGCGAATAAGAACGCGTAAATGCACGAGGTTAGTTGTACACACGGAAGAAAGGTCACTTTTGTCTGGAAGCTACTAATTGAATCTGATATTTAACTCTTCGTTTCGTAGGAGAGCAGATCGGCTTGATCTTGCTTGTCACGTGTGGCATGATAGGCTTCGCGTTCCCGATCAGGGAATTTCGTCGGTAGATTTGGCGAGTGTAAATTGACTTTGGCTTCGAAACGGAGACCGGCCACTTCGACTTCGTAGTGGCCACTGAGGACATAGTCGTTTGTGACGCGTTGTTCGACGCCGTTCTCGTCGACGTTGCGTACAAAACCGAGGCAAACCTGTTTTTTGAAGGTGAACCCATAGCCGGTGGTTGTTGTCATCCCGCAGTAGATGTCGTTGCGATAAATCGGTTCACCGCCCCAGCACCAAGGATCGACTTCGTGGTCGTGATTGTTCAAAAGGAGTTGTACGTACATTCGCCTAACGCCCTCTTCACGCTGTTTGACTAGAGCTTCACGGCCGATGAAGTCGATGGGTTTCTAAAAAACGACGACTTATGAGTACGGATGGCTTCGAGGAAGTCTTAATGAACTTACGTTAAACTTCACACGCCAACTGCGCCCACATTCCAGGGGAGTGGTAAAGGTATTCAGGTCCTGCCCCCAAAATGCATAAAATTTCTCAATACGAAGGGTCCTGGTTGCATAGTAGCCTAAAACAAAAGCAAATTTACGCGTCAGAAAAACAAACAAGTCCTGAACAGGTCTTGTACCTGCATGTTGGATGCCGTATCTCTGCCCAGCTTCCATGATCCTGCTGTATACATGCAACGCAAACTCATTCGGGACGTAAAGCACATATCCTAGCTCGCCTGTATGGGTGATGTTCATCGCTCGCACACCATTGGCCAGGCCTACATCTAATTCCTTAACCAAGGCACGTTAGAACCTAAAGAAATCAATATGTAACGCGTCTCTCCTACCTTGTATGTGAAAAATGGGAAGCTCTTCGGCGAGAGATCAGTGTCAGTGAGTTCCGAAAGCAGAATCCTGCTATACGGTCCCAGAATCGAGATGGCAGTGTACATAGACGTTACGTCAGCAACGTTAACTCCTCCGCCCGGTTGCATATTCTTACGAATCCACGCCATCGACCGCGTCTGTTGAACCGTAGGCGCAATCATCATGTAACTAAAGACAATCATCCTGAAAACCTTGCTCAAATCCCCCTTTTTGGAAGCAAACTTACTGGGAATCGCTCAATCTGGCTAGGGAACAGTCGTTTTCGTATCCTCCCAGGTTATTCTGCATTCCAGTGTGTATGATCGACCCGATAGGTACATCAACATCGTTGGAGCACAGATATTGCAGCAAATCGACTACCTCTCGTCCCTTCGACCACAAATCATACTTTGTGAACGAGCTGTAGTCAGCGACGCCAATCCTCTCTCTACAAGCGTTGTACTCAGCCGAGACAAAGTCAAACCACGGCGGCTTACCAAACGTACACGTTCTGGCAATGCGGAACTTGGGAATCCCGAATTCATCTGGAAAGCAAAAGGTTTAAGGAAAAAATCAATCAAAATATGGATGTTGCTCACCTAATTTGTCGGAGGGATCGAAGTATGTCGGTCTCTCGTAGCCCATTGTTTGTCCAAACACCGCTCCAGCTTCCTTCAAAGCCGGATAGATGGGCGACATTCGCAAATTTCGACCCGTTTGGAACTCACTGTAAGGATAATTGATATTAAAGTGCCTTCCGGGGAGCTCTCTCGATCGGTCCTTCAAGAATTTCCGATTATTGTGCAATCCCAGGAAGCGTTTGATGTCTACGTTGTGCAAATCCAAGCTCGTATGGCCCTTCGTTATCAAGTCGGCCAACGATCGTCCAAGCCCACCGGCAGCTGACACACCCATGGTCTTCATACCCGCGGAGATGTAGTAGTTCTGGATCTCGGGTGCCTCTCCCAAAATCCATTTGCAATCAGGCGAAAACACCTCCGGAGCGTTGCAGAGACGCTCGAGTTTCGCTTGCCTAAACAGTGGCACACGTCTCAGCAATTCATCGAGCAGTTGATGGAAGTGATCCCAATCCGGAGGCAGTTCCCTCTCACTTTGCGACAGAGGTACGCCTCCGTCTACAAAGGCACACTTTGCTTCAAGCTCATAACCACCAGCCAGGATACCGCCGTCCTTCTCGCGGAAATACACTCTACCATCACAGTCTCGTACGAACGGCGTGTTCGGATCCATGCCTTCCAAGGGTTTTGTGTGAAGAAAATAATGCTCCACAGGTTGTAGGGGGATTTTGACGACAGGCGAAGACAACGTTCCAACCTCTCGGGCCCAGAATCCAGTGCAATTGACAAAAAACTCGCATTCCACGTTCCCTGAGGTAGTTTCCACGCGACTGACCTTCCCCTCGTTCTGTCGGATCTTCTTCAGCGCACAATGCTCGATCACTGTGACTCCCATCTGCTTGGCTTCGGTAATGAACGTATTGCACACCATATGCGGGTCACAGACACCATCCGCGGATATCCACAACCCCCCGGCTAGACCATCGACATCAATGATTGGACATTTCTCCTTACACTCCATCGGAGTTAATATTTCACAGGGAATCCCCCAAGCAACACCTTGCGATTTCATTCTGTGATACGATGTCATTCGATCGAACGTCCTTGCCAAGTTCAACGATCCCACTTGCTTCCATCCCGTCGTATGGCCTTTATCAGTCAAATCTTTTACCAATTCCACCGAGTATTCGGCCAATTTCAATTCGGGCGAGGACGGTTCAAATCGCCCGGCCAAACCGCTTTCACTCCACTTATTTCCACCGCCGGTTATACCTTGTTCGATGAGTAAAGTGTCGCGTCCCCAGCCTTTCAGAGCCAAATGATACGCGACCGAAGCACCCATAATGCCACCGCCACATATAACCACCCGTGCCTGATCGGGCACGCTCTGCGTGGCACTTGCATCCGGTTGAATTGGCTTGAATTTTCGTTTTCTCAGGACGGAAGAGCCACGACTGGAACCATCGTCAGTAATTGATGCAGATGGCTGGAATTGCTTATAATATTCGACGGCATTCCGCAGGTTATGCGTTGTGCGGCGCAGTGAGAACATAACCACAGAAATCAAGAGGATAATCTACCACCCGGGAAATGGAACTATCATAACGCGTGGAATAACTGAAAAAAAAACTAAAAGAATCCTAATAAGCACAACTTTTCCACTAACCACTCTCCCGTGTCCTTTCGGCGACGACCTGAAACAGCTGATTGAAACTGACAGGTTGAGTGGAATGGACTGTAAACAAAATAGACGACCAGTGCTCACTGATGTGTATATATTGGAATATAGGTTAATAGCTAAACTTGAAGAAATGCAATTGTTTCTAGAGATCGCATGCGAAGAAGTTGTAATGTTTATATAGTCTAAAAGTCCTTATATCCTCTAGCACGGGCGCATATTGCAATCAATATTTATTTTAGTGTAAAACTAAATAGTAATGTGTTTCAGCCCGCTCATTCGTCAGTAACAAGCTCCACTCGTCGTTTGCTATCAACTTTCACTTGTCAGCCAACAATTTGACAACTGAAACGTCATCAATTCCTGCAAAAATTTCTTCCAACTACAAATTCGTATGGAAATTCACAACTAAAAAGCTAATTTTATAGATAATAAAAGCACGTACTTATAAAAATTATTAAAAAAACAAATATTTACCCCATAGTGAGTGAGTATATTTGTACCATATAGTCCGATAGGTTCGGTTTCTTTGTCTCGGTTCAGCCACTTACAATCCGCGAGTGGTGATCACCGTTTTTCTTCATCAAAGTGGACAAACTTCGAATGCTTTCGTCTGGGTCAACCGTGGGAATGAGCGCAATGCAACAGTCGACAAATTTTTCCTACGGCGACCGCCCGCAAATGGGTCTGGACGTAGAAATCGGTAGTGATCCGGCTTCGGGTGGTTTTTTCAACACCGACTATAAGAAACACGACGATTTGAAACATATGCTCGATAGTAATAAAGACGGGCTGAAGCTGGAGGCAATGAAACGAATCATTGGGATGATAGCCAAAGGACGGGATGCCTCCGATCTCTTTCCAGCTGTTGTAAAGAATGTAGTCTCGAAGAATATAGAAGTAAAGAAGCTGGTGTACGTGTACTTGGTAAGGTACGCTGAGGAACAACAGGACTTGGTACTCCTATCCATAAGTACATTCCAAAGAGCTTTGAAGGACCCGAACCAGCTGATTCGGGCCAGTGCACTTCGAGTATTGTCGAGTATTCGCGTTTCGATGATTGTCCCGATTGTCATGCTGGCCATACGCGACTCGGCCTCAGATATGAGTCCGTACGTCCGAAAGACAGCTGCTCATGCGATACCCAAACTCCATTCACTAGATCCCGAGCAAAAAGACGAACTGGTGACTGTGATTGAGAAGCTACTCTCAGACCGCACGACTCTTGTTGTCGGATCCGCGGTCATGGCCTTTGAGGAAGTTTGCCCCGAGCGAGTGGACCTCATACACAAGAACTACAGAAAACTGTGTAATCTCCTCGTGGATGTGGACGAATGGGGACAAGTAATTATAATCAACATGCTGACCCGGTACGCACGTACACAGTTCGCGAACCCAAACGCCGAGGAAATGGACGATATCGACGACGGAGTTGAAGGTAACAAAAAATTCTACGACGATGACGAGGACGACGTTGCATCCTCATCCGACGACGGGAATAAAAAGAAAATTCAATCCCCCAAGCGTTCCACCTACGTGATTGACCTGGATCACCGTTTACTACTGCGTCAGACGAAACCACTGCTCCAGAGTCGTAACGCGTCCGTCGTAATGGCTGTAGCTCAACTCTATTACCACGTAGCCCCACGCTCAGAGGTGAACATCATCGCCAAAGCACTGATTCGTCTGTTGCGATGCCACAAGGAAGTGCAGAGCGTCGTGCTGACCTGCATCGCTTCGATGTCAATAAAACGAAAATCCATTTTCGAGCCACACATGAAATCGTTCTTTGTCCGCACCAGCGATCCCACTCATATTAAGCTATTGAAGCTGGAGATACTCACAAACCTCGCAACTGCGGCTAGTATTTCCGTGATTCTGCGGGAATTCCAGACCTACATCAACAGCAGTGATCGTCCGTTTGTTGCTGCAACTATTCAGGCCATAGGGCGGTGTGCTGCGTCCATTAAAGAAGTCACCGAGACCTGCTTAAGCGGCTTGGTGCATTTGTTGTCCAATAGAGATGGTAAGCGTGCCCCTTCTGTATCCAGAAACGCATTTTATCAGTGTTTCCCTTCCAGAACACGTCGTTGCCGAAAGCGTCGTGGTCATCAAGAAGCTCTTGCAGACGAAAGCCGCCGAACACTTCGAAATAATCTCTCAAATGGCAAAGTTACTTGATTTCATCACCGTGCCAGCTGCACGGTCCTCGATCCTCTGGCTAATTGGCGAATATAACGAGAAGGTACCGAAGATCGCTCCGGATGTTCTACGCAAATTGGCAAAGACCTTCGTAGACGAGGTAAACAGCGATGATTTGTTGCATTTTCACATGTTCTCACGAATTCCCATGTCATGTTTAGGAAGACGTAGTGAAACTGCAAGTCCTCAACCTGGGCTTGAAGCTCTACCTTACAAATCCCAGTCAAACGTCGCTTCTCTGTCAGTACGTGTTCACTCTGGCTCGTTACGATCCCAACTATGACGTTCGCGACCGTGCTCGCTTCCTCCGTCAGTTCATATTCCCCTCAAACAACGCAAGCACAATCCTATCGAAGAATGCACGAAACATATTTCTAGCACCGAAACCAGCTCCGGCCTTGGAGAGCAAGTACCAAGGCAGAGACCATTTCCAATTGGGCTCGTTGTCGCATTACTTGAACATGCGCGCTACCGGATACAACGATTTACCAGACTTTCCAGAGGTCCCGCCCGATCCTTCCGTTCGTAACATCGAACCATACAAAGACGAACAACCGCAGAAAGCTGCCGCACAGAAGTCCAACAGTCATAGCAAGAATCAAGAGAAAAATTTCTTCTCCGAATCGGAGAAGAGCTCGGAATACTCGAATTCAAACGATTCAAGTTCAAGCGATGAATCGTCCAGTGAAGATGATGAAGAGGAGCAAACTTCGAAGAAAGCCGCAACTTTGGTTGAAAACAAGAAACCGGACGGCGAGGATTCTGGAACTACTGATAGCGCTTCTAGCTCTAGTAGTTCTTCGACATCGGGATCCGGCTCGGAGGTGTCGTCCTCACCGGAAGATAGTAGCTCTGAATCCGAATCAGAGAGTGAGAAGAAACTGGACAAGGTTAAAGCAAAAGCAACTGAAGAGCCCCGAGCTTCGCAAACCAAGAGCAACCTGGACCTGTTGTTGGACTTGAGTGACATTCCTCCAGTTGGGCCGGTAATGACTCCCTCTCTCGGCGGATTTCTCACACCAGGTAAGGAATAGGCGAGTTTTTTTCTATACATTGTCACAACAACCTGCTCTGTATAGGCACCCCGATGACCGGACTTGTTCCCCAGCTCGCAGCCAATCGAATCGAACTCGTCGGTCCATCGTTTATCGACTTCAATTACCAGGAACTATTAAACAAGCTCTCAGGAAGTGGCCTTAGCGTCAGCTGCCGTTTCACCCGTTCACCTCACCTCTTCTCCTCCTCCATGGTATCCATCGAATTGATGTTTAAAAATCATTCCAATGAAGAAATCACCGCCATCGAGATCGGCAATCAAAAGACCCTTCCATTCGGAATGAGCTTGAACGAGTTTGCTCCAATACAGAGCCTACAACCGCAGCAGAGTGCAACAAGTGTGCTAGGCATCGACTTCAACGATTCGACTCACACGATTGAATTCGAGATACAATCAAGCTTGGGCAAGTCGAAAATCGCTCTTAAAGCACCCGTTGGCGAGCTGATTCGGTCCGTACAGATCGGTGAAGAGTTCTTCCGCGAGGAACGTCAAAAACTACGTGGCATGAACGAACATCAAAGCAAGATCCAACGCTCGTCGACGCTCGAATTGAACCGCATCAAGACACGAGTTTTTGAGAAATTCAACGTGGCAAGCGTCGCTTGTTCCAGTGAAAATATTATGCTCTTCGTCGGTCAAACTATGTCATCAAAGAGCTTGGTACTCATCTCGTTGGAACTGCTCGAAGAGGAAATCTCGATTTTGGTCAACTGCGAGAAAATGGTTATCGGGTCGATGGTCCTAAATGAAATGCGTAACGCCTTATGCTGAGAGGCATATGTTGGATCGCAGCTGTTATTCTTTTGCTTCTAAGACACTCAGCATCATCGTTTATCATCAGCTTAGAGAAAATGTTTTTCCTCAGTCGCGTCGATTTTTTTTTCATTTTGAATGTGAATTTCACTCTAGAATTTATTTTCTCCCGTTTTTATATCGGATTTTCCCCGCTTAGTTAACATCGTGCGCAGAATACCGCTAGTTATAAAGAAATACTTTAAGGATACACAAATAAATGTTATTTTTGCTTAAATTTGGGTTTTATTTCTTATAACTTGTTATAATTTCGCCTCATGCCATCCCTGTCGTCTATAATGTATTCCCACCACTGACAACAACCCACCACTTACACAAATAGCCGAGCAACGAAAAGAAAAAAAAAACAGAAACGCCATTAACACCTGTCAAAGTGCATTTGTTTGTCAAAATTCAACAAAAGTTGATGTTTTATTCTTGAGACCCCGCCGGTATAATCTAAGGTATTCCTTTTTATTTTTATAATTTGTCTTCAAATTATATAAAAAAGAAGAAGAACGGTTCACAATGAACTTTGGATTCACAAACCCAAATAAAGATTCTGCCCGAGCAGCGTGTAAGAAATGCGGCTATGCAGGCCATCTCACGTACCAATGCAGAAACTTTCTCAAAGTAAGTACGAATATTGCATCCTTCCGCATTGGAATCTGAAAGAATTTTTTTGTTTTTTATTTAGGTCGACCCAAACAAAGAGATTCTACTTGATGTGGATAGCACCAGCAGTGATTCGGAAACGGATTATCTCACGCCCTTGACTGAACTGCGTAAGAATGAGTTGAAGGAGAAGGAGGAAGAACTGATGAAAACGAAGAAAAAGGAAGAAGAGAAGAAATCGATGAGGGAATTGAAGAAGAAACGTAAACAAATGCTGAAAGACAACAAGAAACGAAGGAAGCCATCGAGCAGCAGTAGTTCGTCGTCATCAACATCATCATCATCGTCGTCATCGAGTTCGTCGAGTGAGGAGTCTTCATCCGACTCGAGTGATGATGAATATTCGTCAACGACCTCGTCGTCGTCATCGTCGGACGGGAAGGATGATAAAAAGAAGAAGACAACGGCCTCGAAGAAGAAGAAACACAGCGGTTCGTCGTCCAAGAAGAAGGTAAAGACGAAACGAATCCGAAAGAAGTCTGGCAAGCTACGTCGGAAGAAGCCCAGACATTCATCTTCTTCGTCCACGTCATCCAGTGACGATTTATCAAGCTCGCCTTCGGAACTAACCATCAAATAAGACTTGTGAATAAGAAAATATCTTTAATTCTTAAGAATAAATGACAAATCTAGCGAATGTTCACAACTACTTGGAGTTTTCTTGAATAGCGTTGATGGTTTCCTTCCTTATGGCACTGCCGCAGATTCGGAGCACTGTCTCCGTCGTTAATGACTGATCAGATGATACTAAAGCCGTCGCTATGTCGCTGTAGAGGTTATTCATAATTTGTTTGACTACAACTTCCAGTTTCTGGTTTGAGTTGGTTTTCTCTGCAACTAGGTCATCTTTGAGATCCTGGTTTAGCCGGTCGAGGCTCTCCAACCTACTCTCAAGTTCTTCGATTTTTTTCTTTAGGTCAGCCGTCTCCGCCCCATAGTCTGTTAATTGTTTCTCCTTTGCTTCGCATTTGGTTTTAAGTTCGCCTATCCGAATACTGGCTCTTTCCAGTATATCCTTGGCAACATCTTCTAGATCCATGCCATCACTCGTCTCGATCTCCATATCTCTCAGTACGGATTCGAAGCCTGAAAACATTCCGGCCTTCACTTTCGCCTTTCTCGCCTCTGGCGCCGTCTTTTTTAATTCCAATTCTCTGCAATTCTGCCGAAGGGAACGATTTTCCTTCCGCAATTCTAGTATTTTCTCCTCTAAATTCAGAATCTCATCATCTTTGTCCCGTTTCTCTGCCTGGGCAGGCTCCCTTACCCCTATTAGGTCGATTTTATCCAAAACTCGTTCGATTTTCGTCTCCAACTTGGATAGATTCATACGAATTTCTGTGTTTTGAGTACGATTCTCGGTGAGTAACATATTCATGTATTGGTTATCCTGCACCTGTGAGGCGTAGGTAACAACGCTTGCAGGTTGAATGGAACTACTAACAGGAATGATCTGTTTGGTGATTTTTCGTGGCACAATACTGGGCTTTGGCGGAATGTTTATCACTTCAGTGTCCGAAGAATCGCTTAAATCGGTTGTTGTCTGTGGAGTGGCTATCATCGGAAGCGGTTGGCCCATTCGCGCCATTCTCGAGAGAAGCGTGGCTTTCGCTGTGTCATCACTGTCTTCAGAAAGTCTCTCTGATTTGGAGGAAGTTTTTTCCTCTAGCGGTGGCTTAGGGACCGAGCTTTCCTCGATATTAAGAACGTATTCTGGTGGCAATTGGTCTACAAATGCCTTTTCGTCACTCGTTTCGAGGAATATACTCCAGAAATCTCGTGTATCGTCATGGAACTGAAGATATGACGACTTTAGAGTTAGTTTGACACCATCCCGTAACGTTATGGTGGCCAGCACATTCGATTTGGATCGGTATGCAATCACTTTTAGCTGGTTCTGGGTATTTCTCAGAAGTGCTAGTCCAACACGTCCTTGTGACACATTCTCCTGGTTCACCCTTGTACGGAATACATGTTAACATGTTAGCTTTAAGTGAGAAGAGCGTCTTACAATTTGTATGCCGAAACAACTTTGGCCACTTGAACACTCCACGCTGTGCCATCAGAACTTGTGGTGCCATCGGGGGACCTTTGCACTTCTTTTGGCGGTTTGTATTTCAGAGTTTGGTTACCGTCATCACTCTGCTGCTGCACATCGAAAAGATTGGCCAAATTCGACCGACTACAATGGAAAACGATCAGTTCGATTTCTATTAATAATTAACTGTGGAATTACCTCTCCAAAGTTCCGAAAAAGTCATCATCTGTCTCGTTAACATTCAAACTAAACTTCGACATGCCTTAACACCTTGTTTTCATGATGAATTTTGACAAAAAACACATGGAAACTCAACTTGCTCAAGCTAAACGAAACAAGAAAAGCAGAGCCACAATCAGCTGTGCATTTCAGCTGTCATTCCCTTAAACCAATTTCCTTACAGGCGAGGTATGCAACACAATACAATCTCCATATTGCATCTGCGCCGAATATGTAAACAAAACGCCATTCACCCAACCGCCATCTCTCTCTTTCAAATAGAATGTGAGATCTTTCGTCTCCACGACCATGCCGCCACTACCAACTATCTACTCGAAAACAAAACGAAAATACCCTGGCACCCTCTGACTTTTCCGTATTTTGTTAGGTGTCAAAATCGGAGGGAAGTAAAAAAAAAATTTCCCACAAAAATACGGATTCACTTAAAAATCGTTTTTGTAAATAATTAAATCAAAACAACCAAATTCGTAGCGAAAAGTAGTGCTAGCAGTTTTAGCCAGTACAGGGAAGCGAAGGTACAAACCTCGTTTGTAGGTTAAATAACCTAAATCCATTGGTTGTTTATTTTCTCATCCTTTGACCAATTTGGTTGGAAAAAACGACGGCGGGACTAGATCTATTGGAAGAAATTCTTATCAGTATTATTTATCAGTAGTTGTTATAGAGAAATGGAGAAGCGTGCACACAGATCATCGGAGAAATCGGTATCAGGCAGTACGGTACGGAGTAAAAGTCAAGGTGAGACAGAGAGATCGAGTTGAATGGGCTGATGCTGATAGTACTGAAATATTTCAGATGCTATTGCGGATCTGAAGAGGAAAATTCCAGATGTCAACAACGTGTTCAATATTCTCGGTCGTATCGGCACCGGAACGTTCAGCACAGTGCTGTTGGGATCACTGAAAAGTGATGAAAAGCTACCGGAGAAGAACCGCAGGAAGTTTGCTATCAAACATCACGTGCCGACCAGTCATCCGGATAGGTTAATTAAGGAACTCAAATGCATGGTGGAAATTGGGTGAGTATAACCTTGGCAAACGATCGTCACATAGTCGATGGATAAAAATAGAAAGAATTCGGGGCACACATGTGCCAATTGAGAGTATTGTGCTTATCTAATCTCGTTTCTATCTCTCCTAGCGGTAAGGACAACGTTGTGGGCATTCACTGCACGTTTCGCCACAATGAATCGGTTGCATTCGTCATGCCATACCTGCCACATGACCGTTTTCATGACTTTTTCAACAAAATGGACCTCGCGGAGATACGCTTCTTTCTTAAGAATCTATTAATTGCCTTACGGCGTGTACACAAATTCAACATCATCCATCGGGACGTGAAACCGAGCAATTTCCTCTATAACCGACGAACGCGTCAATTTCTACTAGTCGACTTCGGTTTGGCACAGCAAATTGCGCCAAAATCAACGGATAATTCCACAACTGAGCTGAAGAGGCGTGTGTGTGATTTCGATGACTCTGCCCCAACGGCCGATGGGGAAGGCGACGCTAAACGAATTTGTTGCGTACACAACGATGCGCGGTTTATATCTGCACGACCTCCCAGTCATATCGCGAGCACACCCTTCAAGATGCCCCTGAAGCAATTGAATACCATTGAAACGCCGTCGAAACTACACTCTAAGAATGCTCAACTGGACTCGGCCTTAAGTCGACAGGTTAAGTCGGCGATTCTTGGATTAACCATGACAAATCGTTTGCAGCAGAAAATTCGCAATTCATCAGTACGTAAGATAGAGAATATGGACAAAGCGCTTTCACCTAATAAGGCCGCTCAAAAAGCTTCGCATTATCAGACAAATCGCAATATAAGTGCGGTGGCTGGACCCAAATGTTACTGCTATGGCAATCCGCAGGTATGCAATATTTGCCTAATACGAAAGGAGGTACATGCATCGCGTGCTGGAACGCCAGGCTATCGACCACCAGAAGTGCTTCTAAAATATCCAGATCAAACGACAGCGGTAGACATCTGGGCAGTTGGTGTTATATTTCTCTCCATTCTCTCCGGAGTTTATCCGTTCTTTAAAGCTCCGGATGATTATGTAGCCCTGGCGGAAATGGTGACCATATTCGGCGATAGAGCAATCCGTCGAACGGCTTTCGCTCTCGATCGACTTGTAACACTAAGCCAACGAACCAAACCATTGGACCTGCGGAAACTCTGCGTTCGGTTTCGTCATCGTAAACGTTTTAGCTCGCCGGAATTGCATAAGAAATATCAAGGCGCTGATGGTACCTGTGAGGTGTGTAAAAATTGCGAACAATATTTTTATAATTGTCTGTGTGCCGACTCGCAATATGTGACTGAACCCCTCGGCGAAGATCAATTTCCAACTGGTGCATACGATCTCTTACATAAATTACTGGAACTTAATCCGCACAAACGAATCACTGCCGAAGAAGCTCTGAAGCATCCGTTTTTCGATGCTCTCGATACTGCAATCTAGCTGTGATGGGGAATATACCTACAACCAGTTGTATATACATTTTGGAAATGCTATTTAATTCTATTTTTCGTCATTTAAGTACCTATACATCAGACGCATGCAGGTTTGTTGTCTGTGCAATGAAAGAAGGAAAACAGAATCTGTAATAATTTAGAATATCAGTGAACCGGAGATTGTATTTGAGATTAAAATTCTACTGTGGAAATGTGTGTGAGTGAAAATATGAAAATAAAATAAATATACAAAGAATGAAGCGGATTTTGCTTTCAAATATGTAGACGGAAGTTTTATTTCTATGTTCTGTGGTCATTTGGGTGTTTTCTTTGGTTCTTGGGTCCTATCGTCCCGATTTAGTACTATTTTAGTACACTTTCAGATCTACACCACGGCAACTCCGTTTTCATAGCTCCACCATATTGACATTACTCAAAAGTCAGTTTTACGTCAACCGCGCCATTAAAGTGGGGCTATTTTCCAAAACGATTCCTACAGCAGTTTCCTCTGACAGCTGGATGATTCGGGTTGGTTTCGTAGTCGTGCTTTTTTTTCCCATCCCCAAGAAAAATATTAAATCAAGAGAAAAAAAAAAAATAGAAATTGATTGCCCCGAATTGAAAGCAAAAATAAGTCAAAGTCCCACCAATTACTCCAAATGAAGTGAACCGACACGAAACGCGTGAGAAAGTGTACTTTAGTGCATTTAATTACTGTGTTTTGCCCTTCCAAAGTGCATCCATTTTAGCCGGACCGCCCGTCAAATTATTATCATAATCCCGTTCTCTTCCGGATATCGGCCAAATAATTGGGTAAGTTGTGTCTATTTTGTTCGTAATAAGGAAATTGATATTCACAATGTTGATGTGGTAACCAAATTAACACGAAAGATGATGTAACTCATTAGCGTGATTGATATTCACCTGCAAAGTTAGGTTTTTCATTGGGAAAATATTCGATTGTTTCGCTGCACCTTGCATGCTGCTATGGTATCTCAGGAACATATGCTTGCTTACGTGACCGCTCACTCCGCAAAGTCCACTTTACCTACAGATACCTAAAACTGGTTTCGATTTTGAAAGTACCTTTTCAGTATTAGTGGCGGTATTTGTCTAATTTAATCATTGCAGTAATCATCGGCGTAGTGGTGGTTTACTGGAGAGAACCGATCATTGGACTCATTCGTTGGTATGCAAGGTCAACCGTTCTGATCGAGTTGAATTTGATTGTTCCAATTGAACTGGGAAATGCACTGGTTATGAGTTTAACCTGTTTCATTGGGACATAGTGGCTATTTTTAGACTTGAGTTTACGCAAGTAGATTGTACGAATCACGCGAGAGCTGAAACACGTGTGGTACAAAGGAAATTGGCTGCGCTCTCGTGGAACGGTGAAACCATAGCCCACATTTGTGTTATTGCAATGTTGACAGTGGATTTACACGAATTATGATTTGCCATGGAAACAAATCCGATCGGCCGCTAGCAAAAACCATTTGCAGTAAATCGTTAGGGTTTTTCCTTTGTTATTCATATGTACATCTGCACTTGCCTCCGAGGCAACGGCAAACTAAGCCAAGCTAATTAAAAGTTTCAAAGAAACACTTTTTTTTTGTAATATTAGGCGTTATCCTTTAAGCCCAGTTTGAGGTCATTGATTGACAATCAATTTTAATTAAAAGAATTTGATTTTATTTCATCTTCAGTGTTGGCAGATGAGCCATGCACATCTGTACGGGCGAGCTGTTTAGACTAATCGTATGCTAATCTCATTCACGGACTCATAAACTCAGTTATGTTATAGCGAGTGTAGGTATATTCAAATGCCATTATCAATTCCCGTGTTATCTACCGCAGAAATGAATTTAAATATACCGCAGTCTCTCCTACTTCTGATACTGAGACGTGAGTTAGTTGTCGAACAACAATTTCCGTGCGTCATGGAGCAAAACCTGCTTGATGGAGATGTTTAGGTGACAATCGCATGCTCCAATATGTATTTGTCATTAATTTAAAAGAGAAAAAACTTGACATCCTCAAGGCCTCCATTTACCGGGAATTCAGACTGTCATCGGGTTGCATACCCTTTCAACGGTATTGCGTCACGCGTGGCAACGACTGAGGCGATTGCATTTGCTGTGGCATCTTTTGATGGCTGTTAGTCGTCAGGCACTGATGGGATATACCCTGTTGTGCTGCAAAAAAGGGATAAGACAGCTGCTTCCTACTTTGAAAATAATTTTCACTGCAAGCGATGAAAGTTGTCTTTATTCCAATAGTCCAATCAGTCTAGTTGGGAGAATTGAATGCGCATTTGAAAGGAGAGACTACGTGCTGGACATTTTCGTCGACATTGAGGGAGTTGATAACGCACCTTTCGACAGGATGTGTAACGCTGCTAGACCCAAGTTTGTCATATCGGCGCCGTTCGCAGCAGTTAGACATCAGTGAGACCACTTTGCGGAGAATTTTAAACGATGATCTTCACTTATTTCCATACAAAGTGCAGATAACTCTAAGAATTTTGCCACAAGATGAGGCCCGGCGCTTGGCATACGCCCAAAAAGTAGTTGCAATGATTAATGTTGAGCCGGAGTTCTGGCAGCAAATTTTGATGATCAATGAGGCACATTTTACGCTCTCTGGCTCAGTTAATAAACAAAATTGTCGCTTCTGGAGCACCGAAAATCCTCACATTATTGACAAAGAGCCGCTATATGATCAAAAAGTTACTGTTTGGGCCGTGTATGCGTTAAAACCATCATTGGGCCCTATTTCTTCAAAATTGGCGATACAGTGGATGGCGATCGATATCGGTGGATGCTGGCCCATTGTGTGGTCCCACAAATGCGTAAAAAGGGCTTATTTCACTTTTGGTTTCCACAAGACGGCGCGACATGCCATACTGCGGACAAAACAATGAACCTTTTGCGTAAGAAGTTCCCTGGAAGATTGGTGTCAAAAAAGGGCGATATTGACTGGCCTCCGAGATCGCCGGATTTGATTCCTCCAGACTTTTTTCTTTGGGGATACTTGAAAAGCAAGGTGTATGCTAACGGCGCGAAGACAATATAACAGCTTAAAAGAAACATTCGTGCGGAAATCGCAGAAATTTCGACCGAAATGCTCGAAAATATCATGGAGAATGCGCGAAAACGAGCCCATTTTTGCATCGGCAATAAAGGCGGTCATTTAATTGATATTGTTTTCAAAAATTAATCAAAATAAATTATAATGGTCTAAATTGAATAAAAGTTTTCGAATTTCCAAAATCGAATGAGAATTGTTGAAGTTATTCGAAATTTACATCGACCCATATGAGATGGCACACCCTGCAGCAAGTTTCTTTGGTGAAAGCATGTTGAGTTGAGTCAAAGACCATCAAAGCGCTGTCACCTCTTTGGCAATGCAAAGGCGCTTTCGGCAAAACATGAGATTTATCTCCGCAAAAGGTCCTCTGGATCTGCACGGCAATGATAAGGCTAACACGCAAACACATCATAGCCTCTTTGACCAAACTCCAGAAAGCGGTTGGTTTCAGCTGTAGCTTCTACCCCAAAATCTCACTTCGGCCGTAAAGCATGGTGGAGGTTACATGACGGCTGCGGGAAATCCTGTTTTCAATGAATCAACAATGAATAACAAGGATTACCTAGCCATCTTCCGACGTTCCCCAAGGCAGCCGCCTAGGACCACTTCCTTTTATTCTTACCATTAACGACATTGAGTTTGTCATCAAACATTCCCATCTCTCACTGTACGCCGACGACACCAAGTTCTTCAAGACCATTTCCTCATAACAAGATTCTTCCCCTATTCAATCGGATCTCAACAGCTTTTCCGTTTGGTGCTCCAAAAATTGTTTGAAACTTAACATTTCCAAATCCCAAATCAATTGCCTTTTCACGTAAACGAATCAAACCTCCCCGTCGCCTCTACTTCCTCAGTAACAAGCCCATCTCCACCCTTCAGGTTATCCGCGATCGTGGCATACTATGTGACCAAGAGCTCAATTTTCGCGCACATATCAACGATATAATTCATAAAGCCAACCCTGCACTCGGTTTTGTGAAACGTTGGTTTAAAGAATTCTCCAATCCCTACGTGACTCGATCCCTCTATATTACCTTTGTTCGCCCCCTTCTCGAATACTCAGCACTCCATGCCTAAAATTCCGTCTTCTCAATAACCTTCCCCCCTTCCAGTCTTAGTTTCTAAGGATCGCGCCCCTCATCCGTTCTGATTACTTATTAAGTTAGATTAAGTTTAGCTTGAATTAAGCTCAACAAATGTGGGTGTTTGCCCCCACGAAAATTAAATTAAAAGACAGCCTAATTCCTAGTGTGCAAAAATTCGGCCTAACATCGCCTTGGGTCTCCCAACAAGACAATGACCCAAAGCATACAGCAAAGGTTGTCAAAGAATGGTTGCTGTACCATACCCCCAAACGGCTTAAGTCTCCTCTACAATCTCGAGACCTTAACCCCGTGAAACATGTTTGGGAAGTTTTGGAGAGAAATATCAGAAAACGGGCCATAACGTCTAAACAAAGCCTTCGGACGGCATTAACCGAAAAATAGGCAAAAATCTCTCCTGAAATTAAAAACCTTGTTACATCGGTTCCTACAAGATTGGCTGCAGTTAACAAATCTCACGGAGGACCGACGAAGTATTAAGTCCCAGCTTTTTAATCCTATATAAGACAACAAGTGTTTATTTCTAAAGTGTATACTAATTTTTGACTACAGATGATTTTGTCTTCAATCGTGAATAATTTTTGAATTCCTTTTTTTTTTAACCTTTCTCTAGTGAAAAATAAAAAAGTGAGTTGAAAGCTTTATTTGGTGTTTGAATTATTTTTCTACTCACTTGCAACATGGCGTATCTTAGGTAAGATTAGGTGAAGGAAGGGGAGTGTGATGGTTGAACATCACTTTCACTCAGGGGCCAAAGGGCCCATTGTGATTCCTTTCATTTGTAGAGTACACATACAATCAACCTGTCCTATCAGGTGGTGGCTGAAACCACCCCATGCTCTATATGAATTTTAGAAGATCCGATATATCTGCATTTGCTACGTCCGCAATCTCTGTGAAGAATCTTTGGCCCAGCGAAGCTGATTCTGGAGAGCTGGGCAGTGGCAAAGCAGATGTTGTATCATCTCGGTTTCTTCCTCATCGCTGGATTCCGAGTTCCATTTCCGAAGTATTGCTCCGATGGGACAGTGTCCTGTGATCACTTCGACGAGCATACGGATCGAGTTTTGGTCCAGCGTCAAGAGCTTCTTTGTTTTTCCGATATTAAGCTCTGGCCACGATGATCTTGTCGTGTAACTGTCGTTTCTTGTAAGCCAAGACGAGTTGGCTTCTTTTATTATTGTGTCATTTATGATCCGGTAAAATGCACTGATCGGTGGTTGCAGTGACGTAACCGCTTCGCTGATGTCCATTTCAGACCCTTGCCTGGCCAATTCGTCCGTTCTTTCGTGCCCTTGGCGTATCCTAAGTTCTGCACTAGTAAGCGCTATACAAATTTTTGACTCTCACTGTATATATCAGAGGGTGCGTACTGAAGGCCACGTCTCGCCTCAAGAGTAATGGTTTTTGGTACAATTCGCAGTAGAGTGACAGTGTACTTGCGCGAGAAATATTCTACGACCCCTGTCTCATGGATATGCCCTCCGACGCAATGACACCTGCTAGCCTATAGCACTATAATTACACGGTACAATTTCCATGGCTTCAGGACTGGCTCTGGCCAGATACTGAACCTGGAAAGGACTGTCTTCCCATTTTTACAGATGGCTGTAAGTCTGAGCGGCGGTTTGGCGTTGGGATTTTCTTTAAACGCGAAAACGTTCGACTGCATATGCGCCTGCAGTACCAGCCAACCTGCACTCAAAGCTGCGTCCAACCCTTTAACCAGTTCCAAATTTGTGCATGAACTCAAGACCCTTTTGAACAAAGCTGGAAGACTTAATTCACTAAAGCTTGTATGGGTCCCAACTGGCCTTGGGATCTCAGGAAATGAGATCTCTAATGAACTCGTCAGAAGCGGCTCAGAGAAGAGTTTCTCAAGACCTGAGCCAGCTTTAGATCTACCTCGTTCCACGGTCAAATCCTAAATCAACGTTTGGGTCTTTAACGTACACAATTGTAGATGGAGAGAAGAACCAGGATGACTAAACACGTACGCCCTGATATCTGCAAGAAATCCGCAACATTCTTCTTATCCTTAAGGATAATTTATTGCAAAAGACTTGCGGACGTCGTTACGGGCCATTGCACTTTTGCCAAGAATTTCTGCGTGCTCGGCATCAGTGAGACGCCATGTGGAATGTTCCGAGGAGAATGACACAGTAGAATACTTTCTTTGTGACTGTCCCGCCTTGGCTCACGCACGGTAGCGTACGTACCACTTGAGGCCGACGTGGTGTGTGCCGAATCTCTTAGCTCTACATCACTGAAGGAAAATACAATAAAGTAAGGTGTCTGTCTGGCAATACAATGGACCAGTATTTCCATCTGACTTCTCCAACAGATAGCAGAAACCTCCAACAAAAAACAAGGCCTCCATATGATCAATGAAGATACTAAAATACCCTCCTGTCTCGGACTTTCTTTCGGCGTCATATTATAATGTTCAACTACATTGTGTTCCTTCTCCATGCAGACAGTGGTTCTTAATCAAATTTCATACCACCACACTGTCTCACACGTGTCCCTTCATACTTTAAACACTTACCTTTCCTATGCCTTACTTACCCATAATGTGCCTTCCTCAATTAGAACACATCCAGCTTCTGTCCCGTCCAGCTCTTAAACGAATGATTTCAATGAGTTCCAATCTGGGCGGCAGTGAAATCCATTTATATGAAATACCCACTTGTCGATGCAAATAAACACCAGCAATGCACGTACATTGACTAACAACTTGTTAGTCGGTTTCGGAAAAAAGCGCGCCATGCAGCATGACTGATCAATTCGAATTATAAATTATTGCCGCTGCAATGTACTTGTGTATATGTGCCATTTACTGGCTTGAACTGTGTCATGTTGGCTGTATTGTTGCTTGTGAGTTGAGTGAACTCCAATTGAGGAAAGAGTTGGTTGCATTTTTTTTATTTGCTGTTTTTTGAGCTCAGGTGCTTGCGGTTGATTGTGCGGATTTAAATGCTGATAATGCGGTTTATGAAGGGACATAAACCCACAGAAATTGTTCTCATAAAACTGAAACTGAGCGTTAACCTTTGTGTCTGAGCGACTGGCTTAAATTATTGGCCTAGATTTATAATTGTTAGACTTTTGGGTTATTCCATATCTGATCGCCCTTTGATGCCAAGGCTAATGACGGTGATTAGAGGGGAAATTGAAAAGGTTTCTTATTGGGAACCCATTAACCACCTATGGAAACCGAGGAAAATAAATAACGAAATCGCTTACTACGCAACATACGCGTGACCTGGTGGAGTTGGCTTGAGTATAGAGATAATCCGACGAATGTTATTATGCACAAAATATTCGCGGGGTCATGCTTTCATATAAGCAGCTGCCTCAAGAAAGGCACATTTGTTAATGCTTAGCTCATTAACAGAGAGTTTTGTCTCTTAATGCGTTGCAGTAAAGCCGGAAATGTGAAGAGAAGTCAAAGAAATCAAACGTATAGTCGACGTGTGCAGATTCAATAGCCACATACGCTGTTGTTGTCCATTGCCCCCCATTAACCTGAGTGCTACACTACAAAAAAAAAAAAAAGGCATAATGACGGACAGTCTGTTGCTCTGGATTCAACATTAGCAAATTCAAATGCTTGAATAAAAAACATCTCGTTTCTCTGTTGTTATCTCGTTAATCACGAAACGACTTTCTAAAGCAGTTGCAAGTCAACAGTGCCAACAGTACTGCTTCTGCTTGATTCATTACAAACTTCTGGCGAAACACTTAAACTGGTTTGGCACGTATATACATACGATATCCAGTTCGCTTGGGTTTCTTTGCGGTAACGATGGAATTCCAACTTCCAATCCGTAGATGACTTATCTACGACGATTCAAATGATTTTTATTGGGTAACATGAAATTGTTTATTGGCCAATAAGACCAGAAAGAATGGGAGGCGATCTCGTTCATAAGATCACCGCCAGCACGTTTTGCAGCGATGGATTCTTCGAGGACAATTTTCCACCACACTTACTCACATAGCAGCCGGAAGGTTCACAATTCCCCGATCGATATTGTTCCTGGGTTGCTCTAACGCTGTGATTCATGCGGTTCAATCGCATGAGCGAAGTCACAATTTCTCGAGATTACACAATTTCCGAACTTTCCGTTAAATATGTGGAACATGGCACCTTCTTGTTGGAACCATATATCACTCACATCAAGTCCATTCAAAGTAGCCTTCCAACATGGCACGATACCGAACTCTACTGACCATAATAATATGACGATCATTTTTATCAACGAAAAAATGCGGTCCAACCACGACTCCTGTATGGACTCCACACCACGCAGTCACTTTTTGTGAATGCAATGTGGGCTTGTTGCTGTCCAACACTCATTTTGTTTACCGGCAAAGTCATGAAGCTGATTCATTATTGAAGATGATTTTTCGATGAAACACAGGATTTTCTTCAAACTTTTGCATAGCCCAACCGGAGCTCAGGTGGCTTCAGTTTTTGATTTACTTTGATCTAGTAAGGGCGTAGGCCGAGATGTTTATGTAAAATTCGCCACGTTGATGTGTAATGAGAGATTCCCTGCTCCTGTGAACGGCGTAGATTGGACTGTTTTGGCTCATTTTGAACTGAAGCACTTATGGCGGCGATATTTTCGGTACTACGATCGGTGCATTTTCTCAATGGCAGTGGAACATTCAATAGTGAATAAGTTGACTCGAATTGAGTACGCGCAGACTGTCCGGTGGGACCATTATTACGACCAAAAATCGGAGATAGCGCTCTTAACGTTGCGAATACCGATTTAGAAATTAGGTGGTATTTTTTTATGGTTTCCAGACGTGTCTCGGTCGTGAACTTTGCCATAACGAAAATGTAAACCGTGACTGACAGTTTGAAATTGACAGGCCATACAAAAAATGTAAAATCGTGTTGGTATTAAAATCCTAAATTGTTATGTCGCTATTGAAATATCCTTGAAATTAAGTGATGGCAATACCCACCTTCGACATCTGATGGTAAAATTAGAGATACAACTTCACTATTGGCTTCGTCTTTTTAATGCCTGTTTGTTCATCCCTTTTTGCCATCGGCCATCGCAGTAGTTAGGCTAATAAAGCACCTTTTTCCCCTATTTTTGATGTAAACTTTTTATTTTTTGTGGTTTCGCCAAGAGGTTATGGGCCCAGAACTTAACCGAGGAAATTGAGAGTTTTTACCCAAACAAAATGACATCCAATAACAATTTATATGGACGGATTACACATTTCAACGGAGAAAATGACTCAGTTTGGAGAGCGAAAATAGAGGATATCTTGCACAAAATTCGGATGATAAAATGGTCCAATAATGCCGGAGCAGAATAGATCACTTGGGATGAAAAAGACTTGAACGCACGCGGTGAGTTGATCTTGTCACTAGAGCCCAACATCGTTAATTTGGTGAAACACATGTTCACGTCAAAAGAGGTTTGGGATTTTCTCGAGGGTTCTTACGGCAAGAAAAGTTCTAGGCAGAAGGTGGAACGTTCGGATGGGCAATGGTCATTCAATGGTAGGGCACATCAGATGCTTCAAAGCCATACTGAATCGGTCGAACGAGCTAAATTCCAAGCTGGAGCAAGATATATTAGTCATTATCTTGGATTCACTATCGGAGGAATACAAAGATGTTCAGGCGGCATTTGATGCCTAAAGCACCTATCCGCAACTAGACACAGTGTACGCCCTACTAATGGAAGTAAACGAACATCCATAATTTTTGAAATTGAAGGCTTTTTTTACTAGCTGGAATGATCCGATTTAAGTCAAATGTACGCGTTTTGTTCGATAACTTTTCGCCGTTTTGAAGGTAACGCCATTATGCCTCTCATAGAAACCCTCGTTCCTATTGGCAAAATCTAGAACAAAACTTTTTTCACAAGCCTCCCTTGAGGTAAATGCTTCACCAACAAAATCATTCGTCATGGACAGGAGCAGATGGTAGTCACTTGGTGCCAGGTCCTGCCTATAAGGTAAATGCATAAGAACCTCAAGCTCCCGGAACTTCGGACAAGTCACTATCGATGTTCTATGGAATACAATTTTTCTCCGTTCTTCTGGGCAATTGCCTCTCTCAGATGGACCAACTGTTGTGTACTATCAACAATCCTAATTAAGAGCTTTTTTCTAGGGGAGCAGCTCATAGTAAATTATTCCCTGCCAATCCCTCTAAACACAGCAAAACCTTGCTCGCCGTCAATCCTGGCTTGGCTACTATTTGCACCGCCTGACTACGATTTGACCACGATCATTTTCCCTTGAAGTTGTCGTAAATGATCCACTTTTCATCACCAGTCACCATCTGCTTCAAAAATGAGTCGAATGCATGGTTGCGATTCATCAGCGATTACCAGATGGACACAGTGGTTCTAAATGGGTTTTTGTGCTATGTTTAGCTCCTGAACAATCGCCACAGGGCTTTCCTTGATTTATCAACGCATTCGACAAATGGCCTTCCAGACCGTGGTGCATCTTTGACATTGAAATTGCCGCAATGAAATGGACGAAACCTAAATTACGCATGATTGGTTGGATGGTGGGATGATTTATTTTCAGTATCTTAAACACTATTTTCATTTTCAACCGTCTGGCATGCGTGTTCATCTTTATCGAAGGAAAACTTTGAAATATGGCATACTTTCTCTTTACTTGAGTCCTGAGCCCGCGTCAAGCTCATACAAAACTGACTCAACCAAGCAACCAGTAAGGTTTTTTTTTTAAGTAACTACGAAACTCTAATACCAGGTGTACAAATGGGAATCCAAAATCTCGAACAAAATCTGGATTCTTGGAGGTATTGTCCACCGCTAGCCACAGCGTTTGTCCATCTGTCGAGCATCATACGAATTTCGCGAAAAACTTAATAACTTTTGGAGCAATCCCCGAATCAACTCAATTTTTGGCATCTTCGAAAGATTGTTAGTGCTTCTCAGCCAGGGCATGCGTCATCGATCGGAACACGTGGTAGTCGGAAGGGAGTAAACGGAAAACGGCAGGTGGAAGGAAAACCAGCTTGGCAACATGTGGCCCAGCGTTGTTGTACTGCAAAACATTTTGTCATCACTCTGCTGCTATACTTCAGTGCTTAGCTCATTAGGAATTAATTGTGTTCAAAAGCGAGCTCTTGTGATGGTTCCACCCAGTTGCAAACACTCATAATATACCTCGCCGAGCTGGGCCCACCAAATACAAAGCATGAGTTTTAAATTATGAATCCACGTCTTGGTCTTCGAAGCGGCCTCCACGATTTCATTTGCTTTACACTACCATAATGGATCTACTTCTTATCGATAGCCACTTCCCTTCCTTACTTGCCGCTGGAGAAGAGACGAGCTAAACGTCTCTCGACTTCAAGTTGTATGGCACCGAATTTTCCTGCATTCCCAAGCGATGGGAAATAGCTTGATGAATTTGCAATTTTTTTGTTGCATTTGATATGGATCTGGGTCAGTAATGTCTCAATTCTGCATCTCCAAATTTTCTCACCGGTCCGAGATGCTCCACGTCGAAGTCTCCACTTTTGTAACGTTGAAACCATTTGAAGGCGGAAAGAGAACTACTCACAAATGACACTCATTCGACTCGAAAATCAGCATTTCACGGCATGTAATGATGACAGTTGTTGATAGGTTGCCATGTGATGTTTCTGATCAACATGCACCGCGAGCGCCATCTGTTAGAAAATATCGGATTCCCATTGTATATCTACAGCTGGCAGACTTAACAAGTCAGGCAAAATGCATAATAATTTTAAGACGAAAAGAGAAGTCAATCGAATGGCTTTAACAATCTCCACCAGCGTTGATATTGGATCAAGAGTAAAAGGGTGGGCCAAATACAAGTTTCTTTTTAAAAATGCTATAAAATGAACAAAATTAATTTTTTTTCGTGTTTTATGGCTTTATTCATAACAACAAACATTCCCATTAATTAATTAAGTACATAGTCGCTCAAGTGGCTGCCTCGACTGGCTTCGCAGTAGCGTATTCTTTCACTCCAATTTTCCAAGACCTTGTTGATGGTTTCGGGCTTTAGCTCACGGATTGCTTGGATGATATTGGTGCTTGAATCCTTTTCGGATTGTTGGCATAACATCGGTCCTTCACGGTTCCTCACAAAAAAAAAGTCCAAAGGGGTCAAACCTCAGCTCCGAGGCGGCCAATTCACATCGACAAGACAAGTGATACCACAATTTGGGAGTTTGGTGCGCAAAAGATCTATTGTGGCATGAGCTGTGTGGCATGGCGCGCCATCCTGCATGAACCAGAGGTCGTTCAAATCCATGTCTTCAATATCAGTAAAAAAAACTCGGTTAACATGGCTCTGTAACGCCCACCGTTGACCGAAACATTGTTTCCAGTCTCATTTTCGAAGATAAATTGTCCAATGATGCCACCCCTCTACAATCTGCACCAAACTATCACTCTCTGTGGATGCATTGGCTTTTCGACAATAACGTGCGGGTTTTCCGAGCTCCAGATTCGGCAATTTCGTTTGTTAACGTAACGTCAGAAAAGATGATTTTTCGCCCAAAATTGTTGTCCAATTCAAGCTGCTCTAAGGATCAAACAACGAAGCGGATGGTCACGCGCCTTCAATTGCTGAGTTAGTTGGATCTTATAAGCGGATAATCCGAGATCTTTATGCAGAATTCTCCTCAGGCTAGTGCGTGAAATATTGAGCTGTTGAGATCGATGCCGAGTTGATGTTCGTAAATTGAGTCTCACACTCTCGGCCATAGCAGCCGCATTCTCATCTGTGCGCACCGTACGACGACGGGGACTATGAATGTTGTCCACTAGCATATCAGTCTCACGAACTTTTTGCACAAACTGGCGTACAGCAGTCGCGGTGGGTGCTTCATTTCGGCCAAAACTTCTTTTAAAAAAAACGCACTGTTTGGGCTACACAGCACTCACTTTGGAAATAAATTTTCAATATTTCTCAACATTGTTCAAGCGTAAAGCGACTCATGACTGACTTTCTGCCCGGAAACAGCTGTCAGTGTCAAAATAATCTATGATTTAAAAAAAACCATAAGATGGCCCACCCTTTACTTGTTGCTTGTTACTTTGAGGCAGTGAAGGACTTTCTCTATCTCGACCGTGAGATGACATGCACTAACGACACAAATATAAAGGGTGTTTTTTATAGAGGTATAGAACTTTGAAATGGAATAAAACAAAGATGATTTTTTTACATTGACATGAAATTGACTTTATTCGAAAGATAATCTTCTGACATTTCATCAATTTAAATATAATTTCTGGCCTATGACCGCCACGGCTGGCTCGGACGTAGTCTAATCTGGAGGTCCAATTTTCGATGATTTTTTTCAACATTTGTGGCCGTATAGTCAATCCAAGCCAACTGGTCAATCGTTTCGGGTTTATCGGCGTAGACTAGCGACTTCACATATCCCCACAGAAAATAGTCAAGCGGCGTTAAATCGCACGATCTTGGAGGCCAATTCACGGGTCCGTAAGAGTAAACGTGGTGCGAAAACGTTCCATAGTTAATCGAATTAATTGTTCTGATGGACGATTATGTTGACCGGACGTAGTGCGCGATACGTATTTCGAACAGAACCATGATTTTTAAAATAAATTTGCACAATTTGGAAGCGTTGTTCAGGCGCAGTCTATTCATGTTGAAATGCCAAACCAAACTAAAAATAAATCACGTGACAGCTGATAAAATGGCCGCCAGTTAAAATAGTGTTGCTAACTTAAAGTTCTATACCTCTATAAAAAACACCCTTTAGAAATCAATCGCCAAATCATTGGTATAGAGATCTGTAGGCAATTTTGTAGTAGAGACATCTCTCGAAAAACGAAAGTGATTTTGTGTAGGCCCTGCTCGATGGCACAGATGTACCTCCTCAAAGGCGAATGAAGAGAAAGATACTTCGTGTGACTTTCGACCCAGTTTGTAAAAGGGGCGAATGGAGGAGAAGATACAAAAACTTTATAACAACATCGATCTAGTCAGCCGTCTACCAATGCCTGAGTTGGCTAGGTCATGTTGAGCGTATAAATAACGCCGAATATGGACTGTATCCTGAGGAATGACGCAAACAGGCGGAAAGGGACCTCAACCAACAACGAAACTGGGGCGGTCCTGCTCCATCACTGACTGTAGCAGCACTTAAGTAAGCAAAGCCTGAACTTTGGGCTTGACGTCAAAACTTTAACGATATATTCACGATATTTAATCAGCGGTTCAACAATCAAAAACTGCACAATATATGACAGTGAAATTGTAATGATTGCATGCCCTTTGAATAATTCCAAATGTTTATTTTGAGCATGGCAGTCTGTTGTTCTTTATCCAGTCAGTAAACCTACCGTTTACCAAAACAAAGCACAACTCATAATATTATTTCAAACCCGCGACGACTTAAATTAGTGTAGTTGAACTTTTCCGATATATTTGTCTTCCGCCCTACCGACCATCGACTGGCAGACGAGAAAATTCAAGTAAAATATTTTCATAAATTCGAAAAACTTGCAATTTCCGGCATAAATTATGAAAATCAACAAAATAACTCGAGGTCAGGGAAATAAATTTAATTTTTTTGTGTTTCATGACCGTTAATGAACACCCGTTTTACCTCATGAAGCATTTGAAATATGCAAATGAAAAAATGTTGTTTCCAAAGTGCATCACCATCATAGCTGCTTGGCACCTATACACAGTACGGCAGAGTGAAAAACAACGAGTAAGGGATAAAATGATGGAAGTCCCTACAGGTCGAGAATGTAGCTAAAGCTTTTAGACTAATGAGTCTTAATAAATATCGCGGTGGTCAATTATATGTTTCGCCTAACTGGATTTTTTGATTAAAACTGTATCGAATTAATGGATGTTTTGAGCAGGAAAACGACCAGAAGCCTTAAAGCTTTACTCCTTACAAAGGATACACGAATGCAGCAGGCTTTCACATTTCCATAGCGATAGTATCCAATCTATCGGGCTACATGGAGTAGAGAAAATATTTTCAATCTACCGCGTGTCGACAAGGTGGCAGGCAGGAATTCGTGATGAATTAGAAGAGAAAGAAAGAAATTCCCGAGGATGAGTAGATGACAGCCGTTGAAATTTACTATACGAGTATGTACAAGAGGAAAAGGAGCGTAGAGAGGAATGCAAAAGGGCAAGGTGACTTCCTTCCGCACTCAATTGATGTACATTCATATCATGCACAGGATTCATTAGGATGTCGTTTCTTTTCGAATTGCATTTCGCCGACTAGAACGTGGAAGACGAGGAACTTCTTTCCCGCAAACTTGGAAACTTTGGCAACCAAAGGAAATTATCGTGTTGTTCTGCCTTTAAAAAATAACTATTAAATCTCAAATAAATTCTATTTCTGCTGGCGTGTGCGCAAGCATCCATATTAGATCTTCCCCTACTAAGGCAACAACAACTCATCACGTAGTAGTCAATGAATTTTCTATTCCATCCTGTTGTGAGGCAAATATTTGAAAAGTTCTTTCCACCGAGGCGCAATTTTCAACTACCTAGCCCCATTTCCGTTTATTGCTTGTGCGGGACTGAATACAAGCTCAACTCATGCCGTCATGGCATACTCGAAAGAATGCATTTAAAGATATATCCAAGCAGCGCGTCCTATTGATACCATTTATAAATTACCATGCCCATTTGAACCTCTTTCCTTGCTCTGCTGTCGACTTTAATGTGCCGACTTAATGCGACTTTCACTACAGCACATCAATTGGGATCTGAGAAATGCATATATTTGCATGAAATCCAACGGAGTACACAGATGTGCGGCCCCATAAATCGCATGACACTGGTAAGGACAAAATTCATTGGTTTATCCTTTCTCGTATTATAGACAATTCTTTACTATCACGAAGGACACTAGCTCGCTACATAGACTCGGACGAATTTTCAATGCAAAGCCAGTGGCCTTATAGTGTACGATTACACTATTCAAATATAAAAAACACGTTAAGCTGGTTATCGATTTATTGCGCACTGCGATGCAACTACATACGATGCAAACCGCTTTTTATCGAAAACATTTCCTGACCATACAGAATACAAGTTTGTTTTCATAGATAGTGAAACGCCTTATGTGTTGAAGCAAAGCGTCCACTCTTATCTACGTTTGCAGAGAAGAAAAAAAATAAACAACACCTGATAAGGCTGGGAAACTTACCTGTCAATTAGGGAATCTAATCAAATGGTTGTTACAAGCACTCACTCAAGATAGGTTTTATGGCACATGGTATTTAAGGCTTTTCAATGGTCTTGGTATTTTATCTACAAAGTCTGAGGCTTGATAGTCGCCGACTTTCGACGCAGTACATGAGTTTACCATACACATTGATTAAGAAGGAGTTTGAGATGGATACGAGTATTATCTAATAACTTAGGCGGAATTTAAAAATAGTTCCTTATGACGTGTTTGTTTTCAAATTAAGTAGTGTAGGCCTGGGAAAACGTGATTTTTCTGCCCTCCGCAGTTTACTGATTGCGCAAGGCATCAAGTATTTCACGCAACAAGTATTTATAATTTCGGGCTTTGGTTTTGTTTCCTTGTTTGGGTCGTGGTTTATGCGATATTTCATATTCTGATATCAAACCTAGACGGTATATGCACTCGTGATATGTGATTTTTTAAGCGTTTGGTTTTTAAATCTTAAAAAAATATAAAGGAAAGTTGCAAGAGTTATTAAACATTTTATTTGGGTTGATATATCAATGCTTGCCATTTATTTTTACAAATTATTTCGTGTAAACGTTAATCACGACTATGTTTTAAGTGTTCTCTACAGAGAGTCCAATTTCACTTTTTTGTCACTTTTTTGAGCTTATTGGCCGGAATCTCGCTAATAATACATGTCCAAGGCTGCAATTGATTCTGGTTTCTATCCTCTGATTCAGAGAGACGTTTGTCAACGGCCTACACATACAATAAACTCTTGGTCCGATTAAGAATGCAGACCGACTCATGGCAAGGAACAATGCTTGCATAGTTAACGAGAACTGCTCGTGAACTCTTCGAGCGAAAAATAAGACAGGAGCATCCGCTTTTGAGTACAAGAAGCACGGGATCGAACATAAATGCTATCACAAGAATGACGTACGAAAGGTCTACCAAAAAGTAGAATTAACATTCCAAGACTGCTGTGACAGTATAATGGTCAAAATATCGTCGCCAGGCAAAACGTACCATTAACACTGGACGGAAACAAGGGAGAACTCCGTCCACCCTACCTAGATGAGGTTGATATAGTGATATTTACACATTTGACGAGGTCCATAGGGGAATTGAGCTCTTAAGATCTCTGCAGTGCTTTGCGAACGTTTGAAATCGACCATGAACAATCTGATGGGCCACTCTCAGTGTGGTTTCAGGACAGAGAAATCCACGATAGCTTAAATAACAATGACTTTGGTTGATCTTCGAGAAGGCTAACGATTTTCGGATGGGCACACAACCTTTTCATGGACTTTAAATCAGAGTCATTATCCGGCAGAGTCTATATTCACGGTGAGCTCATACTTTAACATGTCAGAATATCACCTTTGTCAGTTATAATTTTAAGTAGTCAAGGACTGCGTCTACCTTGGCTCACTAGTAACATCTTACAACGACGACAGCATGGAGATCACATCCAAAATAACTCTCACCAACCGCGTCAAATCGCACGTACTATCGGACCAATTCTCCGGCCCAAAACGAGAGGTAAATTGCTCACCGAAATCATTTCTTAATTGGTCCATTTATTCGCGTGTTGTGTGGCATGTAGCGCCGACATGCCGGGATCACATGTCGACCAGGTTCAGCTCGAATATTTTGGGCGCAAAAAAAGTTCGAAATCATTGAACGATAGCTGGCGCCCTTGACTGTAACTTTGTTCTCACAATGATCTTCGAAAAAATACGGGCCAATGATAGCGGTCATTTTCCCGGGGCATTGGAAGCTCTTGTATTGCCTAAGGTTGCCCATCGGACCAAATGCGGCAGTTTGGTGTATCCATGTAACATACCCATACAACCAGAAATGAGCTTCCGTTCGGCTTCAGTTCTTGCACGAGCTCTATTTTGTAAGGGCCAATATCGTTGCGTAAAATTTTCAACGTAATCGACGATGACGAATAGACGAATCACGATCGCTTCACTTCACTGGCGGAAACAGCAGCAATGTTTTCCTTTGTACGCTCTCTACGCAGGCAGGTAGATGGCTTGGTGTCCAATAGCGTGAAATTGGTGTGAAATTTGGTCACTCTGCTATGAATAGCTTGTTCAGTAGGTCGATTATGATAGTCGAAGTGTGTGAAAAACATTTTTCACAGATCACGAGTTTTGATAATAAAATTCAATAATTTGTAAACTTTGTTCGGGTGTAAGTCTTTACTAACTGAGCAAATCTGACTTTGACACATGTCCCGAGTCACGCATGAGCTATCAAAAATAGAACACTGTAAAAGCAAACAGCCAAAAATCACCCTTTATTTCACCGGATGTGTGGCTTGTGGCGCCATCCTAAAAATAAATGTCGTTCTTGTCCATAATAACGCGACAGTCAACATGGTTTATTAACGCAATTCACTACCGGTCAATTACACCATGAGCCCAAATACTCTCACCAAACAGTCGCTCTATATGGATGGAGTCAGATAAATGGGTATTCGTTTCATTACTCAGATTAGTGTCAACATGATCTCTTGATCTTTTTCATTTATTTGCAGCAACCTACCACCGAAAGTGCGTCAATGAGCGCGGTCTGCTGACTTTAATTCCTGTGTCAACTACGATTTTAGGATTAAAGTTTATTTATTTACTAATCTAAGCTTTGTTTTACATGGTTAGGCCTAAGGGGCATTCTTGCCGATAACCTGGTGCTTATAAGCATGTAGCCTTGAATACAAAATACGCAAAGTGGTAACGAATAGGTCTAATTCTTGTGGTCACCTCTTCAGACTTTCAATCTAACTTTCAGCGGCAATGTTGTCGGCTGACCAATTTAAGTTTAGCTGAGGAAAAAGGATGATGACTAGAAGCAGTTCAAACTTTACGAAAAATGTCCACGATACGGGTGGTCCGATAAGTACTTAGCCTACAAAAGAAAAACAAAATCTTTGAAGAAATGGCGATTTATTTTTCGATATAGTCTCCTTTTAGCTCGATAGACTTGACCCAGCATTGCTCCAACTTCTTTAACCCGTTTGAAAAATACGTAGGCCTCGTAAAAAATAGGCCTCCGTGGCGGTGATGACCTCCTCATTCCACCCGGCTAGTGACTTTTTCAAGTTTGGAAACAAAAAGAAGTCGCACGGGGCCAAATCTGGAGAATACGGTGGGCAGCAGTTCGTAGCCCACTTCGACCAATTTTGCCGTGGCGAGAACGGAGGTGTGAGCCGGTGCGTTATCATGGCGGAAGAGCACTTTTTTCTTCGCCGTGGGGCTGTTTTTTCTTCAATTCGGCGTCGAATCGGACCAATAATTTGGCATAGTACAGCCCTGTGACCGTTTTGCCCTTCTCCAGGTAGTCGATGTGGATCACACCTTGTGAATCCCAGAAAACGGTGGCCATCACCTTTCCGGCCGATGGGACAGTCTTCACCTTCTTCGGAGCACGTTTGCCGGGTGAAGTCCACTGTTTCGACAGTTCCTTGGTCTCTGGTGTGTACCAGTGGATCCATGTTTCGTCGATTGTCACGAAACGAAGCAGAAACTCCTTCGGAATGCGCTTAAACAGCGTCAAACACTGCTCTGAAGTGGTCTCACGATTGCGCTTGTTGTCCGGAGTGAGCAAACGCGGCATCCATCCCGCCGACAGCTTTCTCATGCCCAAAATTTCATGTAGGATATGACCCACGCGATCTTTTGAAATGCCTACTGTCTCAGCTATCTTGCGCATCTTCAATCGGCGGTTTGCCAATACGAGATCGTGGATTTTTGTCACGTTATCCCCCGTGGTAGCCGTTTTCTGGGCACCTGGACGAGGCTCATCAAAAAGCGACGTTGCGACCACCTTGAAACTCGTTAAACCAATTTTTGATGGTCGCCATCGAAGGAGAAGAGTCACCGTACAGCATCCAAACGCTCTTTGATTTCGCTGCGCGATTTCCCTTCCAAAAACAAGAATCGAATCACCGACCGATATTGCTCTTTTTCCATTTTTCTAAAATCCGCGGACACTCTCGCTTCCACACGCGGTCAAAACAAAACTACAAGTCCGAACTGGCTGAAATGTCGACAGTAGCCGTCTACTAGAATGTACTACACGATAGTAAGTTGTTCTTGCGATACTGGCGCCATCTGGCGTTGAGGCTAAGTACTTATCGGAGCACCCTCGTACTGTTTTTGCATTGAATATTTACTTTTTTAACACACGTTGGCCAAAGTCTATTAATCCACATTAGATAACCTGCTAAAAAGTCATACAAGGCTCAGGAGCTGGATGCTGGCTTCTGACACCGATGGGATGAGGTTTGAACATGGCAAGAGCTAAGTCATTGAATAAACTTTCCGAAGAGAGAAACTTCGGCTCCGGCCCTCTTCGGGCTGGCACTACCTATTGCCTTGCATAAGTGCTTATGGTTTATGGTCCAACATGACAGTCTATTAGAATATGCTTATTGTGAAGTGTGTTTATAAGGGATTTTTCATTAGAGAGCCTTACCTTTAAAAGGAATAAAAAAGGGTTGTAGGAGTAAGTTCTTGCAGATACGATTAAAAGAACATTCGATACCATTAAGTCTTAAAAATGATTTCATTGGAAGCAGCTTCATTGAGTTAACTCGATCCCAGTGGTTCAATTTTGTATGAGTCTGTTGCATAAGTCTTATTGGATGTTACTAAAGGTCTGAATGATGTTGTCCTCCAGTTGGTCAATTGTTGTTGATTCGTCGCCATAAACCCCCGACATAACAAGTCCTCAGAGAAAATGTCTAAAGTCGCACGATCTTTGCATCACCTCCTCTGGAAATAATTCATTCTGAGACTTATCCTGCAACATATTCAATAAGACATTGCGACCTCTTGTTTGGACTACACTCCATTGACGTCCATTTAATTGAAGCCACAAAATGCCAGTCAATAACATTGCCATTGACAGTCACCCGGGCCATTCTTGTTTCGAAAGGTTTATGGCCCTATGACGCCGCCTACCCACGATCCACACCCAAGCCGGTCAATCAAATTACTGTTACGTTGGACGATCATTCCGGCCATAAATCTTTCACTTCAAGATTGGCGAACGGAACGCGAATTTTTTATCGTAAAGTTTAACAATTTCGGCGCGTTGTTCAAGGGTATTGGATAGCGCTCCATGATAACATGGTAACTATGGCAGTACAGAAATATCAAAGAATGCCAGCGCTGCGACTTGAAACGTCAGAGCAATCAACCGACAAAGTTCGGACATAGCTATTGAGAAACCTATTACCACTTTTGCCGCTTTATTCATCCAGAGAATACTACAATTTCTTGTTTTGTAAAAAGCATTTCTTGAAAAAGACTTTTCATTTAACGAATTCGTGTACATCAGGGAGTCGTCGGCCACAAACATTAAACGAAACACGACACCTTGACTGCTATCCTATAGTCGTGCGATTTTCTTTTCCGTATCAATTCTCAAAGCAAAAATGCAAACTCCACAAAATCAACATTACTATTGCCTGACGCAGCGATATAGGCCTTGCAGGAAGATGATACTGACACTCATAGGCTATACGTATACCCTCTACTCAAAAGCAATTCTATTCTAAGAGAATCGATTTCTAATTTTCTGCATATTTCGATGGACACTGTGATTAGTGAGAAAACCAATCGTTTTTTTACTACTACCAGAAACCAGATACGACACAGTTGCTCGAGCAACAAATAAAGTTGAATCTTTTTTATACATACTCGTAATATTTAGTTTCAAGAAAGCTCTAGATCTACGTGTACATACTCGTATATCCGCAATCAATTCACGGTATTGCCGCCAGTCTTCTATTGCAATCTGTTGCGGTTTGCTTGCCATACAAACGTACTAACAATGGGTCCTGCCTTAACCACTGCGTACCTACCTACATAACTACATATGTATAAATTCCTTAGTTCAATGGCGCTGTGGTTTCATTATATTGTACTTGGATGACAATTGTTTATGCAGTCAGCATAGGACTACAAGGTCAACTGGAATTCATACATGCTTTCGTACGTACATTGGCTTCCTTGTCTCCCTTGGCGCTGTTTACAAGTTCCATCAAATTCTCATGCGGAGCTCCTTCAACTCGAGTTGCGGTTTCGTTCGGAATTATCACCAAACTGTAATCGCCTAATGAATTGCTATTAAAACAAGTGGTAAGCTGGTTGTCAGTGTGCCCGCGATTATGAGTTTTGGGAAACCATTCTGGCATTCGTTCGACTGTAAGCGCGCAGTGTAGTGCATTCGGGATCCCTTTCTATTATGTCGTAACCAAGAAGTGCTTTAACCTCGAAGTGAGTTGAGTTTTATCGAAACCAAAGCTACATTCAGCCAATTAACTGGTACAACGTGGATAGAAAGATTTAATGACTTCCCTTTGGCTGTCGGGGCTTTCTCTTTTGCCTTTTACCATTCCACTGCTGGGTGGATAGATTGGCTTTGCTTTTTCTTTTCTTCTTTTTTCTTGCAAGGCTGTAAGTGAATGGATTTAAATGGAATTTTGAAAGATTCGAAAGGGAGGAATCAAAGATAAATCGATGTGATTTTAAATTCGGATTGTTGCGGGCCCCACTCATCCATTTAATTATTTTTATTTTTAATGGATTTTCCTTTTTTTTTAATTTCCTTAATCTAGGCCAAAACACTTAACTCCGCTCTGGTTTGCAGGACGCGACATCACAAAGTCAGACTTGGTGGCACGTTCATATGTCGTGGTAGGGGTTTGTTCCAATTGAAATAAAGAAATGCTTCGGGGAGGACAGAGCCGTTAAGGTGCATCCTTTTGTAATTTATTGGGGGTCGTAAGCCCCTGAGATTTGGGGCTAAACCACCTTCAGTAACAGTGCCCCGATATGGGATGGCTACAATTGCCAAAGACTGTATTGGAGGGAGAAGATCGAAGGAACTTTTCGAAACCGTCTTTCACGCTTCTTCATTGTTAAATCCTTTTGCAAAATCTCTAACTTAAACCATATTAAGCCAGTACCCCCAAACTGCATACTTCAAGAGGCCATGTTTCCCTAATAAAGACCTTTTTTTCAGATAAGAGCTCGTTCTGGTGATCGCGGAAGAACTTGCTTTAATTCATAGTGGACTATAACTAGCCTAGCAATAACGGATTTTTCTGCCCTGGCTAATCAGATAATTGCACCTCTAGCCATCCCATCATGTCAGCTCTTCCGGCCCTTCCAAGCTCTTCTAATTTCTGTGCAATATCTGTTTGGCGAGGGTCAGACTCGGCTACAGCTCACATCTCAGCTATGAGCTTTTCTATGACTTGTGCTTCATGTCCGCGTGGCTTTTAAGGGTCATATTGTCCGATCAGAAATTTAGACCATTGCTTTGGGGTTTATCAATAAGGGCGGGTAGCTGTTAAAATAGAATAAACAAGCTGTGTGAGGTATTAGCGAAATTCTTTTTTTATTTAAAAGACCCATGTATGCCATTATGTATGGAATGTGACGTCGTTCAAATGTTTGTTACGGTGGCACAGATCCGGGTGGTCCAATTTTCAATGACTCTTCCACATACTTATATGCAGCTGGATTTGAGCATTTGAGCCTGGGTTATGTTCACCTTAGAGCATCGGCCGACTATCGTTTATTCCCATAGACATGCAACTTCAGGAAACCCCACAAAAAAAAAGTCTAGCCCCACAAAAAAAAAATAGTCCACTCAAGATCTTGGTGGCCAATTCACGTCACCTCTGCGAGAGATAACCTTACCTTTAAATCGTTCATGCAGAATGTCAATCCTGGCGACCACTGAGTGGCATATCGCACAGTCCTGCTGGAACCATACGTCGCCTAGGTCTAGGTCGGGTTCAATTTGGCCATAAGAAATTGGTTATCATTGGTTATTATTGTGTGGCGCTCGACATTAGCGGTGACCGCCTCACCAACATGGTTTTCGAAAAAGTACGGACCAATAACGTTGCCGGCCCAAAATCCACACCAAATGTTAGCTTTTTCAGGATGCACCTAGTGAACCTCGTGTGGGCAATTTTGCTTGTTACCCCAGCAATTCGTCCACAAATGCCTTTCGTCGAAATTTCGGCTAAAATGTGGGTCCTCTTCCAAGCGCTCCGAAGACCAGTCAGCGAACGCCATTGTCTATGGTCATGAACTTTGAGGTCCGGGGTTAGTTGGATCTTGTACGGGTGTAGGCCTAAGTTCCGTCCCAAAATTCGATAAGTTGAAATCTGCGAATGGCCGAGTTCTTGTGCACGGCAAGGAATCCACTGGTGTTCTCGCACAATCTTGCGTATTGCCGAACCGGTCGTCTCAAATTTGGCCACCAGAAAGTCGACTGTGAAGGGCCAACACGTCTACCGTAAAATGGATGCAACGCTCGCAACGTTTGCAGTAACGTATACTCGAAATACAAATTTCATCATTTCATCGGCACCAGTAACTGAATAATAAACAACAGATTTGACAGAGGTCACCAAGTTTTTTCCGGTTTTTTTTGGTAAGCAAAACGTAATTTTCTAGTGAAATAAATTTTTTTTTATTCAAAATATTGGCCATCGGCTTCTACAAATTTCGCCCAAATTTCAGGTAATTGATGAATACCATGCCAAAAAAAACTGCTTGTCTTTCGCCACAAACCATTCGTCAAGTAATTTTCCAGCTTCCTCGAAATCGCTGAAGTACTACTCCGCGAGCGTGTGCCCCATTGATGCGAAGAGGTGATAGTCATATGGCGCCCAGTCTGGGAAGTACGACGGGTGCAGAAAGATGTCCCATCCAAACGATTTTAAGATTTAATTTTGCCGTGTGAGAAGGCCCGTTGTCGTGTAACAAAATCACTTTGCCATGTCTTCTGGCCCATTCCAGTCGTCTTTCGATTAATGCCTGGCTTTCTCCGGGCTTCAAGAGTTCATAATACACTATACCCCTCTGGTCCCACCAGACACAGCGCACGTTCTTCTTGCCGAAGCGATTTGGCCTTGATGTTGAAGAACCGGTTTCGCCAGGTAAAAGCTGCGACTTTTTTCCGCTCTGGTTTTTCAAAATTTTTCGTCACAATTCGATGGAAAAATGATTTCCTTTCATGGCGTTGAAGCAGCACTTTACACTTGACTTTGCGATTTTCCATTGAACGTTCATTCAACTCGTGTGGGACCCATTTACCGAGTTGATTGATCTTCCCTATTGCCCTTAAACGAGCTAATTGTTTCTTGTGACACATTTGAGCTCGGTCATCCAATGATTCCTACAATTGCTCGTGTTTACATTTCTGTAGTCTACAAGAGCGCTCACATTTTTGGTGGTCCGATAAGTACTTAACCTCATCGCTAGATGGCGCCAGTATCGTAAGAGCAACTTACTATCGTGTAGAACATGCTAATAGACGGCTATTGTCAACCGGATCGGACTCGTAGTTTTGTTTTGACCGCGTGTGGAAGCGGGAGTGTCCGCGGATTTTAGAAACATGGAAAAAGAGCAATATCGGTCGGTGATTCGATTCTTGTTTATGGAAGGGAAATCGCGCAGCGAAATCAAAGAGCGTTTGGATGCTGTGTACGGTGACTCTTCTCCTTCGATGGCGACCATCAAAAATTGGTTTAACGAGTTTCAAGGTGGTCGCAACGTCGCTTTTTGATGAGCCTCGTCCAGGTGCCCAGAAAACGGCTACCAAGGAGGATAACGTGACAAAAATCCACGATCTCGTATTGGCAGACCGCCGATTGAAGGTGCGCGAGATAGCTGAGACAGTAGGCATTTGAAAAGATCGCGTGGGTCATATCCTGCATGAAATTTTGGGCATGAGAAAGCTGTCGGCGCGATGGGTGCCGCGTTTGCTCACTCCCGACAACAAGCGCAACCGTGAGACCACTTCAGAGCAGTGCTTGACGCTGTTTAAGCGCAATCTGAAGGAGTTTCTGCGTCGTTTCGTGACAGTCGATGAAACATGGATCCACTGGTACACACCAGAGACCAAGGAACAGTCGAAACAGTGGACTTCACCCTGCGAACGTGCTCCGAAGAAGGCGAAGACTGTCCCATCGGCCGGAAAAGTGATGGCCACCGTTTTCTGGGATTCACAAGGTGTGATCCACATCGACTACCTGGAGAAGGGCAACACGGTCAAGGGCTGTACTATGCCAAATTATTGGGCCAATTCGACGCCGAATTGAAGAAAAAACGACCCCACTTGGCGAAGAAAAAAGTGCTCTTCCACCATGATAACGCACCGGCTCACACCTCCGCCCTCGCCACGGCCAAATTGGTCGAATTGGGCTACGAACTGCTGCCCCATCCACCGTATTCTCCAGATTTGACCCCGTGCGACTTCTTTTTGTTTCCAAACTTGAAAAAGTCACTCGCCGGGCAGAAATTTCAGCCGAATGAGGAGGTCGCCGCCACGGAGGCCTACTTTGCAGACCTCGAGAAAACTTATTGTTCTGACGGATTTAAGAAGTTGGAGCAATGCTGGGTCAAGTGTATCGATGTAAAAGGAGACTATATTGAAAAATAAATCCCCATTTCTCCAAAATGTTTGTTTTTCTTTTGTAGGACCACCCTTGTACACCTGGTAAAAGGTTCAAACGCTCTGTATAAGTTTGTGGCTGCCTCTGCGACGCTACGGCCCAATTTAAACTCGCAAAGAGAAAGTAGTCGTTTTTGATTAGCATCCATGTTCTCCTTGTTGATCCTGACGTACCTCTTTAACTTCTGGAACTGAATAGCATCTGTTCACGTTGTTCAATGACGTGCTTATTTCACAGCGGCTTTTAGTATGAAAATCGCATCCAACAACTGACATTTCTTGTGCATCTATGCGAACATATTTTCTGCATTTTTAATATGATTCTCCTTTATTATGTGCTGATTTCTGCAACCAGTTTATTTCGCCCTGTATGGAGTGTGAGCGACTTTGGGTATTCCCCTTCATATGTATATAATAAATAATAACAGCAACATTGCGTTTAAGAATGGAAAACACATTTTCCATATTTCATGCGGGTTTAATTTGTGGTCGAATTTACGTTTGTTTATAGAGCACAGAACGACTGGAAATTGATCATAAAAAACTACAATAGCCTTCAGTGGTGACAGTCGAATGAACAATGAGCGCCAATAGTATGTCTGTATCTGGATATGTTTGACACGTGCTGGCTTGGTTCCATACTGTACTCGCATATGGATATACACCCGTCCAATGTGCTCTTTTGAATTCATCTCGGCCGACATTCGTCATTGTTAAACAGAGCGCCGATGCATGCGTGAAATCATTCTCCAACACTATTCAATTCGATTGAAAATAAAACAAGGACTGGCGTTAATTGTTGTCTACTTTTGATGAGTTCTCAATGCCCCTCGCCCTACGAGCTATACAATAGCATGGCGCGCTTGTTTTCCTTGCCCTTTTATGGCCGAGTGACATCATAAACAAATTGTGGGTAACAAGTCTGGTCGTCAGCAGCATTCCTCTGAAAAGTAGAAAACAACCCCACTCGAGCCACGATTTCTATGATGTCCGGGAATTTTAATATCTGGAATACCTTTCCATGTCGTCTAAGTCTGTACGTGATGAAAGTCAAGTTATCCAAACCATGGCCGTCAGTTTATTGATTTAACATAGTTCTATGTTATGACCCGGTGGTTATCCTTTTCATTCGACTAAGATTGGAATTTATTTTCCCCCAGAACACTTTGGCACATTCATAATTAATGCAGCACATCGAGCAAGCTTGAGCAGTCAAGTGAAATGATAAAGATGAGAACTTTAATGTGAAATGTATGGCTTCGTAATCGATGTGTTATGTTCTTGGCACCTTTACTCGTCATCGTCGATGGGTAAATTAAATCAATGTCAACGCTCATAACGCCCTAATTAAACAACTTCATAAATCATTTAGCGATAATCTTGAACAAAAATGCGCTGAACATGTATCAGGATTTTTTTAAATCAATTCAGTGTCACCGTTCACATACGACTTCCCGAGTGAAATGTAATTATCGAAAACTCATCCGTTTAAAGTCCTCCATATCATTATATCCGAAGGATTTGCTTTACGTAAAATAAATGACCGATCATATGTACAATACGTTTCGAGGTTTCCCGAGAGTTGACACATGCAGCGACTGGCCTTTAATTGGCAATCAATGGTTATATACTCGTGTGGCGATTGAGTTATGTAAAGTGTTTTGTCCTTGCAGGTCTTGGTTTCGGCCGACCTTCCCCGGTGGATTAACCTTGACTGTGATTCAATCTTCGATGGGGAGTCTCTTCCAATATTGACTTATAAATGGTATGTTCTGCCTTTGAAGCTGCTTGGATACAAACACCATCAGCCTCTCGAAAAGTGGGAATCGAAGCTTTATTTTTAATCCGTTGTCGTTCATGAAGAACTGTCCGCGAAAGGAACATGAAGAAATAGAGACGCTGAATTCCTTCTTTTTTCAACTATCGACGTCCTCACTGCCACTCTCCCAGTAACGGGACATGAATTCCACTTAATGTCCGTATTACTACCCCAGCAGTCACACAAGCTAACATGCAAAACAGAGAGCTTAGCCACTCAAAAATTCTCCGTAAAGTTTGTACCATCGCTCTTCTAACTTATCTCTCCTGAGACCGTATTGACCAAGTACCTCTGGGCTAGCAATTTTTTAAAAGTTATTCCAAAAGCCATTTTCAATAGGAGCATAACAATTTAATATTTTAATATAAATGCAGCTATGCACTTTTTTTATGATCTGTTAGCGTCAAAAATTCAGCCGAAACTTATATTTTTATCATGGTGAAGTTCGTAAACGAACAGTGTGAAAATTATTTAAAATTATTGTCGAAATTCTGATTAGGTAGTCGCAACTTTAAGAGCATTTACTCCTATTTTTGGTCGTAATAATCGTTTCACCAGGCAGTCTGTCCGTGCTATATTAGATAAATTCGAGTCAATATATTCAGTATGAAATGTTCCTCTGCCAGTGAGACAAACACTACCCGAAGTACAGAAAATGTCGAAGCTGTAAGCCCTTCAGTTGAAAATTTAGCAAATCAGTAAATTCCTCGCCGTTCACAGGTATTTTGCATGAAGATCTTTCCCTAAGCTTTTGCAATAGCAAGTGAACGTCTTCTTCTTAACGGACTACATATCGGGTCAAGCCTGGGCCTCAGCCAACATGCCCCTCCATCTAGCGCGATTCGCACTCCAAGTTGGTTGAGGTCCTCTTACAGCTGTGGGCGCGACCTTAGGTGCGAACGTCATCTACTCTGTCGTCCGTCGGGTTTGGATTCGAAGGCTTTCCGGGCTGGAACTATGGTGCCCATTCGCTCTACAAGGCCTAGCCATCTTAGGCGTTGAATTCGTAGACGCCTGACTGGGCTCGTGTCGCTGTACAACCCATACAGTTCGTGATTAAATCTTCTCCTCCATCACACGTAACGGCCAAGGGCCTCTTCATATATATTTTTGATAGAGTCCATTATTTTACGCCACACTTGCCAATCGCTGTTTATTCGGACACAGGATGTAATTGACCAAATGAATTGAAACCTCTTAATTATTTGAAGCGCCGAAGCTTCTCCGATTGGGCTCTGCAAAAATTTGAAGGAAGTCTTGGAATCATTCAGTTACAGCTTAATGATTTTGTCAATAAACAAAATATGCGTTATTGGACTACAACAAATACACATCCAAGGGACTCCATTGCGTCCAGAAAAAGTGACCTTATCGTATGGATTACTTGTCGGTTGTGTCGTTGGACCGTATTTTTTCGTCGATGAAAATGATCGTCATATTGTGGTCAATGGGGTTCCCTATCATGCCATGTTGGAAGAGTATTTTTGGTCACAATTAAATGGACTTGTCATTAGTGATTCTAACAAGATGGTGATCAGATAGCTGATCAAAAAATTTACCCATTGAAGCGAAATAGACCGGTCCAATGGCCACATTATTCATGCGATTTAACGCCGTTGAATTTCTTTCCATGGAGCTATCATACGTCATTGGTTTATAGTAAACCGATATGTCTGGGCGATAAGAGTGGTTGGAAAATTGGCTACAAATAATGGATCGCTGCAAACGTGCTCGTGGTAGAGATATGGACGAGATTGTTATGAGAAAAAAAAGGACGTATTAATAGTACTTATATGTAATAATACACACAATTGTCGCGTACAAAACCCAAGGGGTCAGACAATCCCTCCGCAGCAGCCACAACTTCCTAAAGAGAGTTCCCTTTTTATCGAGAACCGAGAATCGATAGCTAGAATCGCATAAAGAGTAAAAACATACGTTATTCGACGATGCAACTGCTGCTGAAAGAGTTGAATCTGCATTCACTGAACTTAGACCATCGAATGACCAATGGTCTGTTCGGTAAGCATAGTGGTTGCCAAACTTTTTCCAACCAAATAGGTATAGACAGTAGTTATCTCATCTTGAACAGAGATCGAGTGCCGTAAATTAGATATGTATACTACATCTGGAATACATTTTTGTCCGATGTCTTAATTATTCTGTGATTTATTTAAATTCAAAATTGTCATTTCCTTATTGAAAAATGCTGTAAAATGGCTTTCACCTTCTTCAGTCATTTGCCCTGGCACCAGATACGCCTTAATCTAACCTATAATTTGAGAATACTTCCAATTACGTCTGAAGTAATTTGCATTTAAGTTAGATGAGTTGAATTCATTCGACGTCCCTTAAATGCAATGGTATGATTTGCGCACTTCGTCTTCCAGCAATTCCAGTAACGTAAGGTGTCTCGCCTTAATGGTGTTCTCTACTTCAGCCATACCACTTAGCAGAGTTTCTTCGTCAACTGTATTCCTCGGAAAAATGCGGTATAAAACATACTTAATCGACCGCATCAATCTTTCCCAGATGCCACCCATGAGTGAAGCAGATGTAGGTTTAAACTTCATCTCTGTATCAGCCATAGTAAGCTCGTTCACCAACAAATTACAATGCCGCTGGCCTCATATTGGTTAGGCAACTATTACGCTCTGCATGCTATCATTATGACCTTCAATGCTTTCTGAAATTTAGTGAAAATGGTCCAACTTAAAAGAGAAGAAGGGTCAGCTTAAGGTATGACATTTCTGCCATAGTAGCGCGAGCTGACAGACGCTGGTGAGCCGACTTTTCATAATTGCATTGTTGGTATTCTCATTATACAATATCTAAAAGATTATACGATGGAGCTTCACAGTTTTCCAATGCAATGTGCCACGTATCTTCAAAACACCTTTCGCGTCTAGAAATTGTAAAACACGAACCAACTTCTCTGGCAATAGATTCCTCTGAAATAAGACAATTTCATCTAAGTAAGCTATGAATTGGGCATGGCAAAACATGAACTGTTTTCTCAACTTCACGGCACTATGTCTGCCAAGCTACAAATGGCAGCGCACTGTTATTAATTAAATTCTTTATGGTCGTGGTGCAATGGTAACCATCACCGACTATTGAGCCAAAGGTCTGTAGTTCAAGTCCGTCCGTAGGCAAGAACAATTCTTTTACGGAAAAACTGTGGAACCATATCAGTTGTGAATGAGAGATGATCAAAAATTGCTGACGAAGGCATAACACACGCAGTATAAGATCATTTCAAAAATTCATACTTTGTGTGTGCATTTCCGATACAACACCTTAATGACAAGGAAAAAAAATAATTTACTGTGAACTCTAATCAACGCAATAAATTCGGTCGAATCTTTCGAATCCTGTCTAGGACAACCACCCCCGAGAGTAGTGAACGAACATCTTTGACACAAACCATCTGCACCCCGTCCAAGTTGTGTAACAAACACCATAAGAGCGTACACTCTTGAACCTGCACGAACATATCCACAATGGAAATCAAACGAAATAGTGTTATGGCCCCTTTTTTTGAATCACAACCGGCTAAAGTTCGTGAGCTGTTTCATCATTCATCGCGTTACAACCAAACCGGCAGCATTTCAAAACGCCATTAAGGTGGTTCGAAAAAGACAGCAGCAAAGTGATTCACAGCGTGAAGGTCAGAATCGAAATATGACCTAGCTAAACATTTTGTAAAACGAGCTCGGTTCCAAGGCCCTAACATTTAAAAAGTGCATCATCTCACACCTGGCCGGGAAAGAAAAGGTAAAGCGGAAAGATTAAAAGAGTTGATCTGCTTACAGGCAGGTGGCTTATTGCCAAACATCGTCCGCTCTGATAAGGCACCATTTGTAATTGAGCAACATGTCAACAAGCAAAATGATCGAGCTTACTTCCCAAAGAGAGTCGTACTATAATTTCGACAAAAGAATCGCGAGCGCCATCGTTTTTTATGGCTTGAACTGCAGCTGTGTCGATGGTCGGTCTCCTCTTGTACTTATGGACCGTGGCGTTAAGATTCATCGATGTTGAAGGCGTAGTCAAACAAATATTTCGGTCAAAGACCCCGAGCATTCTAAACGGGCTTTCCACTTTAGGAACGTTAATAGTCTTTAATGGGATTAAGCCAGAACAAATCAAAAGTAGCTACTCGAAAATGTTCCGCACTTCATTTCATCGAACGAATGGCTATCGAATTCTCTTATGCCAATCCATTCGACTTTTGTACGTGTTAGGTGAAAAGTTTCCGGCCTGACAATGAAAGACTGTGATTTTCAGATAAAAAAAGTTAAGGGTTTCTCCAACATCAGTATTCCTTACCGAACGTGACAGTCTGACAATACTTTTCTACGGTCCTCTTAACTTCTTCATTGGATGCGAAGCGCCATCACACAAATTTCTTCCAGTTTGGGAACAGAAGTCTGAGCGTGTCAAACCAGGAGAATAGGGGGAATGACCGAGAAAATCGTACCCAAAATCGCGCGGTTTTCCCATCGCCAATACACCCTTGCATTGTTCTGGTTAAGTATGATTTTTTTCTTCTTAAAGCCAGGCCTCTTCTCACGAATTTTGGTTGGCCATGACCTTTCCGGCAAATGCGATCGACCGGCTTCCACCCACTGCTTGGATTGCTTTATCGTTTCCGGCATGTATGTGGGGTATCCATGTCTCATACACGGTGACAAATCGGTCCAAAGATTGCTGCAAAAATCGTTTACGCATTTCCTTTTAATTCGTATGAATTCGTACAAATGGGACACCCATTTTAGGCAGAACTTTCGCAACTCTAATTCTATATTCAAGATGTTTCGCATCCTTTCTTCCGATACCCCCACAGCCTTAGCTGTCTCAATCACCTTCACTCGCATATCGTTCAACATGGTTTCCGGTATGGTTGCGGTTTTCGGTCATCCTTCATGTGGGTCATCTTCAAGGAATGTTCGACCATGTTTAAGTTTAGCTGCCCACTTTTTAACGGTTGACATCTGAGGAGATGAGTCCCTTTAAACTTTTGTCAACTTCAGATGAATTTCCTAAGAGAGTAATCCATCCAAAACGAAGAATTTTATGACTGTACGATGTTCAAGTTTATCACACACACGCAAAAATTCGTTAAACGAACGACTTGAGAGAATAAGTTGAAATTAATCATACGAAGTAATGACACGTGAACCTGTGCAGGAAACATACATTTTTGTAAACCCTGGAGGACGGGGATGATTAAGATTTTACAAAGGCTGGGAGGTTCCTACTGCTCTGTTGTATTTTGAGGCCAAAAAAACAGCGGTTGGCAAGAATTGTTCTGTATCTGATCTCAGAGTTGATATCGTTGCGCCTTGTTCTTAGAAAGTTGAAGTAGACGAAACCCTAGACTACCTTAAAATCATAGCTTACAAGGTGACGTTCTGGTCGGTGTTTTTAATGACAGCAAAATTTGGTATTGCCCTCAAACTGACGTTAGTTGCATCCGCTACAATGGTCACAATCGCTTCATTGATGTCTCGATGTGTTCGTCCAACCAGGTCAATGTCACCCGTATGCAAGCAATTGTGCAGACTTGTACTGGCTAGTGAATTGAGCACTAGACAGCGTTCTGTGCTGTTCTTTTATATTCAAAAAGGTGATGTATATCGACCTGAAATTCGTGGTTCTTCTGTGTCGTAGATTATACTGGCCTGATACCACACTGTTCACACAGCACGGCACACTTTCTATGCGATAAACGGCCGGGCTACTACAATGAGTCTTATCTTTACAGATAAATTATTTATCAGCAGGCAGTCTTACAAGATAGGACCGTGTAGAGCAAATAGTCACTACTGCTTCGACCCGAAGAATTTTCGATTCCAACCACGAGGGACTACTTTCCCATAGGTGGAAAGAGTGATCTCTACCAACTAGGCGTGTTGCACAAATCAGTCTGTATTAATATCCTTTTACGGACTGTTGCGACCGCCACTTGCTGTGAAATTATAAAAAAACAACGAAGATGTGAACGACTGATAAGAGCAATGGAGCAAGAGTACATCCTTCATAGTGCACCTCTCTAAAACCACTCAGTTTCTCTCAACGAGCTGTGTTCAGAATTTCATTGGTTTCCTCCCATCCCTAGGTATCATGAAGTAAAGTTCTTGGAAATGCATCCATTTTCAACGTGCACAAATATTTTTTTCATTTCAAAAATACCGCACCGTTATTGATTTATGAACAAATCGAACACAGAGCTGAATTGTTTTCCGATGATTTTCAATCAGCAAAAACAAAGGATCAGCCGAAAGGTAAACATCCCTTTAAGCCTGTAATTCATTTGACCATGACCATCACTCATAAATGCAATGCCGACCCTCGATAGGCGATGGGAAGGCTCAGTGACTCGGATATACATTACCCACGTATACAATGGCGGGCGATTATGGCTGAATGAGCGAGCCAAACAAAAGTTTATCAATTTAATTGAAATATATAAACACTACCCCCTCGGTCGGCATTCCCTGGTATCATATAAGTGTAAAGCGGCGACACGGTATGGTGTTATGACTGCCCGGACTAGTATTTGCTCGTGTTTATATACACTATTTACTCGGGGGATAAATGCTATGCTATCTGCGAATTAATGACAACTTTTTATTGTTTAATAAAATAAGGTTTACTTCATGTCATGAAATTGACAAATCTATTTACCTTGACGGTTGAACACAGATAAAACAAAAAATGCATTTTTCTGAAAACACTAATTTCTCTCTCACCAAGCTCCTCCGGGACGTGTTATGCCGACAATGAAAGGAATTTTCCCATCAGGTCGCAATTAGAACGATCCGAGAACGACATTCTTAGCCCATGAGGTTTATGACTCTCGGTACCATCTTGATTTAAATTTAGCTTCCTCTGTGTTTGAATTCTTACGTTTAAAGCATCTGGGTGCTTGGGTTACAGTATGTCCTTCCCAGTAGTGCCTCATTCGTACAAGGTTAAATGGTATGTTCGTGGGCCCGAAAATGATGCCGTTTTTATAGGAAAAACATGGAGAAAGCCAACAGAAAATTATCCTTTCCATTGCATCCACAAACATGTTCGCCATAAATGAATGCAAAATTTTCCAGTCAGCCAGGCGGCCTTTGTACACGACTACTACTGGTTACTTTAAAAAGTGTGGGCGTGCTACAAGGTAAATGCCAGGTATAGCATATACCACGTGCATATGTGTGTAGAAAATTAATTGCTGCCAATGAGTTGAGAGCTGAGCATCGTGCTTGTAGACTGTCTGTCGAGTTTGTGGGATCATTTAGTTTTGCGATGCATTGGTGTGATGAGGATGAAATTTGGAAGGTTTTACGACGAGTACGCATATTTCAAGGGCATGTGTTGGTGCACCTTGACTACGTTTGGAATGAAATTGATTCTGGCATTTGTGTTTGATTCCTGCATGCGTGTGTTCTTCATGACCGAATGAATTTTCATCAAACAAACCAGACATTACGATGAATTGGTGCATTTGGATGTGCCTTTATTGCATATGGATTGCCGGGACGCAGAGAAATTTTTACTCACAATCACGATGTGAATGTTGGCGCCAGGAATGGGGAAACTTTAAACGCTGTTGTCGGCTACTTTCATTCCACTTTAAAGCCTCTAAAGTGGTGGAATGTTTTGAATGGAAATCCTTCTCATTTCAGAAATGAGTTGAATAATTGCCGATTTTCGTAGTTCGAAATCCCAATAAACTCTAAGAAAATAGACTATTTTGGGACGGAGCAGTGAATGGTAATGGGAGTTAACTAAATGACTTTTCACGACCGTCGGTCTGGTCTAATAGAGTCTTGGTAATTGATTGATTGTGGGGCCTTGTCAAAATGAGGTGTGCAGCGATTTTAATGGAGTGCGTCGGTCTAACCCTATGAGCTTCGGGTTGTTCATCATGTCTATGTGAGGAACCAATACGCTGTGAGGTTTGTAGCCAGCAAATTGAGGGCAGTGAAGCTGTACTTGAACATCATCATGTTGAGCAATTCAAAACGGTTTTCGCAGGAATCTTTGGGCCGATTCAATTTTATGCACAGACTTGTCACTATGGATGAGACATGGGTTCACCACTTCATGCCAGAAACGATACAGCAGTCCAAGTAGTGGGTGGAAGCCTGTGGTTCAGCGCCAAAAACAGCGAAATCGATCGCATCTATCAGAAAGTTCATGTTTTGGAATGCGAAAGGAATCCTGTCATAATGAACCTTGCAAAGGCAGAACAATTACAGACGAATATTACTCCAACCTTCTTGACCGATTGGATTCCAAGGTTCGCGGGAAACGGCCTACCTTACAGAAGAAAAAAATTATCTTTCACTAGGACAACGCACCTGCACACAAGGGTGGGTTGATAATGGATAAACTGCGGAATTTAGGACACGATTTACTCAGCCAATCCCTCTACTCTCCTGATTTAACACCCTCAGACTTCCGCCTGTTTCAAACTTGAGGAATTTGTTTCTGAGAAGCACTTCACATCATTTTCACAGCTTTCCAGAACCTCACTTTAAGTTGACCTGAAGTCAAGGGATATTATGTAGAAAAATAAAATGTCAGGCCGAGGGAGAAAAACCGAAGGGAAAAAGAACGCTAGGAAGGCCGTGCCGTAGATGGGAGGAAAATGTAAAGGATGGGCCCAGAAGAAATGAAACAGAATGGCGAAACGTGGAAGGAACATACTCATTATAGGGCCTGGCGAAGAGGTGTCAACGAGGCTCTGAACTTTTGATTTCTAAATGGCAGGTATAATTATGGGCGCTCGGAACGACTCCTTAAACTTTTCAACTTTTTAAATTTGTCTATACATTCCCCTTTCTATGACATGGGATTTGGCTATGATTAATACTTTGACGTCTAGTACGTAGGTTTGGTGTCTTCTATCTTGCAAAAAAAAATTAGTTTCGGGTTTTTATATCCTTAAATGTCGTTGTTTTGCAGAATCATATTTTTTGACTTAAATCCATTATATCGCTTGATGATGCATGGCGACTTCTTTCCCCATATGTAGCATGGACAAGGTTTGTTCAAAGGTGACTTTTTATTTTTCTCGAGCAAATATTATCTGTTATTACACTAACTTCTTGAGGAATGTGACGCCGTCACACTTGAGTTTCAAAGACCTAAAAGCTGTAGACTTAAATTCTCTGGTGACTGCGGATTGTTCAGTTCCGTGGGAAAGCTGTTGCCTCTATTCTGATCCCAATGAACAACTTTCCCTTTTTTGTTCAAAGATTTCTAAGCTTTATGACAATTTCGTCCCTACTTAAACTGTACGCATATGTAATTCAAGTTGCCCTTGGTACACCACGGATGTGGTTTACGCCCTTCGTACCAAAAGTTGGCTCTATAACAAGTGGAAACGTACGTCTAATGAAGCTAATTGGAACTTATATACGCGCGCACGAAATCTTGCAACTTATGTAGTACATACATCTAAAAAGGATTATTTCAGCTCAAAACTTGACACAAAATTTCCATTTAAGGCTCTCGTAATGACGTAATCTTCGTCATTTAGGTGTAACGGGCATCAATAACAGTTCTGATTGCACTGCTGACGTAGATATCTTAAATAATCACTTTTTTGGTAGCGAACCACGTAGTTTAAACTTACCCATCACCCCTACACTTAACACGGCACCTGAGCTGGAATTTCATGCTGTTACCCATTCTGCCATGTTATAAATTGCCTTGCTTCGGTTAAGTCCAATGCTATTGGGAGGATTGTATAGCAACAGGATTTTTGAAATTGATACTACTATGCATCATTAAGCCACTAACCCACTTTTTAAATGTCTTGTTTTATGTGTTCTACCTTTCCCTCTAGCTGGGAGATTCCTAGAGTCACACCAGTTCTTAAAAAAGCCAAAACGACATTCACCAGTGACTTTAGGCCAATCAGTATCTTGTCCTGCCTTTCGAAGGACAGCTCCGATAGCTCCGCAAATCCTTCGCCACTTAGAACATTGTTCCTTATTATATCCTCTACAATCTGATTTCCAACTAGGTCATAGTTGCTCCACAGCCATGGTTAGCTTGATGGAGATGATGAGATTGAGTTTTGACAAAGATAACGCTGTCATACTTTGCTTACTTGACTTCTCGAAGGCAAACTAAGGAATTTCTTCAATTTCAGTTCCAGCGCCATAAGACTTATTCATAGTTTCCTTTCGGACTGTTATCAGAAGGTTGTCATTGAATACAAACCGCCCTATCTCAAGTGTGTAAAGAATGGTGTCCCGCAAGGATCGATCTGTGGCCCATTATTATTCTGCATGTTTACTAATGACTTACCGTCCGTTTGTAAATACGTAATCTTTACGCTGATGATGTCCAATTTTTCTTGTCTCGACCTCTAACTAACATGCCTGAACTTATCTGTGTAGCAATGACGATTTGTTGGCCATTTACAATTGGTCGTTCGATAATGGTCTTGTTATTAATCCGACAAAGTCTCATGTCATTCCCATTTTTAAGAGACCCCTGGATTCTAATTCCTTGCTCGCTATCTTTCTTAAAAGACCGTGACAAACCTAGGATATGTAATTAACAGGGGTTTATCCTGTCACAGCCATATAAACCTTGTTGTTGGCCGAATCCACAACTGCCTTCGTAAGTTGTGGTCCACTGCAAGTTTTACTCCTGTTGATACCCGTAAGAGGCTAGTTCTCGCTCTGATAGTACCCCTCATAAGCTATTCTGAAGTAGTTTAAAGCAACTTATTATTTAGTTTCTTCTATTTCTTCTTTTCTCATATAATTATGTTTCTCCTCTATGCTCAATTCATATCATTGTAAATTATTTTCCTTTTGTTATAATTTTTTTCTATTATTCTACTGCAGATTGAATTGCAGAATTGAATTGAATTGAATATTTATTTATCCACCAAATCTGTTTTGTCCCCTTCAAAGTTTTTTTCCAATCCTCGAAGCACTTCTAATATGCGCTTTTTGGTACAGCCTTAAACTCCAGCAATGCGGTCTTTATCTCCGCAATCGTGGCAAATCTCCATTCTTTCATGGTCTTTTCAGTTTTGGGAGGAGAAAAAAAATGCAGGAAGCCAATTCCGACGGATATGGTGGCCGAGGCATGATTATTGTTTTTGGTCAGAAAACTATGCTCAAGCAATGATGACAGGTACATTACCAACTCCAGATGTTTTCTTCGTATTGCTTCACGCAAACGGCGCTTAGGCTTAAGGTAATATTCCCTATTGCTCGTATGACCTTCCAGCAGAGCTCATGATGTGCCATTGTAATCGAAGAAACCAGTGAGCAAAACTATCACATTTGAACGAACTTTGTGTGCTTTTTTCGGTCTTAGCTCTTGTCGCCTCCATTGGGATGATTGGGTTTTTGTTTCGTCGTCATAACCATATACCCATGTTGCGTGATCAGTGCTGACCCTTTCCAGCAAATCTGGATCGTCCTTCACGTCATTCAACAGTTCCTGAGCAATTCTCATGCGACGTTCTTTTGGTCAAAATTTTGCGATTTCGGAATAAATTTCCTTACACAGGTTTCATGCCCGATATATCTGAAAAAAAAATTCATGGCATGAGCCAGGCCATATGCTGATATCCTCAGCAACTTCTCTGATAGTGACTCGACAATTCTACATAACAATTTTCATTTGTTATTGATGTCCTGGGGCGTCCAAAGCGGGCATCATAAATAACATTTTTCGACCTTCTATGAAGAGCTTGTACCAATTTTTTTTTGCTCAGAGCAGACTCGCCAAATGCCATAGTCAGCATTTCAAGTATGAATGTAAATCGAATGTACTCAGCTCGTAAAATTCAAAAAGACACCTTATTTTTTGAACAAACCTCAAGTTCGATTTTCACGTCGAAGGATTAGTCGAATATTTCATTCAATGTTTCGTAAAATGCGTCATTTACCTCTTCATTTTCATCTTCCTCAGTGCGTAAGAATTACATAGTTGTAGTGAGAACCCTGGATTTGGTCATCGACATTCGGCCGTTGTAAAACACTACATCTTTTACGATTTGCATAATATTGTTATTGATAAAGGATCCTGTTCCAAGATTGTGGATATCCATACCGCCACACACTGGTCGATAATGTGATCGCTAGCTGGACTTAAATTTTAAATAAAGTTTTTATTTATTTCTTTCAATATAAAATTTATTAAATTATGACGTTACTAACATGTCTAATGCTTCAGGTTTTAGGTTTTGTTTTTTTTTTTTGGAAGATGTCTTATGTCACTTATAATGAGATCTGAAGAAATTAATAAGTTATGAAGTACGTCCTCGTTGGTAGAGATCCGTGACATCTTCCTTGGAAAGTGTTTCCTGTATACCTTGTAATCTTTTTGACGGGCTTCCAAAACGTCTTCCGAGAGCTGGCCGATAGGCATAGCAAAGTTCTCGATAACGTCAGCATCATTTTGTGGACGGTCACGGGCATTTTGTACCAATTGTATTTGCTGACAAATACTTTAGCCGTGTCCAAGCAATACTTTCGGAATTTGGTTCCATTAATTTTCTACCCAGATGAAGGAGATTTCAATATTACGGAAAAACGTTGTACAAGTTCAGGCTCTATTCCAATTATGCCTGATGTCCTTGAAAAATGTACGAGCAGTGCTTCCATCATTCGTATTACCCCCTCTTTGCTTTGGAAAATCAACCAATATTCCCAACTCATTTCTGAGCTGGCTTTGTAAATAGGCTTTTCTATCTTGAACCAGTTTTTTTGGCTTCCTCCTCTCTTGCCATCAAGTTTGTATGATATATACAGGAACGATTCCATAAATCGTATTTATGCGTGAAGAGTTTGTAAGCCATGAGTAAATGCGTTAGTATCGCAAGGTTTTTTAAACATTTCTCTATGTCATTCATATCCCTTGGAGAAGCTTTGCATATGTAGCATACTGAGCTAGCTTTATTTTTCATAACAGCATTGCATGTCTTACCGTCAACCATTATCTTCCACAGGACATGAGATACGTTGATGGTTTTGCGGTAATTAGTTTAATAATTGATTGATTTCAGATTCCATCCGATTGAACTCTGCAATTACGGTTTCTGGATTTTCTTTTACGAATTCAAACCGTACAGGTCGGCAGTACCTCCGCGTTGAAGTTCTTGAATTAATCTATAATTTCATGCATTCATTTTCAGATTTTTTCTTGATTTTTAAGGGCACAATGCATGTCAACAGGATGTCCCAATCACTTACAGCAGGATTTACTAAAAAAAAATTTACTTATAGCGAGAGTGTCCCCCACTACCGTCACATCCCCATTTCCAACTGCATTCGGGAGTATCACCATTTTCGCATCGAAAATCGAATATTTCACTCTGTGCCTCTGAAATTCGGTGTATAGTAAGGTCTAGTAAAGGCTGAAGCTTGATTTCAGTTAAAGTTTTCTGTTCTGTTCTGTTAATTCAGTTAAGCTCTAGCTTCAGCTTCTGGTGTATATGGGGTAGCTACTTTCGTTGTGCCAGGAGTTTTCAATTCCTTCAAACTTTTGGGTGAGCAGACAATAGCTTTTTTTAATAACCTCGGTCATATAACGTTTCCTTTCTTGTCTAAGCTTCGATTCCATAGCAAGGGACAGTTCTTCTGAAGACTTTTCCATCAGCTCTCGGATCTTTCTTTTTATTAAGCTTAATTCAAGCACATGATACTTAATCTAACTTAACCTAACTTAAACTAGCTTAGAAGCTAAGGGGTAGGGGAGAGGGGGGCATGAAAAAGAAGGGTTTTTAAGCATGGAGTGCTAAGGTTTAGGTCGAAGAAGGGATTCGAGTTGGCTTTTCCGAGCATACGAAAGATGGGTTCGTTAGATCCATAAGCGGTACGGGTGGTGGGTACATAGAAGAGACGGGGGTTTCGTACATTGCGAGGGTTAGTGTTGAGAGAGACAGATTTATAGAGGGTAGTGCAGTCAATGGAGCCTGAAAGGAGTCGATGGATGAAGAGGATGTCAGATACAGTTCTTCTTTCCTCCAAGGTGTTCATGTTAATTAGTTTAAGGCGGTCGTGATAAGATGGTAAGAGCAAAGGATTGTTCCAGGGGAGACCTCGCAGAGCAAAACGTAAGAACCGGCGTTGGATGCTCTCGATTCTAGAAATGTGGATTTGCTGGTAAGGAGACCACACTTGAGAGGCGTATTCAAGGAGGGGCCGGACAAAGGTTGTGTAGAGAGATCGGGTAACGTAAGGGTTAGAAATTAGACCATCGCTTCAGGAACCCGAGTGCTGAATTAGCTTTAAGGATTACCTCGTCTATATGTGCGCGAAAATTTAACTGTTGGTCACATAATATACCAAGATCGCGGATAGTTTGAACGGTGGAGATGGGCTGATTATTGAGGAAGTAGAGACGGGGATGAGGTTTAATACGTTTACGTGAAAAAGTGATTGATTGGCATTTGCTAATGTTAAGCTCCAAGCAATTTTTGGAACACCACATGGAAAAACTATTGAGATCGGATTGAATAAGGGAAGAGTCGTGATTGGAGGAAATAGACTTGTAGAACTTGGTGTCGTCGGCATATAGTGAGATGTTGGAATTTTTAATCACTATTTCAATATCGTTAATGGTAAGGACAAAAAGAAGTGGACCTAAGTGGCTACCTTGGGGGACGCCGGAGGAAACTAAGAAAGGATTGGAAAAGGCAGATCTGAACCGAACACTATAATACCGATTTTCCAAGTAAGAAGATATCCGCTTCAATAAAATGGGTTCAAAGCCAAGAGAAGACAATTTGAAGAGTATTAGATTGTGGGAGATTTTATCAAAAGCCTTACTGAAATCGGTTGAAACCATGTCGACATCTTTGCCATTTTCTAAAGCCGAGAGGGTAAAAGACACAAATTCAACAAGGTTTGTGGTTGTAGATCGGCCCTTGAGGAATCCGTGTTGTCTGGGGGAGATTAAAGACTTGCAGCGAAAACTTAAGATTTCGTACAAAATGCTCTCGAAGATTTTGGGTATATGTGACAGTTTGGCAATGGGACGATAATTGTTAATAACGTTCTTCGGACCTTTCTTGTGTATAGGGGTTATAAATGAGGTTTTCCATAACTGGGGGAATTCACCAAAAGATAGGGATAAACTGAAGATCTTTGAGAGAGGGAGAGAGAGGGTTGATGAGCATTTTTTTCAGGAATATGGCAGGGAGACCGTCTGGTCCAGGAGTGAATTCATCATTAAGTTGATTTAGTTTGGTTTCGATGACATCGGGATCAACTGTATGAGGAAGAAAGGGTCCAAAGGAAAATTTCGGTAAATAATCGAAGTAAGCGGGGTCTGGAAAGAAGGAGTCGTCGGCGAATGTTTGTTTTAGCCTTGGTTCCACTTAGTTGAAAGGTTTTCTCTGGTCTTTCACCTTGAGAACTGTGCGTGATTCCTTCTGTTAATTGTACGGGAATTCGAAATTACTTGCAAAGCCAAGACCCTTCTGATTTTAAAAAAATATCCAGCGTACGCTTTTTTGAATAAAATATTTCAAATAAATAAATAAACAAACAGAATGATATTCAAGATCTGAAGCTTACGAGAACGTCAGACAATGAACGCTTGCTACCAACAGTTAGCATCGATCCAGAGGGCGACATCCTGGATGACGACTTCTTCGTGATCGAGGATCCTCAGGAGAAGATGGCGGCAGTGGGAGCTGTTTTCCAGGAAGTGTATAAGATGAATGATATCATTCGCCCAAACTACGAATTGGAAAACAGAATTCTACTTCAGCACTCCTACCTTAGAAATGATATCGATCATTGGCGATCCGAGAATCTTGGTTTTACCAGGTTCGATGACGATTTCATGGTAAATAATGCCGTCACCAGTGAAGGGGCGAATACCCTGTTTATTTCAACGGGGGATCTCCAGATGATCTTTGAATCACTGAATCACTGAAAAAAATCCGCGGGAATCGACGGAATATTTAATGTTGTGCTCAGGCATCTCCCACCAGTGGCTGTAGAGACGTACACCATTCTGTTCAACAATTCACCGAATAATGCATATTATCCAGTGGATTGAAAGACAACGGTGGTGCAACCAATTCCCAAGAGGGGTAAAGATACCTCTAACCCATCAAATCTTCAGTCGATAAGTCTCCTTTCAAGTATGTATTAGCAAGATTTTCGAGAGGCTGGTCCATAGAGCCCTGTCTAAATGGGTTGACAACAATAAAATCATCCCGGATAACCAATTCGGTTTCAGCCGGATATCCAATGGAATACTATAAAAGCAAGAACCAATGCACGGGTGCCTGTCTGATTGACTTGGCGAAAGCTTTCGACACCGTATGGTTAGAAGGGCTTTACTACAAGCTCAGTCGGCTGGACATAGGTAAACCACTGCTATATATGATTTTTGACATGTTAACAGGTAGAAAGTTCATAGTGAAAATTGCCAAAATGATTTCTACCCAAACCTTTGATATTAACAACGGACCGCAACAGGGTACGGTGAACTCGCCGATCCTTCTCAGCATTCTACTTCAGTGATTTGATAGCTTCTCTTCACCATTCAATAGCGTATGCGGACGATTTTATCGCGTACAACGATCCAAGTCATCGTCATTCTCTTGCAGCGTGACTTCGAAAAAATCCAGCAGTATTGTGATGACTGGAAGTTTAAAATCAACTTCTAGAAATCAGAAACTATTTTGTTCAGCACGCCTTTGTCTAGGGCCTCTCGGGACACTAGAAAAAATAGGCGCAAGTTCTTAGAGCGGACGGGCGTCCACTGGCAAAACAGAGTGTAGTCAGATGCCTTGGGATCCGACTAGACCAATATCTATATTTTGACAAACATATGTATATGTATAGGTAGATGTTGCACTGGCGAGGGCCCGGGGCGCTTTCGCTCTCACAAGATAGCTGTTCCATAGCAGCCAACTTGATTCGAGAGTGAAGGTAATCTGTTACATAGCCTTAGTCAGGTCCATGAATGCCTATGGATGTCCCGGTGTGGTTCAATGTGAGAACCAGCTTAATGGAAAGGATTAGTGTGTTTGAGAGATAATGTCGCAGAACTTGTCTCGGATTACATAGAACACCCGAATCTGAGTACACGAAATTTTACCCGAACGAGGTCCTATACAATAGGGCCAGGATTATACGGATAGATAATTTTCTGATTAAGCTGATCCAAGGTCACGTTGCGGGAGCAATGACTTCGGTCAATAGCCAGACCTCCGGGGCTTACTATCCCCAACTACATGTACCATGAGAGGTGCGCCTTAGCGGCTTTGTCCCCCCCGGAGGCATTCCTCTATTTGGATCAATGTTGGCTGATCCAGGATGAATTGGCGGTTCCGCTAATCTTCCACGTGGTCAGTAATTCCGTGGATCGATGGCTCTTTTACGAACGTGATGTTGCGCTCCTCGAGCCCGAGCGCCTCGGGTTTAGTAGATCGGTGTCACATCAAGATCGGGGAGACATCGCCCGACAGCATTAACGCTTTTGGTGGCTGGAAGGGACTGCGTCAGTGGTTCATTTTAATAGGCCAACCTCTTTAAGGCAAAGTCTGCCACATGCCAAGGGCAGGCTTGAATAGACTAGGGTAGGTTAGGATAGGTTAGAGTAAGTTAGAGTAGGTTTGGCGCGTAAATTAAATTAGATTTAGTTAGATTTAGTTAGCTATACGATTTTTTATATAGAAAAAATGTTCTTTTTTAAAATATTATTTTTCTTAGCCTTTGTTGTTCATGTTTATTTACCTCTCCGTATAGGGCCAGTAAGGTGTTTATGTTAGCTGTTGAAGCTAGTTTTAAGCATTTTTTTATCCACGGGTAAGTTTATTCTAAAAAAAAAAAGAACAAACTGGGCTTGAGCTGTTGAGCTGCAACATTGCGGGGCTTATACCGTTTGAAATTCGAGTATTGGACATATTTGTTGGTTTGACCTTGTTGATTGTACAGTGCTCTCTGGATTTAACGGTAAAAAAAATACAAAAAAATGTAAATTTTTCATTTATGACCGGCTGTTGATGTACTAAATCGACCTTTGCGGCCTACACAATTGTTAAGTTTGAAAGTTGAACTTTCTATATCATTATGGTGTCCAATTCATTCTTACTTATTTCGTTGGGTACTATGTGGAAGGCACCTGGTCTGTATAGGCTATATATAGGTAGTTCCGTCCCGGCTTAACTCGGGAATATTTTACGCAAGGAAGACTAGACGTATTTCACGTTAAGATGTTTTAAAGATTTTTGATACTGTTTTTGGTGTTGTGAGTGCTTAGTGCAGGGTCATCAGTTCTGTGCTTATATAGCATAGAACAGACATCCATTGGAAATTGAATCGCCTCTTTCGACGTGCATTCCGAGCCGCGGGTATATGTTAACCCCTATTTCACAGAGAGGGTAACTCTTGGCCTTATTTGAAAAGAACGAAGACTCAATATTAGATGCACGAATTGTAGTGAGGTTGTGGTGAGAGGTCAAAAGTCACTGCCAGTTTTACTAGCCTAAAGCAGCCTGGTGTGATATCCGTATATAATTGGTAGATTATATCCCACACCTCGAGTGATATGATGCTCGATTAAATATGAATACATCCCAGACGCCCGACTAAAATATTCGTGGAAAATAATAACGCTCGACTCGATACATAGTAGCCTGCGGGTTTACCGTGTTTCGCATATAATTATCACTCGATTATCCGGCAAGCAACTCCTCATTCTCTTCAATTTTTTCCTTTCCATTGGGTCGTGTTTAAGGTTCGTAACATGTGCCGGTTCTCGCCATGGTAGTGGAAGAGGCTGTATACTTTCCAACTTAATTTAATTACGATGTCAAGTCGATGCGCAAGATATGAATCAGCCCGGACGTCGATTCTAATGGATTTGGTAATGCAAACAGGTTTTTGTAACAAGGACATTGGTAACCTCTTAGTTTACTCACTACCATTGCACGTTGCAACTTCCCTAGAAAATAGTCGAATTTTGAACTTTTTTTGTTCGTAATTAACAGACCGTTTCGAAACCGAAACCGAGGAAGGGAACGACCTGTAATGACATTCAAATGCTATTCATGGACATTTGATAAAGATTTATGTTACGCTTCAGAGATAAAAGAATATTTTGAGGTGTCAACCATCAGGTGGTTGATTACGTCTCGTTTTCGGTTGTAAAGGAACTTGAGAACTAAGAATGACGCAAACTAAGTTGCCTTCGATTTTCTTTCTTTCCAGGTCTATTAGCAACAATTGATCACATTTTCAGCCTAACAACGTCGCCAACTAAGCCAATTACTACGTATCATGGATCATTCGCAACACAGTTTATCGAACCCCGGTAAGTAGTCAAGTCAGCCATAAATCGAATTTACTTTGCATCGCATTGCTTTATTGGTTTCCGTTTGGTCTTTTTTCATTCCATTCTCATATAACATGTGTCTTCAAAATATGAATACAAAAGTTCATGTCATGAATACAGATACTCCACATGATCACGTACATCATATGGCCGAGGTGACAACAATCGATCCCGGGAGTAGTGAGGATCATGGTTCGCATCATCACCATGAACACGGCTCAACGGATCACATGATGTCGATGGCGGTAACTATGACATTTCATATGTGTTTCCAGCTCATCTTACGTTTAGATCTTATCAATTCTCAGTTTCACTTTGGATACAATGAAACGATTCTGTTTAGCGGCTGGAAAATCGACACAGTTCTCGGGCTGGTCGGATCAATGATTGCGATATTCATTATGGCAACCTTGTACGAAGGTCTGAAGTACTACAGGGAGTACTTGTTTTGGAAGACGTACAATCTGTTGGAATACCGACCGGTTTCCATGCCTGAAAAGGGCGCCGAGGAACAGAGACCTGCACCAACAGTACAGTAAGTTGATTGCGTAGCAAGCTCGAAAATGTCATTATTGAAAAAACCTTCTCGTTCTCGTTGCAGCTATGTGGGCGAGGTTATACACAAGCAACCGTAAGTATGGAATTGACAAAGTTTTACAATTAGATTTCTAAACCTTCAGCTGGTGCATGCTACTCCCCGCAGCATACATGAAACGACACTTATAATGCGGCGGTATAAGGGCACATACTCCTGATAGTTATGCCAATCATGCTAAACAGCAAACCAATTTATTTGCCTACCCCCCTTGTTTGGTTGCACAGTTGTATGTTTGTATATTTGGTCGTTTGTTGCGACCGCAATTGTGACCGTTGTTAGTAAAACTTGTTTGGCAGAAGCAATTATACGAGTGTAGCGTTAAAGTTTTGATTTGTTCATGACTTTTGACCGTGAAATTAGCGGTCGAGGTTTAGTACACGAAACTCACATCGATCCTTCGTTTGCCCTTGCCGACTACGGCAATAGCCTTATATCATTCTGTTATCTGAGACATTTAAAACGCCTTATTAAGATGCAATGTCCCATGGTGGTTCCTTGAAATGCCCGTACATGAATAGTAATGTGGTAAATCGATGCACAGCAGATTCTCCTTGTCTATTCCGTAAGCTGCAAGGCATTTGAATATCTTGTTCATTCTCTAGCTATTATGCATCTATGCAGTGGTGTGGTGTAGGAGTATTTACATGTTAAATTGCTATTGCCGTTCGTCGACAAAAATATTCATTGTCACAGGGAAGATGTGTCTGGGCATAAAATACACTTCTTCGTGCTAGAACAATCGAAGTGGTCGATGAGGTTTACTAAGCAAGTCAATTAATTATGCAACACGTGCTAATAACAGTCGTCACTACTACTTGCTGTAGTGAGATGTAGTTTGGCGCACACTATTCAATTTTATATTGGTAAGCTTAGACAGAGCCTTCTCCGGTCCGTAGACGGCCTCTAATTCATTTTTATTACTGCACTACTCGTATTTGACTCGCGAGAATTTAATTTTCTCGCACATACGTAATTATCTTCCTCGGCCTTGTTCGTCGTCCGTCCATGCATGCATTCGCACCACCAGCCACCAGCACAGAAAGCAACCATTAGTGGCGTTTTCCCATGCACAGGAAACCTATTACAGCGGCTCTTAAGTCTCCTATGCGACCATAAATCAAGAGCAATTTCAAATTGCATCCTATCTTCATATTTCTCATTTCAGACCGTCTATACTCTCGCTTAATCACTTGTATCAGACCTTCCTGCATATCATCCAAGTCACTTTGTCATTCCTTCTTATGTTGATCTTCATGACGTACAACGTTTGGCTTTGCATTGCCGTAGTCCTAGGTGCTGCCGTCGGTTACTTCCTATTCTGCTGGAAGAAATCAGTTATCGTCGACGTGACCGAACATTGTCACTAGCGGTGTATGTTATGCCGACAAATGCCAATGCAACAAATTTGGTCTGTATTCGCTGAGCAAGTTGGACGAAAAGACACCATCGCCGTCACTACAACAACAACAAAATACGAACCCAACCGACAACAACACCGGGACAGGCATAGATCCTTACTACAACCAAGTGAAGCCATCATTATCCAGAGTAATACTTGCTCAAATTGTCGAAACATTAAAATTCTCTTAAGACTAAGTTTAAGATATTTTTACGATACAAACTGTGAGTTTTTAAAGACCTAGGCGCGATTGTTAATCACACGCTCTTTTAGCTTGCAATAAGGAATTTAAGAATGTAAAAAACAAAATCAAAAAAAAACCAACGTATGTATGTAGCACTAGGAATAAAAGGAACTTTTTTAACTTAAAAAAAAATAAAATGAAAACAAAAACAAATAGATAATGAGTGAGGGAGTAGAAGGAATTTTACACATTTTACAAAATATATTAAAAAAAAAAAAAAACAATTTTACTATTATCCTTAAAGCTAATAAAAGAGAAACAATTTATATGAAACTATGTAAACTGTTAAATGATTTTGAACAACTTATTCAATAATTCTGATAATTATATTGAAATTTACTTGTAACTTATACTTGTTATGTTATGTTATAAACAAACAGAACAACTATTTATGTAAGGTAAGATAAGGAATCGAAATTGTTATAAAAAATGAAACACACAATAAAGCGATCAGAACAGTAACAAGTAACAAAGCGACATTGAACAAATAAGATGAAAAAAAAAATATTTTATAAATGCAAAATAGAACAGAGAAAGCAATTAGATTGTATATAATATTCATGTATTCCCTAAATAGAGATATTTTCGTTAACAAAATTGATTTTCGAGTGTTTTATTTGGTGTTTGGTGGAAGGAAACAAGTTGGTTGTGTGTCTGTGCTAAGTAGAAGCAGCAACCGGCGAGAAAATCAGTGCGGATAAGTTTGAGAAGCCGTGTGTTTCGTACTAAATAGTATATACCTTGTGAAAAAAAAAATTTGCTGTGTATGGCGAAGGTACTTTATCGAAAACTGCTGCACGGACATTTTGATGTCAAAGATGAATCACGCTCTGGTCATCCAATTACTGAAAAAGCGTGCAGGAAAATATCAAAAAGTACAGGAAAATATGCATATATCAGCAGTGTCGATATTGGTATGGAGCTAGGCATTGACCACAAAATTGTTTTGAACCATTTACACAAAGCTCGATGTATGGGTTCCTTACGAGTTGAGCGCAAAAAACATGATAGACATGATGAAAAATGGATCACATACGACAATCGGAAGCGTAAAAGATCGTGGACAAGGCATACTGAGCCCTCACAAGCGTTCGCGAAGCGGGATTGGAGCGGTTGAAACACTCCGACACAAATACTGGTCCATTGTACTGCCAGACAGACGCCTTAGATGGCGTTAGAGCTCATGAAGGAGCCAAGCTTCTTTTTATTCACTCACACAACGGAACGGAACGAAACCTAAAGCTCAATGCCGATTCCGAAAGGCGAGAGCCGAGAAGCTTTTTCAAGGTAAGTGTACAACGGGGGGTTTTGCCAGTACCCCGCCGAGGAGAGAAGCCGCGAAATAATCATTCGATGGCGTTGGTGTTATCGGAATCCGAACTCGCTTATCATGCGTTAGCGGCCGCACACTACCCACTGCGCCACGGCGCTCTCTGACTTCCAGTTGGTCAGACTATTAATTCTCAAGTCTCCTGTGACAACAAGAGAGATTACGCCAAGCAATTAAAAGAAAACTGCCTGAATTGAATAATAGAAAACCTCACGATAACGCCCGACCACACTCTTCTTTGATGACCCGTCAAAAATTACGAGATCTTGGTTGGGAGGTTTTGATGCATCCACCGTATAGTCCAGACATAGCACCCTCTTGTTCCGATCCCTGCAGAACTCTCTTAATGGAATTAAGCAGGTTTCAAAAGAAGCCTGTGAAAATCATTAGATTCAGTTATTCAACCAGAAACCAAAGAAGTTCTTCACCGATGGTATCATGGTTCTACCCGAAAAGTTGCGAAACATTGTCGATAATAATGGAACATATTTGGCTTAAATAAATTCATTTTCACACTATAAGAAAACCAGTTCAATTTTACAAAAAAAACGCTACGAACTTTTTTCCACAGGAGGAACACAGTTAAGGAACATCCGCTCTAAGCCCCAGAGATCAGATTATTGACTTATTGCTCTTGCAACTTGGCTTTGAATCAGCTTTATCAGTAAATTGTCCACTGTCGTAAAATCTTAGCACTATTGCATATGACCTTGTTATATTGCAACAACATCAGTTGTGAATGAGGGATAATAAAAAAAACATGATGACCAAGGCATAGCACTTGCACTTCAAGATCATTTCAAAATTCATACTCTGTGTGTGCATTTCCAATACAACACCTTAATGACATAGAAACAAAGAAAAGTTACTGTGAACTACAACCAACGCGACAAATTCAGTCGAATCTCTCGAATTCTATCTAGAATAACCACCCTCGGAGAGTAGTGAACGAACATCTTCGACACAAACCATCTGCACCCTGTCCACCTGCGCGAGCCCTATAAATAAAAAATTGAATCGTCAAGATTCTCCAATCGCCAATGGTCGATATCATTTCGAAGGTATAAATGACGAAGTAGGACTCGGTTTTGCAGGTCATACAAGAAGGCGCTCTCCGGATCAATGCTGTTCGTAAAAGGCGTTCATTGTTTGACATTCTCGGAAGCTTTAGATCTTGAATTCATTTAGTCTGAATGTTTCTTCGAAATATTTAATTTATTTGCGGGAACATACTCGTGTTGTTGGATTTTACAGCATAAATTCTGGTGTTCCAATGCAAACTAGGTCCGGCAAAAGTCAGTAGATTCTGTCCACTCGAGACGCCTGCTTCTGGATCTAATGTTGTAGTTGGCCAATATACCCTTGGATTGCGAGCAGGATCGAACACATGTCCACCCTCAGGTTAGACTTTGGGAACAGCCATCAAGGGGGATATCTTTATCATATCGGGCTAGCTATACCATTTAATTTATGTGGAAAAAATTACTTATTACGTACGCATCTGACACATAGCATTGACGAAACCTTTTCAAAATTTGTCTTTGGCGCCACCTACAGCTGCTAACAGGTAAGCACCCGTGCAATTGGGTGCACCTTCTCTAATGAAGGCCCTCACGTACCCTTCAACCCACTTTGGGCCCTTCTGTTTTATTGCTCTCAAACTATTCATTGACGTTTCATTGGAACCTCACTGTCAAAGATAAAATAGAGATGTTCAACTCTTGAAGGTCTTTCTGCAATTTGCCTAGAAAAATTTTCGAATTGGTCTTGAGAATGGCATAAGTGGCTGCCATGCAAGATATCCTCCAATCGGTTGCTGCCGATGATATAATTGGTGTGGTGTTAGTCTCTTGCCTGCACTCGGCCTCAAACCAGGGATGTCTTGTAGATAATGGCTTGAAATCGAACGCATCAAAGACGGCATTATTGGTAGCGCCTTGACAACGACGGGGAGCTTTAAGGGAGACATGGTCGAGCAGTCTGTTACGAAGCAATTTTTTCGTGATGTCACTTCTGCAATAAGGTAATGATCACATCAATGTTGGCTCCCCGGAAAGGCTGGACGTCCTGAATGCTGAAATAATGTCTGGCGTCGATCGCAATATGATCAATTTGGTTGTCGGTTGATCAGAACCTCCAGTCCAGCCTATGGAATTTTAAAATATGGGAATCGTTCGATGGCTGCTAAGAGATTACGTCCCGTCGCAAAGTCTACCAGCCTGGAACCGTTTTCTGCGTGTAGTAAAGGCTAAGCTTTCCTGCGACTAGTTCAAAGATGTCCTGGAACAAGTCAACCTTGAGTGTCGATCGTATTTCCCTTTTATGTGCGCCTGAACGCATGTAAAGCTGTTTCTCAGGGTAGCTTCGATACCAATTTTTTTTTTATAATTCATGCAGGTTCAAGAGTGTACGCTTGTGTTTATCACATAAGCTGGACGGGATGCAGATGGTTTGTGTCGAAGATGTTCGTTCACTACTCTTCGGGGGTGGTTGTCCTAGATAGGACTTGAGAGATTCCACTGAATTTTGCGTTGGTTGTAGTTCACAGTAACTCTTTTGTTTTCATGTCATTAAGGTGTTGTATTGGAAATGAGACGTTCGCTCAAGCGACATATCAAGCGCTGATATCCAAGTCTGCCTCGAATAATAAATCCAAGCATACATTGAAGTCAGGTTTTTGGTTGTAACTCGGACTTCACGATTCTCTTGTAAACTGTTAACTACAACAGGCGCCTGCCGGATCTTTAACTGAGGTACCAGGCACTCAGGAGCCGCCACGTGGGGGTGAGAGTAGAAGTTGATAGACAGAGGCAAAGTTTCATTGCTTGTGTCTTCTGGCCCCTTTAGGATTTTTTATTTATTTATTTGATAATGCTAACATTGTAATAGATAAAATTACTAGCTAGCTGGGATAAGCCAGAGCAACGGAGGCCTTCGGCTATCCTGACTTCAGGGGTTATATAAATTTATACAATTTTGTGTTTTTGAGGAAGTTGATTACAATTTTTATGTTTTTTGTGTTAGCGTTAGAAAGGAAATTGATTAAGTTGTTATGGGAAGGGAGTTGGAGACTTGATGTGTGACGGGCGGAACATTCATTAAGGATGTGGTGGATTGAGTTGGGGTTGGTTACAGTAGCTGCAGGTGGAGGGTTTGTTCTTGTCGAGATAGTGTTCGTGGGTAACTTTGGTGTGTCCAAGTCGTGGTCTGATTATTTTATTTTGGTAAGGTCTGCCCTGGATGTAATTAGGTGTCGTGGGTCGTTGACGTTGATTGAGAGTCTGTCTTTGTTAATGGTCCGATGCCAGTGGGATGATTTGTCAAAAAGAGATTGTTGTCCGGGTAAGTGAAGTGTTCGAATATATTTGTTTATGTCTTGCGGGTTGAAACTTGGGAAGAGAAGGCAAGGGATGCGCAGGGTCCGTGTGGCGGCATGGTCGGCGAATTCGTTACCAGGGATTCGGATATGGCTTGGAATCCATATTAATTAGTTGCAATAACTTTGGTTGTTGGTGTTAATGATGGCGTTAATCATCAGATAGGCAGTCGGTGCTGATGGCGCATTTAGGGATAGAAGTGTTAGTATACTGTAGGGCTGTTAGGATGGCGATGATTTCGGCAGAGAAGGATGATGTATAACCCTTTAGGTTTATTGCCGCCGGTCACTATAGAAACAGAGTTTTCGAATGTCCTGAACAACCAGCTCTTGCAATGTCTGCATATTATTTAGGCAACTCACGAATTCCTTTTTATATAAATAGTTGTTTATATAATAAAAATACAGGTTTCTAACACAAGCTATTTTGAAATTAAGAACACTATGGTCTGGATGATTTTCCGTCCATTTTCGTGGTGCAACAAGTTCAAGCATGGATCACGGATTTTCTGCTCCAGCAGTTTGATCAATTCCAATCGTAAACACTGTATCATCTCAGCCGTTTCGTGATTGTAGGCTTTTAGAAAAATCCAACCGTCTTCCAGGAGAAAGAGAAAATTCCCGTCATGCAACTCTATACGTAGATCACTACCTGCGAAGAGCACCAGTGGAACCAAGGGCACCATAGAACATGCCCTGATGTAGATCCTCGACGTTTTCACCTTTTCCTGGAAGACAAGGAACGGAGATTGGAAGTTCGTTACCTCCGCATTGATTGACGACGGATGGATTGCAACGTAACCGTCCAGGCGAGTTTTAAAACGTAATTCCCTGGCGTCTGCTAGTTTTGGTATTGCCCCGCCAGCTGTTTGGATATACGTTTTCTCTGGCGTCATGATCTTCACCACATTGGGATACAGCGCCGCACAGAGGAGGCCGGCAAGTAGGCGGTTGTTATCACCGTTTACATTCAGATCATTGCCTAAAATCACAAGATAGTATGAAAACAGATTGAAAACGCTGAGCTTGAAAGAGTTACCGGTTAATGTAAGTATGGAGTCCTCGGCATTTTTGCGCATCCGTGGCACGTTGATTGGCACAAAACCTATGGATACCAGCAGCTCTAGGAACTGATATTTCACCTCAGATATAGTTTGCAGGGTTCTTAAGCATAGGAAGTTCTCGTCAGCGTATGTTCTGCTGGCTATACGACTTCGCTTCGACACATCGGTCCATTTCTACAGACAATCTCAAGATAAATAAAAGTACAGCCACCTTTAAGGCAAGCAATTATACCTTATAGGCCAGCAAGCATGTCAAATGGTCACTATTGTGTATGGCAAACTCTCTCTTCTTCTTATCCGCCTCTTTTCTCTTGTTGAACGGCGACACAAAGGGCGATTTATGACTTAAGCAAGCCGCAATGGTAAGCACACTATCCAAACACTGAAATATTGCCCCAAACAACATCAACTTTCCTATCCGGACGTCTACCGGCAAGGCAGACAAATGATGGCCCAACGCAGTTAAACCTTGCTCTTCATCCAGCGCACCGACGTCCTGCAATCGCTTGACTGCTGAAAGAATGTTTTCCTCCGTTGGCGGCTCCAGTGTTTGACCTAATACAGGACGTTTCAAACAGGGAGTCGAGAATTCCATGGGAAATAGCCTTACCTAAGACGTCAACAACGTTGTGTTCATCGAAGTTGGGCAATGTTTTTATCCGTAACACGAGTTGTTCTAGCGGCACGCGATGAATTTCAGGCACGGGCTGGCTTAAAATGTTGTGCCGGAATCGATGGGCAGTGAAGAGATGTATGCAAATGCCTGGCATAACGCGGCCAGCGCGTCCCTTTCTCTGCATTGCATTCGCACGTGATTCCCACACAAGTTCCAAGGATTCCATGTTGCGATTCGAATCAAAACGCTTCTCTTTCATCAAACCGTAGTCAATCACAAACACACAATCATCAATAGTCACTGATGTCTCAGCTATGTTGGTGCTCAGGACGATTTTTCGCTTTCCTTTCGGTGCGGGACGGAAGACCATTGTCTGTTCCTCGCTCGACAAAGTCGAATGCAGAGGAACGAGTATATACTTTCCGGATCTGCAACAATAAGGCATTAGCAAAGGAATTCGAGCTCAATTTCAAAGCAACAAGCATGTACCTAGGTCCGAATATCTGGCTGTCGCAAAGATTCTCGTGGACCGTTTGGATTTCTTGCAAGCCAGGCAAGAAGATCAGTATGGAGCCCTCTTTTGGCCAGTCGTGGTCACCTTCAACAATGTACTTGAGGACAGATTCGATCAATTCCGGGTTGATCTTCATCGGCTCCATGAGGTATATCGTTTTACAAGTCGTTTTCGAGTAGTCTGTAAATAGAAACACCTCAGATGTGGTCGGCCACAGCATACCGAATACTCACCTCCGAATCGAGCATATAAGGCAGGCAAATTCAAACTCTCGTCCTTGATATTCTTCGGCGGTGGTTCACGTGAGGCCTGTACGTCTGAGTACTCCAATTCTCTCATCAGTTCCTCCTCCTCTTTCTTCTTGATCTTTCTGCAATACTGTGAGTCGCACTCGAGTACGTAGTTCGTAAGTTCGAGGATATCCTCGAGGAAAAACTGCTGCACCGGGAACGTCCGGCCTGGTATGTCTAAAACAGGAACGCCTCCGAAATAGTCAGAAAACAGATTCGCGTTCAACGTAGCGGACATGAGGATAACTTTTAAATCCTTTCGCTGTCTCAGTATTCCCCTGAGGATCAAGAGGAGAAAATCAGATTCTTCACTTCGTTCATGCACTTCGTCCACTATGACGTGGCTCACACTGGATAGGAGCGGATCAGACGACAATCGTCTAAGGAGTATGCCAGTCGTACAGAATGTCAGGCGAGTCGCTGAACTGATCTTATTTTCCAACCGAATTTGATAACCTATTGTCTGACCTATCCGCTCGGCTCGCTCGTCTGCTACTCGTTCCGCCACACCGATGGCAGACAGTCTTCTTGGTTGGGTGCAGATTACCTCCACATGCGGTGGTTTCTCGTTTTTGTTCAGTTTGGATGATTCAAAGAGCCAATCGTCGAGAATGAACTGAGGCACTTGAGTACTTTTCCCACAACCTGTTTCACCGGATATCACAACGACTTGATTTGAAGCAATTAGATCCAAAATATCCGTCATTTTCGCGAACGCTGGAAGACTCTGCCTTCCGGACAGCATTTTTCTGTATTTTTCATTCGATTGACGCTCCATGAACTTATGGATGAGGGCACGATCTTCACGAAGGACCTGTTCGGGCGAGACATTGGAACCGTCCGACTTTCCCAATTGACCGCGTGCGTAGTGTGTTGGCAGTGGTTCCGAGGGGCCTCCAATGAGACCATTTTGGATTGAATTGTCCTCGTGGAATAATGACTTGTTTGGATTCAAGAACGGCTCGTGATCATCGTTTATGCTTTGTGCCATCGTTTCATCCATTTGCAATTGTTCGCAGATGGTGAAGACACACGGCATTCCGTCTGCAGTGATGGCCTCGGCTTCTCTGTACAGTTTCCGTGAGATTTTCAGAAGAACCTCTCGCGGAATGTCATGGCAGGTGGTTTTCAGAAATATGAATGGCGCTTCATACGGATATTTTATGCCAGGAGGAAAGCGGATTTCCAGGTAAAACCAGTTCTCATCCTCGTCAGCTGAACTTGTGATATTCTTTTCCTTGCGCTGTTCGATAGTTTCTTCCAGCACATGGGAGAATCTGCAATTGGCACCGAATCGACAATGTCCTTTGGCAAAGTTCCTACATTTTGCTTTCCCTTTCGGGCCGACAACTTGCTTGATTGCCTGCGTTGCTTGTGCTTTCTGTTTTTTCTTCTCCTCCGATGGACTGTAAACTAAAAGGTGGTCGATTCGGAACTTTAAACTCCACACATGATTCCTCTCCTTTTCCTCGAAAGCCTTATCGTATATGGACTCCAAAGCTAATTTTTCATCTTCACGCATTTCCAATAGAACTCCTTCGTCGTGCTCGAGAACGCGTTCATTATCCTTGCTCGCGGGAATTCTCATGTATTTCGTAAAAAGTAAATTAAGTGCTTCGTCCGTCCGCCACTCGCAATGTTCCAGTGCCTCGAGACAATGCGGCGTGGGGAAACCGTAGCTCTCCAACTTCAATATGGTGAATCGTTGCAAACGATCGAGAGGATCGTCCACATTATTCCCTTCGATCGAATAATTCGTAACACTCTGCACAATCAGTGTCCCACGATCCTCCCAATACGACTTTTTCATTTTCGATCCCCGATCCTTGTATTTGGTATGATCGTCCAGTCGAAAATCGTCTCCATGAATGGAGCGCAACGTCTCCATGACCATTTTTTGTGAATCGTCACTGAGCATTAGAACTTGGAGTTCGGTTTTCAGTGTGACTTTTGACGGTGGTGGGAGGGCTGTGCTATTTCTGTTGATGTCGAATTGAATTCAATATTTATATGAAAACAGCGAGAGTTACTTACGTGGATCTCGCGTCCGTGATTGGACGAAGAAAACAGTCTTCGATAAGTTTTTGCGATGAATCGTCCATGGTAGGGAAAAAGAAGTAAACTTGGTTACGAAGAAAGGAATTAAGTAGTTATATGAAATAATGAAACAAATCGCTGATAAAACTAAATAGAATATTACACCACCGGTCGAAAGCTACATATGATTTTGACAATTCGAACGCACGACACATTGACAGCTGACCTGTTGATTTAAATGTATATCAATTGTGTATAACAGTTTGGGTTCGAGTGAAAGCTAAGGGCGAGAGCACATTATAACAAAGTCAAAGAAAATTATTTTTCAACGATTTTTTTAAATTCCAAACTCATTTCCAAATCTCGACCTTAAGTCCGGAGCCAAGTATCCTAATATTCGACGCACATCCTTAATCCCTCGACTCTTCTTGGCTTATCTTCATGACAAATCAGACTCGGTTTGCTATGAAGGTAAAACAAACACCAGCGTAATGGTCTCAATACAACAGGAAGGTCTCCCCACAGATTTCACTACCCTCAAGAACCTTTTCATTAAATATGTATCAAACGATCTTGATACCTTCAGACAATATAAACACTCAAAGCGTATGTCGCACCTTCAGCGTAGCAAAGCTGACCAGGTTTTTTCGCCCCTAAAAGTCTCCCCCTTTTACTATCAGAATGTAAGAGATCTGCGCTCTAAAACTCAGGCAGTCCTGCAGCAATCACATGCCTAACCTTTTGAAATCTTTGACTTAACCGAAACGAACCTTATCCCTAGTATAAACACCTTCAACTATTCCCATCGAACTTTAACGTTTATCGCGACGATGATGTTAACCGACCTACTGATGGTTGTCCATGCCGCGGTGTTCTTCTAGCCGTCCGAAACTCAATTGACTCCTCCCTCATAGCAACTTCATCTTCGCCATGTCTCGACTTTGTTTCTTTTAAGAATGTACTACCCCGGAAATTGCTCTACACCATCTGCTTTTACATTTTGCCATCACAACCTATTGAAACATATAACTTTGCAACTGATACAATCGATAGTTTAATTGATTTACGAGATCCCCAAGACGAGATCCTAGTTTTCGGTGACTTCAACCTTCCTCACCTTAAATGGATCTCTTCAGACGACCAATCGTTTTACATTGCCTCTAATCCCACTGTAGCCAAAGAATGTCTCTTTTCTCTTCGCCTAGCTGATTCCAGCCTTAACCAAGTCAGAGGCATTTTAAATTACATGGGCAGACAACTCGACCTCATTTTCACAAGTGACCCCTTTAACTCCTCAGTTTCAGCTTCTCCACTGTCCCTATCAACCATCGACAACTATCACCCTCCCCTTCTTCTCTCGTTCTTTCACAACTCCCCTATACAGAAGTCTCCTCCCCCTGTTCGAATGTCTCACGAATTTCACAAAGCCAACTTCGGTCAAATCAATGAATATCTCAATAGTGCACCTTTTAATTTCAATAACCTTACGGTAAATGATGCCATATCTATATTCTACAAAGAAATATTTATTTCTTTCTCCCTTACCCTTGTCTCGGCATAAAACCTCCTCCACCTCCCTACCATGGCATGATCGCAGGCTCCGTTCTTTGAGAAACAAACGGAACAAGCTCTGGATAACTTTCCTTCGTACTCAATCCCCAAATGACTTCTCTAACTATTTCGGTACTTACCTGCATTTTGTAGACCTTTATAACTCTCTCTATCAACACTACTTAGCCGAGATGCAAACCAACCTTATAAATAATCTCAAGTCCTTCTGTCAGTTTGTTAATTACAAAAGAAAATGCGATGGCTACCCAAACTCTCTCTCCTTCAATAATGAAATGATCCTCATAACATCGCCAACCTTTTTGCCACCTTCTTCAATCAATCTTTCATCCATGATTCCTTTGCATCCGATCCTACTGATTTCAACTATTTACCAAACTTCTCCTTTGGACCATTTCTCTCTCGTAGTATCAACCCTGATATCATCGAAGAAAGATTAAAGCAACTTAATGATGAATTCACCCCTGGCCCCGACGGCCTGCCTGCTATATTTTTAAAAAAATGTTCCTCCTCCCTTTCTCTACCTCTCTCAAAAATCTTCAGCCTATCCCTTTCTCAAGGTGAATTTCCCCGGATATGGAAAACTTCTTTTATAACACCTATACACAAAAAGGGTCCGAAGAATGACATTGACAACTACCGTCCCATTGCCAAACTGTCTCATATACCCAAAATCTTCGAAAGTATTTTGTATGATAATTTAAGTTTTCAATGCAAGTCTTTAATCTCCCCCAGACAGCACGGCTTCCTCAAAGGTAGGTCTACAACCACAAACCTTATTGAATTTGTTTCCTTCACCCTTTCAGCCTTAGAAAATGGCAAGGAAGTCGATGTTATCTCAACTGACTTCAGTAAGGTCTTTGATCAAATTTCACACAGATTAATACTCTTCAAACTGTCTTCCCTTGGCTTTGAACCCATCTTATTAAAGTGAATTTCCTCTTACCGGGAAAATCGCCACTACAGCATTCGCTTTACATCTGCCCTCTCTAACTCCTTCCTTGCTTCCTCCGGTGTCCCCCAAGGCAGTCAGTTAGGCCCGCTTCTTTCTATCCTTATCATTAACAATATTAAAATGGTTATCAAACATTCCCAAATCTCTCAATATGCCGACGATGCTTTAAGATAATTTCTTCAGAACATGACTCTTCCCTTATTCAATCGGTCCTCAACAGCTTTTTCACCTGGTGCTCCAAGAACTGCCGCGACCTTAACATTTCCAAGTCAATCTAAAGGGTGTCTCAGTAAGAGTGCACTTTTTAAAATTGGAATATTTTTTTTTTCATGCAAGTGGCAACTCTGAAATTTGACAGCTATTACCTCTGTTTATTCCGATTATTAAAAAGGGAGCGCTTTTCGAAAGAACAACGCGTTATAATTGTGAAAACTCATTACAAAAATGGAGAAAGTTACGCTGAAACCGCTCGCAAACTTCGCCAAATTTTCAGCCGAGAAAGTGCACCTAATGTGTCAACCATTCGAAGAGTGGTCAAAAAGTTTGAAGAAACTGGGTCAATTATGGATAATAAGAATCCTTTGCGTCAACGTACCGGTCGGTCTCTTGAAAACATTGCTGCTGTAAACGAGAGTGTCGCCGAAAACCCGAAACATCAATTCGACATCGTTCTCAAACTGCAAATTTCACAAAGCACTACGCAGCGAATTTTGACTAAAGACCTCCACCTTCATGCGTACAAGATTCAGATAACTCAGGAGCTCAAACCAGCAGACCACGGACAGCGCCGGCAATTCGTTCAATGGGTAATGGAGCAAAGTGAAATCGATGCCAATTTTTCGAAAAATGTCATTTTCTCCGATGAAGCGCATTTCCATATGAATGGCTTCGGGAATACACAAAATTGTCGAATTTGGGACTCAGAAAATCCTCATGCAATCCATGAGAAACAAATGCACCCACAACGAGTAACTGTCTGGTGCGGATTTTGGTCAGGCGGCGTGATTGGACCTTACTTTCTTGAAAATGAGGCCGAAATTGCAGTGACTGTGAACGGCATTCGTTACAGGAATATGATAACGGACTTCTTGTGGCCTCAACTGGACGGCATGAATCTGGACAACATGTGGTTTCAGCAGGACGGCGCAACCTGCCACACCGCGCATGAAACAATCGACTTTTTCCAGAACACATTATCTCACGAAATTCTGATGTCAACTGGCCACCAAGATCGTGCGATTTAACGCCGTGCGATTTTTTTCTTTGGGGTTTTGTGAAATCTCGGGTTTATGCGAATAAACCCGAAACAATTCCTGAGCTCAAATCGGAAATCCAACGCGTCATCGGTGAGATACAGCCACATCTCTGTGCAAAAGTCATCGAAAATTTCATGAAAAGAGTAATGGCCTGTCATCGGAGCCGTGGGGGTCATTTGCCGGATATTTTATTCCATACTTAATCGGAACATGTTTTCTTTATAATACAATAAAAATATCACAACTCTGTCATAAAATACTTGTTTTTATTTTAAAATGAAAAAGTGCACTCTTACTGAGACACCCTTTATTACTTTCTCCCGCAAACGTAACAAACCTCCTCCCCGCCTCTACTTTCTCCTTAATCAACCTCTTTCTACCATTCAGGTGATCCGCGATCTTGGTCTATTATGCGACCAGGAACTCCATTTCCTTGCACATATCAGCGATATAATTCTTAAGGCCTATTCTGCACTCGGCTTCGTGAAACGATGGTCTAAAGAGTTTTACAATCCCTACGGTCTCTCTACGAGGGTGGTCCGAGAAGTACTTAGCCTCACCGCCAGATGGCGCCAGTATCGCAAGAGCAACATACTATCGTGTAGTACATTCTAGTAGACGGCTACTGTCGACATTTCAGCCGGTTCGGACTCGTAGTTTTGTTTTGACCGGGTGTGGAAGCAGGAGTGTCCGCGGATTTTAGAAAAATGGAAAAAGAGCAATATCGGTCGGTGATTGGATTCTAGTTTTTGGAAGGGAAATCGCCCAGCGAAATCAAAGAGCGTTTGGATGCTGTGTACGGTGACTCTTCTCCTTCGATGGCGACCATCAAAAATTGGTTTAACGAGTTTCAACGTGGTCGCACGTCGGTTTTTGATGAGCCACGTCCAGGTGTCCCGAAAATGTCTACCACGGAGGATAACGTGGCAAAAATCCACGATCTCGTATTGGCAGACCGTCGATTGAAGGTGCGCGAGATAGCTGAGACAGTAGGCATTTCAAAAGATCGCGTGAGTTATATCCTGCATGAAATCTTGGGCATGAGAAAGCTGTCGATGGGTGCCGCGTATGCTCACTCCGGACAACAAGCGCAACCGTGAGACCACTTCAGAGCAGTGTTTGACGCTGTTTAAGCGCAATTCGAAGGAGTTTCTGCGTCGTTTCGTGACAATCGACGAAACATGGATCCACTGGTACACACCAGAGACCAAGGAACAGTCGAAACAGTGGACTTCACCCTGCGAACGTGCTCCGAAAAAGGCGAAGACTGTCCCATCGGCCGGAAAGGTGATGGCCACCGTTTTCTGGGATTCACAAGGTGTGATCCACATCGACTACCTGGAGAAGGGCAAAACGGTCACAGGGCTGTACTATGCCAACTTATTGGGCCGATTCGACGCCGAATTGAAGAAAAAACGGCCCCACTTGGGGAAGAAAGAGTGCTCTTCCACCATGATAACGCACCGGCTCACACCTCCGCCCTCGATACGGCCAAATCGATCGAAATGGGCTACGAACTGCTGCCCCATCCACTGTATTCTCCAGATTTGGCCCCGTGCGACTTCTTTTTGTTTCCAAACTTGAAAAAGTGTCACTCGCCGGGCAGAAATTTCAGTCGAATGAGGTCATCGCCGCCACGAAGGCCTACTTTGCAGACCTCGAGAAAACGTATTTTTCAGACGGGTTAAAGAAGTTGGAGCATCGCTGGGTCAGTGGATCGAGCTAAAAGGAGACTATATTGAAAAAGAAATCGACATTTCTCCAAAATTTTTCTTTTTCTTTTGCAGGCTAAGTATTTATCGGACCACCTTCCTACATAACCTTTGTTCGCCCTATTCTCGAATACGCCTCTCAAGGGTGGTCTCCTTACTATCATTCACACATTTCCATAATCGAGAGTATCCAACATCGTTTTCTCCGTTTTGCTCTTCGTGGCTTACCCTGGGACAATCCTCTGATCGTACCTCTCTATCAAGACCGCCTAAAACTATTAATTTAAACCCGCTAGAAGAACGAAGAAGGATGTCCAACATCCTTTTCATCCATCGACTCCTCTCAGGTACCATCGACTGCGTGACCCTTTATAATTATCTTTTTTAACACTAACCATCGTAATACACGAAATCCACGTCTCTTGTATGTACCCACCTCTCGTACCTCCTATGGCTCCAATGAGCCTATCTCCTGTATGCTGCGGAATATTAATTCGGAAAACTGTTTCGACAACAGCACTCCTTGTCTAAAACTCCGTCTCAATCGCCCTCTTTTTTAGTTTCCTAGATTGTAAATTAAATTAAGGATGAAGCTTGAAACCGAAATCAAAACATAATCTTTGATTTCTAGGTTATACAAAATAAATTAATTTATTAAATATTCCCTATGTCTGGAGCAACAACAAATAGTAACATCAACTTTCTTAGATTATCTTAAACATATCAACATCTTAAAGTAATTCTATTAGGAAGATAAGAAATATTTTGTTCTTAAATTGCGTTACTGGGCATTTGCGGGAAGACCGCTTATTCGTAAAGAGGTTTCTAACTAATGTGATTAATACTGTTATTTGACTATATCGAAAATGACGATAAAACAGCTTTCACTATTTCGGATCTTTTTGTTCGCTATTTTTCCGCTGCGCTTGAGATATCTGAACGATTCTCGACAATGGTGAGTGAGTACTGGTGGTGTTGGGTGGCGCAGCGCCCCTACTGCTTCCACGAATGGCATTACCGTCAATTGTTTCTCTGGCAAGTGGTGATGGCCGTAAGGATAGCCTCCTTTGTAATGCGTTTTGGCTGTTACTCGAACTTGACATACTCGGGACACTTAACATGTTGCTAGGTAATGCCTGTGTTGGCGGAGCCATGCCTGGAGGAATTTGCAGATTCGTTGGACGAACACTAAATCGTCTTCTAAACTTGGGAGGCTCTTTCTCGGTATAGATTGGTGGTGGATCGTTATGATCTACTGGCGCGGCAGATGGACGACGTCGTGTCAGGATACTGCCCGATGATGGTGGGTTGGGAGTAGCACCAATAATTGTGGAGCGTCGTGAAAACAAACGATTACCCGATGTAGATGGCTGATCATCGGTATTGAATATATTAAATATAGGTGGTAGTGATGGCGCGGCAAGCCCTGCTGTGCCGAGTTTTCGTTTCTTCTTATCGTTCGAATTGTCGTCAATCGGCTGTTGTAAAACTGCTTGGGTGTGTACTGCCTCGAGAGCTCGAATGATGTCTGCGATTGTTGTGTTCTCGAGGATTTCTTGATTCGCATTATCGTCTTTAACCGAAAACATGCTCGGACGACGACTCGCTGCTCCACGATTTACATTTCGAGGTGCAACGTCTGTAAAAAGACTACCACGACGATATGAACTTGGTGCGCCGGGGAACATACTACCTCGGCGCATGGTCGGATTCTGCGCAAACAGACTCTCGCGTCGTCGTCTAAGACCTGCATTCGGTGGTGGGAAGATTGGAAGCGCATTTCTTGCATGAAAGTCTTGACTCGCCATGGCTGCCCCACTAGGACCGTCGTTAACAAACATATTTGCAATATTTCCAGAATGCGGTTTCTTTCCATCCAGGTGACCAACATTGATGGTGCTGTAGTAATCCTGAGGACCTCTGGGTCGATCCGGCACCTCAGGCACGCTGATAATAGAAAGCTTCCTGTCTGCTGCTCCGCTTTTTTCGATCAAACCTTGTGATGAGCGCTTTCTGAATGGCATTATTTTCTTGAAGAACTGTTTTCCTCCATCGGGTATTGAGAACTTTCTACGCTGTTTACTAGCTCCTGCGTCAGCTTGTTCGATATCTACCACCACACCCTCCATTGGAATGGGGAATGCTGATTTGTAATAGTCATCGCGAGCGTGACGATTTCTACTGCGTATATTGATCGCCTGCTGAATTTGGTTGTTGTCTCCGCTCCAAGTCCACTCATTTGCCGATGGTCGCACAGATGTCCGGGGATTCAGGTTAAAGTCAGAGAATGCACGTTCCCTGTGTGGTATCGCATCCATACCCGAGTATGACAATTCGCTTGCTAAAATCTGAGAATCTGTGAAGCCATGATATCCTCCATTCATTCCGTTTGAGCCATAGGTTAGTTCATCCTCTCCTGGTGGTCTTATGCTTGCCAATGCAGTCACCACTTGTGCGAGAAGATCTGTTGTCTGTCTGAAGTTCTCGGCTGTCTCGAATGTCTTCTGCTTGTCGATATTGCTCAACTCAGTGTCCGACGAAGTTCTGAATGGTGGAGTGCCACCAAATCGTGGATCCATTGTATCGTAGCATTCGGAAAATGCTCGCTTTCGACTTATCACCGGTGGATCCACGCGGTATATCGTCAAATCCGGACATGATATAGACCGGTTTTGTGTGAAATATAACGGTTCGTTATAAACAGGCTGAGAGTGACCGAAAAGAAAAAGGAAATTATTAGAATAGCTCAAAATAAAGTGAAAGAAAGTTGTTTATTTCTAGCAAATATGCACTTCAATATTGAATAAAATTTAGTTAGCGTCATCATTTAAGCAATTTTGGATCACTTACTTGCCTTTTTTGAATCAGAGTCATTCAATCGAAATATCTATCAAATTTCACACGAAAGGGAAGAAAAAACTTATCAATGGAAGATCGTTTTTAATTTTCGCTGTGTTTATGGTGCATCAGTGCGGTGATTCAAATCAAGCCGATTGTGAGAATATTGAGTGCATATTTCGTGACTCAAGCTTACATGTATATACAGCGTTCAGATATACTTATTGATATCCTTATTAATCCGTGAATGCAGAAAGTAATTTTGTAATAGAATCGATCATTAATAAATCTTGCATTTCACGAACGTGTGACTATGTTTCCATTCATCCCAAGAACATAGTAATTAATTTCAAGCAATCGAACGATGTTAAACAAAACCTACATCGTAACGACGCTCACAACGTACATGATCAATCAACCCACCTTAAATTTCATGATGTAGACCTCGTTCAGTATACGCCTCAGGTAGCCAACATCCTTAGTGACGCCATTCCATATGCGAAGCTGAGTCGTTTTGATATTCTCCGACAGTTGATATTCCAATCTTGCAAGCCTCTTACTACGTAGACCTCTGAAAATTGTAAACTTATGTCAATCTCGTGAACATCTCTTACACATTGTCAGCCTTGCATAAATGGGACGCATTCGATTCCTGATGGCAAATGCGTCCAATAATCGCGACCATTTCAACTTACTTGCTTATGAAGGTCATGATCATGACAAGGTATCCCAATGAGAAGATAAACCAAACGATGATGAATATTTGATAAACAACAAATAGGCCTCCGAACTCACGCGGCTGTGGGTGGGAAAAGTCACAATTTGTTCTTGATTTTCATGAATGTTTTGACTTACCTGCTGGGGCTGGAACGTCGGCACAAAGTCTCCAAAGCCAATTGTTGTCATTGTTACGTATGAGTAATAAAACGACGTTAGGAAGGACCAGCTTTCAAAATACGTGAATATCAATGAAGGCAATATCATGAAAATTGTTATTCCCGGTACCAGTGCGATACACACCGTGGCCACCAGTCCCAGCTGTGGCGGAACGTACCGAATATCGTTCGACATTTTATACTTCTTATAGCGAGTGTATATGGATGTAAACTGCAAGACACAAAAGTTAGATGAAGCAAACAGCGGCGATTTTCCACCCTTACGGTCTTGCCAAAGTAATCTCCCAGACCGGAGAAGAGAATACCATTGATAGGGATACCTATCAAAGAGTATGCGATCATTATCATCCGGCCAAGTGTCGTCGTCGGCGCCAAATTGCCATAGCCCACGGTTGAGAGAACTGTAAAGGTGAAGAAGAACGAATGATAGAACGTCCACGTATATGGAGCTTCGAACTGATCCGTCGTGTAATTGGTCACTGGCTTCCCACAATAAGCAGTAATCTTCTCAAGAACAATGTTCTGTGCTGTCTCGTTCTTGGTGCCTAGCTGATCAACTATATATTCTGAAAATAAAGAAACCAAACGCCGTTCAACTGATAATCAAATTATGTAATTACAAACAAATATAGCACTTAAGTGTGATTACAAACGCTTTTCGCTTATCAAATCAAGAATGAACGTCACAAACCTCTATCATTGCTGTATACAATCAACAAATTCTATCGGACTGCCCGTCATACAGTCCGAATCTGAACTGCCCCACAATGCAATGAAGCGTTAACCCACATATTCAATAGACGCTTCAAAAGACAGACGAAAATACCTTGCTGCGCTTACATGATAGTAGACATCCGGAATCATCATCATCATCATTATCGTTGTCGCCGAGCACACTATCTCGCTAAAGATGTGTAACAATGAGCAAATTGAATTTTCTACGATTATCAGATCTATTCATCGCTAGACAGAAGATTCCCAGCTAAGCTTTTATTTAAATTTTACGGAAACCACAATTGAAAAAAAAAATAAAACGTCACGTAAATGAAGGTGCGGTTTAATTAGATGAGATAGTGTCAGTCGATTGATCAAGTTCGAGGTGAGCTTAAATTCATGGGCCATGTGGGTGCGATTGTTCAGGACGAGAACAATGAACGTTGCTCTTTAGAAAACGGTGTACTAACGCGCCCACTACATCAGTTGACAGATTGATGATAGTTTATTGGACAAGTGTTCTATGTGAGGGTTCCAAGAGCCGGTCAAGAATCACTGTGAAAAACTTTCTACTATTCCTATATCTATTCCAGCCATCAAAGCCGTGAAATCCTACTAGTAATCGTTATGGCTTGGCAGCAGTTTTATTCCCACTACAACATCAGACGTTTACAAGGTGGATCCAGCGAAGAACTGGTTCGTATATGGGTACAGAGGTTTCAACCAACAGATTCTGCCACAAATCAGTCACGTTTAACAACGTTCCGAGCAGAGCTTCAAGAAGAGAAGAAACACTAAATAAAACGAAAACTAGCGTTTGTTTCTTTTTCTTTAATCCAAGAGGTATAAGGCAAGAGGTGTGGCAAACCTGCATCGAGAACATCCTCGAGCTTAACGTTCATGGTCCACACTTCAAGAACCACTGTGGATCAGCTTCGTAAACGGTTTCCCCCAAAATTAATGACCCGCATGGGGGTGGTTGTGGTGCAATGGTAATCATCACTGTTGAGGGGAAGGTCGTAGTTCAAGTCTGTCCATAGCGAAAAATAGTTCCCATACGGAAAAACTGTGCAGCAACATCAGTTGTGAATGAGAGATGATACAAAAAATGCTGACCAAGGCATAACACTCGCGGTGTACTTCAAGATGCATTTCGAATATAAAAATTGAATGACATGAAAAAAAAAATACTGTGAACTATAATCAACGCGACAAATTCAGTCGAATCTTATCTAGGACAACCACCCCCGGAGAGTAGTAAACGAACATCTTCGACTCAAACCATCTGCACCCCGTCCAGGTTGTATGACAATAAGAGCGTAACTCTTGAAGCTGCGCGAACCCTATAACAAAAAATGGTTGGGTTTTGACCTATCAACAGTAGGTCTTAAAACTATGACAATTATGTATCTAGAAGCAAAGAATCGCCAAAAGACCAATTTTTCACGGTAGGTTCAACGGCAAGATCGAATGCTACCGGAAATGAAAAGTGATGCCATTACGATAATCCCAAGTATCGAAAGTCAGTTAGGAGCATCATCACTATGTATGAGCTGTTAAAGCCGAATGAAACCATCACTGCAGATCACTACAGAGATACAATTAATGCTCTTGTGCCGTACATTAAAGGAAAAACGGAATACTCCGAAGACCAAGACAATGCTTGTTTGTTATGAGGGTTGAAGGACAAACGAGACGTTCTTTGGACATTTTATACGTATCCTGCCCCAAGGATGGGTAAAATTGGTGGCTACGAATTAATTCCAGTTCCCAATGCTTAATGCCGCTACAGTTCTGCGTCTGATTTCATAGCTGGTGTCGTTGCCGCTTGCCACTAGCGAGCCAAGGCAGAAGAATTTCATGGCCTCTTCTAAAGGGTTTTCCAATGGGGACTTGACAGCTTTGAATTTAATTTGTGAACGCACCCTTTCACTAATCATCGAACTGTCACTGCCAATTCATTCAGTAAACTCAACATTTTTATCATGGTAAAGTACACGAAAAATATTCTACCGAAATTCGGAGTCGGTGACCGCGTTAACTCCAATTTTCAGTCGTAATTCTCGCCCTAGTAGACAGGCGATAACAAGCTTAGTGCAAAAATTTGAGTCTTCATATTCGTTGTGTGATGTTGCCGTGTCAGTGAGACAACGGGTTGGTCGAAGTGTCGAAAATATCGCTGCCGTTCAGGCGTCCGTAGCAAACGATCCAAATCAGTCAATTCCACGGCGTTCTTAAGAATTGGGCATCGCTCAGACCACATTATCGCGTATTTTGCGTAAGGATCTTGGTTTACACCCATACAAGATCAAGCTGACTCAAGAATTGAAGCCGATGGACCATTTGAAGCGACGTACGTTCTCCGATTGGGCTCTGGAGAAGATGCGCCAAGATGATAAATTTCATCGCAAAATCATCTTCAGTGACGAAGTTCATTTTTGGCTCGATGGGTTCGTCAATAAGCAAAATATACGTTATTGGTCGGGTGCAAATCCACATGTGCTTCATGAATCACCACTTCATCCACAAAAAATAACTGTTTGGTGCGGTTTGCATGCCGGCGGCGTTATTGGGCCATATTTTTTCGTCGACGATAACGATCGTCACGTTACTGTGAATGGCCAGCGTTATCGCGCCATGATTACCGATTATTTTTGGCCCGAATTGGAAGATATGGACTTGGACGACATGTGGTTTCAACAGGATGGTGTCACAAGCCACACAGAACACGTTACAATCGATTTATTGAAGAGTAAGTTTGATGAGCGTGTTATCTCAAGAAATGGGCCAGTCGATTGGCCGCCTCGTTCGTGCGATTTAACGCCTCTAGACTATTTTCTTTGGGGCTACGTTAAGTCATTGGTTTATGCCAACAAGCCGACGACGTTGAAAGAGCTCAGAGCCAACATTGAACGCGAAATAGCGGCCGTTTTGGCCGAAATGTGTGGCCGAGTCATCGAAAATTGGGTCCAACGAATCGACCACTGCAAACGTGCTCGCGGTGGCCATATGAACGAAGTCGAGTTCCATTCATAAATATTTTGATTGTACTTCAAGCCGATAATAAAGTTTTTGAAATATCTCAAATGGTTTGCGTTTTATTTAAAAAAAAAGTTGTCAAGTCCTTTTTGGAAAACCCTATACATAGCTGCCAAAAATGCCATTCTGATCAAGACGTTGAAAGACCCGTCTTTCTCTGTGAGCATACATGGTTTAGCTTTAGGTTTCAATTTAGCCTCTTCTGCTTCAATTCTCTCAAACGATGTCTCACTGTGTTCAACCCCTCACGTCACTATCACTTGCTTATGCAAGCAATTATGCTGTCTTAAAATATATCGTGGCCTTGGTGAAGAAATCACATGATAATGCGTCGCCTTTTTACTAGTGAATTTACATTCTTTTAGCACGTTGTGCGAGTATGTGTCGATGTATATTTAATGACCCCCACCTTTTACTTGCTAGAAGCCATCACAATGATAGTTGAATGTTGACAGGAAAACGAACAATAGTGCGAAATTTAAACTGGCACCTCTTGTTGATTAACCTTTAATATGAATAATATGTGCTTTCCATATCGTACAATCCGCATCAACTCTTCAAAAACGACAGATTTGAACTCTAGATGCCTCTAATCGAAGGAAATCTAAATAAGGCTATCTGTACCCTTTTTGATAGCTGGGACCAGACCGGTTTGACTAATTTCAAACATATTTACCAGCATGTACCAGTTTGAAGTTAATCAGACTGAAATAGTCCGTGAAATTACATAATTCCTGTTAATTTTTGAACGCACCTACATACAATATTAAGAAAAAAAATTTAAAAATATTTATTTAGATTTATTAGCTTAATGAAAGCCTTAACAAAAAAATATAATTTAACTATAACTATATAATTTAACTATTAAGGAGAGTGTGAATGGTTGTGGTATAGGGCAATTCTAAGGCTGGACTTTTTGAGGTGAAGGTCGAAAAGATTGGTGTTAGCTTTGCGAATCATTCTGGACATTGGTTCGTGGTAGCCATAACTTGTGCGATGAGTGCTTATAGGGAAAAGGAGTGCTATAACGGAAAAGGAAGATTACGTGGGTTGGTGTTAAGGGGAATCATGTGCAATAATGAGGGCTCGTGAATAAATAGAATATCTGTAACATCACGTCGTTCTTTGAGGGGTTTGAGGTTGATTAATTTTAGGCCATCCGTCTAAGGTGGTAAATTAAGGGGGTCGGTCGAGGGAAGGCCACGAAGGGCAAAACGGATAAACCTGCGCTGAATGGCTTCAATATGCGTAGTATGGGATTCGTAAGAGGGGGACCAGACTTGACTAGACTTCGAGAAGTGGCCTAACGAAAGTGATGTATAATGATTTCATAACGTAAGGATTTGAGAAAAAGGCGAAGCTTTTATTACCAACATGGAAAACTACCTATTTTCCATTATCGATGAGGTCGGTAATGAGGAGTGCAGAGCACAAGACATGTGGGATTCCCTACAACAATCTGGCCTGGAGAAAGCCAAATCACTGATCGGAACATCTAAAGGCCCCTGCCAACACGCAAAGGAAACCTGGTGGTGGACAGACGAAGCCAAAGCAGTGATACACGAAAAGAAAATGGCTTTCCAAGCTTGGTCAAAGTGCTCTTCTACTAATAGAGAGGAAAAAGCTCGCCGTGAAAAGGTATATAGATATTGCAAAGGTATCGCGAAGAAAAAGTGCGCCGAATTCAAAGCGAAAAGCATGGAAGGCCTCTATCAGGAGTTGGAAGAAATATCGTCTTCCGCGTCTGACAGGAACCAGGCTACCCAGGAGCTTCGACAAAGCAATTTGAACAAAGAAGCAAATATCTTTAAGATAGCCGCTCAGAGAAGAAGAAATGCTCAGGAGATTCGTTTTATTAACAATGCTGAAGGCCAACTCCTTGTGGAAGACGACTAAATTCTCCACAGATGGCGACAGTATTGTGAGGAACTTCTGAACGAACAGTTTCCCCGAGTGTACTTTCCAAGAGCCGCCCCGAATCTTGCCGAAATATCCGACATCACAGTCGAAGAAGTTCGGTAAGCGGTTAAAAACTCCAAGAAAATAAAAGCTGTTGGGCCGGACGGGATACCCTCTGAATTCTGGAAAAAGATGGGAGACATCGGGTCTAGATGGCTCATGGTTCTTATCTCCAAACTTATGAGAGGCGACACTATACCTAATCAATGGAGGGAAAGCTATCTTCTTCCTTTGCACAAAGGAAAGGGTGATACGCGAAATTGTGACAACTACCGTTCTGTCAAGCTGATGTCGCACACCATGAAGATCGTTGAACGGGTATTAGATAGCCGACTGCGGAAAATAATATGACTATCTGATGACCAGTGCGGGTTTGTCTCGGGTAAATCAACAACAGATGCAATCCAAAGTATAAGGGTAATGATGGAAAAGCATCGTGATTCGTCAAAGGACTTGCATATGGTGTTGGTTGATTTCGAGAAGGCCTTTGACCGGCAACCAAGAGATATTTTATGGGTAGGGCTAAGGCAAAAAGGAGTTCCAGAAACCTACGTGCGAGTGATCATGGACATGTACAATAGAGCAACGACAAGAGTAAGATGCACCGCAGGAGTCACCGAAGAGTTCGCAATCAAAGTCGGTGTACACCAAGGGAGCGTCCTCAGCCCACTACTCTTTATAGCAGTCCTTGATTGCTTGTTTGAAGGAAAAGTGACGGACCCCAATGTGCACCAGCTATTCTTTGCTGACGATGGAGCCATTATAAGTGATGATCAGGCGTCCCCACTTGATGTGTGGGGACATTTTTGAGGGACACGGGTATCGTATTAGTTCAAAGAAGACGGAGTATCTGTGCTGCCCGTTCTCTGACCCTCATCAGCATATTCCAGACATTTACTTGAATGGAAGAGTGCTTCCCAAGTGTGAAAAGTTTAAATATCTGGGATCTATGATTAATAAAGAAGCAACTTGTGATGACGACATCAACCATCGCGTAAGCGTAGGGTGGATGAAGTGGTGGGAAAACTCCGCCATCTTCTGTGATCGAAAAATGCCCCCTAAGCTGAAAGGAAGGCTCTACACTTCAGTTGTACGTCCGGCGCTCACATACGGTCCACAATGCTGGACAATGCACAAAAACTATGAGAGCAAATTAACGGCAGCTGAGATGAAGATGCTTGCAAGAATTAGAAGTTCAAAGATCCGAGGAAGCCTCTACGTAAAAGAAACCATCACAAGAAAGATAGAGCACAACCGACTCAGTTGGTATTGCCCTATTCAAAGGAGAGATCCTTTGAACCCCGTCCAAAAGGCGATATAAATCAACGTTCCAATTTCAACACGCAAAAAAGGCAGGCCGAAAAACAAATGGTGCAAACAAATGCAAAAACACCAGCATTTGATTGGCCTCAGCGATTAAGTAATCCCAAACCGGGAAGCCTGCCGGTACTTTATGAGGTCAAACCGGCGGACCCCACAAGTGGACTAGTAGGAATGCAGTTAAGTGGGAAGGTTATGGTCCTACACTTCTGACCATAAAAAAAGGACGCCGGAAAAAAAGGAAAAGAAGAAGAAGCTCGAGTTGGTTTTTTTGACACCAAGTAGTGAACCTGTTAAGGTCCAATTTGAGAGAGCAGGAGTCGACAGGGGAAGGTATATGTTTAAATACTTTCATATCATCAGCACATATGAAGAGCTGAGACTGCAGAATAACACTGTCAACATCATTAATGGTTAGAATAAATATCAGTGGGCCGAGATGACTACCTTGCGGGACACCGGAGGTACATTGATTGGATCAGAGATAGAAGATCTGAAAATAACCTTATATTGACGATCTTCTAGGTTAAACCGGGAGAGAAACCAAGGGCAGTGAGCTTGAGGAGGATAATTTGGTGAGACATTTAGTCAAAGGCTTTGCTGAAGTCAGTGGCGACAACGTCTACTTCTTTGCCAGCTTCGAGTGCACACAAGCATTGTGAAACAAACTCGACTAGATTAGTGATTGTCGATCGACCTTTCATGAACCTATGTTGGTTAGGAGAAAATATGGGTTTACACTGAAAGAAGACTGCATCATAAACGATGCTCTCGAAAAGTTTGGGTATGCATGAGAGCTTGGCAATGGGACGATAGTTGGACACATAGTACAGTACTTATTTGTGGATTGGAATGATATAAGCAAATTTCCAAAGCTTAGGAAAGAGTCCTTGAGATATAGAGCTTTGAAATATAGCGCTAAGGGGTAAAATAAATGGTTCGCGTACTTTTTTAAGACTATTGCAGGCAGACAGTCGGGACCGGGAGAGTTGTCGTCCTTTAAGTTGCGAATTTTTTCGGCGATTAGGTCGGGAGTTATGTTCAGTGAGACAAGAGACGTCTGGGGGCAGTCTTTCAAATATCGAAATTAGTCGTGATCGGGTTAAAGATCCTGGTCGGTGAATGATTGGCTGAAGAAATGAGTAAAGAAGTTGGCGATTACTTCGGGTTCGTTGAAAGAGAAAATTAAATGCAGCGCGGTAGCTATCGGTTTTCTTTTTTGTATTAATGAAGTGGAAGAAACACTTAGGGTCAGAGATAAGGGAGGATTGCACTCTGTTCATGTATCGGAGGTAGAGTGATTCACATAGCTGTGCAAATTTAGTATAGTGTGTATTTAACGTAATATACTTTTCCTTTTTTAGACTTCGCACCGCGTAGACATGATAAGCACACATTCAATATCATCTAAAATAATTATGTTGTGTACACGCTAGGGTTCAGGCATGATCATTCGTGGTGGGAATAATTCATACATAATATTTCGAACCAAAAAAAACTTGGTTTGCAGGTGCGTCTGCTCGATCCAAATTATCAGGTTCATAACATGGCTCCCGAAATATGCGAAAACGGACCTTTTACAACGACTTTTCAATAGTTTTTACGTTAGGTATTAAAAAACCAACTGTCAATGCCTTTTTTTTGTTATGCAATTATGCGTCAATTTCTGGGATCGATGCCACTATTTGCTTTCGACATATGCGAAGTCAATGCGAGTCAAAAGTATTAAAATTAATATATACTCTCGTCGCAGGGTTAATGGCATCGACCTTACTCTTCATACAGCCCCACAAATGAAAGTGTAAAACTGTCGAATTGAATGGTCTCGACGGCCAGTCGTGTTGAAACCATAGATCGTTAAGATCCACTCACTATAACTGCTTTTCCGACTTCATCTCCGAAAAAGTACGTGTTAATGCCGCCAACCCATAGCCCACACCACACCGTGACTTTTTTAGGATGCACATGCCTTTCGTGAATATCGTGTGGGTCGAAAAGATCAAATTTAAAATTTTTTTAGAGAGCCAAAAAACATTTAACGAATCGGCGACATCCTAGGTAGTCTAAAGGTTTCAATTGTTGTGCAACTTCAAAACCAATCTTTGAAATCCGCTGTAAAATATCATAAAAGAGATCCAATTGGTGACTTCGGCGATGAATTGAAGTACCTGACTGGTTCCTTTAAAACGCTTCACCATTGCACGAATATCGTTCGCACTAAGGAGATTATGTCGACCGAAAAATGCACGAATGTACCGAAATGTAATGTAAGATTGTTATTGTTAAGTTTGAATAACTCCTTAAATATGATAGAGTCGATATCAGAAGACTGGTCAGCTAGCTTTCGGGACACTGTAGTCTGAGGTAGCATCTTAACCTCTCGTCTGAAATTGAGTGCCGACTCTGTCTAGGGTACGAGGAAACTGAGTGTGCTGCCCTTTGCCTTCTTAGAAAGCATATTCTCCTCAGAGAAATCATGACTATTGAGGGAATCAGCTCAGCTCCTACGAGGGACATCCTCGACTTTATTAAGAAGGTAGAGGAACTCCTCGTCTAATAGACTTACAGGCGCAACAGATCTACACTGATCGCAATGTCCCATGCTATTTGTAGCACAATCCCCCTTTTAAAAAGAGAAAAAAAACAAAGTTTGAGTAACAAAAATGCACGGCTGCGTGGTAGACAACTTCATGACTGCAATTGCCAATTCAGCAAATGACAGTAACTAACAGCCATCTGTGGACTCACCCCTTATTGCGAATATGTTTTGATTTCATTTAATTATCCCAACACCGCCATGAGACACCCTGTATACGAGGGTCGATCAATAAGTACCTGTGATTGAAAATAGATGGCGTTGCTGAGGGAATTTGGCCTTTCTGTCTTGTACCGTTATATGTCAAACGACATCATAAAACATTTTAGATTGATTCATAGGTTAGTTTTTTTTGGCGTTTCGGGTTTTTCAATAAAATGGTAAAAGAGCAATATCGATCGAAAAGATGTGAAGAAATAAAAACGAAGTTGGATGCTATCTGTGAAGACCATTATTGACAACCGTTTGTTATTGGCTTAACGCATTTAAACGTGGTCGTACATCTGTTTTTGATGAGGGGCCCTCAGGCCGCCCGGCAGACGCGGTTACTGAAGAAATCGTTGAAAAAGTTCACAACATCATTCTCGCTGATCGACGAACAAAAGTGCGTGAAGTAGCAGAGGCCGTTGACTTGCCACATGGAATGACAATCAAAATTTATGTGAGAAATTACACGTAAGAAAACTGTCAACCCAATGGGTACCGCGATTGTTGACAATGGACAACAAGTGACAATACCGAAGCAGTGTTTGGACCTCTTTACTCGAGGTTCTCGGGAGTTTTTGCGCTGGGTCGTTACTGCGGATGAAACCTGGATACATTATTATACACCAGAGAGCAAATGACAGTTCAAATAATGGGTTTTTGGTGATGAATCTGCTCCGAAGAAGGTAAAGACGGTTCCATCTGCCAGAAAAGTCATGGCCACAATTTTGTGGCACGCGAAGGGAATAATCATCATGGACTTTTTCGAAAAAGGAAGAAGGGTAGTACTACAGTGAATTATTGGACCGATTCGACAAGAGATTGAAAGAAATATGACCCTATTTGGCTAAGAAAAAAGTGTTGTTTAATCACGATAACGCACTAGAATTGTTGCTGCAAAATTATTGTTTCTGCCACACCCACCGTCATCCCATAATCTGGCACTCTGCGATTTATTTTTTGTTTCCCAACATGAAAACGTGGCTCGGGGGAAAAAAATTCAGCTCAAACGAGGTGGTTATCCCCGAGACGAGGGCTTATTTTATTGAGTTTGAGAAGTCATATTTTTTTATAAAGGTTAAGGAAGTGGGAAAACCGTTGGAAAAAGTGTATTGACCTAAAAGTAGATTACTTTGAAAAATTAATTTTTTTGTTTTTTTAAAAACTTGCATTCTCGTATGTAGACTGTCCCTTAGGAAGCCTGAGCCAAAACTTCCATTATATTGAATGTGATTACTAAGCCCGGTATTCCACGATTCATTACTCAAGTAAAGTATTGAATCGGGCCGTTTTTATTCTTGCCTATTAAGGGAGCAGATAAACATAATTGTGACCTCGTCCGAGAAAAGGGACCTAGTGTGTCAAAAAAGGTGTTTTGAGTTAAAAGTGGATTCTGGTACCTATAAGTGTGTAGAATAACATGAAATGCATTAGTGTGTACCCAATCAGAATTGACAATACTGCATCGCTTCTCTCAATTGAAAGAACATTCACACTAAGAATGCGTTGCGAAACTTTAAAAGTGTTTATCTCGGAACTACGTTTTCACACACTAGGTCCCTTTTCTCGGACGCGGTCACATATGATGATACTGAAGCGTGCCATGTTTAGTCGGCTATCACATGTCGCCTCACGGCTCATGACTCACCAAAGAGTAAAAAAAAAGGAGATGACTGCGAATGAGATGGAAACTTAAATTCCCAGCGAGTCGCGGGCAAAATTCTGCATGAGTCACTCTGGCGCTTCTATCGCTTCATTCGCTAATTTTTATTTCGCTATGTCGAAGGAGCTCTTTATCCCATGAAAAAGAAATCGAGAACTGTCAAAGCGCTCGCTTCAAGAATAGAAGACGGAAGAAGAAATTGAAAAAGAGCCAGGTCTCACTTATGGCTTCATGTGATTGTTCATCATGTCTAAATGGCGCCCAACAGGAGGACACTATTGGCATTAAGTGCAATCAATTGCAATTTCTGTTTCTTTTTATGGCATTATCTATGACAAAAAAAACTTGCCCAGTACCCAATACCCAGAGCATCAACAGAGTAATCTGATTTTTCAAACAATCGTGGCAATTTTGAAAATAGCTCAATTTTCAAATCAACAGAAAATTTGTTTTATCGCCACATTAGACTCTTTCAAGCTCGAAACTATCACAAAGACGACGCACTCTTTACATAAGAAACGATCCATTCCGAGCTAGTTCCGATTCGACTAAATGAATTAATCAATTCCGCCTTTGAAAGCACGAAAGCTTTCGGTTTTGAATCTGATTCACTATTTTCAATTACGAGGAAGTGAAAATTGCTACATAAACAAATTTGTTCGAATTAAATGAAACTCATTGCTATTCCAAAGTCATGTGCGAGTACGTTGCCGTATATGTAGTCAGATGTCACCAATATGACCGGTAGTGACGACTAAGATAATGAGAGTGATGATGACCGCTTTAAGATTTATTTATGTAAGAATTTACAAACCGCCACAGACGAGATTAAATCAAGTCAATCGCTTTTGGGGGTATGTCAAGTGCCTATTGGTGCTGCTTGCTCACATTGAATTAATAACGTTGTCTCGTGGACAATAATATTTAAGTGTAGCGAAGAAATCAACGTCTTTGTACCAGTAAATAGTTCAAGTTGACTGAAATGTGTTCAAGTAAAGTAGATGTTTTGCCAATTGTCTGGTTAGTTGATAGCAGATGCAGAAGCGAGCATCTTTATTTCACAATATGTTTCTCCTCGTTCGGCATTCCTGCGCGAAGTGATCTAATTTAAAGAAGCGCATGGATTCAAGTGCTAAAACTCACTACATGGTTCATAAATCACGACTGGAGACTCGCGTCATAGAAACTTACTCTTAGCACTCTACATACTCACTCTCATCCACGAAGGTGTTAATTAATTTGCTAATTGACAATCAACAACGATTTAAACCGACTATTAGTGGTTTAAATTTACACTTGGCTATCGTCGGCTATAAGCGGGACGGACTGTGATAGATCAGCCAGCAGCATGTGATATCACGATCGGCTTTAATCGGTGGCTAACCGAATGTCATAATCTTTATGTGATTTATTGCTTTATTGGCTTTGGTATTTCGTTTTCAAGAGTTGTTTTGGGGAAGCGACATGAACAGAAGCTGTCTGGTGGAAATCACTGAATTATGGGCTGAAAGCGCCGCATTTTTTTTTGGGTTTATTTTACGATCATTTATTGACAACCTAAGAAAGTGTTGTTGAACATTCGCAACACCGCGGAAATCCGATTGCATGGCTCATCCGAGTTCAACCACTTAGTTCGTCGAAAACATACACCAACAAATCTGAATATAGAAAGTTCGGCTCGCAATACATACCGTGATAATCAGCAGAGTAAACAACGCTAATGGTTTCTGGCTGCATACCCTTACGAATCGAGATCAAGTGCACCATTGCCGAATTTCACTTCATTTTTGTGCAAATTATGTTTTATCATGATCCCCGTGCTGACGCCAGATAGGATCACCATTTATGATTGGCGTCATCGGCGATCAGACAATTTTTAGTCTGTCTCAGCTCATAATTTCGGCACGTTGTCGAACGTACATACATAGGAATGTGTATCTTCATGTGTATTGTTTGGACTTATATGGTTTTAATTTGATTTATTTTCAAATTTCTTTTCGATTTTGATTAAAGGTATGAACATGTCACTGGTCCAGTTGTGATGGACATGTTAATACGATGATACGAAGGTGTGAATTTAATTTCCGCGAATTTTACGCGTTTTCCAGTCGCTAATGACAGTGATGACATTTATCACTTTGACACGAATATAGGGTGAGCACATATAATCGAGCGTAACCAAAACTAAAATTATGGCTTCAGGTGGAGTGCATTGACGTTGATAACCGCCACGCTGTCACTCGTCGTCCGAATGTACTGTACCTTGAACTGTCAGATAAAGTTGACATCCGAATTGACATTTCGCTCGGACTCCCTTAATCATGATAACCGCCTTCAGTGCGAACAGAAATGCAGTGGTTTTGTTCCTTTTTTTTAACCCCAACCGCTAATCATATCTTCCAAGTGATGATGTTATTCGGTACAATTCCATATCATCATTCGAAGTACCTACGTATGAAAGGCTGTATTAATATCACAATCTGTCAATGGTGGCTCTTTGTCAGAGACATTCGTCTCTGTTGACTGGCGATGGAGGCGATGAATTGAATGGTATTATCTAAATTATTGAATTTTACAATTATCTCGAGAATGTTTACACACTTCATTACGAATTATCAACAATTTTATACTGATAGTGTGGCCTAAATTGCTATGTTTGTATGTGATGGAGTTTCCTGATCGATACGGTTCGATTGACAACGACGAAAAGATATATGCAAGCTGGTGTTAAAGACAATATCTAAGTATTTACCAAGTCTTTGCAATTCCTTAAAATAACGTTCAATTTGACAGTGACAGCTGACGCTTCATAGAGTCGCAATTTGTTATCAAACATTTAGTAGTTGTTCCTCTAGCCATGTGGGGAATCACGAAATGGAGTGACTAAGTAAACGCTTTACGAAATTCGTTGACATTTCTTTTGTAATTAAGAAATGTTGAATAATGTTGTCATTCGTAAGACGGAGTCTAGTGCGGATGAGATTAAGGTATAGTAGATTGGCGGGATTCTTTTCAAGCTCGCACGCATGTAATTCTTACCCATTAATGAAAGGAATGATGCTTATTACCCCAGCCTAAATTGAATGACAAATATGTACATCTTAATTGATGTCTGTGCTAGAATTGTAACTTATGCGATCAAGTGAAAAAAAGCACGTAGAAACGGATGTACATTTCCGGTATGTCAAAGAAAACCCCTGATCTGGACTGCAGGATTATATCAAATGGTGAATCAGTGGGTCGAGTGTTGTTCTCAGGTTCCGTTGACACAAGGATCGTATCGCGACAACAATCAAGTTAACAAATACAACCATATACGAGTATTTTACGGGATATTGATGATTCAACAGTTGAAAGCAGCTTTTGTGGTTTCTGTTCAAAGATTTTTTTTTCAGCCTTCAATAAAAGTGAAAGAAAAAGGCAACAAATTAGAGAATGAAATTGAGAAAAGTCAAAATGTTGAACCAGACTTCCTGTTCAACACGTACTGCCCTTTTCTCTTTTATTATATTAGTGCCTGTTCACTCCTCACTCGCAGGACCAAAATCATGCTCTACAATACCCTCAGCCAGCCTTGCTCGATGGAGCAGAACGGCAGAGTTGAATCTGGGCTCCTTCGAAAGAGAAATTCTGCGGCGGATATTCGGTCCTATATGCGAGGAAAGCGAATGGAGGGCAAGACATAACCTTCAACTCTATGAGATGTACAAACGTGTGGACATAGTCCGACAGGCTACGATCCGCCGACTACGTTGTCTCGGGTACATTGAAGGATGCTAACGCTGTAGTTAAGAGAGTCTTGGAATCCAAGCTTCATGGTTCGAGAAGGAGGGAAAGACCAAACCTCCGGTTTAAAGACCACGTAATCGCGGATACAAGACGACTCGGTCTTGACTGCTTGGAGCAGCGCGCCTGAGTCAAAGATAGAAGGCAGTTTTAGCTTAAGCTCAGACCTTCCATGGGTCGCCTGATAAGTAAGTAAGTGTGATAATCTATATTATTAAATTAGATTGGAGTGAGGCAGACATTCCACACCGAGCCGGCTGAACACTGCTTTTAACGAGGGCAGAACGTGATCGGAACCATCACTCATAGACATCCCCTTTCAACCATCGATAACTTCCATCCTCCCCTCCTTCTTTCCTTTTTTCACATTTCTCAACTATAGAACAATCCTCTTACAGTTGTGGCTTCTCACGATTTTCACAAAGCAAAATTTCATCAAATGAATGAAACCGAGGGTGGTGCGATAAGTACATACTTAGCCTACAAAAGAAAAACAAAAAATTAGGAGAAATGGCGATTTATTTTTCAATATAGTCTCCTTTTAGCTCGATCCACTGACCCAGCGATGCTCCAACTTCTTTGACCCGTCTGAAAAATACGTTTTCTCGAGGTCTGCAAAGTAGGCCTTCGTGGCGGCGATGACCTCCTCATTCGACTGAAATTTCTGCCCGGCGAGTGTCTTTTTCAAGGAAACAAAAAGAAGTTGGACCGGGCCAAATCTGGAGAATACAGTGGATGGGGCAGCAGTTTGTAGCCCATTTCGATTGATTTGGCCGTGGCGAGGACGGAGGTGTGAGGCGGTGCGTTATCATGGTGGAAGAGCACTTTTTCTTCGTGGACGTGGCTCATCAAAACCCGACGTGCGACCACGTTGAAACTCGTTAAACCAATTTTTGATGATCGCCATCGAAGGAGAAGAGTCACCGTATACAGCATCCAAACGCTCTTTGATTTCGCTGTGCGTTTTCCCTTCCAAAAACAAGAATCGAATCACCGACCGATATTGCCCTTTTTCCATTCCCGCTTCCACACTCGGTCAAAACAAAACTACGAGTCCGATCCGGCTGAAATTTCGACAGTAGCCGTCTACTAGAATGTACTACACGAAAGTTGCTCTTGCGATACTGGCGCCATCTGGCGGTGAGGCTAAGTATTTATCGGACCACACTCGTACTTTAAAAAAGTTAAAATGATACGAATTCCAGGAAAGTATTTAGCTCTATCTCTCTTTACGTTCCCAAAACTTTGTCCACCTCCCCACTCTGGTTCCATCGCAGGCTCCGCTCTCTAAGAAACAAAAGAAATAAACTCCACGGGCAATTTTACCGCGCTTCACAACTCCCTCTATCAACGCTATTTAACTGAAACGCAAACCGATCTTATAAGTGATCCTCTGTCTTTCTTTCACTGCAGAACCTCTAACTTCAGCTAACTGCAAAAGAAAATCTGATGGCTAACTACCCCACTATCCTTCCGTGATCAAACCTCGAATGACCTCAATATTATCTTCACCTTTTTCGCCACCTTTTTTAAACAATCTTTCGCCGACAACACCTTTGTTCCGGACTTCGATTATTTACCGAATTTCTCCCTTGGACTATTTCTTCCTCGTACAGTCGACCCCTATGAAGTTGAAAACAAATTAAATCAACTTAATGATGAATTCACTCCTGAACCTGAGTCTCCCTGCCATATTTCTAAAATAATTCTCCTCAATCCTTTCTCTCCTCCTCTTAAAAATCTTCAGTATGTCCCTATCTCTAGATGAATGATCGAACTGTCACATCTACCCAAACTCTTCGAAATTCTCTTGTACGAAATTCTAAATGTTGGTCTTTAATCTCCCCTAGACAACATGGTTTATTCAACTGCAGATCTACAAGCACAAACCTTGTTGAATTCGTGTCCTTTAGAGAAGTCTTAGAGAGTGGCGAAGAAGTCGACGTTGTTTCAACCGATTACAATAAGGCTTTTGATAGAATCTCCCTTGGCTTCGACCCCATTTCTTTGAAGTGGATATCTTCTTACCTGGAAAATCGCTATTACAGTGTTCGTTTCAGATTTGCCTTCTTTAACTCTTTTTTAGCTTCTTCTGGCGTCCCCCAAGGTGGCCACCTAGGTCCACTTCTTTTCATTTTAGCGTTAACGACATTGAGTTTGTCATCAAACATTCCCAGATCATTTCCTGCAGTCATGACTCTCTCCTTATTCAATCAGATCTCAATAGTTTTTCCATCGGGTGTTCCAAAAATTGTTTCGAGCTGAGCATTTCCAAATGCCAATCAATCACTTTTTCATGTAAACGAATCAAACCTTCTCCTTATCTCTACTTCCTCTAATCAACCCATCTCTACCGTTCGGGCTATTCGCGATCTTGGAATATTATGTGACCAGGAGCTCAATTTTTGCGCACATATGGACGAGACAATCCTTAACCTCTAGGTTTCGTAAAGAATTCTCCAACCCTAACGTTACCCGATCTCTCTACAAAATCTTTGTCCAGCCCTTTCTTGAATACGCTTCTGAAGTGTGGTCTCCTTACCAACATATTCACATCCAACGCCGATTCCTACGTTTTTCTCTTTGAGAACAATACTTTGCTCTTACCATCCTTTCAATACCGTCTTAAACTTTAACAACCTTAGCACTGTACGAAAGCCCCGTCTCTTCTATACCCCTCCCACCCCGATACCCATTTCTTAAACCTTTTTCTCGTATGCTGAAAAGTGTTAATTCGAATCCTTACTTCGATTTCAACCTCAGCACTCCATGCTTTCTAATTCGTCTTTTTAATCATGCCCCTCTCTCCCCCATTCTTTTTAGTTATTAAGCTAGCTTCAATTAAGGTCAATAAATAGGAGTGTTTTGCCCCCCGAAAATTAAAATTAAAAATAGAAAATCAAATTAAATTATGCTAAATAACGAAAACTAAGTAAGCACTTACCGTTGATTTCAATTCTCTCTTGCAGCTGCTCTGCACGTCTTTCCTTTTCTAAATTGTGTTCGATATGATAGTAAATGCTTGCGCCAAACATCAAATATGATATGTAAAATATCAATAGTAAAATCCATCTCCTCGGGGACATCATCTTTTATGCTAAACAATAAAACAATAGAAAAATAAATTACTGACCAATAAAAATTTATGACAAAACACTTAAAACTAAAGCGCTAATCACAAATTCAAAGTAAATTATCACCTTAATATTATCACCACTACTATTATACATTGAAGTATCTTATCAAGCGATCTAAGGTTCCTGCCTGCGACTTTATTATGTTTTGTAGAAAAACAGTTGATTTTGTTTTCATATTTAATATTTAAGGAAACTGATTACATTACTCGTACATGGCTCGAGACTGCATGATTTGAAGTAAGCAACGTACGTAAACAGCCGTTTACTTGATCTTGCACTCGAGTCTTCAAGAGTTCAGATAAGGACTTCTCTAGGAATTGTTTTATATAAAAAAAATAAAAACTTGATAACATGGCCATTGACTTGAATTAACTTGAGGATTCTCTGGTAAACCTCTCAGACATCACATGCTCGTGTATGCCATAAAATAAAGGCATTAAGAAATAATTCAACAACTCTACTGACAAGTGTCAGCATTTTATCGTGGAGCATTTCACTAAGCCTGACAGAGAAGTGTCGCTTCAAATTGATTCCAATTCTAATTCTGGGCCAAGTCCGTAATGTACACCTGTGATCGATGACATATAAATCGAATATATGTAAATCGATTTCGCCATCATCGATTAAAATTGGATCCAATGACAAGCTCCATACATCAAAATTGAAATAAAATCAGAAAAATGCCATAAGTACGTTATCAATCCACGAGCTCAGTCGGTAATGATCGACTAAGTAAGACAAAGAACCGCCAACGCGACCGTGATGTATGATTTCGAATGTCAGTGTACAAAGAGCGGCGCATTTAACAGGCTTTCATTCTTAAATCAATTTACTTGGGCTGTTTACGATTAAAAAAACGTGGTCAATCCGATTCTTAACCCTCGACAAGCCATCGCTCAAAAAAAAAGATTAATGCCGTTTGGCCTGAGTAGTCTTTAAGCAAATAGACGAGATTAGATTCCTGGTCATAGTCTGACTGATTTTATTTTTAAACATAATCTCTCTGTGCATGTGCACGAATTCATCGAACTTGTAAGTGAAATCGACAGCGAAAAAACTGAGACAATCTGCAATCTGTATTTTGTCTATATAGCGACTGTGTTTGTCATCACTGAGAAGACTCGAAATATAACGGGAAATGAGTTTGTGATATTTTATAAATTTGTCTGCTAAATATCGGAACACCATGACTTAGCGGCTAGATTCGAATTCCGTAGCAGCCAAGTCATCGAATCGTATTTCTCGATGTTTCTCCTTATCGAGGTACTGACAAAAGCCTTTATATCTGTACTTGTCTGTGCCTCGAAATTCACCGTACGAGTAAACGAATCGCGCACAACGCGGGTGATATCTCCCTAACTAAGGCTTTCTGTAGCATGAAAGGGAGAGCTGAATACGCACGTGCTTTTATAAAACCCCGACCTTCCATCTCCTGTCCATGAAAGAGCTGTAGTTACCTTAGCTCGACATATGTTCTCATTATTGATCCTTACTGCCGTTTAAGGATTTTGTACAATCGCCGATCTGTGACACACAATGTCAGTTTGATCTCTACTACTCTACTTCATTTCGCGTAACATTTTTCGAATTCGAAATATGAGCAAATCTCCCTACGTTTCAGGACCAATAGAATTCGATCTAAAGAGATCTTTCTAAAAACATAGCTTTTTTTCGTCTCGTATATCTCCGGAACAGTTAATAATATCAACTTGGGGTCGCTTCCATTCGACGCATCATTTCATGAAGAGTATTTGGTAAGGTTTGCAAGAAATTTTAATCAACGGTTTCTTTTTTCTAAGGGCTTTTATAGTCCGAAATCTATAGCTTGTTCATGAAAAATTGAGACTTTAACTCCGAATCAGTTTTACCTTCAAATTACCATCACTTTTATTCAGCAGTACTTTTCATAGCAATAAAAGCTGCTTTATGCACACTCGTCTCTAGTTTTCAGGGATACCAACTAGAAAGTTTTTAGTTTAGGTAAATTATTCGCATCCAAATACCCTATTTTTGAAACTTATTTTAGTCCCTTCCCTCGTACAGTATTATGTGATACATAATAGTAAGGCCTTCATGAGCTCGAGATTTAGAATCGAAGTCATGTCATATTGTGTTTTGAAGTCGTACATTATTTATTTCACTACTTCATGGGGATGAATCTGTTAATATGTTAAAATTCATGATTACAAAGACCGTAAAATGAAAACTTAAAATACAACAACTGTCTGTGACTGATATTTTTTTTATGAATATTAAGATCTGAATGACCTCTTAAAGTGATTTTTAAAATCCCAAAAATTCTAAAAGTTACAGTCTTTTTAAAAGCTTACTATCCACACTCATCGTGCTCGTTTAGAATTCAAATAACTTAAATGTTAGGTAAAGTCTAAGTGCGCGCAAAATGATGCACGTCTTACTTAATTAGAGCTCATTAAAATTAGTTAAATGAAGTGAGAAGTCATGGAGAAAATAGACGTAGTTTTAGAACTTTGACAATATGTTTTGGGGCTAGTCAATCTAAAGTAAAGTCTCGAATGGAAAAGACACGTGCAGCTCTGAAAAGAACTTAGTAGTCCACGCGTTGATGGAGTGTATGATTTTAGCCATTTTTCCCTTGTTACTCCCATTTTCTTCAAAGGAATATGTGACAACAAAGGATGAGCTAGTGAAAAGTACACAAGCCTTTAATCCCGTGAGGCGAGCGCTAGGGCTTTCTCGTTAACAAATTGCTTCTACATTTTGCACTAACAAGAGATGAAAAGAAAATTTCGGAACAAGAATATTGCCCGAAATTTTGCCCACGTCTCAACGGAAATTCTGTTTTCCACCTCATTCGAGCTCATCTCCTTTTTTTTTTGCATTTTTTTGTGTCTCGCTTCACGAGGTTATAATCCAACTGTTTGACTTCTGGTGCCTCAGCATCTTACTCTAGGACTGAAGACCATTGAAATAGCCGCCTAAACTGTCATTTGTGTGTACAATGAAGAGCTGCATTAAAATATAATACTATAGGAGGGGCGATCCAAAAGTAATGATAATCGGTTACTTCCAGTCCGCGCAAAAATCAAAAAAAAAATGTTTGCCTATACTCACTAGGTTAGCGTAAGGTACATTCAATTGAATACGAAACGACGAAGGAGTAGAATCAAAATAGAAAAAAAAACTAAATTAGAGCTGTGATATAGCTTGAAAAAAAACTTCCTACATTGGGGGATTCTACTCCTCTATATTCCACAGTAGCACTCTGGGCCAAGGAGTTTAAGCTGGCCAAAACCTCCACTGCAGATGAACATCGCCAATAACGCCCATCTACGTCCCATACTGAAGATAACGTGAAAGAGAGTGGCAATCAAAAATTCCTTTTCAACGAATTGCATACGAAAAAGGTCTCTGTGCTTTGGGTACTGAGAATGTTAACCGACGAGCAAAGAAAAAATTAATTGACATTTCGAAGGTGAATCTCGAAAAGCAGATCAGGAAATCTTTTTATTACGTTTCGTGACCATGGACGAGAGCTGGATCCATCATTTTGATCCAAACAACAATCGATGACTTGAAAGCGAGGCTTCTTACCGAAGCCAAAAAAATATTCTACAAAGTGGCAAGTTTGGCGTAAATGTTATGGCATTCAGCTTTTTGAAACGCTGAATGAATAATTATGGTAGAATATTTGGTAAAGGGAGTCACTATTTCGCGACCGAGCTAGAGTACTGTTTCACTAAGACAATTCACCGACTAGCAGAGCCGCAAGTGCGATAGCTGTTTCAAGAAACAGGATTCGAACTGCTCGAACACCCGCCCACTCCCAGTGACTTCTACCTCTTTCTTCGGCTCAAGAAACCATACGAGGCAAGAAATGTGAAGCGAAGTTATGGTCGCTGTTGAGGCGTTTTGGGAGGGTCAAGGCAAATAATTATTTTCTAAGGGAATCCTTAGGTATCGAAAAAAGATGGACTGAATGTATTGACTAAGATGTTGACGGACTAATGTATGGACCTAGCACAGCATGTAAAAAATTTAAGTAAAAATGTTGATTATTATTTTCGATTTTAAAATTCGTATACACGTTTGGAAATTCTAACAATACGATCTTAAGATTTTATTTTTTTTTTTTTAAATTGATTTACCTCTTTTTTTCAGAAAAAATCTTTTTTCTTAATGCAAAACATCTTTCTGATTATTATTTTTACATTTTAGAGATTCCAATGAAGTCTGTTAACAGAGACACTTGTTTGTTTATAAAGGTCATGTTTTTAAAGTGACATCTGTCATTGTCATTTTATTGTGAATTGTTCAGTACTTCATGCAAATCACTGTGAACAACATGTTCAAATAGTCACATTTTATTTTCAAGATTAGTGCCCCGTCACAACTGCCCATGTGAATCAAATTCGAGCCAACCATAAAACGCCCATATGTCACCGAAACGCAAGATCTGCTGAAAACTTCGCTGTCTTGCGTACAAGAACTCGGCTTTTCTGCGACTTGAACTTAACGAATTTCGCCTCGGAATTTGGCTCCGTAACCATATAAAATCCATTTGACCCACGAGCTTAAGCTAAACGACCATAAGCAAATGCCATAAATATTTGTTAAAAATAAAAATAAAATAAAAAATAGGTTTTTCTATTTTGGACTGAAATTTGGAGCGTATACAATCGCTAACAAAATTATAAAAAACGTCAGAAGCATTTACTGATTTCTCATCAAATATTTGTTAAAAATATTTTTATCCAAGAAATCATGATTTTTTTTAACCGTTTACAGGATATTTACGTTCGTCTGCTGTCTGTCCTTATCGCTTATCATAAATATACAAACTTACGCGAAATGAATGTAAATTATAAACTGTGAATGAAATATAAATTATAAAATCAAATACATGAATCACAATGACGAACAAACCCTATTCACCAACCGCCTACAAATTTTGTTGATGAATATGTTCGTTCAAACTCTACAAATCTACATATAACATTCATGAAATTTATTGATACTCTGTTGTCAGTGTTGGTGGATTGGGTTTATTCGGTTCTTGTACTCGATGTTAGAATTTATATTTCATTCACTATTTATAATTCGCATTCGCTTCGCGCAAGTTTACATATATATGATATATGCATGCGTACAGACAGACAGGAAAGCCTTTGCATAAGTCTTTCCTGCCTCAGCTTTGCAAGGTAGAAGACTAAAAAAGTAAGGAGGAACCACGGGAACCAGAATAGACAGCAGCTTTCTAAATTATTTCCAAACAGTGAAAATAGCTGGGGAAACCCAAACAACCCACGCGCACATCGGGCGTATATGGGCACAGCGTTTTTCTGTTGTACGAACCTAATCGCTTACTAACGCTGTGGCAGGGGATTCCCTGAAGAAACTACACAAACATATACAAAGCAAATAGAGTTTTATAGTGCCCGGTGTTCATTACTTAGTTAGAGCTAGAAAGCTAGATTCTAGTACATTAATCTAGGTAAAGCCTGTGCTCATAAATTAACTACCTCAGTTCCCTAAAAAGTCTTCCGTGTGACCTAATTGAACTGCAACAAACTTTAGACGGCTGTAACGTGCTAATGCTCCGCTTAATGGTAGTTAGCTTCAATGTTCACAAGCAGACAGAAGCATTTGCGTAACAGTTTCGTCGATTCTTTTTATCCGCAATATAATTCAAACGTAACAAGTGACTTCCGCTAGAGCCTGTCAGCACCTCGATGTGCCTTTCAGCGCTTTTCAGTGGTAGTCTGCACCTCGCAACTCTTGACTTCCAAAAGTGTGGCCGGAGAAAAGAATTTCGTCAGCGCCGGAAGTGGTTCGGAAAGTGAAGACTGGATGCTATCCTCAACGGAATGGCAGCAAAATAGCTGCTGAGTTAAAGATATCAAAGGCCACAATGCAGTGAATGTTGAGGAACAGCCAAAGCCTTATAAATTATAAGAGGAACAAACTCTGCTAAAGGGAAGGGAGGTTCGATAGAGAACAGAATCTGCTGCGCATGCACAAGAATAGCTAATCCCTGATGAGAAAGAATTCCCAATGAAACAATTCGTGAACGAACAAAACGATCACGTTTATTTAACCGAAAGGTCATAAGAAAACTCCTGAACTTCGATTGTCCAATACTCGTAGAAGTCAAGCATCACCGATTGTCATTTTTTCGACGGCTGTGATGGCGGATGGACGTTTGCCGTTTGTGTTTTTGGACGATAGCGTCAGGACGTCGGATGAATAAAAATAAATGCGTAAGTGCTTTGAAGCCTTAGGCAACCCAGCATTTCGAAGAGGGAGAATGGACGTTAAATCAAGACTCTGCATCAGCACACAAAGAACGCTTCGAGTATTTGTTAATGGGCGCATTGGTCAAAAACAATTTTATGGCATCCACATCACCACTAAAAAAGTGTATCAAAGTGTAGACGGGCTCAAGATCTCCTTTCTTCGAGAATAGAGGAATGTTTTGCAGGCTCACGTTCGGGCAGCGTGCAACTGGTTAAGACGGTCATATTTTAAATCATTTCTAAAACATTTTTTTTTTTTTAATTAATAAAAAAGTAATGTTCAACTGCCGAATTCATTGGAACCATCAATCAAGAAATTCAATTTCCAATTTTTACCAGTAATCAATAAATATCGTGGAAACTTTTCGCAATGATTTATTGTAAGCAGCGATTAAATATTGACCTAAGTGTGACGGGCGTCACTTACAGACCCAACCTGATGGGCGCCCGTATTTACTTTAAAACAAATCAATCAATGTACATTGCACATTTTGGCAATCACATTGATTACAATTTTCAATCAACGATGGTTAATCATAAAGCCATCTCAAGTCGTTGTCACATTCTATATAGATCAATCATGCGTGCCTGTAATCATTCATCGTCTTATATAAGGTAGTCTGCTAAAAAGCTGTCATATCTGGAAATAAACGACATGAAATTTACTACGGTAATTCAGTTTTCAAAAAAACACTTGGTTTGGGCTAGAAAACAAACAGAAAAAAAACCCTCAATTAGAAATGCCTCTTTTCATGCTTTAAGCTTGTTTCATGCTTTAAGGAAAGGTTTTAGATCTACAATTCAATTAAAAAAGTCGTTAAAGGTATGTAATAAAAATAATCATCTACAATTCTCAAATGGTTTTCAACCGATTACCTTTTATTTATTTTGAATGTCTAATGAAACCGACGCTGTGTGGATATTGACAACTGGAGCAAGATGTATGATATGTATTCGCGACAGCCTTTTAAAGGTACGGAATCAGGTGTAAGTGTACAACCAATTTAAGTATATCGTTTAACATTCATCGAATGTACTATGTATTTGACAAAATTACCAGTAAAAATGGGCACATACATTAGTCAGCCGTGGTGGCGTTACCGTTGTCATCGTAGTCACGGCCTGACAGATAATATCTATTAAATAACTCTCTAAGGCTTAATTGTTTCTGATAAGAAGAAGGAATTAAATCTTCCTTTTTCTGTTAAATGTACACTTCCCATCGCGACCGGGGCTAATTAGCATTCGAGCAGCGCACGCATGCGGTGCGTCTTAATCGCGATATTGCTCATAAAAAATTGTTCACAAACAGACCTATGCAACTCATGGTTATACTTCCGAGATGACATGTATGTATGTACCACGTACATAGTGTTGATTGATCTGACTTGGTTTCGTTTAAGGCAGTGCGATTGAAATCGAATCATCATGCAAAACGGATTAACATTGCTCGGTATGCCACCTCTAAGATTCACTCGAAGCACTCACTCCTATAAGTGTTCACAATGAATCTGTGCCTGAATTGATATTCTCGGCAGCATCTGGATTCTACGAGTATTTGATGTTTATTGAACTTTGCTTGCGTTAAGGACATTTGTAGTCTGGACGTGTCGCTCTTTTAATGCAATGGCTTCCTAAATTCTGCATTTCGTCGTATAGTAGACCGGGAAAAAAGGTAAAGGACTGCAAAATGTGTTTATCAACGTACCTACTCGTAATCCGGCAATGGAATGAACAGATGGTAGTGTGGCCAAAACGTGCTTAGTGATTAGCATATTACATTGCATGTAATCATGGAGTTAATGGGTTTGAGACCATAGAAACGATTGATTGATACGAGCGCCTACCATGTTTTGCATTGTCCACCAAGGACAACCAACGGGCATATACAAATTAGCCACTTCGCGATGAAACAAACACTTAAGCCCATTTAAATACCTTAAACAATATTAAAAACTCAAATATACACAGCATTTCACGTCTAACTTCAGCACATTTCACACTAAACTACTCCATGAAACCTGATTAGCACCTAGTTTACTTACTGGATGGAATACTCGTACGTATCCCCACACAGCAACACGATTTCAAATCAACAATGTTTCCCTTATCCGGAACAGTCTTCGAAGACAACACCTCTCATGCAAACAACACTTAAAGTTTTCATTGAAAAAGTCACTTGCTCATGTATCCTGTGTGGGTTATCCTCTTCTGAATGGTTTACTGAAGGAATGCCAACCGAGCATTCATAGTATTTACTTTTTCCTAAGCTTTTTAATTATTTAAATTAAAATAAACAAACTCGAAAAAAAAATGTTTGCTTCACAGTTGCACCATAAACAATATAAGCGACGGGAGGCACGATCACACAGAATTCCAATTCCACCGCCGAATTAATAATTATTAAATAATTTTTATTAAAATTAATCACAGAATAAAAGAAATATAAAAGCAAAACATTTTGATTTTTGTATAAGGTAACAACGTGCAGCGTGCCTAATAACGTCCAGCGCAAGGGAATGGTGACCGTTTCGGACGCGAGCTTTTATACATTTGTCATAAGACTGTGTTGAGCGTAATACGCTCCTCCACGCTACTAGCGAGAGAAGAATATTCTACTATCATTAAGCGTTTTCTTTTTGTTGTTTATTGGGCTTATTCTTTCGTCCGTCACCGTCGGTCGATATGGGAACGTCACACAAACCTCGCACACTACCGCGATCGTTCGTATATATACTCGTAATGCTCGTCAAAACAGAGTGCTCTATATGGCTCCTAGCGTGCTTGGTTTCGAGCTAGTTAAGACATCGTGAGTGGAGAGAGAACGCCGGTTGCTGTGATCATGGTGTGACACCATGGGGTTACAATAGGAGATTTGTTTTTTACTCTTATGCCTTGCAATTTGATGCACAATCGGTGATAAGCCATATGATCGTGATGACAAAAGATCACTTTCTTTTGCTTTGTGGATGGCAACAAATTGATTTATTTATAAGTAAGCTATTAACACTCTGCAGTAAGCTATTGGAAAATCAAGGCTTTTCAGATTAGCTAACGCGGTGGGTAGCAACGTAAACATTCCAAGCCCATAATGATTCCTTAAGGACAAGCAATTTGTCATTATTATAGGATTTTGATACGTCAAATCTGAAGCATGCGCCTTCAAAGTTTAATTCTAATCGGATTACCTTTGCGGTGAGTAAATTTTTAAGGGATCATAGCTGGGTAGTTAGACTGGATATTTTTTTTGCGTGCACGTCGTGAAGATCTAATTAATTTATCGTCAGGAATCGGTTATATTATTAGATTAATTGACGAGACGAAGTCTGATTCCATCGTGATTAAGTGTGAGTTGATTTTTGTCACCTAATCAAAAATGAAGCGAGGCAAGTATAACAAATGTAATGACAGCATCAACGAAAATAATTTATACGAAAAGTAAACTTCAGGCTGCGATTGGGCGATCAAATACGTCATTAATTTTCTAGAGAATATTCAAAAGAAATGAATTAGGCCTAGCAAACCTTGTATGATTTACTAAATAAGCAAAGCTAGTGACCTATTTCTGTTTTTGTCAAGAACCTTGCTAGGGTAGGTAGGCAGGTTGAGGTGACTGCCTGACTATGCGCGTCAGGGTACAATTAGCACTTAGGCGCCATTTTAATGCCAGAAGGCTCGTGAAACCTAAGGGATGTGAAGGGTGATGTTCATTTAAATCCAGCCTGTGGGTTAAGAAAACTGGTTATGTTGACCAAGCTAAAAGGTCATCGAGGAAGCTGAGCATTCACAGAGAGAAGTCAAGTGTACTGCGGGAGTGTTTCGCCAGTACTCCGCCGAGAAGAGAAGCCGCAAAATAAACATTCAATGGCTTTCGTGTTATCGGCACACTATCCACTGCGCCGCGGCGCTCTCCGAACCTTGCTAACAATGTTTTTATTTTTTTAGTAAAAACTTTCCATATTTTGCTACATTTCCCATAGATCTTATCCATTTAAAATGGTGAGAAACAAAACCGATTCATTAACAAGTCGGTTGAGTAGGAAAAATCCACCACAAACCCCACATTGTTGCTAACTTAAAGACAAACCTTTAAACAAAATAGCGATACATTATAAACTGTTAGCTTTTTATATTTAATTTTTTTTTCTTTCCTTTCGGGGATTGCTTTTACTCATCATAATTCATATTTACTCGTTCGATTTTGATTTAACAATGAACCTGAATCTTGCGTTCAATTTAATCCAATTTTTATTGCTGAACACATGCGCCACGCTTCGTTTTGCTTATCATTTAGCACTTCTTTCAGACATTTACGTCTTTCAGCCGTTCGGAACGATTTAAGATCGTTTTCTTTAATTACATTATATATTTTCGTTGAATTTTTATACCTTAAACGTGACATTGAACTTATGCATATAAGATCCTAGCACATGATCGGTTAATAGTTTATTTGGGTTAGACTATTAATAAGGTGATATATATGGCTAAGAGGCTACGTCTAACGGATTTTTGTTTGATGTAAGAATCAAGTGATATATTAAAGTTTTGGAGGCTCAATGCTATCGGTTATGGGGAGGTTGATAACTTTGCACTTTTATCGTCCTTCTGTTCCTCAGATCTGAATTAAGATTAGATTATGGAATTAACTAGCTATATAGCTAATTTATGTCCATGTTAACAAACACATTGTATTCTATTTCAATCCGCACTAGCTGAACAATCTCCATGGAACTGGCGCAAGATCTATTCATAGTCTTACAGCTAAAACCAAGCCGAGATTTCAATCTTACTATCTGCCGGTGATAATTTAAAATAAAGCAAGGTGTTCTCGCAGTTAATTCGTCATTAATCGGATTAATCGGATCAGACTAATATCTACAAGGTCTCATAATCGCTAATTGGAAAAAAGATAAGAAATTAAGGCATTTCACGTGACGACAACAAGGCTCGACAACAAAATCGTTGACTTCCAATCAATTCAAATGCGTAGACAACTTCTGTAGAATTCTATAATCAGACCTCAAAAACAAAGTAGCTATATGCGCTATGCATAGACGTACAGACTATAGCAACGAAATACCGGAGATTCTTGATATATTGATAAAATTTCTTTTGTCTAGAACATGTGATAAGATTCAATCATCTATTATTTAGAAAAAATTAAATCAAATTTCAAATGTAACGTACTTTATATAACATTAACGGATATCCGTTCAGATAATATTGTTACATCTCGAATAACTCAAGCGTTAGAGAACCGTGTCAGCTTGAATTGACTTGTCACTTTGACGGACAAATAGTTTGGAAACATCATTCGCTCGTATGTGACTTTTCTTGGATTTTCTCAAAGTAAATAAAATATTCGATGAAAATAACATCTAAATTTGATTTTGATGAGGATTTCTCCTCGATATGTGAGTCCACAGTAAGTAATCTTTCATTTAAATGTATATATTACACCAAGTGAAAAGCTATTAATGCAGGAAGTCCTTATATAAATAATTGTTGTATTCTAACATTTATTATTATTTACAATTCAGGCGGCGCTCACCGAGGGCTGTCGACTTCCAGTTCGTATGCATAAAACCGACGATTGGCCATTGGCAGAGATTGTAAGCATCAAAGAACACGAAGGAAAGCGCCAATTCTATGTGCATTATGTAGATTGTAAGCCCGTACAGTGAACTTTTCGTACAAACATTTCATGGTGTTTCTTGCTTTCTAGTTAACAAACGTTTGGACGAATGGGTGGAAGAAATCGACTTGGACACAAGAAAAGTGCAGTTCCCGAGACGAGATGGGACAACAACCGGCGCAAGTACAGGTGTCACCACACCAAAAAAGCACCATTCAGTTACTGGCACTGGCAGTGTATCACGACCAGCCAGTCCAGTCCCAACACCCAATGAAATACTCAATGGGAATGCCGTTCTAGCAGCTGCACTACAAAAGAAAATCAATCGAAAAAGGAAGGTTCGTATCACATCGCAAATATTATTTGTACCTTTAATCTGCCGTTTAGTTAACACCACAGGCACCCCCGGTTATCGAGCCAACCGAGGAAACATCACAAGACGGACAAAAACCCCGCCAATCCGGAAGCATGGTCATTCATCAGGATGACGTTGTAACCCGAATGAAGAACATTGAAATGATTGAGTTAGGGAGACATCGGATAAAACCATGGTACTTCTCACCATACCCGCAAGAGCTATGCCAAACGCCGTGCATTTACATATGTGAATTTTGCCTCAAATATCGCAAAAGCAAAAAGTGTTTGGAGCGCCATTTAATCAAATGTAACTTGAAACACCCGCCCGGAAACGAGATTTATCGCAAGAACACGATTTCGTTCTTTGAAATCGACGGGCGGAAGAACAAAGTGTACGCGCAGAACCTGTGCTTGCTAGCCAAATTGTTCTTGGATCATAAAACGCTCTACTACGATACCGATCCGTTCTTGTTCTACGTTATGACAGAGTTCGACTCGCGAGGCTTTCACATTGTTGGTTACTTTTCAAAGGAGAAAGAAAGCACCGAAGACTACAACGTCGCGTGCATCCTCACAATGCCGCCGTACCAGCGGAAGGGTTACGGCAAACTTCTTATCGAATTTAGCTATGAACTGTCGAAATTTGAAGGAAAAACTGGCTCCCCAGAGAAACCGCTCTCTGATTTGGGCCTGCTATCCTACCGGTCATACTGGGCGCAGACGATCCTTGAAATTTTTATATCACAGAAGCCAGCTGGAGACAATGAGAAACCACACATTACCATCAAGTATGTGCTCCTAGTAATGCCCAAGAATGAACATGAATTTAATTCATTTTTTTTTCAGTGATATTTGCGAAGGAACGAGCATAAAGAAGGAAGACGTAATATCTACGTTACAAAACCTGAACCTCATCAACTACTACAAAGGCCAATACATCGTCTGCATCAGCCGAGACATCATAGATCAACACAAAAAGGCTATGGAGAAACGAAAGATCAGGATCGATTCGAAATGCCTGCATTGGACACCGAAAGACTGGTCGAAACGTTCAAAATGGTAAACAGAAATCCAAGAACCCTATCTGCTTGGCACAGAACTGTATCAGTTTCACTTGCTCTCTATTTTTATTTCCTTACTTTAATGTGCCAAAGCAACGTGACTTATTATTTTATTTTTATTTTTTTCCTTTTTCCCTTTTATTTATTTTTTGATTCATCACACAACTCTTCCCCGGGCGCCCTGGAAAGAATTGAATATGTGCTTTCTATGTGCTACCGAGCGTAAGATAAAAAAAAAATAAACAAAAATGAAACAAACACGTTCGGGTAATTCTTTTTAATAAATAATAACATACCGAGTTAGCCCTCAATCCGCTTGACAAACGAATCCAGGCCTGACACTATAGAGGTCTCCAATATGGTTTCTACTCTACCTAATGATGATTGTATGAAATCCACACGACTTTTGTTATTCGCGGTGGAATGCCGCAATTCTGGTAAATTCTTATAATCTGCGGTTTTAGCGAGAATATCTTTGACTTGATGGAGGATATCAGTTCTTAGAAATTCCACTTGCTGTTCGATGGAAGTCTTTCGGGCGATGTTTTCAATGTTGTTAGCCGCTTGTTGGATGTTAACATCGTCCTGGAACTGACTGACTTGTAGGGCTTCCCATGTCGCACATAACTTGAGTATTTCAACGTATTTTGCATATATTGTGATGTATTCACTCTTGATCTCGTTGTACTGTTTGGTCTTTTCTTCGACTGTTCGGCGAAGATGGGCTTCTTCATCTTTGAAGCGCTTATATGCCTCGAGATGGATGAGGTGGCGTATTTCATCCATGTCGGTGAATGATTGGGTGCTGGGCAAGTTTCCTATATTGGTTGATTCCATTGTATTTTACGGTCGCGTACAATCTGGAAAAATATAAATAAATTACAACAAAATTAACGAAATCAAAGGAATTTAAGAAATTACACAGCTGTTGCGTGAAAGTGTTTTGAATTCTATTTCAAACCGACTTCGTGCTGTAAATGTTGTACAGTAAGGAGGAAGAGTTTGACGTTTTGACATTTTCTGTCGACGTACGTTCAATGCACACATAGTCTCTAATTTTTAGCTTCTTTAATATTTTTTTTTTATTAGAATATTAATGTACAATTAAAGAAGGAAAAAAATTGTAATTAACATTGGGATAAGAGCAACTAGCAGCAAAGGCTTTCCTCTCATTATTTTTATTCATATCAATTTTTCTTTAAAAGAAGAATTTCCCATTAAAAAAAAAATACATGAAGTAACTTATACCGCAATAAGAAGAACACGTGATACTTGCGATTCCATCGTCCGATTGTCCCGGGTGCAGCAGAGTTGAGCATCACGTAACATCCCATCTCATCGTCCAACTGCGAGATCAAACGGACGGGGCTAGTCGTTCGATCCAGAGTCAAGGTGAAAGTAAATAAATTGAATTGAATTGAGGAAATTCGATTGGTCGTTTTATTGTTCATTTTCAAGGGTTTATTAGAGCGGAGTGAGCGAAGCTCTCATTCTGTAAGGAAAGTCAAATCTTTGCCCGTGTGTAGCACCTCGAGTTCTTGACGGATTTCTGTGATTTTTTAACTAGATTAAAATAAAAAATAAAAATTCTCAATGTGAAGTTTTATTTTTTTTTTTTTTTTTATTTGACATATAGTTTATCAAATAGACAGGATTGGTAGGTTAAAATCCAAAGAGAGGGATTTTCAAAAGTTGTGGCTCGAATAGTAAGATATTATAGCGAGTGAATGTTATTGACATACACTTTCATAATCTGTACTAAAAATTACTGTACCTTCCCTGTCATTTCTGATATTCGTGGTCAAAGACGAGCATATTGACATATCTAACAGATGACCTTCTCTACGTAAGATTGCGTATCGATCCAAGAAGCCCTCACCACGGCAGGGGTAGAGGGACTTGTTAGCAGATGGATCATATCCATGCTCAGAACAAGGATCATTCAGGCCCAGATGGGCAACACCACTATATTTAAGACCGTAGATAGAGGCACACCCCAAGGTGGGGTAATATCGCCTCTACTATGGCTCTTGGTTATCGATAAAATTTTGAAAGAATTCGAGAGAAACGGAATAAAGGCGGTTGCTTATGCTGACGACGTGGTCATCCTAGTATCGGGAATGTTTCCCTCGGTAATTAGCGAAATCTCGGAGAGAGCTCTGACTAAGCTAAGCGTCTGGGCCTCAGGATGCGGCCTAAGCGTCAATCCGCGTAAAACAGAACTGATGCTGTTTACCACCAAATATAAGATACCGGCCTTTAATCTCCCTCGACTCAACAACCAGTCACTCTCCTTGTCTTCCGAGGCTAGATACCTAGGAATTATCCTAGACCCCAAGCTCAGTTGGAAGATGAACATTGAACATCGGGTACGGAAAGCATGTGTCGCTTTCTATGCCTGTAGCAGAACCTTCGGCAAAAGCTGGGGACTCCGACCCAAAATGGTGCTGTGGATGTACACGGCTGTCATCCGCCCCATCCTCACCTACGAAGCGCTCGTATGGTGGCCTGCCCTAAGTAAGGCATACAACATCAAAAAACTAAGCCGAGTACAGAGATCGGCCAGTATCGGGGTAACCGTAGCCCTTCGGTCTACTCCGACCGTGGCACTTAACATACTCCTAAACCTCCTCCCTCTGGACCTCTTCACCAGATATAATGCAGCCTGTAGCGCCATTAGACTCAGAGAATCTGGGTTCTGGTAATCTAAACCCTACGGTCATAGCAAGGTGTTGGACCTATTACCTAGTGACCTGGCCACGACTGCAACCCAAGTAAAGCCGCCCATGTCCACTTCCCATCCAGGATGGCATGGAAACAGGGACTGCACTGCTTTTTTCACCGACGGTTCGAAAATGGAGTGTGGGGTTGGCTCGGGTATCTTCTCAGCGGAACTGAATATCTCCAAATCGCTGCGACTTCCAGACTCGGCCAGCGTGTTCCAAGCGGAAGTACTAGCGATTAAGGAAGCTTGCAAGTTACTCACGCGCTATCCTATTACCAAGAGAGATGTCAATATATATATTGATAGCCAATCAGCTATCAAAGCCCTCGACTCTCACTCCATAAAATCCAAATTAGTTGCACAGTGTAAGGATGAAATCAGCTGTGCAGGAGACTATTTCAACATTACTCTCATTTGGGTTCCTGGCCACAGCAAAATAGAGGGAAACGAAAAAGCTGACGCTCTAGCAAGACGCGGCTCTTCCCTCGACTGTTCTTTGGCGGAGGCAGTACTCCCCCCCATTAGACTGGTCAAGGCAAACCTTCTACAACACTTTCGCTCGAGGGCGAACTCCAGATGGTGCAGTCTTAGCAACTGCGTCATATCAAGGAAAACATGGCCCTCCTATAACAGGAAAAGAACCCTCGACCTAACTAACAGACCCCGACAAGAGATTGCCAGAATTGTAGCCACCTGTACTGTCCACTGGCCTGTCGGTACCCACGCTGCTAAGTTAGGCATCCCATTCAACACCTACTGCCGAAGTTGCAAGAACCCACTGGAAAAGGAAACTCTCACCCATTTCCTGTGTGAATGTCCGGCTCTAGCTAGAACCAGACAGCGCCTACGCGGCAAAATCTCCTTCGACGACCTATCAGAATTCAGGGAAATAGGATTCTGCAATATCATCAAATTCCTTAATTCCACAGGATGGATATGAAACTCTAATAATAGCACATTAAGTCACTGAGTGGGGGCATCAAAACGACGCATAAGCACTAATTGGGCCTGGCATCTTGATATCAGGCGGCCACTCCTACCTACCTACCTAAAGGTCTTCCGATTATTAAAGTTGGTAAGGTCGCAATATTCCAAGGTGACATGTACACCCAAAAAATAAAGTGGCAGCGCAGTTACAAGCCCAAAGATGCAAGGCGGCAAATCCAAACCTTCTTCCAACACTATCATGGAATCGATTTGTTTGTGCCAGTAACTTCGTTAGTTCGGGCCAACATGTTCGGATCTCCTCTTTATTTTGGCTACCATCAAATATTTTTGATCTTCCGTAAAGTTGGAAAACATTATCAAGTTCGAATGTTTGATCCGAATCCCGCAACAGTGGTCACCTCAGATGCAAAAAAGTTCCTAAAATCAAAGTTGATATTTTGTATAGCAACAATCAGGTTGATGAATGTCTCCAATTATCATACGAATTTATCATCAACAGCGTGCAAATGCAAAATAGTATATTTGATGTACCTGGTAATTTCACAGCCAATGTTTGCAGAAAAAGTTCATTAAAAATTTTATTTACTACCTCCGCTCTAATATGCCGCTGCGTAGCGACACGACACGCGACTACGGCGACCTAGTATTTAGGAGCCAATGTTGCCAAACATAGCCAATGTACGAGGGTGGTCCGATAAGTACTTAGCCTACAAAAGAAAAACAAAAATTGTGGAGAAATGGCGATTTATTTTTAAATATAGTCTCCTTTTAGCTCGATACACTTGACCCAGCGATGCTCCAAATTCTTTAACCCGTCTGAAAAATACGTTTTCTCGAGGTCTGCAAAGTAGGCCTTCGTGGCGGCGATGACCTCCTCATTCGACTGAAATTTCTGCCCGGCGAGTGACTTTTTCAAGTTTGGAAACAAAATGAAGTCGCACGGGGCCAAATCTGGAGAATACGGTGGATGGGGCAGCAGTTCGTAGCCCAATTCGACCAATTTGGCCGTGGCGAGGGCAGAGGTGCATGGGGCCGTTTTTTTCTTCAATTCGGCGTCGAATCGGCCCAATAATTTGGCATAGTACAGCCCTGTGACCGTTTTGCCCTTCTCCAGGTAGTCGATGTGGATCACACCTTGTGAATCCCAGAAAACGGTGGCCATCACCTTTCCGGCCGATGGGACAGTCTTCGCCTTCTTCGGAGCACGTTCGCCGTGCCGGGTGGAGTCCACTGTTTCGACTATTCCTTGGTGTACCAGTGGATCCATGTTTCATCGACTCTCACGAAACGACGCAGAAACTCCTTCGGATTGCGCTTAAACAGCGTTAAGCACTGCTCCATAGTGGGCAAACGCGGCACCCATCGCGCCGACAGCTTTCTCATGCCCAAAATTTCATGCAGGATATGACCCACGCGATCTTTTGAAATGCCTACTGTCTCTGCTATCTCGCGTACCTTCAATCGGCGATCTGCCAATACGAGATCGTGGATTTTTGTCACGTTATCCTCCGTGTTAGCCGTTTTCGGGGTACCTGGACGTGGCTCATGAAAAACCAACGTGCGACCACGCTGAAACTCGTTAAACCAATTTTTGATGGTCGCCATCGAAGGAGAAGGATCACCGTACGCAACATCCAAACGCTCTTTGATTTCTCTGCGCGATTTCCCTTCCAAAATCACGAATCGAATCACCGACCGATATTGCTCTTTTTCCATTTTTCTAAAATCCGCGGACACTCCCGCTTCCACACGCGTTCAAAACAAATCTACCGATCCGGCTGAAAATTCGACAGTAGCCGTCTACTAGAATGTACTACACGATAGTAAGTTGCTCTTGCGATACTGACGCCTTCTGACGGTGAGGCTAAGTACTTATCGGACCACCCTCGTACATCAATACCTATTCTCATCGCGGTGACTCATAGGTGCCTAGTACATCAACGACATATTGGGCCGAAGCCTTTGTAAGGTCATTGGAAACAGAGTTCAATTGTTTGGGTAGTAAGCAAAAAGTGGGAAAATCTGAGCTGTGATTAAAGTTCGCCTTCTTTTTGAAAATAGCGGTGAAGAATTCCCAAGATGTAATCAATAATTCATGATTCGACAAACAACATCAACATCTTGGTGAAAACCTTATTCAGTCTAATATAACCTATTTGAGATGAGCCCATTTGAGGTAAGGAGCAAGCAAGACACTGGTCCTCCAAAATGAGGATTGTGCTTACCGGTAATATCCGTACCATGGTAAACAACACTTTGTCCAAAGACCTAGAATGTTAGTTCTCTTAGCAGATCACGGTCATCTGAATAATTGTAATGAGCTCTTATGGGCTATAAAGCAGATATTACTGCGCTTCACAAAGTGCGACGCGGTGAAAAACGGATAAAAAGCTGTGACCTCTATCACGGAAACTCCTGCGAAACGCATGTAAGCGAACGTTTCATAAAAATTCATATCAAAACCTTCGGAATACCTTAATATTCATTGACTTCTCTACAGAGTAGAAAGACATCGACTCAATGATGGCTCCTATGACCTCCTGTGTTTTTAGAGCAATGCTCAAACTCAGACCCAACACTAACTTAAAACCTTAATGCAAGTCGACCCAAAAACGATGATTTCAAGTGGAGCTGTTTCAGGGTAATAAAATGATTTTCTTTTCATGCAGTGTGTATGAATGAATCCATCGCTATACTCGAATCGGCAGTGAGCTGAGTGGACAATAAAGGATGAAAACCGACCAAAGCGATCAAAATCGCAAATGTCAGCTGAAAAGGTATTGATCCTCTATTTTGGGATAAGCACGCCTTTTTATGCATCGATCACCTATGAAAGAAAGAACCTTGAATAGCGAATATTATATGGCGTTATTGATGCGAGGGAAGAAATAGCAAAAAACCACCCCACATGAAGACAAGACAATGCAAGGCAACCCACTGTGTCACAAGTCATGATTTGGCTCAAATGAAGAAGTGATTGTCGAAACTGAAGCGTATTTTGAGACCAAAGATCAATCGTTTTACAAGAAAAAAGTTAGAGAATTCGAGAAGCTTTTTTAAGGAACGTATAACTCTTGATGAAGACTATGTGATGAATGAGATCGATTCTTCCTAAACGTTGCTGTTTTATTACTTTGCGCATATTCAGAGAAAACCTTCGAATTTTAGGTCGACACGCATATGACAACGTCTGTAGGGTCAAGCTAGCACATGTCACAATTTGATATCCCTGACAAGCTCGTCAGTATGTGCAGGTTGTTCATAAAAAAATTCTTCCTGCTCCATTAAGGTCCGCAATGAACTAAAGGACTGAGACAGGGCGATACATTGTCTTGTGGTTTTGGATTTATTCCCGTTTGTGCCGAGGAGTTTGGAGGCAAAAATACAAAAATACAACCTCAACTCTACAGGCTGTACAATGCCATCATTTTCGGTCTCTGCTCTAGCCCGAAAAGTCTTTGATCCCAATCAGGTGGGACAATGCAGCAAGGGCGTCTAAAGTAGCGTACACAGGCTTAGGTTCATGCCTGCGTAAGTTTACTTGTTGTAGGGCCATCTAACTATGGAAGTAAGTTCCATTTATGCACGATTAAGAGGTTGTTAGAACAGAAATATTTCGGCCACTGCTTTTCCTACAGATATCTTTCTAACTAGTCTGTATCTCGTGTTGTACGCCTCCTATCGGACCATATATTAGACAGCTTTAGAAAGCTGAAGTAGCGTACTAAAAAGTACTTCTGTAACAGTTCCGAGATTAGTTAACTCAGTTTTGTTTGAACGCGCGTCAAGGATGGACATCAGGAAAAAAAAACACGCCATATTTGACAGCTCTTCTTTGATAAAGGTAAGAACGCAAGCCCAGCGGCTGAAAATGTGAATGATGTTTGTAGTATTGATCCGTAAATCATGGACAATTTTAGTTCCGTCGATTCTGTTCTGGCAATTTCTATGTCAACTACGCATCACGCTCTGGAAGACCAATTTTAGAAAATGTCGATAAAATTATGGAAATCGTCGAGTCTGAACGTCTGTTTCGATAGGCTAGGAACTAAATAGGACAGCTTTAAGCTAAAATGGTCTTGGTCGCAGTGGCCAAGCCAGGAAGGTTTTACTGTATATTTGATGTGATTGACAGGGAATCATCTATAATACTTTGAGCTGCACGCCTACCGCCAAATCGGATCTGTACAACCTACACTACCTTTTAGTAGATCAATCGGAACAATTGGGCCGTCTGAAGGAAACAACCGCCCAGGTTTGGCTGGAGAGGAATTATGTTCCATCACACATCGACAGAAACTCCGAGAGCTTGGTTTTGAAGTTCTTATGCATATTCCAGACCTTCTACAAAGTGATTTCCATGGTAAGTTTTGTGGGAAACGACTGTCCCGGATTTTTGTCAATAAGGACGAGGGTTTCTATAAGATAGATAAACTTACCTTCAAAATGGCAACATTTTTAGCTTCCCAATGCGAAGATTTTATGGGGCCGATTTTGTGAATCTTCAAATATTGCATATTTCCTCGTTTCAAGGTTAGGTTAGATTAAAGAAGGTGAGTGTGATGGTTAAGCATCACTACCACTCGGAGGCCAAAAGGCCCATTGTGATTCCCTTCATTTGTGGAGTACACATATAATTAACCTGTCCTATCACGTGGTGGTTGAAACCACCCCGTGCTCTTTATGAATTTTAGAAGATCCAATATATCTGCATTTGCATCTGGGCAGTGGCAAGCAGATGTTGGATCGTCTCAGTTTCTTCCTAATCGTCGCGGCTCCGGCAGAGATCGTTGGATCCCGAGCCCCATTTCCGGAGCATTGCTCCAATGAGACAGTGTCCTGTGATCACTCCGACGAGCATACGGATCGAGTTACGATCCAGCGCCAAGAGCTTGTTGTCGTTTCTTGTAAGCCAAAACGAGTTGGCTTCTTTGATGATTGTGTCATTTATGATCCGGTATAATGCGCTGATCGGTGGCTGCAATGACGTGTCCGCTTCGCTGATGTCCAGTTCAGACCCTGGCCTGGCCAATTCGTCTGCTCTTTCGTTCCCTGCGATTGAGCCGTGACCCGGGACCCAGCAGAGTTTGACTTTGTGGTGTCTGATGGACTTCAGTGAGTCGCGACATTTCATGACAGCCTTTGATCTCGTTATACAGGATTCTATTGACTTCAGTGAAGCCTGGCTGTCTACGAAGATAGTGATATCCAATGGTGGGATATCAGTTACCTGTAGGTGTTTGGCTGCTTTCTCTATTGCCAGGATTTCTGCTTGAAAAACACTGCACAGATCAGGGAGTCTGAATGATTCCTGTTTGTGAAGGGTATCAGAGTAGAACCCGGCCCCAGTACCTATGTCCATTTTCGATCCGTCGGTGAAGAGAGTGATCTCGTGGTCGTTGCTCACAGCGTTTGATAGCCACTCTTCTCTATCGGGGAAAACGATTAGTATTCTGAGAGAGAAGTCAATTTGGGGGGAAACAATAAAACCATGTTTCTTTCCCAGGCCCTTAGTCTGAGAGCGCTCTTTGCAGCGCAGCCTTTTATGAATAGATCCAGGGGAAGGAGATGACGTATCATATCCAACCCTGCTTGCGGCGTGCTTCTCATGGCTCCCGTTGTACAAACAGCGGCTGACCTTTGTACTTTGTTGAGCATGTTCATATAGCTTTTCGTGCTGGTAGCAGTCCACCAGACTAGGGCCCCATAAGTTAAAATGGGTCTGATGATTCCTATGTACATCCAATGAATGATGTACGGTTGCAAGCCCCATCCTTTGCCGAAGGTCTTTTTACGTATAAAAAGCATTCAATCCTTTTTTCATCCTTTCCTCCAGGTTCCTTTTCCAGGAGAGTTTGGAGTCAAACTTGGCTTCCGCTTTGAGTTTGAGTGGAGTACCCTCTAACTTTGGGAGAGCAAATATCGGGATTTTCCTTTTCCTGGTGAACAAGACCTATTTTCAATGGATTTGTCTATTTTTATGTCCTCTAGAGGTGTTATTATGGCCTCTGTGTTTACGTTGTAAACACTTTTAAGTTCAACCGGCTCTCAATTTCATGGACAACACTATGCAGAGCACTTTCCACTGATCTGCCTTTAAGGTAGGTGTGTTGCGTGTTGCATAAGCTGTGTGAGTTGATGAGTCCTCTGATGTATAGGTCAAGGAGTCTTTCCAAGGTTTTTAATAGAAACGGCGAGAGACTAATTGGCCTATAGTCCTTTGCGGCAGTATGGATTGGTTTACCTGCATTAGGTATGAAAACTACCTTTATTTCTTTCCACTGTGTTGGGATGTACCCTGCACGCAAGCAATTGGGAAAAATGCTGACGAGATGGGGTACAGTGTGGGTTTGTGCTTTTTGAAGCATCTCTGGCAAAATATGGTCCGGTCCTGGAGATTTAAGCGGTTTGAACGAATTTATTGCCCATGATACTTTATCCGTTGTGATAATCTTGTTTATTACTTCTTGGGTTGTGTGAACCGTAGGAACCGTCGTCTCGCAGGGGACTGCGGTTTCAGGGGTTTTACAGCCTGGGAAGTGGATTTCAGTGAGCAGTTCTAGGGATTCTGTCCAAGAACCATCTGGATTAAGGATTAATCCCGGAACGCAGGGGTCCTTGGATAGGATCTTTCTGAGCCTTGCGGCTTCGTTGAGATCCTCTATTGATTCATAGCACTCCCGCCAGGACTTATACTTTGCTGCTCTTGTATTCGTTGAAGCCGGATTTGTAGTTATTCCAATCTTCAGTTCTTTTAGAGATCTTTGCTCTATTGAACAGAGTTCGGGTCCTGGTTCTGAGTTGCTTTAGTTCTGTGGTCCACCAGACTGCGCTGGTCTTCTTCCGAGCACGTTGCAAAGGACAGGATTTATTGAAAGCCGCTTTCAGAACTCTCACAAGATTTTCGACTGAATTCTCAATGTAAGTTGGCTCGGGATTAGTGAGGGCTTGTGGCGGTACTAACCTGTTGACAACTAGGTTTGAGGTAAGATTCCAGTCTGAGGGTTTCTGAAAGGTTTCAGTTTTTCTTTGTTAACGTTAAGGTTGAAGAGTATTCGGCTGTGGTCCGAAAAAGAACACTCTCCAATTCTCTAGTCGGATAGAGTCAGACTCACTTAGTAGAGTGAGGTCAATTACCTCTTCCCTAACCCGGCTACGAAACGTTGATGTATTACCTTTGTTGCATATGTTGAGGTTGGTGGAGATTATGAAATCGAAAATGGACTCACCCCTTTTATTAATGTCGCTGCTTCCCCATTGAGTGTGGTGTCCATTGGCGTGGCAGCCTATCAATAGACACACTCCGCTCGGACTGCGTCTGGAGGTGGAGGTCAACAAATCCTCCTCATCGTATGGCAAGTATGCGGACGATAGGAGCAAAATTTATTTGTCCTGTTGTTCATCCATTACCACCGTCGTTTCAAGGTAGCTTTTCGCCTCCATTATCTCAAGAACAAAAAATGATATCGATATTTTCTGTATTAATAGCCAGCGTCTTACGGCGCACGATTGGGTAAATTCACCACCTTTTAGTAGATCATGCGCCGTGTACTAAATGTTAACGACCATTGAGATGTGCAAACAATATAACGAGACAAAATGACTTTTGCTCTTAGACTACTTTTATTTTTTCTTAGTTTTAAATACATTAAGTAGATTTCATTCTATATATATGTATATAACCTTCAAAAAAAAAAAAAATAATAATAATAAAAATTAAAAACACATTCACACTCAACAAAGTTGTTTAAAAAATAAAACATTCAACTTTATACAGTTTTAAGCTTACAAGTAACGAAAGAGGATTAGTTGGAATGTTTCTTAAGGTGATCAATAAAACATAAAATAACATTAATATAAAACAGGCGTACACTGATTATACATTATGACAATTCAGGAAAACTATGACAATTCTAATCGTTGCATGTTTACAGTTAAAATAGTTCTCATTTGCAATTCAACATTGAATGTGTTTTTGGGGGGAAAGTGTCAATATTTAATATAAATGCAACCAGAGGATAGATATTCGAAATACTTTTCTTAAATATATGGGCTACAAAAATACTTTGTTTCAATACTCGCTGCAGACCGTGACTGAGACAATTGAAGAAAATATATAATTTCTCGCTACAATGTTTAACTTATAAAGGCACAAAGTTATTGTATTCATTTCTTGGTAAAGCATAAATGTATGATATATTCATGTGAATCTTTTGTTTCATTTTATAAGGCCATTGCGTTGCATTAATAATTACTGTGTAAATATGTACTCGTATGTCTAAGCTTAGCCTATTCGTCATTGGTTAAGAAAAAAGATTCGATAATTTTCGTCTGTTTGCTGCTCAGTTATGTTGCTTTGAATTTCGCATCAACGGGACTAGTAGGGACGGAGGACCTGCTTGACGTAAAAATGGATGAGCCAGCAGTTCAGTGGCGGTAGCCCGTTGAGCTGGATCGCGAACAAGCATGCGATCTAGGAATGACTGCAAACGCGGTGAGACTTTATGAGCATTCTTTAAGTTTGGAGGCTGCATATCGCGGATACGACGCATTGCCTGCAGTGGCGGTTCGTTGAAGAATGGTGGCTCTCCATCAACCATTTCGATAACCATTATACCCAGAGACCAGATGTCCACTTCCGGTCCGTAAGGAAGACGAGAAATCACCTCCGGTGACATCCAGTATGGAGTGCCAACGAGTGATTTACGCTTCGGTAACTCTTGTGAGACTTGAGCACAGAAACCGAAATCGGATAATTTGACTCGGCCGTCAGCGGCCAGCAAAATAGAATCGGATTTGATATCTCGATGGATAACACCCTAAAACAAAATAATATTTTTGATTTTTATATAAAAAAAAAGTTATACTGAAAATTGATGTACCTGAGAATGGAGATACGCTAATGCTTTGAGACATTGTTTGCAAACGGTAGCGATTTGTTCCTCATCCATACGCGAATGAGTGACAATATCAGTTAGAGCTCCACCTTCTAAATATTCCATAACAACCCATAATTCATCGTTTACTAAGAAACTAGAATATGTCTCGACTATGTTCGGGTGGTGATAGTCACGCATAATGACTACTTCGTTGAACAAAAGTTCTCTTCGTTGTTGTTTTCGTAAATCCATCTTCTTAACGGCTACCTGTCGACCTGAAATTCACATAAAAAAAACAGATAATATATAAAAAGTACGATGTAGTACCTTATTCTAATAACTTATGGCAACACTGACCGCCGACATGTCATTTTCACTGACAATCAAATTGTAAAGCACATTTAACAGGCCATCCCGGTTGGAATAGTGGAATATTAAAGTACAAAATAAAGCTAGGCATCAGCACTATTTGTTAGGGATTATGTTTAATCCGGAGGATCACGGCCTTGCGGCCGATTTTCGCTTAACCAAGTTCTCGACACTACGCGGCTGAGGCTGCAAACTACCTCAAGATGTTCTTCTCAAATATCTTGAGGGAGTTGAAATTTCAAATACACCTTCTCTAAATCCAATCACATCTCAATATGACGATAACTACATCGGTAAGGAATCAAGAAACAATCAATTTCATATTTAAAAAAAAAAATTGCATTTGTTCCAGGTAGTGGTATGGACTGCGCCGTCATACCCCTGTCGCGTCATAAAAACCTGTCTCTCGTACAAACTGTTGACTTTTTCTATCCGCTTGTTGATAACCCCCACACCATGGGCAGAATCGCCCTCGCTAATGTATTAAGTGACGTATACGCTGTTGGTGTCCACAAGATCGACAAACTTAGCCTAATAATCAGCTCTCCGACGGAATTCACCGACGAACAGAGGGACATTGTCGTCCCCATGATAATCGAAGGCTTTCAAGAATCTGCAAAACTGGCCGGTTGCAAAGTTGGTGTACGAAATATAGCCATAAACCCCTGGTGTATCATCGGGGGCATTGCTAGCTCTGTCTGCACAAATGACGAAATCATCATGTAAGATAAGTGAAATAGCTCATAAAATAATAATTCACGATTTTCTCTATTTCAGACCATCAAATGCGATACCGGGCGATGCTATTGTGTTAACAAAACCATTGGGAACTCAACTGGCTTCGAATGCGCAAATTTGGTGGGAGGAAAAAGGTGAAAAGTACGAAAAACTCTCACAGCACCTCGCGGAACATGAAGTCACTGAAACCTTCCAAATTGCCGTACAGTCAATGACGCACCTTAACATGAACGGTTGGTATACAAATTCGATTACAAGCACTTTCCATCTCTACCATTCTATATTTGTGTTTAAAGGAGCCGTATTGATGCACAAATATTCAGCACACGCAGCAACGGATGTGACTGGCTTCGGTTTGCTAGGACATGCCACCAACCTTGCAGAGTTTCAGAAAGAAAATGTAGAATTGATCATAGACAAGCTGCCCATCATAAAGAATGTAATCAAAATCGGTGAAACAGTAGGTCAAGACAAGAAACTAAAAAGTGGCCGTGCCGTGGAGACGTCTGGTGGTCTATTGATTTGTATGCCAGTCGACAAAGCGAGGGCATTTTGTGAAGACTACGCAGCTATGCATGCCAACAAACAGAAAGCATGGGTCATTGGACAAGTGAAGAAAGCTGAAAAGAGAGGCGCATCTCTAGCTCAAGACAGGGAATTGCTCGAAGTGGATTTATAGAATGTGTATTTGGAATTTTATATTTTTTTATAAACTTTAGTCAAATAGCACTCGCGTGGAGTAGGAACGGAATAGTCCAACATATGACAAGTATTCCTGAAAGGTTGAAAAGCCAGGGGATATTTCGATACTTTTCTTTGGCAATTCAGTTCCTACAAAGCCGGGTGAAAATATATGTCTTAGGAAAACGAAAACTAGTTATTTGCAAGCTGAATGCCTTTGAGTGTTACAAAACCACTGAAATAAATGTAATTTGCTATAAAAACCAGTAAAACCAACGCAGCTGCCCATTATTATGAAACATACAATATCCGGCGACACACGGCGGTCATCAACTTAACTGCAAATTGCGAATAGCATCCGGAGAAATCACCAACATAGCACATATGCTTGGGAACTTGGAAAGAAAAAAGTGAGAAAAGTAATTGGCCAGTAACTAATCCTATCGCCGAATGGAATTAGTATTTAAATATTCCGGTTCATTTGCTTTGCTAATTTCTCGTTCACAAAGACCAGTCGTCATACCAGCCACTGGCTGTCCCCCTCCCTCGGTAGGGAATGCACGATCGGAAGTGAAACGAGGGTAAAAACAGAGAGAATTCAATAAATATTTGAAGTAAATATTCTACAATTTAACTCCATGACTCAATGGAGCTAGTTGGACATCCAAAAGTTAACCACTCCCACATTTCAAACACAGAATTGACCAAATTTCAAATTTCTACTGTCGCAGATAGTGAGAGCGACGTATTAAAAAAACGGTCACAACCGTGGGGATGAAAACAAAGAAACCTATCTATCAACACCTAGTGCGAAGGTTTAGGTCTTTTTTTAAACAAATTGCGCATTTCAATCACGTAGTCCGGCTCACGACTTACACAACCCCATTCCGATGCAACCAGTCATCCAATCGATGGGATGAAATCAATTTTTTTTTTGTTTTTAACAGCGTAATGAACGCAAAAATCATTTTTTGCCCGTGGCTTGCCGCGTTAAAAAATCAAAAAAAATCAATAGAGAAGCCATTGGCCGTTCGGAGCAAAGGTCAAATAAAATTCGACGTGCGCAAGTACTGAGATGCACTTACCTGTTGATTTGTCTGTTGCGATGCATACTGTCCCGGTGGAACCTTCTCCGATTTTCATGAAGTTGTCGAGATTCTCCCGGGGATCACCAGCTGAGACAACCATTTGTAGAGCCGCTCGGAACTGTTTTTAAAGGGAATACTGAGAACTGTCGAGTAGTGTAAAAGTGGGGGCGCAACTTACTTGTTCATGCGTCAAGCGTTGTTCTTGTTTTGGAGCGCCAGCGGGTGCTCCTGTACTACCTGGGGCTAGGGAACTATTTCCACCGCTTGAACTCGAGGCTCTTGAACTGGTCTTCGTGCTGCCATGAATTGAGGGAGGATGAGGAAGTTGCGGATTCTGATTCTGGTCGTTCTGAGGCATACTCGTTGGTGGCGCGGGATGAGCTAACTGGGCCATTGGTGGTGGAGGTCGACTTGGTGGGTGTGGTTGTAACTGCGGCTGAGACTGTTGCTGCTGCTGCTGCTGGTTCTGCTGTTGATGGTGTTGTTGCTGATGATGCTGCTGCTGTTGCTGAATATGCATGGGTGGCGGTTGAGCAGTTTGGTTGGACATATGCGGCGGCATATTATGATGGACGGCAAAGTTGTTATTAGCCAGCGATTGCTGTTGCTGGAGCTGGTTGAGTTGCTGTTGTTGATTCAGTGGTTGTTGCTGTTGCTGATGGAGAGGCGGATGTTGACTCAGTTTCTGGGGCTGTTGGCTTAGCTGTTGCTGTGTTATTTGCTGATTTAGCTGCTGATGTGGCTGCTGTAAGTGGTGCTGATGCGGGTGCTGATGTGGTGAATGCTGCTGCTGTTGATTTTGTTGCTGCATCAAATACTGCTGCTGATGTAGGGACGGACGAGATGCTGAGCTGGCTATTGACCCGGCTGGAGAGTTCTGCTGCGGTGGGGGCGGCCGATAATTCAGAGGAAAATTTAGATCTGTATGAACTGCTAAGGGCCCATTGCCATTATGTTGAGATTTAGTCGGATACGTCGGATGATGCAAATCCGTAAGAGATTGTTGGAATTGTAAAGGTGCTCCCATATGATTCGGTGGCATTGAAGCAAGATGCTGATGTGACTTACTAATATACGCAGTGGCATCCCTTCGCATGCCCTGATATGGCATTTGTTGATGCTGCATCGGTTGCGCCGCCTGCCCCGCTGGCCCTGTGCTTGGCTCTTCCGGCACGGATGGCGGAACATTTGCATTTCCACGTAGATCCCTGCGTATGCGTGGTGGACTGGAGCTTCGCAACGAATTCGATCGCGCTACATGCGATGTCTTAGGCAATACTATCCCACCGTTGGTCACGGGCGCGCCTCCATCAGGCATGACTGCTTTCCCGACCGAGCTATTTAACGATGTCTTATCATGTCTGTTATTGTTATGTGGCCGCACAATCGTTTTCAAGTCCAGAATTTCGGTTGGAGTAATTTCAGAAGGATCCACCAACGGAAGTGGACGATTCGTGGATTTCAGTATTTGATTGTTTCCCACTATTGAAGCCCATTGCAATGGCAAACCGACGTAACGCCCCTCCCGCTTATCGAATCCAGTATGCACGCGATGCTCGAAATTGCTGGGCATCGATATCTGGGGTTTCTTCTTCTTTCTTGAAAACATTTTCCAACACCGAGAACACTACGATTTAACTGGGTTAATAACTGATTGACACAATGGAGCCCCCTCCGCTTGTTGATTCACAGTGTGGGCAATTACAACTTTTGTCAGTTCATCACCGTCACCATCACCACTTTCTGGCTTTTTTTTCTTCTTGTTTTGCACTATTTCACAAAATTACTTACAGTCGGAGACGGAAATTCTTTCTCATATTTTCACTTAGAATTCAAGGCTTGCACTTCGATGGCGATATGGTACGGGAATTTGCACTTTTCGATTCGTTTCTTCGTTTTTTTCTGAGAGAAAACAGAAAATCTGAAACACTGTTTGACAGATCTATGGAACCGTCCTCGTCTTTGCAACGCGCTTGGGGTAGGGTTGTCTTATTGGCTTTCTACACACGGTCGCCGAGGAAATCAATTGAACTAATTAGGTTTCGCGCAATCACTGCTGGTGTATAAACAAAAACTATGAAAACGAAGAGCATGGGAATTTGTTGTATGAAAATAGTGAATTCCTTAGCTGGGTGTACAAAATGAAACGATTTTTTTAGAACGACCGATTGTGAATCGTAAACACGGCGATTTTCCCGTGGATGTAGAAGTGTAGAATGTGCGTTCTATTTGAGAGAAATGAGTCACATAGACAGTGTGTCGTATGCATACAGCGATGGAGAAGGGGAATTTTGTTATATCGATAGGTCGGGTAGTGAGCAAATGCTGGGTGTGGTGGTGGGTTTCGCACTCAAAGCGCTACAGGTGGAAATTTCAGGTAACTCGGTTGGAATGTACGTTGCAAATAGAGCAACTGGTTTGAAGATGTGCTACTGAGCACAAGCGGTTTATGTAAAAGTCGAGTACAGTCTCGAACGATGCAACTGGATCGGCTTGAGTCAATGATCCTCCCTGGAATTCGAATATAAACTGAATTTAAGGTTCTAACTGCAGGTAGTCATCAATAAATCTAAAGAGATCAAGCTTAGTGAATGGGTTCTATATTTTCTTTCTTCATACAATAAAACTGCACATGGATTTGGGCTAGTCCGTGAAATCGTATGGTTTCCACCAGTCAGCTAGATTCTTAACCTTGGGTATTACGTTATGCTCCTTACGCGGACGACGCCATTTACTTGGATCCAAATGCAACATTCCACCTATTATTTCCTGCGATCGGGAAGAAATATTTAATGATTACGTTCAAACGTTCTATGTTTAAGTCTTACCTGTGCAAAGTTGGACGGGAACCTCTCTTGATCCTCAATTACATGAGCAAATCCGTTGTCTATCCCGAAATGCACCCAGAAATAAGGCAGTCCCCTCGGGATAGCTCTCCTCAGACCTTTATCTTTCAGGGAAACCAACTGTTTATTAGTAGACCACTCGTACTCGCTCTCCTGAATTGCCTTCTTGAAGTAAAAAGGGGCCATTTCCAGATTATCAGCCGGTACACAATGTATCGCCATATGCGGCCGTTTATGAAGATAACGAGCAGTTTCAAAGAACACAACATCCTGTTTGTGAGCAGCAAACATTCTTGTCAGAGCTTTGCGATAATCCGAGATCTCCTCCCACGTGTCTTCATCGAGCTGTGTGGAACAGGAGACGTGGTTTATGGGTACGATTAGACAATGATTGGCCTGAAGGCCTTCATGCCAAGGGATTGCCAAATACACATTCTTCCCCATCGAGACGATAAGTTGTTTTTCCATTTTTTTGGAATCGAAACATTTATCACAGCTTTCCAATTGTTTTGTAAGCCGTTCATGCTCATAAATGGCACGCTGTTTCTCCTTCTCGGCCTTCTCGCTATCTGAGATGGTTCGCTGGACCTTTTCGGAAAATATATCTTCCAGATCGTCCTTGGGGTTCTTATGTTTCCCAGCGATTTCGGCAAACTGTGCGTCCGAGTCGGCGGCAGTAGCGTATTTCTCTCGTTCAAACTGAAATGTTAAAAATTTTTTTTATTTAAATGGAGGAAAAAATTGATTTCAATTACCATCTGCTTGATATCGTATTTGTCGTCGTCTGGGAAATATCGCACTCTCTCGCCGAGGGCATGAGTTTCAGTTTTCTTGGCTTTTTTCCTTCCACGTCGCCCTCCATAACGATCACTTTCGACTTCTAACCTGTTAAGAAGAGGCCTAGTGTGTCCCTTACTATCTGTGGTTGTGAGTAGAACATGATCTTCTGAATTATCTTTAGTCTCCCCGTCCTTTCCTTCGAGTATTGCTTTCTTTTGAGCACTTTTCGCATGTTCCCTGACTATTCGAGCATCGTCCAATTTCTTTTTAAGCTCTTCCGCCAGCTCATTGTTTCCCATGATCTCAGCTTTTATAATCTTCGCTCCCAGCTCGTTCATTTGCTGATCGGTGAGAAAGTTTGACTGCTGCCGAGGCGTTGGATTCTCATCCTTTGTGTTTTTCTCTTCCTCTTCAGAACTCGATGACGAACTAGGACTTGGCGTACGAGCTTTTGTCACTATTTTCTGCTCGGTGGGTTTTTTCCAAGCACCAGTTGGTTTTCTTGTGATTAAAGAACTCCTGTAGGTGGCTTGATAGTTGTATTCAGCTTCGTCGCTTGGTTTTTTGAATGCAGGTAATCCTGTTCCACCGCTCTTCCAATGGGGATTCAATTCTCTACTACTTTTAGCCGGATCGTACGCATCGATATGCTGTTTTTCTTTCACTGGTTTATTATCATTCCGTGAGTAGGTTTTTAATAGCATAGGACTTGTCATCCAATCGTCACGAGTGGCTATAGGTTTTGTCTCGTCTTTTTCAATCCAGTCTTCTTTCTGTGGGGATGAAGATGATTGGGAGCTGCTACTTTCTGTGGACATTCTTCTTTTTTTCTTTCGTTTCTTCTCGATAATTTGTTCATCCGAAGAGTCTGATGAAGAGGAGGATCGCTTTCGTCTACTTTTCTTGGACTTTTTATCTTTTTTCGATTTCTTTTCTTTTTTCTTTTTTGATGCTTTTTTAGATTTTTTTTCAATCTTGGATTCCTCCTCTATCTTTTTTGCTAAACGTGGTAACATCCAATTTGACTCGCCACTGAGTGTTTTCTGTGCCCTCTTCTCCGCACGTATTTCAGCATCTTTTTTTGCCTGTTAAAAGATATAGTTTTATTTATCGGAGCACCTATTTATGGCCACTACTGTATAGTTTGACAGATGTGTTTTGCCTTGCATGGTCTTACCCTTTTCAGTAGTTCTTCTCTGACTTCACGCAATTCTTCCCTTATTCGCTCCTTTTCTTTGGCACTTTCGAATTGAATAGAACTCATGATCAAACACGTTCATGAATTCTGTCTTAAATACTTTGAGAAAATAGCACTCCGAAACGTAAACACTCCAGTTCGTCGGACATTGCCTGAAATGTCAAACCAAGAACAACGCGTTCAGGCACGTTTGTTGTATATTTTAAGAATGACACCATCCAGCCGTTTCGGCTTTCTTTTAAAAATTCAATGTCATGGAATCGTATTATCCCCAATACTCGCAACTCCTCATATAAAGTTTAAAGACAAATTTGATTTATTTTTAATATATTATATTACTGTTTCTTTTATTTCTGATTTTTGTGTCCTTTTTTCATGCTTTCTTTAAATACAAATACATCCTTAGAATATATACTTTTGTTTTTGCATTTTCATCTGATTTTTTTTCTTTCTTTTTGTTTTAATTTCCATTTCATAAATTACAATTACAAAATATTTGTAAAAAAAATGTTGGCTAACACATAGTATATACAAAAGAATTACTTGAAAAACGAACACATTGCACTTAAATGCCTCGTTTCCAACTTAGTTCTTTTGCTAATTTCGGTTACACAATAAATGGAGACGTAATATACCTAAAAAGTTTCTACTAACATTTCATTTTGTTTCTTTTATATGACATTATAAAAAGAGCTTGCTGGATTATTTAAAATAAAAAAATGCTTTTCGTTTCACTTTACTTTTAATGCATTTCTTTTGTGTCGTGTGTGATTGATAATTGGTAAGACATGTACTTTTTTCTTATTTAATATCTCATTACAACATACAAGTTTTACTTCGACAAAGATAGATGGAAAAGTATTTGTTATAAAAAAAAAAAATAAACGAAGACGACGAATGTTTTATTAAATTGATTGGAAAAAAAGATCAACAAAAAAAAAAAAAAAAACGTTTCATAAGTTAACTCTAAAGCTAGCAGCATTTACTTCGATGTTTCTTACCTTGTGCACGTTTTAGGTTTATCGTGTCGTTTGTTTGTTGTGCTGAAAGTGCATTCTGTTGGAGTTTATGATTTAAGACTTGTCTCGTAATCGAGAGGAACATCTCCTCGACGTTAATATTATCTTTGGCTGATGTCTCGAACAGTTCGATATCCATTTGTCGGGCAAAACGTTGAGCATCCTCAGTTATAACGACCTTTCGGTCTGGATCATCGTTTTTGTTTCCAACTAAAGAAAACAATTTTTCGTAAGAACCGAATTTTCCCCAAATATTCATGGAACTCACCTAAAACTTTGTTAACTACGTCACAATTGTTGTTAATCTCGTCCAACCATCGTCGAACATTAGCGAACGACTCGCCGTTCGTTACATCGTACACAATTATTACACCATGCGTGCCCCGGTAGTAGGTACTCGTTATCGTACGAAATCGTTCCTGACCGGCAGTGTCCCAGATTTGCAACTTTACCCGTTGTCCATCGATATAAACCGTGCGGATTTTAAAATCAACTCCAATCGTTGTGATATAGCTTCCGGAAAATGTATCATCCGAGAACCGAATTAGCAACGATGACTTTCCAACGCCTACAAACACAAGAACAAAAATATATCATTAAACTCGGCAGTCCCAAAGGCACAATTTTCTTTAAATTCCTCTCAATTAAGTAATGACATTCCTACATTTCTAGATAAAGCCCTACGCTCTGGATTTCATTATCTATTTCCTTTTGATGTTTTTTTTTTCCTGTTTTCCAATTTTTTTCTTCACTGCCCGTTTACACTCATGTTTCGAGTAACACTCCCTAAACACTTGTCATTTTGTCACTTAACCGCTTTACCACCCTGCCCAGTTTGTGCTAATTTTTTATCAGATTTTTATCCTAAAGCACAAAAATATATTTTTATTCCCCCCGAGGAGATACATAGAGATTAAAAGCAAGGAATGGCGAAGAGCAGGGGAGCTACTAACTCACATTCGAACAATGGTGTATCAGTCATCGAGCCGCACAAAATCCAATTCATTATCCCCCCTTTCAATTATAAATTAAAGTTTCATCTTCACTTACCGCTATCGCCGATTATTAGCAACTTGAACAAGTGATCGAAATTCTTGGCCATCTCCTTTGGTTTTTGATATAAAAGTTCCTTCAAAGACTGTTTCCCTTTTTCGTTTCCTTTTTGTAGATATGTTATAGGGGGAAAAAAAAAAGTGTGTGTAGAATTAAATTTTGACAAGTGACGGCTCTGACTCTAGCTCTCTCACTTGAGTGAGTTATCTAATCATATTTGTTGCGAATAGGGTTGTTCTGTTTTAGCGCAATTTGGCAAGGCAATTGGGAGGCGAGTTCCGTCGTTCTTTCTTCTTTCCTTTCACTCACACTCGTGCTGATTGAGGGTTTTTTTCAAGTATTTACCTCCTCTCGACTCTTTTTTTTTTCGGAATTTCTATTCAATTATCAAAATCACTCTGTGGACACTGGACACGAATAGGTGGTACTGCAGCACGTATGTCTTTGCGGATATGCACTGAATACTCAGTTTGGGTTTAATTAGTTAAATGCACAATCAGTTGTGAAGTATTCGAGAGAAAACATCTTCAGGGTATCCACTTATTCCGATGACAGACGGACTCGATGACAAGTGACAACGAATGACTTTGAGCTGTTGGCCCGTTTGTCTACTTAGATTTGTACTAGATTTCGGGCAGGCTAGTTCGGAAACTCGACTGGGGTTTTTCAGGAACACATTTGTTTTTGACATATTATTAGCGGTATTTATAAGCAACGATTCTGTGCATAATGCCCCTTTCCGTTTACTTCCAACACTCACCATGGAGTATTTTGTGAATGTTTAAATTGAACTCAGCTGTTTAGAGGAAAGCAATCAGGGAGATTAATATAAGCAATCTAACATCGGTCAACTTGGCCGAAAATCAAATACGGCTTTTTCGGGGTTTTTGAAACCAATAAATTATTCGAGAATATATCCAGTACTCAAGAAAACAATTAATAAAGCTTGCAATTTTTTAATAAATCAACCAAACGAGGTTTTATTCAATCACACTACACGAACGCACCCCGTCAGCATCTTCCCGCTCAGTAACAAGGCCCAAAGCAAATCAATGCCCCACTCGCTTTAAAGCCCAGGAAAATACAAACTTTGACATTTAACAACTGTCAACCAACGAATCTAGTGGACAAACATTCGAGCGGTGGCTTCGCAGTCAATTTAGAAAATTTTCAAATTCAATAACAATCCCACAATAGAATCATCATGTCCAAGATAGAACACGATCTGGCCTCTTCCAGTTGCATTATGGAGGTAACTATCGGGACCAAAGTCCTGACAATATTCCATTTGTCAACTGTAGGATATCAATTCAACCTTTCGGGTCAGACGAAAACATCTCTCTCGAGTACCAATGCATGCAATCCAATAGCTGCCATTTAAATTCCCACCATTCGAATGCTTCATGTACAGTCGACCCGAAGAAATTTTTCACTTTACCCTAATGCCTAAGACGCACTATATGTGGTCTTGCTGATAATGGGATCTTGCGCAATCCGCTCCCATGGATGTCGTGCAAACATTCTCTGATTACATTTTCTCTCTTTCAGCAAATTCAAAATCTCATCAAACCTCCGCCGCCAGAGGATGAAAATAAAAGTTCTCAAAAGCCAATTATCGTCAAGCATCCATATTATAGACGACCAGGACGTGGTCATAACCATGATTCTTGTGATGCCTGCATGGAGGGCGGTAATCTTCTGTGTTGTGATCGATGCCCGTCTAGTTTTCACCTACAGTGCCAGTGAGTAGTGTAGTAGAGTAGCCAGCTTCATATCGATTGTCACTTGTTCGGGTTTTATTTAATAAATTCATTTACAGTGACCCTCCACTGAGTGAGGAAGATATTCCAAGTGGGCAATGGCTCTGTCACAACTGCCGAATGACTGTCAAGCCACCATCATCAAAGGCAAGCTCGGTGGAACGTTCTACAAGTGTAACGAAACTGCTTGGCGCCGAGCAATCTGACCATTCTCGACCAAATACACCCGATCTGGAATCGATTCCCTTAAAGATACGCACACTTCGAAAGCGTAGCAGTAGTCGAGCGTCAATATCCAGTGAATTGAGTTCCGCTTTGATAGAGAAAAATTCAATTCTAGGACAGAAACTGCCTGCTGGAATTGCTAAGGCTCTAGATCCTAATAAGAAGCCCACTCCATTGGATGAACTCATCAAAGCAGCTAGCATCTTAAATCCCAAGCAGTTCGAATTACCGAGAGAGCTGGAACTTCATACACAATTCCCTGGCAACGATAAAGGTAGTAGCAGTAGTTATCTTAATTTTATTGGTTAATTCATATCCTCGTACAACAGTTGAACCAATCAAGAATGGAGCTAGCAAAAAGCCAGGGATCCGTCGAAATTCAAAACCCTACGAATTGGATTCACAGGGGCTTGTTCCGTTGCCAGCGAAAACGTGCTTTTACTGTCGAAAGTCTTGCAAGAAGGCACCTTTGGTATCCTGTGACTATTGTCCTCTATTTTTTCATCAAGATTGCTTAGATCCACCTATGACAGCGCTTCCCACCGGCCTGTGGATGTGCCCCAACCACGCTGAGACCTTTATTGTAAGTATATCAATTGATTCTGCAGATAGTGTATCAACAATAGGATCTATTGCAGGATTGGAACTTAGTAAATAGTATATCAGCGACAGAGAGGGTGAAGTTATGGAATAAATTTTCCATGCCATTCGACCATGAAGTGGTGAAAACTGAGTTCTTTCGTCGAATTCACACTCGCAACCCGCCCTTTCGTATTAAAGTTCCGCCCACTCGATGCGCTGAATCTATTATTATCCCGCCAATTGTGAAATACCACTACGAGAATCCTCCAAAATTGTTACCATCTCTGCGAGATGCGTATAGATGTACACAGGCGCTGCGTCGTAGGGGAATACCAGTCACATCACAGTCACTAGTATCACTGCAATCGGATGAGAATAAACAGACCGTTACCAGCTCCCTCATCGCTGATCTCGAGGCACTCCGGTGTGCTAAAGAGAAACTTCGTGAAATACAGAAGGAGAACGGCCAAACTGTCTTTTCTGACGATGACGATCGATCGGGCAGTGATGCGGACAGCAATTCTGGCGATAAGGAAAACGCCAAAGACAACAGCAACAAGTCGACGAAGAAACCCGCAAAAAGGCGAACCAAACGTGATGGCGTCGATATTGATATCAAATCTGAAGATGATGATTCCGACGATACCGACGAGTTCATGGATCCCGACGAGATAAAAAAAGAACTAGGCGTCTCGGGCGACGACATCTCAGACGTGAAAATCGACACTGAACTCAAATACCTTGATGTGGATATAATAAAAAAATTGGCCTTCCAACGACTTCAACAGGTTATCAAAGATAACCCAGACATAGTCATCCAATATCAGAATCGCACAGCAGCTAAACGTATTCGCGAGCTTATTCGCAACACTGAACGGCCACCGACTGTGTTACCCAGTCAAATACTCTGTCCCGAAGACCTCCATCGTTTATCGATCATGTTTACGGATGAAAAGCCCAATGTAGACATTGACAGCTATCAGCCGTATGTGCCAAAACTAAAAACGGACGCGGAAAAAACAAGAGAAATAGCCATTCGTCTCGAGCCACAAATTGCCAAGTCGCAAATCCGTACGCGAGCTGTTCTCACACCTCTGGGGAACATGTTGGAAGACGATGAATGGTTTGCACCAATCGATCTGAGCAAATCTGCATATATGCGTTACAGGAATTTCACCATAGGCATTGGCCATAGCGTAGATCTCAGCCTCGACCAAGTAGGCCAATGTCGGCGTGTATCACCCAAGCATGCAACCATATTTTATGATGATTTAAGTAAGCACTTTGAACTAATCAACTACTCGGAGCACGGAACCGAAGTCAACGGTCAGTTGTACACCTGCGACTTCAGAGAAATGGTCCCGACACCAGCTAAACAGTACAAAAACATCTCACTAGACGTGCACAAGAAGGTGCAAGAAATTCTTGACAAACGGAGAGGTATCAAGCGACAGCATTTTGTCATTGACAAAAACGCAAAGTAAACGTTTAATTTTGGTTTTCCTATTTTGAGCATCTTTCTATTGAGTGTTTTTTTCAGAATGGCACCACCATCACTACCTGAATGCAAATGCACAAAGTCCCCGCCATCGCCTATGATACCCGGTTGTTGGGAAGGATCAGCGATACTCACACACGGCACCCTCCTTCGCTTCGGTTGTCTATCGTTTGTGTTCTCCATACCGGATTTCGAGAAATTCAACAGTCAAGGATAAGAGACACGGACTGAAACCAATCCGAAACGCAACATTACAAGAGCCATCACGTCTACAAAAGGCTCCACCAGCAATCATCCCGCCATCCCGTACTTTCATCTATATGCGAATATCTATGAAATCTGAAAGGGACACAACAACACACTTTGTTTTGTACTTTTATTTCTCAGCATCTTCTCCAAGAGATATGTAATTAATTCAAACTAGTTGATAGAAGACTAATGGATTTCGTTTTTGTTTAATTTCAATAAATATGAGCAAAAGCTGTACATCCGGGTCGTCCGCTTCGTTGACGCTTGTTCATTTTTTTCTTGGCGGCACGGAGAGCCCGCAGCCGGATGCAACGATCTTTTTCGGTGTTTTCCGGCAGATCATCCTGCTGAGCATCTTTGTCATGGACAAACACTTGATCTTCTGAGTTTTGAGCTAAGAACAGAGCCTGTAGTATCAAGTCGGCTAGGACTGCAGCGAGTTTGTTGTAAATTGTATAATCCATGCTTTGATGTTCGTTGGGAACTTTCAAAGCCAAGTACATGTTACAGACAAGACTCTTTTGCAGACACTGGAAACTCTCCGTTTCCACATTTGCCGGTGGCAACTGACTAGCCCTCTTCGATACTTCCTTTGCAAACTTATTTACAATCGCATTCATTAGTTGATCCTCACATTGTTTCTGCAGTTTGGAAAGTGTCTCGTGATATAGGATTTGCTGTCGTTTCTTGCTCTGCTCGGTTTTTGCTTGCTTCTTGCGATATGACTGAATGAATGTTTCGAATTGCCTATGAAATGGTTGAATTGAAAGAATTGTCTAGGAACACGTGAAAGAACGAACTCACTCGGCAGTGATTGCTTTGAATTTCGAAACAATACGTTCAACTCGCTTCGATCTTCCCTCAGGGGCAAGATGGTCTTTATGGTCGACATATGTGCCTATGATACCCCGCGGTTTGGTTTGAGCCAGGTTCTCGGTGCGCTCCGTGCCGACATACGGTGTAATTGGCTTATATGCCATTTCCTGAACGTATTCATTTAGCCGCTCAAGCTGTCTAGCACGCCTCAAGTCTTCCTTATTCATATCCTCATTACCCTCTTCGCCTTTTTCCTCTTCTGCCATCGTGAATTTTTAGACACAAAAATTAGAACTGTCGACCGAAAGAAATGAAACAAATGTATGTATGTTATGGATGAATGAAACAAATGTCTACGATTATAATTTAAGACTGAAAATTATTTATTGAATTTAAGGCAAAGCCAACTGTCGGGTACGTCGAGTGTTTCGGCCGGATTCGGCGAGTAGTTTTCTTTGTACGGTATGTGCCATTTATTGTTTACATTTTGAGCGTATTTGATATATCGGATTGGTTCCTACAGGATGGACGTATGTAGTATATGAGTTTTAGGACTGAAATAACCCACCTTTACTACGATCTTCCCCAGATCGGTGGCCACAATTAATGAATACTGATGTTCCTGTTGCCATCGTTTGAAAATTGGTTTCAATTCGGGCCCCAGTAGGAAAGCATGCGACCGCATCAAATCTCTTGAGAAGAAATCAGTTGTTGGCCCACTCTTGATTGTGGCGTACAATAGAAAAGGGTCATCGTGCGATCTAGAAGGCAAATTTTGTATTAACACGTCCAGTAATAAGTAAGCGTCTAACAAGTTGTTTGTGAAGAATACATTAGCGTTCCTTCGTACATAATTCATCCCCTCCTTTGGCCACTTGTTCATGTGCTCCCTTCCTAGGACAAGGACATGTTTGTTTTGCCTTTTAAGATATTTCACGACAGATGATAACTAGAATAGAATAACGCTTAAATGAATAATATAAAGTCAATCCTGGAGTTACTTACAAGATGAACGTACACCTTTGGTGGTTTTTTAGTTCCACAGGAAAATGCCACATTGAGTCCGTCGACGACGCAGTCATAGGGTCCAGTTCGATCGACAAAACTCACAAAATCCTTCACTTCTTCGGGGGTCGACTTCTGGAAAACATCTCTTCGTACCAGCACCCTTTGCAGGAATGAACTGCTTAACGCTTCGAATTCTTCATCATTAATTGAGATATTGTGCATAAATGTACTGCAATTACTGCACTTTCCATTGGCATTTAGCGTAGCGAAGGCAATCGAGTGATTCTGTAGTTCCACAATGTTTTTTAACTCACTAACGACTGCTTTGGTTATGAGGATCTCGTGTTTACCAAGGAATTTAAACAATTTCTCTAGATTCCCCGTGAACGTATCAGGATGTTGGGAAACGGATTGGATATACGAAATATATGTCTCACATTTTGGATGTTTTCCGGCCTCGACAGCTTCCTCGAGCAATCTCCAGCCCAACTCCATTTCATTAGAGTGAAATGCTCGGCTTATTATTGCACTGTACGCGGCAACTGAGGGCGATGCCGATAGCTTAGTCATTTCAAGGAGTTCCAATGAGTTTCTCCATTTATCAGTAGCCAGCAGTCCGTGAATAAGATTCTCACAGGTAGTAGCATCGAACACTTCATAGTCCTTGCGCAGTTCGCGGCATATTTCGAAGATCTCTTCTTGATCGAATTTGGAAATCCCCTTGTCCATAAAAGCCAGGTAGTAGACCTTGAGAAGCTTCCCCAGGGTGGCAAGATTGGGTTGAATGCCTTCGTTCTTCAAAAACTCTATATAACTCTTAGCCGTCGTAAGGTCTTCTGGGTTGTTACATTGACTTATGATTAGTGCATCGACATTATGTAAATTGATTTGTTTGCTGTTGGAAACCAATTGATCTCTTAGCTTCTTCCATTCGACGAGGGAAAGGTCCTTATTGCTGTTGTGTATTTTGCTCTTGAGTTCGGATAAACCATCCTGGGGGATGGTGGGTAGGGTTGACCTTCTGTAGTTACTCGCATGTTTCGCTATGTAATTGTACCGAAGGAACGAATTGGTGGCTGACATTGAAGAGCATAGCTTCCGCGCGATTTTCAATACTTTCATTCTTGGATAAGCGGAATTGTAACCTGGTTGCCGGCTGGTTATAGCGTAAACACGTCGTTTTTGACATTTGGGTATTTTATATGTAAACACATGTGCACCCGACTTAACTGACTTTAGCGTACATCAACGTCGATATTTTAAAAAAAATTATTGCAACTGCACTACATTTTTAATCTTTACTTAGAGATGTCGTAAAAACATTTGTAAAATCATAAAATAAACATCAAAATACCGATGGCCGCAAACTAAACGATTGTGGATCGAGTGGATTCCATTTTCGCTGAACGTGTTCACTTGTCTTCCACAGCCAACTTCACACACAACTTGAATTCGAAATAAAATTGTTAAACAGCTAATCTCAGTTGTTCCTAAAATACATCTCGTCGAAGTAAATATTTGTGCTTTAAATATTATTTGCGAGTGGAAAAAATATTTTAAACACAACAATGGAATTTGATGATGCAAAAGAGAACATACAACCGCTTGCAGCTGGAAGAAATGCAAGCATTCTCCAAGCGGCACTGCACGCCGAGTCTCATCACGAGCTTCAACAACAAAGGCGGCAGTACGAGGAGGCAATTATGAATTACGATGGCGAAGATCCCCTCGAACCATGGTATGAATATATCTACTGGATAGAACAGAGTTTTCCTTCGGGTGGAAAAGAGTCTGGTCTTGAAGAGGTTCTTTTGAAATGCTTGACGAAATTCGAGAAGGACGAGCGCTACTTTCAGGACAGACGAATGATCAAATTGTACATCAAATACGTAAGTTGAATATTCATCGTTTTTCTGAGTGAATCTGATGTGTATCCCTTCAGATCGACACGCATGAGAATCCTCAAGAATGTTATCAGCAATTGTTCAATCAGGGCATTGGCACGATGGTTGCTGATTTGTATATATGTTGGGCATATTACTACGATTTAATTGGTAATTTTCGTAAAGCCGATCAGATATTTAGGCGTGGAATAGAATGTCGGGCCCAACCACTTGAGGAGCTCCAGGAAGCCCATCAGCATTTTGGATTCACAATGTCACAAAGGATTCTATACGACGACGATAATTCAAAACAGAAATATCAATCGTCCATGGAAGAGAAGAGGCACGCACTGACATCACTCCGTTCCCATCGAAAGAATGTTGGCAGTATACGCACTGGAGGTGCTGTAAAGAGCTTTGGTCCAGGAAAAGTCCAAGTAATTGTTACATTGTAGTGAAATCATACATTTTCTCTTCAGATGTCATTTTTTTGGCGTTTCAGGCAAATACGTCGAGCAGAAAATTACAATGCGGCAGCTCAAATGTGCTTGTTTACGAGGATGAAAACCAGGACCCGAATGCGATTCCGTTTTCTGAAGCAGTCCCAGAAACCTCGACATCAGTTGTGAAGACACTATTAGACAGTGCCCGAAAGCAAGAGAATGTTAAGGAACCGGGTCCTTGGAGCCGAGCTCATGACAAGAAAAAGGCCAAGCTTTTTACATCCGAATCTCGCACTCAACTAGGCTTCGAGATTCTCGAGGACGATGAGGAACAACAACCGATTAAGGGCAAGATCAATTGTGATAAACCATTTATCTATCCCGATGGGTTCGTGTCACGTAATCAGCCGCAGGAGGAATGGATTCTTCCAGTAACATTAGAAAACGAGTTGATACCACGTTCCTATCCATCGTACGACAAGTGCTCTTTGTATCCCCTGCCAAATATCGAGTTCTCGCCTGAAGAGCTCCGTGGCTATCATTGGTGCAAGAATAACAAGATTGAGAATAGTTTCACCAAGAAATATGATCGAATTTGGGCAACCAGCATCGACGCTGGTATACGCATGTATCCCAACTTTGTAAGAAAGAATCAAGTTATTCATGACGAACGTAAAGCACGCAACTTCGATCCTGCAGAGGTAAATGTGAGCGGCAAAAGCAAACTAGTGTTTGATCCCAAGCTATGCTATCCATCGGAGGAAGAAGAATATCAATTCGAAGAGGTAATGTATCGTCGCTGGAAAAGTGGCGAAAGAAAATTGCAGTACGGTGGCAATGAGACAATTGCTTTCACTGAAGAAATGGAAGAAACGATTTGTTTACCCAATGAGGCTCCTAGAAGAAAGAGCTTCTTTCCAACAAGAAAATCCATTGCGCCTCCACAAATGTTCAAACTTTCGTCACACATAAATGAAGAGGAGGAAGTAGAGGAAGAACAAGGGGAGGCTCCACGACGAAGTGTTATAATGAAAACTCCGAAAAAGAAACCGCCACCGGAGAAAGAAACAGCAAAGCAGATATACGAAGATCCGGCCGAGGACGATGCCTTCGAATTTAAAGCACCAACAGCACCATCAGTTGTCAAACAACAAAAACTAAACTTTCAAATATACGAGGAGGAAGAAAACAACTACGAAGCTAATGAAACCTGCTCCACGCACGTGTTCAATTGCTTTATTAAAGCACAATCTGTGAGTACACCAAAAGCACCCGCCAGTATATCGAAGCCATGTCTGGTTGAACGACCAGCAACTAGCTTGAATTTCTCTGAGATTGAAAACGTTCCACCCGTAATTCCACCTAATCCCACAGCAACTCTCTCGCCGCCTGAGTACAATGATGTTGGTCTTACGATGCATGGCAAACAGTTGTCCACTATTATGGAAACATCCGAACAGGCTACCGGCAATACAGCCAGCACAAAGTCATCAATTAGTTCGCCCGATTTCGAGCTCGATGCCCCGCAGTCACGAGTGCCATTGACAAACAATATTTGTACCTTAGAGACGGTCCAAGAAGCCGCGTCATTAGCGGAAAAGGATTCGGGCGAGATTTTACTTATGAAATCGTTACATCTGCAAGAGGAAATCCCTGTTATGAGGCAACACCACGAGATATCTCGATTGGAGCAAAAGGAAGACACTGTCCCAACGATGCCTGCCCTTAAAATATTCGAAGACAAGACTGAAACTATCCCGAAAATAATGTTTACAAAAACCGGCAATTTTTCACGACTCGAGGAGAACGAAGACACTTCACTATTCATCAAGCCTGTGAAATACCATGAAGACAAGACTGAGACTATCACCAAGATGGTTCTTGCGCCGAAGCGACCTATAACAAACGACATACCTCCCGACGCGGAAATGCTGGAGTTATTTGCTAAAACACCAGAAAAAGGACCAAATGTACCAATGGCGATGAATAATGTTTTTAGTTCGCCACCACAAGCATCCCAAGCCATCAACAAGTCGATCTTTACTGCGTCTGCGTTTATGAATTTCCATGACTCTCCGGATGCGAAAGTGAAGTGCAATTACAATTCACCTATTCTTAGCGCCAAGATGTCCTCATTAACTGGAGCTAAGAAGCCTACGGATTTATTTTTTATGTCAACATTCAATGAACCATTAGATGGCGAGGGTGAAAAGGATAAAAAAGTGAAGGAAAAATCGTTCCTACCAGATTTATCTATAACCTTCGAAGGTTTCAAGCGACAAACGTCTGTCAACGAACCGTTTTCGAAGGACCAAACCACTCCTCAAACTGCTTTACCCCGGCAACAATCGAAGGAAATCTCGTTTTTGTCAGATTTTCAAAAGAAAACTAACAAAGCAGACGATCATTCGTTCTCGTTTGGCTTTCCAAGTACCCCCAAAGGTCGAGAGGCGTCTTTCATGCCATCTGTATCAACTACGAAATCCGCTGTTTCGTTTATTAACCGATCATCGTCCGTAGAAAGCAAGGATAAACCGGAAGATTCCTTTATAAACTTCTTATCCACCAAGGAAATTGATAGATCGAAGAGAACCGATGAAGTGTCAACGAAGAATCCTACCAAGGGTGTCGATACATCTTTTCTGCCAAATTTATCGACATCCACATTCAAGGCTCCGATGCCATCCCTATTCAATGCATCAAACAACAATGCTGGGAAAGAGGGAAATTGTAGCATAGGAGAAACGGCGATAAAGAGGCCGTCGCATGGTTCTAAGATCCCATCTAAAATCCCCTTGAGCTCTGTGTCAGCATCAGCCCAACCATCATCAAGAATGTCTTTCCTCAGCCAACCGAGTGAACAGGCAACGGCTACAGGGCAGCAAAAACCAAGGCAAACATCAAGAGTCACTTTTTACGAAGAGGATAAAAAGGATCCTCAGAAATCCTTGATCAAAGCCAACTCAGCCGATCAGGCAGATGTGTCCAATAAACAAAAATCGATGGCACAGCCTAACCGATCGCTGTCTTTGTCCGACAACGTGAATACCATGGAGCAGAAAAGTTTGTTAACGCAAACGTCGCAATTCTCAATGTTCGAGGACTCCAATTGCCAGAGGCCGGTTCCGGACCCCAAACCAATGACTAAGTTTACAATTTTCGAAGACTCGAACTGTAGAGACAGAAAGTCGATAGCTCCAACCAACAAGAATGTCTGTTTTAACTCGAGTCTCAAGCCGGGCGATTTTTTTGAGGACAACATCCGCACAGAAACGTTTGCAACAAACTTAAGTATGATTCGAAACTCCACTTGGCTGCCGAACCACGGTCCACGACAGTCGGAAATCAAAGAACAATCCATACATATTAAGGAAGAGATGGACATATCCACGTCGCAGCGTAATAAAAGTCAAGGACTAAGCATATTCTCAACCGTTCCACAGGTCCAAGAAAAAAGCATTGATCTAATGCCACCACCACCGATGCCGATAAAGAAACCTTCCCCAGATGAATGCATCGAAATCGCCGAATCCGATGATGACAACACACCCGATGACTTGGGACGTAGTATTTACTACACCAAGACGCCAAAGACTCCACACGCTACACGGCATGCATGGAGTCCCGAGACGAACAAAAAATCTCCTGAAAACAATGTTTTCGTTCACCGCCAAGTCGATCTAGACCATACACAACAAGTAATCGATGATTACTGCGTTGCCGGAAATGTGAATCCGTTCAACCGCGAGCTGCTTAATGCATTCTTATACCAAATCGACTTTACGAACTACATTGCGAAGCTTCCCAACTGCGAAATGGTGTACAAGATAAAGCCACTGAAAAAAGACTGTACGGTAACCATAAATGGGACCTCCTTAAACGTCCTGAAACTTATCGGAGAGGGCTCATACGGCTCTGTATACTGGTATATCTCAAGTGTTAATCTTCTCTTCCTGTTACTTATGTGCTTTTTACCCTTTTTAGCGCCAAGGAACCGCAATCGGGTCAACTGTTTGCATTGAAGCAAGAGCGTCCTGCCAATTTGTGGGAATACTACATTTGCCTGGAACTACGAAGTCGACTGAACAACGACGAGATTGTAAGTACTCTGCCCTCCCTTTGAATATAGAATGCATTGCAAAAAGCCTCTCTTCGGTAGCTTTGCGGATTCATGAACGTCGAATGCGCGCTTATTGGCAACAATGCAGGCATCTTGGTTTCAAACTACTCTCGCTACGGCTCGTTGATCGCCGTTTGTAACAAAGTCAAAAAATGTACCCAAAAGAACGTCGACGAATACGTGGTGATGCATATGGCCAGCCAATTACTACGTATCATGGACCATTTACATGCCTCTAATATCATTCACGCCGATATAAAGCCAGACAACTTCCTGCTCATGGAGAAATTGGTCCCCGGGAAAAAGCAGCCCGCTATTCAACTAATTGATTTCGGCACCTCGATCGATATGGATCTGTTCAAGAAGGGTCAGACATTTACATACATTCACGAGACCGAGAGCTTCAAATGCGTCGAGATGCATGAATCACGACCGTGGACGTACCAGTTGGACCTATTCGGCTTAGCCGGTGTCATACACGTGCTGTTGTTCGGTAAATATATGGACATCGTAAAGAAACCAGCCGGATGGACTCATAAAACCCATGTGCCGCGATATTTCAACCGTCCCTTATGGGAGACCATATTCCATAGTCTGTTGAATATCGACAACTGTCATACGATGCCCAACTTGCAGGATCTACGCGCTCAGTTGGAGGAAGAAATCGCGGAAAAGGACAAGGCCGTTCGTCAAAAAATTGTCGAATTCAATCAGGTTTTGGATCTGTAGCGCTTAACTTATTTTATTCGAATACATTAATAAAGAGAAATGAGCTTAAATACAACTTTAAAATCGACTAGTAATGCGTTTTATTTAGAGATTCTTGGTTAGGGATGCTTCGACATTGTCAGTGTCTTTATCCGAAATACTGTTGAGTGATGTCTGTTGCTCAGAGTCATGCTTCTGAGTCATATGATTGTGCAAGGCCGACTTTCGGCGGAATTTCGATCCACAGATGTTACACGTTAGATCAGGATTATCTTTGTGATTATTGAAGTGGCCTTGCAGCTTTTTCTCTGACTTGAACTGCTTGTAGCATACGGCACATTGGAAAATCGTGTCGTTGTGGCATTCGGTTTTATGCGTAGATAGCATCGATTGGCTTCGAAAGCCTTTGCCGCAAACATCGCAAATCGCAGGATACTCCTTGGTATGCGTGAAAGAGTGGAACCGTAGTTCGGTTGCAGTAGCCGAAGCATGGTTACAGATGGTGCATTTGAATGTAAAGTCTTTCGTATGCCGTTTGATATGCACCTTGAGATTCGCGCGATTCGAGAATCGAGCATTGCAATGTGGGCAGGCATGTGGACGATCTTCGACATTCCAGTGGGTGACCATGTGGATTTTCACTCGCGTGAGACTGGGGAAACCCTTGCCGCATTCACTGCATTTGAATGGATCGTGGTCGTTATGTACGTCTGCTCGATGCCTAGCTAGTTTGCTCATAAATCGAAATGATGTGCCGCAATCGTGGCAGGTTTTGTCATTCTTCGTATGCATTTGCCTTAGGTGACGAATGAGGGAATATTTGGTCTTCTTCTGTAGGCTGCATATGGAGCAGTAGAAGAATCCATCACTCGATCGTAATTCTTCCATTTCGTGTGCACATTGGAGGTGGTCGAGCCAGCAGATCTGATCATTGAATTCCTTTTGGCAAATATGACAGTTATAGGAAGGGACCAGGTATTCCGATAAGTGGTTTTGATTTTTCGATTCGAGGTCATCGGAGAGAAACTTGAGACGTTGATAGTACCAAGAATGGGATTCGTACGTTACTCCTTGTCGTTTGTTTTCCAATATTCTTCGTCGTTCGGCTGAATGTTGTTGGCGGAAATATTTAATTTTCGCCATTACATCGCTCAGCGTTGCATCTGGATGTTCTGTTTTTAAAATGTCTAAAATCGCGTTAAAAGAATCGTTGCGAAGTGCTTGATTTCGAAATTCTGCGCAGTCTTTATCCCAGAGCCGCCTTTGTACTTGGTACTCCTTAATTAATCGTTCGGTTAGCTCGAGAGATAAGCTAGGCTAAAGAGAATCAAATAAATCACAAACAGAACGACTTAGGCTTAAGGGACTGCTTTACCTCTTTGGCTGGCGATGGGAATTCATCATCGTTTCCACCCACACTACCGTCATCCAACCGGAGATGGCACTGGCGCAAGTGTGCCCACAAATCCTGAGGCGAGCATGACTCTTGCGAACAAATGGGGCATAACAAGTCCGTGTAAGTCTGTCGGGGACATATAAGTTTTACTAAATTCCAATCAAGATCACTACTTACTTACACTCTCATCGATTGTCTCCTCTTCGTAGATCAGTAAGAACATTAGATGCGCAAAATACCATGGAAATGAACCTGACATATCCTCGTCTATAGTGAATTCTACTAGAAATTTAGTTTTCAACTTCTCCAAAAGGTTTCTCACATAATCCACCGATTTACTCTGTCCCGACCAGCTGTTGTATTGGGTTGTCAACAGTCTATACGTCGGTTCGATAAGGTATTCTTCTTCTTTTGCAGTTTCTTTATGCCATAAACATGGGCATTTCTTGTAAAGATCACACAACTTCACCAGAACATCATTTGGACTATCTTCCAAACCATCTTGGTTTTTCGTCTCTTCATCTAGTTCTTTGGAATTTAATGCAGCCTCCACGGGTGGTGGATCTATTAAATCGGTAGCTACCTCAATCCTAACTGCTTCGTAGGAATCAAGTGTGTCGTCTTTTATGTTTATGGTAAAATCTTCCGATCTATGCCATTTGATGTGTTCCATAAACTCACTGAGGGTCTTAAGAACCCGTATATCCTCTTTGGTACAAAACGAGCAAAACAAACAAATCTCCGTGGATGCATCATTCACGTGAATTTCACCGCACTTTGAAAAATGTGTAAAAGTATTTTGCTGCTGTTGACTATAGTGTGACGTATTCCCAATCACTTGCAGCATAGTTTGTTATTTGTTTTTCTACTTTACAGTATAAAAACACATCTGAATCGGTCTTAAACGAAGCGAATCAAATGGGAACAAAAAATTGATAAACTTCCCATTAAGTATTGGTGGAGTAGCAAATGTTTGTTTGACATTTGACGTATGGCCGCAAGGGCCAGGGATGGCATCGAACTACTCGTTCTGCAAATTCACTTCTTTTATTTAACAAATAAGACGAAACTAGTTACAAATTAATCTTGCTTGACTTTATTTAAGGGTTGAAACAAAAAAAAAAAAAAAAAGTAGAATGAAAAATGTTCTACAGTAACATAACTTAACGTAAAACAATGCATGCCATCCGTCGAAAGCATAAAAGGCTTACAACACTCGCCGATTGAAAATCAAAAGATATTTAGATTTTATTCTTAATTTATTTCTTGACTTTCTCTCTTTACAATTCGCGTCAGATATAGTGATCTTCGGCATCACCAGTTTTGACCTATGTTACTATTTTTAACGAGTGTTATTCATACTGTTCGAATCACATTGGGTAATTGTATGGGACTCGTTCGTGTTTCAGCCTTTTATGCTTTCTAAGGGATTGCTTTCGGAAGAATTTAATACCGCACACGTCGCAGCTGCATTGCGCTTGATGGCCTTCGAAATGATCCGCTAATGATTTAGGCGTTTTAAACGTCTTATCACACTCTTCGCAGGAATAAACAGTGCCACTATGCTCCTCATTCATATGCGCAGTCAGAAGGGTAACCGTGGGAAAGGCCCGTTCACAGGAACCACACATATGCGGACAAACATCTGAATGTGTCTTAATATGTTCTCGCAAGTAAGCTTTCGTCGGCATTATCTCTTGGCAAATTTCACATCGATGCTCACCTTTCGTTTTGTGTTGTCGCACGTGCACGTTGTAAGCATTGCGTTCCGAAAATTTTGCACCGCAACATTCGCACTTATGTGGCAAATCCTCTTTACACCAATGGCTGGTCGAGTGCGTTCGTAAGCTGGAACGCGTTGCAAAGCCCTCACTGCATGTCTCGCATTTGAATGGCAAAAAGTCGTTGTGAAATTTAGCTCGATGCTCGACTAACATCGATAGTAGACGGAAACCAACATTGCAATCGGTGCACTTATGAAGATTATACGTGTGCCTCGTTCGCAGATGTCGCATTAATATCTCTTTGGTTTTATTCTGCCAGCCGCATATGGCGCAATAGAAAAAGCCATCCTTGGCTTGATATTCGTCGCTAGTATGGGCAGACTGCATATGACTAAGCCACGAGGAATGATCTGTGAATGTTGAGTTGCAAATGGGGCATTTTGCATTTCTGACTTTTTTCTTAAAGTTGGCGGGTTTGCATGGAATCGCCGGCTGCGCTGGTCTATTATTCAATCGCTTTGTGACACTGTTAGCGAGGAATTTCAGTTTTTCGTAGAACCATGATCGGTTAGCTTTCGTACCAGATTTCACAGAAAGCAGTTTCCCTCTCTCGTAAATAAATTGATTTCGTAGGTGGTTGATCTTTCTGACGACATCGGTGCGATTCGATGTTGGATCGTGCTTGCGGAGGATTTTCACAAGCAAATCATATGATTGTCGTCTTAACGGGCGGGAGTAATATTCTTCGTTTTTTCTGTCCCATAATCTTGTTTGAGATCTATAGACTTCGATGAATTTCTCTACGATTTCCGTTGGAAAGTGACTTAAAGGAATCTGAAAAAAAAATACACAAATTGCATACATTTGTGAAAAACAGTTGCAACTTATCTTACATTTAGTCCATCGCCGTTTTGTGAGTCATCGGTGTTCCCGAAACTATCGTTGTTGTTTGTATCAAAGTGATTCTGACACAAGTGTTCCCATAAATCCTCGAGAGAACTGCAATCCTGCATACATACCGGACAAACAAAATCTGTAAAAACCTGCAAAAAAAACACTCAAATTATGATCAACGTTTTCAAACGAACCAAAGGCATCAATTATTGTTCTTACGCTGTTATCCAATATATCGGTTTCACTGCTCAGCAGAAAATCCAAATGCGTGAAGTACCAGGGTACGTTGTCCGCACGTTTGTTTGTCAGGTTATTCGCACCTTTGTGCTCTTCTAAGAAGCAGTCCCTAATTTGTGTAATGATACACTTCACGTATTCTATTGGTCTGTTTTGTTGGGCACACTTATTGTAGTGTGTTGTTAGTAATTTATACGCACACTCGATTGTTTCGGGACTCGTGGTAGCTGTCGTTTTACAGTGCCACAAACAAGGGCACTTTTTGAATAAATCTAATAAATCAATGAACACTTCGCCAGTGATTTCCGGAATTTCCTCCTCCGCAGTATAAACTTCATTAGTGTTTACTGCACTTGATGTTGCATTTGCTACAGGGTCTGCAGTCGGCGGGCTTAAATTATTGACATTGTATTTCACATCATTGGAAACTATTGTCTCATTCTGTGTGTCGATTTCAATCAAATTACTAATTGTGTTTAATTCGAATAATTCCTCAGGTGGTGCGATCCAGTCGGCTATATCGTCAGCCGCATCGTGACGTGGTACACTCAAATTACTTCTCGAATCGTCTTCAAGCGTCTCATATAGATCTTTTGTGGTTTCTTTTGGTGATGTAGGTGATTGGGGATATTGTATGTCATCTGATCGATGCCATCGTATGTGGTCAATAAATTCGGCGAGAGTTCGGAAGATGTTTACATCAGGATCGTCGTTCTCGACCGAACAAAAGGCGCAAAATAGATAAGCACTCGTACAATCGTCGTTGATGTGAATTTCACCGCATTTCGTTAATTTGGAAGGATGTATTTCCAATCGCGTTCCGTTCAATAATATATCTGTTCTCACTTGGGTCATATTTGTTCTGATATAGTCGGATATTTTTCATAATTTTATTTTTCAAAGTAAAACTAAGCGAAGGTATTTCAAACAGACGCGAACTTCCTCCGCATCCAATGATATGTCAAACTTTGTAATTGTAATGACGGCGATGTGATGACTGCAATTATTCGACTCTGTTCAATGAGGTTGTGTATTATAAAGTGTTATACGGGAAAGGTGAATATGTAGAAATAGGACTAATAGCTGATAGATAGATGGAAAAAATCGTTATTTTGTAAAAATAAAGTTTACAATTCATGATTAAGCTTAATTATATTTCTTTCGAAGGAGTTTGTAATGAAATATAACTTTAAAACACAGATTAATGAATAACTATCGCATAAATAGGTTTCTTTCTCCTAGGTAAGTGCAAAAAATCATTTTGATGAAAGCATTTCTATCCTTACTGGATTCGAAATCCTTGTCAATCTTACATGCAGTCGTCCTTTCCTGCGTTGTCCTTCAGTCCGGAGCGAGGTGCTAGGCGTTGGATTCGTAGACGTCTGACTAAACTGATGTCGCTGTCCAACCCTCACAGTTTGCCGTTGTACTTCTCCATTCCTAACTTTAACGTTTAAACAATTTAACTTGTTTTTGCCGACCACATTTTAAAGTCGATCTAAGTTTAGCGAATATGGAATCCACTGCTGCGAAAACAAGCAACAGAGTAACGTGGTCATGTAAAAAGCTATATGAAACGATGCTGAGTCCTGTTGTAATGTTTAACCATTCGTAAATTGTTTACTTATGTTTCATATAAGGTGTTGTGTTTCTCCACTTCCTAATTTAGTTTAACACCCTACTTGATAAAAGCGAGCATAATGCATCAACATAGTCGGAAACCATCACCGGGCTACAAATTGAATTGGGTGATTATCGTTAGACGTTTTTTGCAACCCCATATGATTTTTTTTTCCGTATGATGTCGACGACACCGTGCGGACAGAAGGTGAAAGGGAAGAGGGATAGAGGAGATGCCGATGGACATTGGTCTTACGAGGGTGGTCCGATAAGTACTTAGCCTCACCGCCAGATAGCGCCAGTATCGCAAGAGCAACTTACTATCGTGTAGTACATTCTAGTAGACGGCTACTGTCGATTTCAGCCGGATCGGACTCGTAGTTTTGTTTTGACCGCGTGTGGAAGCGGGAGTGTCCGCGGATTTTAGAAAAATGGAAAAAGAGTAATGTCGGTCGGTGATTCCATTCTTGTTTTTGGAAGGGAAATCGCGCAGCGAAATCAAAGAGCGTTTGGATGCTGTGTACGGTGACTCTTCTCCTTCGATGGCGGGCATCAAAAATTGGTGTAACGAGTTTCAACGTGGTCGCACGTCGGTTTTTGATGAGCCACGTCCAGGTGCCCCGAAAACGGCTACCACGGAGGATATAGTGACAAAAATCCACGATCTAGTATTGGCAGACCGCCAATTGAAGATGCGCGAGATAGCTGAGACAGTAGGCATTTCAAAAGATCGCGTGGGTCATATCTTACATGAAATGTTAGGCATGAGAAAGCTGTCGGCGCGATGGATGCCGCGTTTGCTCACTCCGGGCTTCAAGCGCAATCGTGAGATCACTTTAGAGCAGTGTTTGACGCTGTTTAAGCGCAATCCGAAGGAGTTCCTGCATCGTTTCGTGACAGTCGACAAAACATGGATCCACTGGTACACACCAGAGACCAAGGAACAGTCGAAACAGTGGGCTTCACCCGGCGAACGTGCTCCGAAGAAGGCGAAGACTGTCCCATCGGCCGGAAAGGTGATGGCCACCGTTTTCTGGGATTCACAAGGTGTGATCCACATCGACTACCTAGAGAAGGGCAAAACGGTCACAGGGCTGTAAAATGCCAAATTATTGGGCCGATTCGACGCCGAATTGAAGAAAAAACGACCTCACTTGGCGAAGAAAAAAGTGCTCCGGCTCACACCTCCGCACTCGCCACGGCCAAATTGGTCGAATTGTGTTAGGAACTGCTGCCCCATCCACCGTATTCTCCAGATTTGGCCCAGTGCGACTTCTTTTTGTTTCCAAACTTGAAAAAGTCACTCGCCGGCAGAAATTTCAGTCGAATGCGGAGGTCATCGCCGCCACGGAGGCCTACTTTGCAGACCTCGAGAAAACGTATTTTTCAGACGGAAGTTGGAGCATCGTTGAGTCAAGTGTATCGAGCTAAAAGGAGACTATATTGAAAAATAAATCGCCATTTCTCCAAAACTTTTGTTTTTCTTTTGTAGGCTAAGTACTTATCGGACCACCCTCGTAAATGCTTGCATATTGTACTGGGGACGGTAGACCGAATCCGGCAGGAAATTCCAAGTTCCTGTGCTTCGATTAAGGAAGGTTTCTCTATACTTAACAGTACGTCCGCAAATGGGCTTCAGATTACTCGTATATTGGTGAGCATTCCTAGAGAGACGTGTGCTGCGGGAAAATGTTGAAGGGAAGGAATGCAACTGGCTATGTATTTCTTTAGAGCATTTTTTTGTGGAAGTAACTATAAAACATGGAAAGGCGGGAAACATTCCTGCGATTTTCCGGCGAATCTAATGTTTGTGAGCTGGAGTTACCCATCAGTTTTATGGCGCGTTTAATGAGGTTTAATGAGGTCTTGAATGAACCGGATCAGACATGAGCGTTAAACTCTAATTTAGGGCGAATGAATGCCTTATGGATTGTAGCCAGATTAACTTGCATCTGTATAAGAAGCCTAGGCATTCGCAGCATCCTCGACGACACTGAATATGTGGTCGCTCCAATTAAGATTGTAAGTGACACAAATACCCAGTATGGAAAGCTTTTCGGTTTCTGAGATGCAAGTGCCATTCATGGAAAATGGCTGCGCGTTGGTGATACGCTTTAACGACAGGAGACAGCACTGTGTTTTAGAGGTATTAAATTCCACTCTATTCTAATGATGCTGTCAATATCGGAATTAAATTAGCTTAACATACGCTGCCGGGACGTAAAAGAATATGAGAAGCTAAGGGTACTGTCGTCAGCGAAAGAGTGGATTGGATTAAAAGTGACAGGCAAGAGATCATTTATAAAAATGAGAAAGAGTGTCGGAGACAAGACGGAGCCCTGGGGAACATCCCAGAATGAAATGAAGAAATGAATATCAGACCTGAATCCGTCCAAAACAACTTAAATTGAACGAGTCGGAAGGTAGTTTCTAAGCCATTAAAGACTAGAGTCATCGATCCCGAAGGGCCCTTTTTTACCTATTGGCTGCTTGGAAGACGTTGGGTGCCTTTAATTGTGTTCTTCAAGAGTTTCACTTTAAATTCATTTTCAGTATGTGTCGCATGTTCGAATCGGACACATACCGGTCACTGAAAGCGATACCTCTCGCTTGTCGTAAAAGGCGACTAAAACAAAGGTAAACAAAAATCACATCTAGGCAGAAAAGAAGAAGAAAGAAGAAGAAGAAGTCGCATCTCGGCCTGCGATGATTTTTCACTTTAAGGTACGGGCGGAACAACTGAAGGGAAGATCAAGCAACGAGAGAGCAAGCATGATCAGAGAGTAACAACCAGAGAGCAGCCACGATCAGAGAGAATCAACGAGAGAGCAATCTTAAAATGTTTATGTGTGTGTGTGTATTGTGTTGCTATCCAACCTGAAATGCACGTGGTGTTGACAAAATTTTGTTTCAAGTTTTAGATTTCTATATTTAGTTTTCTTCAGTTGAAAGTTGCGCTTGGTATTCGTACGCGTACTTTTTCGATGTAAACTAAAAGGGCCGGGTAACACCAATTAACGTTATTCCATTATTTGGGATTTTTGTGCAAATTTCAATCTGATATATGTAGGGAAGAATAACCCAAAAACTTTAGTGCGACAGGAGTAGTAGGGCTATGCCGGTTCTAGACCAGGAAATGAGTCAGAAATGAGTCATCACCGTTCAAGGTCGTTTTTTGACTTCAAGGTCGCTTTGACTTCAAGGCCGTTTTGACTTCAAGGTCGCTTTGACTTCAAGGCCGTTTTGACTTCAAGGTTTTCTGTTTTTTTGTTTATTGTTTGTTCAAGACCGAAAAAAAAAAAAATGATTTTTGATTTCCCCCCATTCATTTATCCATGACCCATAAAGTAAGTATGTATGTATGTACATATGTATGTGAACCTGGAAGCAATGTATTACCATTGAGTGTCATCATAATACCGATTTTACAGAATTTGTTTACTTGGTTCGTGCAGTCATTTGGGTCACCCAAGTGCGTAGCTTGTATAAATGACCACTCGACGTTCAAGCACAAAAGATCGGTTCGATTGGTTATGACCTCGCGCATGTGGTCGTTTGGTTCGCTTAAGTGCGTTGCTTGCATAAATGCCCTTAGCCGGGGGATGTTCGTTATACATCGAACATTAGAAAATGCTTATTCGGGGTTATAGAGTCGATCGCTTGTGCAGTGTGTTTATATGTTTATGCTATGATTTATATGACGTTTTTTTTAGTTTTAGATGGGATTGCTGTGTTCTAGACATGCGGTAACGTGTCATCTGACAGGAAGGCCGTTCATGTGTTGAGAGCTTCATCGTCGGTTGAGGGGGATTACTAGTTTGGTGTGTGTTGCTACATATGTGATTTCAAGGTCGTTTTTGAATTCAAGATGACTTCAAGGCCGTTTGACTTCATGGTCGTTTGACTTGAAGGTCGTTCAAGGTCGTTTGACTTGAGGGTCGTTTTACTTGAGGGTCGTTTGACTTGAAGGTAGTTCAAGGTCGTTTGAACTGCGTCTGACTAATCTGGTGTGTGTTGATACGAACAAAACAAATCTGTGTACGGGGTCATTGACACTTGTTACAATTCCTAAATCATTTAAGCTGTTCTAATCAGAATATCTAATTATAGAAATCAGTGTATTCTAAAAATAATCCTTGCTTTAATATAAAGCGGAACCTGAAAATAAAAATGAAAACAGATTTTTTTGTTTTTTTGTTTTTGTTTATTGTTCAAGACCGAATTATGATATAATTTACAGCATATGATAAGGCGCGAGTCCGTTATCTTTTAGTCAATATATATATATACATATATATATAAAGGAAATTAATTTTGAAGATTTTTTTGATTGTTTAATTGAAAATAACAAGATATATAATAACAAGATATATATATATATGTAAATATTTAATATACAACAATAAATATAAATGAAAGTTGTTTTTCTACATTTCTGTGTTTATAAAATTCCTTAAAATTACAGCATTTCTAAGCGCACAAAATTGATGATGGTGTTGGAGCTGGTGGTGACAGCGTGTAGTTGTTTGAAACATCTTATTTAAAGATTTCAAATTATCGCATCCGAGATTATTTAAATCAATTGCAGTCTTTTGAAGAAACTGTTCAACCCATGTCTTTTTTTCGGCTCCCTTGACGTAAACGTCACAATTTTTTAGATTTTCTTGTAGAAACTTTTTGACACTTTTAAAAGATACAGATCCATCGTCCCATGCTAAACCATGATAATTTTTCGTCAACCAATTTGCTTGTTTTTGGTATTTCATAGATAAATTTCTGAACTCATACGGCTGCTTAATTAAAAAATTTTGAAACTCCCAAGAATTAAAAGTAATAGCCAGCTCCTTTATAATGAACACATTATTATTTCCCTTAAATCCTTGAAAGTCTAAAGTGATTACTGCTTTTCCAGCCATGTCTATGTGAAGGTATGTATGTTACTGATAGAGTGATTGCTCTTCAATTGATAGAATTTATAGAGTTTCTTATTTTAAATAATTCTCTTGATTTCACCAGTAAGTGGAGTATATTTTATTATTCGATCATGTATGAGTACACAATATGCAACTGTATTAGTTGGAAGATTTTTAGATGTCTTGAATTCAATTCTTATGTCAATGGGTCCGGCTTTGATTGCCTCATTCTGATGTGATACATCAAAAACAATAATGGGGGCAATTCTCTTGAATTCATCACGTGTAAGAAGAGGTTTTGGATTTACCAAGTAATAGCCTTGTTGAAATTTTGCATACATTTCATATAAAACGCCATAACGATCACAATCAAATTTAAGATTAAGGTCATCATATGGATATGTCTCTGAGTTGAGATGTACTTTAGCATCCGTTACATCGCAATGTTTAAACTTGCCCTCAATTTGTAACGCTAATAATATAAAGCGAGGCGTTTCATTTTGTTGTGAAAGCTTAACATTCCACAAGTGATGCATTCCCTGAGTTAGAGTTGGGTTGAAATGACAATCCCAACTACGAAATGCTAATGTTATGGGCGTTTCACTTTTGATTGTTTTGAAAATATTCAGTTTCGAAGTATCAGCCAATTGTATATGAGGAACTTTCCAGGTGATATTGTTTATATTTAGCTGTACTTTTTCTTTTAAATCTGTTGAATATACAACATTTTGATTAGTCTTTGAGCGTAATAAAATCAACTCATGTTTAGAGTTTACAATAATTCGATTATAGTCTTCGGCAAAACCCATTAACGATTTAAGGGGTAGACAAAAATTAAAATGTCCGTTTGTTAAATCGATATCATCAGATTTAGACCATCCGGCATTTTTTAACATCAGACTCTCATCCTTATTGAGAGAAGCATAGTTTTTTAGTGTTGTAGTTACGCCTAAATGTCGTGTTCGATCAATTTCGAATCCATTAATTTCATAACGAATTTCATCGAATAAATATGCTGCGCAATTGTTTTTCAATTTAATATTCGATGAAACTGCCCCATTATCTAGAGTAGCAAATCCCTCAATATTAATATAGCTTTCGCTAGGTAATATAAAAATATCTTGGTTCTGAATAGATATACGAATTTCATCACTACTTTTAAATGCTTGCAAATATGGTATGTAACTATGAAATTCCTTTCTTATAATGCTTTCGTCAGAAATTGGATGTTGTACGATGTTTAGTATTTCACTCATATTTTGTTTTTTGATTTTTTTTTTTTAATTGTAAACCTATTGATTTAAGGTATTGTTTATTAGCTACCGATATTGGTACTAATCTCTCATGTGGTGTTTTAAGTCCTTTTTGTTTGACTGTTAGTAAAGTTGTGACTGGTGATGTCAGTCCTGAGATATTTTTATTGTAAATAATCATTGATCCAACGGTTTTAAATGGAGTCTGAGCGTTACTCTTTCACCACGAAAATTTATTAGGTTGCCGTTTAGATCAACAATTCGAATTGCAATCGTGCTTATTTGTTGAGTGCTGATGGGGAAATAAATAACATTTGTTGGGCTCTCATCAATTTTATACCCTGGACTGACACTCAATGAAAATTCATGGATTGTATGTGCTGGCGAATTGTTAATATATGATCCAGTTACAATATTACATTCCACACGTAAAACGTGAACTTTTGTAATATTTATTTGTTGATCTGATGTATGTTTTTGATTTGCCTCCAATATTCTTTCACTGAACCCCAGTAGTGATCCAATCGATCGTTCTTTATTAAAATAAATTTTGTCCGTACTGTTTATTTCTGTCTGAAGCGTATTATAATTTGCCTCAATAACAAGTTTTCCATTCGAATTCTTTTCTTTATATTTTCCCTGTAAGTATTCGACAATATCATCGAACTCATATGAACCGACTGGAATTTCAAAAACCAAATCGTTTATGTGAAATAAATTATTATCTATATCGACATTTGGTACAGAGTTATATGTATGAAAATCGATCAATCCGCACACATAATTCTTATTTAAATTAATTGGTGGAAAGTAATCCGCAGTAAGAAGAGATGAGTTCCCACTTAATGTGAGAGCTATTGACATGATGAAAGTCAACAATGAAATGAAACTAATTATATGTTAGAAAATTATTTTTATTGATTGATTAAATTTCATTACAAGACATCACGTTTATTAATCCAGGAGTTATGCTGGTGCGAAAATCCTAACCACTTTACAAAAACTCTGTTTCCTTTGACTTTTAAAACCTTTTCTACAAGATAAACGTCTGGATATCTAGTTTTTTGTAGTTCGCGTTCATAAAATGCACCTTTTATTGATTTACCGTCATAGTCTTTAAGAATATATGTAACCGGATTTGTATTTTGTACGGTTTTGATTTGAAAGATCTCTGTCGACCAATTGGGGGTGTATCCCTTTTCAAAAGTATGTTTATATTTACTTATTCGTACATTATTGCCAACATGGAATTTGGGCTCATTGAATATTTTCAAATGATTGTAAACAGTTTTCAATAAAGATTTTTCATTAGAAGAATTAACATTAACTGGCGCCATTTTAATTGTTCTATGTATTTTGTTGTTATAATTATCAATTAAGGTTTTGTATATGTCAACCCATCGATATGATCCCCGGTAGCTGAACTCTTTCCACATCATTCCCTTCAAAGTTCTATTAAATCGTTCAACTATTGATGCCTTTAGTACACTTTGTGTTGAATAATGCCTAATGTCATATTTTAGAGTTAAATTTTTAAATTCATTGTTAAAGAATTCCCTGCCATCATCAGTTTGTAAATTTTTTGGTTTTCGCCCCAACTTGAATATACCTTTCATAGCATTAGCCACAAGAGGAGCACTTTTATTTTTCAATGGCACTATCCAGGCAAATTTTGAAAATGTATCTATAACAGTCAGCACGTAACGATAGCCATTATTATAGCTGGAATAGTTCCCCATTTCTACAAGATCAGCCTGCCAAAGGTCATCTATTCCTTTTGTTATTACCCTCCGCCGTTTAAAAGTTTTACGAGCTTGACGGTGAAGTTCCTGCACCAATCCTCTTCTCACGTTCGTCATCGGACTGATTATGTTGTAGCCCAAATGGGGTGGGTTTTATAATCTGTTGAAATAAAATATCCTCGATTGCATGAACCTTTTCATCAATATAAAATGTATGGACTTTAAGGTTTTCTTCAACTGTTTTCTGTATACTGTTAAGTTGTTCATATATTATATCAATGTCCTGTTTGATATTAGACAATGTTTTACTGTTTTCATTTCTAAGTTTTGAATTTAGTTCATTTATACAATTATCAACAAATAATTTATTTGTGGCATCACTGCTTGCTATAGGACTACCAAGATTTTTAATACGCTTGAAACTAATATTTATATGTGCATCGCTGTCTAATTGAAAGCCTCCGACTTTTGAAATAAGTCTTCTGGAATACCTTTTGTTTTGATTGCAATAGGAGGAACGTCCAAACTTGTCAATAACCATTTTGAAATTGATCTATTTGACTTCATATTTACACAATTATATTCTCTTCGCGCAACTCTTCAATAATTGACATTATTTCATTATTATGATTTGTATGACCAGCTGATTGTGAAGCGATAAGGAGTCTTAGTCTATCTATTAACTCATTAGGATCATTCCAATATACGTAGTTGGGTTTCTTATAATTTAATCTCATTATACCGGAACCTTTATGTATGTTTGTGGTTTTTTTGTTTTTAACAAATAATTTTTTAATTATTTTAATATATTTGTATGCCTTAGTACCTTTTATTTGTTCATTAGCACTATGGTTACGTTTATGTGCATTTGTTAGTGTCAACATTTCTCTATAAGCTTGCAAATCTGCATCGTCATATTTTTTTGGAACTTTATAAAAGATCAGCTCAAAGAGTCCAGGTGTCTTAGACCAACTCCGGTTAGCAATTGAAATTTTATCATTATTCAACTCAAACGCTGTATTACCAAATTTCCATTTGTCATTAACATCTCGATAAGGTCCATATAACTTATCTAATTTGCCTGCCTTTTCCAACGTTGTAAGATCAACAAAGGGTTTTCCATCATCTGATTGTGAAAATGACATATATTCATCATTGTCATCAGCATCATCATCTTCATCCTCAACAGCAGCATCGGCATCAGCAGCATAACTACTACTGTGAAGAGTACTTGTATCATTGAAAAGTTTGCTCATACTCGATTTCAATGGAGTACTTGTTTCTATTGTACTTATATTATTTTTATTCGGATACGTGTTCGGTTGTCGTTCCTTCTTTAAAGTCTTTGTTTCTTCAACTAGTTCCTTGAGCGGCTTAGTGACAGGTTTTAATGAAGTCTCTAGATAATTTCGCGTATCAGCTTCCCCCAGTTTTATATCTCGAAATTTCTTTCTCAATATCTTTCGAGTCTTAATTATATCTTTAATTATTTTCTCATTCATATTCATATTTGAGTGAGTTGCAATCTCACAGAATACTGATTAGATGATAGTGTGTAACTCACATTTTATAGTTGTATAAAAACGTCAAAAGCTTTCCTATAACGACCACAATCAATATGGTCATCTTTGCTTATGACGAGAAATCCATTTTTATCTTGCCAGCACCTGCTACATAAATGCATAAATATTTCAAATGGCATGTCATTGGCACCCACATGATCATTGTATATATGGCGCATATTTAAATCATCTTGCTTAAACACAATGATCAAATTTGCATTGTCTCGCACCAAATGTTTTGGAATCCGCGTGTACGTCTGGCATAAGTAAAAACTGTCGATATTCTTATGTCGTCCCATACAGAAATATGATCTTATATGGTTTTGTTTCTCACATGCGACATCATCAAATATCATAATAGAATTACCTTTAGCTTTTTCCGGTGCTAAAACATGTTCGTTTTCGGTGAAAGGGAAAAATCCCATACCTTTAATTGGTCTAATTAATTCTTGTAAATATTTATATTTCGGTTGGGATGTAGATTTTGAGTATAGATAAATATTTTTAAATTTGAGTCCATTCGGACTTTCTATTAAATTGATCATTACATTAGTCTTTCCGCAATTTGATGGTCCAACAATTAGGGCTCTTATTGAATTGGGTAGCAATGAGCTGTGCTTTTTTTTACCTAAATTTCCGGTAGAGAAATCTATATTTCGTATTGATATACTCTTATGTTGTTTGATAAAATGCATTTTGACAACTGACAAGAACATATTAAAAGTGTATTCCTTTATTCAATCGCTCACAGTTTTAAGGAAGCTTTATAAGCGATAAGATAGATAATCAAAATAAAATGACAATATTATATGAAAATCGAATCAGTCGTAATAAAGCAGCCTCTGGGAGGGGACTAATTAACAAATTAATTAACTCATTACCTGTGGAAATTCATTTACCCGGATATCAATTTTGTGGGCCTGGTACTAAATTAAAAAAACGGCTTGCTAGAGGTGATCAGGGAATTAACCCATTAGATAGTGCGTGCAGACAACATGATATTATCTATTCTCAAACTAACGATATAAATAAACGACACATAGCCGATCAAGTGTTGGCCGACAAAGCTGAGGCAAGACTTAGGTCCACTAATAGTAGTATAGGTGAACGTGCAAATGCATGGTTTGTTACGAATGCAATGAAAGCAAAAGTTAAATTTGGGATGGGGATCGGAAGAAAAAAATCTCAATGTGGAAAGAATCTTTTCAATAAGACCATAAGGGCAGCAACAAAACTCTTAAATCAAAAAAAACCGGAGGATATAGAGAGTGCAATAAAAATTGCAAATAAAGTTGTAAAAAAATCGTTTAAGGGGAAAAAAAGGTTATCAATAAATGTCCCCCGAATAATACCTATACCTAAAATAGGAGGATTCTTACCTTTGATACCAATATTGACTGCTCTGGGGACCATTGGAAGCTTGTCAGCCGGTGGAGCTACTATTGCACGAGTTGTAAATGAGGCAAAAGCGGCCAAAAAACAATTAGAAGAATCGAATCGCCATAATAAAAATATGGAGGCTATCGCTCTGGGAAAAGGTTTATATCTTAAACCCTATAAGAAGGGATATGGATTATATTTGAGTCCAAATCCAAAAAACTATTAAAAATGCTACCCAAACGGGCTCTTACTGATGTTGATTTAAGGAAATTTGCAAGCGATTTACCAAATTTTAGGGGTGTTTTCATGCGTGACGCGCTCCCAAAACTTCCACTTGAAGCGGAATGTGGAATTGTCAATTTGGACATATCTACAGGGCCTGGCACACATTGGGTGGCATATAGAAAAGATAAAAATCACGTAGAATATTTTGATAGTTTTGGCAACTTGCAACCACCACAAGAAATAATTCGTTATTTAGGCAATGGCATAATGTATAATTATTCCAGGCACCAAAATTACAACTCTTTTAATTGTGGACACTTATGTTTAAAATTTCTTTACAGTATATATATATAAATAAAAACAAATTTTAATATGGTCTAAAAAAACAAAAAGTTGTTTTATTAAAAAAATTTTAACTACAGGTATTTCTTCTTTTCTCTTACATTAACAATGCGCTTTTATTTAAGTCTGGCGTACAATGACATTAGTTTTCGTATTCTTATCAACATAGAATCTAACATGACACAAAAACAAGTATCTGGCCCGACTTGGCAACTATCTGATGACCATGAACATGTTGTGAAATGACGATCATATTTTGATTTAACAATATAAATATTCTCATGTTCAGATAACCTTGAAATGCAGTTTTGAAACGTCTCCAAATGTTCATCTAGAATGTTCTCCTTGTGTAGTTGTATGAACTCCTTGAGTTCCGTCAAAGTTGCAGAAATGTTTAAGTTTGTCATCTTTAATGTGTAGAATGACAACACCTCCAAAATCCACCGTTCTTCGAAAAGGACTGACACATTTTAGCAAATCCTGAGAGCTTTAGCTTAACTGCACGATATTTCGTATGTTTCTTGCACCTCTTTATGTTTCTTGTCCCTACTTCTCCTTCAGTTGTTTGAAGATCTACTACTTTTGTTGTGCACTCATAGAACATGTTTTTTACTTTCTTCTTGAATTGATTCAAAAGTTCAATATCTTCCTCACCAATTTTGTCAAGCTTCATTGGCTTGACATTGTCTACGTCATTCATATGTTAGTGTGCCACCAATTTATATATTCATTTGGGGGAAAACTCAAACAATGTTGATGATAAATTTTCGGGAATCTCTTCTCCTCTGCGCTTGCTTAATAACAACGATCTGTAAGAAAAACTTCCAACTAACTAAAACAAGATAATGTTCGTCTTTTGCTTACCATTTTGTTTCTCTATGGCTGAAAAAAAATCAGAAAAGAAAAATTTAAAGTGAACTGACCGTCCCTTCTTAAAACGATAACAAGTGAAAGGACATACTGCAAAAATAAAAACAGTTCGGTTTTTTTTTATTATTATTAATTTTTTATTGGTTGAGCGCAAATTGTTTTTGGCTCACCTGTATTTCATTGATAATTTGGAAACTTAAATTCTTGTTACCTTCTTTCGTGGCAACAAGAAATAAATTCTGATTATTTTTGTTCAGGATGACTATCTCATCATCCTGAAACTTTTCAGCCATATGGGCTGGGAAAAAAAACTGAGTGCTTGGGAACTCTGCTAATAGCCGATTCCCAAAGCGTGTTTGGATCTTTTTTAGTTTCTCTATTTTATAATATTTATTTACTTCTACCTCTGCTATATTAATGGTTTTCTTGTTAATAAAAAAAGTGCTCGACATTTTGTTTGCATTAAAGCGCTCCAAAATGCTGTCCACACTTTCTTCAGCCTTGCGCTTTTTCGATGATGGTAACTGCTGCTGTTGTTGTGGTTGTTGCTGCTGCTGTTGTTGTGGTTGTTGCTGCTGCTGTTGTTGTGGTTGTTGCTGCTGCTGTTGTTGTTGTTGTTGATGATGATTTGGTGGTGACTGCTGCAACCATTGCTGTTGTCGCAGCTGTTCTGGTGTAGACAGCATACCACTGCCGAAAAACCCCTCCAGCACACTGTTTTTCAGATCCTCCTGTTGCTGCTGCTGCTGTTGTCGCTGCTGCTGCTGTTGTTGCTGCTGCTGCTGTACCACTTTCAGTGAATGTGGGTCCCTAAGCAGAATATTTTCTAAAATTGTAGCTCTCTCCATTTCTGCTCAGGCTTGACAAAGTACTGATGGATTTTGTCCAAAATCCTAACCTTTTTATATCCACTTCTTCTTCTTCTTCTTCTTATCTCAGTTGGGATAAATACAAAGTTATGTTATACAAACTTGCAAAGTTTAGATAGGCACGTTTTTTTTCCCCCATCCTAACTGTTGGAGTTGTAAACACAGCAGCCCCATCTAAAACTAAAAAATGTCATATAAATCATAGCATAAACATATAAATACACTGCACAAGCGATCGACTCTATAATCCTGAATAAGCATTTTCTAACTCTATAATCCTGAATAAGCATTTTCTAATGTTCGATGTATAACGAACATCCGGCTAAGGTCATTTATGCTAGCAACGCACTTAAGTGAACCAAACGACCACATGCGTGAGGTCATAACCAATCGAACCGATCTTTTGTGCTTGAACGTCGAGTGGTCATTTATGCAAGCTACGCACTTGGGTGAACCAAATAACTGCATGAACCAAGTAAACAAATTCTGTAAAATCGGTATTATGAAGACACTCAATGGTAACACATTGCTTCCTAGTTCACATACATACTTACTTTATGGGTCATGGATAAATGAATGGGGGAAGGAAACAAAAATTACTTTTGTTTTAAGTTTATTTTATTTTGTAATGACCCCACGGTAAAGTGTGGTAGCTATTTTCTATACCATATCGCTTATCATCTAAAGCACTTAGAGCTATTTTTTGTTGCACAATGCTATTTACAACATGTCCCTTAGACTTAATTAAATTCTGTGTTACAATTTTATTCTTGTTATTTTCAATTAAACAATCAAAAAAATCTTCAAAATTAATTTCCATTTTAACAACCGCTTTTTTTATGCCTTTTACCCTTTTAATTTTTTCTCTATTATTTACTTTTATTGAATACATTTTGGATCTTAAGCCTACAAAGTGTGATATTATATGTCCATTCATTTCATCCTTCATAAGACCTACAACTTTTTTATTTACTTGCGGAATTCCCCATGTATTTTCTTGATTATAGTCACTAGTATCAAACCGCCGATTGCAGTCTCTTTTAATTGTATCGTATATATTGGGGCAACGTATCTCATAAATCAAACTATCCGTATCCGTATACATAACTGTACAATTATTGCCGAATTCTGGCCTCATATAATCATAATGATATTCATATATTAGAGTTTTTGAAATATCTAAAATACATAAACCAATATAGATTGGTTTGTTGAAGTTTACTTCAGATTTTGCAAGTTCAATTGCTACCAAATTTTCATTGAACACAGTACTATTTTTAAAAAAGGGGGATGCAATTAATACTTGTGCACCATGCCTTCCCCCCCATTTTGTAACTAACTTCACATTACTATATTTTCTGACATTTTCCATACACTTACCAAAAACTGCGTTATTATATAATTTATATCTTTCAATATCGAATTTATTTGTTGCTTCAGCTCTTAATTTAGTATTTAAATCTATATACGGCTTAAGCCATGCAGATTGATCAAATTCGAGAATTCTATGAATTTTTTTTAATTTAAGTCCATGCAAAAGAGCTTGTTTTAAGTTCCTGTAATGAAGGATATATTTGACTTTGTTAGTGAGAGTGGCTAATAACTTTTTGTGCTTAGAGCCGGGTGGACATGATAGTTCTGGACAAAAGGGAATGTCACTATGAAGATCATGTAATTCTATAGGATAGTCCAAATCGACTTCAAAAATGTATCCTTTAGCTGAACTATCTGATAGGGAAGATATTTTGTCAACAGTGATATCATGAACGTTTTCAATGAATCTAAAATGCCCCGTCGGTAATAACTGACTCATTGCATAACCATACTGATTGTTTAGGTCCCAATACATGAGAAATTGTTTTTCTTTAGAAGCATCAAAATTATCCAAATACTCATTATTAGCTTCTGAATATCTTTTTGAGCATTGACTTAATCCTCCACGGATCCCTCTTTCAATAAACATAATCATATCTATATCATCAAGAAGCTCTAACTCAATTCTCGTATAATAGAGCATGGCATCCCATGTGTAACCTGGTAGGGTATAATAATGAGCTGGATCTAATTTATGGGTCTTAATAGAATTATACCGAAATTGTTCAAAGATATCAGCCAATAAAAGAACATCTGTTTTCAAATATAAATTTGAATATTCTTCTATTGTTCTAATATTTAGATTATTCCAAACTTGTTGGGCATGGAAATAATCTTCATTACTTATGGCTGCATTGTTTAATTTGTTAAAAAAGAAATGTTTTTCAGGCAAGGATTTTTCAGTAAATTTCTCAAAACTATCTAAATAATCATAGGGATATACACCCTTCCGTTTTAATAGATCCATTTGAAATTGCGTTAAACCTTGGAATTCAGACTCAAGTATTGGGAAAGTACTTAATAGGGATGATAATGAATCTAAACTGCTTCCTAAAAACCTAAAGGAGTCAATAAATCTCATATTAATTTTCGATTTGAATAACTTCTTTGAAAATGATATGTATTTCTCTTTATTTATTGGTAACACATTCACCACACCATCACCAATTCTATGAATCTCTTTGATTATGAAATGTGAATCATATCCACTAAGATTATGGAAAATTATCGGTATTGTAAATGAATCCTTATAATTCAAATTGCAAGTTGAATGTGCGGCACCTCGGTATGTGCCAGTTAAGTGGCAATGGTCACGCACCTTGACATCATTCAATGTGAAATCTTTTTCACAAATAAAACACTTTTGTGCAGATTGAAAACTCAACTGCTGTTCAGTGGAAAGTGTTCCTAATGGCATTTGAAAGGAAAGGTCTGAATCTAATAGAAATGCTAATGTTTTAAGCTCATTCATGAACCAAACTATACAATTTGGACCATGATATGAAGCATATGTTGTATAATTGGATTCAAATGAACTTTTAACATAATATCCAATAGAGCATGGAATATGCTCTTGATACTTATTACCATTCTCTACTTTCTTTAAAATGCATTCTAAATCTGCATATATTACAAGAGGTACCATTAATTTATTTCTAAAGTTCTTAAAACTTATCATCTTGTTATCTGCTTCAGGTAATCTTATTTTACAATTATTTTGGATTATGCAATCCTCCATATGTTTATTTAGTTTTTCGTTAGAATAAAAATATGAAAGACATCTATTACAAAAAAATAATTTATGATTATTTTTGGTTAATTCAGTTTGAAGAAGCCCCGAAATGTTCTTTATCCAAATGTAGTGCTGATTTAAAACAATATGATCAGAAGATTTTTCTTGTAGCAGTAGTAAATCAATATGTTTTCTCTCTTTACATACGTATTTAGAAAGTTTCAGAGAATATATATTAAGTTTTTTATCACGTTGTTCTTTATGCATGGTAAAAATATTTATTGAAATGTTATTGTTTTTTTCAAACAATACAATTTGATCTAATGACATCGGAAAGGTTATTCCATTTAAATTTAGTACATTCGTATAATGTGGATAGCTTGATAATCTATCAGCATGTACTCTACTTGGAAATAAAGCAGATACTACTGCCCATGCAAAGCATGCATTGTCATTATTTTTAACATTAATGCACGCTCTCTTATATGCAATACTTAACGGGGTTTTAATATAGGAACTACCTTGCATTGGTATATATTTACTTATATTAAATACAATATTTATAATGGATGCCAATGCCCATCCACTATCTTTTTCTTGAAACTCATCAAATTTGTTTAGTAATTGGCTTTCCAAATTTTCACATACAATATTTTCTATGATATTTTTATCACTTAAACTAATACATACATTTTTCGTACTTATATATTTCATCTCCTGTCTAATCTCCTCATTATCATCATATTTCCGGAACTCACCACAGAAAACAGCATTAATTTTTATGTTGATGTACTCGTTGATTATCTCCTGCAGTTGATTGATAATTATTGGTCTGCAATCCCTCAGAAAAAGCTTAGGATCGGCGTGTTTTAAATTGGTTATAACACCCGATCTGATTCTTTTTTTAAACGCCGAATTCGGGAGATCTTCCCACTTTAACATCTCCTCACTTGATTGTGGAACAAAGAGTTGTTTGTATGATGATAATGTACCGAGTGCTGATGTAAGATAATAATTTTGCCCGGTAAACTTAGCATCAGGTAACCAACTTTTTAAAAGTTCTATATCTTTTTCACAGTTTTTTAAATTTGCTTCAATATTCGCAGCATTATCACAATCACTATTTCTCCGCAAAAGGAAACTCAATAAATGTGATTGTTGTCTTTCAATCACTTCTTTAATTTGAGGATCCATATTATTTGTTATTACGGTATATTAAAAATGCAACAAGTTCAATGACTCCGTACACAGATTTTAATTTTTTTGTTCGTAGCAACACACACCAGATTAATCAGACGCAGATCAGAATAAAATGCAATAAGTGTCAATGACCCCGTACACAGATTTTTGTTTTTTTGTTCATAGCAACACACACCAGATTAATCAGACGCAGATCAGAATAAAATGCAACAAGTGTCAATGACCCCGTACACAGATTTTTGTTTTTTTGTTCATAGCAACACACACCAGATTAATCAGACGCAGATCAGAATAAAATGCAATAAGTGTCAATGACCCCGTACACAGATTTTTGTTTTTTTGTTCATAGCAACACACACCAGATTAATCAGACGAAGATCAGAATCAGTTCTTATAAACTCGTTCGTACATACATAGATGAGGAGCTGAAAAACGACTTTAAAGCTCAAACCTACTTATGACTGACCTTGAAATCACATATGTAGCAACACACACCAAATTATTAATCCCCCTCAACCGACCAAGAAGCTCCCAACACATGAACGGCCTTCTTGTCAGATTAGCAACCAAAAAAACGAAAAAGGCCTTTGAAACAACCCCACCCAAGCCACATGCATACACTCAGCAACCAAAAAAACCTTGAAGTCAAAACGACCTTGAAGTCAAAACGACCTTGAATTCAAAAACGACCTTGAAATCACATATGTAGCAACACACACCAAACTAGTAATCCCCCTCAACCGACGATGAAGCTCTCAACACATGAACGGCCTTCCTGTCAGATGACACGTTACCGCATGTCTAGAACACAGCAATCCCATCTAAAACTAAAAAAAAACGTCATATAAATCATAGCATAAACATATAAACACACTGCACAAGCGATCGACTCTATAACCCCGAATAAGCATTTTCTAATGTTCGATGTATAACGAACATCTCCCGGCTAAGGGCATTTATGCAAGCAACGCACTTAAGCGAACCAAACGACCACATGCGCGAGGTCATAACCAATCGAACCGATCTTTTGTGCTTGAACGTCGAGTGGTCATTTATACAAGCTACGCACTTGGGTGACCCAAATGACTGCACGAACCAAGTAAACAAATTCTGTAAAATCGGTATTATGATGACACTCACATACATACATATGTACATACATACATACTTACTTTATGGGTCATGGATAAATGAATGGGGGGAAATCAAAAATCATTTTTTTTTTTTTCGGTCTTGAACAAACAATAAACAAAAAACAGAAAACCTTGAAGTCAAAACGGCCTTGAAGTCAAAGCGACCTTGAAGTCAAAACGGCCTTGAAGTCAAAGCGGCCTTGAAGTAAAAAAAAACGGCCTTGAACGGTGATGACTCATTTCTGACTCATTTCCTGGTCTAGAACCGGCATAGCCCTACTACTGACAGGATATTAAGTTTGCGGGCTTTAGTAAAATTTTTTTTCTCTGAAGCCCACGAGCAATGCTTCCTCAAGAGTACTAAGATCATGAAGTCCAATATTATTTCCTTATGATCAGAACATGTGGAAAACCATTGCGGTGTGGCATTTTTGCATTTGGATTTTATCAAGTTTTTTATACCAACAGTTTGTGGTTGTGTGTCAAAAATATTGCTAAACACTGTAATATGTTTCTTGCTAATTTCCAAGAAAATTTGTGAAGGAGCAACGAGGTTACCAACATCTTTAAGAGAATTGTAATTTTTATGAAATATGAAAAGTTCACTAGGAACTGTTAATACTTCGTCTTCTTTTCTCAATATAGAAACACAAATATCGCAGTTAATTTTCGGTATCATTTTGTAGACGATATAAACTATGAAGTATCTTAAAGACACCAAATCGATACTAAATTCCGAACAATTCTGAAAGTCATCATTTAATACGAAATCATCAATGATTTCTATGTTAATATCTATTTCAGTGTTTTCGTTTCGACTGAGTTCTTCATTATTTGTATCAGCTAAGTCCATATTTGACTCAGCTTTTCACAGTTACTATAAGAACTCAACTGCACTATATTTGCAGACATTAAGCGTGCTAATAAAGTGTTTATATTAGCAACTGAGGGGTTAATATTATTTCCACCTTTTGTCTTAGAACCGAGAACATATTTTCGAGCTTATCTTGGTTTAATGCTCTTGTCATTAAAAAAAATATTTGGGATTTTTTTTGAAATAGCTCGTCTACTAATTGTAATACAGCGTTTAAGGTAAATTTCATTCCATCTAAAAAAAATACTTTTTTCTTTTTGTCAACAAATGAGATTTCATTGAGGTATTCAAGGAAGAATTTTATATATTCGTGTGATGGACTGTTAAGTTGAACTGCAGACTTATAACAATTCTTTGAAGATAGCGAACCACTATTTAGGCAGTCAAATATTTTGTCAATATTTCCTATGAAGCATGCCATCACCATCATCACCATCATCACTATTATCACCATCACCACCATCACCACCATTACCACCATCATCACCATCATCACCATCATCACCATCAACACCATCATCACCATCATCACCATCATCACCATCATCACCATCATCACCATCATCACCATCATCACCATCATCACCATCATCACCATCACCACCATCATCACCATCATCACCATCATAACCATCATCACCATCATCACCATCATCACTACAATCACCGTCATCGCCATCATCGCCATCATCACCATCATCACCAACATCACCATCATCACCATCATCACCATCATCACCATCATCACCATCATCACCATCATCACCATCACCACCATCATCACCATCATCACCATCATAACCATCATCACCATCTTCACCATCATCACTACAATCACCATCATCACCATCATCACCATCATCATCATAATCGAAATCATCACCATCATCACCATCATCACCATCATCACCATCATCACCATCATCACCATCATCACCGTCATCACCATCATCACCATCATCACCATCATCACCATCATCACCATCATCACCATCATCACCATCATCACCATCATCACCATCATCACCATCGTCACCATCATCACCATCATCACCATCATCACCATCATCACCATCATCACCATCATCACCATCATCACCATCATCACCATCATCACCATCATCACCATCATCACCATCATCACCATCATCACCATCATCACCATCATCACCATCATCACCATCATCACCATCATCACCATCATCACCATCATCACCATCATCACCATCATCACCATCATCACCATCATCACCATCATCACCATCATCACCATCATCACCATCATCACTATCATTATCGTCACCATAATCTCCACCGTCACCATCACCGCACTCATCACCATGATCACCATGATCACCATGATCACCATCATCACCATCATCACCATCATCACCATCATCACCATCATCACCATCATCACCATCATCACCATCATCACCATCATCACCATCATCACCATCATCACCATCATCACCATCATCACCATCATCACCATCATCACCATCATCACAATCATCACCATCACCACCATCACCACCATCACCACCATCACCACCATCACCACCATCACCACCATCACCACCATCATGATAACCATCATCACTATCATCACCATCATCACCATCATCACCATCATCACCATCATCACCATCATCACCATCATCACCATCATCACCATCATCACCATCATCACCATCATCACCATCATCACCATCATCACCATCATCACCATCATCACCATCATCACCATCATCACCATCATCACCATCATCACCATCATCACCATCATCACCATCATCACCATCATCACCATCATCACCATCATCACAATCATCACCATCACCACCATCACCATCATCACCATCATCCCCATCATCACCATCATCACCATCATCACCATCATCACCATCATCACCATCATCACCATCATCACCATCATCATCATCATCACCATCATCACCATCATCACCATCATCACCATCATAACCATCTTCACCATCATCACTACAATGACCGTCATCGCCATCATCACCATCATCACCATCATCACCATCATCACCATCATCACCATCATCACCATCATCACCATCATCACCATCATCACCATCATCACCATCATCACCATCATCATCATAATCGAAATCATCACCATCATCACCATCATCACCATCATCACCATCATCACCATCATCACCATCATCACCATCATCACCATCATCACCATCATCACCATCATCACCACCATCACCATCATCACCATCATCACCATCATCACCATCATCACCGTCATCACCATCATCACCATCATCACCATCATCACCATCATCACCATCATCACCATCGTCACCATCATCACCATCATCACCATCGTCACCATCATCACCATCATCACCATCATCACCATAATCACCGTCATCGCCATCATCACCCTCATCACCATCATCACCCTCATCACCATCATCACCCTCATCACCATCATCATCATAATCGAAATCATCATCATAATCGCCATCATCACCATCCTCACCATCATCACCACCATCACCATCATCACCATCATCACCATCATCACCATCATCACCATCATCACCATCTTCACCATCATCACCATCATCACCATCATCACCATCATCACCATCATCACAATCATCACCATCACCACCATCATCACCATCATCATCATCATCACCATCATCACCATCATCACCATCATCACCATCATAACCATCATCACCATCTTCACCATCATCACTACAATGACCGTCATCGCCATCATCACCATCATCACCATCATCACCATCATCACCATCATCACCATCATCACCATCATCACCATCATCACCATCATCATCATAATCGAAATCATCACCATCATCACCATCATCACCATCATCACCATCATCACCATCATCACCATCATCACCATCATCACCATCATCACCATCATCACCACCATCACCATCATCACCATCATCACCATCATCACCATCATCACCATCATCACCGTCATCACCATCATCACCATCATCACCATCATCTCCATCATCACCATCATCACCATCACCACCATCATCACCATCATCACCATCATAACCATCATCACCATCTTCACCATCATCACTACAATCACCGTCATCGCCATCATCACCATCATCACCAACATCACCATCATCACCATCATCACCATCATCACCATCATCACCACCATCACCATCATCACCATCATCACCATCATCACCATCATCACCGTCATCACCATCATCACCATCATCACCATCATCACCATCATCACCATCATCACCATCACCACCATCATCACCATCATCACCATCATAACCACCATCACCATCATCACCATCATCACCATCATCACCGTCATCACCATCATCACCATCATCACCATCATCACCATCATCACCATCATCACCATCGTCACCATCATCACCATCATCACCATCGTCACCATCATCACCATCATCACCATCATCACCATAATCACCGTCATCGCCATCATCACCCTCATCACCATCATCACCCTCATCACCATCATCACCCTCATCACCATCATCATCATAATCGAAATCATCATCATAATCGCCATCATCACCATCCTCACCATCATCACCACCATCACCATCATCACCATCATCACCATCATCACCATCATCACCATCATCACCATCATCACCATCATCACCATCATCACCATCATCACCATCATCACCATCATCACAATCATCACCATCACCACCATCATCACCATCATCATCATCATCACCATCATCACCATCATCACCATCATCACCATCATAACCATCATCACCATCTTCACCATCATCACTACAATGACCGTCATCGCCATCATCACCATCATCACCATCATCACCATCATCACCATCATCACCATCATCACCATCATCACCATCATCACCATCATCACCATCATCATCATAATCGAAATCATCACCATCATCACCATCATCACCATCATCACCATCATCACCATCATCACCATCATCACCATCATCACCATCATCACCATCATCACTATTATCACCATCACCACCATCACCACCATCACCACCATCATCACCATCATCACCATCATCACCATCATCACCATCAACACCATCATCACCATCATCACCATCATCACCATCATCACCATCACCACCATCATCACCATCATCACCATCATAACCATCATCACCATCTTCACCATCATCACTACAATCACCGTCATCGCCATCATCACCATCATCACCAACATCACCATCATCACCATCATCACCATCATCACCATCATCACCATCATCACCATCATCACCATCATCACCATCATCACCATCATCACCATCATCACCATCGTCACCATCATCACCATCATCACCATCATCACCATCATCACCATCATCACCATCATCACCATCATCACCATCATCACCATCATCACCATCATCACCATCATCACCATCATCACCATCATCACCATCGTCACCATCACCACCGTCATCACCATCATCACCATCATCACCATCATCACCATCATCACCATCATCACCATCATCACCGTCATCGCCATCAACACCCTCATCACCATCATCACCCTCATCACCATCATCATCATAATCGAAATCATCATCATAATCGCCATCCTCACCATCATCACCACCATCACCATCATCACCATCTTCGCCATCATCACCATCATTACCATCATCACCATCATCACCATCATCACCATCATCACCATAATCACCGTCATCGCCATCATCACCCTCATCACCATCATCACCCTCATCACCATCATCATCATAATCGAAATCATCATCATAATCGCCATCATCACCATCCTCACCATCATCACCACCATCACCACCATCACCACCATCACCACCATCACCACCATCACCACCATCACCACCATCACCACCATCACCACCATCACCACCATCATGATAACCATTATCACCATCATCACCATCGTCACCCTCATCACCATCATCACCCTCATCACCATCATCATCATAATCGAAATCATCATCATAATCGCCATCATCACCATCCTCACCATCATCACCATCATCACCACCATCACCATCATCACCATCATCACCATCTTCGCCATCATCACCATCATCACCATCATCACCATCATCACCATCATCACCATCATCACCATCACCACCATCACCACCATCATCACCATCATCACCATCATCACCATCGTCACCCTCATTACCATCCTCACCCTCATCACCATCATCATCATAATCGCCATCATCATCATAATCGCCATCATCACCATCGTCACCATCATCACCATCATCACCACCATCACCATCATCACCATCATCACCATCATCACTATCATCACCATCATCACCATCATCACCATCATCACCATCGTCACCATCATCACCATCATCACCATCATCACCATCATCACCATCATCACCATCATCACCATCATCACCATCATCACCATCATCACCATCATGATAGTGGTAGTGGTGCAATGGTAATCATCACCGACTGTTAAGCGGAAGGTCTGTAGTTCAAGTCTGACCATAGCCAAGAAAAATTCCTATACGGAAAAAAAAACCCATGCAACAGCACCAGTTGTGAATGAGAGATGATCAAGAAAATGCTGACGAAGGCATAACACTCGCAGTATAAGATCACTTCAAAATTCATACTCTGCGTGTGCATTTCCAATATAAGATCTTAATGGCATGAAATAAAGTTACTGTAAAACTACAAACAACGCGACAAATTCAGTCGAATCTCTCGAATCCCAAGACAACCACCCCCGGAGAGTAGTGAACGAACATCTTCGACACAAACCATCTGCACCCCGTCCAGGTTGTGTGACAAACATCAAAAGAGCGTAACTCTTGAACCTGCACGAATTATAAAAAAAAAAAAAAAAAAAAATCATCACCATCATCACCATCGTCACCCTCATCACCATCATCACCCTCATCACCATCATCATCATAATCGAAATCATCATCATAATCGCCATCATCACCATCCTCACCATCATCACCATCACCACCATCACCACCATCACCACCATCACCACCATCACCACCATCACCACCATCACCACCATCATGATAATCATCATCACCATCATCACCATCACCACCATCATCACCATCATCACCATCATCACCATCATCACCATCATCACCATCATCACCATCATCACCATCACCACCATCACCACCATCATGATAACCATCATCACCATCATCACCATCATCACCATCATCACCATCATCACCATCATCACCATCATCACCATCATCACCATCATCACCATCATCACCATCATCACCATCGTCACCCTCATTACCATCCTCACCCTCATCACCATCATCATCATAATCGCCATCATCATCATAATCGCCATCATCACCATCGTCACCATCATCACCATTATCACCACCATCACCATCATCACCATCATCACCATCATCACCATCATCACCATCATCACCATCATCACCATCATCACCATCGTCACCATCATCACCATCATCACCATCATCACCATCATCACCATCATCACAATCATCACCATCATCACCATCAACATCATCATCATCATCACCATCACCACACTCATCACCATCATAATCATCACCACCATCACCACCATCATGATAACCATCATCACCATCATCACCATCGTCACCCTCATCACCATCATCACCCTCATCACCATCATCATCATAATCGAAATCATCATCATAATCGCCATCATCACCATCCTCACCATCATCACCATCATCACCACCATCACCATCATCACCATCTTCGTCTTCGTCACCATCATCACCGTCATCGCCACATCATCACCATCATCACCATCATCACCATCGTCACCATCATCACCATCATCACCATCATCACCATCATCACCGTCATCACAATCATCACCACCATCACCACCATCATGATAACCATCATCACCATCATCACCATCGTCACCCTCATCACCATCATCACCCTCATCACCATCATCATCATAATCGAAATCATCATCATAATCGCCATCATCACCATCCTCACCATCATCACCATCATCACCACCATCACCATCATCACCATCTTCGTCTTCGTCACCATCATCACCGTCATCGCCACATCATCACCATCATCACCATCATCACCATCGTCACCATCATCACCATCATCACCATCAACATCATCATCATCATCACCATCACCACACTCATCACCATCATAATCATCACCACCATAACCACCATCATCACCATCGTCATCAACATCACCGCACTCATCATCAACAACACCGCACTCATCATCATCACCATCATCATCATCATCACCATCATCACCATCATCACCATCATCACCATCATCACCATCATCACCATCGTCACCCTCATCACCATCATCACCCTCATCACCATCATCATCATAATCGAAATCATCATTATAATCGCCATCATCACCATCCTCACCATCATCACCATCATCACCACCATCACCATCATCACCATCATCACCATCTTCGCCATCATCACCATCATCACCATCATCACCATCATCACCATCATCACCATCATCACCATCACCACCATCACCACCATCATCACCATCATCACCATCATCACCATCATCACCATCATCACCATCATCACCATCACCACCATCACCACCATCATCACCATCATCACCATCATCACCATCGTCACCCTCATTACCATCCTCACCCTCATCACCATCATCATCATAATCGCCATCATCATCATAATCGCCATCATCACCATCGTCACCATCATCACCATCATCACCACCATCACCATCATCACCATCTTCACCATCATAACCATCATCACCATCATCACCATCATCACCATCATCACCATCATCACCATCATCACCATCATCACCATCATCACCATCAAGGTTGATGGATCAAGGTCATTGACCTCATCAAGGTCATTGACCCCTCAAGGTCATTGACCCCTCAAGGTCATTGACCTCATCAAGGTCATTGACCCCTCAAGGTCATTGACCTCATCAAGGTCATTGACCCCTCAAGGTCATTGACCTCATCAAGGTCATTGACCCCTCAAGGTCATTGACCTCATCAAGGTCATTGACCTCATCAAGGTCATTGACCCCTCAAGGTCATTGACCTCATCAAGGTCATTGACCCCTCAAGGTCATTGACCCCTCAAGGTCATTGACCCCTCAAGGTCATTGACCCCTCAAGGTCATTGACCCCTCAAGGTCATTGACCCCTCAAGGTCATTGACCCCTCAAGGTCATTGACCTAATCAAGGTCATTGACCCCTCAAGGTCATTGACCTCATCAAGGTCATTGACCTCATCAAGGTCATTGACCTCATCAAGGTCATTGACCTCATCAAGGGGGTCAATGACCTCATCAAGGGGGTCAATGACCTTGATGAGGTCAATGACCTTGATGAGGTCAATGACCTTGATGAGGTCAATGACCTTGAGGGGTCAATGACCTTGATTAGGTCAATGACCTTGAGGGGTCAATGACATTGAGGGGTCAATGACCTTGATGAGGTCAATGACCTTGATGAGGTCAATGACCTTGATGAGGTCAATGACCTTGATGAGGTCAATGACCTTGAGGGGTCAATGACTTGATTGGGTCAATGACCTTGAGGGGTCAATGACCTTGAGGGGTCAATGACCTTGAGGGGTCAATGACCTTGATGAGGTCAATGACCTTGATGAGGCCAATGACCTTGATGAGGTCAATGACCTTGAGGGGTCAATGACCTTGATGAGGTCAATGACCTTGAGGGGTCAATGACCTTGATGAGGTCAATGACCTTGAGGGGTCAATGACCTTGATGAGGTCAATGACCTTGAGGGGTCAATGACCTTGATGAGGTCAATGACCTTGAGGGGTCAATGACCTTGAGGGGTCAATGACCTTGATGAGGTCAATGACCTTGATCCATCAACCTTGATGGTGATGATGGTGATGATGGTGATGATGGTGATGATGGTGATGATGGTGATGATGGTGATGATGGTGATGATGGTGATGATGCTGATGATGCTGATGATGGTGATGATGGTGATGATGGTGATGATGGTGACGATGGTGATGATGGTGATGATGGTGATGATGGTGATGATGGTGATGATGGTGATGATGGTGATGATGGTGACGATGGTGATGATTGTGATGATGGTGATAATGGTGATGATGGTGATGATGGTGATAATGGTGATGATGGTGATGATGGTGATGATGGTGATGATGGTGATGATGGTGATGATGGTGACGATGGTGATGATGGTGATGATGGTGATGATGGTGATGATGGTGATGAGTGCGGTGATGGTGACGGTGGAGATTATGGTGACGATAATGATAGCGATGATGGTGATGTGGTGATGATGCTGATGATGGTGATGATGGTGATGATGGTGATGATGGTGATGATGGTGACGATGGTGATGATGGTGATGATGGCGATGATGACGGTGATGATGGTGATGATGGTGAAGATGGTGATGATGGTGATGATGGTGGTGATGGTGATGATAGTGATGATGGTGACGATGGTGATGAGGGTGACGATGGTGATGATGGTGATGATGGTGATGATGGTGATGATGGTGATGATGGTGATGATGGTGATGATAGTGATGATGGTGATGATGGTGATGATGGTGATGATGGTGATGATGGTGATGATGGTGATGATGGTGATGATGCTGATGATGCTGATGATGGTGATGATGGTGATGATGGTGATGATGGTGATGATGGTGATGATGGGGATGATGGTGATGATGGTGATGATGGTGATAATGGTGATGATGGTGATGATGGTGATGATGGTGATGATGGTGATGATGGTGACGATGGTGATGATGGTGATGATGGTGATAATGGTGATCATGGTGATGAGTGCGGTGATGGTGACGGTGGAGATTATGGTGACGATAATGATAGTGATGACGGTGATGATGGTGATGATGGTGATGATGGTGAAGATGGTGATGATGGTGATGATGGTGGTGATGGTGATGATGGTGATGATGGTGACGATGGTGATGAGGGTGACGATGGTGATGATGGTGATGATGGTGATGATGGTGATGATGGTGATGATGGTGATGATGGTGATGATGGTGATGATAGTGATGATGGTGATGATGGTGATGATGGTGATGATGGTGATGATGGTGATGATGGTGATGATGGTGATGATGCTGATGATGCTGATGATGGTGATGATGGTGATGATGGTGATGATGGTGACGATGGTGATGATGGTGATGATGGTGATGATGGTGATGATGGTGATGATGGTGATGATGGTGATGATGGTGATGATGGTGACGATGGTGATGATGGTGATGATGGTGATAATGGTGATCATGGTGATGAGTGCGGTGATGGTGACGGTGGAGATTATGGTGACGATAATGATAGTGATGATGGTGATGATGGTGATGATGCTGATGATGCTGATGATGGTGATGATGGTGATGATGGTGATGATGGTGACGATGGTGACGATGGTGACGATGGTGATGATGGCGATGATGGTGATGATGGTGATGATGGTGACGATGGTGATGATGGTGATGATGGTGATAATGGTGATCATGGTGATGAGTGCGGTGATGGTGACGGTGGAGATTATGGTGACGATAATGATAGTGATGATGGTGATGATGGTGATGATGCTGATGATGCTGATGATGCTGATGATGCTGATGATGGTGATGATGGTGATGATGGTGATGATGGTGATGATGGTGATGATGGTGATGATGGTGATGATGGGGATGATGGTGACGGTAAAGATTATGGTGACGATAATGATAGTGATGATGGTGATGATGGTGATGATGGTGATGATGGTGATGATGGTGATGATGGTGATGATGGTGATGATGGTGATGATGGTGATGATGGTGATGATGATGATGATGCTGATGATGCTGATGATGCTGATGATGCTGAGGATGCTGATGATGGTGATAATGGTGATCATGGTGATGAGTGCGGTGATGGTGACGGTGGAGATTATGGTGACGATAATGATAGTGATGATGGTGATGATGGTGACGATGGTGATGATGGTGATGATGGTGATGGTGGTGATGATGGTGATGATGGTGACGATGGTGATGATGGCGATTATGATGATGATGGCGATTATGATGATGATGGTGATGAGGGTGAGGATGGTAATGAGGGTGACGATGGTGATGATGGTGATGATGGTGACGATGGTGATGATGGCGATTATGATGATGATGGTGATGATGGTGATGGTGGTGATGATGGTGATGATGGTGACGATGGTGATGATGGTGATGATGGTGATGATGGTGACTATGGTGATGATGGCGATTATGATGATGATGGCGATTATGATGATGATGGTGATGAGGGTGAGGATGGTAATGAGGGTGACGATGGTGATGATGCTGATGATGGTGATGATGGTGATAATGGTGATCATGGTGATGAGTGCGGTGATGGTGACGGTGGAGATTATGGTGACGATAATGATAGTGATGTTGGTGATGATGGTGATGATGGTGATGATGGTGATGATGGTGATGATGGTGATGATGGTGATGATGGTGATGATGGTGACGATGGTGATGATGGTGATGATGGCGATGATGGTGATGATGGTGATGATGGTGATGATGGTGATGATGGTGATGATGGTGATGATGGTGATGATGGGGATGATGCTGATGATGGTGATAATGGTGATCATGGTGATGAGTGCGGTGATGGTGACGGTGGAGATTATGGTGACGATAATGATAGTGATGATGGTGATGATGGTGACGATGGTGATGATGGTGAAAATGGTGATGGTGGTGATGACGGTGATGATGGTGACGATGGTGATGATGGCGATTATGATGATGATGGCGATTATGATGATGATGGCGATTATGATGATGATGGCGATTATGATGATGATGGCGATTATGATGATGATGGTGATGAGGGTGAGGATGGTAATGAGGGTGACGATGGTGATGATGGTGATGATGGTGAAGATGGTGATGATGGTGATGATGGCGATGATGGTGATGATGGTGATGATGGTGATGATGGTGATGATGGTGATGATGGTGATGATGGTGACGATGGTGATGATGGTGACGATGGTGATGATGGTGATGATGGTGATGATGGTGATGAGGGTGACGATGGTGATGATGGTGATGATGGTGATGATGGTGATGATGGTGATGATGGTGATGATGGCGATGATGGTGATGATGGTGATGATGGTGATGATGGTGATGATGGTGATGATGGTGATGATGGTGATGATGGTGATGATGGTGATGATGGTGATGATGGTGATGATGGTGATGATGGTGATGATGGTGATGATGGTGATGATGGTGATGATAGTGATGATGGTGATGATGGTGATGATGGTGATGATGGTGATGATGGTGATGATGGTGATGATGGTGATGATGCTGATGATGCTGATGATGGTGATGATGGTGATGATGGTGATGATGGTGACGATGGTGATGATGGTGATGATGGTGATGATGGTGATGATGGTGATGATGGTGATGATGGTGATGATGGTGATGATGGTGATGATGGTGATGATGGTGATGATGGTGATGATGGTGATGATGGTGATGATGGTGATGATGGTGATGATGGTGATGATGGTGATGATGGTGATGATGGTGATGATGGTGATGATGGTGATGATGGTGATGATGCTGATAATGCTGATGGTGGTGATGATGGTTATGATGGTGATGATGGTGATGATGGTGATGATGGTGATGATGGTGATGATGGTGATGATGGTGATGATGGTGATGATGGTGATGATGGTGATGATGGTGATGATGGTGGTGATGCTGATGATGGTGATCTTGGTGATGAGTGCGGGGATGATTATGGATTATGGTGGAGATTATGGTGATGATGGTAATGATGGTGAGGATGGTGATTATGGCGATTATGATCATGATGGTGATGATGGCGATTATGATGATGATGGTGATAATAGTTATGACGGTGGCGGTAATTGTGAAGGTAATGGTGATGAGGGCAATAGTGGTGATGATATTAATGAAGGTGACGATAATGATTTTGGCAATGATGCTGTCACTTATGATAGTGCCAACAATGACGGCGATAGATATAGATTCTATTGATGCTTATATGGTGCTGGTGATGGTCTAACTGAAGCTGGTGCGGATAGGGATTGAACATGGATGGCAATGAATCCGATGGCAATGGTGGTGACAATTCTGTTACTAATTTTAATGGTACTGGCAACTCTGTCAAGTGCGATAAAAGAGTAATATCACAGAATAAATAGTATACAGAAGTTGCATCTCATACGAAGCAAAGTTTGTTCTAGGGTTCCAATATTGGCACCCTATTGAACAGAGAGTACAAGCATGAGAACATGCAAGAGAGTATACAAAAAATTGAGAAGCTGGTGCGAGCGAAAGAGAGTAGCATGTGCGTTTTCGGTGGTTTTGTTTTTACGAGAGCAAAGCAGCTTACGATGTGTATGCAAGTGTGTGTGCGTGTGTATGCATTGATAGCTTCTTCTATCGTAAGCTTGCATGGTGTTGTATGGCTTCTCTTGTTTTCGATTGTGTGGATTGGATTCGAAATCACTTGGGAATTGTACTTTCATGCGAATGGTTGTGTTTTCCCACGATTTTGAATAGGAAAAATGGATTCTGTAGCGGCTGTTGGTAAAATTTTCCAAAAGTCCGGCATTCGATGTTGCATAAAAACATGCGGTAAATCTAGGCGATAGATATTGCAAAATCAGAAGAGAACGACCGCTTGTAATCCATTCCGCGTGTGTCTTGTCTTATTTTTAAATACCTTGTAGGATACACGAGGTGTAGCAATATATAGCCAGAAGTGGCTTGATTCACGAGGTTTTATATACATAATATGCTACGTAATCCTGATTACGGCATGGCGTAGATGAAGCACTGGTTTTGTGGATCAAAGCAATGCTTGTGCACAGGACATTGATCGCGGATGCAGGCTTCGAACAATGTGTCAAGTCTGGAGTAGAAAGGGGCTCCTCGCAAGGTGGCGTCTTGTCTCCGTTGTTATGGTGCATAGTGGTCGACTCTCCGCTTCATGCTCTCAATGCCTCTGGAATCTATGCCCAGGCTTATGCGGATGATGTTACTGTTCTCTCTGCCGGCTCATGTTTAGCGACTGTTTGTCTCAAAGCGCAGGCGGCGCTAGATGTGATCGAGGACTGCTGTACTAGTAATGGGCTGTCGGTTAAGACTGATGTCGTTCTCTTCACGAGAAGGAGGAAAAATACTGGCATTACTCAGCTAGTGCTAAAAGGCATTCCCATCCCGATATCCAAGGAAGCTAAGTACCCGGGAGTCATCTTAGATAGCAAGCTTCTTTGGTCAAAGCATTTTGAGTCCAGAACTACCAAAGCGCTGTCAGCTTTTGGCAATGCAGGCGGGCGTCTGGGTCATATGGGGGGGCTTGTTGCTGTTCGCGAGTGTATGCGACGTGTGTTGCCCGGGGATTTGTTTCTTACGTGGGTATCATCGATCGGTAATTGATATATAAAAAAATATGCTTAACTTTTATCTTTAACCAGTTAACGGGGGCGTGTGTTGACGGACGGGGAAGCGGAGGGTGAAGGAGAGGGGGGGGAATCGGAAGGAATTGGGGATATTCCGGGCGAACAACAGAGGCCGGGATAAACGAAGGGAAACAACGATGATTATGATGACGACTCATTGTCTTTTTTGTCGTTTTTGACACTGTGACCCGTCAGTTGTATGTGGACCTGGAAAAAAGCAGCAGAAAAAAGGAATGAGGGATGTAACCACACATGGATGGGTGTGAAGGTACCTTAAGTTCATCGATGCTGGCGAAGAGTTCTTGACATTCGGCACATTTGTATTGGGAAGACTCGTTTGGGTGCTTCTTTGTTATGTGAGAGTTCAGCGTGTGGGGCGAGGAGAACGCCTTCGAGCAGTTGCTACATGATAATGATTTCTGTGAGTGAAAAAGAACATGAGCAGGTACTCTAAAGGGGATTCGTAGTTGTTTACCAATTGATGGGTTTGTCGATGCCGGTATAGAATGGTTTTCGACTTGAACTGCTTGTGGCATATGCTGCTCGTAGGTATCTTCTCGGCTGTCTGAAATTGTGGATACAATCGTGCACTGCCGAGATGGAAATTAGTGGATTTTTCATTCATTAATGTACCTCATGCGTCTTCATGTGCATTCGAAGCATCCCTGGACCCTTAAAGCTACGATTTCTCGCATTGCGGCTGCTTTTTACAATTTCCCTACGGGGAAAATGGATAATCAAATAATGCACGTTTGTATACACCTTTTGGAGATACCTTGATCCAATTCGAGTGTGATTTCATGTGACTTTATAGCCATTTCATCTGTTTAAACTCCTTTTCGACACAGATTGCATATATATCGACCCGGCGATGGACAACTAGTTTGTGAGCTGATGAACTCTGTAACAGAAACACGACAAAAATTAGTCATCCCAAACGACTTTTCGTAACTGTCCGATTCTTCGGACATTTCGACGGTATACGCTGTGCCCGCATCTGGAATCATACAATCTTCATGCTCGTCCTCGATCATTTCCTCTTTGTCCTGAATATCGATGATATCCTCTGTTATCTCCATGTCATCGTGCGTCGTCACGTCAGTAACATCTTCGAAATACTCGGCATCCATCTCGAACGATTATCTCGCATTGGCCATCATCACCGTCTGCATGTTGGAACTGTACCAACTGTGCCGGCTGACCATTCTGCTGTATCATCTGTACCGTATTGCCCGTTTGAATTAATTGACCAAATTGTCCGGTATTGACAATCTGAGCCATTTGCGTCCCGGGATGTGCAACTATCTGTGCCGTACTGATCACTTGCCCATTCGACAGCGCTATCTGTTGGGGTAAGGCGGCTGTTTGCACGGTACGTGGCTGAATCGTTTGCACTTTTTTGCACCGTTTTTGTTGATTCCTTCTGTGTTTGTTGCTGCTGGTTTTGTTGTTGCTGCTGCTGTTGCTTGCGCGGGATGATCGTCGGAGTGGGCGAAGGTGGTTGGGTTTTGATCTCAACCACCGGTTCCTCTTCCACCAAACTCCAAAGAGCTGTCTACCTCAGCTGCTTGTCTTAGATGATATGATGAACATACGAGTATATATCAGAGGGTGCGCACTGAAAGCCATGTCTTACCTAAAGAGAAATGGTCTTTGGTACAACTCTCATCGGAGTGAAAGTGTACTTGCGCGAGATATATCCTACGACCCCTGTCTCATGGATATGCCTTCTGACGCAATGACATCTGCAATCCTACTGCGCTGTAATTTCACAGTCACATTTCCATGGCGTCAGGATTGGCTTTGGCAAGACACTGAACCTGGAATGGACTGTCTTCGCATTTTACAGATGGCTCCCGGACTAGGCAGGGTGGGAAGACTAAATTCACTTAGGCTTGTATGGGTCCCAGGTCACTCTGAGATCCCAGAAAACGAGATCTCCGATGAACTCGCTGGAAGGGGCTCAGAGAAGAGTTTCTCAGGACCTGAATCCGCCTTAGGTCTACCTGTTTCCACGGTCAAATTCGACATCAACGACTGGGTCTTTAATACACACAGTCGTAGATTGAGGGAATATCCAGGATGCAGGATGACTAAAGCGCGTACGCCCTGATGTCCGCAAGAAGTCCGCAACATTCTTCTTATCCTTAAGGAAAAATGATTGCGCATAACACTTAGGGGCGTCATTACGGGCCATTACACTTTTGCCAAGCATCTCTACGTGCTTGGCATCAGTGAGACGCCTACCTGTGCTGCGTGTTGCGAGGAGGATGACACAGCAGAACATTTTCTCTGCGACTATCCTGCCTACGCTCACGCACTAGCTCTACATCACTGAAGTCCCTCTTCACTTTTCTCCGGGCAACGGAGAAAATACTATAAAGGCAAGGTGTCTGTCTGGTAGTACAATAGACCAATGGAACAAAATTGAGAGAACTCTCTGAATCAACATTTCATAGTATCAACGAGCGTTGAGCAATATAATATAATAAGAGAGCAATTCTTAAAGATGTTTTCATCAAAAAACAAAGTTATCTTTTTAGTGCAATTGAAATCTCAAAACGTTAATGCTCCATTCATTACTAAGGTTTCACAAAAAAAAACCAAAAGTCCTCGAACATATTCAGTCTGAAGGGGCAACAACTACGACCTTGTATAACACTTTTCATTCTGACATTTCTACGTTGAGCCCTTACCCATACGTCACTTGTGGTTTGTTTCCAACAATTTGTCTCGTATTTTGGTTTGAACAACAAGTGAAATAAGAAAGCATAAACATCAATAAACATAAGAAAACATGACCAGTACGGTCATATCATTACCTGCGGAGTACAATCCGTCAATTGTCGATATTCATTGTGGAGAACTCTACTGTTCGGAGAATTTTGAAAATTTCTTAATAAGCTGCGCGACTTGTACAACCGAATTCAATCTGCTGAGCTACAACTTGTTTATAAAACATGTGAAACAATGTTTGTCCATCGATCACTTAAATGATAGTAATCAAGTTCCCGAGGCGAACCGATTATCGAATGATACAAAAGACATAGAAAGTTATCAGCATACGCTACAAAATTTGAAAGTTGAAACAATTGAGGAAAGAGTGCCATGGCACTCGCAAGAAGATGAACCGGTCCAATCTGACTATCTGGATGAGGACGATCTACCCATCGACAAGTTGTTGCAGCGTAAAATAATCGAAGGAATTATTGATGAATACAAGAAGTACCCAGGCTTATGGGATATCGGTCATCCTAATATCGGCGACTCATTGTACAGAAAACAACAATATGAACGACTGACGAAGAACATCAATGCAAGATTACAATTAAAAATGAGTGTGAAGCAGCTGCGCAGGCAAATCGTCAAGCTCAGGATGGAATACAAGCGAGAGCTTGAAAGAAAAAAAGCATTCGAGGCTGACATGATATTTATTCCTAAACTCTGGTTCTTCGACAGACTTTCCTTCATCGAACATGCAAACGAAGACTTCGAGGTATGTTCTCTAATGTTTCATTTGATTTTCTTATTATAGTTAATTTGAAACACAGGTGGAACCAGGATATTGCGGCCAGATAGACTCAGAGGGCTTCCCTTTAATCGAGACCTCAGACGATGATGTAAGTTATTTGCTCCTTCTTTTCCATCCGTTTTCTACATACCTATGAATGCTGTTAGTCTCCAGATTGCTTAAATGATGACCTCATACCAAAGGAACAAAGGGACGGACGTACTCGTAACAAAGTACTATCCTCACGAAGGGTCATATCAGAACTGATAGCACAATATAAAAAGTATCCTCTGCTCTGGGACCAAACATTGCCCCTTTATAACAATGCGTATGTCCGTAAGGATGCCATTCACAAAATCAGGGTGCACATAAACAATATGTTTAACAAGAGCATAACTGACAGCGAAGTGAAACGACAGATTGAAAACCTTCGAACCGGGTACAGGCGGGCGCAGCGGAAGAAGCACAATGAGAATCATCAAGTTATTTTGTGGTACTACGACTTGTTATCGTTTATTGATAACAAATCCAATGCTTGTGAGGTAAATCTATCAAATGATTCGAAAAACTTAATCGTCATATCCTTTCCAGGTGCCAGAAGAGGTGTCGATCGACATCAAAACAGAGTATGATGACACGATATCAGAAATGAATATATCCACAGATCCGCTCACTCACCTAGAGGAAAATAAGTCGGAAAATCTCTGGGTAAGTGTCTATTAGAGCTGTGTCCTTGCCGTTTAATAACTGCAAAATATTACAGTCACTCGACGAAACCGAGACTGATAAACCCGACGAAGATGAAAGTCAAACTCAACCTTCGGATAGCAGACTTGAAAATGACTTAGAAATAATTCGGCAACTTATCAGCGAATATAAGCGCCATCCATGCCTGTGGGACGCGAAACTCTACAAGATAACCAGTCGCTTGGATCGAAAACAAGCATTCGAAGCCATCTCAAGTACTATGCGAGCTACATTCAACATGAACTTTAACAGCTCTGACATTCAACACAAAATCATGAAACTTCGTAGTTGCTATCGACGGGTGCTTCGCAAGAAGGAACTCTTCGAAAATGACCATGCGAATGCGAAACGAAAGTTTTATCCTCATCTTTGGTACTTTGAAGAATTGTCATTCATCGGAGCAAACGAAAGTGATTTCTCAGTAAGTCGAGCTTCGAGACGATGTGCTAGAATTCAAAACACCCAATCGGAAGAGATAGAAACAGACAAAAAGCATTTGGATGACGGCAGCAACTCAGACAAGGATTACGAGATGGACGACAATTCAAGTAGTTCAGAATCCGATGATTTTGAGTCGGGAAATGAAACCTCGGGCAAAATCGACAGAGTATGATTCGCAATAGCCACATGCCTATTACATTGTACCAACTTATTCTTCATTTCAGAAACCCCTCACGACGAACAAGGAGCTGTTAAAGTTCGTCATCGAAGAGTATAAGAAAAGACCAGCCCTTTGGGCCTCACAGTATTATAACAACAACAACAAGAAACGACGGAAAGCATACACGACCCTGGCGAAAACTATCAACAATAAATTCAACACTAGTCTAACGCCGATAAGCCTCCGTCGCGAGATCGCCAACATGCGAAGCACATACAAAAGAATCTCACGTAGAAAGGGCAGTGATCCCAATTTCAAAACAAGAATCTGGTATCTGGACTTACTGTCATTTATAGAGTCGAAACCCGAAGATTTGCAGGAAAGTTTGAATGCCTACGCCACTTCAGACGACTCGGATGGGCACTCGGATTGCTCAGACATCAGACACGATACTACTGAGGAGGATGTATGACTCAATTTCATAATACCTAACGTAAAATGTACTCTAATATTCCATTTGCCTTACAGAATTGCCGAAGGAAAAACCGGATGCAAAGTGTAAGTTCTTTGATTCCCCTTCGATCCTATTTTAACCTTATTTATTGTGTGCAGAAAAAAAACGTCTTCAAAATCATAGAACTATACAAGTCCGCCCCGATACTATGGGACAAGAACCATTGCCAGTACACCTTGCGCACGGAGAGAAGAAAAACGATTAAGAACATCATCACAACGCTAGCCGAACAGCACAACTGTCATCTTACAATCGAGGAGTTTCGCTACCAAATACGCTCGCTCAAGACTTCCTACTTCCGAGCCTTACGCTACAACACTACTGAGGAAATTGCCGAGTCTTCAGTTAAGTACTCGTCAAAGCCGTTCTTTTTCGACGAAATGTCCTTTTTAGAACCATTGGCAAACAAAACCCCAATCACTGCACCGAAACTTCAAATTAACACTAAATCAATGCCTTCAGAGCAATTTGCATTCCTCGTCGAAAACAAACCTCTGATGATGGACTTCATAGAATTATACAAATCATCCGGCTGTTTGTGGAACCTAAAGCATAAGGATAAGGAAAATCCCCAAGCTCACGAGGAAGCCTACTTGAAGATAATAAAGATGTTCTCACAGCACAACATCATTCTCACCAAAGAGAAGGTCATTTCTGCAATTAGTTTCCTCCATTCGACTGTGGTGAATACCCAAAAAGCATTTAAACACTACGACACGAATAATTCACGTGACACTCCCGTTTGGTTTTATGACCATTTACAATTCCTCGGGAAGATCTCCCGTATCAAGGCAAAATACTGCACACACTGCAATCAAAACTTCCGAACACTGAGCGCGTATGAAAAGCACAAAATCGAAATCGCCGGTGACTATCCGTACAAGTGTTCGGTGTGCGATGCTGGCTTTGTGTCTCGACACAAATATGCCTATCATCTCATCACTCACAAGGAGCCACATAAATGCGATTTATGCGACTTTAGCGCGTTCGATAAACACAACTTTAACGTGCATATGCGACGGCATAAAGGCATCCACGCGCACAAGTGTCAAATGTGTGAAAAAGGCTTCGTAACTTCGAGTGAGCTTCAGCGGCATATGCGGACCCATACCGGCGAAAAACCTTTCATTTGCCATATATGCGGTAAGGCATCCCCGGCTAATTCAGAGTTTCGTCGGCATATGAAAAGGCATCGAAATCAGCGTGATCACAAGTGTGATACTTGTGGGAGTGCTTTCTATACGATGAAAACACTGCGCGATCATATGGCCACGCATTCCACTGTTCGCACGCACGTGTGTGAGGTGTGCGGAGCTACTTTCAAACAACGGAAAACAATGCTGCAGCATAAGGCGTTGCATTTGGAGAAGAAACACAAATGCAAGATCTGCGGGAAAGATTTTGCTCAAAAGGCTGGTGTTTATTCCCACATGAAATCCCATGGCCTGCTTACTTCGGCCAGTTAAGAAGGCCTTTATTAAGCAGATTTTTATGTTATTGTATATTGAGTTAATAAAATGTATGTTAAATCAGATTTGTTTATGATTCTTACATTCGCTGGGGCCGGCACTTAGAAGTAACCAAACTGAGGGTGCTCACCACTAAGACCAAGATACCTCCGTTCGAATTTTCACGGCTAATCAACCAGACTTTATAACTATCGTCGCCCTCGATATTTCAAAATCATTTGACAGAGTTTTTGGCATCAGGCTCTTTTGTCGAAGATGCGTGCTTATGGTATCGATGAGTCTATTCTTCCTAATTACAATAAGTATCCCAAAGTTTCCCCAGCATCTTACCATAACTAGAGTTTTAAAACAAATCTCTTTCCAACTTTTACACAATCATCCATTTCTCATCTTTATCCGTCTCCGCCGGTACCCCAACATCAACGATTTTCGTTTAATCTAACTCCAACAACTATCCCCACGCTACCATCCCAATCACCTGCCCCGAATTCGTTTCCTAACTTTGACCTCACCTCCGGAGCCAAATATCTTAATTTCCGTAGCTCCCATATACTTAACCCCTCAAAATCCTATCCCCCCAACACCTCCAACCCAAATCCCACCCTTTCACCCAACTCTTCGTCTGTCACAATACCAACAACTTCTGCCAAATTTACCCAATCCTCTGCCACCCCTCAATCTTTTGTTGATCCTCTTTTGCCCCCTATCATACATTTTTCAATATCTCGCCCCAAAAAGTGTCAAAGGATCTTGATACCTTCCGTCAATACATTCATTCAAAAGGTATATCGCACAGAATGTATGAGGTCTTCTTTAAAAAACCCAAGTTGACTTCCAACAGTCACATGCTCTACCCTTTAAAAAATTTGCTCTGACCGAAACAAATCTGATCCCCAGCATAAATAACCTCGAACTGGTCGCATCAAATTTTAATGTTTATCGCGATGACGAGCTCAGCCGACCCCCTTGTCGAGGCGTTCTACTAGCCGTCCTTAATACAACTGACTCTTCTCTTATTGCAATATCATCCTCCTCACTTCTCGACTTTGTTTCAATTAAGGTTGTTCTACTCCAGAAGACATTATACATCATTTGTTTCTACATCTTGCCCTCACAACCTATTGAATCCTATCAACTCGCAATTAACACAATTGACCAAATAATTGATTTAAGAGACCCTCCGGATGAAATCCTTCTTTTTGGTGACTTCAACCTTCCTCATATTAAATGGACCCAGTCAGACGATCAATGGTTTAAATTGCCACCAATCCCACTACTGCCAAAGAATGTCTCTTCTTGAATCGCCTAGCAGATTCTAATCTTAGCCAAGTAAGTGGCGTCCTCGACCTCATATTCACAACCGATCCCCTCAACTCTTCTGTTTCACTTTGTCCCCTTTCTCTTTCAACCATCGATAACTTCCATCCTCCCCTCCTCCTTTCCTTTTTACATGAACTCCCTACAGTTCTGGCCTCTCACGATTTCCACAAAGCAAACTTTTCCTAATCAATGAATGCCTTAAAAAGGTCCCTCTCAATTTTGATAACTTAACCGTAAATGATGCAATATCCATATTCTCCAGTGAAATATTTAATTCCATCTCTCTTTACGTTCCCATTTCACAACGCAAAACTGTGTCCACTTCGTTCTCCAAGAAACAAAAGAATTAAGCAGTGGACAATCTTCCTTCGTACTGATCCCCATGACTAATGACTTTTCTAACTACCTGGACAGCTATCTCCACTTTACCGCCCTTCACAACTCCCTCTACCTACGCTATTCAATTGAAACGCAAGCCAATCTTATAAACGATCCAAAGTCCTTCTTTAAGTTTCTTAATTACAAAAGAAAATCTGATGGCTATCCTACCTCTCTCTCCTTAGATGATCAAACCTCGAATGACCCCAACATTATCGCCAATTTTTCGACGACTCCTTTGTTCCAGACCTCTCTTACTTCGATTATTTACCGAATTTTTCCCTTGGACCATTTCTTCCTCGCACAGTCGATTCTCTTGTCATCGAAAACAAATGAAATCAACTTAATGAAGAATTCACTCCAGGAGCTGACGGTCTCCCTGTCATATTTATTAAAAAAATGCTCCTCAACTCTCTCTCTTCCTCTCTCGAAAATCTTCAGTCTATCCCTATCCCTAGACGAATTTGTGTCCTTTACCCTATCAGCCTTAGAGAACGGCAAAGAAGTCGACGTTATTTCAACCGATTTCAGTAATGTAATGGAGGGGGAGTGGTCGGGGTACGCTTAGCCCTTGTAACACAACCCCTCTGGTACAACGCAGCTTTGCTTTACTCTCCGCCGCGAGTTGTGCTGTCCGAAGACCGCAGCAGCCGCTGAACGAGCAGTCAAGCAAAAGAAAAAATAGGTCCAAAAGGACGGAGTGGAGCCGAAAGAAATGAAACAATTTGGCTTTGTAAATAATATTAATCAATTTTAATTTTATTAAATCAAGAGGAATCAATTAACATTGAAAAAGAAATGGATTAGACCTAATCAAAATTAGGCGCTCTTACTCAAGCGTGTTAAGGTATTCTATTGGCGGTGGAGAACCCGACCGTCGAATGGAATAACTAAACTCACTCGAATAACCAAAAAAGCTTTCGCTTATGCCCAAGTGTAGCACTTTTCTAGACAGTGGAATTGACCCGACTGATCGTTGCGAAGTGCTAAACCTGAGTGATTCTACACTGGCATAAGCTCGGCTTTTATACAGTCCTGTGGTGTTTACATTTGCGAGTGCATCCCGTTGCTTTTAATTTTTAGGGTTGCCAGGTTACATTTTCCAGAAATAAATTTTATAATATTAAAAGAAATAAATTTGTAAAAGAATAAAGTACATAATGGAATTACAATTCAATATCAATAATTATAAATATCAGTAAATAAATATAAATTCACAAATATAAAACATGATTTCAGGATAATAAAAATACATAGTGTTACAGTAAAGCTTTCGATAAAATCTCCCACAGACTGATACTTTTCAAATTGTCCTCCCTTTGCTTCGACCCCATTTCTTTGAAGTGGATATCTTCTTACCTGGAAAATCGCTCTTACAGTGTTCGCCTTAGGTCTGCCTTCCCTAACCCCTTTTTAGCTTCCCCCGGCGTCCCCCAAGGCAGCCACTTAGGTCCACTTCTCTTCGTTCTTACCACAAACGATATTGAAATGGTGATCAAACATCTCATCTATGCCGACGACACCAAGTTCTTCAAGACCATTTCCTCCAGTCATGACTCTTCCCTTATTCAATCTGATCTCAATAGTTTTTCCATCTGGTGTTCCAAAAATTGCTTAGAGCTTAATCTTTCCAAATGCCAATCAATTACCTTTTCACGTTAACGACTCAAACCTCCTCCTCTCTCTACTTCCTCAATAATCAACCCATCTCCACGGTTCAAGTCATTCGCGATTTTGGCATATTATGTGACCAGGAACAAAATTTTCGCGCACACATCGATGAGATAATCCTTAAAGCTAATTCTGCACTCGGTTTCGTGAAACGATGGTCTAAAGAATTCTCGGACCCTTACGTTACCCGATCTCTTTACATAACCTTTGTCCGGCCCCTTCTTGAATACGCCTCTCAAGTGTGGTCTCCTTACCAACAAACCCACATTTCTAGAATCGAGAGCGTCCAACGCCGATTCCTACGTTTTGCTCTTCGAGGTCTCCCCTGGGGCAATCCTTTGATTTTACCACCCTACCATGACCGTCTTAAACTAATCAACATGAACACGTTGGAGAAAAGAAGAACTGTATCTCACATTCTTTTCATCCATCGACTCCTTTCAGGTACCATTGACTGCGCGACCCTCTACAACTTTGTCTCTATCAACACTAACCCCCGCAATATACGAAATCCCCGTCTCTCCTATCCACCCATACACCGTCCTGCTTATGGCTCCAATGAACTCATTTCTCGCATGCTGGGAATCAATTCGATTCCTCACTTCGATTTCAACCTCCACTCCTTGCCTAAAAATCCGCCTCTTTAATCGCCCCTTGCATTCCTCTCCTTCAAGAATTTAACATGTCTCGCCCGGAAAGCTTATCAGTTCACCCTTAAGCCTGTCTTCGGACGCACAGTCAAATTCAGAGACTCGTTTTTTAACCGAACCACACGAATGTGGAATGCTCTTCCCAGTTCAACTTGTCCCACTTATTACAATCCACAAACATTTAAAACCAATGTGCACCGGCACCCGCTTTCCCTCTCTCCGTGCTATGGCTTGACTTTTTGGCATTAAAACAAAACGCCAAATACTTAGACGCATTTTAGACCCGCAGCCAAGAGGAATTCTCATAAAGAAAACTAGGTAAGGCCGCTAACGAGACTTTCCTTGCTTGTGCAGATATCCCGCGAATCCCTTAAGCTCGATAACGGGCTTACCGAGATCTTCATTCAGGCAGGACCTGCAATGCGGTTTCTTTAAAGTCATCCTTGAACTCGAACGCCAATGCGAAAGGCATGTTCTATTACAAGTCTGCAATTGATATTGTCTTAATTGGACGAATCAAGCTTTGATGCAGAAGCCCCTTAAGTCGGGACTAGACTAAATGGGGGTGGTCGTGGTGCAATGGTAATCATCACCGACTGCTGAGTCCAAGGTCTGTAGTTCAAGTCCGTCCATAGTCAAGACCAATTCCTATACGAAAAAAACTGTGCAACATCAGTTGTGAATGAGATCAAAAGTGCTGACGAAGGCATAACACTTGCAGTATAAGATCACTTCAAAATTCATTCTCTGTGTGGGCATTTTCAATATAATACTTTAATGTCATGGAAAACAAAAGAGTTACTGTGAACTACGAGTACAACCAACGCAAATTCAGTCGAATCTCTCAATTCTATCTAGGACAACCACCCCTCATCTGCACCTCGTAACGGTTGTGTGACAAACACTATAAGAGCATACACTCTTGAACCTGCACGAATTATAAACAAAAAAAAAAAATGCATGTATGCTGTCATCAAAAAAAGACGCGCAGCACTGATGCCATGGCTATAACTATGTCGCGGATTATGGCTTAGCAGTGACACGAGGCAAGGACACCGGTGCTAAGATCAGACGCAGAGCACCTCTTACTTACCGCTGCTTCTTTATGTTAGAGATGCAACTGAGAAATAGAACTCCTTGTCTAGATTAGGTTAGGTTAGGTTGCTTCCCTCCGTAAAAACGGTGGGGATCACTTAGACCAAGAACGGTCCATTGTGCTACCACTTGAGTCGGCTTGGTCACCGTTACTCTTGGAACCATTTTGAGTGTTGAATAAAATTCGATATTTGTAGATCTCCGTATCGGATAGATCCGTTAGTTCGTTCTCCCAGAAATCGTCCTCTTGAGGCAGCTAGGGCAGGTAAATTCCTTCTCTAAGAAACAAGGTAATTTGCGTCACTGGCCAGGATGCACAATATCATCGTATTCCACTGCTCCGGTCTGTAGAATTCTTAATTTTAACTCCGAGAAATAATGCATCAGAGGACAATCGTCGGTAACACACTGGCGGAAGGGAGTATACGGCACTGAAAGCAGCTGGCTAAAGACCGTGCATGCCAGCTCGTAAAGTTTTATGTTTGAAGGTCAGGTTCAACTCGAACTTCAGCGTCATCTCTTCTAGTACGTTAAAATCGGTTGCCCAATCAAGTAAGTAGTGGGTCTCTAGGAAACCCATACCCTATGAACAAGGTAAAACAAACGACCTTTTGAGCGTACTTTTATGTTCATGGCAATCAGTGCAAGCCATTATGGGGACTCACTCATAGACTTGGCATACGATGTGGCATACATACTTGGCATATGTGTCTGTTGGTTATCGCAACAGGCATAACACCCAATGAGGGGAAAGTTCGTACGACTTTCTCTGCGTATGTTGGTACTTCTAGAGTGCAGGTTCCGCGCGTTTGCCAAGCAATGTCTGAAGTCAGTGGCGCATTTACCTTTTTGGCGCCCTGAGGCACGCTCAGTATTTATCGACTATACTATCCAAGGATCATAATTTGAATGGGCTAACATCGAAGAGTGATGGGTAATCGGGTATAACCGCCCCGGGAGTGGGAATTGGTTCAAAGGTATTATGGTTGAATAATTTACATTTTAATTCAAATATTGTGTTACATAAAATCTTACAAGTTACAATCTATAAGTTCAATAAAGAGTACGAATGATTTAATGCAGTTCATTTATCAAGTCGTCAAAGTCTTATTCGATTGTGATGCAATTCTCAATACATAGTATGGACAAAACGTTTTTCTTCGAGTAAGTTGGCTCGTAAATACCTACATTTTTATTCTTTTAAGCGCGGAAAATGCCCTTTAAGCGGTGCAGTTGGATACTGGCATGGAAAGAAAAATTCTAAGAGCTATGAAGATATTTGGAAATGTTTGCTCCAGTTTTTGATCAATGAACTGTTCGAACACTACTCTTTGTAGTGTAGAAGTTTACAGGGGGAACGGATTCATAGCGCTTGCGGGAGTAAGTGATGATCTCGAGATGATTTTTTTGACACCAAGTAGTGAACCTGTTAAGGTCCAATTTGAGAGAGCACGAATCAACAAGGGAAGATATGTGTTTAAATATTTTTATATCATCGGCATATTTATATGGAGAGCTGAGAGTTCAGAATAACGCCGTCAACATCATTAATGGTTAGAATAAATATCAATGGGCCGAGATGACTACCTTGTGGGACACCGGAGGTAGCATTAATTGGATCAGAGATAGAAGATCTGAAGATAACGTTATATTGACCATCTTCAAGGTAAGACTTGATCCATGAGATGAAACCGGTTGAGGGCAGTGAGCTTGAGGAGAATAATTTGGTGAGACATTTTGTCAGTGGCGACAACGTCTACTTCTTTGCCAGCTTCGAGTGCGCACAAACATTGAGAAACAAACTCGACTAGATTAGTGGTTGTCGATCGACCTTTCATAAACCCATGTTGGTTAGGAGAAAATATGGTCTTGCAGTGAAAGAAAAGTGCATCATAAACGATGCTTTCGAAAAGTTTGGGTATGCATGAAAGCTTGGCAATGGGACGATGGACACATCATTTTTCAGTCCTTTTTTGTGGACTGGAATGATGTAAGCATATTTCCAAATTTTCTTGGGGGCAAACGCCCCCATTTATTGGGCTTAATCTAATCTTAATCTAATCTCACTTACTAGCTAGGGAGAACGGGAGAGAGGGGAGGGTGGTTAAAAAGGCGGATTTTTACGCATCGAGTGCTGAGGTTGAAATCGAAGTAAGGATTCGAATTAACACTTCCCAGCATACGAGAAATAGGTGCATTGGAGCCATAAGCAGGACGGTGTATGGGTGGATAGGAGAGACGGGGATTTCGTATATTGCGGGGGTTAGTGTTGATAGAGACAAAGTTGTAGAGGGTCGCGCAGTCAATGGTACCTGAAAGGAGTCGATGGATGAAAAGAATGTGAGATACAGTTCTTCTTTTCTCCAACGTGTTCATGTTGATTAGTTTAAGACGGTCATGGTAGGGTGGTAAAATCAAAGGATTGCCCCAGGGGAGACCTCGAAGAGCAAAACGTAGGAATCGGCGTTGGACGCTCTCGATTCTAGAAATGTGGGTTTGTTGGTAAGGAGACCACACTTGAGAGGCGTATTCAAGAAGGGGCCGGACAAAGGTTATGTAAAGAGATCGGGTAACGTAAGGGTCCGAGAATTCTTTAGACCATCGTTTCACGAAACCGAGTGCAGAATTAGCTTTAAGGATTATCTCATCGATGTGTGCGCGAAAATTTTGTTCCTGGTCACATAATATGCCAAAATCGCGAATGACTTGAACCGTGGAGATGGGTTGATTATTGAGGAAGTAGAGAGAGGAGGAGGTTTGAGTCGTTAACGTGAAAAGGTAATTGATTGGCATTTGGAAAGATTAAGCTCTAAGCAATTTTTGGAACACCAGATGGAAAAACTATTGAGATCAGATTGAATAAGGGAAGAAGGAGGAAATGGTCTTGAAGAACTTGGTGTCGTCGGCATATAGTGAGCTGTGGGAATGTTTGATCACCATTTCAATATCGTTTGTGGTAAGAACGAAGAGAAGTGGACCTAAGTGGCTGCCTTGGGGGACGCCGGGGGAAGCTAAAAAGGGGTTAGGGAAGGCAGACCTAAGGCGAACACTGTAAGAGCGATTTTCCAGGTAAGAAGATATCCACTTCAAAGAAATGGGGTCGAAGCAAAGGGAGGACAATTTGAAAAGTATCAGTCTGTGGGAGATTTTATCGAAAGCTTTACTGAAATCGGTTGAAATAACGTCGACTTCTTTGCCGTTCTCTAAGGCTGATAGGGTAAAGGACACAAATTCAACAAGGTTAGTGGTTGTAGATCTGCATTTAAGGAAACCGTGTTGTCTAGGGGAGATTAAAGACGTGCAGCGAATACTTAGAGTTTCGTACAAAATACTCTCGAAAAGTTTGGGTATATGTGACAGTTTGGCAGTGGGGCGATAGTTATTAACAACGTTCTTCGGACCTTTTTTGTGTATAGGGGTTTCCATTTATGGTTTTCCATAAGCGGGGGAATTCGTCTAGGGATAGGGATAGACTGAAGATTTTCGAGAGAGGAAGAGAGAGAGTTGAGGAGCATTTTTTTAATAAATATGACAGGGAGACCGTCAGCTCCTAGAGTGAATTCTTCATTAAGTTGATTTCATTTGTTTTCGATGACAAGAGAATCGACTGTGCGAGGAAGAAATGGTCCAAGGGAAAAATTCGGTAAATAATCGAAGTAAGAGAGGTCTGGAACAAAGGAGTCGTCGAAAAATTGGCGATAATGTTGGGGTTATTCGAGGTTTGATCATCTAAGGAGAGAAACTTAAAGAAGGACTTTGGATCGTTTATAAGATTGGCTTGCGTTTCAATTGAATAGCGTAGGTAGAGGGAGTTGTGAAGGGCGGTAAAGTGGAGATAGCTGTCCAGGTAGTTAGAAAAGTCATTAGTCATGGGGATCAGTACGAAGGAAGATTGTCCACTGCTTAATTCTTTTGTTTCTTGGAGAACGAAGTGGACACAGTTTTGCGTTGTGAAATGGGAACGTAAAGAGAGATGGAATTAAATATTTCACTGGAGAATATGGATATTGCATCATTTACGGTTAAGTTATCAAAATTGAGAGGGACCTTTTTAAGGCATTCATTGATTAGGAAAAGTTTGCTTTGTGGAAATCGTGAGAGGCCAGAACTGTAGGGAGTTCATGTAAAAAGGAAAGGAGGAGGGGAGGATGGAAGTTATCGATGGTTGAAAGAGAAAGGGGACAAAGTGAAACAGAAGAGTTGAGGGGATCGGTTGTGAATATGAGGTCGAGGACGCCACTTACTTGGCTAAGATTAGAATCTGCTAGGCGATTCAAGAAGAGACATTCTTTGGCAGTAGTGGGATTGGTGGCAATTTAAACCATTGATCGTCTGACTGGGTCCATTTAATATGAGGAAGGTTGAAGTCACCAAAAAGAAGGATTTCATCCGGAGGGTCTCTTAAATCAATTATTTGGTCAATTGTGTTAATTGCGAGTTGATAGGATTCAATAGGTTCTGAGCGCAAGATGTAGAAACAAATGATGTATAGTGTCTTCTGGAGTAGAACAATCTTAATTGAACAAAGTCGAGAAGTGGGGAGGATGATATTGCAATAAGGGAAGAGTTGTATTAAGTATAAGCCAGTTGCCTTTTCTTCAATTCAACGTGAATGCAATCCAGTACTGGGTAATATACATTTATAACATACGTAAGCTATCTTTTCCATTTTGCGGTCTAGTTTAAATTTTTCGTGTTTCACCCGATAAAAGTGATTTAGTTTTGGCCCACTTCCTACTAAAATTTTATTCTTCCGTAATTGATTTCTTGGCTTTAATTATCCTCCAAACATGGGTTTTAAATACATCAACGGCTTCTTCAGGCGCTGAAGAACGTTGACCACGCAATTCAATGCCAAGACTCAAAATATAAATTGCAACCTATGTACGGCTTGCAGTCCCATTTTGCTCCCGAACGATTTCAACTGGAATTACAGCCTTTGCACGGGCCAGGGATGCTAGGCTTTAGGTTCAAAAACCGGCTCTCTATTCATGTCAGAAGTACGCATACGTAGGTATACACACATTCACACGGCAGCCACCGTGGATCATTTAACTGCTAAATGGTGATAAGACTGTCGTTACCTATTTTAACTACATAACAATTGAAGAGTTTATAGCATGACACTCAAAGTCAGTAATTCATTTTCCCAATCCCAATGGTTTTCTATGTGCAGCATTACTATTAAAAACGTCCTTGAGATTACACATGTATGTAGTTCTAATCCTTTCCATCATCAAACGATCAGCGAGGACAAAAGGACAAAAACCATAGGTCATTGCACAACTATTGCCCAACTCAATTGCCGCACAGATTTGCATAGCGAGAAAGGATTTCTCTTTTCACACATTCATCAAACGGGTTACATCTTTTCCAAGGACACACTTCCTTCAATGCCTTATATATGGATCTCCTTCCGACAGTGAGATCGAAGTTGATTCTTTTCACTCAACGTGCGAACACCGAAAATCCGCTCGAATTTGTTTGAGCTCCACAGAAATCTATTACATCCTCATGCGATCCCCCCCGCAGCAACTTGTTGATAGCAATCGTACACAACACGATCGGAATTGTCCCTTTCTCTCTCGCACTCTCACAAAACGCTCCAAGCAAACGATTCGAGTAAAAGCTCGAAGCTTGAAAGCGAATCTGAGGTAAACAAAAAAAAAAGGAAAGTTCATTCGGAGGAATTGTCGGAATCGGGCACGGGCATTCTCTCGGTGGCGTTCTATAAAATTTTCCTTTTCGTCGAAGTAAACAAAAAAGCAACGGAACAAAAGGGGGCACGGCATAAAGCAAACGCACGATTGCAAAATGAGTGTGACATCAGTGGAATCGTCTACATCGATTGGGGGTGATCAGCAAATTGCATTTTTCACCGTCAAGTGTGGCGAAATATTTCACACGCCCGACCGACAGTTTTTCCTACTCAATTGCAGTGTATGTGGCAAGGGGTTTTGCGTGTTAAGCGACTTTATAGATCATGTGAGTCACGCGTCGTGTAGTGCTTTACCAACGTCGACAGCGGCCGAAGAAACAATCACTAAAGTGGAGCTCCCGGTTGAATGTGAAAGTTTCAGTGATGTGTCGATAGTGGATCAGGAAACTCTCGCTGCTGAGGATGGGTCCGATGCGTTTCAGGAGCTCATTGAGTATACAAATTGTGACGATGTTGGCAGTGGGATTGAGAGCATGATAGAAAGTTGTGCGAGTAGTTCGAATGAGAGTTATTTACTTCCGGAGATAGGTTGCTGCCTTTTTCAGGAAGTCGAACATCACCTGAATGGGGATATCGTTGTGGATCAACCAATTGTAAGCTGTGTCGATCGATGAGTGATCACTACGAGTTTCAATGTTGTTTATTTTAGACCCCCGTCAGTGCTGGCGACGCGGACAATTCTGAGACAGAAAGTGCGACGAGAGACCGAAAAAACCAAGGAGACGAGGTATGTATGCACGTTCAATCCCCAACAGAGATTGGATCTGGGTCAGTCACCTCGTTTTAATCAAAACACAAAAGTTCGCTACAAACCGGATAGCAAATTTGATTTGTGCAGATCGTACCAGAATTCGGCACTGCATCGTTAGAAAGGTCGGTGACTTGTTTATGTCGACCGGAAAGTGGTATACCCTGTTTCGTCACCAACTGAAACAAGTATTGCGATAATCGAAATACGAAAGAGAATCGTTCCACACAATGTGCTCTCAATGAATTGATTGTGTGCACAAGTGATCGACAGTGGTTGAGTGCAGGTAGACGCACTATCGCAGGCACCGACATTTACCTTTTTCCCTTCTTTACGACATGCTTACGAATGTTTTTGTTTTCAGCTCACGGAAAATGATCCCATTACGGTTCGGATCATTGAACTATACAAGCTAAACGAATGCCTGTGGAGTAAGGGACACCCCGACTACCACAATCGAGCCGAGCGGAACGATGTGTTTCAGAAAATAGCTGATGCCCTGCAAGAGGAGTTCCAATGCTCGCTAACACTCCAAGAACTCAACTACAAACTTAACCGACTTCGCTATGCCTTCTACAGGGAACTACGTAAAATGAAAACATTCCAATCCAACAACAACAACGCCAATGAAAAATTCAAATCCAATTTGTGGTACTTTGACCTCCTGACATTCCTCAAAGGAAACACCAGTGCCTTCCTTGAGGTAAGTTTTCCATAATCCACTATAAGTGCTATGATCCATGTGTGACTTGCAGGTTCCAAAGTCGCAGATTCTCCTCGACATCATCGATGGATACCACCGATGCCAATGCCTATGGGATAAATCCCATCATGATTTCCGGAATCGTCGAGTTCGCTATGCCGCTTACGACGCGATCGCAACTACAATCGAAATCAAGTATTCGATTCGCACAACCCGTCGTTCGGTGATTTTGCAAATTAAAAAACTTCAAGCGCTATACTCCCAGTCTCTCCGTTCCGAGGGTGAAATGCAGCCAAAAAACGAAGAATCAACTCTACTGAAAGAGTTACTTCTCAAGAAACTCAGTTTTCTGAAGGGAAAAATCCGCGGATGCAAGGAAATTCACTGTAATCTCTGTGATGAAGTGTTTTATTCAAATTTGAAATACAAACTCCACCACCGGAAGCACACTGGCGATCTTCCGTTCTCGTGTAGCACTTGCAACAAACAATTCCTCCACAGGCCCAGTTTGAAAGCGCACGAAAACACTCACTTGGATGTCAACGATCGTGCATTTACCTGCGAGTATTGCGGCCTGAAGATAGCTGACCGAACGAATTACAAGGTACACGTGCAACGACACAAAGGTGAACTGCAACACGAGTGCAAAGTGTGTAAGAAACGATTAGGTACGACGACCGAGTTGAAAAACCACATGTTGGATCATACCGGAGAGAAACCGAACATTTGCGATCAGTGTGGCAACCAGTACAAGTCGAGGAGTGAGCTAACCCGGCATCTGCGATTGCATTCGGCGAGGAAAGAATTTAAATGCGGTTACTGCGTGAAGGCCTTTCATATCAAATCGCTGCTGGATCAGCACATGTTGACACATTTCTCGCAACCTTGCGACATCTGTGGGGTGGAGATAAATGGACGTCGGGCATTCATCAGGCACAAGAAGGAGCATAGTTAGGATTGTTGTATGTGCGATAAAGTGATTGTAAATTCCCGTTTTGTGTAGAGTATTTGTAATAAAAGTTGTTATTTATAAAGACCGTGTATGAACAAGAACTAGGAGAGGGGAGGTTCTAATTTGTCGCTACCCGGATCCAGTGTAATCTAAAACGAATAAGGAAAGGCAGTGAAAAATAAAGTGAATTCCCATGCCCACGCTCTGAGCGTCCTTTAAGCCAACCAACAAAGAGAACACAACGTTTGGAAAGCACAATTTATTCTAGACTATGTTCTTAGTCACTAGCATCGTTTACTTCGATATCGCATGTGACTTCATGTGACTGTAGAGACCCGGATGTTGCGCGAAAGCCCGTCCACAGATCTTGCACACGTATTTTTTCACCTTTTGATGGATCTTCACATGCTGAAGCAGATTGTTTTGCGTTTTAAATGCCGCACAACAGAATTCACAACTATACTTCCTCGGGCCGTCTTCGTGGGTAAGTCGATGCATTCGCAAGTTGTACGAATTCCGAAATCTCTTGTCGCAGATTTCGCAAGCATAATTCCTTATGTCTAAATGTCGGTGCATGTGCTCGGTCAGTTGCGAGGAAGACGTATGGGCCTTTCCGCATAATTCACACACAAATGGTCGTTCTCCAGTGTGCGTTCGTGTATGTGATATCCGTTCGGTGGATGATGCAAAGCAACGATCGCAGAAGTCGCATTTAAATGGTTTCTCGCCCGTGTGCCGTCGTACATGGACGATGAGATTTTGTTTACACGCGTATGCCGCATTGCAAATATCACATTTATGCGGTTTCTCGCCATTGTGTGTCATTAGATGGATGTCAAGACCGGATTTCTTTTTGAACACCTTTCCGCAGGTTGAACAATGATGTAGCTTCTTGGTACGTTTAAGCCCGCAGTCATGTTGCCTTAGATCTTTTACATAGTCAAAAAGCTCTCCGCAATATTTGCATTTCAATTTGGAACGTAGTATCTCGTCGTCACTCACATCGATGGGTTCATTTGCAACGGGGTTTTGGCTTTCAATTTTAGCTTCAACTGGGGGTGTCTCGGTAACACTCGAATCAACAGGAACTAGCAGTGGTTCAACAGATAGTGATGATTCCAAGTCACTTGGCATCAAGGTGGTTTCCTCGACTTTGATCATATCGTTGTCTTCCATAAGCTGGATGTCCAAAGTTGTCTTTGTTTGATCATCATAATTAAAAACCTCTTCTGTATCAACCTGAAAGGGTAAATTCCGATATTGGGTATTGTTTTTCTTTCTTCTACGTTTCGCTTACCATGCTCTCATCCGAAACATCTTGCTGCTGCTCGTCTAGCTCTTCTTTAATACCGCCAGTTATGGTTCTTTCCGACGGACACCCGTCGGACTCGTCCGGCTCGTAGGCGATAAAACTTTCAACCGATAAATGCACCTCTGAAATGTGTTTGGTAAACACTTCGACTTCCTTAAATTTATCATCACACAAAGTGCACAGGTAAACTAAGTTGCCATACTGGCGTTCGAGAAATACTTCTCCGCATTTTTCCAGCAACTCGGACATTCCCAATGATTCATATTTTATATTATAACTGGCTGTGTTGTCCAATGTCGCCACAGACATGCTTAAATGCTATAAATGCACATACGATAGAAGTGAAATATTTTTTTCCGATAATCGGAGTAAGTAATTTGCGTTTGTTTGGATCAGGGTTTGGATTTTCTGAATTATTTGACAGCCGTGACAGCAGGGGGATGCGAAAATGACAGCGTCGATTGGGTGTGTTTGATTTGCCAATTCAGATGTCACCTACTCTGGTTTGTTGTTGGTGTTTATTATCTCAACCACATTGGGTGTGGGAGCTTCTCTGATCATTTGTCATAGACGACGTTTTTTTGTTGGAGGCTTTTACTATCTGTTGGAGCACTCAGACACAAACACCGGTCTATTGTAGTACCAGACAGACCCCTTGTCTTTATTGTATTTTCCCCGTTGTCCGGAGAAAAGTGAGGAGGAGCTTCAGTGATGTAGAGCTAAGAGATTCGGCACCCACCACGTCGGTCCCAAGGGTGCGCCACGGTGCGCGAGCGAAGGCGGGACAGTCGCAGGGAAAGTGTTCTGCTGTATCATCCTCCTCGCAACATGCAGCACAGGTAGGCGTCTCACTGATGCCAAACACGTAGAGATGCTTGGCAAAAGTGTAATGGCCCGTGATGACGCCTGTTAGCCTTCTGCAATCATTTCTCCTTAAGGATAAGAAAAATGTTGCAAACTTTTTGCAGACATCAGGGCGAACGCGCTTAGTCATCCTGCATCTTGAATATTCCCTCCATCTACGACTGTGTACGTTAAAGACCCAGTCATTGATGTCAGATTTGACCGTGGAAGCAGGTAGACCTAAAGGGGGTTCAGGTCCTGAGAAACTTTCCTCTGAGCCTCTTTTAGCGAGTTCATCGGAGATCTCGTTTCCTGGGATTCCAGAGTGACTTGGGACCCATACAAGCCTAAGTGAATTTAGTCTTCCGACTTTGTTCAAAAAGGTCTTGAGTTCATGCACTAATTTGGAGTTGGCGCTTTGGTGGTTTTGGACTCAACATGTTTTGACCAAAGAAGTTTGCTATCTAGGATGACTCCCAGATACTTAGCTTCCTTGGATATCGGGATGTGAATGCCTTTTAGCACCAGCTGAATAATGCCAGTATTTTTCCTCCTTCTCGTGAAGAGAATGACATCAGTCTTAAGAGGATTAACCGAAAGCCCATTTCTCGTGCACCCGTCTTCGATCACGTCTAGCGCGGCCTGCGCTTTGAGACAGACATTCGCTAAACATGAGCCGACAGAGAGAACAGCAACAACATCCGCATAGGTCTGGGCATAAATTCCAGAGACATTGAGTGCATCTAGCAGAGAGTCGACCACCATGCATCATAACAGTGGAGACAAGACGCCACCTTCCGGGCAGCCCCTGTTTACTCCAGACTTGACACATTGTTTGAGGCCTGTATCAGCGATCAATGTCCTTTGCTTTGATCCACAAAACCAGTGCTTCATCTACGCCATTACACATGCCGCGTTACACATGCTGTCGAAAGTAGCGTTATCAAAAGCTCCCTCAATGTCGACGAAAATGCCTAGTACGTACTATTTCCTTTCGAGAGCGCGTTCAATTCTCCCAACTAGGTTTTGAAGCGCAGTCTCCCAGGGTTTTCCGCGCTGATAAGCACGTCAGAGGATGCATTCGAAGGGCAACTTTGCGCACGTGAAACTCTACTAATCTTTCCATGCTTTTCAGCAAGAAGGATGTTAGACTTATTGGTCTAAAACTCCTGACTAGTGAGTAATCCTCTTTCCCTATTTTGGGAATAAAAACCACTTTCACCGCGCGCCAAGGAATAGGTATATAGGCAAGTGCCAGGCTAGCAGTGAAAATTCTTTTCAGTTTAGGAAGCAGCTGTCTTATACCTTTTTCCAGCATAACGGGGTATATCCCATCAGTGCCCGGCGACTTAAAGCCATCGAAGGGTGCCACAGCAAATTCAATGGCTTCAGTAGTGACGCAACATACCAGCTACGCCGAGTTGTTTTCATCATTTCAGTCGCAGTTTATAATGAGGGAGTGTGCAACGAGCCGATGACAGTCTGATTTCCCGGAAAATGGGTCTGAAACAGTAAACTAAGAGTTTCTGCTTTAGACTCGGTGAAGGTACCATCAGACTTTCTGAGTACATCCAGCTTTGTCGATTTTCCTCGTTTGAGCCAACTTGCTACTTCGCAGAAGGACTTATAGGAATCATTCTTCGATTTACGAATAAGCTTCTTATATTCCTTCTGCTTCGATCAATATTTATTCCAGTCATCTTCCGAGTTCGATTTAAGCGATCTGTTCAGGAGACTTCTGGCTTCCCTGCGAAGACATTGGAGCTCAGCGTTCCACCAGGGAACCGGCTTCCTGCTGGGAGGTTTTTTGACAGGACATGCGAGTTCAAAATGAACGGCATCCTCCACCAATTAATTTTTTGGAGTTTAGGCGGGGCTTGAGTGGATTTCTCAAGCTCCTCCCTAAATCGCACCCAGTCCGTCTTTCTCGGATTCCGCTTGGGCTGCGAGGGATAGATCCCACACTTCAATTGGAATTCGATGTATCTATGGTCTGACAGCGTAACATCTGGTAAAACTCCAGTTAGTGATGGCCTTCACATGCCTATTAGACAGGGTTAGGTCAATCACTTCCTGTCGTCTCGCCGTTACAAAGGTTGGTTGAGCGCCAACATTGTTGATGATAAGGTCAGACGAAAGAATGAAGTTAAAAAGATGGTCTCCTCTCCGGTTGCATTTGCTGCTGCCCCAAACTGTATTTTGAGCGTTAGCATCGCAACAGATGATGAGTCCAATCCTTCTGGCTTCACAGTACTCTAAGAGTTCGGAAACCGCCTTAGGTGGCGGGGGTAGTACCGAGTCGTAGGGGAAGTAAGCAGACGCCACGACGAAGTGTTCAATTTCTCCGTGCGCTTTGTTGCTAACTTTCGCAGCCACCAGATCTTGACCACAGAATTGACCAAGTTTGGTTGCCGATAGCGTGTTCGATATGATGAGGCAGACTCTGGGCCATTCGGATCGCTCATCATAAAGGATCGTAGCATCACATATACCACCAAGACCACACAGGCGTTTATTCCACACCTGAATGGATACAATGTGATGATTTGTACTACTGCATGCAATTCTGCTACTGAGAAGAGCAGTAGCCGTCTTGCAATGCTGTAGGTTAATCTGAGTGAAAATCACAGATTTGTGTGAAGTGCCCGCCTCCGACTAGCAGTCTTTGGTCCTCTCCGTCTTCAGATTTTTGCTTTGATCTTTGTTAGTCGCCGCATCAACCTTCGGACTCCGATTTCCCGCCGCTACGTCAGAGGAGGAGACATCACGTTCTCTCCCCAGCAAGGTTGTCCCCGGCGGCCGTCTTCCGTTTGCGGGCGCTCTTACCTTTTTCGGTTCGAGCTCCTGCTCCCTTTCGACGCCGCTTTGGAACAACTCTGCCAGCTTGAGGTTTGTTGTGTTCCGAGACCGCTTCGCCTTCTGCGATCAGAGTCTGTCTGTCAGCATCATCGCCTTTTTCGGCGGTGGCGCCGGCCATAACAGGACCCTGTACACCTCCAGCTCCGTCAGTTTTGGAACCTGGCACGCTCTTATTGGGGATTTGACCATCACCAATAAGAGGAGGAGTGTTTCAGGCGCATGCCGAAAGTGCTGGCATGCTTGTGCCTCCTGCAGCAGCCTTTACTAGCCGCCGACACTTAGCAGTGCAATCTACAGTACGTCCCAATTCTGGGGCTCGTTCAACCTTAGCGGTTTACCGTGCCGCGCCATCGTCGGTGTCGCCTCCGTTGGTTGCACCACTCATGCTCAGTCCAACCAGGTGGTCGGACAGTGAGCCGCAGAAGTCGGTGTCGTTCCGGGCTGCCGGAGAGTTTTGAATGAGTGGTGGGGCCTCCAGAATCCTTGCCCCGGCCGAGATCAGAGAGATCGCGGGTGGATTTCCGCTATTGCGGGTACCACCTGGAGTAATACCATCCATTAGATTGCCCATTCATCCATAATAAACTCGGTTCTCCGGGTCTTAGTTCGAGGTCATTGACCTCTTAAGCCCCTCCGCCCCGACAAGGCGTCCGAAGAGCGAAGAGGCACAGACGACTTAATCTACATATTAACTGATACTAGTTAAGAGCGATGTGGCGTAGTGGGCAGTGTGCTGGCCGCTGAGACGTGAGTTCGGACCCCGATCAAAAGTTTACTTCGCGGCTTCTCTCCTCTACGGGGTACTGGCAAAGCCTCCGTAGTACACTTGCCTTGAAAAAGCTTCTCGGCTCTCGCGGTGCGGAATCGCCATTGAACTGTTGGCCCCGTTCACTTGCGTGAAAAACATATCGCACACAACATAAGTGAATGAGAGAAGCTTTGTTCTGATTTTTAATGAGGTTAATGCCATCTAAGGTGTCTGTCTGGCAGTTGAATGAACCAGTATTTACGTCTGAGTGCTTCAACAAAAAAACTGATCCTGATTGCGAAGGTGGTGCTTTGGTCATGGCTCTAAGTAAATCTGTAGTAAAAGCCTACGAAGCTGCACTTCGAATTTATTCTGATTGGTGGGCTTATCTATTAACCCAACTAAAACCGCTTAAATGGTGCCAACATTGGATTATGAAACTAAACTTGAACTCTAATAAAAATTCTAACAAAAACAACCAAGGCGCTATGGTCATGTTACCAAAGCTACTGTAAAACTAATTGGCTAATGGCAGACAAGAGCCAGCTCCAGAGTCCAATTTCAAAATTCATCTGTGTATGTGCATTTCCAATATAACACCTTAATGACATGGAAAACAAAAGAGTTACTATGAACTACAACCAACACAAATTCAGTCGAATCTCTCAAATCCCATCTAGGACAACCACCCTCGGAGAGTAGTGAACGAACATCTTCGACACAAACCATCTGCACCCCGTCTAGGTTGTGTGACAGACACCATAAGTGCGTACACTCTTGAACCTGTACGAATTATATAAAAAAAAAAAAAAAACTGATTGGGCTCGCTCTACAAACAGCAAAAATGGCATGCAGTACGTCTCCTTCGGCCAAATTGAACCTCGACATACAAACTGTTGAGCCACATATCCAAGATTGCTCGAAGATGAATAATAATTAGGCATTCAACCTGCCGAGTGACTTGCAAGCCAAGTTTTACGCTTCCTACACATGGGCCAACATAAGTCTCGAGTCTAACATCAGAGATATAGCCAATAGCAGTTGGCACTGAAATTGCATAGCTTGAGAACCGCTCCGTGGGACCTAATAAAAAAGACAAAGTCAAACTTTGGTGGGTTCCTGGACACAGAGGCAACATTAGCAAAGAAATTGCCGGCCTTTTAGCCAGAGAGATCTCCTCTGATAAACACATAGGCGCCGAACTTATTGTGGTAATCTAAGTTAATTTTAAAACTTTAAACAGAGACGGTATCAAATGACTTGTCCCCTACGTAGCGGGTGACTACGGTCTGAGATATCACCTCCCTCGAGACAAAATGCAAACTCTGTCTTGAGATGAATAAGACTGTAGACCATGTGAGTGTTTTGCCCTCTGCCACATTAGGAAACTTACCTTCATCAGAGGAGTTCTGAGCGAGTTTCCTCTATTCACACGAGATCAGTCCTCAACTTTATTAGAAAGGTTGGGGTCCTCGGTTATATGGATAACTTGGCATAGTAACAGTGCCCTCCTTGCTTACTATAGCACAAGCTTATTATTTAATGAAAATAGTTGATGATTAACTTGTGTGTTTGATGTTTGAGCTTGGTCTTCATTAAATCTCTCTCTAACTCTAAGTACTGTAGGCAAGCTTGAACGTTAGATTATGTTAGTTTCTTCGAGGCATCTCGTTCAGCATCTCGATTTTAGTGTCCAGAAAAAAGTATTTTTTCAAAAAACAAAAGAAAAAAAATAACTGCAGCATACAAATTGTTGAGACTTACCATGAACATGTTCTGTTGGAAACGACAGAGATTGGTTGAGTGTGAAAATAATGGGAGGATAAAGAACGCTCAGGCGCATCAGAGAAGTTTAAAGACGAAGAATTAAGGCATTGCTTCATTACCACCAGCGAATCCTACCCAGCAATCGCGCTTGATCGATATTCAGACATACTATTGCCAATCAGGAGCTGTAAGCCTAAAAAGGTCGGTAAGTTGAGGTGGTAACCCAGCTTCGCGCGTCAGAGTGAAGGGGGATGTTAATTTAAATCAAGCCTGAGCTTTGAAAACTGGTTATATTGGCCAAGCTAAGATTGGCTACCTCTAAGAAGTCATCGAGGAGATACCAAAGGTGCAGAATCTGTGACTTGCCAGTGCTGGGCATTTGCAGAGTAAATGTTGGCAGTGGGTATTAGAGTTAGTGTTAGACCGGATGCTTATTCTGGCAGCGTGAGTTCTTATAGACCAATGACCCATACTGACCGCCACGATTCTAGCTATGTTGGAGCGGTGACTATTGAGAAGGTCGTTTCTTTTGTTTTTTGAATAGGAGGGCCAAGTTTTTCTTGATATCCTATCTAGTTGATTTATACCAACTACGATTGGCTATGTTGAAAACGTGTTTTGGGATGTTGCCCTTGAGAAGGTTCAGCGACAGGCCCACAGTTTCAGTAGGAGAGTTTGAGGTAGCCCCGAGCATGGCTAACTCATGGCCCTTGATGTCGCTGCGTGACATCAACAGACCAACTCGTTTAATTTCTTTCTTCTTCCATTGATCCACAAGTTTAGAGAAGGTGGTAGCACACGAAAGAGCTTTAATAGCGGCTTGGCTATCGCTACAAATAGCGGTGTACGTGTAATTAAGGCGGGCTGTACTGAGTATTTTGCACGCTTCCCGGATCGCTAGCAGTTTAGATTGAAAAATGCTCGAGTGATCGGGGAGACGGAATGGATTTGCGATATTCAGTTGTGTCGAGAATATTCCCGATCCTCCACCGTGGTCCAGCTTGGAACCATCAGTGAAAACCAAAAGTTGGAATTTCGCGACTAGGTTGCTCGCCTTCTATTATTCTCTGGTACGGATGTGAGAGTGCACCACACTATTGAAGTCAAGAGAAGATGTGATGTAGTCCGTACGAGGCGAGGTCAAATTCGTGATCATACAGTGGGCAACCAGAAGCCCACTTCCGTAAGTCTGATGGCACCGCATTTGATGTAAAAGTCCAAGGGGAGGAGATGCAGTAAGGTATCAAAAGCTTCGGAGGGGCATGTTCTATTGGCTCCTGTGGTTCCGATTTCTGCCGATCTTTGGACCTTATTCAGTTTACCATTATTATACACTTTGCTTAGGGCTGATAATTGGTCGGAGTCCCTACCTTTTACCGAAAGTTTTACTGCAGGCGTAGAATGTTACACTTGCTTTCTCTCCCCAGTTTTCTATAATGGACTTCCAGCCTAGATACTTAGTGCTGGAAGAAAGAGATAGGGTCGAGTTGTTTAGCTGTGGACATAAAATCTTCTAAATTGGCCTGTGGTCCCGAAGTTGGCCTCTGGTCTCTCGAGTTTGGCCTGTGGTCTCGAGGTTGACCTGTGGTTTCGACGTTGGCCTGTGGTTTCGAGGTTAACCTGTGGTCCGAGGTTGGCCTGTGGTTTCGAGTTTGGCCTGTGGTTTCGAGGTCGGCCTGTGGTCTCGAGGTCGGTCTGTGGTCTCGAGGTTGTCCTGTGGTCTCGAGGTTGACCTGTGGTCTCGAGGTCGGCCTGTGGTCTTGAGGTTGGCCTGCGGTCTCGAGGTTGGCCTGTGGTCTCGAGGTTGGCCTGCGGTCTCGAGGTCGGCCTGTGGTCTCGAGGTTGGCCTGCGGTCTCGAGGTTAGCCTATGGTCTCGAGGTTGGCCTGCGGTCTCGAGGTCGGCCTGTGGTCTCCAGGTTGGCCTGTAGTCTCGAGGTCGGCCTGCGGTCTCGAGGTCGGCCTGTGGTCTCGAGGTTGGCCTGCGGTCTTGAGATTGGCCTGTGGTCTCGAGGTTGGCCTGTGGTTTTGAAGTTGGCCAGTGGTCTCGAAGTGGGCTTGTGGTCTCGAAGTGGGCGTGTGTTTCGAGGTCGGCCTGTGGTCTCGAGGTTGGCCTGCGGTCTCGAGGTTGGCCTGTGGTCTCGAGGTTGGCCTGTGGTCTCGAGGTCGGCCTGTGGTCTCGAGGTTGACCTGCGGTCTCGAGGTCGGCCTGTGGTCTCGAGGTTGGCCTGTGATCTTGAAGTTGGCCAGTGGTCTCGAAGTTGGCCTCTGGTCTCGAAGTTATCCTGTGGTCCGAGGTTGGCCTGCGGTTTCGAGGTTGGCCTGTGGTCTCGAAGTTGGCATATGGTCTCGAGGTTAGCCTGTGGTCTCGAGGTCGGCCTGCGGTCTCGAGGTCGGCCTGTGGTCTCGAGGTTGGCCTGCGGTCTCGAGGTTGGCCTGTGGTCTCGAGGTTGGCCTGTGGTCTTGAAGTTGGCCAGTGGTCTCGAAGTGGGCTTGTGGTCTCGAAGTGGGCGTGTTTCGAGGTTGGCCTGCGGTCTCGAGGTTGGCCTGTGGTCTCGAGGTTGGCCTGTGGTCTCGAGGTCGGCCTGTGGTCTCGAGGTTGGCCTGCGGTCTCGAGGTTGGCCTGTGGTCTCGAGGTTGGCTTGCGGTCTCGAGGTCGGCCTGTGGTCTCGAGGTTGGCCTGTGGTCTCGAAGTTGGAGTGTGGTCTCGAGGTTGGCCTGTGGTCTCGAAGTTGGCCTGTGGTCTCGAAGTGGGCTTGTGGTCTCGAAATTGGTCTGTGGTCTCGAAGTTGGCCTATGGTCTCGAGGTTAGCCTGTGATCTCGAGGTTGGTCTGCGGTCTCGAGGTTGGCCTGTGATCTTGAAGTTGGCCCGTGGTTTCGAGGTTGCCCTGCGGTCCCGAGGTTGGCCTGTGGTCTCGAGGTCGGCCTGTGGTTCGAGGTTGGCCCGTGGTTTCGAGGTTGGCCTGTGGTCTCGAGGTTGACCTGTGGTTTCGAGGTCGGCCTCTGTTCTCGAGGTTGGCCTGTGGTTTCGAGGTTGGCCTGCGGTCTCGAGGTTGGCCTGTGGTTTCGAGGTTGGCCTGCGGTCTCGAGGTTGGCCTGTGGTCTCGACGATGACCTGCGATCTCGAAGTGGGCTTGTGGTCTCGAGGTTGGCCTGTGATCTCGAAGTGGGCTTATGGTCTCGAGGTTGGCCTGTGATCTCGGAGTCGGCCTGTGGTCTCAAAGTTCCCCCGGGTAGTCAAAAGCTTTCCTGTCTCTCCGTACGCATACATTAAACCAAACTTGCCGAGTAGCTGAGTCTGAAACTTCGCTGTGTTATAGAGTACATAATTCTGAGCACATAGAGACCGGTTTTAGAACCCTAGCTTCTGAGGTGCCTGTGGTTTGGAAAATTCAAGGTAGAAGACTCGGAATTGTAGCTTGATTTTCGGCGGGCTGATCCCATCTTGTTTAAGACATCTTCAAGTTTTTGGGGCACAGAGGATTAGTGTGTTGGCTGACACCAATGACACGGAGTTCGAATCCTGTGACAATCAAGAAATGCGAAACCTATTTCACGTCTGGAAAGTTTCTCGCAAGTTGCCGTTCTGAGTCGGCTATAAACAGTGAGTCCCCACTCACTTGTTACCCCAAGTGGATCATATACAACACGGTTGACTGGGAGAAGCTCCGACTCTGATCCTTCACGCACTGTAACTTCAAGTATACTGCCATCCCAGGGTGAACTAAATACACAGCCTTGTTGTTATATATATACAAAGTTTTTATTTTCACTTAATATTTAAATATTCTTTTTCATTTGTTTTATAATAACCGTTTAATTGCAAACAAAAAATTACACACCAGAAACTAAAAAAGGTTCGATTAGTCGTAAATTCCAACTACACATCGCTTCGCTTGATTTATCCCCTTACCGTAAAACTAAAATCACGCATAGTTAGTTAATCAAATAAGCACATTCATCGGGTTAATTGATTCTGTGTGTCTGATTAAAAGCATCGGTTCGTTAGTATGGCGAGCAAATGCATTTGTTTCGATAAACAGGATTCTACGAGGAATTGAGAAACAAAACTAACGCTTGAATCGATTGTATTTTTATTATTTTTGTTTCTTCTTTTGCTTGAATAATAATTAATCAGTAAGTTGATTATAATAATATTTACACGTGTTTATATACGTCGTTGGTTACGAGTATAATCTATGAGGATGTGGATGGATGAAATGAAGATGGAACGGTGTGGTTTGAATGTGTGTTTGAGTGCGTTCCTCCGAATGTTGGGCTGAACATTGGATCTATCCGATGAGAAATGTATCATAAAGCAGGTTGCTTCGTGGGAAGAACAAGCGCGAGCGCGACAGCTTGTTCCTCGCATGAGTGCAACCCTCGTACAAATATAAATTTTGGCATATTGTTCTCTACACTTCATCGTAATCTTTTTTTTTTTGCATTTTACAAATTTTAGTTCGAGTTTACAACGTCACTCCGGTCTTCAGCCATCGTCTCCTGGTTAAGTTAAAAATTATTTCATTACAATCTATGGGATTTCTTATATTACGAGTCAACTCCTCATCTACCTTTCGGTTTTCTTTTCTTCATTCTACTATTCGCTTCAAGACTTACTTATTCTGTTTAAAAAAATGTAGGCATGTATACACGTAAGGATCTAAACTAAATATTCATAAAAACGAAACACTACTTAACAAAATTAGATTTAAACGAAAATAACTATTCACAGTCTGATAAGAACAAATAGAAATAAAAAAAACAAATCAATCTAATGCCGGTCTGCACTAGAACTATTGGTTGGCTGCTGTTGCTGTGTGGTTAGTCACCAAACGCTTAGTTTGCTGCTTTTATTTCGAATATCTGTTTGTTTTTCTTTCTTTCAATTTGAATAATAAACTTAAGTTTGCTTGTTTAGTTTCTATTTGATTTATAATTGTTTATAATTATCGTATATTTATATATTTATAATTAGAATATTACGTTGTGTAACCTTTTCTTGCCGATAAGGTTTATTTTATTAATTTGCTTTTGTTTTTCTTTCAGTTAGTTGCGAATGTTTACGTTTTTTTTATATTTTGTTTTTTTTTTTTTGAATAGAAATTAACGAGAATTTAAATTGTTTTTTATTATTTTTTGTTTTTGTTTTAATTATCTGGGCTTTTGTTTTATTAATACGTTGTAGTTTGATAAAACGAACCTTAAACGGAAAAATATAGATAACAGATATAAATGAATAAGAAAAATAATTAGCGTGTTAATAATGGAGTTGAGTTAGCTAACGATCACTCTTAACCGTCTTCCTTAGGGGGTGTGAACCAGCCTGTAAAAGAGAAGAAACGAGGTCATTCAGTGCAGTCATTGCAGTTGTAAATTATTTTCTAAATCTATAAATATATACACATCCCTCTGCGGGATTGGGGTTCCTTGGCTCGGCATACCAGTCGAAAGTGGCCACTAAACTCCTAATGCATCTCTCACTATGGAGCCAAATGCCAGAGGTAAGCGCAGAGCTTATGACTCTGCACTATGCACACATCATCGGAATAGGAGAGCATCCGTGGAAGAAAGTACGAAGAAATAAAGGTGAGACTTTGGGAATATACAAAACCTTTACAGACCGGGTGCAATTCCAACAGTACTCAACGAAATAATAACAAATTACGCACAGCGGTACAAGAAGTCCGACGGGCAAACAATGCGATTGCTATGGACTGCTTCTCTTCCGTTTTTTTGGCACTATGGATACCAACAATTTTGGAATAGGTTTCTTTATCAGCAACAAAATAGTGCAGAACGAAAATTTTACAACGACCGAATGTCAATGGCCAAAATCCGAGTTCCCCGCTATGACTATGGTATGTAAATATGAAGAGATAAAGGACGCGCTTTACCAAACAATGAGGCTTCACGATTCGACGTAAAAACAGGAGGAGAAGTGATATACAGTAGTGTCTGGATAGCGTGAACATTCCGCTGGCATGAACATCCATTCTTTATAAAAAGTACTCTATAGCGTGAACAAAAGAAACCTCGATAACGTGAAACAAAAATTAATGCACACGTTTGAACATGCTCATTCGTTCGTTCGCTGGTTAGCTAGGGTTTGCATACAATTAACACAGTGCAGTGTAGAAATTCTTATCATTGAAAGAAAAAAGTGAAATTACTGAGAAATTGGAAAGAGGTGAAGGCGCGTCGAGTTGGTCCTGGCAGTACGGTGTAGCCAAATCCACAATTTCAGCCATAATAAAAAATAAGGACAAAATCTTTAAAGTAGTGACAACTAGCCAAATCAGTACGTTGAAAAGAAAAACCTTAAAGCAAGGCGAGTATCCCCGTATGGAACGAGCATTATATAAATGGTTTTTGAGGCAGCGTGGTAAAAATCTACCAGTTGGTGGTGAAATGCTGAAAGGAAAAGCAAAACTATTGCATACTCAACTAAAGGAGAAAGAAGGGACATTTAATGCCAGTTCTGGTTGGCTAAGTGGGCTCAAGTCAGTGGAGAAAAACTGTCATCGTGATCGTGGCGAAGTTGCGCCATTCAAAAATAATTTGGAGAAAGTAATACATGAGCTTCACCTGTCGAAAAACCAAATTTATAATGCCGATGAATCGGATTTGTTTTGGAAGATGTTGCCTGAGAAACATATGTTGCCGGTGGTGAAAAAACGGCTCCAGGACGAAAAGTAGAGAAGGCCAGGATTACATGCTTAGCGTGTACAAACGCTACTGGCCTTCACAAAGAAAAGCCACTGATTATGGGCAAGGCAAATAAAACCTCGTTCCTTCCGAAATTTTGATATTCCGGTTGATTCCGTAGCTCGAAGGACGCTTGGATGACTGCCGCTTGGTAGTCCGATAAGTACTTAGCCTCACCGCCAGATGACGCCAGTATCGCAAGAGCAACTTACTATCGTGTAGTACATTCTAGTAGACGGCTACTGTCGATTTCAGCCGGATCGGACTCTTAGTTTTGTTTTGACCGCGTGTGGAAGCGGATTTTAGAAAAATGGAAAAAGAGTAATATCGGTCGGTGATTCGGGTGATTGATTTTTGGAAGGGAAATAAAAGAGCGTTTGGATGCGGTGTACGGTAACTCTTCGAATGGTCGCCATCGAAAATTGGTTTAACGAGTTTAAACGTGGTCGCACGTCGGTTTTTGATGAGCCACGTCCAGGTGCCCCGAAAACGGCTACCACGGAGGTTAACGTGACAAAAATCTACGATCTCGCATTGGCAGACCGCCGATTGAAGGTGCGCGAGATAGCTGAGACAGTAGGCATTTCAAAAGATCGCGTGGGTCATATCCTGCATGAAATTTTGGGCATGAGAAAGCTGTCGGCGCGATGGGTGCCGCAAAACGGTCACAGGGCTGTACTATGCCAAATTATCGGGTCGAATCGACGCCGAATTGAAGAAAAAACGGCCCCACTTGGCGAAGAAAAAAGTGGTCTTCCACCATGATAGCGCACCTGCTCACACCTCTGCCCTCGCCACGGCCAAATCGGTCGAATTGGGTTACGAACTGTTGCCCTATCCATCATTTTCTCCAGATTTGGCCCCGTGCGACTTCTTTTTGTTTCCAAACTTGAAAAAGTCACTCGCCGGACAAAAATTTCAGTCGAATGAGGAGGTCATCGCCGCCACGGAGGCCTACTTTGCAGACCTCGAGAAAACGTTATTTTTCAGACGGGTTAAAGAAGTTGGAGCATCGCTGGGTCAAGTGTATCGAGCTAAAAGGAGACTACAGTAGACTCTCGATAACGTGAACAGATTTTTTTTTTTGCTTGACATCTCTAAAACGTGAACAACCATTTTTGCTTCAGGTTAGCAGTAAACTGTTTGAGCAAGCTGTATTTTAGCTTTATTCTCTTACTTCGTCTTGTACAGTTTCCGGTTTGTTGCTAGTCAGTTCGTGTCAGTTTGTTCCTCGTTGTTCCTTGTTTTTGATTGTCTTGTCTGCTTGATTTTCGCGGTTTTCTTTGTTTTTTGTCATCATAAGTTTTATACGCGTTACGGTTTTGGTTTTTTAGTTCTTTGCGTCAACATGTCTTCAAAGAAACCAACGTTTTTGTCACTTAAGGTTAAATGCGCGATAATTGAGCAATTCCGTGGTGGTTCTAGTGTAACAAGTTTGGAAAAAAATACGACGTTGCAAAGTCTACTATTTTGCCGTTAACAAAAAGAGTGAACAAATTTTAAAGTGTGTAAACAGCACATTTTCGGGGCCAGGAAAAAGAAAAACACTTCGATTATCGGAACTTGCCAAAATGGAAAAGGCGCTATACCGGTGGTTTCTCGAACAATGTGAAAAAAATTATCCGATTAATGTCCTGATGATAAAGGCAAAGGCTTTGTCACTCCATTCTCAAATTAAGGAGAACCAAAGCAGCTTCAATGCTAGCGAAAGGTGGATGCAGAGATTTAAAACTCGATACGGCGTGAGATTTATTAAAATCACTGGCGAGAAACTGTCTTCCCAACCCGAGCTGGTAGACCCATTCAAATGTAAACTGCAGGAAACGATTGATACGATGGGGGTGACCACCGACCAACTTTATAACGCAGACGAAACCGGGCTGTTTTGGAAGCTTTTGCCCGACAATACATATGTTTCGTCGCTAGAAAAAAACGCTCCTGGCAGAAAAACCGACAAACAGCGCATAACTTTCCTCGCGTGTACAAATGCAACTGGATTGCATAAGCTGAAGCCATTGGTGATTGGGAAGGCGAAAAATCCTCGTTCATTTAAAAATTTTAACTGCCCAGTAGACTACAAAAGTTCGAAATCATCCTGGATGACCGCGGCTATATTCAAAGATTGGTTTCACTATTCATTTGTGCCACAAGTATGTTTGACGAACATTAGCCAAATATATATAGACTTATACTAAGCTTTTTTAGGTAATATCATTTATGAAAAATCAGGTTCTACCAGTGAAGGCCCTTCTGCTGTTTGCTGGAAAAATATTTTAAGTTTCGTAGGCAATGAAAATGATCCGGAAGATGATATTCTACTAAGAGATTTGAAAGAGAAATTGTATCTAGGAATCAATTTTGAAGTGGAGAATGCAATGAAACTGCTCGACGCTATAAATCCTGAGGTTTGATTTCTACTTTTTTAGGATTCCTGTCTTTAATTAAATCATTTGGGTAGGTAGGACATCCATAAATGGAACGAAGACGAAGAAGACCATAATGTCGCTCAGAGTACCAACATCATAAGTGATGATGACGGTGTGCTAGAATTGCCAAAAGAAAAAATTAAGAGTAATGAAGCCATTTCCATTTTTAACAAGGCTTTGGAATGAGCTGAAGGTGAGCTGGTTAGCCAAAATGACATTAGTGTCTTAAGGTGCCTTAGGGAAAAAGCATTGAGAATGCTTTTGGAGAAGAAGACGATGCAAAAACAAATGACTGACTTTTTCCATTTAATTCGTATCAGTAATGCCAGTGCTCAGTCAATCTTTCATGTTACTTTTTATGCCATAACTTTTTATTTTATGCATACATATGTACATACATATGTATGTTCCTATGCAATAACTTTTTTGTTTCAAATTAAATAAATAAATTAAATATACTGTTATTTAATAGTAAAAATGCATTATTTTTAATTTGTTAAAGATAAGACGTTCCAAAATAAAAATGTACGGTGGAATTGCCCTATTATCTTATTAAAATTTGACCTTCGCAAACGTGAACTCCCTTTGTTTTTAATTGTTCACGTTATCGAGAGTCTACTGTATATTGAAAAATAAATCGCCATTTCTCCAAAATTTTTGTTTTTCTTTTGTAGGCTAAGTACTTATCGGACCACCCTCATATATTTTCAAGGATTGGTTTCACAAACTTTTTGTTCCACAGGTAAGAATAGAATAAGAAATTGTTGATGATGGAAGGCTCATACATTTGTTTCAGGTACAAGATTTTTTTACGAAAGAAAGATTTGCCAATAAAAGCTGTTCTACTCCAGGATAACGCACCATGTCATCCTTCCCATCTTTTATTAAAAACAGATAATGGTTCTATTTTCACACTATACACGCCACCAAACGTGACACCATTAATTCAGCCAATGGATCAGAACTCAGATCTGATATGGGATAAATTGAGGCAGCAGCGATTTGAAGACACTAGAATTGCAAGGTTTGCTACAAATTATTATCCCGGAAGTAAATCTTACGGGATTACGAATATCATACAAACCATAGCTTGATACCACTTGATATTGTTTAGGTAACACACTCTGCAGCAGATATTAACATATGGAATGCAATTAAAGACACGGTACTACGAATGGCAGACGAAGCGGAATGCGAAGAGATTACCACCTTGATCAAAAAGTTCCCGGAACAACCACCGTATTGCGCTCCCATCGTTCCGATTTGATTTCTGTTTTTTTTTTTTTGTTAAGTTGGTACATCTGTTGTTGATATTTCCTCTAAATCTTAGCGTCATAGCTTGACATTTGCAGAAGTTACGTAGGCAAGAGTACATCTATCTCTGTGTGTGTTGGCGATTTTTTACAATTTTAGAAATGGATTTAAATTTGCAACAACGAACTTGTATTAAATTTTGCGCAAAAAACGGATTTAATGGTGCGCAAACGTTGGAAATGTTGAAAAAGTGTTTCGGCAACGATTCTCTAAAGAAAACGGTCGTTTACCAATGGCACGAGCGGTTCAAAAGTGGTCGTGAGTCAATCGAAGATGACGAACGCAGTGGCAGACCATCGACATCGAAAACCGATGAAAACATTGATAAAGTAAAAGAAATGTTGGTCAATAACCGCAAATTAACCATCAGATAGCGGAGGACTTGAACATTGCCTATGGATCCGTCCAAGACATTTTGGTTGATGATTTGGGTTTCCGTCGTGTAGCAGCAAAGTTGGTGCCAAAAGACCTCAATTTCATGCAAAAAAGAGACCGTGTTGATGTCGCAAAAGACATGATTTGCGAGGCTGAATCCGATCCCACATTCATCAAAAGGATCATTACTGGAGACGAGTATTGGGTTTATGAGTACGACACGCAATCCAGACATCAGGCAAGTGAATGGCGTTTACCAAATGAGCCGAGGGGAAAAGTCACAGGAAGCACTGATGGACATACAGAAAACTGAATATAAAAAATGTTTCGAGGATTGGATCAAGCACTGGCACAAGTGTGTTGCAGTCAATGGGGAGTACTTTGAAGGGGACAATATATATTTAGATGAATAAACTTGTATTTTTAATTTTCTGAATAAATTCCGGGAACTTTCTGATCAAGGTGGTATTTCTGATGAAGATGAATTGTTGGAAGAATCGGTCGATCAACCTCGATCAACGATAATAGCAGATGAATCTGTTCAAGTTTTTGATAAAACAATAGAATGGGCTGAAGCTAATACCACAGAGTATTCCGACGTACTAGTTTTAAAAAAGAATCACGAAGAAGCTGTGCTGAAAATACTGCAACCTAAAAAAAAAACAGACTAGTATTAGGGTTTTGTTTTAACTAAATAGAGTGGAAATTAAATCTCAATAAATATCAATAAAACTACTGTCTAGGTGTATTTTATGGGTAAGAAAACACTATTGGATAACGTGAACAGTCTTGTTTGCGTGAGCGGCCTGCGCAATAATTAGTTCACGCTATCCCGACAGCACTGTATATGCCAATAGAAGAAAGTCACCATGCCTCATAAAACGATAATTGTTTTAGGCGAGCTTAAATACTATTATCACGAATACAATCTCATTCATTATTGCAAAACTTTCGAAGGGAAACCTTGGTTGGACGAAGAATGTGAGGAAAACTAAAAGCCCTAGTATATATTACAGAGATCATGCGTAAAAGATATCAAAACCCAAAAAGGAACTTAGCCGTCTTCGTCGGGATAACAAACGACAATGACAAATGAGAAAGTTTGGTACAAACACGAAAACATACATTGGCAGGGATAAACACTGTAGGAAGAGGATACCAAACCAGATCAGGATTTATTCGCAACAATAATGGGAAGCTCGTTTTAGACAGCGGAAGAATGACAGTCCAATGTAGGACATATTTCGATGAGCTGCTTAATGTGCATGACGAGCAAGCACCACTGGAAAATACTGTTATGCACACAGCAGAAATTCAGGTAGAATGGTCAACCACCACAGAAGTAAAAGAATCAATGCATCAGCTTAAGAATAACAAGGCCGCAGGAATTGGCTTAATACCATCGGAATAAATAAAATATGCTGGAGATTAATTAATAGAAATTACATGGGCCCAGAATGGAAAACAATGAACGATTTACCGAGGAACATCGCTGCTATCAAGCTGTTACAAGGTACTGGCAAATAAAACGCAGAAATGCTAATAATGGAAGGAAAGGAGGTGGGTAGCGACTGCCAAAAATGTACTATGCCGTGTTGAATGAACTATTTAAAACCACTTTTGTCCCGCATTATCATAATGCCAGTGACACTTTACAGATGTGACACCTGGTCTCTGACTAAGTAGGAGGAAAATAGGCTTCAGGTCTTTGAAAACAAGATCTTAATGTGACGAAAAACAGGCGAATGAAAGAAAAACTACATAATCTGGAACTCGAATAGCTTTAAGAACTTTATTCAGCCCCAAGCAACACAGGTAAAACAAATGGACAGTGGACAGTAAAAAAAATATTGAGTGGGCGAAGGTTTGGTAACGAGGCTCTGTACTTGTTCCAAATGGGCGGTAATCTGTTCGGAAACAGTGAGAATTTATTCAAGATACCAATAATACTATATCTAATCGAAATAGATACAATAGATAAAGAGCTACCACCCCCAACATGCGGCCACTTCACGGGAACACCCGGTGACCTAGAGAGCTCAGGTTGTGGTGTAGGTAGATCTGACCCTAGAGGGTGGCATAAAGGGGTCAAAGTTCAGCCGACTCTACCCCTCGAGAATAAAGGCGCCATTTAGTGATTTCGACTAGAATTGTGCAGATCGACAAAAACTGGAACACCACATGAAAGAATTTAGCATGTGTACTGTTTGGTGTGACAGATGTCACTGAAGATTCATTCATTACAATAGGAAGCTTGAAAAGATTATGAAGTGTTCGTTCATCTTTCAGTAGACTTGCAGCAATGCCAGTGAACGCGGCGGAAATAAAAGGCATTGAATGCGCCTTTGAATATGCGGTAAGCGTCTGCTGTGTAAAGGTCTTCCCGCATCCTGCAGGTACAACAGCTTTGAATTGAGATTATTTGAGTTAAGTGCCGCTACGACTGTGTGATGAGTATGAAGTTGAGCGTATCATCAAACACCGTGTCGAGGATGGCCAACGCTTACTTCTTGATGAAGTGGACCACCTACGCCGCCAAGGATAATACATGGGAGCCAGAGGGCAATCTAAATCGTTGCCAGGTGACCCTGAGGGATTATTGGGCAAAAGAGGAACCAGGAAACAGCCGCCAATAAGCAAGCAAAAAAGGAAGAAGTGGCCACCCGCCAGTCCATAGAGGCCAATAGTCCGGAAGTTGACTAATCAACAATCTATCTAGTTGCCTGTGGCCAAATATTCTCCGATCTCTTTGTATTGATTTCATTTTTAAACTTCTATCTATAAACGTAAAGTACATTTTGTTAATCGACATTTTTTCGACAAATTACTAGTTGAAACCTAAAAATGTACAAACAAAACGTTAGTGAGATTTCAGCGCCCCAATTTGAGTTTCTGACCTTGGGGAAAATTGCAAAAAATTCAAACGAGCTGGAAACGACTTCAATGCTCATATTCGCTTTCATTCAAACAATAATTGGGGCAATACTTCATTGTATCAATTTTTGGTCGTTCGTTAAAAATTGGGCCCCCAACCGCAGCACTCGTTTATAATGACATTCCAACTTTCCGACTGTACTTTGTCTCCGCAACGTATACGTAAGCATGAAGAATATAGCATGGGACAAATACATTTCCGCATTCGTACGGTAGCTAGAGAACTTTAAGACATGAATAGACAAGAATCCGCTGGTCCAGATAGTATTTCCTTATTAGTTCTGAAACATTCGTTTGTCTGTCCTACTTTTCTGGTTTCTTTCCGAGTGGATGGAGAGCAGCATTTGTCCAGCTTCTCCAATGTATGAAACTTCAGAATCCTGCGATCATGAGCGATCATTACATTTAGAACATTAGAGAAAAGTTCGTGGCGTTTTAGTAAAATTCAACTGATTTTCTTATAGTGTGAAAATGAATCTATTTAAACCAAATAGGGTCCATTATTATCGACAATGTTTCGCCACTTTTTAGGTAGAACCATGATGCCATCGGTAAAGAACTTCAGTGGTTTCTGGCTGAAAAACTGAATCAAGTGGTTTTCACAGGCTTCTTTTGAAATCAGCTTAATTCCATTGAGAGAGTTCTGCAGGGATCGGAACAAGTGATAGTCAGAGGATATTTGTCTGGATGGTGGATGCATCAAAACCTCCCAACCGAGATCTCGAAATTTTTTACGGGTCATCAAAGAAGTGTGTGGTCGGCGTTATCGTGATGGAAGACAACGTCTTTCCTATTATTCAATTCGGGCCGTTTTCTTTCAATTGCCTGGCGTAATCTCTCTAGTTGTCGACAGTAGACTTGAGAATTTATCGTCTGACCAACTGGTAGTAGTTCATGGTGGACGATTCCCTTCGAATCCCATTACACACACCACACCATCACCTTTTTCGGCGTCGATCCTGGCTTCGCGAACGCTTCTGACGGCTGAGTATCCCTTGTCCACGGTTTTTTACGCTTCCGATCGTCGTATGTGATCCATTTTTCATCACCGGTTATTAGACGTTTCAGAAATGGCTCGATGCCATTGCGTTCCAGCAACGCATCGCAGATGTTAATTCAATTTATCATGTTTTTCGCGCTCAACTCGTGAGGAATCCATACATCGAGTTTTGTTTTGTAGCCAGCTTTGTGTAAATGGTTCAAAACAGTTTCGTGGTCAATGTCTAGCTCCATGCCAATATCCACTGCTGATATGCTTAATTGGACGACCAGAGCGTGACTGATCTTTCACATCAAAATTACCGGAACGAAAGCGAGTGAACCATTTCCCTGCAGCAAATTTCGATAAGGTAGCATAAGTATTTTTCACAAGCCTGCGCAGCGTTCTTCTTCATAATAATATTGCAAAATATAGCGCAATTGTTCATTATTTATCTCCATTTTCAAATGCAAACAACTGCAAACAACCACTGCACCAATTTCGATGTTTACACACTCAAAGTAACGCTCGGACTGTCACCCTTCTAACGAGCGTTTAGATGTGAACAATCCCACACCCAATATTTCCAGAACAGCACCTTTTTTCTGCTTTCTATCAACGATGCCCTCAAGGAAACAGGAAACAAAATACAGTTTGGCATCATATTTGTCAAACTGCAAATCTTTTGACCAACGAATTAGGGCTGCGATGCAGACAACATCGACGCTGTTGGCAATTGCCTTGATAACCAACTCGTTCGTAATCGACTACCTCAATACTGATGCAGTGTCCTACAGGTCAATCTCCAGCATTCGAAGTGTACATGTTCATCAACGTGAGAATCATTTAGGCATGCTGGGTGAAGAGAGTTTAAATATCCTGTGACTAGGAAAAAACATTACAATCATATAATTACGCTTTTTTGGCCCATCTTGGCACGGATGACCGATCAAGCAACGCCGTGGGCTAAAATGTTACGTCTGGTAAGACTGGTCCAGACGAGTGAGACATCCTGCTACTTGCGATGCCTGCCCTGCCACACCTTATGCGGAAATAAGGAAATCAACGAATGAGTTAGGTTTCTCTGTAATTTCATTATTGCTAACTCCCCGATCTTCACTTGACTTGACATTGGAATCTTCAACTTACGATCGTTTTCGAACCAAAGATGGATACTTTGGCCCATATAATCAACTATCTCAGCTGGATCTGGTCTATGACGCAGGCCTACCCACCATTCATAATTACTTGTCCTTTGCAGTTTGCCACGGAAACTGTGCACTTACCATTTTTTTCATGTATCTGTACCAAGGATTTAAAGCTTTGCTGCGCACGCGCTAGGCTGTACTGACCCTGTGATAAGGCCTAAAATGAAAATAAAATATTGAAATTTCTCAAAAATTCAGAAAAATGATTTTGCAAGCACTTGCCTTTGTCGCTCCAAATTGTATGCGAGCCTTTCCCTTGACTAGAGTCGCCGCTATTTGCATTATAACCGCCTCCACTGTATACGCAGAGCTCCAGCCTTGCTTTGTAAGCAATTCCATACAAATTGCTCCGCCAACCAGTACGTAACCGCCTTTAATAATGTAAACATGTAATAAATGAATAAGACCAATATGAGATTGGATTAACCTGAGATAATTGGATGCACAACACGAACGAAGGGTGGCTCGAATGGATACGTTTCTTTGAATATAATATTCAGTAGAATGCTGTCCTTGCCTTCCTTCTCTTTTAACATAATTAGGTCGTTGTGTAGCGGACTGTCCGGGTCGACAGACTTTAAACGGATATTCCACTCGTATATCGAGTCATTAACTAGTTCTATTGAGTACATGTTACTCTTGAAGGAATCCGAACGGTATATATCACGTAGTTCTTTCATTAGGCGATCGGTTGCTTGCACAGAACCAGAAACTGATCCCTGTTAGGAGAAAAAAAAAGCTGAAATCTCCAGACAACATAAATCGATTGAACAACTCACCTTTAAGTAGTCTTGTCTCTGACTTTGTCGCAGTCTTTCTAATGTGGCAAGGTGTTCTACTTCCATTTCGTCTTTCTGCTTAGGGAATATGATAAGAAAATCTGAATTTTGTCAACACCACTTTATTTTTTATTTTTGAAGGTGAGAGCGACAGACCTTATTTGTATTCCGACCGTCATCCATCTCAAGTGGAAGGTCCTCATCACCTTCGCTTTCTTGCTCACTATCGAGGACTGGATCTTCGATTTCATCGGGATCGGAGTCAATATCCTCGATTTGTTGCTGTTGCTGCACTTGATCCAAAGGCGATACGCTGGGCGGTGAGAATGGTAATGTAAGGTTGTCCAAATCTGGCGGTAACGGGACATTGTGCAGGCGGCATAGTTCTCGCAGTAGAATTCCAACCTTCAAATCAAATTCAATATTATTAATCGAGGTAAAGAGAAAGTGCTTTGGACTACGCGTACTTGATTGATCACGTGGTTGTCACGGCCATGTGTATTGCTAAGTATCTGAACTGCATTTGTGACGCTAGTCTCCTCACTTTCTGCAAACCAAACTGGAGGTGATGATGGATATGTTTCCTGTAAGAATAGAGAACGACAAGCTGGTTATAGAGCGGGAAGCATTATATGCAGATTTGTATGCCTATCCGCATGAAAGACAAAGAAACCAGTTTTCAACCTCTCGTGGTATGTCACAATTGATTTCTAACCAACCTTTACGCAACTTTGTATCGGTAATAGTTGATTAAAATCCAAGTCACGTTATATCTGCGAATGACGTAGAAATTCGCGTTTCATCTAATCAGACAACGCACCGCAGCCAACTCATACATAAGTCATTGTACTCGGTCTAATTCTATTCTTCTTTGTTAAAACATTATGAGATGAACGAGAGGTGTCAGAGGGCGACAAAACTCGCATCCTAGCGGGGGTCAACGGCCTAGTCTCGCAGTGGGCTGGTAGAAGCATTGCGTTAATTGGTATATTTGGTAAACAAAAGGAGCTTGAGCTTATCGTTTGTTAGAACTCACAAATGTCTGCGTTTTTTAATGCTGTCCAAGCATAACTTATCGATAGAACCATAGGCAGGCATGTAAACCGAGGCTATTCGTCAGCGTTAATTTCGTTAATTGGAAAGAAAGAGTCACTCATTCAGCCGTGTACAAATCGATTGAAACAGAAGAGACAAAAGACCAAACTGACAGTCGAGTGTGAAATTAATCAATATGCGTAGAAATAGCAATAGGCCTGTGTGGCACTAGTTGTCGGGTGGTATGATGTACTTCCTTTCTGAAGTAAGCATTTCTTTGTTTGGCCTTGTTCCATCTATCATACTACTAAGCACTCACGGCGCTCGCATATATGTGTGTGTGTGTCAGCGTTTTCTCTTTTATTATTGTTATCCTCGTGCATATCTCGTGTTCTGAAGACTTTTCGTTGCAAGAAGAATTCATTGTTATCAAGTGGCCTTCGTTAAACACCATAGAATCGTCGTTTCTTTCTCTTTTATTTCTCCTTTCTATTCTGTGCTCGGTTGAAAATGAGTTCAGTGTTTGAATCAACTGGGAAATTGTCCTGTTTCCATGGCACGATAATTAGGACGTTAAATTGGCTTATTAAAATGCTAGGGCACATGTATTATATAGTGTACGTGAGCATGTATTGGAGTAAGGAAGAAATGCTTTTCACGTTATGAGATGCGTCATGGGGACTCGTTTATCGCCAGGTTTTTGTGATTGTACGGGATACGAGTACTTCCACGTGAAGATAGATTTGCCCACGTTCACAGCACCTGGGAGACCGGAGAACAACGCTTTTGTGTGTTGACGTTACGCGCGCAAAAGTGTAGGGCTTCTAAACTCGTAATCGAGAACCGTGATGACCGGCAGAAAAGTTTTGCATACCGTTGCGTATCATGGGAACAAAATAAAATGGAAATAAAATTGAACGAGTGGTTTTGCATCGACTGTATGCTAGGGTTCAGTCGGAAGAAAAGTCGATGAATGGAATCTCAACGTCGTTTATGGGATAAGTCTCCTCAACATCGCGTGTCCGCCGTGTTGAAATGTTTCACAAACAATCTGACATTTTTCTATTGGTCTAGAGAAGGATCGATACACTCCACCTTTTTTCGATTTTAAAGCCATATAAGCTAGGTCTATAGAGTTCCTGACATTTCTGAGAAGCTCAACAGCGTGTGAAGGATACCAATGGGGAATTTTTACTGCTCCACTATCGTCGATGCTAAAAACTCAAGATTCAGGCCTTTCAGTATCATAATTAGCCAAATTTAATTTTTCATTTTCGTGGGAGCATACACCCTTATTTACGACGGTGGTCCGATAAGTACTTAGCCTCACCGCCAGATGGCGCCAGTATCGCAAGAGCAACTTACTATCGTGTAGTACATTCTAGTAGACGGCTACTGTCGAAATTTCAGCCGGATCGGACTCGTATTTTTGTTTTGACCGCGTGTGTCCGCGGATTTTAGAAAAATGGAAAAAGAGCAATATCGGTCGGTGATTCGGTGATCGATTTTTGGAAGGGAAATCGCGCAGCGAAATTAAAGAGCGTTTGGATGCTGTGTATGGTGACTCGTCTCCTTCGATGGCGACCATCAAAAATTGGTTTAACGAGCTTCAACGTGGTCACACGTCGGTTTTTGATGAGCCACGTCCAGGTGCCCCGAAAACGGCTACCACGGAGGATAACGTGACAAAAAGCCACATCTCGTATTGGCAGACCGCCGATTGAAGGTGCGCGAGATAGCTGAGACAGTAGGCACTTCAAAAGATCGCGTGGGTCATATCCTGCATGAAATTTTGGGCATGAGAAAGTTGTCGGCGCGATGGGTGCGGCGTTTGCTCACTCCGGAAAACAAGCGCAACCGTGAGACCACTTTAGAGCAGTGTTTGACGCTGTTTAAGCGCAATCCGAAGGAGTTTCTGCGTCGTTTCGTGACAGTCGACAAAACATGGATCCACTGGTACACACCAGAGACCAAGGAACAGTGGAAACAGTGGACTTCACCCGGCGAACGTGCTCCGAAGAAGACTGTCCCATCGGCCGGAAAGGTGATGCCCACCGTTTTCTAGGATTCACAAGGTGTGATCCACATCGACTACCTGGAGAAAGGCAAAACGATATCAGGGCTGTACTATGCCAAATTATTAGGCAGATTCGACGCCGAATTGAAGAAAAAACAGCCCCACTTGGCGAAGAAAAAAATGATAACGCACCTCTGCCCTCGTCACGGCCAAATTGGTCGAATTGGGCTACGAACTGCTGCTCCATCCACCGTATTCTCCAGATTTGCCCCCTTGCGACTTCTTTTTGTTTCCAAACTTGAAAGTCACTCGCCGGACAGAAATTTCGATCAAATGAACGCCCCCACGGGGGCCTACTTTGCAGACCTCGAGAAAACGTATTTTTCAGACGGGTTAAAGAAGTTAGAGCATCGCTGGGTCAAGTGTATCGAGCTAAAAGGAGACTATATTGAAAAAAAAAATCGCCATTTCTCCAAAATTTTTGTTTTTCTTTTGTAGGCTAAGTACTTATCGGACCACCCTCGTATTGAGCTTAATACAAGCTAACTTAATCTAACTTAATAACTAAGAAGAACGGATGAGGGGCACGATCATTGGAAACTATGATTGGGAGAAGGGAAGGCTATTGAAGACACGGAGATTTAGGTATGGAGTGATGAGATTGATATCGAAGTTAATATTCGAATTAACACTTACCAGCATACGGGAAATGGGTTCATTGGAGCCGTATGAGGTGCGGGTGGTGGATAGATAGAAGAGACGAGCTTTGGTGTAAAGAGATATGGAGTTATAAAGAACGCGCAGTCAATGGTATCTGTTAGAAGTCTATGAATGAAGAGGATGCCAGATATCTTTCTTCTTTCCTCCAACGTACTCAAATTGAGGGCGATAAGAACAATGGATTGTTCCAGAGCAGCCCTCGAAGGGCGAAACTTAAGAATGCTCTCGACGTTGGCATGCTCTCGATTTTAGAAATGTGGGTTTGTTGATAAGGGGACCACAGTTGAGATGCGTATTCAAGAAGAGGGCGAACAAAGGTAATATAGAAGGATCGAGCCACATAGGGATTGGAGAATTCTTTACACCAATGCTTCACGAAATCGAGGACAGACTTGGCTTTATGAATTATATCATTGATATGAGCGCGAAAATTGAGCTCATAGTATGTGAAGATCGCGGATAACCTGAACGGTGGAGATGGGCTGATTATTCAGGAAGTAGATACGACGGGAAGGTTTGATTCGTTTACGTGAGAAAGTAATTGATTGGCATTTGGAAATGTTAAGTTCCAAATAATTTTTCGAACACCAAACGGAAAAGCTGTTCAGATCCGATCGAATAAGGGAAGAATATTGTTGCAAGGAAATGGTCTTGAGGAACTTGGTGTCGTTGGCGTATAGTGAGAGGTGGCAATGTTCGATGACAAACTCAATGCCGTTAACGGCAGGAATGAAAAGAGGTGGTCCTAGGTGGCTGCCTTGCGGAGCACCGAAAGAGGCATAATTTTTTTCAAGTTTGCATGATGAACCCCGATGAAACTAAACTCTAGCTGTTTATCAAGAGATGAATCCAGTAGTAAGTGCTGGTCGATTGTAACGTATCCAAAACGTCATGAACCAAGCTTAGACATATGGTAAACAAACCGGTTTGACACATTAGTGATTTTGTTTTTGCGTAATATACTTTTGGTTGTGTGAAAACGTCTGATTTTGTGCCAAATAATCGTCATTTGCGGGAAGTGTTGCTTTTCTTCTTTCATTCGAAGAAACCGGCTGCTGAAGCGGAATGGGAACTCCAAACAGTTTACTCTAAGTGAAGCAATGTGCCGTGATTGGTTCTGTCGCTTCAAAGACGGTGATTTCGATGTTGAAGACCGCGTGAAGGAAGGCCAAAAACCTTCGAAGACGCTGAATTGGAGGCATTGTTCGACGAGGATCCATGCCAAACGCTTCAGTATTAGGAGTTACTCGCCAAACTATTTCCAAGCGATTGCATGCGTTGGGTATGATTCAAAAGCCAGGAACTTGGGTTTCTTATGATAAGAAGCCAAGAGAGAACTGCTCCAGCGGCAAAAAAAGGAAGGCGGCATCGCATCGTTACGGGTGATGAAAAATGGATTCATTGCAGCAACTCAAAGAGAAAAAATCATGGGGACAGCCCGATCATGCTTCTACGTCGTCGGCTGAGCCGAAAATTCACGCTGCGAAGGTAATGCTGTGTATTAGGTGGGATCAGCTGTTAAACCGAAACAATTGATGCTGTAATTGTTGACTGGTTGGGGGTGGCGTAGTATATAAATTCGAGTCAAAATATTCACTATTGAATGTTCACGTGTCAGTGAGATAACGCACCGAAAACATCGCAGTCGTAAGTGCCTCAGTTCAAAATGAACCATATCAACTTATCCACGCCGTGAACAGAAAGTGAGAATTTTATGGCTAATTTTTGCTAAAAATCTATATTCACGTAGTAAGTTGTCACAAGATCAATTCAAGAACTGGAGCTTCTTGACCATTCGAAAGTTTCTTGTATGGTTCTGCAAAAGTTTGAAGAAAATCCTGAATCTCATCGAAAAATCATCTTCAGCTTAATGGTCTGTTAATTAGCAAAATTCGAGTTATTGGACAGGATCAAGCCCTCATGTTTTTCAAGGGACATAATTGCACCCACAAAAAGTGAGCGTTTGATGTGGATTTCATGGTGGAGGTGGTATTGGACCACATTTTTCAACGAAATCCAACATGAAGGCATGTTGGAAGGTTATTTTTGGTCGGAATTGATATCAGGTACCAAAAAGTTGGAACCACATGATAGACAGCTGATCAAAAAATTTATACAGGGTGTCCCACGAGCAGTGTGCCAAAAAGCTAGAGCGTGTAGGTCTGGTCAAGACAAGAAAAAAATCGTATGGGAGGGGGGGGTCTATTCCCCCCCTTTAGCCGGGAGGGGCAATTTTCTAAAAAATTGACTTAATTTGGAAAAAAAATTATTAAAAATCAACAGTTACATCCACAATGCCGTGATATACTTTTTTGTAAAGGCAGAAACCTCTTCTTTCATCTTGTTTCTAAACGAAGCTGTTTTAAGGAATAGTTTTTGAGAAATTAATTTTCAAACTCAAAATTTTGAAAAAAAAGTTAAAAAAAAAAAATTTCGAACTATTTTTTTTCAAAATTGTATGTAATTAAGTACTAATTTTTTGTCCAAAATTCAATTCTCTTATTAGTTTTTAGTTAAAAACAGAAAACCGGATGCAAAAATGTTTTGTAGTTTTTGAGAAATTAAAAAAAAACCCGAACCATTTTTTTTCTAAGAAAAACCTTTTTTTTGGTTTTAACGCGGCTGGAGTTGTAGGCAAATTAATGTATGAAACATTGACATCTTTTTTATTATTTTTAAAAAAAATTGGAGTTTTATGAGGATTCAATAAACTGACACAGTATTGGAATAACCCTGGATTAATCCTTTTTTTTCTCATTGATAACGCCTGAAAACTGACCTGCCAATTTCGTCTGGGTCCGCCCGCCGCCAATGGGTTCAACCGGCTAGGACCTTAAGAGAATAAAACCGCAATTTTTGGATTTGGTCTGACGTAATCCCTCCCTTAGTACAAGGAGGATAGCTATTATGCTTGGAGTGCCCAAATCTAGAGTACGGAGAGTGCTTCATACCGAAAACTTACACCCGTACCATTTTAGGACAGTTCAGGAACTCACCTCAAACGACAAGTTTTTGAGAGCAGAATTTTGTCGATCATTACTGCTTCGAAATGAAACTGAACGAAACAATTTTGGAAGGATATTCTGGACGGATGAAGCACAGTTTACCAGAGATGGGGTTACTAACTTCCACAATTTGCATCATTGGAGTAGCACCAATCTACACAACAAAAAACAAAATAAATCACAACACCGCTTTAGCTGTAATGTTTGGCTTGGTATTGTTGGACAAACTGTAATCGGGCCCCGGTTTTTGAATGCCGTTATTAATGGAGAATCATACTTACAGTTCCTACGAGACCTTTTGCCCGATTTGATGGACAACGTTCCTTTGGCCATAGCAGATAATTTAATCTACCAGCAAGATGGAGCACCAGCACACTACAGCTTACGGGTTAGAAACTGGCTGGATGATCATTTTAGTGACCGTTGGATCGGAAGAAAGGGCCCCGCGGAATGGCCACCTAGATCACCAGATTTAACTCATCTAGATTTTTATGTGTGGAGATTCATGAAGAATTATGTTTACGAAGTGGAAATAGTATCTTTGGAACGACTGAAAGCACGGATTGAAGTCGCTGGAGTCAAATTGCAGGAAAATTTGTCAAGCATAGACTTATGTGCAGCCATTAGAAGGAGATATAATCTTTGCCTCCTAAAAAATGGGGATCATATTGAAAATTGATTATAATAAAACTCCAATTTTTTTAAAAATAATAAAAAAGATGTCAATGTTTCATACATTAATTTGCCTACAAGTCCAGCCGCGTTAAAACCAAAAAAAGGTTTTTCTTAGAAAAAAATGGTTCGGGTTTTTTTTTTAATTTCTCAAAAACTACAAAACATTTTTGCATCCGGTTTTCTGTTTTTAACTAAAAACTAATAAGAGAATTGAATTTTGGACAAAAAATTAGTACTTAATTACATACAATTTTGAAAAAAAATAGTTCGAAATTTTTTTTTTTTAACTTTTTTTTCAAAATTTTGAGTTTGAAAATTAATTTCTCAAAAACTATTCCTTAAAACAGCTTCGTTTAGAAACAAGATGAAAGAAGAGGTTTCTGCCTTTACAAAAAAGTATATCACGGCATTGTGGATGTAACTGTTGATTTTTAATATTTTTTTTTCCAAATTAAGTCAATTTTTTTAGAAAATTGCCCCTCCCAGCTAAACGGGGGGGAATAGACCCCCCCCCCCCTCCCGTACGATTTTTTTCTTGTCTTGACCAGACCTACACGCTCTAGCTTTTTGGCACACTGCTCGTGGGACACCCTGTATAATAAAGGGGAAGTTCGGTAATCGTGTTATCTCGAGAAAAGATCGCGTCGAATGGCCACCGCGATCATGCGATTTAAGGTTGCTGGTTTTCTTTTTATAGGATTTAACAACGTTAGAGAAGCGAAATTTTCAACGCTCCAGATGGTTTGTGTCGAAGATGTTCATTCACTACTCTCCGGTGGTGGTTGCCCTAGATAGGATTTGGGAGATTCGACTGAATTTGCGTTGGTTGTAGTTCACAGTAATTTATTTTGTTTCCATGTCATTAGGGTGTTATATTGGAAATGCATATACAGAGAATGAATTAATGAAAAGCGGTCAGGCCGTCTGATTAAGATGACTACGGAAGATATGGTCCATGGTATCGTGTTAATAGAATACCGGAATAGAACACAATTGGACACGGGGGGAGCAAGCGAAACAAACACGGAATCGTACTACAGTTTCGGAGCGGTAATTGGACTTTTATAAGCGCAATCCGAAATAATTTTCGCCGCGTTTCGTGACTGTCAACAGAAGGAACAGTCGAAACCCGCTCGACACAAACTGAAAACGGTTCCAAAAGTCGTCCGAAAAAGTCATGAGCCTCGTTTCTTGGGATTCGCCCATTATTTGGAGGAAGGAAGGGCAATTACGGGCGTACTATGCTAATCGATTCGATGCTGGCCGAATTTGGCGTATTTAGCGAAGAACCCAGTTGTCTTGCACCAGCTCACTCGTCCACAATCCTCATAGCAAATCTAGTTATGGATTGCTGCCTCACTAACCCTTTTCTTCAGATTAGGCCTCGCATGACTTCTTTTCGTTTCCAGACATGGAAAAATGGCTTCGCAAGAAGCAATTTACGGCAGACGAGGAAGTTGTTGCCGCAACAGAGGCCTTTTTTGCGAAATCATATTTTTTTGGACGGTTGAAATAAGTCAAAATAAAACCAGACTATTTGAAATTAATAAGGAAAAAAAGCGATTCCTTGCCGATCATACAACTGTCCTAACTCAGAATCTCGTCTGCTTTGATTCGATGAAATAAGACAAAGAAGAACTCATGCCACCTGCCGGAAAGTTAGGCTCATGCGATGACTGACAAGCATACCAGATAGGCTAATCACGCTGTATATAACTTAATTCGTGCGGTTTTTTTTTCAAAATTTGAACGTTTATTTAAGAAAGACATGTACAATAGTATTATTCAAAGTATTGCCCATCTGAAGCTATGACTTTTCCCATCTTTCTGGCAATTTGTGGATCCCATCCCAAAAGAACTGCGCCGGCTTGGCAGCCAAGAATGAATCAAGCCAATTTTTGATATTCTGCTCTGATGTGAACCGTATTTCAGTGAGGGCGTTCTGCATCGACCGGAACAAATGGTAGTCAGAAGGGGCAAGGTCTGGGCTATAAGGCGGGTGGGGTAAAACTTCCCATCCACTGTTTTCCAAATAGTTCTTAACCGGAATAGCAACGTGGGGCCGAGCGTTGGCATGATGGAAAATTATTGCCTCGTGTCTGGTCGCATATTTCGGGCGTTTTTCGGCTACTGCTCTCTTCAAACGGATTAATTGTGTTCTGTAGCGTTGTCCATTGATGGTTTCACCCGGTTTTAGCAGCTCATAATACAGCACACCCTTCTGATCCCGTAATGGATCCATTTTTCATCACCAGTAACAATCCGATGCAAAAATGACTTCCTTTTGTAGCGTTCCAGCAGCATTTCGGACATGCAAAACCGCCTTTCGACGTCTCTCGGCTTGAGTTCATGTGGAACCCAATTTCCTTGCTTTTGAATATATCCAGCTGCTTTTAAACGTTTTGAAATGGCTGCTTGAGTGACACCCAAAGATTCTGCGAGCTCTTCTTATGTTTGGCAACAATCTTCATAGAGTAATGCTTCCAGTTCTTCATCTTCAAACTTTTTTGGCTACCCAGGATGTTCATCGTCTTCCAAGCCAAAATCACCACTTTTAAATCGTGCAAACCACTTTTGGCACGTTCGCTCAGCTAGCGCATGTTCACCATAAACTTCCACCAAAATACGATGACTTTCGGCAGCAGTTTTCTTCATATTAAAGTAATGAAGAAGAACTCCCCGCAAAAACACTTTTTTAGGCACAAAGTTCGGCATATTTGAGTGAAAAAAAATTATTGTTGTTTACGCTTCAAATTAATGACATATACTGAAATGACGTACAATGACAGTAGATTTCCAACGCATGTTCCAATGGAATAATACAAGTTACGCCATCTCTTAGCAAACCGCACGAATTAAGTTATAGACCCAATGTTAGAAGCAAAGGCTTAGACATTATCGAAAGTGGATGTTGAGGCCATTGGCTGATTCGTGAGAGTGGAGAACAAGATAAAACCAAACACTGGTGGTCAGTCAGACGTCTAAGATGGGTGGACCATAGCTCTGCTACGAAGAGACGTCGATTCCAATCCCGAAAGTTTACGGAGCAGATAACGACCTCTTACTGGTTAAGTCCAGGTTTGAATCCTAGAAAAATTTAGATTCACGTTGCAACAGTCGCACTGATGTACATCCGAATAGATCATTCACTGCCTTCAGTCTTAAAGGAATTTCTTAATCAATCAGGTGACATGATGCGCTTCATTAATTAAATGCCTCTCCGGATGTACATACTACACTCGATGGAAGCTTAACAGCTGGGGTCGCTAGGAAACAGGGGTTAAATTGAGGTAGAATGACGAAACTCAATGTGAGGGGAAAATTTAGTGCAGGTTTTGTCGATCTAGGCCGATCTGTGATCAAAGCAAGACAAAGTCCTTACTTACTGTCAATATTGAAGGCAAAGATTCTACCAAATACGAATTCTCATCGGGCAAAAGGTAGTCGGTACAGCTGAAGATGCCTTAGTATTTCTCATCCGAAGACAGTGGGCATGGTACTCAGTGAATGAGTATCAATTGAGCTCTTCTTAAAAAGGGACGGAGTACATTCCCTCAGGTATGAGTATTATCCACATTCACGTCCCTTTTAGGATTCCACTGCATACGTTCTCAGCAGGTAGAAGGGTCAATGCAAAGCAATAGCAAATACAGACTCTGGGACAACTAAGGCCACATTGTAAACAAACAGCATTCCAAGTGCAGATACGCCCTTTCACTCTTTCTAAGTTGGAGTAAGCCCATCCGGATCCAAAGACCTATGAACCTTCTAGAGCACAGATTGTGTGTAACCAAAATCACAGTCCACTATACATTTTGTTGCTTGAATGTCTGCGTCCAAATCTATTCCATCATTAACCCTCATCGGGGAACTATAGGCTCTATAATAATAATAACAAAAAAACGATAAAGAACCAAATGGCAAGGAGGAAGAGCAGAAGAACCGAACGAAAGCGAAGGGAGAAAAACAACACCTTGAGGTGAGCAAGCAACAACAAACCACACACAGATTCCTTTGTGTCAAGTGCAGAGAAAACGGCACAACAGGCAGACACGAAAAAAGAGAAACAAGAAAGAAAATATGAAAACTGCATCGGGAGGGAAACATAATGAGATCGACGAGGGAAATTGTTACGAAAGGGCAATAAAAGGACGATGCACAAGATTCCCACACTACTCTTGGCACATACTCGCACACCCCCTTCGGCACAGACCGTACGATTGGGAAAAACACATGAAAAATCTTCATCGTCGACGTCGTCGAATTTCTCTCCTTCACCTCTCGCGCAGAAAAACAAAATGGCCTTCCTAATATAATTTTTTCCGTTTTTTTTTTCTTTTCTTTTTTTTTGGTTCGATTTTTGTTCGTACCTTTCGCTGCAGACAGGCGACACATGGTCATTGATTTTAACATAAACTTACCGTAATGTTGGCGTGGATATCATAACGTTTTCCGTTTTTACCGATAAAACGGCAAGTCAATTCATCAACACTAGAGTTTAGGATTTGAAAACGTTCATGATTCTTGGTGAAGATCTTTTCGAGCGTTTTGATTTCCAACTTCAATGTGTTCAAACACGCCATATTACAGCAGTACACTACTACTGGCTGGCTAAGGCTCCTACTGGTGATATCTCCAACTGTTCTCTTACTATACACCACTGCTGTGCTTACGCCTCCTCCTCCGCCACTGACAAATACGTAGAAAATTTATAATTCTTCCTGCTTTGGTCACCTCCACCGATTCTTTTTCATTCGCTTTGTAAAACTTCAACAATCACTTCAACCGAGAAAAAAAAACAAAAGGAAAAAAAAAACACTACTCTGCCCCCAAGGTATGCAGTTTTCAGTCCAAATGACTTTCCGAACGTCAGCAGCAATTGTCTTATTTTATTCTTCTATCTATTTTTCTTCTTATTCAGTTTTTCAATTGCCAAAATAAAATTTGATTTTCTTTTCTTTTGCGGTAATTAATTTTCACTCCGCATAATAAACACTTTCGCCAACACTTCTCCTCGCGCGACACGACACGACAAGACACGACCGTTCTGTTCTAATGAAACAACACCATATCGTCTAATTAAATGTAAAATATTGCTTACTCGCTCATCGCGGACAACAGAGAACGTACGATATTCCCTTTGCTATGGATGGAAGACAACGACCGAATTGGTGATTCGTGGTTGAGCAGTCGATAAGGAAGACATGGAAATTGACCTGAACGACAAGGAAAGCGTTGGTCTTTGTTTGTTTTTCTCTTTCTCTCTCTCTCACACACGGCACTATCGTCGAAGAAAGCTGAAGTGAAAACGCGACAAGATTCACACGTCTCCCTTTCTCACACGGACTTGCGAAAAACTCTTTTAATCACAAAGAAATTTCTATGCTAATTGGAAAACGTTCGCGTTTTAGATTTTCCCCTCTCATGTTACTCGATATTTCATTTGAATATAAATTATTTGCACACGACTATTGACGCAACACAATTGTTTATGATTAATTACTCGCTGCGAAAGAACACCTCTTCACGTCGATACTTCTACTCCAGCCTTCAGCTACTGGACTGGACACGCACAATATGGTGGCCGATGGATGTGTCCAAGCGGACAGAACTAACAGTGATGCCAAACTGCTCACAATTTATAGAGTTAAAATTCTTAATTCCTTTTATATTTTATTTCATACTCAGATTTAAATACAAATAACTTATAAAATTGGCTTGTAATGCTCACACCTTTTTCCATGAGATGTACAAGAACTGAAATTAATCGAAAAACTAGGTTTTACATTATATTTTTCTAGAAAAAAAAAAATGGTAAAGAACTCTATCAATGAGCTCGTTTTGTTTTTTTTTTTTAATTTTTGAGCTATTATTTCTGATTGATCATATGAACTAAAGGAAAGACGGAATGAAAAGGAGTGTCGGAGAACAGTAGAAAAGCAGAGAAATGAGAACTCGATATAATAAATGCTAATAAATTACGCGTATACTCTGGACCCCTCTACAGCTCGCTGTGTGAGGATGTATCACCCTCCGTCTCGCTGGCTTTAATAGTTTCCTCATCGTCTGGTCTGTCGACTTGTTCTTGATTCTCGTCAGTCTTTGGCTCTTCTTCGGATTGCACTTCCTCGGCTTCCTGTGGTGGTTCCTCTTCTTGCGCCTCCTCTACCTTCTCGGTAGTATCTGTCTTCTTTGTTGGCTTTGTCTTGGGCTTCCAGATTTTGATCTTGTTTACCAGATATTTAACTTCACGATCGAGAAGGGCCATCTTATCCGTAAGGTCTTTCACTGTAAGACGCAGTTCTTCGTAGCGTTTGAGTTTCTTCTGAGCAGCCACCTCGGTTTTCCGCCAACCAGCTGTTTCTTCGATTATCTTAGCGAGAGTGTTCACTTCGGTTTCGGTGAAAACGTCTTGCTCCGGGTTGGACTCTTTAGTTAAGTTCAACGCTTTTTCGAGGAATTTCTTCGCTCCATCGATCATTCCGTCGAGAGCCTTGATAGCTTCGGGTCGTTCCTCATGCTCCCAATGGCGGCCCAAAAACACATTCGTTAGTTTCCTCAATTCATCAAGCTTGTTTTCGTACACTTCGGCCTCAACGTTAGCACCGTCTTCATAGAGCCATTCGGAGGTTTGAGAACATTCGCTCAGTATCTTCTCCTTTTCCTCTTTTGTTGCACAGCTGGAGTATTCCTCTCGGCTGAGTTTCTCCTGAATATCAATGACGTGTGATTCCAACGCATTGAAGGCAGACTCTAAACGTACACGTTCTTCTTCTACCGAATTGATAGCGTTGAGTTTCTCCAAGGAATTCTGGAAGTTTTCACCCTCGAGCGGTGTGGTGTATTGCAGAGTAAGTTTATAGTCAATCGGTTCCTTAACGGTCACGATTTTCACGGTGTTGTTCTTGGGCACTGTGGAAATTGTAATTTTAAAAAGGCTTCTCGTACCATGGTTTGGCAACTACTTACCTTTTTCCTCGGTTTTATTCTCGCTAGGTTTGGGCAACTCATCTTTTGTGGTTTTCTCCTCTTCCTTGTTGTCCGCTGCCTTCTCATCCTCCTTTTGTTCGGGCTTAGGATCGTCCTCCTTGGTTTCAGCATCTTTCTTCTTATCGCCATCCTTGTTCGAGAACAATTTGCTGATTGTACTGCCAAGTTTTGCAAGAGTACCCTCCACGTCTATCTCCTCTTCTTCAGGCTTCTGTTTCTCATAGACAAACTCCACCCCAGTCGAACTGAATATACCAGAATCGTCTAGTACGAAATATGCCTTAATGCCCTTGGATTCGACGATATCGTTTTGATTCTTCTCAAGGGTTTCCTTTACTTTCGACAGCTCCACGTGGGATAAATTCAGAGCACCAATGTACGACACTTCCTCAGGGCTCAAGTGTCCCAGATCGCCGTAGTGAACATAAAAATCAAAGTCATTGACATGCTTGTTGAATGTGATTACTTTCCTTTGTGGATATGAGTTCATTGGCCCGAAGAGGACTCGCTTAACTTGACGTACATTAGCACCATCACCTGGATCACGCTCGAAGGACACCTGGATCGGGAAAAGGACGGCATCTTTGACAATAAATTTCTTGACTTTAAAACCGGTTGCAAGATCAGCTGCTTTATACACCGCCCCCATAGTAGCTGCTTCGTCGGCATTCAAGCTCTTGCCGAGTTCTTGACCGATTTCTTGCTTTAAGATTTCCTGAACTTTCGGCATACGAGTGCCACCACCGAATAGAATAACCTGATTTACGACATCTAATGTCAAGCCGGACGCCTTCACAGCTTGGTGTAAGGGTTTGACAACTCTTGGCCACATATCAGCGCATAAGTCCTCCAGAATCTCCCTTGTCACTTGTAGTTTAAAGTCATGGTCTTCAATTAGATTCTCGATTTGAGCATAATGATCGGAGTTTGCGCTGAGAACGTTCTTCAAACGGCCGGCTTCTTTGAATAGTTTGGCCATGGCACGTGGACTTTTGCTGACGTCAGTCTTGGTCTTTTTCAAATTGTTGAACTCTTTAGCGAGATAATCGCGTAGCCGTAACTGAACGTCCAAGCCTCCCAGGGTGCGATCATATCCCACACCGAGCACTTGAATCACTGGGTTCGATTCCTTCGTCTGCTTGTCCTTGACTACCTGATAGCTAACCAGAGCTGCCGATGTTTTCTGTGCTCCCATGTCGTAGAACAGATAATACTGGGTGGTTTCGTTAAGTTTCGCCCTATGAAACACGCCATAGTTCAACGCTACTGCGGTGTAATCATTGATCAGTTGAAGCACCTTCAAATTGGCCAGTTGAGCAGCCGCAAGTAGAGCGGAACGTTCGGCTTGTCCGAAAAATCCCGGTACGATGAGTACACATTCGGTGATTGGTTGATTGACTTCATCTTGTGCAAATTCTTTTGCCTTTACGAGTATTTGGGCGACCAATTCCTCAACGGAGAAGAGTTCGTTGCCTTTCTTAAAGACAACTGTGTTTCTTCTTTCGTCGGCCACGATATCGTAGTACGGAAAACGTTTTCTATAATCACGACAAAGAAAGGATGCCAACTTAAGCCAACGAATTTGATATAATAAAACCTACTTGTATAGATCGACTAATGGATTATCCATTTGCTTTCCGAGCAAATCCAATAGATATCCATATGCACTGGATGGTTCTTTCACTCCGACAGTTAGAGCATCCTCGCCAAAAGACCGGACACCGTCGCGGAATGCCAAAATTGCTGGCGACTTTCTCTTCGACTCCTTATTTAGCGCAATCTCCATTGGAACGCCCGGCGACACAACTCCCACTTTCAGCCACTCATTACCGAGATCCACCGACATCACAGCCGCTGATTGAATCGCTGGAATGTTATACGCGAATACTGCAAGTAATGCTAGAATTCCATATCCCCATTGAGGGGTTATACGAAGTCGTATCATCTCTCTGTTAAGTAAAATCTGTTATTGGGGGAAAAAAACGCAAAAAAATCCCGTTTACAGGTTAAGTTGATATTACTTTTTTGATTTTCTAAAAGCATCTTACCTAATTAAGGATTGTCTCGTGTCCTTTTGCTTATTGAAACTATTTCTCTGTGATTGCAATTTATAAATGTTGAGAGATTGTTCGAGAATGTGCTATATTTTAGGAGAAATACCTTGTGAAGTGCGGAAAACCCGATGAAAGTTGGCAAGTGTTTGAAGAAACGACTGACGTGTTCTTTCCTATTTGACAGATACGTGCCGGAGCATGTACGTGTACGAGTTGTACTTATCCTTTCACTAACAAAATTGATTACTGTCAAAGTGGATTCCATTGCATGGGCTCTGTGTTACCGGCATAAAGGTAAGGCAGTGCGTGTTGGTTAGTAGAGAGGGTAATTACATTGTAGATGTCATTATTTTATACGAATAAAAAAAGATTTCATATGCATTTACAACATTTTCAAGCGATAAATCTTATATAACAGCATAAAGTAAATATCTAATTTATATAATTCATCTGGCAGTGCTTTGGTACATGGTACCTGTCACCGGGACTTGTGCGGGAACTCAATGAAATCTACACGTTACGTCACGTCCTATTCAACTTGCCGTCAGTCCATTCCCATAGAATTCCAATACCATAAGTATGCACTGATCAAACACAAAAAAAAATTGTTTTTAACAATCTCCATTCGTTTTCATCGCGTTTTAAATTATTTACAAAACTTTTAAATGTGAAAACAATTGACGGCAAGCAATTCTTCTACCTTTTTGCTCAATAAATTCCGCTCAATGTTCACTAGTTATTGGCTTTTTCACAAATTTTTATTCCCCGCTACCAATACAATTATTACTGTCTCCGGCGGCTCACCATCATCATCATCATCAGTCACCATCATCGTCAACATTGGCAGCAGCAGCCAGTCTCAGCCGTTCCAGCCGTCTCAGCTGCAAACAATTCGTGTACATTGTGCGTCGAAAATAATGTAGTGATGGAAGGAATCCAGAAATGTGGTGAGTAGGATTGCCCTAATCTGTCCGGAAGCATCGTAACAATAAAATTTCTCATACGGGCCATCGAACTGGCTAGAAATTGGACGCCTTGCCTTACTAATTGTATCGGAAATGGGGCTTTTTTCTAACATGCGTGTAGGATGACGGCTTTACTTATATGCAATTCTCGGAATTGCAATTGCTTTTCACATACCGTATATTGCGACTCGGTCGTGTGGCGTGGAGTGTTACCATTTCGTTAAAGGAAGTTTCTTTTTTTTTTCTTTTTCTGGTTGTTGCTTGCAGATAAACCTTCGACGGAGGAGACTCTCTGCTCAGGTTGCCTTAATCAGATCAGCGAAAATGAATACAAGACGGCCTTGGGCCAGCAATGGCACAGCGAATGTTTTCGCTGTTCGGTATGCGATGACCAGCTGTCGAGTTGGTATTTCGAGAGGAACGGTTTGTTGTTCTGCAAAGACGACTACTGGACACAATTTGGGCAATCGTGCCAGCAATGTAGTACGATAATCACCGGTCCGGTGATGGTGGCTGGCGATCACAAATTCCATCCGGAATGTTTCTCATGCGAGTACTGCGGCACGTATATCGGCGAGGATGATACGTACGCGCTAATCGAGAGATCGAAATTGTATTGCGGGCAATGTTACAAGACTCAGTTCCATGACCAATACGCTCAGCAGCAGCAACAACAGCAACAGCAACAATCGCCGGCTGATTCATGCAGTAGTCAGCCATTGCATTCGATTCGTTTGATAAAAATCCCGTGGACGAATGCGTCCAAGTCGATGCTACGATTGACGGCTGACGATGAGAATAATAGCGAGGAGGTTATGGGCGGCTACGGCGTGTGTTGCCGCGCTGTCCGGATTTCTGAGTAAGTTGGTTGCAAATCTATTCTATGACTAACTAGAAACTAACGTTAAATTCTGTGTGGCGTGGCCCGGTCCGTGTGTGATAAGACGGCGTCTACACATTGCGATTCAACTCGCACAGATTCCATTTGAGATTTACTGAACTGCAACCAATACCAGTGCTTGCTGCTAAATGCTTCTTTTTTTTCTCTTTGATGTTAAGCTTTATTTGTAGGATATTGGGTCAGGTGGGCAAATACGTGTTCTCGCTGATAACTTCGACGAAAGATTCCTGCTACGGGCTGTATAGGTACATTGCTAACCACCTTGCTAACGTTATCAGTTCGTTTCATTTTTGGTTTCCCTTATCGTTTTATGTTGGCTTCATCTCTTGCGTTCGTTTTCGTTTGGTTCTTTTTGGTTTTTTCAGTTTTCCTTTGGATTTTCTGCCCTCTCTCGAGCAGTCTTTGTCATTTACTTGTATTTTGGTTATTTCTAGAATCGATTTGCATCCGGAAATAGCGAATGTTCAGATTGGTGACCGAATTCTCGAAGTCAACGGAACGCCAGTACGTAATACCTCGATCGAGCATATCGACAGCCTTATCCGAAGCACGGACAAAATACTGCAGCTGACTGTGGAACACGATCCACAGGACTTGAGTCGCAGTAGCAGCGACTATGAGGCGCAGCGTCAGAAATACTCACAATCTCAGGGCAAAACCGATGCGCCCCGTTTCACGAAAGAGGACAAAGATCGTTTGTTTCAGCGCAAAGATGAGGGCTATATGAGCGGCTTGAAGACACGACTATTACGAGGCAAGAAAAACAATCTTTCACCACCCTGTCATGCTGTTGTAGCCGAAGGCGGTGTAGCGACTATAACCACATCGTGTAGTTTGAATCAGAAGGAACGTAGCTCGAGTATGTCAAAGTTATTGGACGAGAATCATCCACCCAACAATGAGCTGTATGACCTCTCGCGAACAAAATCATTTCGAATTGAACCAAATCCACAGCGTATCTTCCGTGCGTCGGATCTAGTACAAGGGGAGCTCCTCGGTAAAGGCTTTTTCGGTCAAGTTTTTAAAGTAACCCACCGCGTGACCAAGGAAGTGATGGTATTGAAAGAGCTCTATCGCGTCGACGAGGAGGCACAGAGAAACTTCTTGAAGGAAGTCGCTGTTTTGCGGTCACTCAACCACAAAAACGTGTTGAAGTTCATCGGTGTTCTGTACAAGGAGAAGAAACTTCATTTGGTCACTGAATTTATAGCCGGCGGATCGTTAAAGGAGCTTATTCACGATTCCGGTTGCCCCTTGCGTTGGGAGCAGAGAATTTCGTTCGCAAAGGACATTGCATGTGGAATGAGCTACCTACATTCGATGAACATCATCCACCGGGATTTGAACTCGTTGAATTGCCTGGTAAGGGAGGACAAGTCGGTGATTGTTGCCGACTTTGGATTGGCAAGAATCATTACATCACCGATGTACAGCACGCTGGATCGGTGTAAGGGCAGTAAAACTGGAACGATTGGACGGAATCGAAGCAGACAGAGAAGGCAGAGGTATACGGTAGTGGGGAATCCGTACTGGATGGCTCCGGAAATGATGAAGGGCAACAAGTATGATGAGAGAGTTGACATCTTCTCGTTTGGGATTATTTTATGTGAGGTGAGTACCTTCGTTTGATCGTGTGAGATCCCGAGATGACTGAATTTCGTTCGCAGATAATTGGCCGCGTTCAAGCCGATCCGGATTACCTTCCGAGGACATCGGATTTCGGACTGAACACGCAGCTTTTCAAGGAGAAATTCTGCCATCAATGCCCTGAGACCTTCTACAAGATCGCGTTCCTCTGCTGTGACCTGAACCCTGACAAGCGGTGGGTACTCTGATTACTATTCTGTGCCATTATTGTGCGAATTTTCTCTTACAGCCCACCGTTCGAAGTGCTGGAAATCTGGCTTCAGCGACTGTATTACCACACCTTTTCGGGTCATCCAATACCAACTGATTTGATGTACGACGTCGAACATTTTAAGATGCATGCATCACGCGATTCCAGTCAGACGTCGACGCCAGACGGACTACTATCTCCCAAGTCCAACTTGAGCAGTGATAACCTTCTGATCGAGAAGCACGCCCACGCCGGGAGTGATGAAGCTTGCGAACATGACTCTCCGTCAGCTCAGCCGATTTTCTTGCCAAAGGATATACCCAAGTCACCTCATCTGGGCAAAGATTTCTCACCAAGCGGAGATCGAATTCGTGGCAGCATTCGTGCACGGCGTCAGCAGAAACTACTTCAAGGACAACAACAGCGTTGCTCCCAGAAAGACTCTGACGCCGAAGAGGAATCGGAGAAGAGGTACACCGCATCGAATTCATGCACTCCCATGACTGACAAAGTGCTCGAGGCGGTCAGATGCGCCCTGGAGGATGATAAAACTCTCCTTAAGCGATCGAAATACAAAAGTCAGATAGTCGGAGAGAAGGGTTTCCTTATTCGAAAGGAAAGCGACGGTAGTCTCACCCTGAACAATGTCAAGGACCTGACCGAATGCTCCGACAGCTACGATACCAGCTGCGACACTAGTCTGGACTATATAGAAGCCAACTCCTGGGTACCTGCACCGCTTAATTCTTCACAATCAATCAACAATAACTCGGAGTCAACGCCGAAGGAATCCAACAGCCATCAGTTGGCATCGGTCGAGGAAAACGGCAATGAACACGTTGACCCCATCGTCCCAACAAAACTCCAAGTACAAAAGGCAACCGCACAAAAGTCATACCAATCGGCATTGGATGACATCCGCGCGAAGCTCAACCTGTGCAAGTCCAAATTCGAAACGTTGGACGAAGCCAATCGCCATAATATCACAAAATCGCAAAACTCCATGAAAACTTTCTTCACCGACCGCGAGAAGAGAGACGACTCTCCGCTCAAGATGTACAATCGACACAAAGCCGACTCGAAGGTCTATCGCGTTGGCGAAACTCCGATTCTAGGAAGACATAAGTTTCCCACGCCGTCAGCTGGTCTGAAAGTGTCCGATTCCGATGAGAACCTCTCGTCGCCCACAGAATGTACAAAAAAGACTCCAAAGCCAGATATTGCCATTCCAGAGAAGACATCTGAAAAACGCTTTAGCTATTTAAGAAAGAAAATCACTCCGCCCGTCAATAATCCTGCAGAGTCAAAGAGCAAATCGTTATGGAAGAAATCCACCGACAATCGATCGGCCTCGCCGACGAAGGAGCTCACCTTTACCAGTCGATTTGGTTTGCGAAAGTCGGATCAGAAAAAGAAACCTACCGCTGCCGTGTCGTCAACGGAGAAGAACGAGAACTTCCCAAAGATCAACCATGCGAGTAGGACAAACCGCGTGCCGATTCTGTCGCCCGAGAACATAAGGCAGTTGAACATGCGACTGATCGAACAGAAGACTTTACGACAGAACTGTAACAACATTCCGGTAGTGGACGGTGGCACGACGACGGGGGGTAAGAAGAGTCAACATTTGGACGTGAAGAAGGCAGTGCCGGGTAAGGTGGGCAACATGGCAGGCGCCGGAATTTTTTCACACTTGAGTAGGAGTAAGTACACGAAGAACGATATTCCATCGGTTCATCAGAGTCGTAAGAAAACCGTCCAAAGCAAGAGCGAAGAGTGAATTGATAGGGGAGTAGTGGATTTGGCGAGACTCCCTCCCATTTTAAGATAAGATGTTTGTCACACCATTGCTCAATTGCCACCCAATCTCGAGTGGATTTCTCCCATCATGTGTCGACACTTCCACTTGTTGGATCGGACACGGTTCGGATAGTGTCAAGCGAAGACGAAAACTAGAATCTAAGTACAGGTGCCATTTATTTTGTTTTTTTGTTTACCATTATTTTTCATAATAACACCTCTTGATTTCCAAATATAAAAGACAGTTCAGTGGAACAGAAAACACAAGATTAGCAATAAGTATTAACAAAGATAGAGGAAGAGACACGAAAGCAAAGTAAGATGAAAGGAAAAAGCTCTTAAATACTGATAACACTGTGATAACAAACATTCGATTAAAACGAAAAACAAAATGTCAAAGTAAACCCCAAGCCATGTTAAAACGATTTCGATTTTTTCCACGCACAATGCGCGAATTGGAATTGCATTGTAAATGAAATTATTTTTGTCTCTTGTGTCTGTTTCTCGGTTAGTTAAGATGTTGTTGTTACAAACATGGAAAAGCAATATTATTTGCAGTATTACTAATAAAGGAATGAAAAACAATAATAAAGCGTAAGATAAATTTGGAATTACTGTAAATACAAAAGTAGTTGTGTAAACAAAACAGAAAACCGAAACAAAATTCAAATAAAATATCATGAAATATAATTTTACTTAAAAAAGAAATGGGCTTTATCGTCTGGATAGCATTTTAGGAGATTGGGTTCAGATTTACCAAACCTTGTCGCTCATCAATATTCATGATCATGATTCACAGGGCTGAGAAGTTGATTTTCAATCGAGTCGATGTCATGTTTGACCGTTGAAATTGCTTTACATTGGTTGTGACATGTGCTTATTATATCCACCTGTTTGCTTTTGCACTACATTGCCGTGAAATGGGTTGTACTATTTGCTAAAGACAACGCATTATTTGCGGGTGATATTATCGACACATTCCGTTCCATCCTATTTCTTAAGAAGCTAGACAAAATTCAAGATTTTCATTAAGAAATTTTAAGAAAAGAAACTAAGAAATCTCATGAAAACAGTTTATTAAAGGTTAAATAACGTGCATACTTTCTTTTTAACAAATATTTGATAAGATTTTCACTGTACGACAGCTTTTAGAAAGGAAATAGGAATTCCACGAAACGAGCCACCAATTACTGGTAGATTTTAAGAAGTGTGACTCTGTAAACCGATCGAAAATGTATCATGCCCTTGTAAGGCTGGGAATTCGGAAAAATTGTGAAATTAATAGAACGAAGGACACGTGAAGGATTAAAACAAAGAGACGCCTTGGCACCACATTACATTTTTAATTTGGTGTTGAAATACACAGAGTTCCCCTCACAAAAATGAGAGAGGAATAACCCTTAATGGAATCACGCCCGCCCTGCCTTACGCTGAAGATCTGGTCCTATTGGGCGACAGTAAGGAAACAGTTAAGAGGAACGCAAAAAGTCTAACTATGGCAGGAAAGTAAGTGAAAAGAAAGTCAAATAGGTATATGGATTTTATATGGTTAACAATTACCCGGCAATTGCGCTGTTAAAAATGCATCAAGCTTTGGAAGGCAACTAGTTGAAAATTTGATTTGACGCCCCCATAGGGTCAATTTATTAGCTAATGCATGCCTTAACAAAAAACTATAACTTATTAACTAGGTGGCAGGGTAGAAACGATTAAGGAGAGTGTGAAGGGTTGTGGTATAGGGCAATTCTAAGGCTGGACTTTTTGAAGTGAAGGTCGAAAAGATTGGTGTTAGCTTTGTGCAGCATTCTGGACATTGGTTCGTGGTAGCCATAATTTGTGCGGTGAGTGTTTATACGTGGGTTGGTGTTAAGGGGAATCATGTTCTTATTTTCCTTTTTTTCCGGCGTCGTTATGGTCAGAAGTGTAGGATCATAACCTTCCCACTTAACTGCATTCCTACTGGTGCGCTTGTGGGGTCCGCCGGTTTGACCTCAGAAAGTAGCGGCAGGCTTCCCGGTTTGTGATTACTCCATCGCTGAGGCCAATCAAATGCTGGTCTTTTTGCATTTGTTTGCACCAATTGTTTTTCGGCCTGCCTTTTTTGCGTGTTGAAATTGGAACGTTGATTGATATCGCCTTTTGGACGGGGTTCAAAAGGATCTCTCCTTTGAACATGGCAATACCAACTGAGTCAGTCGCGCTTTATCTTTCTTGTGATGGTTTCTTTTACGTGGAGGCTTCCTCGGATCTTTGAACTTCTAATTCTGTCACTTCTGTGGTCAATTCTGGTAGATGAACTTCTCTGGGAACTTAACAACAAAGGCTTTACTGCCATTGGATATGCAGATGACATCGCCATATTCATAAAAGGCAAACAAGAAGACATTCTAGGGAATCTTATGCAAAACGCCCTAAAAATAACATGGAACTGGTGCGATAAAGTACAACTCTCTATCAATCCCAGCAAAACCCAAATAATTAGGTTTACCAGGAAAAGATCAATCGATCTACCAAACCTTAAAATAAAAGACACCTGCATCCCAATAAAGAAAGAGGTAAAATTCCTAGGAATAACACTAGATCATAAACTCTCATGGAATGCACACCTAGATAACATATACTCAAAGGCTGTAAAGGCCTTATGGTCCCTAAAACAGCTGGTGGGCAAAACATGGGGACTCAACCCAAAAATGAGTATATGGATATACAATCAGATGATCAAACCAACCATACTATACGGCGCTGCGGTATGGTGGAGGAAATGCGTACAAAAAGGAACAATACGCAAACTCAACAAAATACAAAGACTAGCATGTATTTGTATAACTGGAGCAATGAAAACCACTCCAACCGCTGGAATGGAGGCAATCCTAAACATTCCGCAGTTACACACTGCCGTTCAGGCAGAAGCGGCCAAACAAGCCCTAAGGATACAAAGAACTTATAACTACAAAAAAGAGAACCTGACTGGACATCTAGAGATTCTAGAAAAGGTCGACAACGTCTGGGAACTAACTCGTGTAAGTGACCTAATGTCCCCTCAGCTGAACTTTAAAAAACACTTCGAAATACTCATTCCAAACAGGGAGGAATGGAAAAACAATCCCCCTTGGTTGAAGGATGGTGCCCAAAAGTGGTATACAGATGGGTCCAAATCCGGAAATAAAGTAGGGGCTGGTGTGATAGGACCTAAATGTAGCCTTCACATCCCTCTCTGCGGTGAATCAACAATCTTTCAGGCTGAACTGTATGCAATAAATGCGGCGGTACACTACATTAGTGAACAAAAGCCCAATAGATTAAAGATATCAATATTCTCAGACAGCCAAGCGGTTCTCAAAGCTCTAAGCTATACATTTAACTCTAGAGCTGTCTGGGAATGTCACCAACGTTTAAATAAACTGGCGATAAACAACAAAGTGAAGTTGATTTGGGTGCCAGGTCATGAAAACCATAAAGGCAACGAAAAGGCGGACTTACAAGCCAAAAAAGGCGCCCAGATGCCTTTTATTGGACCCTTCCCCCTTTATGGATTTGACAACACAGACACAAATAAAACTTTAAACAAATGGGTCATCAAACAAAAGAACCAATTCTGGAACAGACAAGAGGGCTTAAAACACTCTAAAATCTTTATGGAACAGAATCACAATCCAAAACGTGCAAAAGAGGCACTAGAACTAAATAAAGCCGAACTAAAACTGCTATGTGAAGCTCTAACAGGGCACGGCACTTGCAATCACCACCTATTCAAAATGGGTCTCAGCAGCACTGAGTCTTGCAGACGATGTGGGCAGGATAAAGAAACAATGGAACATATTCTCACAAAATGCCCAGAACTCACTGAAGAGCGACTCGAAATGTCAACAAAGACACAACTAACAGGGAAGGACTTCCAGGATATCCCATCTAGGAAAGTTGTTAAATTCATGAAAGCAACACTAAAATCCTAGATCAAAGAAGGGGGTACAATAGATCTTTATGGTCGCAGTGCAAGTGTCCTGTAATGACACACCCCATACTCTTCAATTCAATTCAATAATTCTGTCACGCTTTGTTACTCCCGCTGTCATGCGAAGCATCTTCATCTCAGCTGCCGTTTATTTGCTCTCATACTTTTTATGCATTGTCCAGCATTGTGAACCGTATGTGAGCGCCGGACGTACAACTGAAGTGTAGAGCCTTCTTTTCAGCTTAGGGGGCATTTTTCGATCACAGAAGATGGCGGAGTTTTCCCGCCACTTCATCCACCCTACGCTTACGCGATGGTTGATGTCGTTATCACAAGTTGCTTCTTTATTAATCATAGATCCCAGATATTTAAACTTTTCACACTTGGGAAGCACTCTTCCATTCAAGTAAATGTCTGGAATAGGCTGATGAGGGTCAGAGAACGGGCAGCACAGATACTCTGTCTTCTTTGAACTAATATGATACCCGTGTCCCTCAAAAATGTCCACCCACACATCAATGGCTCGTTGTAGGGACGCCTGATCATCACTTATAATGGCTCCATCGTCAGCAAAGAATAGCTGGTGCACATTGGGGTCCGTCACTTTTCCTTCAAGCAAGCAATCAAGGACTGCTATAAAGAGCAGGACGCTCCCTTGGTGTACACCGACTTTGATTGCGAACTCTTCGGTGACTCCTGCGGTGCATCTTACTCTTGTCGTTGCTTTCTTGTACATGTCCATGATCACTCGCACGTAGGTTTCTCGAACTCCTTTTTGTCTTAGCGCTACCCATAAAAGATCTCTTGGTTGCCGGTCAAAGGCCTTCTCCAAATCAACCAACACCATATGCAAGTCCTTTGACGAATCACGATGCTTTTCCATCATGACCCTTATACTTTGGATTGCATCTGTTGTTGATTTACCCGAGACAAACCCGCACTGGTCATCAGATAGTCGTATTATTTTCCGCAGTCGGCTATCTAATACGCGTTCAACGATCTTCATGGTGTGCGACATCAGCTTGACAGAACGGTAGTTGTCACAATTTCGCGTATCACCCTTTCCTTTGTGCAAAGGAAGAAGATAGCTTTCCCTCCATTGATTAGGCATAGTGTCGCCTCTCATAAGTTTGGAGATAAGAACCATGAGCCATCTAGACCCGATGTCTCCCATCTTTTTCCAGAACTCAGAGCCCAACAGCTTTTCTTTTCTTGGAGTTTTTAACCGCGTACCGAACTTCTTCGACTGTGATGTCGGATATTTCGGCATGATTCGGGACGGCTCTTGGAAAGTACACTCGGGGAAACTGTTCGTTCCGAAGTTCCTCGCAATACTGTCGCCATCTGTGGAGAATTTTTTCGTCTTCCACAAGGAGTTGGCCTTCAGCATTGTTAATAAACTTTGGGAAACGAATCTCCTGAGCATTTCTTCTTCTCTGGGCGGCTATCTTAAAGATTTTTGCTCCTTTGTTCAAATTGTTTTGTCGAAGCTCCTGGGTAGCCTGGTTCCTGTCAGACGCGGAAGACGATATTTCTTCCAACTCCTGATAGAGGCCTTCCATGCTTTTCACTTTGAATTCGGCGCACTTTTTCTTCGCGATACCTTTGCAATATCTACATATATACCTTTTCACGGCGAGCTTTTTCCTCTCTATTAGTAGAAGAGCACTTTGACCAAGCTTGGAAAGCCATTTTCTTTTCGTGTATCACAGCTTTGGCTTCGTCTGTCCACCACCAGGTTTCTTTTGCGTGTTGGCAGGGGCCTTTAGATGTTCCGAGCAGTCATTTGGCTTTCTCCAGGCCAGAGGGAATCCCACATGTCTTGTGCTCTGCACTCCTCATTACCGACCTCATCGATAATGGAAGAGAGGTAGTTTTTCATGTTGGTAATAAAAGCTTCGCCTTTTCCTTTATCCAGCTTATACCACTTGATTCTCTCAGACACTTTCGTTTGCTGCTTTGACTGATAAGTACTTACCCTACAAAAGAAAAACAAAAATTTTGGAGAAATGGCGATTTATTTTTCAATATGGTCTCCTTTTAGCTCGATACACTTGACCTAGCGATGCTCCAACTTCTTTAACCCGTCTGAAAAATAACGTTTTCTCGAGGTCCGTGGCGGCGATGACCTCCTCATTCGACTGAAATTTCTGCCCGGCGAGTGACTTTTTCAAGTTTGGAAACAAAAAAAAGTCGCACGGGGTCAAACCTGGAAAATACGGTGGATGGGGCAGCAGTTCGTAGCCCAATTCGACCAATTTGGCCTTGGCGAGGGCGGAGGTGTGAGCCGGTGCGTTATCATGGTGGAAGAGCACTTTTTTCTTCGCCATGTGGGGCCGTTTTTTCTTCAATTCGGCGTCGAATCGGCCCAATGACCCTGTGACCGTTTTACCCTTCTCCAGGTAGTCGATGTGGATCACACCTTGTGAATCCCAGAAAACGGTGGCCATCACCTTTCCGGCTAAAACAGTTTTCGCCTTCTTCGGAGCCCGTTCGCCGGGTGAAGTCCACTGTTTCGACTGTTCCTTGGTCTCTAGTGTATACCAGTGGATCCATGTTTCGTCGACTGTCACGAAATGACACAGAAACTTGTTCGTATCGCGCTTAAACAGCGTCAAACACTGCTCTGAAGTGGTCTCACGGTTTCGCTTGTTGTTCGGAGTGAGCAAACGCGGCACCCATGGCCCCGACAGCTTTCTCATGCCCAAAATTTCATGCAGGATATGACCCACGCGATCTTTTGAAATGCCTACTGTCTCAACTATCTCGCGCATCTTCAATCGGCGGTCTGCCAATACGAGATCGTTGATTTTTGTCACGTTATCCTCCGTGGTAGTCATTTTCGGGGCACCTGGACGTGGCTCATCAAAAACCGACGTGCGACCACGTTGAAACTCGTTAAACCAATTTTTGATGGTCGCCATCGAAGGAGAAGAGTCACCGTACACAGCATCCAAACGCTCTTTGATTTCGCTGCGCGATTTCCCTTCCAAAAACAAGAATCGAATCACCGACCGATATTGCTCTTTTTTCATTTTTCTAAAATCCGCGGACACTCCCGCTTAAACACGTGGTCAAAACAGAACTACGAGTCCGACAGCAGCCGCCTACTAGAATGTACTACATGAAAGTAAGTTGCTCTTGCGAACCATCTGGCGGTGAGGCTAAGTACTTATCGGACCACCCTCGTATCATGGCCCTGTAGCATTCGCCAGTAACAGTGACCGTATTGCCGATGGCGTCCTCAAAAAAATACGGCCCAATCATTCCTCCTGCGTGACCGCCGCACCACACAATGGCTTTGGCATATTTCCAGTGCCCCAGAAACGGAGATTTTGCTTATTGACGTAACCGCCTATGCTGATTTTCGACACAAAATCGTCCTCTTCGTTGTTGAGATTAAGTATGGCTTGACAGTAATTCACACTCGACTGACGGTTTGCAGGCATTAACTGATGCACTGTTTGCACTTTGTACAGGATCATGTGTAAGTCTTTCACTAAAATGCGTTGTAGGGTCCGTCTAATGATGTCCAATTCCGTGGCCCGTCTGGTTGAGGTTTCTTCGTTTTCAGCGCCATCAGCAGCCACAGCCGCGATATTCTCGGCCCTGAATGGTCTCCTGTGGTTCCAGTCTGTTTGAGTCGAGTAGCTAAACGCCGGAATATTTATCCAGTTGGCCTGACACGATTAGGAAATCAACGTGGAAATTCACATTCGACTAACATCACCGACCGATTATTGGTTAAAAAAATCGACACAATTAATCCACGCTCTTGCGGAGAATAGCGCTCCATTGCTCGTCTGTTCATATACTGCAGCTGTCATGTCAAATATGATTGATGTATGATGCCATTTAATGCCATTTTGTAATGCCATTTCATAATTGAGCGAGCACAGCGAGACGTCAATAAAGTGTTCAAAAGCTTTGCAGAAGAAGCGGCTAAAATTGGCTTTTAGGTGAACGAGAGTAAAACCAAATATATGCTGTCATCCAAAAAAGAAGCACAACACTGACGTCTTGGCCAGAGCGTCAAAATTGCCGGCTACAAAATTTGAAGTGGTCAAGGACTTCGTCTACCTCGGCTCACTAGTGACCGGCGACAACAACACCAGCGCTAGATTCAAACGCAGAATTATTCTTGCTAACCGCTGCTTCTTTGGGCCGCAGAGGCAATTGAGAAGTAGAGCACGCTCTCGAAAAACCGAGGTAGTACTATATAAAGCACGGTACTCCTTTACGGCGCAGAGGCCTAGACCTTAACGAAAATAGATGAGGATGCCGTTCGTCGCTTCGAGAGGAAAATTCTGCGTTCAATCTATGGTCCCGTTTATATAAACGGAGAGTGGAGGAGAAGATACAGCGAGAAGATACAGTACGGGCTGTACTAGACGACATCGGCCGATGTCTCCGGATGGCTAGGCCATGTAGAGCGAATGGACAACACAGCTCCAGGCTGAAGAGTCTTCGAATCCAACCCTGAGGAACACCGCAGTAGAGGATGACTGAATTTAAGGTGTCGCACTCGGATGGAAGGGGACCTTAACCAACTGAGAGTGCGGCACTGAAAACAACTATCAAAAGATCATGCCAGCTGGAGACGCTTTGTTGGTTGAGGCCCAGGTTTACACCGGACGGTAGAAGGTTCGATACTACAGCTTCTTATGATCGACTCTCTGCTCGGTGCTCTCAATGCCTCTGTAATTTATGTCCAGGCCTATGCGGATGATGTTGCTGTTCTCTCTGTCGGCTTATGTCTAGCGACTGTCTGTCTCAAAGCACAGGCGGCGCTAAATGTGATCGAGGACTGGTGCATGAGTAATGAGCTGTCGGTTAATCCTCTTAAGACTGATGTTGTTCTCTTCACGGGAAGGAGGAAAAATACTGGCATTACTCAGCTGGTGCTAAAAAGCATTCCCATCCATCCCATTCCAGATATCCAAGGGAGCTCAGTACCTGGGAATCATTTTAGATAGCAAGTTTCTTTGGTTAAAACATGTTGAGTCAAAAACCACCAAAGCGCTATCAGCTTTTTGGCAATACAAAGGTGCTTTTGGCAAAACATGGGGCTTATCGCCGAAAAAGGTCCTCTGGATCTACACGGCAATGATAAGATCGGTAATATCATATGCATTGGTTGTCTGGTGGAATAGGCTAACACGTAAACACATCGTGGCCTCTTTCACCAAACTCCAAAGAGCGGTCTGCCTTAGCGGTACGGGGGCTTTCTCCAACACACCGGGAGCTGGTCTAGATGCTACGATGAATCTTCTACCCCTTGACATACTCGTATGAATATATCAGAGGGTGCCCACTAAAAGCCATGTCTCACCTCAAGAGTAATAATTTTTGGTACAGCTCGCACGAGAAATATCCTAAGACCCCCGTCTCATGGATATGCCTTCCAACGCAATGACACCTGCCATCCTACTGCGCTATAATTTAACAGTCAAATTTCCATGGCGTCAGGACTGCCTTAGGCCAGATACTGAACCTGGAATGGACTGTCTTCGCATTTTTAGAGATGGCTCCAAGCCTGGGCGGGGGTCCGGCTCTGGAGTTTTCGGAGCGCGAAAACATTCGACTGCACTTCTCGTTAGGAAAATATGCGTCTGTCTTTCAATCAGAGATATAAGCAATCCTAATGGCCATGCACTATGATGTGAACCAGAAATGGAAGGGAAAAAGCATATGCATCTACAGTGACAGCCGAGCTGCACTCAAAGTGGCGTCTAACCCTCTATCCAGCCCCAAATTATTGCATGAACTCAAGACTTTTGAGCAAAGTCGGACGACTAAATTACTCTGGGATCCCAGAAAATGAGATCTCCGATGAACACGGGGCTCATAGGAAAGTTTCTAAGGACCTAGACCTGCCTTATATCTACCTCCATCCGCAGTCAAATCCGACATCAATGATTGGGTCTTTAATGCACACAGTCATGACTAAGCGCGTGCGCTCTGATGTCTGCAAGAAGTCCGCAACATTTTTCTTATCCTTAAGAAGAAATCGTTGCGGAAGGCTTGCGGGCGTCTTAACGGGTCTCTACGCGCTTGGCATCAGTGAGACACCTACCTGTGCTGCATGTTGTGAGGAGGATGGCACAGCAGAACACTTTCTCTGCCAAATCTCTTAGCTCTACATCTCTGGACAATGGTGAAAATACAATAAAGAAAGGTGCCTGTCTAGTAGTATTTGCGTTTTAGTGCTCCAACAGATAGTAGAAGCCTCCCACAAAAAAAAAAAAAAAAAAAAAACAGCTTCGTATATCACTTGACCTTACCACTAGAATTTCACCAAGGTTTAGCGTCTTTAGAACCCTATGAATTGACATATCATCAAGTACCCAAGAAAAATCTTATAAAAAATGTTAAAGAATAAAAAAAGGCTTTTTCAAATATTCTTGTTTAATTCTATGTATTTCAATTGTTTGTATTGTTAAGTAGTAATATTACTAGTATTTACTATAACACTACAATAATTGTTTATCTTTATTTTCATAACTTAAACAATAATAGTAATTGCAATAATAATTTCAAAATATTAACTATTGTTTCATAATTTTATTTTTAATTAATTGTCTCGTCCATTGAATTTGTTTTATTTAATATTTCATTTGTTGTTACTTTGCTCTTTGATTTAAAAATTCCAAAAAGGCCCTAAATTTGTCTTTTGTCTTATTTATATGTATTTACAAATATTTTTTTCTTTATTTGTGTTTTCTATATCTTACAGCTTCCGGTTAGTTGTTGAATGTCTGCTGTTATTGGTTAGTGATAAATTTGTTTGAAAAAAATCTACATTTTACATTGAAGCCACTTTTAATTAATTTTTATTAAAATCTATACAATTTAATTGTTTTTTTTTTGTGTATAATTTTTGCATTTGAAAATCTACTTTACATTGAGATTTTATTTATATGTATGTACATAATGGGAGTGTAGTTAGTTCTAATTAGGTTTTGTATGTTTGTTGGTCCTATTATACGCACGATAGAGGAAGAAATACATATGTTTGTGGGTGTGTATATAATTTTATATTTCCTTTGAGTGTTTTTAATTGAATTTATTTTTATGTAGCAGCTTTTGGTTTTCGTACTCTTACAATATTAAAACTTCCGTTTGGCAATGTGTATATTTTGAATAAAATCGCATTCACTACTAAGTCAATAGAGATTTTTGGTTTTGGTTAAATATAAATATTTTTGTTCGTTTGTTTTACTTTGAAAATAATTAAAACTAAATATAAAAAGTATTTACTTATCACACCGATGCAAATCAGATAAAAATTTGGTTGTTGTATAAACAAATGAAAAATATTTGTAAATTCTTTGTTCCTTAATATCTACTTGTTTCTATCTTTGTTACACTTTAAAAAGCACTTAGTTTCTTATATAAATATATTTTGAAATATTCGTTAACTTATCACTAGCGGGGTGTACTATTTATGTTTTATTATTTATTATTGCCGCGAAATTAGCTGAAAACAAAAATGAATGCTCTAGCTACAATGCAGTTACATGGTACAAAGGATATTCGAACTTTATGCTTTTTCCTTCAAAACTTTCCGAGGCCCTCTCATTCGAATGAAAATGATTTGCTTTTATTCAGCAAGACAAACAAAGACTGAAATGCAAAAAATAAAATAAAACACACGTGCACAGTAAAGATACCGTGCAGACTCGCTAAAGATAGAGTACAGATATAAAAAAGTAGTTCAATGCCAGCGAGAGAGGAAGATAAACCCTCCTTTCATTCATGAACTAGAAATGACTTTTTTTCTTTCTGCTCATGAGATGTAATGCACTCAGAAGTTTAACTATCCAGCTGGCTCTACTATAGATGGACCATTATCAAATGACTTTGGATTGATGGCGCAGATTTGAATTATGTTAAAATTCAGATCATGGCTAAATAAGTATTGCCTTATTCGTAGCAACAGACTGTTGGTCTGTTTAAGTTGATCAGCAGCATGGGTGTTATAGGAATCTTTATTAGCGCGCTAGAATTAGAAGAGCACATAAATTGCACCCTGGATCGGCGTAGGGGATCCTTGATTGTTCTACAATTAGACTGCCAACTGTGTTGGATCTCGCTTATTTTGAAACATGCTTGCTTGCATGCTATCAGTACGCTTAATGCGTAAATGTCGTATAATGGGTGCGTATGGGTATTTGCGTCTCAAAATATTTTAGTGTTTTTGTTCTTTTTTTTTAGATCAAATTGAGTCGATAGAGAAATCATCGCTATATTCAACTAACCGCGAGGTACAAGTGTAGAGCTTCTGGGGCCGTGGCCCTGAGCTAGAAGTATTTTACCTTAGTATAGGTATTACTAAAAGGTGCTTGATGAATGGGATCAGTTGCAATTGTTGTGTACATCTTGAAATCCTCACACAGCCTAAGCAGGATATTACTGCGATCCAAGAAATACGCAGGATAGGAGAAGGAATAGTTAAGAAAAGAAAGTGCTACATTTATGACAGCTGTTACAAAAGACTGCACATATTGGGATGCCGATTCGTTGTGCTAAGGTCGAAAGTTATCGACTTCAAGCCAATGAGCGATCACACCACCAAACTAAGACCCCACCAAAGAGGACTTCTATGACTTCTAAGATGGTGCCTACGAAGACTGTCCGATTATACTCGGAGACTTTAATATCAAGATCGGTAAGGACGACACCTTCGGTGGAGTGATCGCATGGCGCAGCATTCACAATCCGACAACTGATAATGGCTTCCAACTTGTAGATTTTGGGATAGCTCGTAATATGGTGATTGGTAGGACAAGATTCGTTCGCAAGAAAATCTACACAGCAACCTGACGGTCTCCGAACGGTCGAATTAACTAAATTGACCACGTGCTCATTGACGCAAGGCACCCGTTAAATATATTGGATATACGAACTTTCAGGGGAGCGAACCGTCAATCCTGACCACAACTTATTAGCAGCACGTTTCAAAGCTCGACTAGCAAATGTCAAAAGTCCATATTGACACACAACGGAGATTGGACAAAAGACTCTTCAATATATCTACGTCAAACATAAATGCCAACGATATGTGGCTATGTCGCTCAGCCAAACAGGAAACAGCCGAAATTACCTTTGGCTATCGACCACCACCGTCAAGAAACTTGTGGTATAATGGCGAGTGTGAACAAAGATAACCTTGTTACTGACCCGCAGCAACACTTCCCAATGCTGCAAAGCGAGTAAGAAATAAAAAGAGTGGCAGAGAACGAAGAAGGAAGGTCTGTAGAGCTATCAAAAAGATTGTTGTATAGCCGCGGGCTCGGGCGGACTTCCATCAAAGCTTTTCAAGGCTGGCGGAGATGCTTTGGTAGGAAGCATGCACCAGATTATCTGCAAAATTTGGGAAGATGAGAGCATGCCCGACGCCTCGAATATCAGCTCTATTTGCCCCACAGCGTACAGTGTGAAAGTCTAAAGCCTTTTTGCACCGCACAAATCGGCACATACCAGTGCGGCTCTCATCCGGTGTAGACTCACCCTTGGCCATTGTTATTACGGTCTGTCAAAACAGCTGGGGTAGAAATTCCTAACTCATAGAACCAAAATCATACCCTACAAAACCCTCATCCTGTCAGTTTTCCTCTATGGAGCCGAAAGCTGGACGATAAGAAGAACGGCAGAGTTGATTCTGGGCTCCTACGAAAGAAATATTTGCGAGGAAGGTGAATAAGACACGATAAGCGAACTCTATGAGCTGTACAAAGATATTCACGTACTCTGAAAAGCAAAGATCACCATCTACATTGACTCAGCCACATTGAGCACATGCATAGTGCATGTTTGCTCCAGCAAAGAGGGTCTTCGAATCCAAGCCACGCGGTTCGAGAGGGAGAGGAAGACCGAACCTCAGGTTTAAAGACCAAGTACTCGCGGACGCAAGACGGCTCATTCGTGACAAGTGGAAGCAGCATGGCCGGCACCTTCAAAGATAGGAAGGATTTTTAGCTCAGGCTCAAACCCTCCTGGGACGATGGCCTGATAAGTCCTCTTTGAATCATGGGTAGCTAAGAAAATGAAAATATGTAGTTAAAAACTAGTAGGTCAACTAGCAGGCATTATGGAATCGATTCAGGACAAGGATTCTTTGAACTCGACGAGTGCTCGAGAACCACATGATGCATGTTCACTTGTGCAACAAATAGAAACTTAAAAAATAGCTACTGGTCTGTAAAAAACCCTTCTAAAAGGGCTTGAAAAAATCTGAAAATCGCAGCCTAAAGCTAATGTATCGCGTAAAAATAAGGGGCACGCAGGTAACTACCCCTGAACCCATTTAAACTGTCCCATTCATTGGGTTCGTTCAAAATTTCAGTGAAAGTCTTAGTTTTTGAACGGCAAATTGACTGAAAACGCAGTTGATCTTGCCCTATGATGCTTTTTTTCTTTCTTACTTTTTTTAACCCAACTCATTTAAATTAGAAAAAAAAAATTAAAAAAAATTGCAGGAAAGGAAGTAGGCTTAGAGGTTAAATGAAGAGAAAACCAAATATATGGTCACTGAGCGACTTCGATGGATCCAAAGCTCGCCGTACTCGATAAACGCTTTAAGAAAGTGGACGAAATCAAATATCTGGGTACCATATTGACTGCCAAAAAGGCGTGCTTTTTCGTACTATTCAAAAGAACTCTTTTGTCTCGCAATGTTAAAATCCGCATTTATAAAACTATAATAATGGCAGTGATACGCTTGGTCTTTGAAAACAAGATTTTAGAGAATCTATGGAGAATGGAACGCAATCAAGAACTCGAGAAACTTTATTCAGCCCCAAGCATGGTCCGAGTAATTAAATCGCGAAGACCAAGGTGGTAGAACAGATGGACAGTAGACGAAGACTCAAACGAATAATGGGTGGAAAACTCGTAGGAAAAAGACCGAACAAGAAGCCGCACCGTAGATGGGACAGAACAGAGATACATGGAAGAAGCACACTCATTATAGGGAGGTTTGGCAAAGGGCGGTTAATGAGACTCTGAACTTCCAAGTAATAATAATAATAATAAATGAAATACTACGGATTGGTCATACAATCCAATGCTGAATTTGTTGACGATATGAAACGGGCCTTCCAATATTTAACAACAGATGAAAAACCGAATCCAATTTTAAGTACAAAGTCGTTTTTAAGTCCGACGATCGATTTTGACATTTGATGGCCCATTTTGCAGGTGTAGAATTATTTTCTATTTGTTTAAAAAAAAAAATAATTTAACTAGTTTTTTAAGGCCCTTAACGTTTATTATTTTTACGTTTTGGAGGTTCAATTAGAAAAACTGTTGATATTCTTTAGGTTAAGGGGGCTATCCGACTATACTTATCAGGGTACAATTAACGCTTAGGCGCCGTTTTGATTACAAAAAGCTCGTGAAACCTAAGAGGTCTGGAGGGGGAATTTCATTTAAATCCGTAGAACCTGCTACTTGCCAGTTCTGAGCATTCGCCGAGAAGAGGCAAGTGTTATGCGGTGGTTTTGCCAGTACCTCGCCGAGGAGAGAAACCGCGAAATAAACATTCGATGGCGTTGGTGTTATCGGGATCCGAACTCGCTCATCACGTGTCAGAGGTCATCACAATACCCACTGCGCTGATATTCTTTAAAAAAAGTTTGTTTTTGCAAGCGCTTTCTCAGCATTGAAAAACACTAGTTGATTTCTCATCAAATATTTGTGGAAGAAAAAATGTTTACATAATTTAATCGTTTTCTAAAATGCTTCCCAATTAATTCCTTGCTAAACGTGGACTTAATCTCTGGGGTGCTAAAATAATATAATACTTATGGCAGTGATGGATATACGGTATGAGACCAATTATACTGGATTTTCCAGTACCACAGTGGAATTGCAGACGGAGCCGCAGTCAGGTGATGTTAGTCTGATGTCAATTCAGTTCACTAAATTGAGCACAGATTCAGATTAATACAAGAATATTTTATTCTTTTTGAAGGGTAATTAAAGGAATTAAAACTAAGTTCTCGCTGTTTATCAGGAGATGGCTCCAGTAGTAAGTGCTACTTAGTTCGACACATAGGTGATTTTGTTTTTGCGTGATATACTTTTGGTTGTGTGAAAATGTCTTATTTTGCGGGAAGTGTTGCTTTTCTTCTTTCATTCGAAGAAAACGGCGGCTGAGACGCTTCGAGAACTCCAAAAAAGTTTACGGAGATGCTGCTCTAAGTGAAACAACGTGCCGTAATTGGTTCCTTCGCTTCAAAGATGGTGACTTCGATGTTGACGACCGTTCGCGTGAAGGACTGCCAAAACCCTGAATTGGAGGCATTGCTCGATGAAGATCCATGCCAAACGCAAAAAAAGTTTGCTTCAGTATTAGGAGTTACCCGCCAAGCTATTTCCAAGTGATTGCATGTGTTGGGAATGATTCAAAAGCAAGGAACTTGGGTTCTTTATGATTTGAAGCCAAGGGACGTGGAGCGTTGTTTTTTCGCCTGTGAGCAACAGCTCCAGCGGCAAAAACGGAAGGGTTTTCTTCATCGCATCGTTACGGGTGGTGAAAAATGGATTCATTATAGCAACCCAAAGAGAAAAAAATACGCCGTCGGCTGGGCCGAAAATGCACGCTGCGAAGGTTATGCTGTGTATTTGGTGGGATCAGCTGTTGAACCCAAATGAAACCATCATTGGGGAACGTTAACGAACTCAATTGATGCGATTGGGCCGAGCACTGCGTGAAAAGCGGCCACAATTCGAGCAGAGGCACGAAAAAGTGGTTGTACAGCATGACAACGCTCGGCCTCACGCTGCCAAACCCGTTAAAACCTACTTAGAAACCCTCAAATGGGAAGTCCTATCCCACCCGCCATATTTCCCAGATATTGCGCCGTCCGATCATCACTTGTTCCGTTCGATGACACATGGTCTGGCTGATCAGCAGTTCCATTCACATGAAGACATCTCAAAATGGCTTGATTCGTGGATAGCCTCAAAAGACGAACACTTCTACCGTGACGGTATGAAAAAATGCGTCGAGGAAAACACTGTACCGAGGAAACACGGGACTTAATCAAAAAGTTAAGAAAAGCGGGAAAGACGTATTCATTTATTCAAAAGAAATTAGGCTGCTCAGCAAGATTATTAAGAATGCGATCACTTGGCAGAAAAAGATAGAAAGAAGGGGATGTCTAAATAGTAGGGGTCCTTTCATTACGTCTAGAATGATTCAAGAAGATTTAAATCTGGATATTAGTGCTATAACGGTAAGTAGGTACGCCTTCTAGAGACCAATCTGCAAGGAAGAAGCCCGAGGAGTGTCCCACTTCTGACAAAAAAACATAGGCTGGGTAGGAATCAGTACGTCAAAAAACACAGCCAATGGCCGCTGTCCAAATGGAGAAATATCCTTTGGACAGATGAGTCAAAAATTGAATTGGCAATAGCGACACTAGAAAATATACCGACCGCTTAATTCCGAACATTAGCCCAAACACGCGTTACTAACCGTAAAGCATGGAGGTGGCCGAATGATGGTTTGGGGAAGTTTTTCGCATAATGGTGTTGGCCCATTTTTTTGGATCAAGGAGAAAATGACTCGCTATGCTGAGGAGGAAATGCTCTTAAAATATGTATTTATGAAGGACAATAATCCAAAGCATACGGCGCGAGCAACGAAGGAGTGGTTTAGCGACGACAAAATCGATGTCATGTCATGGCCGCCTCAATCTCCAGATTTAAATCCCATCGAACATCTTTGGAAAGATGTAAAAAAAGCTGTTAAGGCAGCACAGCCAAAAAATTTAAATGAATTATGGGAAGTAGTGCAAAATGCGTGGCAGGCTATTCCTGTAAAGAGATGGGAAAATTTAATCGACTCAATGCCTCGACGGTGCAGGGCAGTCATAAAAAACAAAGGATATGCCACCAAATATTAAAGTAATAGCCATAAATGGTAAGAAAACTAAGAGATTCTCGTTTTCTTTGAATTTTTGTTGATTTTCTCTTAAATGAATTAATATTGTTTGTAAAGACAAATTGTCTAATGTCTAAGAAAATATATTTTCTAAAATTAACGGGTCATCTCAGTGTGAAATTTTACTGTTATAAATATTCTATCAAATTTTTAAATCGAAATTCTAATTATTTCGGTGGCTACATCGTTTTTCGTAGAAAGGGAACGGAGCGGGACATCTGTCGCGTCGGTCGTCCCGCCATACCATTATTCCTTTTGTTCTTTTTCTGCGCCTGTACCTTTCTAGGGTACTTAGGTCCTATAACTTCGTAAAATAAACTGGCCAATCACTTCAGTTCGTTTTCGACATCCACCATGGATAGACCTAAAAATAGAAAATAAAATTTTCGAACTCCTAACTTTGAACGCGTTTTTCTCGGAACGGTGTTTTTCAAAACGGTGGCCACTCTCAAAGGCAGAATTTTCAAGCTTTTCATTTCAAATTTTGGGAGAACATTTTCCACGTCATTCTCTATCGACCTATGGAAGTTTTTTTTTAAAAAAAACGACGAAAAACTGTCGAAAAAAAGGTCAAATTCTATACGTTTTGTTCAAACCGCCGCCATTTTGCAAATTTCAAAAAAAAAGAAAACCTCCATAGGGAGATAGCGACTTTCCTACAGATTAATAATCTTTTTGAACTTTTTGTTCCAGATCAAAATTGAGGTCGCAATCATGGCCACCATATAGGACCTTTTTTTTTTACGATACTTTTCAACAATTAATTAAACTATTGTATACTAAATAAATCAACATAAAAAAAATCATTTTGTATTTATCCTGAATATCTTTATTTATTAAAAAAAAAAACCAGGACGATTAGTTTATTCCAACCATGAGAAAAAAAATCGCGAAAATTAGGGATTCTTCGGAGGGTCACACTGAGATGATCCCTTAAATAAAACATATTTCCAAAATATGTCATTTCTTGCAATTTATGGGTGTACTGCTATTTTAACGAACACAGCTGTGCATATGTAAAACAAGTTAAGTGAGCAATGCCTGTCGTTATGGCTTTTGGAACAAAGTCAAGTTAAATCCTTCTGAGCCACTGTGATTTGAGTAGGGTCAACTACCCTCTTTACGCTTAAGTGGTGCTTAATTCGGGATCAGATTTAAATTGTTCGGATGTTAATGGAATTTAACGTGTTTTTCATGATTTTTTAGGCAAATTGTTTTTTTTTTTTTTTTCAATTTTAAAGTTTTTGGGTCAAAAAAAGTATTTTTTTATAGGAATTTTGGACAGAAATTGGGATTATATAGAAAATACCGTCAACCGTTGTTCTCCAAAGATGATCGATTGACATTTCCGTGATCTTTGAAAAATCCTAAAATTGTGAACATTTTTAAGAACTCCCAGCTTCTTCTAAGCTCTTATCCGAATTTGTACCGCCCCATGCTATATCCTTATTACTCATGCATCGATAAAAGCCGCAACACAAAACCAAACGCAACATAAAAGCAAAACTAAATTTCTACAAAAACCAAAATCTGAAAAAATCAAATGAAAATAATGAGAAAAAAGCGATTTTTGCAAAATTTTCAATACTTTTATTAAGTTTTTTGTTGTTTTTTTTTCTTTCTATTTTTTTGTAATTAACTAACTCGACAATAATAGTAATAAAAAAATTACACAAATTCAATAAGCATAAAGGCAACATAAAATATGTTATTTGGAACTAAATTTCATTTATAAACTTTTTTTTTTTATATTTTCTTTGTTTTACTTTCTACTAAAGTCGTTCCTTCACATAATATTAACATTTAAATTATAAAATAAAAAGAAACAAAACTAAACAGTTTAATGAACAGAGGAATTAGAAAAAAACGTTTTATTTTCTAATAAAAACGAAAGTCAACTTAAGCTTTAAAAAAAATAAACGAAAAATCGCTGGCAACGCTAAACTAAATTGTTTTGTTTTTTTATAATATTGATGTATGCATAGAAAACTTGTCATTTTTAACAATTGTTTTTTTGTTTTTCTGTAATATGTACATACTCCCACACACGAGGGATGTGTATAGGCTTTATTAAGTTGCGCTTACTAAATCATATTTGTTCTTATCCTAGGAAAAAAACTGTTTTCTACATTTTATTTTGGGTACATACATACATACATACATAGTTATGCATCGAAGCCTTTCAATGAAGGACTTTTGTTTTCATTTTGCATATTTGGATTCAACAATTTGTTTTTTTCTTTTGCATCTTCCTTAATTATTTAATTTTTTTTCTTACTGACTTATATCACAGCACTTCTAATAAACTAATTGATGATTAATAATATAATTGAATAGTTTAGATAAAAATTTGATGATTTTTTGTTGTTTGTTGTTCGCTCTGGATTTGACGGGGAAGGCAAATGAAAAATACTTAATTGCACTTAGCAAACTCAAAATCGGGAAAAATACTGCGTCAACTCGTAATCTATTTTGTTTTTATCTTTTGCAATACTTTTCTTGTTTTTTTTTATTTTTTATTTTGTATGAAACCATTTAAGGAAGAAAATACCAGATGACTAGCGTCATGTAGGGATGTACGGTATGTAAGTAATTATAGGATATTTTACGTCATTTTGGCTTGATTCTGATTTTTGTCTCTTAGCACGTATAAGGAATATATAAAAGAAATTAAATTAAAGTCGACCTTAGAGCAGACTATATGATTGGATATATACTCTATTAGATACGAGAAGATTTTTCTAAGGACTTGGTTGTCTTACTGGTACTTTCATGTCTCCAGCGATGTTACGACCAGATTGTGGAAAACCCCCGATTCGCTCATCATAGCAGCTTGGCCGCACGAGTCCGAACCGGGAGTTGGACTCGATGTGCCCAGTCTCAATGCGTCCATAATAACTTCGAATTCTTTTTGATTTTGATTCATATCAAGCGCCAGATCGAGATCCAAATCACCCGATAATTTAACGCGTTTACTGTCGAGCGGGCAATCATCAATAGCGGATATAAGTCTTTGTGGTGGGATGTAGAATTGTGAGAGAGCCTCACGCACCAAACGATCACTTTCGTCTTCGCTGCGTAAACGTTTGCGGGATGACATAGCTTTCTCGAGTTGTTCAGCACCTTGTGTGATCTCCGGATCGATTAAAGGCATTGATGCGTTAATAGCACTCAGTTCACGATCGAGTTTTTCTAAATCGGCATCGACGCTATTACTTGACAGGCAACGTTTACGGTCACGTTTCTCTGAGCACGGCGAAGGTGTGGCCGACAACGCCGACGACGATGATGATGACGATAGTATTGGGGATGAATGACGCGCCGATGACGATATTGACAATGTTGAGCAGGTTGAGCTGTTAATATTGCTATTGTTGATTTGATTTGTTTGGTTGCACGAGGAATTGGTCATTGCAGTCAGATTATGCGGTTGTGTGGCATCGATGGAACTTGTTGTGCGGGTGATTGAGTTATTCGACTCGCCGATTGAGTTTTCGGAACTATCGTTATTACTGCAACTGTCACTATTGTATGAGCTGAAGACATTATCGCGAGCTGATTCTGGTTTGGTTTCAGACCTGGAAATATAAAGAACAACAAGATACGAATTAGTTACCAAGAAAGACATTAAATATTGATTAGTCGGATAGAGCTACTCTACAATTATTCGAACAAAGCAATTCAGTGTACGGAGGTAGTACACATCGGTATCTAAAAGGAAAAACTTTCACTTGAATGCTGAAGAAGACGAACAGAGAGAACAAAAAAACGAACAACTCTTTCCCTATTCTCTCTCGTACTTCCCGCCCTCCCTCCCCCCATGTCTGTCTTCTGTACACATCATTTATATTTCTTCATTACTACTTTACTACCCAAATAGGTTACTTTATCTCATAACATGAACATAATACATTATTTAAAGAGAAGAAACGAAACCAAAAGAAGACTGCGACGAGTCTTGTATAGTACATACCATTCGAACGAGGTACGAGGCAGTAATGCAATCATGGATACCAGGCAAGTCTTTAAATCAATCGACCAGTTATACCGTTGTGCACACAACACCGGTAACCGATTTTAATCTACATTCTATCGTGATGCTTACATAATTACTTGCAATCTGTTTTCCCTCTTTATCTTGACCTCTATCTATCTATCTATCTCGTTCCAATCATTTCATTAGATTCCGAACAAAGAAATGCTATAGATACGAAGATGAGGAAAGGATAGAAGAAGAAATTTTTTTTGGATATTTAGTTTGTCAACTGTAAAAGCGAAAGTGAATGCGTTTTCTCGTCATATCTCTCGTCGTCTTTTTCTCTGTTCATTGTTTATCGCCAATTTCCCAGTGTACAACAAAAATTGAGGTTAAATCAATACACAACGTGCATGAAACACAACAAAAAAGCAACAACACAACGCCCAAGCACCAGTCAGTGTAGACGAAAAACAACAAAATCTATAAAAATTTAATTTTTTATTTTTTTTATGCTACACTCCTATCGAATGAGCTTATTCTCTATATCTCTTGCGGTTTTGTTTGAAACTAGGTCCCCACACATATCAGACCTATTTCTTTTATTTATTCATTTCGGGTGATTTCAATTAAAAGAAAAACACCTTGAACAACTGATAAGCTCGTTAGCTCGATTTACTACTTTCATATATATTCGTATAACGCAACAAAGAAAAGCCCTGTCTATGGGGTTCCGATGCGTGAAGTTAGACATAAGACGTGACTTAAATCAAAAAAAAAAAAAAACCAAGTACTACATGTACAACAGGTCGGAGAGGTTTGTTGAAAAAGCCGTCAATGTCGTGCGTTGACATAGAAAATCCCATCTAATCAGTTGCCCTATCGCTATATTCAAATGTTTATTTAACAAATTGTGATTTAACAAGTGTTTGAGTACCAAGTAGTCAATTGGTTAATTGTTTAACCTGGCAATGCTAAATGGGATGAAATGACATTTCTCATATAACTAATTCACCATTGTGATTGATTTATGGTGGATAATGGATAATCACAATAGTAAATATGACTTCCGATCGGTCATTACCATGTAAACATGGCTGGATCGAGTGATGTCTACTGGTTACACCCCCTTTACACTTTCTCAATTATAAATGTCCCTTCTTCATCCATATGTACATACGTACATATGTCATCCAATAAAAGTCACACACATAAAATGAGAGAATGAGAAAAAGAAGAATCCAAAACGGACTACGGCTAAGGGTCGTGCGGCGAAAATATCATCGGTAAAATCGTTTTACATGAACATATCTACACACGGTATTCGTGCTCGTATTCTATACGATATTTGTTCACTAGTGGCACCTCCGACCGCACTTCCGGATATGCCTCTTCTTCTCCTCTCTCTCTCTCTCTCTCTCTTTCGATCATTCGCTCGATTTTGGTCCGCGATAGTACGAGTATGTGCAGCACTGTATGATGGGTGCCTGCCGCATATTGTGCTTCCCCCTCGTTATAGCCGCCAAGACCTGAAGTGTGTTTGTTTGTTTGTATCTTGAGGGTGAAACTTGGATTATGACTGGCTATTATTATCGTCATAACTTCTTTTCGTGTGCAGGAGGGGGGTGGTTAAGACAAAGAATTGTTTGCATGCTCCCCCCTTTAGAGCAACCCTTTAATCATCCTCCACTTGGATAATAGTCTTCTAACGAATTTCGGCGATAGAGGATGAAGGATGACCTTGCCGAGATAGGTGTATCCTTGTTGTAAAACCGATTCCCTGATCCGGAAGTGACTAAAAAAAAAAACAAGCGCGGCAAACAAATATTTCATTATCGATTGCTGTGACGTATCCACGGAAAAGTAATTACTTCACGACGCGTGAGGGTCGTTCGTGGTGATTTTGCAAACAACAAGAAAAAAACAAAAATGAAGTAAAAAATCGTTTTCTAATTATTTTGTTTGTTTTCTTGAGACGTTTTATGATACTACGACTGGCTATACCCAGTTTGGCTCAACGCCGTCGTATGTGGTGACCTCTCAAGTCGAGTCTCATCATCGAATCTAAATACGATCAAGCCTATACGAGCTAGCGGCAGAGTACTCTAGGTAAATCTAAGTTTTTTTTTTTTTTTTTTCTTGCCCCCCTCTCGCCTTCCTCATGTGCGTCTTCGTATAATTCTTTGTGCATAAAGCCAGCTAACAGCACTCTCCACAGATTGCATATTGCAATGATTTTACGCGAACGAACGAACGACACAACGACGAGAGGAAGATGAGTTGCTCCCAAGCAACAACGACAACCTACCTAACCCAATACGATACCACCGCGAGTACGAGATGGAAAAAGACAAGAGCGAGGCACAACCCGGCCAGCAAGCAGCGACGAAAAAGAAAACGTGAAGAAGTGGAAGAGATTAATATACGATATATAGCGTTATGCCTTGTCTTGCCATGGCCCCCGCGCTTCGTCTGGCTATAGCTTGCTTGGCTCACTTGTTATAAATATGTGTGGATTGGGCATTTTCATGAAATCGCTAGCTGTGGCTGCTCGGAAATTTCTTTATGTTGTGTGTAGTATGGCCGCGATGTTATTGTTGTTGTTGTTGCGGTTAATTTGTTTTTATTTCTTTGGTTCTCTGGCAGTGGTCCGTTCGTCGTTGGGTTCGGATTCAGATTCGGATTGAAATTGTTGGTGAGTCTGCTGGAATTTCAAAGTCATTTTGCGACAATTAACGAAATGACAAACAGATAACATGGAATGGAGTGGTGTTTGGGCTTGTGTGTACGTGGAATAGGCTGCGCGCCTCCGAATCAACGAGGGGGTGGGTTGTGTGGTTTGCATTGTGTATAGGAGGAAAGTAAGTAGCAATGAATGAGGATGGAATAATGAAATAAACGGCACGTATCTGTTTTTTTTTTTGGGACGCAACGATGGGGATGGGTGTACAACTCGGAATAGGGTTAATCATAGTCTTCGATGAAACGAAGGAAGTGCAGGTTACTTGGGTTAAAACATCTTGCGTCAGCATGCAAATGAATTAACTTCCTTCTTGAGAACTTGAGATGATGCATTCGATCCTACTTTTGTGTGATGACTTGCGTCATTATGAGTGACTCTGTTTCTAAGCTTTTGCAATGCTTTTCGAGATGGAAAAAACAAAAAGCTCGAGTCGATAATTGGATCATATTTAATCAGGGTTGGACTCAAGTCGCCTTTCCCTACTCTCGTATTATATAAGCACTAGACCATGGATCACCAATATAATATACTCACTTTGGTAAGTTAGCCAAGTAACGAGACTGTTTCTCCCGACGCAATTCGTCGGTCAGCCTTGAGAATGTATTATTAATGCACACGCTCCGTCGTAGGTTTGCCTCGGAATCCTTGATCCTTTCGAGTTTGTGGGCACATAATTGTAGGATGCGTTTACGTTCTTCACGTTGTCGCAGTTTTGGCGAAATCATTGGAACCCGCGACCGATGATGATGATAACCAATCGGTGGCGATGACCTGGGCGGTCCGAACATGTCCGAATCGTCATCCGTTCCATTAATTGGTGTTGTTGTTGGCAAGGTCATTGTTGTTATTCGCTTTTATTGAACTTTGGTTGTTTTTTTTTTTTTTTTTTCACTCGATTATGTCCCTTTTGTTTTCGCGCACAATATTTATCACAAAAGACCCACTATTCCCACACGGTGGTGGTGTTTCCTCGGTTAAAGAGTTGTTTTTTTTGTTTTTGGATTTCACCAACAAGTCGCGCGTTACGTCGAAGAGAAAACACGAAGAGACGACGAACGTTTAAGGGAGCGTTCTCGAATTCACTGCACGAAAACTAGTTTTTCTTTTTTCGCTTTATTGCAAGGTAAACCACATATGATTTAAGTGGGATTCACACTCTCTCTTTCTTGTAAATTTTAATTGAGTTGAGATGGGTTTTTTGGTTTTTTTTTTATTTTTCTTTTGTGATTCAACTTGTAATCTAACTGTTACCGCTTGATATATCCTTTCTATTCATGGATTATTGCTTAGCACTTTGGGTTGATCCTTACACATTTAATCAGTTTTTTTTTTTATCATTTGTTTTGGGTCATACGCGGAGCGGTGTAGTCCCACGGAGGTATTGGATTATCCTTTGTCCGAACCACAACCACGCTTAAATACGTTCAATACTGTTTTATCACACTTTCTTTAGTTTACGCGCACCAATCAGCTGTTGTTATATTTTGACACAGACGAAAAACAGAGGCGAAAAGGGGGAACAAAAATTTGTTATGTTATTGCTGCAGAGAACGAATAGAAACTGATTTGACAAAAGCAGAAAAAAATATATATTCTGACAGTGACAGCAGAGGTTTCGCATGGAGTGATAACAATCCTTGATTTAATAATTCTTTTTTTCTCTCTTTTCAATCACATAAGTTTGTTTGGAAAAAATATTTTTTTTTTTTTAATTTGAAATTAAATTTTTTTTTTTTTTAAATAATCCACAATGATGTAATATGGTCGCTTGTAATCCCTGTTATATTGGCAACGGCTGACGTGTATGTGTGCTTATGTGATGGGATAGCAGATTTGATTGATATACAAGAAGAAGAAAAATAATAATTGAAAAAAAAACCGTGTTAGTATGCTAAGTGCACCGCTCGGAAACACGTCTTCACGGTTCTCACGTTCGCAATGAACTGACTTAAAGTACCTCCCGTACCTAGTTCATATGTTTCGGTTCGATGTATCTAAACCGACTATCTTTGCTACCTACTATGGCAATTGTATTGAGTACTCTGTGATCTCACTCAGAGTTGATTTTCTTCTCCTTATTCGGTTACGATGACTCTTCCATACGTTCTCTTTGGTCGCGTATATAAGGGAGTCGCTTTGGGAAGGAATTATGAATGCTAGTCGGACTGGGGGATTCCCATTAAAGAGGACGAAAATGTCTTATACACGCGATAGTGTGGGTTCTAGGGGAAAGAGCGAATCTGTGTAACTCTGTTCACATGTACACGGTACACGGTACACGGTGTATCTTGAAGTAATCACGTACGCTCGTCGACGACGACTACGATTGATAATCAAAGATACATGTTTGGTTGTTTTCTCGCTTTCTGCCTTTTGTTTTTTGTTTGTTTTTAGCTTAATGTTCGATTTCACTTTTATGTTGAGTGTTTGTTGGCTATGTATGCGCGGGGATGCAGTTAATATGTGGATCCTTAACTATCGCTCCTCCTACACCTCCCAGTAACTCCGAGTCAGTACTTAGCTTGGGATTAACGACGATTAGCGGGAAATCCCACATGAACAATCAACTCAGCCTCGATGACAATGGAAGTCGTGCGACTTGTCGAGCATTTTCGATTTCCAGAAATATGACCAAGCGAACGCTGGAATAGAATGCTAATCGCCTGTGCTTTAATTAGTCCACATTATCGGTCGTATTAAAGTAAAACGATTTTATTGGTGCGACGTATGCCGGAGCCGTGACCATTGTTAGAGAACCAAATTGCTTCTCTTCGAATTCGCTGGTGGCTCGGTTAAAGAGAGTCAACTCACACGTATTCCGTGTATTCCTTGGTTTCTTTCTTACTAATCGCAGCCGTATGCTCTGGGAGTGTGCTGGTGAAAAACCACTTAGGGACAGATTTTTGGCAGTTAATTAGTATTTAAAAGAAATCCTTATCGTTACAGATTGATCGAGCCTACCTACAACGTACTTTAGTACATGAGCGGCTAACACGTTTTTAAGGGTCATTGAAATACCTAGTTTTCACGTAATTTTTGCTCGCCGCGGTGGCATTGTTATGATTTTCACTTTCAAATCGTTCAATTTGTTTTCGCCAAAAATCTACGAAAGAAGAGAAGGAAACAAATTAGATTTTAATTGGGACACTTGTCCGGCAACATTCCATTCGGTACTTCCCATATCAACCGAGAGTGATGGGGGGCCGATAACTCCTCCGCGTCAATCTGTAAGAGAAGTCTATTAATATCAAGTATGACTTGGTAAGCTGGTGCATTTCATAATTGCACGTCATAGTGTTCTTTGCATTCGAACTGGTGGGGAGGATGAACAATTTCCCTTGCACCCTCCCGGTTTGGTTGGAGATTACGAAGTGAAATCATCACAAATATATTATGCGGTGTTGTTGTGTTGTTTACGGGGCTGGAGTGAAATAATTTTCGCCTTGGGCATTAGACGGTTTAGATTGCGATGTGAGGCTGGTTTTTTTGGGTTTTGGCAGAGTTTTGGTGGGAGTTATGCAAGATGTAAGAAAAGTGTTGATGTTAGGCAGGGTTCTGTGCAAGTTTTAATCGAGTGATAGGATATGCCATTTTACAGTATGAATCGTTTAAAATTTGCTGAACGTGTTAAAATTGTGAAAACTTACTACAAAAATAGGGATTCGACATAATCGTCAATCTGAGGGTTGGCTGTCGTTAGTGAAAGTGTTGAAGGAGATCAAAATCTATTGATTGCATCGAATTTAACTGGCCTAAAATCGAAGATACCTATAGATGTGAAAGACATGTGATTTCAACAAGACGTGGTCGCACCTCGCACAACATGACCCGTTTCGGTTATACTGCAAGTAAAAAATCCTGCCGAGTTGTTTCGCCTTTAGGTGATGTGTACTAGTCACCAAAACCGAGTGATTTATCGCCATTGGATGCGGTTTTTTTACTTAAGGCTAACTTACACTAGACGAAAATGCTTAAAACTAACTTAAATACGACGGTTATTCAATAAGTAAAGAAACAATTGGATATAGCTCAAAAACGGTTTATTTCAATCTTTCAAAATCACCCCCCACAGTTATGCACTTGTCCCATCTTTCTTGCAGCTTCCTAATTCCCTTGGCGAAGAATTCTTTCGATTTACCCCGAAGCCAATTTGCATTTAACTTCCTCATTGTTAGCAAATCTTTTTCCACGTAGGGCGTCTTTGAGTGGTCCAAACAGGTAAAAATCAGATGGGGCGAGTTCAGGACTGTAGGCAGGATGAGGTAAGACCTCCCAACCCAATTCTTGAAGCTTATCACGGGTCAGCTGGGCTGTATGAGGGCGGGCGTTATCATGCTGAAGAATGACTCCTTTTGACAAGAGCCCACGGCGTTTGCTCCTGATCTAATAGCTGGTCTAACTTTGTGTTCTAGCATCTCAGAGTAGTATTGGCTATTGATAGTTCGCTGATCTTCAAGGAAATCGCAATAGACTGGACCCTGTGAGTCCCAAAAGATGGTCAGCATCACTTTACCGGCGGAAGGTTGAACCTTGAATTTTTTGCGAACTGGAGAGCTAGTGTGTTTCCACTCCATACTCTGCCTTTTGATCTCAGGGTCGTAGTGATGGATCCAGAGTTCGTCGCTGGTCACTATTCTTTCAAAAAAAGCGTCTCCTTCAATCAAACTTCGTTGCTTTAAGTCTTGACTAATGGAAAGGCTTGATTTTTTATGAGCGTCAGTATGCTGTCTGGGACACGTTTTTCTGTACTTTAAATTGTTCTGAATGACAGTTCCAACACTTACTTGAACTTCCTTAGCTATCATTTCAACAGTAATTCTTCTGTTATCACGAATAAGTCCGTCAATCCTCGATTCCAACGAGGGACCAGAAACTTCCACTGGACGTCCACATCGGGGTTCATCACCTACACTTGTTCGGCCACTTTTAAACCGATCAACCCACTTGTAGAAATTCGCACGGTTCATACAACTTTTACCGTACTGTATCAACATTCTAGAAAAAATTTCACTTGGTTTTACACCTTCTGCGACTAAAAATCTAATGACTGAGCGCTGCTCTTCTAAGGTGCAATCTTCTAGTGGACTTGCCATGGTGAATTGAAAATTTTGAGGTTATGTTGACATAAAATGATGAAGCAGCTGATCAGAGCATATCCCAAGGTTGCCAACTAACACCCCTGAAAAGATTGTACACATTCATTGAATAGTTTTAAAATTATAGAATTTGTCTCTTTACTTATTGAATGACCCTCGTAGCATAAAATACCTTACTGGCCCTGTACACACACGTTAAAGTACATAGAAAAGTGAACCTATGCCCTTCGACCTTAAAATAATTTTTAAAAAACGAACTATTAGACTAGGAAAATGTTTTTTTTTTTAAACTTTTTGGGGAGCTCTACATAGCCTCCCCCCGCATTTGTTTGATGCTTTGATAACGAATAGTCCGAATAGCTGCCGAGTTATGACCGCATCACTACTCGATATGTGTCGAAAAGTAATCGAAAATTACCTTGTCAGAATCGAAGCCTGAAAAAACTCCCATAGAAGAGATTTGAATAGTTTTATAATGCATTCGTAATGGCAAAGTCCAAGCAATATATTGAAGTAAAAATCTGACCGAAATCTAAGTCACAAATGTGTTTCGTTAAAATTTACTTTCAGAAGCACAAATTGGATCACCTTATAAATATATAATAAAATGAACAAAATTAAGCTTTTTTCATATATTATGGCTTCATTAGTAAGAACAAATATTCCTATTATTGTAATTACCAAATACAACGTCGTTCACCCCATTTTTCCAAGACCTTGTTGATGGTTTCGGCCTGTAGCTCACGGATTGCTTGGATGATATTGGTTTTAAGTGCTTGAATCGTTTCCGGATTGTTGGCATAACATCAGTCCTTAACGATTCCCCACAAAAAAAAGTCCAACGGCGTCAAATCGCAGGTCCGAGGCGGCCAATTGACCTCGCCAAGACGGCTGATAACACGATTTGGGAATTTAGTCCGCAAAAGACCGATTGTGGCATGGGCTGGGTGGCTTGGCGCGCCATCCTGCATGAACCAGAGGTCGTCTATATCCATGTCTTCAATTTCAGTAAAAAAAAAGTCGGTTAAAATGGTTCTGTAACGCCCGCCGTTGACGCCACCACTCCACAAACCGCACCAAACTGTCACCCTCTGTGCGGGTTTTCCGAACCGAGACGCGACAATTTTATTTGTTAACGTAGCCGCCGAGATGAAAATGCGTCTCGTCAGAAAGATTTTCCCAAAATCGTTGTTCAACTCAAGCTGCTCTAAGGCACAAACTGCGAAGCGATAACGAAGCGGATGGTCACGCGCCTTCAATTGCTGGGTCAATTGGGCCTTGTAAGCGAATTACCCGAGATGTTTGTACAGAATTCTTCTAGGGCTAGTGTTATGCCTCAGCTCCGGAGGAACACAAAAAAAGAAGAGATGATCAAGAGGGGTCGTCTGCAGGCCAGTTGGATGAGGGGGTTCTTCCTCCCGGTGTTTCCGTTAGACGCTGTAATGGGGTACGACCTCAGTGGAGCTTTACGTGGATGGTATGAACACGCACACACAACTGTTGGTATATTATTCGTGGTCACAACACGATACTGACAGATGAAAGTTCTCAAATCTAACCCACAATGTTGTTCGGAAGTTGTATTTAAACAATGAAAACTCGTAATGAATATAGCACTATTGTTTATTTTACATTAATCAAACACTTATATTTATTATTAAACAATTACACAAATGATATTAAAATAATACAAAATAATTAATCCGATGATATTAAAGTAAGACAATCAATTACACCAATATTACTAAATGACACAATCGCGACTTTACTGCTAACTGAATTCCATCGTGAACCTGTTGTACACCTGTATTTATTTGACTTTATTGATTAAACTGCATTTTCCGTTGACCTCGATACTGTATCGATGAACTTCGATTGTTTAGACTGCATTTTCTGTTGACCTCGATACTGTCTCGATACTGTCTCGATGAACTTCGATTGATTAGACTGCATTTTCCGTTGACTTCGATTGACGTCAGGCTAAATTCACTGGTTTAGCGTCTGACCCCTGACCCCATTTGAGTGCATACATAACACGTCCCCCTTTAAGACATATCTAAGGATATTTTAACCTTAGATTGGACTTTGGATGTTGCATTTCTATGGATTCTATTGATTCTCTTGGTGACCCCGTCAGACTTAACGTAATTTCAGGTCCTTTCTGCTCCCGACGATTGAAGCATTTACTGAAGACCGCAAGTGTTGTTCTTCCGGGTCTGCAACAAGACTTCCAGATTGCTAGAACAATTCCAAGTATAGCTGCTACTCCAAAGATTGATATGAGCACGCCTTGAGTCCTTTCAGGTATCGATTCTAGTGCTGTGGACCAAAAGTTCCTCTGGTTCTGCAACTCTACTGATATGTCTTGAAGTTCGTGGACATCTTTCGCAGTTAGTTTGGAAATCGGTTCTTGATGGATGGTGACATCACGTAACTTTGCATTTATGCAACACTCTTCTAGTTCTCCATAGGAATGTTTATCTTTTATTTCTTTGGTTTCGACATCTGCTGCCATTGTTCTTATTGTTACATCGTAGGTTTCAAAAATGCAGTTATTTGGTATTACAATAATTCCTGTGCCAACAAGTTCACCATTTTTACTCTCGTTTTTACATTTACAATTATAATGTGTGTTTTCAGATATAGTATACAAATATGAATTACTTCTTATATTATGAAAAATTTCTATTTTTGAATTGACAATTTTTATTTTACAATTTTCCGATTTTTTCCTCATAAACAAATCTAACTCGCAGTTTATATTACTCGCAGTGTTTCTAAATAATTGAGGCTTACAAATGTACATTCTATTGACTAATTTACAATCGTTCAAGTTTTGCTTTAGACTATAATTTTCCTTATTTTTATTAATCAACAGTATTTTATTATTTGATTCTATTACAACAATTCCGTTTTTAATAACTTTTGGGACAGTAATTGTTTCATATAACTCAGATACTTCTTTGTTCATTAATGGTACTTGGATAATGATTACAATCCTTTTATCTTTTGTGAAAGCTTTTATCTCTAATGTTTTCAGTATTTCGGCATAATTTTCGATGTTTGAGTCTACAGCTAGGATGTGTTCATTCTCTAGAGTTCTAAGTTCCTGAATAAGATCGTTAGGCTCGATAATCCGTGGATGTAAAATACCTGCTTGTACAAATAATAAGCTATCGATAATCTGTTCTATTTCTATTTCTAAATTTAATAATTTGTAGTTAATCTTACTAGATATTTCTTCGAAATATGTATTAATCATTAATGTTCTATTGAAATTATTTTCCTCAGTATGAATTTTATTTATTTCTTCTATAATGGAATTAATTTTATTAATTGTAGCATTACTATTTTTGACTGTTCCTAAAACTTCTTTATTTAAATGGCTTAATATTTTAACATTCTCCTCCATTCCGTATTTGATTCGATTCTCGTTTTTACTGATGTTATCAATGGCTCTGCTGTAGTATTCGGCATCTTCATTATCCATTGTTCCGAATAAAACTTTGAATCCTGATCCTATCATGTTAATTAAACCACGTTTTTGTCTTTTTACATTTCCTACTATACCTGAAATAGTCCTGATTCTATGGTTTATTTTATCTAATGTCATTCGTACTGTACGCTGAAATTCTCTACATTCTACTTTTGATTGGATACAAATATCATCTATTGAGTTTACCATATTTCTTACATTAAAACTTGATTCTTCTAATTTGTCTACATTAAGTTCTATAATTAGTGCTACCTTACTAATAATTTCTTTTGCATCTCCTAAGTAATTGAAATAAATCCCTGTGTTGTTCTTCAAATCTGTGACTTGCAGAATTATTTCCGCATTGATGTACCAGATGAAGGGGATTCTGAAATGTACGGTTTAATATAAGATTTATTAAACTTCTGTCGTTTGTTTCCTATCTTAATTATTACAGTATTTTCGCTTATTTCTAGTATCTTATACGGACCTTTATATATACTATCAAGTTTACCCTTTCTTCCATTTCTTATTAAAACTTCTTGACCTACCTTATACTCTATAGGTTTTCCTACTTTCTGATCGTACCTAATTTTAGATTTTTCTCTACTTTTCCTAGTGTTATCTCTGGCGGATTCTTGCTTATATAGAAGATTTGCCCTAAGGTTATCGATATAGTCGAAAATTGTATCACCGTCATAAGGATCTACGCCACTGGGTCTGTTAGCTTCAAAACCATATACTAGCTCATAAGGTGTGTAACCTGTTGTATTATGTGGTGTGGTATTATAGCAAAATCCCGCATATGGCATTCGCTTATGCCAGTCTTTTATTTGGCTAAGCTCCTTGCCCGTTGCTTTTAGGTATTCTAGCAACCTGCAGTGTGCTCTCTCAACACTACCGTTAGCTTGGGGGTGAGCAACACTCGTTGTTATTCTTTCTATTCCTAACAACTTACAAAAATTATCGAAAAGTGCGTTACAGAATTCTGAACCATTGTCACTAAGTATGATTTTAGGCATGCCAAAGTTCAAGATCCATTCTTCCATAACCGCACGGGATACGGTTTCCATATCTTTTGATTTTAATGGGATGAATTTTATAAATTTCGAAAGGTCGTCCTGTATAGTTAGTCCGAACCTGTACCCTTCTTCAGTTTCTTCAAACGGTCCTATCACATCTATCATTATTTTTTCTAGAGACCTGTCCGCTGAACTAACTATTTTCATTGGCTTTCTTGTTGGAACTCTATTTACCTTTTCTGTCTGACACTGTGGGCAGTTTCTTACAAATTCTTCTACCTGTTTTTGCATACCATTCCACTGAAATTTATTTTTAATTCTAGCGTATGTTGCCTTTTGACCAGTATGACCACCTATTAAACCCTCATGGTATTCCTTAATAATTTCTTTTCTTCTCTCTAAGTTGTTTACGGTTTCTTTAACATTTGAAGACGGTTTCTCAACTAAAATAGGATCTTCGAATTCTTCGACTGTATCTTTTTCTTGAACTAATACTTCCTCACCATTTCCTATTGACTCTGCTTCGTTTTGCACAACTGGATCTGATTCATTTTGGATTTCAATGCCTTCTTCTTCTATGAGGCTCATGAGATCTTGCCATGCCTCCTCTTTTTCTTGTTCCGTTATTCGGACATTTCTGCTGAGTTCGTCTGCCACCACGTTTTCCTTACCTTTTTTATAGATAATAGTGTAATCAAACTCCTCCAGCTTGAGACGCCATCTTACCAGTCGGCTTCCAGGATCTTTGACTTGGAACAACCACGTTAAAGGCCGGTGATCTGTTTGGATAGTAAATTTTGTCCCATACACATACGGTCGAAATTGTTTCGTGGCCCATACAATGGCCAAACATTCTTTCTCTGTCGTACTGTAGTTCTTTTCGGCTTTATTCAGTGTACGACTCGCGAAGTGTATTGGTAAATCCTTACCATTGTATTCTTGACTCAGAACAGCCCCGATACCTTTATTTGAAGCATCCGTCGTTATTATGAAAGGTTTTGTGAAGTCCGGGTATTGCAAAACGGGATGTTTTGTAATACTCTCTTTCAACTGTTCAAAACTGTGTTGTTGATCTTGGCTCCAGACGAATTCTGCATCCTTTTTAAGTAATCTATTCATTGGTTCCGCTATTTGGCTAAAATTTCCTATAGTAGCCAATCATACCTAGAAACGATTTTATGCCCTTTTGGTTTTTCGGCGCATCCATTTGAATGATACTTTGAATCTTCTTAGGGTCTGGCTTAACCCCTTTGTCCGTTATAATGTGTCCTAAGTAAGACACTTCCTTGCGCAAGAATTCGCATTTATCTGGCTGCAATTTTAAATTGGCCCTTCGAAGTTGTTCGAACACTTCTCGCAATTTCTCGTTGTGCTCTTGCAAGTTCTTTCCATAGACGACAATGTCGTCCAAATAGACGAAGCACTTGATCCCCTGCAGACCCGCCAAGACGGTATTCATCAGTCTCTGAAAACACGCGGGAGCGTTTTTTAAACCAAACGGCATTCTGGTGTACTCGAAGTGGCCGTATGGAGTGCTGAAAGCTGTCTTTTCTATATCGGATTCCTCCATTGGAATCTGATGGAATCCCGATGTCAGGTCTAAGGTGGAAAAATACTTAGCTTTCCCAAGCTGATCAAGTATTTCTGTAATATTCGGGAGGGGATAGTTATCCGCTATCGTTAACTCATTGAGTTTGCGATAATCTATCACCATCCTCCATTTCTTCTTTCCGCTTGCATCTGATTTCTTTGGCACAATCCAAAGTGGAGAACTCCAGGGAGACTTACTGTTTCTGATTATGCCGTCCTTCATTAATTTGTCTACTTGTGTACGGACTTCTTCCTCGTGCACCTTCGGATATCTGTAACTCTTAGTAAACACAGGTTCCGAATTAGCACTTAAACGTATTTTGTGCCTTGTGACCGGAGTTAGGGTCAACTTCTCGTTTTCCACGCTAAATATGTCACCGTAGGTCTTGATTATTTCAAGGAGACTTTCTTTTTCTTCTTTATTTAGGTGATCGGTTCTCACGTTACCGGCCACTTTTTGTTTTCTGCCTTCCACAATCTTGTAGTCATTAAGATTTTCACCTTTAAGCCTTACATCCTTAATATTGAAGGCTTTGTCAGTAGTATTGACTATTGACACTAAACACTTTCCATCCCTATTCAGGCTTATGCAATTAGGAATAATAACCCCGTCGACAATCTCCTGTCTAGGTATCACAACTTCTTTACTCAGATCATCGTCGATTTGAACTGTCCGGAAGACTTCGGATCTACCCTCAATAATATTAGACTCGGCTAGATATTTTAAAGGTATTTTTCCTATTTTACCACTAATTATGTTTTCCTTATAGTTGATTTGAAAACCACCCTCTCGTAGGAAATGATTTCCAATCAACCCGTCATAATCTCCAAGGAGATTATTTTCTATTACTTGGAATTCTATTTCGGTGGATTTAAAATCTCCAACTAGGGGAACGAATTTAACTTCCACTCTAACTTTTCCTAAGCTTTCCCGAGTCTCTCCACCTATACCCCTAAACTTAATGGTATCTTTAGAATTAACACTCTTTCTACAAACACAATTTGCTTTGATAAGAGATACTTCCGCACCCGTATCTATTATTAATCTCTTAATTTCGTTGTTAATCACTACATCTACATGAGGACTCTGGGAACTATCTACCGCCCTAAGCTGTACGGTTGCCTCAGGGACCATACAGCGTTTCAAAAACCCTGATCCTTGAAGCTGTTTTTACTGGTGCTGAGACGACCCGCACCATTTTCGTCTTCGTTCCTTTGCTCGTTCTTAATCTGAACATTGTTCGCTTTTTCATTCCACTTTTTCTTTGGTAATTTGCACTGTCTTGCAAGGTGACCAGGTTTACCACAATTGTAACAACACCTTTCTTGGTAATTTATCCTAGCCAGGTTTTTGGACGTATAGTCCTTCTGAGTGTTCGTTCTGAACAAATTAATTCGCTGTTCTTCTTCGCTCGCGTATCTACTGGCTTCAGACAAGGTTTTGGGTCTTTGAGTTATTACATAGGATGAAAGTCGTTCACGTAGTCCATTGATGAATACTGTAAGCGTTTCATCCTGAATATATGCTAGTTGACCTTCCTTGTGTTCGCTTTTAACGCCAGAAAGCTTGCTTTGTAATAAACGTCTTTGCAACGTTTCTACGCGCTGTAAATAATGAACTACAGTTTCGTCTTTATATTGCTTTATTGCAATCAGCTCTCTATGAAGTTGGAGGGCACTATGTGGCTCCCTGAATACTTCCGTCAGCTCCCTTTTGAGGGATTCCCAATCGGAAATGTCCTTGTTCATTAAAATTGTGGTAGCATTACCACGAATTTTGGTCTTAATAAATTTAAAGAGCACAGGTTTTTGGTCTTCTGATGCTAAGTCTATAGCATCATTGCAAGCATCTATGAAGCTGAAAACTTCATCACTCGTGCCTTTAAAAGTGGGAATAAAGTTAATCAGTACCGCGATTGGAATTTCTGACATTGTGTTATTTGGATTTAATTCCCTAGCCTCACTATCACTAATTTCACTATTGTTTAGAAAACTATCTTCGCTGTCACTTGGAAAATTGCCTTCACTACCGCAATATGCCGAAAACATTAGCTACTTTTCACTAGGGTTATTTTCTTTCACTTAGTATCTGGTTATATAGAAACAAAAACTGTACTCACATGCAAATTATAAACCTTGGGTCCATTGATGCTTTCCCCGTTGCCCTCTTGTGTATCCCACCGCTGCCACCAATAAATTGTGTTATGCCTCAGCTCCGGAGGAACACAAAAAAAGAAGAGATGATCAAGAGGGGTCGTCTGCAGGCCAGTTGGATGAGGGGGTTCTTCCTCCCGGTGTTTCCGTTAGACGCTGTAATGGGGTACGACCTCAGTGGAGCTTTACGTGGATGGTATGAACACGCACACACAACTGTTGGTATATTATTCGTGGTCACAACACGATACTGACAGATGAAAGTTCTCAAATCTAACCCACAATGTTGTTCGGAAGTTGTATTTAAACAATGAAAACTCGTAATGAATATAGCACTATTGTTTATTTTACATTAATCAAACACTTATATTTATTATTAAACAATTACACAAATGATATTAAAATAATACAAAATAATTAATCCGATGATATTAAAGTAAGACAATCAATTACACCAATATTACTAAATGACACAATCGCGACTTTACTGCTAACTGAATTCCATCGTGAACCTGTTGTACACCTGTATTTATTTGACTTTATTGATTAAACTGCATTTTCCGTTGACCTCGATACTGTATCGATGAACTTCGATTGTTTAGACTGCATTTTCTGTTGACCTCGATACTGTCTCGATACTGTCTCGATGAACTTCGATTGATTAGACTGCATTTTCCGTTGACTTCGATTGACGTCAGGCTAAATTCACTGGTTTAGCGTCTGACCCCTGACCCCATTTGAGTGCATACATAACACTAGTGCGTGAAATGTTAAGTTGTTGAGATCGATGCCGAGTTGATGTTCGTGAATTGAGTCTCACACTCTCGGGCACGACACCCCAGCAGCATTTACGAGGGTGGTCCGATAAGTACTTAGCCTACAAAAGAAAAACAAAATTTTTGGAGAAATGGCGATTTATTTTTCAATATAGTCTCCTTTTAGCTCGATACACTTGACCCAGCGATGCTCCAACTTCTTTAACCCTGACCTGATGACCTCCTCATTCTGTCCGGCGAGTGACTTTTTCAAGTTTGGAAACAAAAAGAAGTCGCACGGGGCTAAATCTGGAGAATAAGGTAGATGGGGCAGCAGTTCATAGCCCAATTCGACAAATTTGGCAGTGGCGAAGGCGGAGGTGTGAACCGGTGCGTTCTCCCTTGATGTAGTACATATGGCACCATCTGGTTGGAGCCACATGTCACCAACGTCAAGTCCGTCAAATTCTGACCATAAATAGCCTTCCGATATGGCAATATAGCAAACTTGATTGGAAATTTAGTAGCGCTTATTTTCATTGACTAAAAAATACTGCCCAATCACACCTCCGTCATGAGATCCAGACCACACGCTCTCTTTTTGTGGATGCGATAGAGTCTCCCGGGGCAAATATGGGTCTGTTGCTATCCAATAATGCATAGTTGGCTTATTGAAAAAACCATTTCGATCATATTCCGATGAAATTCAAGATTTTCTTCAAAATTTTGCGGAGAAGTTTCAAGGCTTCAAATGATCCAGAAGCTTCAGTTCTTACGTGGACGTGGATTCGACTGAGTTGGCTCATTTTAAGCTGGCGATCCTTCAACCGGTGCACTGGTACGATACGATAAGTACCCGTTTATAGCGACTGATGGCAGCACTTATAATCCCAAATATCATCTTTGAACGCAATCTTTAAAATGATAACTGACAAAATTTTTCGAGTTGTTCTGCTTCGATAGATATTGAAAGCCGTCAAATCCGTGTGTGCTTGCAACCATGAAGGAAGAGCAACACCAATCAGTGATTTGATTTTTTTAGATGGTGCGCGCAAGGTACTTAGTGATGCCGTTTATAAGGACCATGCACCTTCGATGACTGCCATCAGATATTGGTTGAATGAATTCAAGCGTTGCCGAACATCCGCGTTTGGTAAAGAACCCCCAAGCTGTCCGACTGAGTTGGAGGATATGGTTAGCAATACTCATGATATCATGTTAGCAGATTGCCGGGTGAAGATCAGACAGATCGCTGAGGTTGTACACATCTCAATTGAACTTTTACAAAATGTCGTACATGAAAAATTGGTCATGGGAAAGCTATCGGTGAGATGGGTACTGCGTCTGTTCACAGTGGAGCAAAGACGAAATCGCATGACAACTTCGGAGCACTGTTTGGACGTGTTTAAGCGCAATTCGGAAGAATTTCTACGCCGTGACTATTGACGAAACATAAATCCACCACAACACGACAGAAATTAAGTCAAAAGAGTGGGTTTGACCTGGCGAAATTGCTCCAAAGAAGGCAAAAACGGTTCCATCGGCTGGAAAAATTACGGTCAACGTTTTTTTTTGGGAGAAAAACTCTGACTTGTTAGACCGATCTAAGGGCCCCATTTGGATACGAGTTCACTCATCAGCAATATTCACGGCAAAAATTGTATGAATTGCTGCCTCATATATCCCACTCTCCGGATTGGGCTCCACGCGGTGTCTATTTGTTTCAAACATAGAAAATTGGCGTTCTACGGAGCTCGACAAAGTAAAGTTGTTCGATGGCTTGGCAAAGTTAGAACATCGCTGGACCAAACATTGAGAAATAAGCAAAGAAAGCAGCCCTGATAGTGAACATGTTGACACGAATTCGTCCATTACATCACCCCCAGCCATCCTGATGGGACGTTTATTACGACCAAAAATTGGAGTAAGCGCTTTAAAGGTTGCGCCCACCGACACAGAATTTCGGTGGCAATTTTTAATAATTTCCAAACCTTACTCGTTCATGAAATTCACGGTGATAAAAATGTAAGCCTTTAGGGAAGTTTTGACATTGACAGATTAAAAAAAAAGCTTAAGCGTGCGCTTGCATTAAATATAAAATTGTTATATCTATAAAAAGCCTATAAAAACTAGGTCTGTTGTGAGCTGTGTCGGGATTGAAAAATAAGTCCATAAAGAATGAACTAGGCTCTCAAAGCACTATAAAAGTCTTTTGAAATCTACTTTGATAAATGCAAAACCTTTTTAAGCTTGCTGAGGCCTACTTAAGCGCGACGAACCTATTAATACGTCCACGATTCGATACCTACACCCGCACATACCATATATTTAATCAAAAATATCTATTCTAGATAGATTAGACTATTATGGATCTGATTAACCCGATAGTGGGACGATGACCATCCGCACGATAGCCCCAGAAACCATTTCACTATAATAAATAAGAAACGGGCAGTGGGCTGGAAAAAAGCTCTCACCTTTCAGTGATTTTTGTGAAACAAGTGTGCAAATGCGTTCGCAGTCCAGTGTTGATCCACGTGAATGCTCGCCACGTGCTGGATCCATATTAAAATCACCACACACTCGTATGTTGTAGCTATTTGTATCTATGTTGCCCGCCATCATCGAAAAGTTTGACTTCAATGTAGTGTTATAGTGGCGAACAGTGGGTTGTAGGGGAACAAGTGCGGGATTACATCGTGGGCGTGTCTGTAAAGAGCTATTGAATCAAGTCAAACTCAGCATAATCGAATCGATGTCATCCGTTTTCTAAGGCATTTCCGAGTTTTATTGCACTGCTGCAACTGTCCTACTGGCTAATCGCTTTATGGATAGCCTGTCGACAAGGATATATCAAGTCTATGCTAAATAATAGCTGGTGGACGAGGCATATCTATCATTTCATGGCGAGGAAAAGGCATTCGCCTAGAAATCGTCGCATTCAAGTAAGTATCATGCCAACACCATTGTCACCTTCCTGTGGGCTGGCTTTGTTCCGAAAATACCTTCAAGCCACTTGTCATTGTCTCTCAAGTTGTGCGTTTTGCTTTCTGTGTTCTGTGCTTTCAACCCTCCTAATTCGAATTGCTGCTCACGTCACCTCACCGCACCTCCACTCACCACGAGACGAGTGGCATTCGAGTGGCTTGAACAGATCATATCATTCCAGCCTATAATCGGATTCTCAATGCTTTAATCTACAAATTACCATCAAAGATTCAATTAATGTATCTTCTGTTATTTAATCGTTAATCGGTTTGTCCGACAACGTCAACTGCACTCTTCGGCTACCTAGTATCATATCTATGCCGACATATATCCATCTATGTATATCTGCCGTTGAAAGTTTTGCACGAATATCGTCGACAAAGAGAAATTTATTCACTCTGACTCGAGTGTGTACGAGTACGAGTACGAGTACTGTGTGTATGGATATAGTGACAGTGAGTATTTCTCTTGTTGGCCGTCGCTCGCTTGTGCACTCTTTCTCTCGTGGAGTTTTCCTCGCCTCAATTCCAATTCATTTTACGTCACTTTGTGTGCCTGCCTATATCTGCCTGCAGTATAGTTGCTATTGCTTACCGCCACCGACCTGACTGCCTTCGCAACTCTTACCATTCAATGAGAGATATCCGCCCCTTGCTCGACGCTCCTCGGCGCATCTAACCGTCAACGAGACGTTGTCGTCTCGTACTACACTTTCATTCGTTTTTGTCTGTTTTTATTTCAATTTTTTTTCTCCTCTTCTTGTTTGCCTCTACTGCTTGCTCTTGCTCTTGCTTTTTGTATTCATTTTGCTCGACTCTGCCTCTTCCTTTACGTTTCCTTTGATATCGCTTCCATATGTCTCTTTTATGAAGAAGTAGGTGATTTTTATCTGTTTCACATACAGTGTAGTGTGTAGTTTGGTTTTTTCTTCAACTTTTCATTTTTATCTCCTGTCGTTCTATGGTCGATGGATGGTAGTTTGCCGTTGTGTTCCCCGACTACTTACATTTCTGTTATTGTTTTGCATACGAAAAAGTATGTTTGTAGCCGCGGCTAGCGTTGAGGAACTGAGAAACTCAGGCAGTGGCGAGCGCTAGAGAAGGTATTGACTCGCGCCGCCGCCCGCATTCCCCCTCGTTTGTCTTTTGTGGTTCGACGAAATTTGTTGCTCTGCTTCGAGTTCGAACGCTAGTATGTGGATGGCTGGTTGATTGGATGACTGGTTGACTGGTTGACTGGCTGGCCCCCTTGTGTATTGTAAGGAGCGGAATAATGTTTGCTTTACTACTCGGAATTTATAATCATTCTCAGCTCATAATCATTTGATTTGTTTCTTCTTTATTTTGTTTTGGTGCAAAATTTTACAATACACCGGGGGAGGGCAGGGCATGTGGGCGAATATTGATTGCAGCCTAGAGAGTATGCTGAGCATAGAGGCAACGTGTGACACATTTACACTCGATACCACTTGAGTGTGAGTTTGAGATATAATTTTTTTTTTGGGTAAAGAATGACCGTGAATTCGGTTTTTTTGTATACTTTCTTACACACTTGACTGTTTTATGATTTTACATTTTGGTTTTAGCAACATTCGTCTGTGCTAAGCGAATACAAAAGTCAGTGCGGGGGGAGAGAGGGCAAAGAGTTAAAGAGAAAAAGCAAGAAACTGATGAATGAAACAAGTGAAAAGTATCTGACCTATTTTCCGTGAGTCGTTGGAAAAATGATGAGCAGAAAAGTAAAACTGAATAATGTGTATTAATAATAAATTACTGTTTAATAGTACCTACATATGTATGTACATATGTGATGCGTGAATTTGTTTTCGACGAGTCCATTTCGAACCTCACTCGTTTCATATGTACATACATACAGCCATGTATACCTACATACATATGTAGGTTCACAGGCATTCACAGCCACTTGTTTGTGTGGATTTCGGTGCGAACAACATGTTGGATATGTAGTCGAGCGTAGCGCCTGGGGATGAAACACTAAACATTGTAATTAGGTTTTATCGGATGAAGATTAAGTGAATATGTTTAGCGAATTTTGAGGTGTTACCTTGCCTCGGAGTTTTGCCGTTGTTATTCGTGTACCTGCAGATATCATTGTTAGTTTATTAGCTTATCGTGTTTCGGTTGTTGGTTGATACTGTTTTAGGCTGTCGCTGGGTATTTTGCGATGATAGGGGGTATTAGTGCAAGACGATTTGTTACACAAGAAAAAAAATCTTCACAACACGTAGGTAAGTCTTAAATCAACTTTATCGAAAGTCACCAAATCACCTAGTAGCACTTTAGTGACACTTAAACCATCTTCAATCAGCTGCTTCCAGTGCCGCTCCAAGAGCCAAGAGGTGGACCGGAATGAATAAATGGGAGTCCGTCGTTTTCGAATTGATGGCGCTAGCAGTGCATGCTGATCAGAAGTGTGAGATCTCCAACGAGTGATGGTAAATTCAGCACTGTCAGCAACTCCACATCATTACGTTTGAGAATTTTTATTGGCGTCATGTCGGAAAGCTTTGTTTTTCGACTTAAATACATATTCTCCTGGCATACGCAGATAACGGTATTTTAAATTACGTTTGAATTGGAATCTTCCACGCCTAGTTATATTTTAAATTATTTATTGGTTAGAGCAAGTGTAATTCTTATAGGGAAACCGCATTTCATAGGTAAAATTTGCATCGTACAGACGTCTTCTTCTTCTTAGACGGCGTTACAACTCACGGAGAGCCAGAGCCAAGCTTCTCTCCGCCAAGAGTAAGAACAGAGTAGGAAAGGAATTCATGGTGACCATTGACCAAAAGTCACTCGACCACATCCGTAGCAGATCTGGCAACATCAAGTTCAGGCTGGGAACCCTGAGGGTAAGGCTCCCCAATGAACGCGGTAAGTCAAAGGAGGCTGCTAGTGGTGCAAATTAATCAACACCACCGTAAAGCTGCCACCGACGATTTGATGATGTATGTACATGCTGCAGAAAGATGTGGACATAGCCCTAATCCAAAAATCTTGGCCCGTTAGGAACAAAATTCAGGGATTAAGGTCTACAATTTATACTATCCACACACTGAAGGTAAGCTACGAACCTGTATAGTCGCCAAAAACTATCTCAATATTTGTCTCCTAGGTACATACAGCAATGGAGACCTCACTGTGGTAACATACGAACAACAGGACAAATAAATTTTGCTCTTATCGTCCGCATATTTGCCATACGATGAGGAGGACCCACCTCCAGACGAAGTCCGAACACTTGTGCGACACGCCAAGTCACGCGGATTGTGTCTATTGATAGGCTGTGACTCCAATGGCTACCACACTCAATGGGGAAGCAGCGACATTAATAAAAGGGATGAGCCCATTTTTGATTTCATAGTCTCCACTAACCTCAACATATGCAACAAAGGTAATAACCAACGTAACAGAGTAAGGAAGAGGTAATTGACCTTTCTCTATTAAGTGAGTCTAACTCTATCCGAGTAGAGAATTGGATAGTGTCCACTAGTTATTCCTTTTCAGACCACAGCCGAATACTCTTCACCCCTAATGTCAATAAAGAAAAACCAAAACCTTTCAGAAACCCTCAGAAGACAGACTGGAATATTTTCTCAAGCCTAGTTGCCAACAGGTTAGTATCGCCATCACCATCCCCGATCCAATTCACACTGAGAATTCAGTCGAAAACCTTGTGAAAATTCTGAAAGCGGCTTTCAACAAATCCTACCCTTTGAGACTCTCAAGAAGACCAGCGCAGTCTGGTAGACCACAGAGCTAAAGCAACTCAGGACCAGGATCCGAATTCTATTCAATAGAGCAAAGATCACCAAACGATCCGAAGACTGGAATAACTACAAATCCAGCTTCAATGAATACAAGAGCAGCAAAGTCTAAATCCTGGCGGAAGTTCTGCGAATCAATAGAGGATCTCAACGAAGCCGCAAGGCTCAGACAGATCCTATCCAAGTACTCATCCTTAAGCCAGGTGGTACAAAATCCAGTCAGGAATCCCTAGAACTGCTGACTGAAACCCACTTCCCAGGTTGTAAAACCCCTGAAATCATAGTCCCTTTCGGCACGACGGTTCCTACGGTTCACACAATCGAAGAAGTAATAAACGAAATTATTACAAAGGATAAAGTATAATGGGCAATAAATTCGTTCAAACCTTTTGAATCTCCGGGGCCGGACAATATTTTGCCAGCGATGCTTCAAAAAGCACAAACCCACACTGTACTCCATCTCGTAAACATTTTTTCCAATTGCTTGCGCGCGGGGTACATCCGAACACAGTGGAAAGAAATAAAGGTAGTTTTCATACCTAAGGCAGGTAAACCAATCTTTACTGCCGCAAAGGACTAAAGGCAAATAAGTCTCTCGTCGTTTCTATTTAAAACCTTGGAAAAACTTCTTGACCTAAACATCAGAGAACTTATCAACTCACACAACTTATGCAACACTCAACACGCCTACCTTAAAGGCCGATCAGTGGAAAGTGTTCTGCATAGTGTTATTCGTGAAATTGAGAGCTCATTGAATATAAAAGAATCTACAATGGCAGCCTTCCTCGATATAGAGGGAGCCTTCAACAACGTAAGCACAGAGGCCATAATAATACCTCTAGAGGACATAAAAATAGACAAATCCATTGTAATCTGGATTGGAAATATGTTAAGTAACAGAATTATTGATGCAGACATTGGACACAGCTCTTTAAGGAAAGTAACAACTAGAGGCACACGACAGGGGGGAGTTCTCCCTCCTCTAGTGTGGCTTCTTACAGGTAACAAAATCCTTAAAATCTTCATGGAGAAAGGCACAAAGACCATAGCATAAGCGGACGACCTAGTTATCCTGATAAAAGGTAAATCAGCGAACGAATGGAATCTGCGTTGGAGGAACTCTCCTCGTGGGCAAGACAGAACGGTCTGATAATAAATCCCCAGAAAACCGAGCTGATTTTGTTCGCCAGGAAAAGGAAACTGCCGATGTTTGCTACCCCAAAGTTCGAGGGTATTCCACTCAAACTCAAAACGGAAGCCAAGTATCTAGGCATCATTCTTGACTCCAAATTCCTGGAAAAGGAACTTGGAGGAAAGGATGAAAAAAGATTGAATGCTGTAAAAAGACTTTCGGCAAAGGATGGGGCATGCAACCGTACATCATTCATTGGATGTACACAGCAATCATCAGACGCATTATAACTAATGGGACTCTAGTCTGGTGGACTGCTAGCAGCACGAAAAGCTATATGAGAATGCTCAACAAAGTACAAATGTCAGCCGCTAAGAAGCACGCCGCAAGCAGGGTTGGACATGATACTTCATCTCCTTCCTCTGGATCTATTCATAAAAGGCTGCGCTGCAAAAGGGAGTCCTCTTTGTGGAAACAAGCCAACTATGGACATGCGGCCGTACTCAGAATAATAGATGACCTAGGAAATAAACATGATTTTAGTAGCCTCGCAGCTACGACTGACTATATTTCCCCCTAAAATGACTTCTCTCTCAGAATACCAATCCTTTTCCCCGACAGAGACGTGTGGCTATAAAACGCCGTGATCAACGACCACGAGATGACCGCCTTCACCGACGGATCGAAAATGGACAGAGGCACTGGGGCCGGGTTCTACTCTGATACCCTGCACAAACAGGAATCATTTAGACTCACTGATTTGTGCAGCGTCTTCCAAGCAGAAACCATAGCAAGAGGGAAAGCAGCCAAACTCTCGATCCTTTAAAGTCAATGTTAATGGAGCCTACTCTTCAAAAAAACCAGTCCCAGCCGGAGTTATACAAGGTTCAGTCCTGGCCCCAGTTCTCTTCAATATTTTCCTTGCTGATATACCCAGTATTCCAAAATGTGACACTGAACTCTACGCAGACGATTTGGCTTTATACTCTTCCCACGACTTTGGTCCAACAGTAGAAAATAATCTTCAAATCCAAACGTTGTTTGATTTCGGTCGGCGTCTTCCCCTCTTTTGTCAAAAATTTAATCACAACTCGATACTCAATTTTATCCATTTCGAATTTTCAATCGACTGTCTGCCTTTAAAAAGTTTTATCTTTGTATATACAATACAATATTTTTATTGCGGGTAGGTAACTAAATGTCTAGCAATTTAAAGACAAGTTAGTTTTATATCTCCGATTAATTTAATGTGGGTAGTTAGCATTGCCATTTTATCGGTCGTAAATAACCTACACTCAAATAACGCTTACAAATTATCGAATTTTATTATCAGGGTTCGTGCTCTGTGTTCTGATTTTCGTGCACTTCGACCATTTTACGGTCGTCATAATCGACCTACTAAGCAAGCAATTTAGTCCATAGTGACCAGATTTCACACCAATTTCACGATATTGGACATCAACTGATATGATTTGTCCATTTGTCGCCGACTTATCGCAGAAATTGGGATTGTGTTATTCGGCTGAAAATCTTTCAAAATCACTTATTACAAAACTGGTGATTTCGACATGGAAGAACGGATGACAAGAAGACAACGCAGAATTCGAGGCATAACTAGATCTAGATCCATGTCGAACGCAACAAAAACTGGCGAATGGTCCAAATGGGCCAAAAGCAATAAAATTGGGTGCCATACGAGTTCCAATCGATGAGGCAGTTCCTTACTGAGCAGCACTTCCGATCTTTTGAAGAAGCCAAAGTTCCTAATTTTGAAAAAGTTGGGCATTCCCTTCTGTACACTTATTATTTTGGTTTTTCTGGAGAGGGCTGTACATCACTACCTCAGACCTACTTATGCTTCAATGCTTTCAAATGCGTCATTGACGTCACTTCCCCTTCGTCCAGTCGCGTCCCTGCCATGAAATATGCCACTGCGTCCCGCATGATATTTTGCAAGATCATGTTGAAGAAATCATATGACAATACGCCGGCTTACCTTAATCCTTTTTAAACGTCGAAGGTCTCGGTTATCTTAACGAGTTTGACTCATCTCTATGGATACTGTCATATGCGGCCTTAAGGTGGTGTCTGAAATCACGGTCTTCTTCACGGCCTTATCCTGAAACCTCAGAGATAAGAGCCTATCATATTGTTCATTGTTCATATGGTTCAAGGTGGTTTGTAAGTGATACTATGCGCCTATAGTGGGAGCACTTATAGGGTTCGTTTGCTCATTGACTGGACAAACGATGCTAAGAATACAATCATCGCATGCTCTTCACCGACTACATTTTACCGTTAAGCTAGTGTCTCTTCTTACATCCAGCTGCATTAAAAAGTTCTTCTTCTTCGTTATCTCAACTTCGTTTTCGCTCAGAGGGAATGCCTACCAACGGCAATTAGACTTTTCAGTCTTGATCTTTATGAGCATCGATTGTGATTTTACTACAAGTCGTCCGTGTTCATCCTTGATGGTTCCGCTTTGATTTAAAGTATTGGCAATGCGGTATTCGTAGACTTTAAAAATATGGTGTAGAGGTCTCAAAAATCAAAAACTCCAATCGCGACTTCCTCAATATGTAAATCATTATCCGGATGATCATAAATCTGGCGTGCTTGCTCTAAACCAACCGCAGTTATCATTATTAATGGTCATTTGGAATTCGGAAGTTCAAAGATCCGGCGACAACTTTTCGCTAAACCTACCTCTCCAGGTCCATTCGTTTTTTATCCTGTCATCTACGGCGCGGTCTTCGCGACGGTCTTTTTCCCTCGGGTTCTCCACTAATTATTCGTTTGACAGTTTTCCCACTGTCCACGTGGACAATGTCCACAGGACACGTAGAACGTGTTGTCACCTTAGCCTTCGCGATTTTATTACTCCGATAATGCTTCGGGTTCGAGTTTCTGATTGTAGAACTTTCTCCATCTAGCATTTCTTCTTCCTATTCTCGGCAATATATTCTCCTAAAGATCTTGTTTTCAAAGGCCCGAAATCTTTTTTCTTCCTTCTTAGTCAGAGATCAAAGATCACTAGTCGAATATTCGAAACGCTTATCGAGTACAACCTCCTTCCTTCTTGTCATTATAAGACTTTTTTATAGGATTCGCTCAGGTTTAAGAGTTACGCTCTTATGGTGTTTCTCACACAACCTGGACGGGATTCAGGTGGTTTATGTCCAAGATGTTCGTTCACTACTCTCCGGAGGTGGTTGTCCTAGATACATATGAATCGAGAGATTCGACTGAATTTGTCGCGTTGGTTGTAGTTCATAGTAACTTTTTTTTGTTTTCGGTTATTAGTATGAATTTTGAAGTTTCCTCACTCTCTTCCAGAATATCCAGATGGTCAGGAAAAACTAGAGCGGGTTAAGGGTTGTTCCCTATTCTTTAAAAAGAAGTGCTGACAAGGTGTCTTCTTGTTTTAATACTTCAAATATCATCAATCGCAATGGAGATATTAATGCCGAAGGAGTGATTTGTAGAAGTTATCCAACCCAAACTGACCTTAACTGTTCTAAGCTATCAAGAGCTTACTTGTTGTGCGAGGTCATCCAATGAGACACGACACTTTTATTTCACTGTAAAGTACAAACTCTGGGGCGGAATACGATATCTAATAAGCTTCCGCCTCGGATCCTCCATCCAATAGTTACTATTTTTCGGGTAACTGCGGGTGAATTTTGGGAATAATAGCTCTGCCGTATACATTATCTGTGAAATGCCTCCTAAGACCATTTCGACAAATTTGTTGCCCAACATAACCTTAATTTCACTGGATTTGTGACATGTGGAAGCGTATCAAAGTTGCCCTGGTAATCATAAGCTCGACATACATTTGCTCCTCTGCAGAAAAGTAGGACGACCTCTCAAGGATGGCTTCTATGACTTCCTGCGTAGAACATACATATGTACGTCCAATGCCCTTGTTTTGACTCTAAAATCATTCTAAGACACTAAGAAATATTTTAACCGGGTTGCTAAAAAGCAAGAGCACGTCAGAAAACAGATTCAGGCTACTGGGCTTTGTAATGGGACGTAGTCTTCTAAAAGCCTTCTCACATCTTATCATTCATATAGAGATCTAGTGGTTGCTTAATCAAATGACAGTCAACCAAATTGATACCACCATGATCGATGCAAGACACTCTTCCAGCTTTCTGAATGTCCAAACTGACGGGAAGAGCCAACATCTATTCAGATCATCACCTTTCTGCAGCCAAGTTACAAACCATGGAAAGAACAGATCATTAAAATTTGACATCGAAAAACTGCAGCCATAAGAGACAGCCAGAGGACGCTTGTCGATCATGCCTATCTCAAGCTCCAACTCCCTGAGGCTCACATAGAAAAATAAAATTCGTACATGCTCACACGGCTTCGATGGACGAGGGGTGCTCGAGACCTATACGAACCGGAATGATGATAAGAGAATGGACTTTTAAGATGAAAAAATAATAAGCTTTCTGGTGGTATACAGCCATTCTTAGATAGCACTACAATCCTGGTTAAACTTGGGTCTCAATCAAATAAAAATAAGACAACCTGCTGACAATCTAGCTAGAGCTTCGTTTGTTATAGGCAAGAATGCAGTTGCAGAATCAATACAGAAGCTTTATCGATACAGCACCAAGGGTGAACAAGTATTTTGGTCAATACAGCCCGTTTGGAACCATCTCCATATAGCCACTTAGCCTTTTTAAGCCCTCCAAGGCTGACTCACCCAAGTAATTGATTATTTTTCATGCTAACGGAAGTTAAAAGATAAAACAAAGTGGCAAAAATTTCACCTAAAAAGTTTGAGAAAAAACAATTCCTTTGACTCTCCCAAAAATGACACTAAATCGTTATCGGTTCGTTGCTGTTATCAAAATAATGTTTTTTTAACGAACCAGTTTATTCCCATTAGCCTTATCTGTGTATCTAGTTTTAAGCCCCAAAGTCCAACTGTGTAGTATTAGCTTACGTTTATGGTCGCAATCTTTGCTGATATTTTACGCTAGATACTAACGACTTGCGTGTGGCTGGATTATCTTGCGCAGATGATTGTGGTTGTAGGCTATAAAGCGTTTTTGTTTTTTACCAAAAAAAATAAATCAAAAATCAATCAAAACAATTGGTTCCAGTTGGCCGTACTATACTTTTAGTTTTCGGCTGCACGTAAGCTAACCTTCAAGCTGATTCATTTATACACTACCGGACTAGTTAGTCAGAATGGTTTTTAGCGCACGCCATGACTCAAAACGTCGAGATAAGGGGTTTTTGGTTTCGGTTTCTTATGTATAGACCAGTAATCGCGAAATTATGAAATTTTTGGTCGGAAATAATCGCATGAACGGCGCTGTTGGAAGACTTTACCTTTCTTTTGGCGACAGCCAAATGTATGTTCGCCGTGGTACACATACCTATCATGATTTCCCTGAATTTAGCAGCATAGACCGAGATACTCCATAGCCATGTATAGCATGTGAATTTGCCTAAGCAAACTACCGATTACAGCACACATGACAGAGTACCGAAAAAACTCATCCACCACCACCGAACGAATCGAAACGCAGAGCAGATAATCAAAAAAGAAGAAGAAAATTGAAATGAGAAAATCAACGCTGACGGGAGATAAGATACGCTTCGATAACTCCACTCTTGTGCTGTTGTTCAACTTGGATCGTAATCTGTTTTCATTGGGCATATTGAAGAGCTCTTCGTGCGGTTCTGAGTAGTCGGGCTACCTGTGGTCTGGTCTGTCAGTTTCATTTCTAGCCCGCGCCGTCCCGCAATCCGTCCAACTGAGGATACGACCTATTAAGTGTGCCTGGTGCAGTATGCAATTTATGTGAGGCTTTTAGCTTTCGACATACGAGACAAATGAATTGAAATACAAACGATTAACGACGAAGAAACAAAGTGCCTTCGGGAAGCTTTATGCACTCGCACCACCTACCTACATACATACATACAGACGCTCTACGTGCACAGTATCTCGTTCCATGAATACGACTACGAGTATTAGTCTTATCATCGTGTTTGCTTAATTTGTGTTTACCTATTGCTTGTGGGTATGTTTGCTGGTCGTTCGATTATATTCTTGTTAATTTTATTGTTTATCTCTGTGTTCCTCTTTGTCGAATGGGCACTGGGGGGCTCAGGGCCTATGAGCTAGATTGACAGAGAGTTGAGAGGAAGAAGCTTTCGTTTTTAACATAAAGTACTTGCAAGAAAATTACTTGTTTAGATAGTCATTTAAAATACAATGCACGTGGGCTCTGTCGATAGTATGTTATCGAAATACGAGAAGTTACAAAAGATATCGGTTACATTCCGATGTTTTTTTGTTTTTCTTTTACATATTCTTCTCCCTCGCTCTCGCTCTTATTTTGTTCGGTTTTCACTCGACGAATCTCAAGGTTGCGTCGAATAGTTGAAATAGTCCAGCGATTGCACGTGTCCAGTGGTTGCACGATAGTGCGAATTTGTATATCTCTGTGTTTACTTTGGACTTTTCTAATTCCGAAATGACGCCAAGGTCTAGGAAGTACAGGTTATGAGTATTTGAGCTAATATTATAAATAGACGTTCGACCAGTGCTAAGTGCGATATTTTTAGATCGGAATTAGCTTAACCTGTGTACATGTGAATTGTTTTTTTTATTATCACGAGCACAGGGCAGTAAACTGTAGGTGTGACTGCCCACGTGTGCTTGTTAGTGGGATATTGCATAATCTTTTCAACGAGGTGTGTTCAAAAAATAAGAGGAATTTTGGTATAGAAATCTCTGAAACTCTTTTGGGAACTTGATCTTTGGGTTCGCTTTCCCAGCGATGAACTTTTGATCCTCTCACTTACGAAATCGCAAGCATTTAAGGTATTAGGAAATGGAAATCCACCGTTTCTTTGTTTCGAAAACTGGAACTTTATTTCGGTATTGTTAGCCACAACTTTGCCCCATCTTCTTAGCAGGATCCCCAAGGCGATCCACGAATCGACCCAGCTTTTTTCTTCTTCAAAAAATCAGAATTAAGTACACAGCTAGGGCTTGGGTCATCGATCGGAACAGGTGGTAGTAAAAAGGAGCAATGCCTTGAGAATACAGCGGGTGGCATAAGACCTTCCATTTCTGTATTCTCAGCTAGGATTTAACGACCTAAGCACCCTATGGTCGAGTGTTTTCATGCTGCGTAACCACTTTGAGTGTCTTTGCTCATATTGTGGACATTTATCTTGCAATATTTGGCTCAACCGCATTGAGCTCCTGTGTGGCCTTCACCCGTTTTGAACAACTTAAAATATACCACACCAAGGAAGAGCTTCGATCTATGAAAGTTTGGCTTGGACAACGCTGGAGCTGTTTGATAAAAAAAAACATCATTGGACTGGCCGTCCTTCTAAAGGGTTTCAAATAAATGGGAATTGCATTGATGAGTTACGACCATCGATTTTGCAAGCTCTGCATATGATATATGTAGATCTTATTCCTTTCACCGATCTAAGACGCTCCACGTCTTCCCCGACGGAATCTCTTTTATATGGCTGAAACTATTTGTGAGACGTTTCCTTACTAAAACAGGATTTTTCAATAGGAACATAATAATTTCGTATTTTAACATAAACCCAACCTTAACCTCTTTTTTATGATTTGTCAATGTCACAACGTCAGTCAAGGCTTACATTTTTATTTCGGTAAAGTTAATGAATAAGCAAGGTTTGGAAATTATTCAAATTTCGTGCCGAAATCCTGAGTGGCAACTTTAAGAGCACCTGCTCCGATTTTCAGACGAAATAATCGCACCATCACACAAGATGTCGGTGCTAGAGTGGATAAATTCAAATCAACATATTCACTGTTGAATGTGCTGTTGTTAGTGAGACAAGGTACTGGTCGAAGCACTGATTATATCTCATCCATAACTGCTTCAATTCAAAATTAGCCAAAACAGTCGATTAAACGCCGTTCACAGGAATTGGGCATCTCTCAGTCCATATTGTAAAGATCGCGATCTACAGCTCAACTCAAGAACTGAAGAGCTGAAACCTTTATGTGGATTTCCTGCCGGAGGTGTGATTGGACTGTATTTTTTCGTCGATGACAATGATCACCATGTTACGTTCAATGGAGTTCGCTATCGTACGGTGTTGGAAGACTATTTTTAGCCAAAGTTGGATGGATCTGATATCAATGGCAAGCGATTCGAATAAGATGTCGCCACACGCCACGCTGGCCAGAAAATCAATTTATTGAAGGAGAAGTAAAAAATGGTCCGGTCGAAAGGCCACCTCTCTCTTAGTTAGTTTCTTACCATGATTTCTTAGTTTCTTACCATCGAACACGAAATTGCCCCCGTTCCGGGGTAGAAACAACAGTCGAAGCATGTGACTTTCCTGACCAGCATGCACCGCAACCGCCATCTATTGGAAAACGCGCGTACTTCCACATGTAACCTTGATAGTATAATACTAACCGTTTGACTTTTTACCGTCAAAACTGAAAGACATAGTGAGCATTACGTTCACTTTTGACTATTTGAGCTTTTGTCGGTTTTGGGAATCCAAACTATCCCCATTAGTACGATTTAACCTGATCTGTAAAACCATGTCTCATAACACATTGCATTTATTCTTGCTTGACATCATCTGTCGATTCTTTACCACCTCCCACTCGCTGCTATTTTTATTGAATTCAAGAGTGGAAATTTTGTCTCTTAGAATTTTTTTGGCTACCAATCCTATATCATCCTTTTGCGGCATGCTTGCTTAGACAGCAACGAACAAATTGTGTGAATCTGACCCATACAACACTCGTGGAGGCGAGGGTCATCAGAGAGTAACATTGTGCAGTTTTGTCACTAGACGTCAAAAACGCGTTTAATTCTGCCCCCGGGATCCTGATAAGAAGGTCGCTAGCAAGAATGGAAACACTTTACTACCTGCTAAGAATAGTGTCCCATTACCTGGAAAATAGAAAATTGAGGTAATCAAGAAGGGATCAAATATTAAAACACCTCCGCCGGGGTTCCTCAGGGATCGGTGCTGGGCCCCCTCCTTTGGAACCTAATGTATGACGGAGTTCTGCGACTAAGGTTTCGCCAAGGAAGAAACATCATCGGCAGATGACATAGCTAGATATTGAGTCAGCCATACCCTGCAGTCACCCAGATAAAGCAGTGGCTTGAATCTGCAGGCCTTGAATTGGCAGACCATAAGACGGAGGCCATCTAAAGCAGGAAAACTGTAGAATAAATCGATATTCGATTCAGTAACAAGAATATCCGATCCAAGGAAGCAGTTATATTCCTATGAGTGATGCTTGACAACAGACTGCGGTTCAAATCACACGCAATGGCACTCTCCAGAATACTGCCAAACGTTGGTGGTCTTGGAAGATTCATACAAAGATTCTGCTGAGTAGAGTGGTGAGCTCAGTCGTGCTGTATGCTGCACCAGTCTGGACAGAAGCTCATCTAACATCATCAAACTATCATCCGTATACCGGCTCTGTGCCTTGAGGACAATAAGCGGCTACCGGACAATTTCGGACGAAGCCGCATTTGTCAGTACTGGAATGATCCACATTGATATTCTCGCCGAGGAGATGAAGAGAATCTATCGGAGAAAACAGCCAAGGCCAACCGAAGCCCGGGAGGTAAGGAAAATCAAGGCGGAAGAAAGGTTGCGCTCGTTGGCCCAATGACAATCTCGGTGGAGACCACAAAGGGAAGATGGACACCATAAAGGGAAGATGGACTCATACCCTGATTCCATCAATCGATAAATAGTTAAATCGAACACAAGGAAATTGCAACTTCCATTTCATGCAGTTCATCTCTGGTCACGATGGCTACCGTAAATACCTACATATATATGTATATCGATTCGGACACGATACTTCTCCTCTTTGTAAAGACTGCCCAAGCCAAAAGGAAGACGTGAGGCACGTGATCTTCAAATGTAGACGCTTCGCAGAAAATATAATTCAGCGAATGGTGGAGTCGGAGGAATACTGGCTGATTATCTGCGCACTAACCAAAAATGTGCAAGCAGAGCTGAAGAGAATAGAAGCTGCAAGAAAAGCAACGGAGGCAACAAGAGCAGTAGAAGCAGGAGGAAACCTACAAGCACAGGAGTAGCATGAATTGCTTGCCAGCCCCACGAAGTAGTAGTGACAGAAAAGTGCACGCTGTGAAAAAAACAGGGCAATAGTAGAAAAGCCGAAAAAAGTTATATCACTCCCACGAGATTCAAAGGAAGAGACTAGAAGACATCAATGATTTGGTTTGAAATGGCGCCCGACAAAAGACTTTGCCGAATATGGCTTAGAATGTAGCTAGGTCCAAATACTTTTGCTGTCCATATAAGGGATAAGGACTAAGTTCGAGCCTTAAATAAGAAAACTTTGATCAATTTTATCGTAAAACCAAAATTGTTGAAAGATGGTCACATAAGCCATATTAATTTAAAATTAAGATCACCGATTAGCATTCCATTCTGTTCTCTTAACCCAACACTTAAAGAATTATTGTACAATTGTCTTCTTGAAAATCTTCCTAATACCCGTAAATCCTTTTTTTTATTCGTAAGTAGGCTATCGAAGGCAATATTTCCAAGCCTTTGCAGCAACCCAATCTAATAGCCGACTAAAAAATAGCACCAATCGAAACTAGCCAGATTCCCCCTAACTTTTTGAACAAACAAGAGTGTACTTCCAAAAACCTTGTTGGTGGTACATCATATATGTATGTAGGAGGTAAGGCCAAAGGTTATTTCATTCAGCTTCGTGTGATATTACCGATATCGAACTATAAATTAATCCACTAAGCTTGGGCCCTCTTCAACGTTATAAAATAACATCCTAGGGGCCGCTCTGTGAAGCGTTTACTTATATAGGTAGATATTATGTTGGCCCTACGCCTTGGTATGCTAGGAACGGTTCAACGTTGGAATGTGGCATTGTCTCTTGTGTTAGCTATAGGCTTCCCGGATGATGTTAAAGAATTCATGTGCAGCAGACTGAGTTGCCGATAGGGCCCCCACACAGCCTGGTGTAGAGTCTTGTATGCATGTTGCGGCCTTCAAAGTAGACAAACATATGGTCATTGGTGGAATTTTCCGGCCTAAGTCCACACTGGTTAGGACTGAAGAAACTATTGAAGGTAACCTAAAGTTAGTAACAGAAATCTGGTGCATTTCTAAGCCACAATTGGGCAAATGACGTAAGAGTTTGTGGCTATTCCATTGAAAGCCGGTCGGTTAAGGTCAAAAAGCGTACTCGCAGTACTGCGGTCAACGTTCCTCAAAGCACAACAATAGCTTGCTTCCTTCACTTAGGCTTACACAGCTGTCAGATAAAGAATTGCGGACCTTGGGAACAGTTTTGCTATGATAGATAGTATAAACACAAAGTCTTTGTCGCGGAGTTTAACAAGCTGACCTTAAAAAAAAAAACGCAAAGAATTTGAGAAGAATTCCCATGAATCAAGTTCTTCGTTAGTGATTTATAAATGTTTCATCATTATTCGAAGGTGACCACTGTCACTGGATTAACTCCAACACACCAGGGCCATCATACGACTACCGACAATAATCCACATACTGTTTGCCTTACTGCCTGTTTCCAAATTACTGTCACTGGTCGTTGAAACCAGTGCGAGCGTCAGGTTTCAAAGCAAAAACACCAGCATCGAACGGCTCACCGTCAAGTGGTCAATTTGTTTTGAGGTTAGATATGCTCATACCCGTGTCATCGGACACCAGATACAATTGCAACCAAAGAAGTAAAAGCAAAGCAAAAAAAAAACAACCGATAAGCGCTGTTGCGAGTTAATCTTATTTTAAAACATCCCTCCGCTGCCGTTCGCTCGTCTGACAACCCCTATGCGCATAATAATTTAACCTCATAACGATTGTGCCCTACGGCACGACACACATACTCGATGTAAAAACAATAGAGCAGTCTCTCCTACCCCCAGCGACATAGAACATATGCATGTGTCCCCTTCGTGGTCCCGATCCCGGTCGTTTATTGAAGAGAGAAATAATAGCACTGAAGGTGCGATAACCTCACACTGCTTCTATGGCTCGTCGCTCTTTTACTTTCGGGGAATTACGCTCGCTCTCTCTCTCTCTTGATATTGTCTCTCCCTCTTTTTATATTTGTGTTTGCCGAACAGCAGCCGCAAAAATTGGAGACCAAACGTGAAAAAAAAAAAAATTCTCTCCGTGACGCACCGAGCTCCCTCGGAAATTGATTCTTCCCTCGATCCATAACCTCTAAATATAGATAGAAGTCCAAGTGCTCCTCGTGCTCGTTCTCGTGCATTATCGTGGCACTATTGAGCGTATGCATCGTGGGGAAATTCCTTTCTTCGATTTTCAAATAATTTCTTTTTTTTTCGTTTTCGTTTTGTATCTACTATCTATCGTGTCTGGTTCGCCAAATACTTGTACGAGTAGCACCGTTGCCTCGTACGAGCAAGATACATTGAAGGGTAAGCACCACAAGAGTACACGGACGACGAGGAAGTATCAAATCGACCACGGGGTAATGAAGAGACAAACGCGAATTTAGAAAATAACAGAAAAATCAAAATGAAGAGGAAAAACCAAAAACCAAAGTACGTAGCGCTGAGTACGACTTGGATGACGATAAACCTGAAGCCAAAGTCGGAGTCCAAGTCGAAGAAAGAAATCAAAATTCAACAACTGGGCAGAAATCGTCGTCGTTGTTGTTGTGCCGCGTGTGTGCTAGTATGAAGTCTGTGTTTGCTGAATACTACTCGCTAGCTTGACTGGTTGCTTGCCTCTGGCTGGCTAGCTCTGCTTGCTGCTCAATTAATGCGGCCATGGTCATAAATTATATCTTTTTCTTTATTTTTTTTACATTTTCGTTGTTGTCTTCTTCTGTTTCGTTTTACTTCTTTCGGTTGCTGTTGTGTCTTGGGTATTGCCTTAACCGTATCGCATCGTATCGTCTGTCCGTCCATCTATCTGGGACTATTGACGATGTTTAGCATTCAGTTCCTATGCTTGAATTGAAAATTAAATCACAAGTACAATAATTGCTGTTCGAATTGATTTTGAAAGAGTTTCTCTGTATGCATCTAACTATTTCTACAGATACTCCATCGATATTGGTAATTATGAAAAGGTTAGATTCAACCAACAGATACGAGTGGTTGTTGGGAAATTCGGGAAAACCCCCCGCTTGACATCTATTCAAATTGCACACTTCTCACATTTTCCTCCGATTTTTTTTTTTGTCGAACTTCCACATGGGTGTCATTTAGGACCATTGTTCTTTAGGGTTACGAATACACATATGAATGTGAGAGGAAAGATGGAAAAAAAACTGCCACGAGCAGCTGGGTGTGATGCAAGAGACCCGAAGACGGTGGCCAATGTATTATATTATACAAGGAAAATCGGGGGAAACAGAGAAAACGGCAAGCAAACAAGAAAAATGTAATGAAATAAAAAAGAAGAAAAGAAACAGAATAACGCGAATTAAGGGATGAAAGTAATTTAAAGAAAATTATGGGTTTCGCCGACGACGTCGATGGGATGTCGGACGACTGATGGGGGAAATTGGAAATGGGAATGATGGCTTGACGTCTGGCTGGAAAAGGTGTTGATAGTCTGTTCATGATTTCTGGCATTCTAGATGTTATGTATCTACTTATAATACAACTTCCAAACTGCAATTTGTACTCACTCCCCTACGAGTGGCTATTCCATTTTCCATGAATTCAACTGACGCTTTCCAGTGGCCTAATGGAATTGATGTCGATTAAATGCTATTCCGGTGGCTATTGTCTGTGGCGTGATTTAATCGAGATTCAGTTTAGAGTGGAACAACAATTCTCCTCATCCAGCATGATCTTAAGTCAGTGCCTGGAGGAACTTAGTTGGGGTCCTAAGGCTTTTTCATCCTTTTTAGTATTGCTCAAACCTCTGCGCCGTATGGGTTTTCAATAGCCAACCAGGGCTTCGATCGTTTATTGCTTTCAAGCTCATACGGCAACAACGTTGGATTCAATCATAGTTGTCATTTAGTATAAAAACGCGTTAAAATTGTTAAAATTTCTTTTAAAAAAGTCGTATTCTGTTCGCCAAACTTTTCGCGAGTTATGAAATATTGGGTTATCCAATTCGTGGTCCCGATTTGACAACCCTATTTCTATCACATTCGTCAAACCGAACTTTCATCCGAAAATTTCCACGTTTAGTTCATGGTTTGCCATTTTATAAGGTGTACAACTTTGCTTCCGCCGTTTACCGATATGTGGCGATAAAGGTAAGTAGCGGTCGAAAAAAACAGATCGCAGACGTCAGGCAGTTAGCTTGGACCTCGATCAACAGAGCACCATTCAAACATTATTCGATTTGTGTCTGCATCATAAAGTTGTTCTCGATTGAAAATGTCAGTTTACGAGCCAAATCCTCGTCATTTGCGGGAGGTGTTACTGTTTTGTTTCAATATGAAGGTGAGGACACTATAAGTGAAACGCTATAAGTGAACGTGTCGTGAGTGGTTTCAACGCTTCAAGAACGGTGATTTAACCATCGAAGACCAGCATAGTGAAGACTCGCTTCAAAGTCAAGAAGAATTGGCACGATCAATGGGAGTGACACAGCAAGCCATTTGAAAACGTCTCACGGCCATGGGCATGATTCAGAAAGAAGGAACTTGGGTCCCGTATGAGTTCAAACCAAAAGATGTTGAACGGCGTTTGTGTGTTTGTGAACAGTTGCTTCAGAGGCAAAAACAGAAGGGATTTCTGCATCGCATTGTGACCGGGGACGAAAAATGGGTTCATTACGATAACCCTAAACGCAAAAAATCATGGGGATATCCCGGCCATGCTTCCACGTCGACGGCCAAACCGAATATCCACGGCTCCCAGGTCATGCTCTGCATTTGGTGGGACCAGCTCGGCGTCGTGTACTATGAGGTGTTAAAACCATGTGAAACAATCACAGGTGCTCGTTATCGAACGCAACTAATGCGTTTGAGCAGAGCATTAAAAGCCGCAATCCAGCGAGAGGCACGATAAAGTGATTTTGCAGCACAACGCTCGACCCCACGTTGCAAAAGAGGTCAAAACGTACTTGGAAACGTTAAAATGGAAAGTCCTACCCCACCCGCCGTATTCTCCAGGCATTGCTCCCTCTGGCTATCACCTGTTTCGATCAATGGCGCATGGCTTGGATGACCAACACTTCCAATCTCATGAAGAAGTCATAAATTGGATCGATTCGTGGATCGGTTCAAAAGATGAACAATTTTTTCGACGCGGGATTCGTACACTGCCCAAAAGGTGGGAGAAAATACTGGCCAGCGATGGAAAATACTTTGAATGATACATGTGTAACCAATTTGTTTCATTAAAGCCTCAAATGTTGGGGAAAAAACGGCGGAACCAAAGCTGTACACCTAGTACAATATGGATTCTCTAGAACGTAGGTTTTGCGTATTATCAGCAGATTATGGTCGACATAATCTTCCATCTAAAATGTCTATGGGCAAAACTACTCTGTTACGGAAGTCTTAAGGCCTATTCATTATCGAAATGCATACTCTGCTGAAAATGTGGCTGCTAGTGAAAGTGCTTAGAAAGATCCAAATCTATCGATTTCACGATATAGCTAAATGTTAATCGATTTTTTTTGGCTCCAAATCGAAGATATTGATGTGAAAGGCATGTGGTTTTAACAAGACGGTGCCACATATTACTAATTACAACGCTATTTGGCTTTTTTGAAAGAAAAAAAACATTGGGTGGATTATTTCGCGTTTTGGTGATGGAATCTGGCCACTAAAATCGTGTGATTTGTCGCCGTTGGACTTTTTTTTTGAGGGGTTTTTCAAAAAATCGTGTTTATGTACATAATCCGCACCCTTGATGCTTTAAAAACGATTATACCTCAAGTTATCGCCGATTTACTGGCCGATATCAGTCGAAAAGTCATGGAAAATTACCTTGTTAGAATCGAGTCCTGCAGGGATTTTCTTGGAGAACATTTGAATGATATTATATCTCGTTCATAATGGTAAGATCTAGGCAATATACTGAGGTGAAAATTCGATCAAAATCTGAGTTATTACCGCTTATTAGTCAAACCTACTTTCGGAAGTACAAATTGGATAACCCTATTTTAACGGCCGAAATGATCGTCCAGTCGAACGAGTAATTCAATGACTTCCCGCGAAATTCATAAACGTCGAATTAGTTGCTGATCGCGATCAAGTTGAAAATTTCTGCTGCTGCTGAAAGTGTGGCTGAGGACCTAAGCCTCGTGTTTGCCCGTCGTGCACTAGAAGTTTTCCATTCTGTGACTTGAACTTGACGAATTTTGCTTCTGCATTCATTTGTATAAGAATCAATTCGCTTGAGAACTGAAGCCCGAAGATCACCGAGCTTGTCGAACGTTCGTTGATTGGGATCGGAGGCAGTTGGAAACGGATTAAAATATTGCCTAAAAAATCGCCTTCAAACGGCTCCAAGGACAAACAAATGTGCCGCATATGGGGAGAATAATCCGCATCAGTATTCAGAGTATACTTATTTATTGTACTGTTTTGTACATCATCCGAAATAAGACTGCAAATGACGAAGGTATCGAGCCTTAATAACTGAATTTTCCTGGCCTTAATTGGATGTCATGGACCAGGAGGACATGTGGTTCCAACAAGACGGTCAATATGCCACATATCAAGCGTTGGATATGGATTGTCGTAAGAAAAGTTCGCAGAGTGGGTTATTTCCAAAAGAGGCGATGGGGAGTGAGCGTCAAGATAGTGCGGCTTAGCGCTCTTAGTTTGTTTTTCTGGGGTTACGTTAAGTCGCTGGCTTATAGTAGTTACCAACAACGATTGATCCACTAGGGAGCAACAACCATTGGTGGGATCCGACGGACTCATGTCATACAAAAGAGCTAAGCAAAATTGGACATCTCGGGTCCTGTTCTGCACACATTAAGAAGGTTATTTGAATAATATCAATGGTTTGAAATATACTTTAATCAACAGTAAAAATCTTTATTAAATCTCACACACAACTCTTTTTATTAAATTTAAAAGTTAAGAAACGCGTAATGAATCAAAACCTTGAGCTCGACGAAATAGCGGTTGACGAAGTTCTTCCGCGTCTGATCTTAGCTAATGCAGACTTAATCCTAGCCAATCTCAAAGTTATAGCAGCAAAAGGCGTCATTCTGACTAAGATGTCGGTGTTGAGCATCTTTCCCTGATGATAGTGTCTATTTTGTTTTACCCTTATGATCCCTACCTAGTGTTCTCAAGAGTTGCACGGAGGTCTCACTATATTCGTCCAATCACTTTAATATCATTGGCGTATGCAAGCAATTGCGCAGGCTTCAAATATTAGTCAGTGAGCTCTACACAATATTTTCAGTTATCATGTCGAAAATATCGCGTGGTCCTGCCTAAATTTTTTTTTTTAAACCGAAGGTCTCGAGAATTTTGTGTTATCATGCACAACCTGATAACTTAGCTTCGACTCTAAGTATTCTCCAAGATCTATCGAAGAGAACCTTCAGATTATTCACAATCGGAGGCTTAGGCAAAGATGACCTTGCAAGCGATGCTTAGGAGACATATGCCCCTATAGTTGATGGATCCCTTTTCTTATGCACCGGACAAACAATGCTGACACTCCATTCACCGGGCATGCTTTCCTCTGCCCAAGTTTTACATAAAAGCTGGTGCCTGTTCCCAACCACTTTTCTCAAGTTGCCTGAAACTGATCGTCTGAGTCAGTGCCTTATTAGACTTCAGCCTCGATATCACCATCTTAACGTCCTCTTCGCCAAGTGCGAATGATCTGTAGAAGTGGTCTTTACCAGTATCAATCGACTGTAACTCAACTGCAAGTCGTCCGTGTTCATCCTTGCAGATTTTAGCTCTGCCTTTATAACCTTGGAATGTTCGTTTTACTCTATGGTGTAAGTCGCGCTTCTGGTGCTCTTTCTTTTTCCTTCCCGTGCAGCTCCCGTTCTTAAAAGCCGGGCTTGATGGCTTCGCGATCAAACCAGGAATTTCAAGTAGGTGGTGGCATAAAACCGAACATATCCGAAGCGGCAGCCTTATGCCTATTGCCTTCTTGTGGATTTTACAGATTACTTCGGGTTATGGGGGAGCCTGATCGGCATTACCTTGCGATCGCAACTTTTCGGTGTCAAATCTTACCCGATTCTCTTGATTCCGTGAAATCCCCTTTCATAACTTGGCTGCAACAATGAAACGATCCGCCTCGATGTTGGCTCTTTTGAAGGTTCGGGCATACAGGATGTTGAAAGAGTGTCTGGCCTCGATCACAATATGATCAATTTGGTTGGTTGTCAATTGACCCTCAGATGTCCTTGTGGATCATAATAGCTGTGCGCTGTTTATTAAATCGATTTTAATGTCGTGGCTGGAACATAAAGGAGTTCGTAGAAATCACCCACCTTGGTAGTTTTTCTCTTCTACGGAGGCATGTGGGCATGTTTCGAGGTGAGCTTAGGTACGAATTGTTATAGGGCTAAAGGATCCACATACGAATATGCGTTCTGTGTTCTCTCTGTAACTCTTTCCGTAGTAAATGAAACAGTTTTTCACGCATTTCTTGGAGTTGACTTTATAACAGTTTAATACTTTTTCTATTTGTCCAGTCTTTTAGGGGTCCTAACATTAAGGGTACAGAACAGAAACTCGTTTTTCTACCTCTTTTCCCTTTCAATACGCAATATGTTCCGATACGAGGCTGTTTTTTGTGTTTGAATAAGAAATGATTTTCGGCAATAGAAAACAGCCTTTGGCGAGGGGTTATAGTTTCTTTTTTGCAAGACGTCAGCGTGTGCCGCTCCTTGGAAGTGGTCGTGGTGCGATGGTAATCATCACCGATTGTTGAGCAGAAGGTCTATAGTTCAAGTCTGTCCATTGTGAATTAGAGATGATCAAAAAAATGCTGTCGAAGGCATAACACACGGAGTATAAGATCACTAAAAAATTCATACTCTGTGTGTGCATTTCCAATACAACACCTTAATGATATGGAAACAAAGAAAAAAAGGGAAAGTTACTGTGAACTATAACCAACGCGAAAAATTCTGCCGAATCTCTCCAACCATATCTAGGACAACCACCGCCGCAGAGTAGTGAACGAACATCTTCGACACAAACCATCTGCACTCCGTCCACGTTGTATGAAAACACAATAAGAACATAACTCTTGAACCTGTGCGGGCCCTATAAAAAAACCAACCAACCTGTGTTCGGTGACGCCGCCGTTGATTCCATCATGGCAATTCTTCGATTGTCGTATCGAAGAAGGAGACTAACCTTGGTAGCAGTCCTTACTCGTAGGACCAGATGAGACTAAAGGCGCTTCGGTAAGGGAGCCATGTAAATGCTATTCTGAAGATAGGTTGACAGAAAGCCGGGCATAAGCTGTAAATGAATAAAATTCTATTCGAAAACGGAAATTTCCCGATACTTTTTGAACATACCTTGTACTTTTCTGCCTTGTATCGCATTTGCGCTACTCATCTAACATATTATCAAATTTTCAAAGCCCTTGGTTTAGTGTGAGTATTTTTAACGCGGCTTACTAACATGTGTCGTTGAATGGCAGTGTCATACGTCAGACTCCCGCACCACAGGGAATCACTTACAGTGAATTACACGCGATTAAATCCACACATTCTTTCCAAAAATGCTTCCAATGAGTCTACCCAATAAGGCGCTGATAAATATTGTATTATTTTATTACTCGAACTTTCTTCAACAGAATTCAATCAAAATTCACCTCGCATTTCAGTCAGTGACTACACACAAGGGAGCATAAACAAAAGAACATTTGTTCGCTTCGAACAAAAGTGCATATATCCGATAGAGCGGTTCCTCTCCGTCACTCACTTGTCGTATGCTTGTACGCACAACCTGATCCAATGAAATTTCCTACGTAATCAATTTGTTTACACAATTCAGATACAAATACGCGTGTAATTACTCGAGCCCACTGTTTATCAGCCTTCAGCAGCATCAACACACAAACGAGTCGTTCGACTCTCACGGCCATAGTGTACCCGTGTTTCCAAACTTGACAAAACCGCCTTCAAGCTTGATTGTTACTTAACCTGTGATAAGGTTTATTCTTAGATACTAAACGAACGCCAAGTGGCAGCGGTAATCATTTCACAACATCGATCGAGGGAAAAGTACAGAATTGCAAAAACACAAAGATACACCCGCTCCTCGGTAGGTATAGACGGTGCAAACGAGGACGGATTACAGCATATTTAAAACTTATTGGAGTGATTCATTGAATGCAAGTACGGGTACGTTGGTGGCTTTGTGATTTGTGTTTTCACAACGTCATGTTCGCTGTGTCTTGCAACGAAAGATAAAAGAACACTTGTGGGTGATAGCCGAAGCTAAGCCTAGAGCTGGAGCTGCCTTATTGCATATTTGGATGTACGTAGATGGTAAACGGCGAATGCAAACAGATGGGCAGGAAATTACGTCACACTGATAAAAACACGCGAAATACACGTACTGGGTGTATAGATGTAGGTCTGTTGAAACAAAGAGTAATTCTGACGTCTCGATTAGATAAAAATTAGCACTTGGATCCTGTACTCCCGATCGTGAGAGGGAGAGTTGTCATGAAGCTGACGCGTGCCTTGACGGATTAGATTGGCTCACTCATCGGATTGTGAATCATCGGTGGTGGCACATGCTAAGCGGCGTGATTTATAAATTAACGCTTTGAATTATTTGAATTTGGAGTAGGTATTTTTCTGTCATGGGATAGGTTGCTCTTTTGTCGGCATTCTAGCTTCGAATATGCGTCGTTGAGTTATCCCATTTGCATTCACATGATATTGACTTCTAACAGCAAAACAAAGAATATTTTATTGCTACATGGAGGTTATTTTTAGAATTGGATTGATATAACCTTTAAAATCCTATCTTAGGCGGTTAGACAGTAAAGGGGTGGTAGTCCTACTCGGGGCAACTTCTGTTCTTGTTTTATGCAGAAGTTTTTAACGTTTACATTGTTTAGAAAGCTATGTCGAGATCCGTAGAACTTGAACCCATACATTTTGGAGAGATTTTGTTCATTTTGAAGTTTGTGAATTTTTTTTCGACTCGCCTGTCTCCAGAACAGATGATCCCATCGACTCCGAAACAATTTCAATTGACGCATTATTGCGTAGTAAGCACTTGATAAGGTTTTTGAAAAGTTTGAACTGGCGGTTTGTTTTTTATAACGACAAGAAGGGTTTTAAAATGTTTTTTCTTCTTGCATATCTCGAAAACATGTATCGATATCTACTCCAGACTACTGCAAAGTCGTTGTAAAATATTCCCCATCTCTCATAACTCGAAAACAATAAAGGAGAAGCTGCTAGGTTGGGTAAACCAGTCACATGAAGCTAGATTTTCGGTCTACGAAAATGAATGATCATAAATTGATAATAAGCTCCCGAACCCCGGCCTGTGTACAACATAATTAAATAATATTTCGACTGAAACGGGGAGGATAGACATCCCCGTATGTGCGCTGATACACGGTTCGAAGGGTTGACATGTTAAATGAAAGTTGCCGTGGAGCCAGTTATATAATTTTTTTTATAACGACAGCTATAAAGAATTTCGTGGAGCTGCTAGTGAAGTACGTGCATATACTGCAGGTGACAAGAAGCAGTTAACAAGGGAGTATTTCAGATGTCAAAGGTTTTTTTTAAAGCGCTTTACGTTCCTTGTCTGGGAAAAAAACTGAAACTGACTGACTGCTCGGAGTGGGCATTTCACTGTAGATCTCTCTCACCCATAGAGTGAAATGAATCACTTGGATTCACTGAGGATTCTTTGTTACCTGGGCTTTCTCCTGCTAATATACATTTTAGGGATCCGTCACCAACTACAACCGTTGCAAGCAGCATATGAGTTCCGCGAAAAACAGCACGGTCTTTCAAAATTTCAACGAATTGACTCAATTTGTGGTGGGTGGAAGGCGCTCTGCCTGAAGAATAGAGCAGGTAGGGTAGCACGTCCCATTTGAGTATTTCCTGGTTTTGACGACCAGAGCAGCATGTGGCCGAGCGTTGACGTGCCTTTGACCCTCCTGTACCTTTTTTCCTAATATACTCGATGCAAGTACACTAGCTGGTAGCAAGCTCCCATGATGGTTTACCCGGTTGCAATAACTCCTAATATGTATTTATATCACGCCAAGCTGGTCCCACCAAATGCACAGCATGAGGTTCATGAATGCTTGGCTCGGACGTCGATGTTGGTGAATAGGCGCGGTAATGGATTATTGTTTCGGATCCACTATCCATCGCCAGTCATAACTTGATGAAGAAATCGCCTCATTTCTTGCCGCAGGATCAGCAGTTTTCTCATGAAAAAATGTTGCTGGACTTATCTCGGCCTCAGCACGTGTGGCACACAATTTCCTGGCTTGTTGGCTTTTTGAGTTACGGCCAATGAGTCTGAGTTTCATACGCTTGATATAGATCGTGAACTCCTAATGCCTCCAATTCTAGGTTCTCAAACCTTTGCGCCGCGCCGGTCCGGGAGGTTATTTGTCGTCCACGTCGAAGTGTCCACTTTTGTAGTCTTGGAACTATTCACGACAGGTTCTTCACTAATAGAACCGTTACCGGAAAACTATATAACCATCCGACGAACCTCAACCACAAATTATTTTTCAACTACTAGAAAAATCGATTGTGAGCTCTCAATGAGGTTCAAAAAATTTGCGTTAAATCTTACTAAAAAGAGTCTTTATTATACATATTTGTCATAACGGCCCATAAAGGACCAGAGTATAAGTTGCCTGTGCTGTGAGCGTGATTCATTTCGTTCCTTAGATGAAACGGACCTACTGTTTGTTGCTGAAAAATTTCAAGAACATTTTTTCCGGATCCAGTTGAGGAGGAGCATGGCGGATATGAGTTTGGTGACTTGACCGTTGCAGCACTCGAACTCCCCGTCATTGGCATCAGAAACCGACCATCACCGGAGTTCTGTGCCTCTTAGCAATATTTTAGACGCGTCAAATATTACTGTCGTTGCGTCTGCTATGAGTAAACCCAGTTAATGAATGGTGTAAGCATTTCTAAGAAGGCCGTGAAGAAATTGAAGATGACGAGTGCTTTGCGCGCATATGAGCAATCAATGAAAACATGGAAAAGTGAACGAAATAATTATGAACAATCGCCGAGTTACTCATCAGACTATCAGAAGATTTCTTTTGAATTCATTAGGTTCAATGCGCACTATTGAGGCAGACAAATGCTATCTTAAAGATCATGTTCCAGAAGTATTTCGGGATATGAAGGAGACGATGCCATTAACACAATGATGAAAATGAATAAATAATTTTGCCGGTAGCTTTTGAACACGTTCCTTAGAAGAAGTCGAAAGTTTTGTTGGTTGGTTGGTCTCTCACCGGGCGCCAAACATCACATGTCACCAGAAGCGTGGTGAATCCCCTAAGAACAGCATTTCGAAAAGTAAATGTAATGCAACAAAACACCCTTCAAGACGTATAATAAGGGCTTTCCGATGAGTGGGTGCACGATTTTTGGAAACATCTTTCATCGTGTAGGCAGATCCCAATGAAATGATAAAAAAAAATAATTAAGGAAACGAAATTCCTAATCAAGACAGCAACCACCAAGAGTTGTGGAATTTATAAAATTTGAGTCATCATTGCTCAAGCCATCGAAGCATGAGGCAAAGATAGAATAATTGCCGGAATCTCGTCACAAGTTCCACTTTTTACTGAACGACGTCAACGAGTCTGCAATCGTTTTCGCACTCGTCCGTGTACATATGTAGGTAGGCTCGTATCCGTTCTTATCAGTTATTGTTCTGTATGTCATTTAGTTTACGAGTTCAGATAAGATATATCCGTATCTGCGGTCCGCATATGATTTAACTTCAATGCAAGGTTTGAAATCAGGAGAAAAATAGGGATCCAAATAAGCAGCAATCACTGCTGCATCCAGAACTTATTGTAGATAAACAAAAACCAACAGAAACAGCCCAAGTAGCAAGAGTAAATTCACTTTAAATAGTTGGACGTAGCCGTTGGTCGGTTGTGTTGGCTCGCCCCATTCGGCATCGGCTGTGTGTCCTTTCTAAAGTGACAACACGTTCCCGTGGAACCTGCTGCAAGGCGCAAGACAAAGTAGAACCGAACCTAATAATGCTGCACACATACGACGGCATGACTGCATCTTGTTCAAGTTAGTGACCGAGGGTACCTACGTACCTAACCTACGACGTGATGTGCCGATATCAACAGCGGACTGTGCGGTTGCCCCCCGCGCTCCGAGTACCGTTGCGACTCCCATCCAGCTTCGACTCTGACTTCAATGTTCATTTCCTTTAATTCCCGGTCTCGTCCGTTTTTTTTTTGTTTTCTGATTTTCTCTTGTTCCATCGGATTTAGATTGTACCGAGCATTTCGCCTTCTTGCAGATACTATGCCCGCATACTACGTGTGTATGCACTCGTAGATATGCACGTATCTAGATACTATTTTTCATTTTTTTTTGCCTTTTTAGCAACTCGATTCGGTGTCGTTCTGCCACCGCGCGCTGCTTCGCTGCTGATAGGTCTAGGAGGGATATGAACTGCGTACGTCCGTGAAGTGACGGTAGCTCCTCACTAGCTCTCTTTCTCTCCGCTGTGCTCTTTGATCTGCAAGTAGTCGGTTGCCGTTGGTATACCATCGTGGTGGAGTAGACGATGGTGAGCTGCAAGTGGTGGGCAAAGTGTGCATTGTTGCTCATTGTTGTTGAGTCGACGTCGATTTCAATTCGATTATCGTCGTCGTCGCCGCATACATCATTGTCTGTCGTCGGAGAGAGGAGGTGAGGCAAAGTGATGACCACATTTTCTGTATTCCTCTACTACCGCTCTACGTTCGCATTAACATATGAGTGCGTCGGGTATATGGAGAGCTGAGTGTGTATATTCGAAGGAAGCAAAGAGCCCCATTAATATTGTGTTGAAACATGAAGGAGTTTAGAAAGAGCCAGAGGAAGCTGAAGCACTTTTAGCTGGCAGCGATGAGGCGGTGGTGTCGGTCGGCGTCAGTGTTCATAGAATTCTTTAACCGTTTAATCAGCAGTTTATCGCCTCTCATTGGTTGATCAGAGTGCGATAATAGAGGGATAAACGCGACAGGCATGCGCGGATCGTAACAATACGGCGTGTTCGGGTCTGTTTCGATTGACTGTCGGTTGAGTGTGCGATCTTTATTGCATCCTGATTTGGGGTTTTCTGACGGATACATGTAGCTAATGGTTTCGGTGGGTTGGGCCTTTTCGTTGGTAGAATGGATAATTCTGTAAACGGCCTTAGAGTATCTGGGGAGTCTTAAAGCCATACTTCACACTAGACTGAGGGAAATATGAACTAGACTGAGGGAAATATGAACGTACACAGCCTAGTATTAGACCGACTTTGTATTCTAAAATTGTGATGTTGAAACCTTTTTGACTTTTCGCCACTGCACTTTAATAAAGTTGGGCGTCAGTTAATCCTTTAAAAATCCTTGGGAAAACCAATATAGAAATATAGATCTTAAAACTGTCTAAGTTGGCTCCGAAGTTGATATCTTTGTTTCCGAGGATATGCATCACGGAAAATGTGTTTACGATGGGGAAAAAAGGCGGTCGCATCAAACCGCATGTAAAGTCTTTGAGTCTACAATGTAGACATGTTTCCAACGTACATATTCCAGAATTTTTTGCCGGCATGTTCCAAGCATATTTATCAACATAACAAAGAAAAAATCGAATGGATTCGACAAATATATGGTATAAAAGTGGGAATCCGCCCTTTTTCAATAGATGGCGCTATCGGAACATACTGGTCACAAATGTCTAATCAGAAACGTCATTTGATAAACTTGGGCAACTGTCAAAAACTCAAAACTTGCGAGTTCTTACCAGAGCTATTTGTTTTGTGGTCATGACAATGACTCTCGAGCTGACTAAGGGTCATTAACTGGAAGTTTTGCTCTTCGCCCTAATTCGGGAAAGATCTGATGAGGCCCTTCGAATGAGCAAATAACTTGACGGTGAAGCTTCTATTAATGAAGAACATGTAGCCAATAGTTTCAAGACTACAAAAATGGAAATATGGACGTGGAAGACGGTCCCGGACTGGCGCAAAAGTTTAATGACGAGTTCAAGATCCATTTCAAACGTAACACTTGTGGCAGACTCATTGGCCGTAACTCAAAAAGCCAACTACTCAAAAACCAAGAAACTGGGTGCCACACGAGTTGGGGCCCAGATAAGTCGTTTAAAGGCGATAAAAAGTGGAACCACTTTGATAATCCAAAGTGAATGAAACCGTGGGGACCCTGCGCCCATTCATCAACACCAACGTCCGAGACAAGCATCCATAGATTGGAGCTCATGTTCTGTATTTTGTGGAAGCAGCAAGGGCGGGTAGATGTTGAAATGAAATAAAACAAGCTGTGTGTGAGGTATTAACAAAATTATTTTTTTTATTCAGAAGGCCCGTGTTTGCCATTATGTATGGAATATGACATCGTTCAAATGCCCGCCTCGGCTTCTTACGGTGACTCTTCCGCATAGATCCAACTGAATTTGAGCGACGGCCTGTCTTATGTTCACCTCAAGGGAATCGATCGGTTGTGGTTTATTCACATAGACCTGCGACTTTAGAAAATCCCAGAAGAACCAGTTTAATGGAGTCAAATCGTATGACCTTGGTGGCCAATTCACGTCACCTCTGCGAGAGATAACATTAACCTCGATCATGTAAAACGTCAGTCGTGGCGCCTGCTGTGTGGCACGTAGCACCGTCCTGCTGGAATCACATGTCGTCTAGGTCCATATGGTTCAATTTGGGCCATAAAAAATTGGTTTTCATCTTTCTGGAGCGCTCGCCATTGACGGAAACCAACTCACCAAGATCGTTTTCGAAAAAGTACGGACCAATGAGGCCGACCCATACGAAACGGTAACTTTTTGATGATGCATTGTTACCTAGTGAACGTCGAGTGGGTTTGTGTCGTCCCATATACGACTTGTTGTTAGCCGTTCATCCGAAAATGCGCCCTGAAGCCCAGCGAACAAATGGCGTTGTCTACGCTTATGAGCTTTGAGCTCCTGGATCAGTTGGATCTTGTGCGAATGTAGGCCCAATCTCGATGCAAAATTCGCCTAGTTGAAGTCTGTGAAATGCCGAGTTATTGTACACAGCGAGGAATCGGCTGCCTCGGATTCTCCGGTATACTTTCACGAACCGCGGCGATGTTCTGGGTCGTCGGTACTAATTTTGGCTGATTGATTACCGAACCGGTCGTCTCAAATTTGGCCACCAAACGTTGAAGGGTCGACTGTGAAGTGCCACCACGTCTACTGTAAAATGGTTGCAAAGCGCGTAATGTATACGTAAAGGCTCTTTACGCCTAATTTACTTCGGGGAATCTAGGAATAAGAGGCTTCCGTGGCGTATACAGTACCATCGAATTTAAGGACAAGGTACATAGTTTGTATAATAAAAACAGCATTGCAAGTAGGTTAGGGATCTCTGTTATAAATTAAAGGTTTATCGTCCATACTAAATCCCTTTAGATTCCATTCTGACAGCTGCAATTCTCTTTTTATGAGGTCAAGAAGGGAGAGGCCTACAAATCACCTAAACACTTTGAAGTACTTACACAAAACTCATAGTTCTCACGCAAGCTGTCACCTCAAAACGTCACGGATATCATACCACTAACCATCCCCCCGTGCCGCAATGCCTTGCTTCCATTTCAATAGCTGTCAATCAAACTCGAAAACAACTTCGACAAATCCTAAAGCTAATGTCACACTTTTACAACTATGACTTCAAGCGGGAATTTTATGACACAAGCCTGAATACGAAAAGCACTATTAAAGCCAAGAAGAAAACGAAGCAGTAAAATGGATATAGAAATGAATTTCCAGCATTCCGTTCGTCCGCCTCACACTCTCTTCGTATCTATAACATTTTCCACATTTGCCCATTACAACAATTTTCATTTTCATAATAAGTTCGTTCGTTCGCTTTACCGCCTTCCGCGATAGTCCTCGCATAGCCCACATGCCTCCTCTATGCGATATCGTATGCTGTTCATTCATTTCCACTCGCAATGGATGTAGATACTCTAGTATCTCCGTATGCCTCTGTGTATGATTTGTTTTGTTTTCTTTTCTTCTGATTATATTTTCAACCATCTCACGGGTAATCGTTCGTAATTCATTATCCGTAAGAGGGAATACGTACGACGAATCGAAGACGAATAAAGGGAAAAAAAATAAAGCAAGGGAACACCACAATAAACAGCTGAAATGCCAAACCGGAGAGCGCGCCGCTCTTCAGTTCTTCACCCTGAAACGCTCGAAACCCAGTGTGACCAAGTGCCGCTATACCGAATCAGTGGGCCGTGCGGGGATAGGGAGAATGAAAATCAAGTGGAAAACAAGAAAATTGTAGACATTCGGGTTTTTCTTTTCATTTTTTTTTACTTTTTTTTGCAGATTAGATTTTTCTCTCTTTTTCCCATTTCTGTATTCTTTCCGACAGATATTCAGATACATATCCATATGTGTGACGTTGGAAGAATGTTTTTTTTTTTTTATTGAGAGGAAGAACTTGGATTTTCGGTTAGGAAAACATCGACGTGTGTGTCAACGTCAAGGGTAGCATGGAATTCGAAAAAGCGTTCTGACGCTTTACATCGCATTAGATAAGGTGACGTGATATCTAAACGGATGTTATTATTATATTCATTCGGTTCTCTTTCTCTTTCTCTCGTTTACTATCTCGCTCTATATAGAGAGGTATGGATACGGGTGCGTGTGTGTTTGCCTGTGGGTCGGCTTTTATGTCGTCTTCGTTTGGTTAGCGACACAGCAGCGGTGGCGTTTATTGTCGTCGGCATCCGTGTCCGTCATTGAAAATTACATTATTATGCGCGGTGATAGTGGAGCAGCGGTGTGGACGTTGTTGTCATTATTATTCATGCAAACGAAAGCGATTAACTCGTTATTGAGGATTCGTGCTAATATATTGGAAAATTGTTTATACGCTCTTATCTGTGCATCTTTATCTTCTTCTTCTTCTTCTTCTGTCCTTCTATTGTCTTTTTTTGGTTTTGTCTTTCTTGTATCTCCGCTAATCGTAGGAAGTTGACGAGCGTGCTCGATGATAATGTGTAATGAGTGGAGGCGGCACTACAGTGGCAACCTGTTCACTATGCCTTTATGTCTAAAAATACCTACACCTCAAGTGACAGCGATGGTTACGTCAGTTTATAACGTCTCTATATGTTTGGGATCATTTAATTGACATCGAACGGTTGAAATCTTCAGCAGGTCGAGCAGACATCGCATCTTATCGCATTTGGGGGCGATATAATAGATTTATTCCATTCTCGCTTGTGCCATTGACGGAATGGCCCACCCGCCTTGTATGTCTGCAACATCACAAACTAGTTTTCTGAAGGCTGTTGATATTCACCGCACATGCCATGTTGCATCAATCACTAGACATTCAAGGTAGCTCATCGATCTACTCGGGATCTGTCCTTCTGGTTGTATGATTCTAAGATTCTTGAAAAAAGCTTTCAGACATTCGAGGTACAATAGACTCCACACATCTGGCAATTACAAATGACCTTTGACACCGTGACAAGACTTATTGCTGTCAAAATTTCACGAATAAAACCCGGAAAGTAGTTGCTAGAACTAAAACTGATGTGATCAAATTGAAAGGTGACTTTGTTGTTTTTATGGGTTGGTTTTGACGTTTGTGTCATTATCTCCATTGATTTCTTAAATAAACTCGTGTCTTGTGACCAACTAAAAGTGAATTTTTTTACAATGTTGCAGAAGGACTTCGGTAACCAGGTTCAGTCGAAAAATTATGTTTATAGGTGGAACCAGCCATTCCAAGAAGACAGAGAAATGCGTCGATTAAAACCTATAATGAACCACACGTCAAGGAAATTAAGAATTCTAGGGATTGGGGATCCGTGTTGATATTGTTAACATTATACAGAGTGCGCCATCTCATATGGATCGATGTTAACTTCGAATAACTTCAACAATTGTCAACCGATTTTCATATGTCATAGCATTTTGGAAACGTCAATTCAGTACAATTTTAACCATGAATCGCTTCACACCAAAAGAACGGGCGGAAATAGTTTCAGTGTTCATTAAAAATGAACACTAGATTGTGCTAACTCAACGTGCGTATCGTGCAAAATATCGTGATCGTGTTACGCCCAAAAAAGATACAATTCATCGTTGGGGCTCGAATTTTTTTCAATTTGGTTCTGTGGCAAGCCCTCGTGAGCAACCTAGGCCACGTCCGCGGCGTTCAAACTCACCTATTCAGTTTGTGAAGGTCAGTGTTCAAGAGGACCCAAGTTTGTCATATCGGAGCCGTTCGCAGCAGTTAGGCATCAGTGAGACCACTTTGCGGATAATTTTAAAGGATGATCTTCACTTATTTCCATACAAAGTGCAGATAATTCAAAGAATTTTGTCACAAGATGAGCTACGGCTCTTGGCATACACACAAGATGTCGTTGCAATGATTAATGCTGAGCCGGAGTTCTGGCAGCAAATTTTGATGACCAACGAGGAACATTTTACGCTCTCTGGCTCAGTTAATAAACAAAATTGTCGCTTCTGGGGCACCGAAAATCCTCACATTATTCATGAAGAGCCGCTATATGATCAAAAAGTTACTGTTTGGGCCGGTGTATGTGCTAAAACCATCATTGGACCGTATTTCTTCAAAGTTGACGAAACAGTGGATGGCGATCGATATCGGTGGATGTTGTCCCATTATGTGGTCTCAGAAATGCGGACAAAACAATGAACCTTTTGGGTAAGAAGTTCCCTGGAAGATTGGTGTCAAAGAAGGGCGATATTGACTGGCCTCCGAGATCGCCGGATTTGACTTCTCCAGACTTTTTTCTTTATATAGTGTATACTAACGAAGACAATAGAACAACTCAAAAGGAGCATTCGTGCGGAAATCGCAGAAATTTCGACCGAAATGCTCGAAAATGTCATGGAGAATGCGCGAAAACGAGCCCATTTTTGCATCGGCAATAAAGGCGGTCATTTAATTGATATTGTTTTCAAAAATTAATCAAAATAAATTGCAAAGGTCTAAGTTGAGTAAAAGTTTTTAAATTTCCAAAATCGATAGAGAATTGTTGAAGTTATTCGAAATTTACATCGACCCATATGAGATGGCTCACGCTGTACATCAACAAACAACAACTTTTAGCCAAAATCTAGAGCCAAATCTCTCTCCCTGGAGCATTATTTTTAGTTACATTTTATGGATGTAAAATTTGGTCTCTGACTAAGAAGGATGAAAATAGATTTCGAGCTTTTGAAAACAAGACGTTAAAATGGTGGAAAACAAGCGAATGGGGGGAACGACTAGAGAAACTTTATTCAGCACCAAGCATTGTATAATGAAATCGTGAAGACTGAGACAGATAGAACAAATGGACGATGGACGAACAGTCAAAAGAATATTGAGTGAAAAATATCACCAGGAAAGCTACGTTGTAGGTGGGAGCACAATGTAATGATGGATCTAGCAGAGATGGAACAGAACAGCGAAACATGGAAGCACCACACTCTTGATAGGGAGTCTCGGCGGCGAGGTTTTAAACTTCCGAGTTCCAAATATCCGTTAATAATAATAAGCCTGGAAGCTAGACAGGAGGATACGGTGGATGGACAAGCAATTCAAAGTGCGATTTGTGCAATTTCGGAATTGTTTCGCAGAATTTTCTACTTCATTTGGGATCGCTTTTTACTAATTTGCTCCTTCTTTTCTCCAGGTAGTCGATGAATAAAATGCCATTTGCATCCGAGAATACGGAGGCCAAAGCTATTCAGCTGACATGTGCGTTTTTGGTTGCTTTAGACGGTTTTCATCCCTTACTGTCCATAATGTCCTCTCCGCTGACTTCCCATTTGACTCTGTAGTGTGGTGATGGATCATTATTTCAAATTTCGTCACATACCGCATGAAAAAAATTAATTGGCACAGCTCCCAACAACGCTCTGAATCGTCGACGGGTTGTTGTTTTGGATCGATAAATGCAAACGCGATACCTATTTCGAACAGACCTTACTTACTAGGATGGACCTATAAGTACTTAGCCTCACCGCCAGATGGCGCCAATATCGCAAGAGCAACTTACTATCATGTAGTACATTCTAGTAGACGGCTACTGTCGGACCAGCTGGATCGGACTCGTAGTTTTGTTTTGACCGCGTGTGGAAGCGGGAGTGTCCGCGGATTTTAGAAAAATGGAAAGAGAGCAATATCGGTCGGTGATTCGATTCTTGTTTTTGGAAGGGAAATCGCGCAGCGAAATCAAAGAGCGTTTGGATGCTGTGTATGGTGACTCTTCTCCTTCGATGACGACCATAAAAATTGGTTCAACGAGTTTCAAGGTGGTCGCACGTCGGTTTTTGATGAACCACGGTGCCCCGAAAACGGCTACCACGGGGGATAACGTGACAAAAATCCACGATCTCGTATTGGCAGGCCGCCGATTGAAGGTGCGCGAAATAGCTGAGACAGTAGGCATTTCAAAAGATCGCGTGGGTCATATTCTGCATGAAATTTTGGGCATGAGAAAGCTGTCGGCGCGATGGGTACCGCGTTTGATCACTCCGGACAACAAGCGCAACCGTGAGACCACTTCAGAGCAGTGTTTGACGCTCTTTAAGTGCAATCCGAAGGAGTTTCTACGTCGTTTCGTGACAGTCGACAAAACATGGATCCACTGGTACACACCAGAGACCAGGGAACAGTCGAAACAGTGGAATTCACCCGGCGAACGTGCTCCGAAGAAGGCGAAGACTGTCCCATCGACCGGTAAGGTGATGGCCACCGTTTTCTGGGATTCACAAGGTGTGATCCACATCGACTACCTGGAGAAGGGCAAAACGGTCAACTATGCCAAATTATTGGGGCGATTTGACGCCAAATTGAAGAAAAAACGGCCCCACTTGGCGAAGAAAAAAGTGCTCGTCCACCATGATAACACACCGGCTCACACCTCAGCCCTCGCCACGGCCAAATTGGTTGAATTGGGCTACGAACTGCTGCCCCATCCACCGTATTCTCCAGATTTGGCCCCAAACTTGAAAAAGTCACTCGCCGGGCAGAAATTTCAGTCGAATGAGGAGGTCATCGCCGCCACGGAGGCCATTGCAGACCTCGAGAAAATGTATTTTTCAGACGGGTTAAAGGAGTTGGAGCATCGCTGGGTCAAGTGTATCGAGCTAAAAGGAGACTATATTGAAATCGCCATTTCTCCAAAATTTCTCTTTTTTCTTACCCTCACGCTTGTGTCCATGCAAAACGGTGACTACACTGCCTTCTGGTATCTGAAACAGTTCAGATATCTAACGCAATTTCCAATGGCCCAAAGCATTTTGTGAACTTTTTTCCGGTTTTTGGAACAGCATCAGATTTTGGTCGACCTGAGCCATCATGACGTTCAGTATCATCGATACGGTCCTATAACATATAGATGGAGCAGAGTTTGTACTTATCAACTTCCCGCAATCCAGCACCAGCCATTTATCCCAAAGTTACGAAAGTTGCGCCTATAAAACCATTGAAACTTGTGAACTAAAGGTCAGATTGTCATAAAATTCTGACACCCATCGCTTGAGGGTTGGTACTTTCTAAAAATCATATGATTTTTTCAACTGATTCGAGAATTGAAAAAAAAGTTAATATTTTGTTGGAATGGACAAAATAGATTTGAAAGAATAAATAAAGGTTGTAAAAGGTATCTAGTCACCTTTCAATTTGATCACAGTAGTACATACTGCTCTGGAATAAAAATTTCTCATCTTCTTTCGATTTGTCGCAGGGGGAATCACCCCTCAAGCCGATGGTTTCATTTTCAATCAATCAGCGAACTATGAGCTCCCACCCAAGCGTCTAGAATTAGTCATCTTCAATACCATGTGCCCTAATACCATTCTCTCATTTAATCAGTAGCTACAAGCGTTCTGTAAAGAATCCAATCAAGTCTTCCCCCTTTTTCGAAACGTTCCCCGGTGTGAACGCATGCAGGAAGAGGTAGTATCCCGACAGCACGGTGACAATGTCGTATGTCAAAACCAACATGTCAATCCCATGCCCCTTACGGCCATATGGACAATCCACAATCCTATTATTGTCTGAATTTTTATTTTTATTTTCATTTCATTGATGTTTGTATTCCGAATCAAAGTTTATGCTAAAAATATCTCAGCACCAACCGCTAATGGCAGAGGTGTCAGAAAAGTATTATGTTATATCGCGCGAGTGAGGGGCCAGTACAGGTGGTGTGTGGCGGCCAGATAGAGCTCCCGACAGTGACAACTCGAATAATTTGCTTATATCAGGCGACTGAGCAATGCTGAGATGATAATTACCCCACATACGTATCTGAGTGGAATCAGGAATTCTTATAATTCTCATTACAATATACTCGAGCGGATTGTATTGCTTAGTTGATTTGTTTGCCTTTCTTGTCGTCTATTTTTCCTCATCGTTTTTGCTCGTTTCATTCGCCTTTAACGTCCGCACCGTTGGCCGTCCACTGCTCGCCGTTCGCATTCGTGCGAGCATGAGTTTGAGTACGAGTAGATAGACGTTTTATTTATTGTATTTTCGTGTTTATTTCTCTTTAGTACTCATTGGTCTATAAATAGTTGGCAAGAAAATCAAGCGATACAGGGAAAAGAGAAGTTTTGTTTTCGGTTCGAGTATTTAAATGGAATTTAATGGTGTTTTATTGGACTGCGGATGGAGCTTTTATTGTTTTATTTTCCATTCTTCGTTGAGTTATACAAATTATTATTAACGGTGATTAATTAGGTAGCACGGGAGATAAGTTGTCACACGACGGAAGATATCTTTCTCGCCTCGCTTGGTTTACATGGTAAATTATGGAATGAAATTAGCCTCTCTATGATGCGACGCAATGGTGTAGGCTATAATGATGAGTATCTGTCATTTTGTTCTTTTTTATTTTTTTTAATTGACGAAAAACAAAAGAATTCGGATTTGGAATTTTGTTTTTTCTCCCCAATTGTGAATGATTAAGGGAAAACTGTCAGCTGTCAATGGAGGGCTGACAATGCATTTAATTCTGATTACAGAATGTACCTAACGTAAATGAAGTTCGGATGAATTCTGACATATTTGGTTATGTTGAAGTCTTTTGTGCCAAGGAACACTTGGAAAAGTTTTTAAGACGAGTTGATTTAATGAGCATTGTGTCACGCCCTTGGCTACTATCCGGAAAGGGGTGACTCAAGAGCGTGTATGTCTTTAAGTGGAATTAACTGCGTTGTTTCGGATTTCTAGTTATGTTTGAATAAGGCTGATTGAGTGGAATATCTCCTCGATTTAACATTTGATATCAATCAACAGGGTCGGACAAAAAAAGTTGCTTAAAGTCTTTCAAAGCATTTATGACCACTTTCCTTGTTATATATCACGACTGCCAATGGTAATCCTTCGTTCTCCAATAGATGGCGCTAGTGGCGCATGCTGGGCAGAAAGGTTAGATCAGAAACGTCACATGGCAAACCTGAGAATTGGAGGTAAAAGTGGATCATGATCCATGTCAAAAGCAACAAAAACTTGCAGATTAATTGGTCGTAACTCACCAACCTTTTAGAACCTGGGAAATGGTTCAAAAGCAAGAAAATTGGATGCTGTACATGTTGAAGCCTAAAAAGTTCCAACGGCGACCAAGCAAGGAAGGCTTTTCTGCATCATATTGTGACTGGTGATGAAAAGTGGATCCATTACAATAATCCATAGCGAAAGAAATGGAAGCTCATTGCCGAACACAACCATTTGACCCCCTGTTAAGATGGTGATCAACAGTCATTTTACCGTCAATCGTTAAAATACTCCACTGAAAGGGCCAACCAAGCTATACAACAACAAGAGAGGATGCAGAAATAATCAGGGTATTTAGAGAGTGTCCAGAAAAGTTGCCTTCTAGCTTAGTTAGTACCTACTTTTGGGTCAAAAAAAAAAACAGAACTCAAATGGCGCACGTTTCTTTTTTTTTGAAGAAAGCCACCAAATTGTACACAAAGTTAATTTCATTTGAGTGAATATGTTAAGTCCGTAGAAATGCCAAAGAAAGGTGCTCGTAGTTTTGGAAATGGTTGGTTTTTAGTAAGCATCATTCCTCAATAGACAGCTGTTAAAATTTTCATATTCATATTCATTGTCATATCCACAATGTATTTTCATTTTTATTAATTTAACCAACAATATTTCAATACATATTTACTTGAGCTCTTCTACAGCGTGCGCCATCTCATATGGGTCGATGTAAATTTCGAATAACTTCAACAATTTTCAACCGATTTTGGAAATTCAAAAACTTATTCAATTAGGGCCTTATAATTTATTTTGATTAATTTTTGAAAACAATATCAATTAAATGAGCGCCTTTATTGCCGATGCAAAAACGGGCTCGTTTTCACGCATTCTCCATGCCATTTTCGAGCGTTCCGGTCGAAATTTCTGTGATTTCCGCACGAATGTTTCTTTTGAGCTATTCTATTGTCTTTGGGTCGTTAGCATACACCTTGCTTTTCAAGTATCCCCAAAGAAAAAAATCTGGAGGTGTCAAATCCGGCGATCTCGGGGGCCAGTCAATATCGCCCTTTTTTGACACCAATCTTCCAGGGAACTTCTTACGCAAAAGGTTCATTGTTTTGTCCGCAGTAAGGCATGTCGCGCCGTCTTGTTGAAACCAAAAGTGAAATAAACCTTTTTTACGCATTTCTGGGACCACATAATGGGACAACATCCACCGATATCGATCGCCATCCACTGTATCGCCAACTTTGAAGAAATACGGTCCAATGATGGTTTTAGCGATTACACCGGCCCAAACAGTAACTTTTTGTTCATATATGTAGCTGCTCTTCGTGAATAATGTGACGATTTCCGGTTCCCCAGAAGCGAGAATTTTGTTTATTAACTGAGCCAGAGAGCGTAACATGTGCCTCATCGGTCATCAAAATTTGCTGCCAGAGCTCCGGCTCAGCATTAATCATTGCAACGATATCTTGTGTGTATGCCAAGCGCCGTGGCTCATCTTGTGGCAAAATTCCTTGAGTTATCTGCACTTTGTATGGAAATAAGTGAAGATCATCCTTTAAAATTCTTCGCAAAGTGGTCCCACTGATGCCTAACTGCTGCGAACGGCGCGGATATGACAAACTTGGGTCTTCTTGAACACTTGAACGCCGCGGACGTGGCCTAGGTTGCTCATGAGGGCTTGCCACAGAGATTGAAAAAAATTCGACGAACTGTATCTTTTTTGGGCGTAACACGATCACGATATTTTGCACGATACGCACGTTGAGTTAGCACAATCGAACGTTCATTTTTAATGAACATTGAAACTATTTCCGCGCGTTCTTTTGGTGTGAAGCGATTCATAGTTAAAATTGTACTGAATTTACGTTTCCAAAATGCTATGACATATGAAAATCGGTTGACAATTGTTGAAGTTTTCAATATTCGAAGCTTACATCGACCGCTCTCTGTAATATTCTAGGCTTTCTTATTATTATTGCCGGCCGAGTCGAATCTCTGAAGTTCAGAGTCTCATTGACAACCCTTCGCCAATTCTCCCTGTCAGGAGTATATTCCTTTCGTCTTTCGTTATTCTGTTCCACCTCTCCTTAATCCATCCTAATGTTGTCCACCAATCTACAGCGCGGCTTTCTTGGCGGTCTTTTTCCTACGAGTTTTCCACTATTATTCTTTTGACTGTTCGTCCATTGTCCATTCGTTCCACCTGCCCTGCCCATTCCAGTCTTCGCGATTTAATTACTCGGACAATGCTTGGAGCATGGCGTAGTTTTCTCCATTCGCTTGTTTCTTCGTCCTATTTCTCACCATAGATTCACCCTTCTTAGCCAAACGTTTCATATCCGTACATTGTCACTATTGCGCCACTAATAGTTTCACATATTATTACTTTTATATGTAACTATGGACAAGTTATTTCATAGTGAGGCTACATATGATCCAAATCAGTCAGAGGACATGATACATTTTCGATCAGCCTATAGAGTCATACGTCTTCTCAAAATCTATGAATAGTTGGCTTTAAGTTTCGCGGAATTCCCATTTCTTCTCTAAAATATGTCATCTAGATGACTCGTCAAGCAGTTCCTCTTGAAGCCACACTGGTAGGCTTCGATCATTTCCTTAGCGTACGTGGTCAGTAATTTTAAGAAAATATTTAACAACGTCTTGTACCATCTTGTAATATTCCTTAGTAATTGTTGCCTAGCGTTTTTTCACTCCCTTTCAATACGAGAATGATGACCCTTGCCTTTGTGATGAGCCCATAATTCCTCTCTTGCATATTTGATTCATTCCGATGGTATTAGGTCGACTTCTGCGACCTTATTGGCATGAACCGGCGAGTTAGCGTGACTCCATAAAAAGAAATCCAATGGCGTTAAGCCGGACCATGTCTCAATATTACACGATTACCGAACTTCACTAGATCAACTGTTCGACCAGCTGTATGGCCCGTGGCACCATCTTGTTAGAACCACATATCATTGATGTCAAGTCCCTCCTATTCTAACTTAAAGTAGTCTCTCAACACATCACGGTAGTGTGCGCCATTGACCAGCATGGCATCCATGCTGTACAATCCAATCTCAACTCCTTCATGAAATCCACTCCACTTGTGAATGTGACAGAGTCTCACGAGGCACATGTGGGTTTATAGCTGTTCAATAAAGTATAGTTGGCTTATTGACATTTTCGGATGACATTCAGGATTTTCTTTAAACTCTTGCAGAGAAATTTCAACGCTTCAAATTATCAAGAGGCTTCCATTTTTGATTTGATCTTGTACGGATGTGGCCGCTCTAAAAGTTGCGATCAACAACTCAGAATTTCGGTAATTTTTTTTCTATCCAGCGCTGGTTAGATATCTATGTAGGTATCTGGGCTGACCCGTATCTATTTTTCACTAGACGCTTGTCTTGCTGGCGCTAAGAAAGCCTTCGACAAGGCATACGTTTCACAGCGGTCAACTTGAGCGCAGGGCAAAATCATAAGTTACGGGCCCTAATGAGGCCAATCATCGCGTATGGTTGTCCGGTGTGGTTTCTTATATGGAAAAAAATTGTGTTTCCGTAGGCAGTGCCGTAGGGTTTGTCTTAGAATGTACAGAATGCCGGCTCATTAAATATTACCCTAATAAGATCCTGTATGACAGAGCAGGTAAACGGGCTGTAAACGACTAATAAAGTCCTCGTAGGGGTAACGTATCGTTAGTAAGTGCTATATTCACCTCCCCGCGGTACCGCATGCAGATTTCTTCTTGAAAAAACTAACGCAAAAGGACGAATGGCGAGTCCCATAAAACAGGATAAATGTCGGTTTGGCTATGGCCCAGGAAGCCATAACTGTAAAAAGCCATCTCGCCAAAAAAAAAACCGAAAAAAGCCGGACGACCCAAGCAATAAAACGAAAATGAAAACGAAAAATGACTTTGTAAATGGCTTTGTACGTGGAATTTTAGGTCCCTCAATAGACCACGTTCAGCCGAAAAACTTGCGAAGGCCCTACACTTCTATGAAGCCGATATTACCACAATCCAGGAAGTGCGATGGAATGGACCAGGTAAAAAGCGGATTAAAAACTGCGACATTTATTACAGCGACTGCAACAAGGAGAATAAGCAACGCTTATTCGGATGCGGTTTGATTATTGGAGGTAGACTTAGGCAAAAAGTCTTGAGCTTTCGGTATATAAGCGAGGGCCTTAGGCTAAATTCGCCAACATCAGCCTAATTTCCGCCCACGCCCCATCCAAAGACCAGGATGACGCTACAAAGGACAACTTCTACGATCTCCTAGATAGAACATGTGCCCAATGTCTCAACTACGATGTTAAAATCGTGCTATGAGATTTTAACGCGAAACTGGGCAAAAAAGTCGCTTTTGATAAGGTCAAAAGAACAGCCTACACAACACCACATTCGAAAATGGATTCAGGCTGATAGACTTCGCAACGGGGCGAAATCTCCTAGTTGCTAGCACGCGTTTCCCGCATCTCAACATCCACAAGGGGACCTGACGATCTCCGGATCAATCAACCGTCAACCAGATTGACCATATTGCGATTGATGGCAGCCACGCATCCTATATTCTGGATGTACGAACTTTCCGAGGAGCTATCTTCCACTATCTTGTGGAAGTCAGTTTGCGACTGCGAATCTGCCTGGCTCAGAAAAATCGAGTAAGGCCTGCGGCATATAACGTTGCAATGCTGCAATCGCATGAGACCGCCAGACCATATGCCGATCGCGTCTCCCTCAAACTCTCGGAAAACCCTCCAACACCTGCTCAATCCGTATAAGACCAATGGACCCGCTTTCAACAAGTCTTAGAGAGTGCTGCCTCTGAGGTACTAGGAGCTCATGGTCTGACGACGAGTGTAGGAGGGCACATGCAGCCAAACAGCAAGCCTAACAAGCGGCGCTGCACAGAAGACGAGAGCTACTCGTGAGCTGTATGAGCAGATGAGGAGGGAGGTGCTCTATCAGGATTGGAAGCGACCTAACCGAGTCCTTTAATGTCAAAAAAGAAGAGCGACACGCTATGGTGTGATTTTTTCAATATCGTCCTTGAAAGAATCATGCAAAACTCAATGGTCAATACGAAGGGCACGATCTTTTTCAAGTCCGTATAACATATAACTGCTCGCTTATGCGAGATGTCAATGAGGCATTTACGAGCATTGAGACGAAAGCGGCTGAGATGGGACTGGCGGTACGTGAGAGCAAGACGTAATATATGCTGTCGTTAAAAAAGGAAAGGAACCACCGGCGTCAGGGCAGGCATAATTTGGAGGTAGTCAAGGATTTCATTTACCTTATCTCCGCAGTGACATGAGTCCTAAAATCAAGCGCAGAATAACTCTTGCCGACCGCTGTTTCTTTCGGCTCTGGAGGCATTTGAGAAGCAGAGCCCTCTGTCGGTAAACCAAGATGACCATATACAAGACCCTTATCATCCCGGTCCTGCTTTATGGTGCAGAGGCATGGACCTTATCGAAAACGGCTGAGGAGGCCCTAGGTGGTTTTGAGACAAACATTCTGTGCTCGATCTTCGGTGCGGTCTGCGTAAATGGTAAATGGATGAGAAGACTGAACAGTGAATTGTTTGGGGTGTACAGCGACATAGCGGATCCAACGCCTAAGATGGCTAGGCCATATAGAGCGCATGGACACCACAGCCGAATTTAAGGTGGCGCACGCAAGTGGAAGGAGATCTCAACTAACTAGGCGTGCGGCGCTGGAGACTGCTGACCAAAGATCGTGCCAGTTGAAGAGACTTTTTGAAGGAGGCTTAGGCTCGCTACGAGATGTAACGCCGAAGAAGAAGATGACAGAGCAGACCTAAGCAGAGTCGACAATTTTCTTGTTAAAATGACCCAAAGCACATCGCCAGGTTATAACCTGATCTTCAGAGCTTCTTACCCCAATTATAGATACCACGAGAGCACTCTCCAATCCGGCTTTATTTTCCCACACGCCTTTCTCCATATTGACTCTAAAAGATTAGTGCAAAATAGAGAAGGTATCCCGTCAGGGACAAACGGTTCATCGGCGACAGTACGTTGGCAGTGCTCATGAGCTCAATTGTTTTAGTACCGCATTGCCAGACTAGAATCTCGCTAATGCTGCTAAGCAACACGTGGTTATTGGATGAAACACTTCCCAGAGCGGTGTGTTATTCCGGTGAGATCCTCTTCACTCCTTTGTTCGTAAATTACGAGGGTGGTCCGATAAATACTTAGCCTCACCGCCAGATGGCGTCAGTATCGCAAGAGCAACTTACTATCGTGTAATACATTCTAGTAGACTGCTACTGTCGTCGGATCGGACTCGTAGTTTTGTTTTGACCGCGTGTGGAAGCGGGAGTGTCCGCGGATTTTAGAAAAATGGAAAAAGAGCAATGTCGGTCGGTGATTCCATTCTTGTTTTTGGAAGGGAAATCGCGCAGCGAAATCAAAGAGCGTTTGGATGCTGTGTACAGTGACTATTCTCCTTCGATGGCGACCATCAAAAATTGGTTTAACGAGTTTCAACGTGGTCGCACGTCGGTTTTTGATGAGCCACGTCCAGGTGAGTCCACGGAGGATAACGTGACAAAAATCCACGATCTCGTATTGGCAGACCGCCGATTGAAGGTGCGCGAGATAGCTGAGACAGTAGGCATTTCAAAAGATCGCGTGGGTCATATCCTGCATGAAATTTTGGGCATGAGAAAGCTGTCGGCGCGATAGGTGCCGCGTTTGCTCACTCCGGACAACAAGCGCAACCGTGAGACCAATTCAGAGGAGTGTTTGACGCTGTTTAAGCGCAATCCGAAGGAGTTTCGAAGACTTCACCCGGCGAACGTGCTCCGAAGAAGGCGAAGAATATCCCATCGGCCGGAAAGATGATGGCCACCGTTTTCTGGGATTCGAAAGCTGTGATCCACATCGACTACCTGGAGACGGGCAAAACAGTCACAGGGCTGACGGTCATTGGGCCGATTCGACACTGAATTGCAGAAAAAACGGGCCCACGCACCGGCCCACACCTTCGCCCTAGCCACGGCCAAATTGGTCGAATTGGGCTACGAACTGCTGCCCCATCCACCGTATTCTCCAGATTTGGCCCCGTGCGACTTTTTTTTGTTTCCAAGCTTGAAAGCTGTCACTCGCAGGGCAGACATTGTAGAATGAGGAGGTCATCGCCGCCACGGAGTCCTACTTAGCAGACCTCGAGAAAACGTATTTTTCAGACGGGTGAAAGAAGTTGGAGCATCGCTGGGTCAAGTGTATCGAGCTAAACGGAGACTTTATTAAAAAATAAATCGCCATTTCTCCAACATTATTGTTTTCCTTTTGTAGATTAGGGCGGACCCCACAAGCAGACCAGTAGGAATGCAGTTAAGTGGGAAGGTTATGGTCCTACACTTCTGACCATAACGACGCCGGGATAAAAAGGAAAAGAAGAAAGAAGAAGAAGAAGATTAGGGTTCACTTGGGGACATCTTTGAGGCTGGGCGCGTCATCATGTATAGATGAATCTGAGAACTTGTTAACTTGTTAGCTTTGGTGAGATCTCGGGCATGCAGAGTGCGCGAGGTGGAGAAGCCCAGTCGTTGAAAGACGCAATCAGCTTTGAATGAGAGATAGCCAACCTCATTTAAATGTTGCTCGCCTTGCTTGAACTTTGAACGAGGTTTTGACATTGACAGATTACGTCATAAAAAGAGTTTAAGGGTGCACTTGCATCAAAATACCAAATTTTTGTGTCGTTATTGGAAACTCGGTAATCCGAATTATTAGGACATCCGCCGTATTCACTGGACGGCTTAAAAAGTAAGAGAAGAGTTGCCAAAACGGAGCTAAAAGGAGATTAGGATCAAAGGACCAAAAGATCTGCATCACCACGCCCCTAGCTACAAGTTAGATAGAACCTCTTAACACTCATTAAAAAATCCAATGAATGAACGAAAACAATTAACAACCCGTGAGGTCTGCTAAAAATACATTTCCTAGGTCTGATTCGCATTATCGATTCCTTTATCACCACTCAATCATCGCTCATCAACCCGATAACAAACTGAAATCGAAATTCAAACCAAAAAACGAATTTAAAAGAAAAAAAACAATTTTTTTTCGAAATTCCGCGATACACAAAACAAACAAGAAAAAAAAAAAGAAAACAAAAGAAGAAATCAGAAGCAGGTCATAATTTCTACTTTTCTATTCATCTATTCGTTGTAGCTCGGTAGGTACATGCCTGCTATACACATAGATACAATTTGTATCTGGTCTTTGCCCCTCACCCCCCACCATTCACACATTGACCATGTGGCAATGGCAAGCAAATAAGCGTGTTGTATATTCCGTAGTGTCACAAGCGATTATCGCGCTCTCAGCTACAACTGTAACCGATTGTTATGAAATTCTTGAGATACATAACACAATCAAGTATTAAGCGAGAACAAGTACAAATGTAAATCGCAAACGCATGTGAAATATCTATGTATGTACGTGCATCCCAAGACTGTTTGGGAAAATTCGCCATGCCATCAGCTGGGAAGGGGGGAATGGAGGCTAAGCAATGGCTTGGGATTTGCTTAAGGAAAAATTCAGTGTCTATTCACGGTCACATTAGAGTATCGCTGTATGGGAAATGTATCTAATTGAAAACGACCGAGCAACAAGCCTTCTTTTATCAACTGTTTCCATATGTGTGTCGTCATCATTGCTTTGGTGTATGGAGTCGCCATCATCGTCATTTTCATACGAACAAGCAGCAACTACATCATGAATAAGCGAGTGTGTGCTCTGTATCTGTACTTCTAGCTCAATAAAAATGATAAAAATTGTGTACAAATGGCACATATTCAAATCAGCGAACGGGCATCATAACTTCTTTCAAACAAGCAGATATGCGAAACCCTAGTGACTGATTGTTGATAGAAAAATCAGATAATCTCAATCCGCCTCAGTTTCATTTGCAACCATATGGTGACAAAACGGGAATAAAATATCCTCTCTCTCTGCCCCGCTCCATCTGGCACTGATTCGGTGTATCTGTAGCAAGTTCAGAGCTACTGGATACCACTACCACAACAGCAACTAAACATAAGTTCAGGGCGCATACGATTTTACATAGTTTTGCATAATCGGCTTCGAGCTAAACAGCTCACTGCTCAAAGAGAGTCACCAGAAACGTTTAGAAAAACAAAAGAGCGAGAACACGATTGGGAAAGAGAGAATCATGATTCTCTTGTGGAAGGAATAACTAAAGCGATAGCGATTACCGGTGGATGAGTATGTCGTGCTACCGCACCAGGCGATTGCCTACCTGCTTGGCCGACCAGTGAATGCAGCGGTTTTGCGCCTTTGTGCCACATGCATCTTACAGGTTACACATTTCGCCAGTGTCGTGGCACTTGAATTTGTTAATTCCGGCAAATCATCTACCATGCTAAGCAGCAATAGATAATCTCGTTCCCCCATTTAGTGTTCGATGAAAATGTACGAGGTACGTAGGTACAAGTGCTCGTGGCTTGAACCTTCCCTACACGTGTCCATATGCATCTACATAGTCTGATACTCAAATCGAACTCCGAAGTTCTCTTTGTCCTGCCGAGGAATTATTCTCGGATTTCGAGAATTTTATCGTTCTCTTTTCAGTTTTTTTATTTTTCGTCGTCGTGTGGCTGACTGGTTGGCTTTTATGTCATCATCAATGGCAGCAAGGCAGCTAGGCAACAGCGACGGCCGAGCGGTGGTGCCGAGCGAGAATGAGAGTGTGTATTGCTGTTGAATATTTTTTAATCTACAATAAATTTTCATGATTTATCGCGAATGCAAACGAACATAGGCACAAGGTTTTTAATTTCTTCTCGCTTTTCTAGAAAAGAAAACAACCGAAAAGGTAGGTTTTCTCAAGCTCAAAATGAACTCATTGCGTAGCAAACGAACTAATGATCAAGTTAAGTTACGAGCGCGGTCGGGTATCATGGACACACGACCGAGGAGGTGATATCAAGCGAATAAAGAAATAATAATTGTTGTTATTGAAGCTTGTAGCTGTAGGTATGAGCATAAATAGGTGTGTGTTCCGCTAGTTTTTACGTTTTCGCGCCGCTTTGTTGTTTCACCGAGAGATCGCTTATTGATGGATAGTACTATGCCCCAACTACACAGAGTACTTGACGTAAATACTTACATCTGTACGCTCAACAACACTGGGTTTGGTAGTTTTTGCTCCAGACCTTTATTTTCCTGTTTCGATGGCTGGCTTGTGTGTTTTCCCTCTTGGCGTAAGAAACAGATACACAAACACACTCGTGTTCGTCGTGCTCGTCATAGAGCCAGATGTCTGTAGGTGTATCCGTACTCGCATGAGTAAATTGTTTTTTTTTTTCTACTTTTCTTTACTTTTCGTATTGAAAGTGTGCTAGAGTCGATGGATGTTTTTTTGTTTTTCGTTTTGTTTTTGCGTTTTGGCATGGGGCACGACTTGATGATGTTTGCGTTTTTCTACACGCTTATCAGCGGGTTTCGGAAAGGTCTAGGATATGGGTTTTAACTTGAATGGGAGATGTTTTGTTCGAGCGATTCTTTTTGTTTCGATTTGTGTTTGGTGGCCGGTTATCAGTTTTCTTATGAATTCATTAGGTTGTTGTTGATCGGGGGAGTCTGTAAAAATTCTGTGTGGTTTAACCGATGAGTCAGAATTGTCTGGTAGAGAATAGTAAGTTGTCAATTCGGTGATCGGGAGAATCCAAACTTGTCATCCGATTTTTAAGAAAGGCCTACCCCTGGTTTGGCATGCACTTAAACGGCGCATGTGTCTTGTTTGAAAGTATGTAATTGCGTCAAGAGTTATCATTTCATGTTATCTGTCAGTCGTGGGCAGCGTGAGCGTGTTTCCACGGAATAATGATGGCAAAACAGCGCATGGCAGGCTTGTATAGGTTTTTGGTTAGGTCTGTGTCTAGCTCCACACAGAACGTCTTTGGCATGTGGTCGTTTTATAGATCATAAGAAAGATAGAACCACACATGTGCGCAGGGTGGCTTGAAGACACGACATGAAGCGACATAATTTTGTAATTTTTTAAGGCTTTTTCCATCACATTTTGAAGATGAGATTGGTCAAGTGGGCGTCGGGCTCTTGTTATCGCATTTTCAATCGAGAACTTCTGGTGATCAGTTCTCGACCTCATGTCGAAAATTCTCTTTGAGAGTCTGTAGCTTATTCCGATAGGCCCCTTGATCCCGGAAACCCTAAAAAACAAGTCTGGAGCCGATTGGTTGATCACTTAACTCGATGATCGTGGTTCTGTATCGCTCTTCTTCTTCTTAGATGACGTTATGAGCTCATGAAAAGCCAAGCTCCTCTCATTCACTTATGTTGTGTGCAATTTGTTTTTCACACAAGTTATCGCTCACCAGTCACAATTGCTCTGTTACCCATGGAAGCTCGAGTTTGCGAACTCGTCGGGCACCATGACTTCAACCAGGACATTCCCCGCGTCCAGAAGAGCATTGCTAATTTCCTCAACTATCTGACGGCAATCGTTGCAGCTAGCAGCAAGCACATATTCCCTGATAACTTAAAAGTATTTTTCATGCGCTTCTTATATATGTAGGGTCCGCCAAATAACTTTTTTTTTTTTTTGAAAATGCTATAAAAAAAACTACTGAATATTTTCTCAAATTTCTTTTTTTATTTGAAAGTACAATCCTTCCGGTTAATAATGGAAAATAATTTCATTCAAATGGCTGTCCCGGCTGGCCATGCAGTAGCCTACACGATCGGTCCAATTTTTAAGCACATTATCGATTGTGTGCAGCTGTATTTCACCAATGGCTTCACGAATATTGTCCTTTAAAGCGTCAATTGTGTCTGGCTTGTCGGCGTAACACTTATCTTTCACGGCACCCCACAAATAATAGTCCAACGGTGTCAAATCGCAGCTCCGAGGTGGCCAAACGACATCAGCTCTGTGGCTGATAATGCGATCTTCAAAAACAGGGCCCAAAACATCGAGTGTAGCTTCGGCTGTGTGGCACGTAGCGCCGTCCTGTTGAAACCAAATGTTGCCAATATCCTCCTCTTCAATTTTTGTGAACAAAAATTCGTTCAACATGGCCCGATAACGATCGCCATTGACTGTAACGGCCACTCCTTGCTCATTTTCGAAGAAAAATGGCCCAATTATGCCTCTGGACCAAAATCCGCACCAAACAGTGGCTCGTTTTGGGTGCACCGGCTTTTCAATGTATGCGTGCGGGTTTTCTGTGCCCCAAATACGACAATTTTGCTTGTTTACATACCCGCCAAGATCAAAATGAGCTTCATCTGAAAAGATGATTTTTTTGGCAAAATCGGCATCTTCTGTAAGTCGATCGCAGGCCCACTTAGCGAAGCGTTGTTCAAGCGTATACACAACCATATTCGTTCAGCGGAAGGATAAAACTAATTATCTGTCAAATCAGACATGAGCTAAGTGTTACCATTCACGAAATAAGCACTACTTGAACAAAAAAACGTTAGATGGCGGACCCTTTAATTCCCACCCAATGACTCTGAATGACTCTGACTCTGGGCTATTTCAGCAAATCTACGGTCACCCGAGTCCACTCTTGGAGCAGCTCGCCTTCGAACCGAACCCGTATCCTTTCATCTACCAAGAAATCGGCGCTGGCTGGAAATCTAATTACACGCACCTTGGCACGGTTACGAAGTTTGTTCATTAGCACTAACATGGTCTAACATGGTCGCTTTCTTCAAAGGTGACCGTAACGCATCTAGTCTGCAGGACTACGGTGGAATGCTGCCCAGCAAGAGCTTGTCCTCTTCGTTGACAACCACTATCTGTAGCGACAGAATCCATATAGTCTCTCGTACAAAAACGCCCGTGAATTCAAGGCTGCATATGTCTTCACGCTTGCACTTCCATACGGCATCCCTCGCATCATGAGCTCCTTCGACTTTAACAACGACCAGTACGGTCCGCTACATAAAAGAGACTATAGCATCAAATTAAACGATCCGATATTAATGGTCAGTGTCTTTCAGGGTAGGTATGCGAACACCGCTGGCCGGCTATCATGAATATGGCTCAGGCACTCCTCGAAAGAAATAAAGCCCGATGATAGTGTATCATCTGGTGATGTTACTCTTCGTGAATGGTACGTGAATCGTTAGTGCCCTAGAAGCACACGTTTTGTTTGTTTAACTGGAAAGGAGCCTCGACATTCATGATGAATTTCTCTCGAAAATGGTTCACTTCGTCCGAGACCTTAGTTTATGGTAGACACGAATAATGGTCCCTAGACATCTATGACATTTTCTGTCATACGGAGTAGGTAAGAGTATCTAGCAGACTGAGCCTGGGGGGTGGTCGTGGCGCAATGGTAATCATCACCGACTATTGAGCGGAAGGTCTATAGTTCAAGTCTGTCCATAGCTAAGAACAATTCCTATACGGAAAAACTGTGCAACAACAACAGTTGTGAATGAGAGATGATCAAAAAAATGCTGACAAAGGTATAACACTTCAACAAAAAAGTTACTGTGAATTACAACCCACGCGACAAATTCAGTCGAATCCATCGAAACATATCTAGGACAACCACCCCCGAGAGCAAACATCTTCGACACAAACCATCTGCACTCCGTCCAGGTTGTGTGACAAACACCATAAGAGCGTACACCCTTGAACCTGCGCTAATCTTATACAAAAAAAAAGTACGAGGTTTTTCGCTGCTTCTTCTTTCAAGTGTCATTATTCGAGAAGCGGCCAAACGACTTAGAGTGATCGACAGAACGTTAAGTGCTTTGATAAAGCTCTACTTTGACGCGGTGAAACCGTTGATGAGTCTGAAAACAGACTTAAAAACTCGCATGCTGCACAATTGGTTCACTGAATTACATTGCAGTCGTACAAGTATAAGAGATGTTTGGCATTCAAGACGTCCAAGTGGTGTTATGACGGAAGAAATTATCAATATAATCCGCAATATTGTGCTGGACGATCGCCGGATCAAGAATCGTGAGATAGCTGAGATGGTAGCAATTTTGAATGGCACCATCAATCGAAGCTTGCATGACTATTGGGGCATGAAATAATGATCGGCAAGATGGATGCCACGATTGCTTAGGGTGGACCAAAAAGGAATTCAGGTGGAGAAAAAACAGAATTTGGAACTTTTCAAACGTAATTTAAGCACCTGGACCTGGACATTTTGTCATTATTACCGGCTCCGTTTGCAATTCCGCGCCACGACTCCCTTTCAAAAGTGTTTCCATTTCCCATGGCGCGCCACTCATTACTCTTTTGACTGTTCGTCCACTGTCCATTCGTTTCACGTGTCCTATACATTTTAGTTTTCTTAGTCTCTCGGACAATGCTTGAGGCTGAATAGAGTTTTTCGAGTTCTTGGTTAGGTAGGTTTCTCCATTCTTACTTCATCCTGTTTTCCACCATCGATTCTCCTTGAGATCTTGTTTTCAAAACCCTCCTTCTTAGTCAGAAACCAAATTTGACATTCGTAAAATTTCGCTGGCATTATTATGGTTTCATAAATATGGATTTTGAAATTGGGAGATAAAAGAGTTGTTTTGAATAGGTCCTTCATCGCGACGAAGTACGCGTTGTCCATATACAGCCTTTTATTTATATCGATCGTTATGCCGTTTTCGATCATCTCTTCTTTGTTTTCCATAACACCATTTTTCTTAACTGTTTCCTCACTGTCTCCCAGAGGGTCCACCCCCCATAATTTTCTCGAAGGAAAAGAAGTACTGACAAGGTGCCTTCTTGATCTAATCCTACACAAATCTCGAACGTTTCAGATACGTGTTTTCTAGCGTAACTCAACCTTTGTTTGCCTTTAGACATACTTGTATTAGTTAGACTTTTTTTTTCGAGATTCCCAGCCTTACAAGGATACCATACTTTTAAATCGGTTGTCATATGTCTTTTTAAAATCTACGAATAGCTTGTTGATCATTTCGGGGAATTCCAATTTCTTTACTGAAATTTGTCGTATAGTGAAAATCTGGTTACTCTCCGGGCGGCGAAGCCATTCTAGTAATCTATGATTACTTCCGTATCAGAATCAGTCACCCCTTTTTAAATATGGGAATAATGACCGGCGAAGGTTTCATGGTTTCATAAAGTTTTGGTGAGTCCATGTAATTTCTCTGTTAATCCTTCTCCATTATAATTTATTAATTACGATTAGGACGACTCCAACGGCTTTGTTGTTCTTAAGTCGATGGATTGCTTCAGTTATTTCTTCGATGGTTAGCAGGTCTACTTGAATTCCTGCCGTGTTGATAACGCTGCTGATTTCCCATGTATATTAAGCAGTTCATTGAAATATCTCATCCACGAGGCGGCAATTCTTTCGCTGCCCCACATCGTTGACTATAAATTCTGATCTGACTTATCGGTTTCGGGCATTGTCGTTCTGGTACTTTCGCACATCCTTCCTGAAACCTATTATCTTGCTATTGTTGTTTATACCGAAGCAGACGGGTGACTTGCTTTCATAGGATCAGAAATCTTGTACGCGTTAATGTTTCAGTATTTTCCAAGGCCGGAAGCCTTAAAAGATTACGGCTTCTGCTCTTTCCTCGCATTCTTATTATCTAAAATATTGTCCACTGCTTGCAACTACTTTTTTCCATCTTTCGGGAAGGTTACGAATACCAAATGGGAAGAAAGCCTCGAATCAATCATTAGAAATGAGTTCCTATTCGGTCATCGAACAATACAAGTGGTAGAAGAAGCAGTGTTTAGAGAATACGATGGGTGGGTCAGGACTTTCAGTTTCAAAGTATGCTTTGACCGGTTATGAGAGGTGCCGAGTAGCATTGTGGCGGTGCAATCATTTTGTCGTGCTTTTGGAGTATTCCGGTGTACTGCACGACGTAATCGCATTGGCTGTAGTCGGTAGCGATGTGCACAGATGGTTTTATCGGGTTTGATAAGCCCATAGTAGACCATACACCTATCAGTTATACTCTCAGCATCGGGGCTGTTTTCAGTTTATCCAGTTAGGCGAACATGAGTTGGAGTTAAATTTATTAATTAAATTCAATATAGGTGCGCGAGCAGGCGCTGGATGGTGACCTAAAGTAGCCCGCCAACGATGTATTAATTTTGTATTGATTTTTAAGTATTTCAACACCTTATGCGGATACTTAAATTTCCGTAGTGAAAGGACAGCTTAATAAGCCGCGAAATTTAAAATGACACCTCTTGTTGGATAATGCTTTTTATGTACAGATACGGGAAAATACCCATGCTTTTCGACTCCAAAGGGCGAATTTGAAGAACCTTTTCTTAGACAAAGATTTAATTCGTTGAAGAGACTAAGAAACACTGCTGTTACCGGGACTCGGACCCAGAGTCATGGTCGTCTGTGGACAATACACTGAGCCACTGTGCTCTCCCATATTTTTATTTTCACCTCGTTTTTATGATCAATGACTACGAGTATCGATGTGCTGATGTGTTTGCCTGGCTCGACCGGAGGCAAGCGAAATATTTTCGCGCCGCCCATTTTTCAAAGACTCGTCCCTTTGTCACTCGTTGTCAAGGAGTATTCAACAAGTCTTGTTAGAAGTGGCACTGATAATTAAAGGATCACTTAAGGATTTTTAAGCTCCTGTAAATCAAAAACTACCAGAAAAAGTCTTGATATCGTCAGGAAGTAATTGAGCCACGAGACATGAACGACTGTCAGTTTGGGTTTAAAATAATCCCTCGTCATTCAAGATCCTCGAGACAGTTATTTTATCTTTTCTCTCATCTTCCAAAGTCTTGTCAGCTACCTAGAAGGGCTGAGAAAATCCTTGTTCAGTGCTCTCGTTATTCCTGTCCCTAATGTCCTATTTGACACGGTAAACTAGCTGAGTTCGACTAACCAGCTTAAGCTGCCTATAAAATTGGTAAGAAAGTGGACCATTTGTGGGGCGATCTCCTCTAGGAAACCCTCTCAAAAAGTATCATCAGTTTTCTGAAATACTAAATAGGAGTGTCCAAATTTACTTATAGATATACAGCATTATCTTACTGAAGGAGTCTTACAGACCACGGCCGACTAAACTAACATAAGCGGTGAAGGTATTTTCATAAGACTCCTTAAAAGCCCAATGTTTAAAGCACGAGTAGGCAGTAATCTACGATGACCGAAAACTCTCTTAGAGATCGTCTTTCAGATTCTCACCTAAGTTTGTTATTCCCCTTACTACGTTCGTGTTGACTGTTGATACTAAAAAGCTATCCAACAAGAGGTGTCACTTTAAATCTCGTGTAAATATTGAACTGTCAACCAGCTATCATTGTGTTGATTTCTGATAAGAAAAAAAAATAGGAGCTTGTTTAATATGGAGCGACATGTTCTCGCACGACAAGTTGAAATAGTGAAAAATCCACAGAAGTCTTTCATAAAATTCGAGTTGCTATAGGTCACCATCATGCGCCTTCGCGCCCAGCTATATTGAATTAAATCGACAAATTTGAATATCTTAGGGAAGTAAGTAAAATTTAAATTTGAATTATTGCTTGTCTAACATAGTCAGCTAAAACTATTGCCGCCGTAGCTGAGAGTGTGAGTGAAAAGGCAGGCGTGTCTAAAAACGATCACAGGAATCGATTCATGCTACATAAAGTTCAACATGCTTATAAGGTACGAGAAACACAATTATTTAAGTTGTCGAACTAAGAAAATGCTTTCAGTTTTCATAGAAATAATTTCTTGTTTCTATTGATTTCAAATGACACCTCTTGTTGGATAATGCTATAATATTAGTTTAGGACTAGTTCTGCTCCCCGTAAGTTTGAAGATTAAGTAAAATCTGTAGCAGTAACATAATATCAATCATCAAAGCATCTTACAAGTTCAGAAAGAGCTAAATGAGCTGCGTTAGCCATCCGGAATACGAGGGTGGTCTAAAAAGTTTCCGGCCTTAACGTGAAGATAGCAGCACTCGTCAATAAAACTAGTGAATATACTTCCAGTTGCGCATATTTTGACAGTTACTTAAAAAAATGTCAGCCATTTTGGACGCGTAGTTTTTATTTGACGGTCGTTTGAGTGAGTCGATGTGAGTGAAAATGAACAAAATTGAGTATCGAGCTGTCATTAAATGTTTGCTTTTGAAAGGCATTATGCCTAAGCAATTCAAAGATGAGTTGGACTCTGTGTATAGGGACTTTGCTACATCATTTATCACATTGAAATTTTGGGCAGCTGAATTGAAACGTGTCTGTGAGAGCTTGGGAGACAATGAACGTACGGGACGTCCAAAAAACAGCAACAACTGACGATAACATCGCTAAAGTTCACCATATAGTTCTAGGCGACCATGGAGAGATAGCAGAGGCTATGAAAATGTCCAAAGAACGAGTTTGTTACATATTAAATCAAGATTTAGGCATGAGGAAGCTGTCCGCGCGTTGGGTGCCGTGTTTGCCCACATTAGACCAAAAACGTGTTCGAATGAACATTTCCAACATTGCTCTGTTGGCGCAATTTAGGCCCAATAAATCCGAGTTTTCGCGCCGATTATTTACTGTTATTCACTTATCTTCAAAAATGAAAAACTATTACAGGAGTATACTTGACCATCCGCCTTCCTCACCAGATCTAGCCCCAAGAGCGTTCTTTCTGTTCCCTAATCTAAAACTTGCGCTCGGAGGACAGAGATTGCCGAAGAATTGATGATACGTCATACAATTACTTAAAGCCAAACGAATTCACTATCAAACCACATGAATCAGGCTAAACTTGTTTGAGTGGAAGTTATATCAACAACTTTTCAAACCCTTCTCCGTAGAGACAACAGATGAAAGCAACAGTGTTCCAATAATCGTTAAAGACGCGATTCATGATATACATATGTAGCACTGTGGACGGTCAAAGAACCGAATTGGACTTGGCTTAGTGACACATTTCACGACTATAGGAGTAGCCGTCCCATCGACCTTCACATTAGAGTAAAAAGCCCATTAAGCCTAAACAATTGTTTTCACTTTGATTCTATCCAGGTACTGGAAAAGTGACACATGTCTCTTACTGTTTAAAACCTACATTGAAAAAGCACTTAAGCACGTTCAATCAAAGAAATTGCCTTTTCAAAGGCATCTCCAAACCATTTTCGAGAAGAAAGAATAACATTCAGTAAGAAAAACAAAAGACGTCAAGGCAAATCAAACATCGTCATCATCATCGCCATCAGCATCACTATCCATCCGCATGCCATTACATTAAATTGAATTTGAAACACATCGTCGTCGTTGTTGTCGTCGTTATCATCTTCGTCTTCGTCTCTGTGCTCGTCTAACTTCTCGGTGTTGTCATACCAATAACAACCTATTTTCGGACGCAAAACCCCGGTTTTGAGTACATTCCCTCTCGTTTTCCTCATCGCACCCACCAATCCAACAGTCACCAGCTACCATCCACCACTCTAACTTAATTTGTTACACCGCACCATACTCGACGGCCTTAATTAATGGGTTTCCCCGAACCTGAAAACCGAAGCAAGCGAGATATTACGTCGAGAGAGGAGGCACAAGCAGAAAATTGAAAAAAAAAATCGAAAAAATTAAAATAAAAACGAAAACGTTTCGACATACGAGTACGCGTACGGGCTCTCGTCCTCCCCACTGTGATGTGCGCTGGCGTTGTTTGGTTAAGCCTGTCTGTTACTGTTCGCCAGCCGATATAGCAGTAATAGGAATTTTTAAATTTTTTGTTCGCACTCCTCTGCGGGCGTCTTGTCAAAGTGACAGTACCGCGTGTCAAGTAGTCGCGAGCAATGAGTTACTTAACCTCCGCTTCTTCTTCTTCATGCTTTTTTTCATATTCCCTACACCGTTAGAGGAAATAGAAAATTTTTTTTTCATGTCTTTTCCAATAAAGATCATGAACAGCTGAGATTCCATCGCTATCATGGAGGTTTGCAGTCGAAAAGTAAAAGTTTTTTTTTTTTTTTTTTAAACAAAATTGAAAACAGTTTCTTCCGATACGTCACACGGTGATCACCGACCGATATCCATAGCAGGCATCGAAGCCGCCACCGAAGAAGAAGTAAAAGTGAATCGTTATGCAATTCCGAAAATTCCAAAGTGAATGGCAACGAAGCCAGCAAGCACTGTCGCCCAGTCGCGGTAGCAGCTCCTCTCTGCTTCTGCTCCCGCGACTAATAACCACCCAGATGGAGTGGTAAAATAGAGTCACTGGTTTGGTTGGCCTGGCTTTGGTGGTCTCTCTATTGGAAAGGTTCGCGTTCACGTTTGGCTGGTCGTGCTCAGAGAAATGCTAGGCACAGGTACGAGCATACAGCATAGACGTGAAACAACGTTTTTTTTTTTTTTGTTGTTTTCGTTGTCTCTCCATTGCTCCATGGTGCATCTGTAGTATATAAATCGCTTGTCGTCAAGATTACCACGATATGGAGCCGAGAGCGAGGGAGATTGATCGCGGCTTGACGGATGATCATCAATCGGTGAATTGGTCGTCGCTTGGGTGATGCGTTTGCTATATGGGGGCAATGTTGAAAACACAGACAAACAGAAAGTGTGGGGGGCAAGTCTGGCAAGAGAGAAGGGAAGAGTGTAAACAATTGGAGAGAGAGTCATGTCATTTGGAAATTAGAGAAATTGGATTTAGGTCTTGTCGGGTTTAGGTCAGCGGCATGACGAAGTCGATACACATCGGAATGTGATGTATGGATGGTGATTAGGGAGGAATTTGACGGTTCAAGCAGCCTTCCTCATTGAAGAATGGAAGCGGATGGGTAAATAATGTGTGGAGTGAATGCACTCCAAGACAAATAGTCGGGCTCGAGATGTGGATTGCCTTAGATGGCAGTTGGTGATAAGATGGATCCGTCAAAATTTATTTTTAGAAATAAGTATTTTCATATCAATTGAGTGTAAATCAAATGAGACACGGATGTTTCTGGTTTATGGAGATCCACGGGTAGCCAGGAAACACCACGTGTGATGTCGTTTAAAATACGACTTGTGTTTGGTTACAAAATTCCATGTGCTAGGCACGTCCCCACGACCAAGAGATCCGGTCAAATAGAAAGTAATTAAGCAGTTTATAACATAACAAGGGACATCGTAGTCGCTAAACAGAAGTTAAGACGCCACGACTAAAGTGTGATGCGTAGGTATGCGAATCCCTGTGTGGGATACACGTGCCTGCTGTTAAGGCTACTTATTGGTTTAAATGATTTCCCTCGAAAATGCGATCGGGGAAGGTTGCGAAACACAGGAAAACCTCACAGAAGATTTATTGCGTTCGTATACGGGTACATGGGCGATGAATGGCATAGTCAATGCGTACATACTCGGAATTCGTTTCATCACTTTTGCTTTAAGCCGCCTTCGTCCAGGAAAATTAGAGTCACTGCTGTTTATTGTTTGGATGGTTTGGCAAACGAATGTCATTGATAATCACTCTCAGCATTTGTTCGTTTTTATGCAAGTTTTCATGATGTATGTTCAAAAAATCACAGGAATTTTCAGGTTTGGAGATACGTTTATTTACTCGTCAGCATTATTGTCTAGCCAAACAGTTCACATTAAATAGTGAACACTTCTGGCTCTACCCCTTCTGGGAGCCACCTTTGATGGAGCATTTAGCTCCCTCAGCTCATGGGAAACGACGGGTACTTTAAGCTTCTCTTGATTTTAGGAACAGAAAAAAAAATCAAATTAAGCCATGTTCTCCTTATTAAAATGTTCTTTTTGACCAAATATTTACGAACAGCAATGAAGTGTACTACCTAAGTTCAAAAGCTATTCGTTTATATCCGAAACAGCTAACAGCGATTTCACTGATTGTGACTTGTGATTGTGATGTCGACAGTTTATATCCATAAAAGCTATAGCAGACTCATCAAAAACAATGTTTAACAATGTTAAAACTGCTAGTGCAGCAGCTTTATTCAGTTCTTATTCAAAGTTTTAACGAGAATTCGCAATCGCAACCATAAGGATGGTACCTTTTCGGTAGCTATGAGCAGACTCAATATCCGGCTTAGTCTACAAATATTTTTGAGACATATTTATCAGTACATTGAGTGTAAAATTGTACAATTCAAACCAATTCAAATTTTACAAGCGAAATTATAAAATTCCTGTTACTTTTTGAACACACTACTCAAATTGTAGAAAGCAGTGCTCAATTGGGCTTTCTAACTATCAAATTGACTTTCAAGTTATTTTAATACAAGGTTTTCCTGTAAGGATATGACTTTTATATGCCACAATGCGAAATTTCCTGAGAAATTGGAATTAACTAACTTGACTCATTTTGAACTGAAGCACTTACAGCAGTAATATTATCGGCACCTCGACCGGTGCATTGTTTCATTGGCACAGGAACATTTAATAGATAATATGTTGACTCGAAGGTATTCACTAAAGCACGCACAGTCGACTTGTAGGGACGTTTATCACGACCTAAAATTGGAGTAACCGCTCTTAAAGTTGCGATTTCCGAAACAGATGTTCATTAGTAATTTTTAATAATTTTCAAACGCTGCTTGTTTATAAACATTACTATGATAAAAATGTAAGCCTTGACTTACGTTCTGGCATTGACGAATCATAGAAAAAGTCTGAGAGTAGCTTTGTATTAAAATTCAAAAACGTTATGCCCCTATTGAAAAACCTTTTAAGGAGTGGGCCATCCAGTGGTTTTTTTTTTTAATTATATGCAGGTTATTTTGACACTGGTAGTTGTTTCCTACTCGAAATCTTGCCACTTTACGCTTGGACAGCGTTGAGAAATATTGAAAACTTATTTCCAAATTGAGTGCTGTGTAGCCCAAACACTGCGTTTTTTAAAAAGAAGTTTTGGCCGAAATGAAGCATCCACTGCGACTGCTGTACGCAAGTTTGTGCAAGAAGTTCGTGAAAGTGATATGCTAGTGGATAACACTCATGGTCCCCGTCGTCGTACGGTGCGCACAGATAAAAATGTGGCTCTTGTGGCCGAGAGTGTGAGGCTCAATTCACGAACATCAACTCGCCATCGATTTCAACAGCTCAACATTTCACGCACTAGCCTGAGGAGAATTCTGCACAAATATCTTGGATTATTCGCTTACAAGGAGACTGGGAACAACTTTTTGGTCGACGGTGGCCATGTCAACCGACTTTTTTGTTACTGAAATTGAAGACGACTTTTGATGCAGCGTCAAGCCACACAGCCCACAATCGATCTTTTGCGCACCAAATTCCCAAATCGTGTTATCAGCCGTCTTGGCGATGTCAATGGCTGCCTCGGAGCTGCGATTTGACCCTGTTGGATTTTTTTTTATGAATCGCATCTACTCCTAATAAATTGAGAATTTTACCCTTGCTCATGATGAAGCCGAAAATCTACATATGTACCCATAGCAAATGTCTTGATCTCAGAGCATTCTCTGGATCATCAGGCCACTTGTAAGGACAGTCATGTTCCTCCCTTTTAAGAGGCTTAGAGTACAATTAGCAAGGTGGGCACTGCGATCAAAATAGATGACCTCAACCTTCATAAAGAAGCTGGGAACACCACTTTTCTGAGGATAAAAGGCGAACTCCGATTTAAAATTAAACTGATGAGAGTGATGCCTCTTCAATACTATCGCATGGTATGTAGGCCTAAGGGGTCCAAGCCACCAGGGAAATGCTTCCTAGAACTGTTTTTTTTCCTGACATTCATGCTGGCTGGAAAGTGGAAGGTGCTCGGTGATGACTTATCAGCTCCCGCGGCTAGTATAACCATCAGCGCCGGCTGAGAATTAGAATTAACAGTCTGCCGATTTCATTAAACTCAAGACATCCAAGCATTGACTGCCATCAATTAGCGTAGCGTGGCCCAAAAACACTCATCTGATATTGTACATTTTTAAGACCCTTTTTCCATCACGTTTTTGCGATGATATCGGTCAAGTGGCTTTTTTTATTGCAATCTCAATCGATAGCGATAAGTTCTCGTATTTTTGACAAATATCCTCTTTAAGAGGTTCAAGGTGCTGTGTACAGCCGTGACTTCAAAGCGGTCAAAGCGGATGATCTTGCTGGCTAGTGTAAATTGCCAAAGGAGACATTTGACTTCCCAAAATGGTGCCCATCTGTGAGCTGTATGTGCGGTTGTTCTGTCCTGTTGGAACAACATGTCCTCCAGTCCCAGTTCGTCAATTTGCGGAAACAAAAACTCATTGATCATGTTCTGCATTTGTTCAGATGGAAATGGTCCACGTCGCTCATGATGAAATTTATCACCTTTGTCCATAAGATTCAATCACCTTTTTGAACTGATTAATTTTATTCCGATAGGTATTTATTGCCGACTTCAAACGGCGAACATTCATGTCATCGGCGTAAAAAGCCAGCACATCAACCTGTGAGACACGGTGCTTCAAGAGAAGCAAAAATAGGGATGAGGCTCTAGCTTCTGCTAGATCTGTTGTCGCCGAAAGGAAACTTGTACCGAAAAGAGGTCGGTCCGCGGATGATATCATTAAACTCTAGACGGCATGCAACTATTTAGTTGACAGAACCAGTCAATGTAGCGGAATGCTGAAAGGGCAATATGGCTATCATCCCCAAAGATTTGGACGCTGTTCCCTGATCGTCCCAATAGAGCTCTTGGGCTATGCTCCCAATCCCTGTTCCATAGGTTTACTTATTTCTCTGGTTCATACTCCAACTTCTTGCTGTTCCAAAATCACACGTCATTCGGGGATACTTCCCACAAAGCATGGTGTTTCTCTCAACCAAGATACTGGCGATTGTGATCTTTTTCAAACTCGTGGCCCCAAGATAATACTTCACTCATGAACACATTAATCTTAGATCTCAATTGACAATCCCATAGAACCCAGGTCACAAGTTGTGCATGTTGTTTATGAATGATTCAAATTGAGTCATAGAGATTTGTGTCAATTCTGATATCTACCTGCTCTTGGACTCACAATTTCAGGTAGCTTCTGGTATACCATGATGGTACCTCAATTAACAGTCGATTGATCACATTAGCTCTGACCATGCCAAAGGCAGCTCCTTCCATTGTTTCTTCATATTGTTACTGCTGCTTGTTACGTCCCATTTGGGACGCTAATCCTCATTCAATAGGCGGTTTATGAACTCTTTCAAAGGACAATTGTTTGACTGTTTTGAGGGTTCGTCAGGTAGGGTTTATGTATATGATAAAACTGTAACTTCATACAGAGAGGTAAGTAGGCGACAGCTCGGACTGAGTGGAGCTGAGTATGACGTGTCGGTGAAGGTGTAATCTCCCTCTAATGCTCGTAAAGGTGGACAAGATTCATTCTGTATTCGGCGTTTTTTTTCCGAATTCTGGTTGAAAAATTGCACGCCTTTTGTGTGATCCATGAATCCAGCCAATTTCTAGTTTCTTCGAAAGATCGAAGTGACGCTCGACCATGCATCACTGATCGGAACACACGATGTCTGGATTTTACGGCGGGTGGGGTAGGACGTCCCATTTCTGTGTTGCTAAGTAGATCGGAACGATCTGCGTAACATGTGGCCGAATGTTGTCGTTCTGCAAAATCACTTTGTCTTGCTTTTACTCGTCTCAAACCCAGTTTGACCCAGTTTCAAAAACTCCTAATACATTTTCCCAGCGCGTTCCAATCAATACAAGAACCTCACATGTGCGTCGGTTCATTCGATGCTCGTCGATGTTGCTGCACGTATGCTCCACTCCAATACGCTACTCGATGTCTGTATGATTCGACTCGTATGACAACCAATAGCCTTGCTTTGAACTTGCTTTCAAACGGTGGTAAAGGGTTTTTTTAAAATACGATCAATGAATCTGCAAATTCTTATTGCGTTTGACATAGATCTTGATCCAGTAAAGTTTCAGTTCCGCGTCTTCAAACAGTTTTCACCAGTCCGGGACGCGTCTTGTCTTCCAAGTCGAAATCACAATTTTTGTAGCTTTGATAGCCTCCGTGACAAGTTCCTTCACTAAGAAAGAGCCATTGGCCTGCGACAGTCGAGAGAATTCATTCTGCAATTAATTTCTAAACTCAACTTCGGGCACATGCCTACCGTAGCTGGATCTGATGAATGTCATCCGAGAGACAACGTTTTCGACCACTTTTTCAGGCAATGGATGCTGGCTTCCAATTCGTCGATTGTTGTTGGTTTGGCAGCATAGACTAGCGACTTAAGCTTTCCTAAAAGAAAGTAATTAAGAGGCGTCAACTCCCAAAATTCTGGAGTTCATTTAATATTTCTTCAACAAGTTGACGGTTTCGTTTGATGAATGAAACATAGGGCCATCCTGCTGGAACCAAATCTCTGCTATATTCAAAAAGCCATTAATCATAGTTCCATAGCAAACATTGTTGATTGTAGCATGCTGTTAAGCCTCATTTTTGGGAAAATATACTCGATGCCTTCAATAGCCCACAGATCGTGTAAAACCCTTCGATAAAACAGTGGATCAACTGCCAGGTGATTTTGGTTTCAAAATTCACAAAAATGTTGACACAGACGATAGTCATTCGGCTTCAATTCTTCCACGAGCTGGGTCTTGTAAGCCTTTAAATTTTGTACAAGGTGGCGCAAAATTAATCACCCTGTGGGAAGATGTTATAATTTTTGCAAATAGCGTCCGCAAGAGCCTGAAATAATTGTGTCGACTTTGTTGACTAATAGTCGGTCGGTGGAATGAGCGCAGCTTGAATTTCGACGTCGATTTCCTAACCGTGTCGCGCCAACTGGCTAAACATTCCGGCGCTTAGCTACTTGACTCGAATAGACTGGAACCACAGGAGACTATTCAGGGCTGTCGCTGAGAACGTAGAGACATCAACCAGAAGACGGGCCACGCAACTGGGCATCATCAGACGGACCCTACAGCGAATTTTAGTGAAAAACTTATACATCTTCCCGTACAAAGTGCACACATTGCATCAGTTGCTGCCTCTTGACCATCAGTCGCGGGTTACTTAAGCGGTTACGCCATTACATCCTCTCAAAGCCACTGTTTGGTGCGGCGTTCTCGCGGGAGGAGTGATTGAGCCGTCTTTTTTTGAGGACGCCATCGGCAATACGGTCACTGTGTCTGGCGAACGCTACAGGACCATGATAAACGACTTCTTACTGCCGGAATTGGATGAGCGGGGCTTGTGGTTTCAACAAGACGGTGCAACCGCACACACAGCATGAGCCGCAATGGATATTGTGAAGGAAGCGTTTCCTGGTCGCGTAATCTCCCATTTTGGATATTTGGCATGGCCAGCAAGATCACCCGATTTAACCATCGCAGACTTCTTTCTTTGGGGCTACTTGAAGTCGCGGGTTTATGCCAACAAGTCTCAGACAATCGCAGCTTTTAAGGAGACGGGAATGCGAGTAATAACTCAAAATGATTTTTTTTTTATTTAATAAAAAAGTAATTCAAAAACAAAATTGGATGATTAAATTTGCGCCATGTTGTCTAAAGTAGACGCATAAAGATCAAGCTGTTATGAACGACGCACTCTTTCATGCGTCTGAGTGCTTCTACCTCTTGCAGCAGTTCTACAACAGCGGCAGATAATTCAAAGCTCTATAAATTTGACGCACAGATCCATAATCTACAACTGTCTGACGTTAGGACTTGCCTTAAAACAAAATCCTTTAGAACCCTCACCGTGCATTTCTATAATTACTCGACGCGCCTGAGAGGCAGATTTTTTTCGAATTGAAGGCTAAAAGCAAAACCTTCCGAAACTAACGTTTATTTTGCTCGAAAGTTAACTTTTTCACCCGCAAACACGTCGGCTTATGAATCCAATGAAAAATTTCAAGTCTAGTGACGAGTTGTTGGCAGACGCTCAAGCCTATTATGTGGTGGCCAGCAGGTACTATTAACGCTATCTATAGTAATACAGCGGATTCCTATTATATATAAACAACATGGGATCAGCTCGCCTAGAGCCAAGCTACGATTCCAGGTCTTCTTGAATTTTGCAATAGCTAGGGTTCTAAAACCGGTCGCTATGAGCTCATGTACTCTGTAACACAGCCAAGATTAAGACTCATAGCTACTCGGCAAGATGGACGGATAGACATGAGAGCCTTTGCATAAGTCATCCCTACCCCGGCTATGCAACGTAGAAGACTAAAACGAATTCGTCAAAAATGTTTCCTATTTAGCTCATCCGTATTCCCATTGACTGTTGTCATAAGACCTTCTGTCGTGTCAGTACATTAGACCCACGAGCCGTCTCGAGATTACCCGAGCTATTCCTACGAAAGTAGCGATACTAGCCTATATCACGCTCCATTCCATGCCTACTTTATTAAACTATTTACCTAAACAACATAAATAATCAAAAAAATGGAAAAAGATTAAAACACGTGTCGTTCGTTTAGCAAGGTTACAGCTGGGCACACCACCACCATCACTGCTTCGACTCTATCAACTGTAGGCTGTAACTACTGCGTTCAAGAGAATCGAACAATGTTAAGAGAGCCCATGCCGCTCTTCTCCATTACTTAGTGACGAAGAGCACTTGAAGTGTTTTCGGTCGGTCTTCCCCTTCTTTGAAAGGTTAATTGACCCAAAATCATGAACCCAAACAAAGCGAAAGAGACTCTCAGATACTCTGAGGTTTGGATTTTTATGTTTCTTCTTTCGATTTTTGTTTTTTATTGCATTTCAACAGTTAGAGCGGATTGGATGCATGTACATGTGTGTGTAGTTGCCAATGTGACAAAGTATCTGAAGGGCGATGGACGCGGGCGTGTTTACGGCCGAGGGGTATGGGTTTGGGATATGCTATGAATCGGTGATGGAGTAGAAGTGTTTTGTTTAGGTTTATGGAAATTATGTTGATTCTAAAGTCACCACTCCGGTCGCCCCATAGATACACACACGCCACAAACACACACACCGTCACTACGAGTATCTCTTTATCTTCCTCGCTGTTTCTGTTTCTGTTCATCGTTCTCCCCATTTCTCGTTTGTATTTTTATTTTATGGAATATAATGATGTTATGCTACTTTGTGGATTTGTAAATTAATCGTATGCTGTAACGATATCAAGTGTTGTGCGGCGGTGGGGGGGAGAGGGGTAGTGTGGTAGCGAACGCTGTGTGGTATTCACGGTAGCACCGACAGTAGTGGGTGTAAGATTAAGTAATTAATTTTAATTTTAATAGGCGAGCAAATGCTTAGGTGAAATTGGTAAATTGATTCGTGTTGTGGAAAAATGAAGTCGACGAGCGGACTGTGCGCGGTGACTGTTGACGGTGACTGTCGTTGGGGCGGGTGATTTATTGGTGTATTTTAAGTCACTCTACGGCCGGGTTGAATAAAGTTACTCGTGTGTGCTAAGAAATAAACGCCTCCGCTGGGCGAAAAGTTTGACATTTCCGTGTGTAGGTTTGTAGGGCATTTGTGTGGCGGAGCTTATGTTGACGTTTCAGATAGCGGGCGATATTTTTCAATAAACAAGTTTAAGGTTAAGGTTGTTCGGAGAGTTAAAACCTTTCATACTCGTACTCCAAATTCGTAAAGAATTTTGTTTTTTAGAGTTCCAAATCACGCTGTCATATTTGACATTAACATTCAATAAAATTGGCCTCAGCTCGGGCCGTCATAATCGAGCTCGTTATTTCGTGTCATACTCTTCATAACCCAAAACCAGTAGTGCGTAGGTAGTTGTTACAGCTCGGAGTGAAAGTGTGGCGGATTGTACACTCGACCTCTATAGGTTAATTTTGAAGACTAAAACTTCTCGATCCGCGTCCTAAAAAAACTCAGAACAAAGCGCCTTAAGAGTTGACGCTAAGTTCAATTGTCCAGAGGATGAATTGATTTTCATTAACACCCGGAGACCCTTAGGCAAGCGGAATGGGAGTCAATAAAGGCGATCAAAGGGAGCAAGACAAGGTGTTTCAAGCCTTTCTTCGAGGAAGCCGATATCAACCCATTGGGCCTGGGCTACGGAATGGTTATACGTAAACTAAAATTCTACTGATCTTCACAAATAACATGCTCAATAATGCTGAGAACCATCGTGCCTCCAAAGGCCACATCCTATAGGCACCATCATTCAACAGCTAGATTTAGGAAATATTTCTGCAATCATATTGGATGAACTGCGGAGAGGCTTCATCAAAATAGGAGACAAAAACGCGCCTTAATCCATTGGAATTCTTGAAAAAGCGTTAAAAGCCGCTGTTAGAAAGAGACCCTACGTGTTTAAGGCGAGTTCCCAGAGCTTCAACTAAAAGGAAATAAATCGTTATATCTCCCTCGTTTTAGAAAATCGTGTCCTAGTATCTACGCCATTAAAACAGTAGTCAACGTTGGCTCTGAAGCTATAGAAGGACACTCCTGGAGGAGGGAACCAACGAATGGTGGTACCAGATGTCAAAAACGCATTAAACACGGCCGACTGCTCTCTAATCAGAAAATTGCTGGCGAGGAATGTAACGTTTTACTATCTGCTTTTTTACTATCAGCACGCCGCTAGCATGGTTGGACCTGATACTTCATCTCCTTCCTCTGGATTCATTCATAAAAGGCTGCGCTGCAAAAAGCGCTCTCAGAATAAGGGAATCCTCTTTGTGGAAACAAGCCAACTATAGACAAGCGGCCATACTCAGAACACCTGGGAAGGAACATGATTTTAATAGACTCGCAGCTATATTTCCCCCCAAAATGACTTCTCTCTCAGAATACCAATCCTTTTACCCGACATAGACGAGTGGCTATAAAACGCCGTGATCAACGACCGCGAGATTACCGTCTTCTCCGACGGATCGAAAATAGACACAGGCACTGGGAACGGGTTCTACTCTGATACTCTGCACAAACAGGAATCATTTAGACTCCCTGATTTGTGCAGCGTCTTCCGAGCAGAAATCCTAGCAATAGAGAAAGCAGCCAAACACCTACAAGTAACTGATATCCAACCATCGGATATCACTATCTTTGTCGCGACTCACTGAAGTCCATCAGACATCACAAAGTCAAATTCTGCTGGGACCCGGGTTACAGCTCAATTGCAGGGAACGAAAAAGCGGACGAATTGGCCAGGCAAGGGTCTGAGATGGACATCAGCGAAGCGGACACGTCATTGCAACCACCGATCAGCGCATTATACCGGATCATAAATGACACAATTATAAAAGAAGCCAACTCGCCTTGGCTTACAGGAAACGACAGCCACACGACAAGATCATCGCGGCAGACCTCAATATTGGAAAAACAAAGAAGCTCTTGGCGCTGGACCGAAACTCGATCCGTATGCTCACTGGAGTGATCACAGGACACTGTCCCATCGGAGCAATGCTCCGGAAATGGAACTCGGGATCCAGCCATCTCTGCCGAAGCTGCGGCGGTGAGGAAAAATCCGAAAGGATCCAACATCTGCTTTGCCACTGCCCAGCTCTCCAGAACGGCGTCTAGCTTCGCTGGGCCAAAGATTTTTCACAGAGATTGCGGACGTAGCAAATGCAGATATATCCGATCTTCTAAAATTCATAATTCATCAACCATGACACTCCTCCTCTTTAACCTAATCTAACTTAATCATCTGCTTAGGACAGGTTCCAGCTTCCTTATTGGGAGAAAGTTGAGATATGAGACCGAAGAAGGAGGTGAATATTGTACTAGTATGTCTCAGTAGGAGTACCTCAAGGATCAGTGTTTGGTTCCATCCTATGGAATTTAATGTACGACAAAATTTTTGCGACTAAAATTACTACAGTGAGTCAATATCACTAATTTCCGAGTTGAGACGTATGTTTAGTATCTTATTTTACTCTGTTCCCGATTATATTGAGTCAGAAAAACCTCGAAATTGAAACCGATCCTAGTACACAGGCTCTATCTGCTAAGGACATTAAATGGTTACCGATGATATCAGACGAAGCTGCATTAGCTATTGGCGGAATGATCCTTGTTGACATTCTGACAGGCAAGATCGAGAGAATTTACGGCAGGAGATTGCTATTGCCCATTGAAGCCGGCGCATTAAGAACAATTAAGGAGTAAGAGAGAACTCAATGACAGTGCCCTTTGTGGATTTAAATCGGGCGAGATAGGAGAGCATGTCCAAATGCACCCCAATAATTCCCTGAAGAGACTAAGTTCGAACGCCCTATCGTTTAAACGACAAGATTGACTGGTACCCTAAAGGCAAGAACTAACTCATTAAACAGAAAATTCATTGAATGATATCATGCCAACTACACCACGATACCACGAACTTGTATCAGGAGAAAATTGCGACCGTGGAAGCTGCCTTTCAGGAAGTGTATAGGCTTAATGACTTCTTTAATTCTTCTTAATTAACTTCTGCCTGCAACTTCTGAAACTAGTTTCAAAGACGATTTGACAAAGCTGTCGCCAATGAAGGGGCTACCACCCTATTCATATCCACCGAAGAACCACAGATTGATCTTAGAGTGTTTGAAGAGAAGAAATCCGCTGGAGTCGATGGAATATCGAGTGCCGTGCTCTGACACCTCTCATAGATGGCTGTAGAGATGTTCACCATCCTGGTTAACGCATGCTTTGAAAGAGCAATGACATCAGTCAATAATCTGGTCGAGTACTATCTCATTAATTCGTATCACGCCAGGGTGCGCCTTAATGATTTTGTCCTCAATGAAGCATTGAAGGATTGGCGCGGGTAGATTTCGACGGCCTGTGGCGGCCATGTTGTTTTGGTAACATCTGCAAAATCTGTTCTTCATTATTCAGTTACTATAGCAAGTTACACGATTGAACAGCACTTTCAAATGATAAAACTTTATTATCAAAACGAGTGTTCGTTACTGCGAACGTAGCGCGCATTGCGCTCATTTTACGGTAGACGTGGTGACCCTTAACAACGTTTGGTGGCCAAATTTGAGACAACCGGTTCGGTAATGAACCAGCCGACATTTGTACGTCAAAAATACACAAACTCGGCCAAGAAAGTCGTCGAAGTCCGTGAAAGTGTAGACCTTCATATGTACAAGAACTCGACTTTAACTTGGCGAATTTTGCTACGGGTCGGACTTAGGAGCTCAAAGTTCATGACCATAAACAACGCCGTTTGTTCGCTAATTGGGCTTTGGAGCGTTTGAAGCACGACCCCAAAAATCAGGCCGAAAAATCATCTTTCGCGCCGAGGCGAATTTTTGGATGAAACAAACAAAATTGCCGTATATGGGACGATACCAAAGCAATTGACGTTCACAAGGTGACAATGCATTCCCAAAAAGTAAACGTTTCGTGTGGATTCTGGGCCGGCTTTATTGGTCCGTATTTTTTCGACATTGACTTTGGTAAGGTGGTCTCATCAATGGCGATTTTTGGAGGTGGTCGTGGTGCAATGGTAATCATCACCGACTGTTGAGTCGAAGGTCTGCAGTTCAAGTCCGTCCATAGTCCAGAACAATTCCTAAACGGAAAAACTGTGCAAGAACATCAGTTGAGAATGAGAAATTATCAAAAAGTGCTGACGAAGCCATAACACTCGCATCGTAAGATCACTTCAAAATCCCTACTCTGTGTATGCATTTCCAATATAATACCGTAATGACATGGAAGCAAAAGAGTGTCTGTGAACTACAAAAAACGCAAATTCAGTAGAATCTCTCAAATCCTATCTAGGACAACCACCCCCGGAGAGTAGTAAACGAACATCTTCGACATAAACCATCTGCATCCCGCCCAGATTGTACGACAAACACCATAAGAGCGTACACTCTTGAACCTGCACGAGTTATTAAAAAACAAAAATTGCGAGCGCTACAGCACGATTACAACCAATTTCTTATGGCCCGAATTGAACCATATGGACCTAGTGCCGTGACTGGCATTCTGCATGAACGATTTGAGGGTGAGGTTATCTCTCACAGAGATGACGTGAATTGGCCAACAAGGTGACACCCTTGTTCACCCTTAAAGTGAATATAACACAGGCCAAGTTCAGCCGGATCTATGCGGAAGAGTCATTAAAAATTGGACCATTTAGATCCGTGCCTCTGAAGGAAATTGAAACTACCACCTAATGCAGTTGATCTCAGGCCAGGGTGATTACCGTTAATATCTACATACATAGACCAATTTGGACGTTGCATTTCTGCGAGGTTGGAGTGTTCAAACCAGGGAGAAAAGCATGCTAGCATCGATTGTAAGCGTTTCCCGGCAGACTACTCTAATCTTCAAAGGTGACGACAGGTCTCATTATTGGCCAGATGACCGATTTTGTCGGTTTATAAAACAGAATTTCAGTGGAGGTTTATCACGCTTTAGCTGAGCAAACCTGTTGAACGTGATTTGCAGATTTTAAAAGTGGTGATTTCGATTTGAACGTACGACCTGGCGCAGCCGTAAAAGTTCGAAGATGACGAATTGGAGTGATCGATAAAAAGCTATGCCAAACACATCTAAAACACTGTCTGAATCTTTGAGTGTCTAGATTTGTCAGCGGTGGGAAAACGGTTAAAGCCATGGGAATGGACCAAAAAACAAGTGAACTGTGTCCGCAACGAATTGAGCCCAAGGAACATCGCTGTATGATGACAAGCCGCAGTCTTTATAATATATCTTGAGAATCTCTTCTTCGAAACATGTTTGTCAAAACTGGTTCTATCATTGTCACCCTTAACTTTGCAGTCACATCGGCACAGATTATTGTAATTCAGATGTTGCGTCGGTCCGTTTTATCAGAAATAATTAACTCTGAACAAACCTTACTGTTGAGAGGGGGAGCTTCCAGAGCGATTTGTAAATCAATTTTCAGGGTCTACTTTCTTTACTTTCACGCTCTTTTTCATCAATCAAGTCTGCATCTCGGTGGTACCTTATAACCTTTAAGATGGCATGAATATAATACAATGAGAGATAGGTGACACCGGGCCTTTCAATATCGACATTGGATGGTAAGAATCGCTTAGAAAGTGGTAAGGACCTTAAAAGCCAGTAAATCACTCATTAAAAGTTACTCCACTCCTCTGTCGGCTCTAATTCTCTGCATTATTGAGCATTGCAATAAGAAAGGAGATTCTGATGGAAGACCGAAAATTCCCAAGAGGAATAAAACTCTCATGTAGTATCCTCCCAAAGGCGTCCATTAAGCCAGTTACGTCACTTGACCTCGTTTAGACGCCCAATTTTACTATAATGTGATCCTAATTGACTCACCCATGCCAAATCGATCGTTTCGCCAAAGGAAAGGATAAAAGAAGAGTAAACAAGACCAAGACAAAAAGGATAAACAGGAAGACAAAAAAAAACAAAAAAACATAAAAGGAAATGGCAAATGGCGCCCAACACAGTGATTATCCCCCTAAACGTAATCAATGTGATTTAATCAAACATCTAGCGCATATTTAACCTGTAGTTTCCGTAGCAAGGAATGAAACAATAAACACCACAGATAGGGTGATATGAGTACTACATATACACGTGCAGGTATCTTAGCATACATCACCCTAATCGAATATAATACCGAAGGAGAACCGAGCGAACCCTCGGAAAAAAAAAATGTTTGGAGAATCAGAGACAGGCCTGGAGTTAAGACCGAACAAAAACAGTCACACAAGGAATGAGATAAGACCCTCAAAAGGCAACTATCCGCTTATAGTTAGGTAAATTAACAGTCACCACTGTAATACCCTTGACAAGATTATTTGGCAAAGCAATACTCGTAGTACGAGTGAGGAGGTATGGAAGTTATCGTTGGTATGTATCGGGATTGAATGGTTTGCTACTCCTTCAATATTTGCCGATATGACCCGTATCTCTTATCATCTAAAGTTTATGGCACATCTGTGGATATTCCACCCTCCTCGTAGTAGCCAAATGGACGTGGATACATGTGTAGGTGTGTGCGTTTGCACATGTCCTTTTATCGTGTCCTCAATATTGTTTTTTGCTGGTTTCGTTTTTTTTCGTAGTCCTGTTCCTGTTTCGTTCTTGTTTTATTGTTGTGTGTCTGAACAAAAGAGTGAATGCCAGGAAAAATGGAAGTGAATTCAAAGGAACTACCCCGGCACGGCAGGATATAAGCTTGTATGAGTACTCGTCCCTACATACATATGTATATGATGATAGTCTGACATTTAGTTGATTATATTGTGTTACTAAATCATAAAAGCGGAATATTGGGTATGATGGGCGGTCGACATGCATCCGAAAGGATTACGAGCACGTTGATTAGGAGGAATAGAATTTCATTACAGAAGTGTTTTTCCTCCAGGTGATGCGTTTACGCTCCATTTGACTGGACTGGAGCGTTACCGTGAACATCGCAGCAAGGAAACATTGATTTTTTTTTTTTCGCTAAATTTCATTGTGGTCCTCGGTTCTCGTTCTGCTTGTGGCCTTGTTTCGGTGTTAATTACTCAACTCCCATGATCGTTGTCGTCGTCGACATTGTCGTCATCATAAATGCCACAACATTGTGGATAATCCAATTATATGCGACATTGAGAAATATTGTCGCCCATAGTCGAGCATACATACCGGAGCAACAATGGGTCATGAGTGCGGACGGTTGAGTGAGTGTGATGACCTGGATTTATGGTTTACAAATCTACTCGAATAAAAATCGACAGAAATTGTCCTTCCTGTGCCTCGTCGGTTGTCGTTTAAAAATTGTTTTGTGATCCATTTAGGTATGTACGCGAGGGGAGATCCTGTGGCTATTGACAACCCATGCTGTTTCTATGACTACCTTTTTTTTCTATTCTATTCTATCTGTATGAAACGGAGAGCGGTGTGTGGGTTTTAGTGAAGGAGCAATAAAAAGGATTAATGGTATTTGTAGGGAACGAAACCTATTTGTTCGTGACGACAGTGACAGTCTGTCAAATAATGTGAGAGAGATGGTTGAGGATGAATATCTGTCGATTTTACGTCAGCTATTTGGCAACAAGGAGGGAAAAGATAAACGTTTTCCTCTTCTCATTGTTTTTATGTCCTGTCGTTGTTTAGTTGTGTGTGCACAAATCCTTACACTACGAGCCGAGAAGAAGTTTTAGGGTAATTTTTTATTCTAATTATTGGCTCCTTTTCTTCCGTCGTTACGGACGGAACCCGTTTCATGGAATGGCTTTCATAAAATAGTGTCCGGAACGTTGTGTAGCTTCTTGGCATTTTTCCATTGTCCTTTTGTCAAGGAGTGAACGAGTCAATAGTGAGAAGGAAGGATAGAAGGAGAAAGTATGTATTTTTAATTGTTATTTTATTAGCGAATTTCTTCATCGACAAAACCACGCAGAGGCAAAGGGGCCTATCATGTTTCATGGTTATGAGAATGGGTCCTCACACTCTGCCTTGTGGAACTCCGCCAAATATTTTCTAAACGTACATAGGCTTTCTTAGACAAGTTATTATAAATTGAAAACGAAGGATCAACAAATAGAGTAAGTACATAAGTACATACATGGAAACTGATGACAGTGAGCAGGCAATAATGATTGAAAATAATTAAATAGATAAGAGCTTATAGGGTATATCGACATATTGAAGTCAATTAATGACACACAATGGTTAGACAATAACAATAGACCGTTTATCGTCAATCTCGTCGTTAACATGGAAAACAATTCCTGACACCTTTCTCCTAATCTCGTGGAAATTAAGCCCAATCAGTTTCAATCGAGGTGGGTCGAGGGGCAAGTGGCTTACATCAGACCAATTAGGTCGTTTCGATTTAGTTTTGATTCGATTTACATTATGAATAGTATGATGTAGAAGGGAAACCTTACGACAGGTAATGCCTTCAAATCGTCTATAAACACTGGAACATGCTATGTAAACCTACTATCTAACGTAACTATCAAGTCTTATGTTAGAGATATGTATATTCGGGGCTACACTATAATCAAGGGAGTAAGAGAAAATATATGTAAGGTGCAGCAATACGAGAGAAAGTATTGAAGCAGCATTTACGATCATAAAGTCACTAGTAGTTTTTACGGCAGCACAGAATAAATTTTTGAATGATCGAGACACATGCATTTTTTGCAGCGTGTAAATTTTGCAGCTTAAAAATTTTACATCTTCATAAAATAACAGAATGAATAAGAGCGGCCCGAAGTGGCTACCTTGGGGTACATCTATTGTTATTTGAATTTGTTTGGAAGAATGACTTCCAATTTTTTTAAATATGATGAAAGCCATGTGAGAAAAATGTAAGCGAAACTCAGACGCTCGAGCTTGAAATTAAATCGACTTGATTAAAGGGGAGAAGATTGGTAACAATGTTGGATGGTTTTCCCCCAAAAAAAAATCCAATTTAGGTAAACCCGATTGCTTGCATGTGCCCCTGTAGTTTATTGATCGAGCGGAGCGTAGCGGAGCGAGAGCAATCACCCACTTTTTGGCCTAGCGCGTGCATGTACGGGGAATATAGTGGTCCGAAAACGATTTCGGACTAATCTTGTACGCACTAAATGTAGATATCGGCTATAACCACACATGTGTGCAGCATGTCATTCGATAGATCTAGGTCTGTAGATGAGCCATAAATTATCAAATGAAATTGTTTGATTGAAAAATAGTGAGAAATAACGAAGTAAAGCTTAGAAAAGTGCCATGCGGAGTGAGAGCAAGGTTGATAAAACAACAAATTTGCTCGCTCGATCAAAAAATTTCAGTAGCGGAGTTAAGCCCGCGCATACTGATCTGCCTAGTATATATTCTGTGCTTCTTTCCGGGCTTAAACATTGGATCTATAAAAGAGTTTTTCTATAAGGTGTACAACTTTGCTTCCGCCGTTTGCCGATATGTGGCGATAACGGTAAGTGGCGACGTCAGGCAGTTGGCTTGGATCTCGGTCAACAGAACACCATTCAAACATAAGTCGATATGTGTCTGCATCATAAAGTTGTTCTCGATTGAAAATGTCAGTTTAGGAGCCAAATCCTCGTCATTTGCGGGAGGTGTTACTGTTTTGTCTCAATATGAAGAAAACAACGGCTGAGTCCCATCGAATGCTCTCAGACACGTATGGTGAGGACGCTATTAGTGAAAGAACGTGTCGTGAGTGGTTTCAACGCTTCAAGAACGGTGATTTTAACGTAGAAGACCGGCATAGTGGTGGAAGAGAGAAAGTTATCGAAGATTTAGAATTGGAGACATTGCTGAGTGAAGACTCAATAAGACTCAAGAAGAATTGGCACGATCAGTGGGAGTGACACAGCAAGCTATTTAAAAACGCCTCAAGGCCATGAGCATGATTCAGAACTTGGGGCCCGTATGAGTTGAAACCAAGAGACGTTGAACGGCGTTTGTGTGTTTGTGAACACTTGCTTCAGAGGCAAAAACGGAAGGGATTTCTGAATCGCATTGTGACTAAGGACGAAAAATAGGTTCATTACGGTAGCCCTAAACCCAAAAAATCATGGGGATATCCCGGCCATGCTTCCACGTCGACGGCCAAACCGAATATCCACGGCTCCAAGATCATGCTCTGAATTTGATGGGACCAGCTCGGCGTCGTGTACTATGAGGTGTTAAAACCAAGTGAAACAATCAAAGGTGCTCGTTTTCGAACGCAATTAATGCGTTTGAGTAGAGCATTAAAAGACAAACGGCCGCAATACAGCGAGGGGCAGGATAAAGTGATTTTGCAGCACGACAACGCTCGACCCCACGTTGCAAAAGAGGTCAAAACGTACTTGGAAACGTTAAAATGGAAAGTCCTACCCCACCCGCCGTATTCTCCAGACATTGCTCCCTTCCGATCGACCAACCTTCCGATCTCATGAAGAAGTCACAAATTGGATCGATTCGTGGATCGCTTCAAAAGATGAACAATTTTTTCGACGCGAGATTCGTATACTGCCCGAAAGATGGGAGAAAGTAGTGGCCAGCGATGGAAAATACTTTAATTTGTGTAACCAATTTGTTTCATTAAAGCTTTAAATGTTGGGGAAAAAACGGAGAAAGATGAAAAAAATGAGAAAGATGTTGTTCTTCAATGATAAGTTGAAAATGTGGCATAGTATAGGTTGTAGACGAGCCGCGCATACTTTTAGCAATCCCAATGGAATTTCTACGAGCATGATGCCTTAGGATGCTCAATCTTAAGGTCGGAAAGCATAGTTTAAAGTCTTTGTTTGTGAGGTATTTCCTAGATATTACCAAAATATTTTAGGTAGTATGCTTGAAAATGTTTTGTCTAGCACAAAAAATAGTTTTAAAAAATAAAAATAAAAATGAATTTAAAACTAAAACCAAACAATGGAATGCCATTAGGCCTAGGATTGAAGGCATCGATTTTCTTAGGGAAAATGTCAGCAGATGGTTCAACGTTATAAAACACAGTCGGAGAGGACGAACCCGGAAATTGGAAAAAATTTGCATTGATAGTTGATTCATCATTTGAGGGAATTATATAAATGAGGCAGAGCTATTGCAGATAGCTTCTTAGAGGAAAAAGAAGGTGGAAGCTCATCATTGTTTCGTTGAGATTTTGTGAAAATCCAAAAGTTTTTTTTTTAAATGTCACAAAAAGGCTGAAGATTTGTGTTTAGATATCAAGTTTAGAAAAATCATAAAAAAAAAGCTTCATTGAGTTGACTAAAACCGTTCTCTTGAAGGTCAATTATTCGAAATAAACAGAAAATAGTAAACAATAAGACTTGTTCTCTTGCACTTCACTTACACTGTTTTCGTAAAACTACTTCTTGGCTAGACCTGAAGTATGTTTCGAGGAACTGTCTTTATATTCTTTATAACATGCTTGTGCTTATACGGCTTATGCTTAATCCAGGCTCCATACCACAAGAAGCGACCCCACACCGTTATAATACCTTTAAATACCATAATGGTGGGGTATACAGCCTGAAGTTTTTTTGGCATCTTTTCGCCAGAGTGTAAAGCCTTACGCCACTTCTTCTGACCAACTGGGCTATCCCAAATCAGACGCGATTTCACGAACGTTTTTTTTCTCTTTCTTAGCATTTGTAACTTTCACGGTTTCTACCACTTAAATTGAACCTGGTGCTTCTGTTTCGCTCCTTATTGCCACAGCTAATTTGGAAGACTTTTGATTTGACAGAAGTTTGATGCGGTAGTCCTCCCTTGGAGTCGTTTTTCGCGTTCTACTTTTTTTGAAATGTAGTTTTTGGGGCAGTATGGCATTATAAATAAAGTTTTACTGTCTCACAAATACCATAGTGAAGTCTTATTTCGAAAAATAAGGACATGATTAAAAAATAAATTATTCACAACGTGATAAACATTTTAGATTTGATGTTTTTCGATTTTGATTTAATTGCAAATGCTTCACTTTCTATAGTTAGTATAAGTAATTGTGACTATAATAATAGGCATATAGCTACCAATGCTGATTGTTATAATTACTGCGTTGCCCAGGATAATCAAGGTATGAAATTTTATGATTTCAAAAAAGATAACTTTACAGCTAAAGATTGTTTTTTATAGAGGTATAGAACTTTGAAATGGAATAATACAAAGATGATTTTTCTAGATTGACATGAAATTGACTTTGTTCGAAAGATAATCTTCCGACATTATAAATTAAATACAATCTCTGGCATATGACCGCCACGGCTGGCTCGGACGTAGTCTAATCTGGAGGCCCAATTTTCGATGATTTTTTCCAACATTTGTGGCCGTATATCGGCAATAACGCGGCGAATGTTGTCCTCCAAGTGGTCAATCGTTTCGGGTTTATCGGCCTAGACTAGCGACTTCACATATCCCCACAGAAAATAGTCAAGCGGCGTTAAATCGCACGATCTTGGAGGCCGATTCACGGGTCCGTAACGTGATATTATGCAGTTACCAAACCTTTCCTTCAATAAATCAATTGTGGCACGAGCTGTGTGACATGTTGTGCCGTCTTGTTAAAACCACACCTCCTGCACATCATGGTTGTTCAATTGATGAACGAAAAAGTCAGTAATCATGGCTCTAAGCGGTCACCACTGACTGTAACGTTCTGGCCAGCATCGTTTTTAAAGAAGTACGGACCAATTATTCCACCAACCCATAAAGCACACCAAACAGTCAGTTGTTGTGGATGTAATGGTGCCTCAACATACACTTGAGGATTATCATCATTCCAAATACGGCAGTTTTCTTTATTGACGTATCCATTCAATCAAAAGTGAGCTTCATCGCTAAACAAAATTCGCTTATGAAAATTAGGATCAACGGCAATCTTGTTTTGAGCCCATTCACCGAATCTACGCCTTGCTAGGTAATCCTGTGGCTTTAATTCTTGCACTAGTTGGATTTTGTAAGCACGCAAACCAAGATCTTTCCGCAAAATCTTCCATAAAGTGGATGGGCACATATCCAATTCCTGTGCACGATGGCGGATAGACTGATTCGGGTCTTCCTCTACGCTACGCTCTACAGCAGCGATGACTTCTTCTGTACGCACTGTACGACATTTCTGTGAATGCGTATTATCATTTAGAGTAAACGTGGTGTGAAAACGTTCCATAGTTAATCTAATTAATTGTTCTGATGGACTATTATGTTGACCGTAAAATGGACATAGTGCGCGATACGTATTTCGAACAGAACCATGATTTTCAAAATAAATTTGCATAATTTGGAAGCGTTGTTCAGACGTCAGTCTATTCATGTTGAAATGCCAAACCAAACTAAAAACAAATCACTTGACAGCTGATAAAATCGCTGTCAGTTAAAATAGTGCTGCCAACTTAAAGTTCTATAGCTCTATAAAAAACACCCTTTATTTACCTGACTCATCATGATTGAAAACATCCTTTCGAAAACAAGAAGTGCTAAACTTATTTCTTCCATTTAAGAAGCGTCTACCCTGGTATAACAAACATCTGTTAAATTGAAAGACAGCTCATAAAATATATATGAAACTGAAAACGCATGAAAATAAACTCAAGTTCGAGAAACTAAGTCAGGATTTTGAGTTTCTTCGGAAATTCCTTTCTATAAGTATGTTATTGATATGGGGCACAAAAATAAAGCTGATGGCAAGTGGCTTTGGGTTCACTTAAATAAAAAAAATAAACGACTGCAGGAAAAAAAAACCCAGGAATCGAATATGTTAATAGGGAACCTTGAGTTATTTGCTAGTTTTTTTGAGCCAGTCTATATCCCTGATATTAATTTTCAGTCTCCAAAAGTCGCCAACTGCAATGGTACTTCAATAGGTTCCTTGCTACTGTGTGAATCTGATATTCTAATTGCCCTCTCCAAACTTGATGATAACCCAGTGTAACATAACGATAATATCTCGAATATATGTATTTCTAAAAAAATTGTTCGGAAGCCTTATACGAACCATTTGTGTTATTATTCAACACCTCGCTAGAGGAAGGTCAATTTGGAGACAGGTGGAAAGTAGTTTATATTACTCTCATACATAAAAACGGTTCCAACTCTGACGTCTAAAATTATAGAGGCATTTCCAAGTTGCCTAGAATTCCGAAACTTTTTGAATCCATTGTCAAAAACAGGCCTTACTATACTATGTACTACTAAATCCACCGTAACTAATGGTTTTTTGCAAATTTCGTACATACGAATATGGAAGATGGATATCAGTCCGACTCAGTTTATACCAATTTTTCAAAACTAGAAGGTTTTAGCTGATACTAAAGTGGCTTGAGTCTTACTTCATAAACAGAAGGCCATGTGTTTTCATAAATGGCGTATGCTCTCGATATTTCGGTGCAAAGTCCGGAGTCCCCCAAGGTAGTCAGTTGGGGCCACTCTTATTCACTATATTCATCAATGACATCGTGTCTGTTAGATTTTTTCGATTGTCTGCTTTTTGCCGATGACGTTGAAATATTTGCGGCAGTTAAATCTTCACGTGATGTTGCAACATTTCAAAATGACCTGAACTCATTCTGCAAATTGTGTGTTAATAATCAGTTGATTTTAAATTTAAAAATATAGACCACATCATTCGTAAAGCATGCTCTATGATGGTTTTTATTAAAAGACATAGTAAAGAGTTCACTGACCCCTATACTCTTATGATCAGAGTGTCTTCTTTTTAACTTAAACACCGTTGTTAAGGAGAAAGAAACATTATGAAATGATGTTTATAAGAGACATAATGTGTTCAAAAATTGTGTGTCCGGAGCTGCTAGAAAAATGTCGTCCTTACGCTCCAATGAGGATTCTACGAAATAGACCACTTCTCTTTATAGATCCGCACAGAACTGCTTACGGTCAAAATGAGCCAGTTAATAGATGCTGTTCTTCCTTTAATGAATTATGTAAATATTTACATATTTTTACAAAAGAAACTTATTGAAATCGGTCATGTGATCATACAAATATAAATTAAACTAAATTGTTAATAACTGAGTTAAATGTCGATTTTAGTCTGTAAGAATCATTGTATTGTAGATAAATGAATAAAAAAATAAATAAGAAAATGTCGAGTAAAGTTCATAGATGAAAAGGGCTCTAATCAAAATTGCTAAGCTCATGAGTTAAAAATGTAATGTGGGATGGCTTCAGGAACGAGGGGACTTAAGCTGCTTGCAAAAATGCTTTAACAATTTTATAGGGCTTTTCAGTAAGGATATACAAATTTCTTATTTAAATAAAACACAGAATAATTGAGGTTTTGGCCTGAAATTTATTTCCGGTGGAGTACACATGTTAAATGTAAGTATAAACCTCGATCTCGAGCCAGTTCCTTGCAGGGATCGGTATCATCCATATCGGCCGGAACGTTGCCAATTTCATGTTCGGTATAACCCCTGAGCTCCTCCAACTTTGATGGTTTGTTGGCATAAACTAAGGACATGTGGTATTCCCATGCTAAAAAATTCAACAGCGTTAAACGGCCTAAACGACTTAGCTATTTGAGCGGATTATACCTCGATCTTACAGGATTACCTTAAATCCATCAACTGTTAAACCAGATCTGTGGTATGTGCCACCATCAGAGGCACATGTCACAGTGATGTCAGCCCATCAAATTTTGGTTAAAGATTGCCTTCCAACATGATATGATAGGGAACTTTATTGACCGTAACATAAAAAAATATCATCCAATCACATCTCAAGCATGAAATCCGCACCACACAATCAATTTTGTGGATGTCCATTTTTGAAGAAGCTCTCTTCCAAAAATTCAATAGAAGTGAATTTAAAAGACTAACAATATGTAGACTCGTTAACTACCTTTTCAGGACTCTACAGTCGCAGAGATCACCTCCACATACCTACCCGCGAGTAAGGTGCAGACAGCCTTGGCGATGGTGAAACTGCAAAACACGTAAAGAAAAACAAACGTTTTGGAGAAATGGCGATTTATTTTTCAATATAGTCTCCTTTTAGCTCGATACACTTGACCCAGCGATGCTCCAACTTCTTTAACCCGTCTGAAAAATACATTTTCTCGAGGTCTCCAAAGTAGGCCTCCGTGGCGGCGATGATCTCATTCAACTGAAATTTCTGCTCGGCGAGTGACTTTTTCAAGTTTGGCGCCAAATCTGGAGAATACGGTGGATGGGGCAGCAGTTCGTAGCCCAATTCGACCAAATTGGCCGTGGCGAGGGCGGAGGTGTGAGCCGGTGCGTTATCATGGTGGAAGAGCACTTTTTTCTTCGCCAATTGGGGCCGTTTTTTCTTCAATTCGGCGTCGAATCGGCCCAATAATGTGGATCACACCTTGTGAATCTCAGAAAACGGTGGCAATCACCTTTCTGCCGGGTGAAGTCCACTGTTTCGACTGATCCTTGGTCTCTGGTGTGTACCAGTAGATCCATGTTTCGACGACTGTCACGAAACGAAGCAGAAACTCCTTCGGATTGCGCTTAAACAGCGTCAAACACTGCTCTGAAGTGGTCTCAGGATTGCGCTTGTTGTCCGGAGTGAGCAAACGCTGCACCCATCGCGCCGACAGCTTTCATGCAGGATATGACCCACGTGATCTTTTGAAATGCCTACTGTCTCAACTATCTCACGCATCTTCAATCGGCGGTCTGCCAATACGAGATCGTGGATTTTTGTCACGTTATCCTCCGTGGTAGCCGTTTTCGGGGCACCTGGACGTGGCTCATCAAAAACCGACCGATTTTTGATGGTGGCCATCGAAGGAGAAGAGTCGCCGTACACAGCATTCAAACGCTCTTTGATTTCGCTGCGCGATTTCCCTTCCAAAAACAAGAATCGAATCACCTACCGATATTGCTCTTTTTCTATTTTTCTAAAATCCGCGGACACTCCCGCTTCCACACGCGGTCAAAACAAAACTACGAGTCCGATCCGACTGAAATTTCGACAGTAGCCGTCAACTAGAATGTACTACACGATAGTAAGTTGCTCTTGCGATACTGGCGCCATCTGGCTAAGTGAGGCTAAGTACTTATCGGACCACCCTCGTATTATGTCATTTTCTTAGAGAAGTCATTTGTATTCCTGCCGGATCAGTCTCCAAGTTGGTGATTATGGCATAATTTTATTGCCACTGGTTAAAAAACAAAATTATCTCCCCAGGTTTTCCTCAAGCCCAGGGAGGCTTACTTACGTTTCGGAAATGTGAGCGATCATAACCAAAAACCCCAATAGCAAATGATGGTTAAGAAACCAGGAATATGTTTTTTTGAGCTACTCAACAAAGCCTTAATCAATGCACCAGCTATGAGGTAATCATCAATACTTCGACGCTGGAATGAAAAATACCTTTTGGGATAGATCTGCTTGATTTGCAATTTTTCCGTTCATCAAGGCGGGTATGCTGCTGTCCAATAATACATATTTTGCTCATTGAAAAAGCTATTCGTCTTAAGCCAGAATTGAACTTTATCGCTAAAGATGATTTTTCGATTGAGTTGAGTATTTCTTCAGACTTGTGAAGAGCCCAATCATAGAAGTTTCGATGCTTCCAATTATTGAGTTAATTTGGTATTTTAAGGATGAAGGCCAAGGTTCACAGCTCATGTTGAACTTACGGCTGCGGCTTTCTATATCTCGATCGGTACTTTGTCTTACTGGCACGATACCTTTAATAGTGAATATGTAGACCACAAATTGTCAACTAGAGCACACACAGCCTGTATGGTGGGACGATTATAACGATCAAACAAACTTAAGGTTGCGATCACCGAGTCCAACATTGCTCGGATATAAACTTTTCTATGTAAACCTTGGTTGATGCATTGACACCAAGAAATCTTAAAAGGGTTTAAGGGTGTATTTCTATTAAAATAGGAAATTGTGATGTCCCTATCGAAAAACCCTGTAGTATCGGCCCTTAGACTGTACCCTGTGGAACTCCACCAAATACGTGAAATTAGAAATGTTTCGTCATCCTTCGCATTCAAGTTGGTAACAGAGCATCACTCTTGATACACAAAGTGAAATTTTATTGCCAATACCACACTCTTCACCATCACCGCCGCAGTACAAAGCATTTTAATTGGAACCAATCCTTAAGAGCATTTCCGCCTTTGTGTTACCGACATGACCCGAATCAACTGACGCGTCCGATTTCCACTTGACGCCATGTAAAAGCATAAAAACTATGACGTTTCGTCGATTAATTGTCGCTAATCGCTTGTGTACACTTGAACAATCGAATTCGACACAAAAATCAAGCAACCACCGCCATCGAGTGAAAACAAAAGAAACAGCACAAACCGTGGAATAAACAAAACATGACAATCAGCAGCACCGCAGCACCATCAGGCCGCAAAGGGGCGCGTTGAATGCGGATTGTAGTGTGGACTTAAGTGCAGGCTCCTATATGCGGCTTCGGCTCTTGTGCAACTTGTATGGAAACACCTCACATCTGTATCTGTTTCTGTCTGCGATTGTTACCTATATTTAGATTGAAACTTGTTTGTTTATTACCTCGATACCGACGAGGTTTTGATTTGATCGAGTTATGAGACATTCGTCGAAGACATTGCTAATTATCCAAGCCAACATTCTGGTCGGTCAGCAATAGCTCCCGTTGACTGTGATGATCGCAATATTATCGAATCTCGACCACAATTCAGTTGATTCCCATTAGGCAATAACCCGTGATTAGGTGCCTTAAAACGACCGATAGTGAAGGTGTGCAAACCAAAGCCATATATACGTATCCGCAACTACCGACGGTAATTACATGAAATAAATTAAAGTTTTCTTCATTTCGTTCACGGCTTAGTGTCTCTATGTGTCGGACTGACTCGTATCTTTTGTCCTTTTCGAGTTGATAAATTGCGAATAATTGGAAACTCATCCTTTTTACGAAACGTGAATGGATGGGCAAGGCATTAAGTCGCTGGTCATAACCGCAAAAAGCAGTTTAGAACCATTGATTTGTTTTCTGTTGCACTTGGCGAAGCATCCACCACAGATCAGTAATTGCACAACTGACGAGGACGACGATGATGATGACGATGTCGACTCAGCTTCTTCTTCCTTTCCTGTCCACCGGCTACCTTATCGTCATTTCAGCTGATTTACTAACCATCATCGTTTGAGGCCAATGCGCTTCAGTAACATTTAAAATCCCGTGAGGTGAACCATCAAGCAGAAAAAGAGTACCAAGCAAAAAAAAAACAATCGCTGTGGTTACGACGACAATGACGAGACGACGACGCTTACGAGTATATGAAGAAGGAGCCTACATAGTGCAGGGTGTTTATATCCAGCGCCGTGGTTGTTCCGAAATATTTACACGCGCTTGCACACACGTTTGTCCACTGACACGCAGGAGTGATTGACTTTTATTGTCGCGGACGTTACTCGTAAATTGATAGTTTTGTTGTCTGTGCCGAGTGTGGGGGATAGGTGTGGAACTGGATATTGGTCGAAGTACTACTGTGGTCGATGGGTAATGTGCTGTTTCGAGGAATATAAAAAATTAGTTGACGAACAACTTGTGGTTCGTATTTGAAAGTAAACGGCAGACGCATCCATTTCAAAATTCACTGGAAGCGGTCGTTAAACGAGGTGATTTGCATTGAGCGATATTAAAGGATTTAAATGGAAGTGGAGAAGGTGATTTGTCAAAATGGAATTACCCAGAAAGGTAAGGGATATGTCAGATGTCTGGGGGAAACAAATATTCTTTTCAGATTATTTATCCTGTCACAAAAAAGCAACTTTATTCTTGAAATAATTTTTTTAAAGAGGTTTTCAATTGTACCCAACACGCCATTTTGATTTTAAAGCTTTCAGGCAAGGATGTTTATTTCAATTTGGAGAATTTGGAGCTTGTTTTGCGGAGCCAGAATCTTGAGTAATTGCTTTAATCACCTTTTGGATCTGATATCACGTAGATGATCGTCGTCAGAGCGATTGAGTGGCATTTCTCATCACTGTCGCACATTATCTTTCAAAACCTTCAGAGAACCCGTGGTTTGTTGACATAAAATTTGGGCATAAAATAACTCCACCGGAAAAAGCTAGAAGGCGTAAAATTCGGCGATCGCAGAAGGCAGTCAGATTCGACATTTTTCGAAATTAGGCGCCCGAGGTGCAAAGGTCAAATGAAACGATCGTGGCTTGGGTTGAGTGAGCTGTGGCGCCACCCAGATGGAACCAAATTTGTCCGTGGCCCGATAAAGCTTTCTATTGACGGTTACGACTGCTCCAATATCGTCTACGAAGAACAGCGATTTAATGAATCTTTCGGCCCAAATTCGAGTCCAAACAGCCATGTTTTGGCTTCGGAGAAGGTCAAATGAAACGATCGTGGCTCGGGCTGAGTGAGCTGTGGCGCCATCTTGATAGAACAAAAATTGTCCGTGGCCCGATAAAGCTTTCTATTGACGGTTACGACTGCTCCAATATCGTCTACGAAGAACAGCGATTTAATGAATCTTTCGGCCCAAATTCGAGTCCAAACAGCCATGTTTTGGCTTCGGAGAAGGTCAAATGAAACGATCGTGGCTCGGGCTGAGTGAGCTGTGGCGCCATCTTGATAGAACAAAAATTGTCCGTGGCCCGATAAAGCTTTCTATTGACGGTTACGACTGCTCCAATATCGTCTACGAAGAACAGCGATTTAATGAATCTTTCGGCCCAAATTCGAGTCTAAACAGCCATGTTTTAGCTTCGGAGAAGGTCAAATGAAACGATCGTGGCTCGGGCTGAGTGAGCTGTGGCGCCATCTTGATAGAACTACAATTGTCCGTGGCCCGATAAAGCTTTCTATTGACGGTTACGACTACTCCAACATCGTCTACGAAGAACAGCGATTTAATGAATCTTTCGGCCCAAATTCCAGCCCAAACAGCCATGTTTTAGCTTCGGAGAAGGTCAAATGAAATGATCGTGGCTCGGGCTGAGTGAGCTGTGGCGCCACCCAGATGGAACCAAATTTGTCCGTGGCCCGATAAAGCTTTCTATTGACGGTTACGACTGCTCCAATATCGTCTACGAAGAACAGCGATTTAATGAATCTTTCGGCCCAAATTCGAGTCCAAACAGCCATGTTTTGGCTTCGGAGAAGGTCAAATGAAATGATCGTGGCTCGGGCTGAATGAGCTGTGGCGCCATCTTGATAGAACAAAAATTGTCCGTGGCCCGATAAAGCTTTCTATTGACGGTTACGACTGCTCCAATATCGTCTACGAAGAACAGCGATTTAATGAATCTTTCGGTCCAAATTCGAGTCCAAACAGCCATGTTTTGGCTTCGGAGAAGGTCAAATGAAACGATCGTGGCTCGGGCTGAGTGAGCTGTGGCGCCATCTTGATACAACAAAAATTGTCCGTGGCCCGATAAAGCTTTCTATTGACGGTTACGACTACTCCAACATCGTCTACGAAGAACAGCGATTTAATGAATCTTTCGGCCCAAATTCGAGTCCAAACAGCCATGTTTTGGCTTCGGAGAAGGTCAAATGAAATGATCGTGGCTCGGGCTGAGTGAGCTGTGGCGCCACCCAGATGGAACCAAATTTGTCCGTGGCCCGATAAAGCTTTCTATTGACGGTTACGACTGCTCCAATATCGTCTACGAAGAACAGCGATTTAATGAATCTTTCGGCCCAAATTCGAGTCCAAACAGCCATGTTTTGGCTTCGGAGAAGGTCAAATGAAACGATCGTGGCTCGGGCTGAGTGAGCTGTGGCGCCACCCAGATGGAACCAAATTTGTCGGTGGCCCGATAAAGCTTTCTATTGACGGTTACGACTGCTCCAATATCGTCTACGAAGAGCAGCGATTTAATGAATCTTTCGGCCCAAATTCGAGTCCAAACAGCCATGTTTTGGCTTCGGAGAAGGTCAAATGAAATGATCGTGGCTCGGGCTGAGTGAGCTGTGGCGCCACCCAGATGGAACCAAATTTGTCCGTGGCCCGATAAAGCTTTCTATTGACGGTTACGACTGCTCCAATATCGTCTACGAAGAACAGCGATTTAATGAATCTTTCGGCCCAAATTCGAGTCCAAACAGCCATGTTTTGGCTTCGGAAAGGTCAAATGAAACGATCGTGGCTCGGGCTGAGTGAGCTGTGGCGCCATCTTGATAGAACTACAATTGTCCGTGGCCCGATAAAGCTTTCTATTGACGGTTACGACTGCTTCAACATCGTCTACGAAGAACAGCGATTTAATGAATCTTTCGGCCCAAATTCGAGTCCAAACAGCCATGTTTTGGCTTCGGAGAAGGTCAAATGAAATGATCGTGGCTCGGGCTGAGTGAGCTGTGGCGCCACCCAGATGGAACCAAATTTGTCCGTGGCCCGATAAAGCTTTCTATTGACGGTTACGACTGCTCCAATATCGTCTACGAAGAACAGCGATTTAATGAATCTTTCGGCCCAAATTCGAGTCCAAACAGCCATGTTTTGGCTTCGGAGAAGGTCAAATGAAATGATCGTGGCTCGGGCTGAATGAGCTGTGGCGCCATCTTGATAGAACAAAAATTGTCCGTGGCCCGATAAAGCTTTCTATTGACGGTTACGACTGCTCCAATATCGTCTACGAAGAACAGCGATTTAATGAATCTTTCGGTCCAAATTCGAGTCCAAACAGCCATGTTTTGGCTTCGGAGAAGGTCAAATGAAACGATCGTGGCTCGGGCTGAGTGAGCTGTGGCGCCATCTTGATACAACAAAAATTGTCCGTGGCCCGATAAAGCTTTCTATTGACGGTTACGACTACTCCAACATCGTCTACGAAGAACAGCGATTTAATGAATCTTTCGGCCCAAATTCGAGTCCAAACAGCCATGTTTTGGCTTCGGAGAAGGTCAAATGAAATGATCGTGGCTCGGGCTGAGTGAGCTGTGGCGCCACCCAGATGGAACCAAATTTGTCCGTGGCCCGATAAAGCTTTCTATTGACGGTTACGACTGCTCCAATATCGTCTACGAAGAACAGCGATTTAATGAATCTTTCGGCCCAAATTCGAGTCCAAACAGCCATGTTTTGGCTTCGGAGAAGGTCAAATGAAACGATCGTGGCTCGGGCTGAGTGAGCTGTGGCGCCACCCAGATGGAACCAAATTTGTCGGTGGCCCGATAAAGCTTTCTATTGACGGTTACGACTGCTCCAATATCGTCTACGAAGAACAGCGATTTAATGAATCTTTCGGCCCAAATTCGAGTCCAAACAGCCATGTTTTGGCTTCGGAGAAGGTCAAATGAAATGATCGTGGCTCGGGCTGAGTGAGCTGTGGCGCCACCCAGATGGAACCAAATTTGTCCGTGGCCCGATAAAGCTTTCTATTGACGGTTACGACTGCTCCAATATCGTCTACGAAGAACAGCGATTTAATGAATCTTTCGGCCCAAATTCGAGTCCAAACAGCCATGTTTTGGCTTCGGAAAGGTCAAATGAAACGATCGTGGCTCGGGCTGAGTGAGCTGTGGCGCCATCTTGATAGAACTACAATTGTCCGTGGCCCGATAAAGCTTTCTATTGACGGTTACGACTGCTTCAACATCGTCTACGAAGAACAGCGATTTAATGAATCTTTCGGCCCAAATTCGAGTCCAAACAGCCATGTTTTGGCTTCGGAGAAGGTCAAATGAAATGATCGTGGCTCGGGCTGAGTGAGCTGTGGCGCCACCCAGATGGAACCAAATTTGTCCGTGGCCCGATAAAGCTTTCTATTGACGGTTACCACTGCTCCAACATCGTCTACGAACAACAGCGATTTAATGAATCTTTCGGCCCAAATTCGAGTCCAAACAGCCATGTTTTGGCTTCGGAGAAGGTCAAATGAAATGATCGTGGCTCGGGCTGAGTGAGCTGTGGCGCCACCCAGATGGAACCAAATTTGTCCGTGGCCCGATAAAGCTTTCTATTGACGGTTACCACTGCTCCAACATCGTCTACCAAGAACAACGATCTAATGAAGGTTTCGGCCCAAATTCCAGTCTAAAGAGCCATGTTTTGATTTTGGAGAGGTTCCTCGGGAATTGGAGGTTCTCCGTGACGGAAAACCGACAATCTTGCTTATTCAGGCTCCCATTAAAAGAATAATGGCCTTTATAGCTGGTGATATTGCACTTTTTTTTACCAAAAATCATTGTCTGTTTGTGCGACCTTCATCATGAGATTCTCATTATCCTGGCGAAGTGGTCTGTCGTTCGGTAAAAATCGATGCGTTAATTGAATTACTTCAAATCATCAGGATTTATGGGTCGAAGAGACGTTCGAAGGGTGCCTAGCTGCGAAGAACGGCTACAATTCAATGTTGTTGCTGATCTCTCAACGATAAGCGTTCTCATCAGACCGTCTCGAACGACGTCGAATTTGATGACTAGCATTACCAAGATTACCAATCGTGATTCATTTTTGGTATAAGTGCCTGACCATACCATGTCTTCTGTGCCTGACGCTTCGACCGTTGACTGTCATAACCTGATCTGAAAACAGATGCGAAAGCTACAGGATTTTCGCAGCAACAGGTCCACTGGTGATTTGATGGCATATCTCACCGAAAAGTGGAACCAATCTTTGCACAATTTAGGCGAAAGCAAGATCGTTGCGCTTGATATTTCAAAAGCATTTGACAGAGTTTGGCATCAGGCTCTTTTGTCGAAAATGCGTGCTTATGGCATCGATAAATCTCTGCTTCTATGGATTAGAAATTACCTTTTAAACTGTTCAATTCAAGCTGTTTTGGATAGGTTCAAGTCTGATATTCACCAAATAAATGATGGTGTCCCCCAAGGCTCTGTTTTGTCTCCGACTCTCTTTCTCATTTTTATAAATGATTTCTTGTCTGTTAGTTCTAATCCAATCCACTCCATCGCTGATGACAGTACTCTCAGCTTTTCATATTCGTTCCAGGACTCACGTCCCTGCTCTTCGGCCGTAGAACTGGAACGGCAGCGTATGTTAAGCACATTGAATTCCGATCTTGACAGCGTAATCGATTGGGGTAAAAATAATAGAGTGGAATTCAATGCTTCTAAAACTCAATGCTGTCTACTGTCGTTAAAGCGAAACCGTAATAATCAGCCATTATCCATGAATGGCACTTGTGTCGACGAAACCGAAAAACTTTCCATCCTTGGTATGTGTATCAATACCAAACTTAATTGATCACATATTTGAAGTCGCCAAAAACGCGGCAAAATGTCTAGGTTTCTATGATGCAAGAAATATTTCACCCCTTCCGATTTGGCTTCAATTTATAAGGCCTACATCCGCCCCAAGCTTGAGTATAACGCTCATATCTGGTCTGGTGCCCCTAAAACCTCACTGCACCTACTAGATAGAATACAACAGCGAGCGATAAAACTTATAGGAGACAGTAATATCGCAGTCAATTGACTCGCTCGAACACCTACGTAATGTGTCTTCCTTGTCACTGTTTTATCGCTATTTTAACAACCGTTGCTCAAATGAGTTAGCCAATTGCATTCCTCACCTCCATGAATTCACCCGCAATACTCGTCTTGCCAGGAATGCTCATCAGTTCACCCTTAAGCCTGCTTTCGGACGTACAGTTAAGTTCAGAGATGATTCGTTTTTCTGCCGCACAACACGATTATGGAATCTCTTCCCATCCCAATATTTCCTACTCACTACAATCCACAGACAATTAGGACCAATGTGCACAGGTACCTCCTCTCCCTTTCTCCCTCTATACCTTCGTCCCGTGCTGTGTCTTGATTGCGGACACTTAAGGGTGGTCACAACCTCTTTTGCGCGCGCAAATTATAAAAAAAAAGGATTGCTAGAATAATCTGCGTGACATTGGTGTGGGTAAATTTTCACAGCTTTGAGCACTTTTTTCGGGTAACCAGTTCAATTTGTACACATTGATATGATTTAAGAACTGCTCTCTAAGATGGCGTACTTCCGTGGTTTATAAAATATTTTTTCTTCGCCTGAGCCCATTTATGCACGTTCTTAATCACTGCGTTGCATCCTCGCATTCATGAAAAGAGATCCCTGCGTCTACAAAACCTAGCCTATCACTTCCAAGTGATCAGAGTTTTATCTTGTCTGTCAAAAGTCTTGGAGAAAATAGTTGCGATGCCGATGCCTGTTATTTTGAGTCCTAAAATCCTCTGTCTCAGAATCAGTCCGGTTTTAGAGCTAACCATGATTCTGAAGTCTATTCACGGACTATTTGGTTTAATGTTTATTGCCTTATCTGCCGGAAAGGATTCAGAAATTTAATATCCGGTGTACCTCAGGATTCCATTCTGGGTCCCATTCTATTCTGCGATTTTTTTTAGAGGTTTGGTTTTTAAACTGACACCACAGTTTGTATTGATCGTCAATTTGACAGTTAAAAGTTGGTTAGTGGTAAGTACGTTTTGCCATTTTACGATAAATAGACTGAGATCAGAATAACGCATGCAAATTGTGTAAATCTATTTTGAAAACCATGGTATGGTTCGCTAAACTTATCTTCTTCGTTCCTCAGTAGAATAGCATTGATGTGACAGAGCTTTGATTTCAGGATGGTGCAACATGCCACACGGTGCGCTACCATCAATTTATTGCGGGAAGCATTTGCTGAGCCTCTATGATCCTGAGATTTCACACTTTTAAATTACTTTCTTTTGGGGTATGTGAAGTCACTAATCTATGCCGACAAATCAGAGACGTTGGACGATTTGGAAGTCAACATTTGCCGAGTTATTGCTGAAACACGGCCCCAGTTGCTCGATAGAGTTGTGGAAAGTTGAACTTCACGATTGCGCTTCATTCGTGCTAGCCGTGGCGCGCATATGCCTGAAATCATATTTTATACATCCTTTAAATGAAGATGAGGTCAACGATTCCATTTACTTTCTTGCCGCAGTATAGGTCTCAAGAGTTATCCAGGTACAAAGGCAATGTACACCCTTTAGCCTAGCCTTCAGCTTAAGCAAAATCCGAAGTACAATTTTGATACGTCGCTCATGCTTGAATCTCCGATAAACCTGGATAAGACATTCATAACCAGTGGCTAAACAGAAATCGTTGGAGCCATGTATCGCTGTCCTGTTCCATCTCTTCTACGTCCTCCCATCTAATGCGCGCCCTTCCCGGTAGTCCTTTTCCACTCTTTATTCATTTGACTGTTCGTCCACTGTCCATTTGTTTTACGTATTTTGTCAATCTGGGCCTTCGCGATTTTATTACTCGGATAATGCTTGGGGCTGACTTAAGTTCTTCGGGTTTTTGATTGTGTAGTTTCCACTCTTTCTGCTTCCTGTTTTCTACATCCTTAAGATCTTGTGTTCAAAGACTAAGAAGGGGTCAGAGACCCGATGGTATGGTTTTTGTCAGCCTCTGAATAAAAACCTTATCAGCTCTTAATTACGCAATAACGTCTCGAATAAAACCCGTCTTGAGTTGATATTTTTGGTTGTTCAAATGATAACATTTACATGCACACTTCAGAGTCGAGCTCGAAAGGCTTCAGGAAGTGAGGATACGTAAAATATTTTAACTCATACAATTGCTGCCATGTGTAAACCATATTCAACATCGTTGAAGACTAAAAACGGACAAAATAACCGACTAGTAGTGTGCAGATACAGCCATGGACACATAAATAGCACAAACCTACCTACCAAAATGAAAAGGTCATTTAATCAAATAGTACTTCAAAAATAATCATAAACTTAATTTTATTTGAAAATGTTGTTACTAATGAATGTAATTAACAAAAAAATGTTGTGTTACTATACATTTAAAAAAAAGCTGAACAGAAAGAAAACAATGAATACGAAATTCGGCTGGACACAGAAATAGCACAAAATTGGATATCTGAAAGAAAAATAAGTAAAACTCGAAATATTATTTCAAATGTTTCTGTTTCATCTTTTACCTTTTCAGTACTTTGTACTATAGCCAGAATTTTCTATTACTGCCAAACATCTACGACCCATACTTCTGTATACCAAGCTTCTGTTATGCCATCCCAAAGTTCGTCCTTATTTTTAAAATTCTGCTGGCCAATTTTTACCTTAATATCATTCCACAAATTTTCAAGTGGGTTAAGGTCGGGACTCTGCGGTGGCCAATCCAAAACATGGATGTTTTCTTGCGAAAACCAATCTTTCACTATTTTGGCGGTGTGCTTAGGGTCATTGTCCTGCATAAATATCCAATTAACTGGCATAAACTCGAAAGTATAGGGCTCCATCGTATTTTTCAATATATCCAAATATTGAAATTTGTCCATTTTTCCTTCTATTTTAACAATAGGCCCTACTCCATGCCAGGAAAAAGCACCCCAGACCATAACACTACCGCCACCATGTTTAATCGTCTTCTGAGTGTATCTGGGATTCAGAGCTTGGCCTTTTGGACGATGTACAATTGTTCTGCCATCTGGTCCGATTCTATTTACTTTGGTTTCATCACTCCACATTACCCGTTTCCAGAACTGTAGGTCCTTATTCTGGTGTTCTCTTGCGAAACTCAGGCGTTTTTTAATATTTTTTTTTGACAGGAGTGGCTTTTTCCTACTTACACGTCCAAATAGCTGGGCCTCGTTTATTCTCCTTCGGACTAATCGGCTCGATACGTCAACACTAAATTCTTCTTTAATTTCGTTTCCAATTTGCCGAGATGACTTAAAAGGATCCTTCTTGCATTTTCGGACAATAGCTCTATCAACTGAAGCAGTCGTTTTCCTTGGTTTCGGTTTCCTTTTTTTGTTTTCATTTAAATGAACGACGTCTTTCTCCACCAATTTAATGGCATTATAGACCATTTTCCTTGAACTGCCTATTATTTCAGCGATTTCAGCTGGCTTTTTACCTTCTTTGTACAACTTGTATATAATTTTTCTTTTTTCTAGAGTACAATGTACGCCTCTACCCATTTCAGTAAATAATGAGCCAACGAAATAATTATCACAACTAATAGTTTTATAGAAACAAATGAAACACTTAAATAATTCGCGGAGAAATTCTAAATACGACTTGTGCTATTTATATGTCCAACCCAAATTATCACTTCGCACACTTAACTCAGCACGATTCAAAAAAACCGAATTGATAACGGACCTTTGTGTACCAGATAAGTGCAGCAGGATAAGGGTTAGCTACATCATCAATAAAAAAAGGATGCATGTCCATCATAAAATAATAAATATGCGCATTCACTTTTTATCTTTGTTTGTGCTATTTATGTGTCCATGGCTGTACATGTTTCAAACATGTTTACTCACTTAAAATAAAAAAAAAACCGAATTACGTCAAACAAACGTCTTTAAGAGTGGCACAAAGTGTTTAGTCGTAAAAAAAAAATGTATATAAGCCCTGAAAGGAAATAAAACGAAGTGGCACTAGTCTCAGGCGCTCATTGTGTCTACCTTTATCTCCTGAAACACTCCTTTCCAGCCTTTTGTCGCCGCAGTATATGGCCATCCATTATGACAATGGTTTGGAATCAATCTACCTCTTCATGACCTTCTTATACCTCGTAAAACATGGTTTTATATATCTCTGGAAATAAATCGATTTGAAATTCCTGATACTTTTTGAACACAACTATCTCTTTCAGGACCTTAGATGGCTGAATATACATACATCCGCAAACTACTTGGATTATGTCTGCCTAGCTACCTTTGGTGAATGTAAAGCTTAGGAAAGTATTTGATCCACGCGCGTTTAATGAGAAAGACTGATTTTCGAAGAAGGCAAGGTTTCATTGGTAACCTAATATCGGGAAGTCTGTAATTCTAGTAGTGCCATCGATCGAAACCTCTAAGCTCCGCACCCTTCCCCTCCACTTACGTCATCTGATGCTCATCCGCCATGAACAATTACTTGCCGGAAGACATCATTCGGCACACACACGCCAGATTTATCGTCTAAGTGAACATTTTTTGTCTCGAAATTATTTACGAAAGGACAATCTATCGATTATCGCCAAACCAAAACATTCCACTTACTAATCATGGGATATCCTTAAACGGCATTGAAATCGATTATGGCAAAGACTTCACCCTTATACCCATAACGTTGAACCTTAAACTCTCCGCTCTGTTGCTGCCTCTGCTGTATATCCTATTTCCTATCGCTGTTGTCGTTCTTGTTTATACTCGTAGATACACACTCGTGTGTACTCGCAGTCCTGCCGCCTTCCAATTTAAGCACTCTTATTCCTTTTTGCAATTTCCTTCTGCTTCTCTTTCTTTGTCTGTCTGTCTGACTGGTTGGCGGTCGTAGCACCTTCCACGAAACTCTATCCCATTGAATCGACTTTTCAGGGAAATAAACATTGATTTTTGCACTTTCCAAGGTGATGGACACAAAAGCCGTTCTTCCTATGTAGATGGAATTCGAGGACGAAAAATCCTTAAAGTTTCTTAACGACAATACAATGTGCTCTGCTTCGCGATAAATCTGTCTCTTTCGCTCCTGTTGACCCTCTTCGATGATATTTTCTTTTAAACCGAAGTAAGGGAAGGACGCGGGGTCGATGGAGGGAGTAGAATAAAGCAAATGACTATAACTACGACGATGGAAACGAAGAAATTCATAAACCTTAAACAAGCAACAGAGCTCTGAAGTAGCCCCAATCCTCGGCCCCTTCATACCACCAAAGCCTGATGCTCGTACGGGAACAGACGTTTAGTTCCCTTATATTCCTTCGTCGTTTCTTTAGATCCTTTGTTCCAGCAAACGTTTCCTCATTCATCCAATGTACTCGTATTTAGTATACAGAGCACCATCCTTTCCTCTCCTCCTCGGTGAGCATTACCAAGATGGTTGAATGGAAGAAGCAGCAAAACGGCGACATAGACAAAAGCTACCAAACCAAGTAAAAAGCAAACCATCCAACCCACTGCTAGTGGGTAGTAGGTTGGATTTTTCCATCCCCCCTCATCCTGCTCATCTATCCTCTTTGTCGTTGGTCCAAGACATACATACATACATACATCCGTACTAAGCAGAGCACAGATGGAGGGACTTATATCTCCTGGATGGGGTAGTACTTGAAAAGTTTTTCTTCATTTCCACATACTCTATGCACACGGAGGAGCAGCAACAGCAACGTCGAGACATACGGACTCTTAACTGCCGTTTGTTTTCTCTCCACTCTGCAGTAGTCGTCGAATGTACATGCGAGGATGGATCTCCTGCCACACAATGGAGCTGAGATTCAGTTTTTCCATTCTTTCGGGCGTTCGTCGTCTTCGAAGGAGTTCCCTTTCTCCTGGTTTGCAGAAATGATTGAATTAAGCTGTGAATAATTTGCATCCCGAATTGAGGTCAGACTCACTTGTTGGTGTGTGGGATACGTGATGATTATGAGATGTTACGATGACAATGTGTCTTCGGCGAGTCTCTGCTTCATCTTTTGTAAGTTCTTCTTCAGGAAGTTTTTCATTTTTTTCTCCTAGTCGAATAGGGAGATAAGGGGGATAATAGAAAGACTGGTGTGACACATATAGACGCCCTGCACAATGGTCATCAAAGAAATTTCGTTCAAGAGCTTCTGTCGTACCTTAATAGAGTGTTCAAGACAACGAGGCGAGTGAAAGAGAGAGTGAACAGCTTTTGGGTTAAGTACTTGTACGGCTTTGGGTAATCGCCTCCTCCCCGCGGAATCGGACGGATCTGATGCTTGATGGTTTCTCATATTTTTCATTTTCATTCCCGATTAAGCGCGTGTAATTGCGGCTGAAGTGCACTTGGGGATAGGGACTTCTGATGTGTCTATTGTGGTTCGTCTATGAAGGCGTGGGAATTTATGAATCAACTTTGAGGGCACGGAGGTACGCGTAAACATGCAATTTGGTAATGTTTCAAATGTGATCAAGGTTGTTTATTTAATTGTTAAAATGTGTAATTATGGCTCATGCTAGTGCAAATTATTTTTTGCGCAAAGTTTGTTCAAAAAGTTTTGGGAATTTTAAGATTTCGCTGCTGGTTCAAGTCCAATTGGCGCGGTTTTTTAGCAAAATTCTAAATATATTAAATATTGCTCTTGGTGAGTCTGATCTGGGCTAGACTAGTGCTTATGAGTGTTCCTGCGAAAGCTAGGAAAGCCACATGGAAATTATTATGAATAATCGCTGAGGAAGCTGTCACATAAGTTCGCTTATGCCAGTTTCCACTTTCACATCGTTTCCGTGAGGCAATATTTAGAAAAAAAAAACAGGCGTATTTACAGCAAAAAACTGTTGAGCACAATGGTGCACCTGTTCACTCTTCCTTCCTTGCTGATGAGTAAGTGGGCAAAAACGAAATTGTTGAAGCAACAACCTCTCTATTCGACAGGTTTAGCTTGGTGTGATTTTGTACAGATCCCAACAATTAAGGTAATAAAGGAAGACCACCCAGCCGTTGATGAAGCCCTTTCATGAATCTCCTTATGAGCTCATATCGACTCAAACGGCTATCCAATAAATGGTGTCATTTTCAAATTTGCGCTATTGTTATACTGTCAAGAGCTGATTGGCACTGCCACGACTTTTGATATAGTTTACCTAAATTTGAAAAAAAAATTTAGTCACGCATCGTCTGAAAAGACTTAAAATATCGCAGAGACTTTTCGTAAAGTTTTTATAACTTTTGGTCGTCATCAAGTGCCTTCTCGTACGGCTATATTGAACTTAGTCGATTGATTTAAAGGTCTCGAATGTAATACAATATGAAGACTCGAAGTCTGGCTTATCCTGTGAGATCAGCTTGAAATATCGTCACCCCAGTTTGGAGCGTGACTAAAAGTCTAGGTTTGTTCCTTTGGACACGATAACAGAAACTGGTTCTATCCATAGCCACCTTCCACCACATTTTGCATAGAGATCATGGCCTTGGTAGGTAGACAACTGTGGTTATTTGATTTGCATCATAGACCGGTTGTAATTCTCAGGCTGTGGCTTTTAAAGGGTATGATTGCCAGAATTCAGGCGATATCGAAACAAGATCTGATTAAAAGGGCTTTTGCTTTACCTTCCCTATAAAGTTGGTAATCGTCATCGACTGTTGAGCTGAAAGTCTGTAGTTCAAGTCTATCCACAGCCAAGAACAATTCCTATACGGAAAATTTGTGCAAAAACGTCAGTTGTGAATGAGAGATTATCAAAAAATACTGAGAAAGGCATATCACTGACCGCATAAGATCACTTCAAAATTCATACTCTGTGTGTGCATTTCCAATATAACACCTTAATGACATGGAACAAAAAAAAATTTACTGTGAACTACAACCAATGCGAAAAATTCAGTCGAATCTCTCGAATCATATCTAAGACAACTACCCCCAGAGAATAGTGAACGAACATCTTCGACATAAACCACCAGCGCTGCGTCCAGGTTGTGTGACAAACACCACAAGAGCGCACACTCTTGAGCCTGCGCGAATCCTATAAAAAAAATTCAATTACTGATGTCAAATCAGCACGGCAAGTTACACGATTGAATAGCACGTTTAAATTATGAAACTTTATTATCAAAATGAGTGTTCGTTAGTGCAACCGTTGCGCCTCTTTTACGGTAGACGTGGTGGTCCTTTACAGTCGACTTTTCAACGTTTGATGACCAAATCTGAAATGATCGACTCGGAAATCAATTAGAAAACATTCGTACATCAAAGGAACGGCCGAGAACATGGGCGATCCGTGAAAATGTACAGCAGGACCCGAGGCAGTCGATTCCTCGCCGTCTACAAGAACTCGTCCTTTCGCAGACTCCAACTTGGGGAATATTGCGTCGGGACTTGGGCCTACACCCGTACAAGATCCAAAGTTCATAACCACAGATAACGCCGTTCGTTGATTGGGCTTCGGAGCGTTAGGAAGGGGACCCCGAACCCCCCCATTTTGGCCGAAAAATCATCTTTCTCTACGAGGCGTTAATTCGGATGAATGGGTCTGTTAACGAGCAAGCCGTATATGCGACGACACCAACGAGGTTCACCAGGTGGCAATGTCAGTCACCGTCAATGGCATGCGTTACAGAATGATGATAATCAATTTCTTATGTCCCAAATTGAACCATATGAATCTAGACGACATGTAGTTACAGCAGGGCGGACATAGGATATAGTGGACGTCACGATTGACATTCTGCATGAACGATTTGAGGGTAAGGCTATCTCTAGCAGAATTCTTGTGGGGTTTCCTGAAGTCACATTTCTATGCGAATGAGCCACAATCGACCGATGCCCTTATAGTGCACATAACACAGGCCAACGCTCCAGGTCATCCGGATCTATGCGGAAGAGTCATTGAAATTTGGACCACTCCGATCCGTGTCAGCGTAAGAAGCCGAGGCGGGCATTTGAGCGATGGTTTGTTCCACATGGCATAAATGGGTCTTTCAAACAAAAAAATAAAAAATGTATACCTCACTCACGACTTGTTTAATTCCATTTCAACATCTACCCGCTCTTATTGAAAAACTTTTTATATAGTTGGTACAGGATTTCCTAGACGTCTTGTACGTAGTAGATTTGGCCCAGCTGTAGTTAGCTGTGGTTAGAAAGGTTGTGGAAGGTGTTTGATTTCTGTCGGGAACTCAGAGGAGAGTGGTTCTGATCCTGCAGTAACTTACGATTAGAAAATCTTCGAAAAGACTTGACTGAGTTCCATCTTGCAGCCATCAGCGTAGATCAGGAGCTGGTAATCCAAAATCATGTCGCGGAACTTCTATTCCTCTCGAAGAATCATCAGTAGAAGTTGTGTAGTCTGTTCGAGCCGGTATCAAATGCGCGGCTAAAAGTAATAAAGCTTTGCCATGGCAATGTGGTCTAGACCATGAAGCCTGCTTTCTTAAGTCGGTTGGTAGCACAAGTTAGAATGTATTTGATGTGCAAGTCATAGGTTTTAAGCTTCGGTGGGGCATGATCTCTTGGGCCCTTTGGTTTATTTCTTGTTCAGCTTAGGCCTTAGTGTTGCTGCATACATAGATAGCTACGTTAGTTTTTCTCATCCGGTTTTTCATGTTAGATTCTCGGTAAAGCTGTGGGTCTAGGGTGACGCTCAATTTCCGGCATTGAAGGATAGGGATAGAGTTTGGTTTCCTAGCCGTGGGAGTTTATTGTATGTGGCGGTATTTTGGTCTTGGCGGTAAACAGCAGCAGCTCGGTTTTCTTTGGGTTTACGTGTTACACATAACCTGTGGCTCAAGTCCATACTTTCGGCCAAGCCTTTGTGTGGTTTAACATATCAGATAGAGCAATTGGCTTGAAATCACGATAACCACCCCTTCTGCCATCACCTTTCCCAGCTCGACTAAAATTTGTTTTACATTATATGATATATAAGTAGTGACGCCCTGCCTTGAGGAAAGCTTATGTTTATGAATTTAGTGAGAGGAATATATTGTACCTTAATTGCGATTTGATGATAATGGAGAGGAGGCAGATTGAACCTCGAACCACCTAGATTCAGCGGAAAAAAAAATTGAAAGTAGGAGGTGCCTCCATGTCCATGAAGGTCGTTCGAATATATTGCTTGAAGTGGATAGATCAATCAAAGATATGCACGAACTCGTGGTAAGCCGTCTCCGTGGATTAACCCTTGAGTAATGGGATTGGTTCATAGGAGTTCGCGAATTTTCAGGTTGAGTACACAAACGAAGGTCTGAGTTAAAAAACAATAATATACTGATGGCGTGGTAATCCTTGGCTAATCCGTGGCCTCTTCCCTTCCCATTACTGGAATTGGGAAACAGAATGAGAGGGGTTAATATCTGCCTAAAATACTTTTGTATTATGACGGAGATGATGCCGTCACGGCCCGGTGATTTCTAAGAAGGGAAGTTATTATACTTATAGCCCAGAAGACTGTTGTCGCAGTAAAATTGTTTTGATTTGTTCCAAGAATTTGTTCGTGTGTAACCGCGCAGGAGGTGGAAGAGTGGGGTAGAATGTCCATTCGACAGGATCTTAATTAGTTTGGCAGTGTCTTTGGGTCGATGAATCGATGGTACTCTTTCCAGCGTTGAGATTTGGCCTTAGAGCTTGTACTTTAGCTTATCTTGTTGGATAGCATGTCTGACTGAGGCAAAGGCCTTTTATGAATCTGTTAATGGACATATACCGACCTACCGACTTTGCTTCCACTTTCCAATCAAAATGGTTGCTTAAGTTTAACTTATTTTGCGCAGAAAAATCTTTCAACTTATAGGCGTACGAGTTCAGAGAAACACACAGGAAACCGAGGTTCTATTTTTGCCTGATTTTCCAAGCAGAAGTTCTTATACCAAAGCTCTCTTTAATGCTAGAGTCCTAAGCCCTTCGGTTGTCTTGTGTTTTCATTCCAATGTTTAGCCTATATGCATCATGACCTATCACAGAAACCCTTGTGACCATTGAAATACTGAATACTTATTCATGATGACAGGCTTTATCGCTTTTAGTTATCCTGCTTCTCTATAGAAAGCTTTTGCCGACTAATTTCTTTCTCCGATCTGCGAGAAAACAAATCTCCTAAGCCCTTGCTAGTCGTATAGGTCGTCACTCAAGCCGAAGTTTGAAATCCACCTACATGTTGACCGGACCTAATGTGTTGTATTTGTTGCCGACGGCTCAACGATGTTATTGCATTACAACTTAGGTAGAAGACTCATTTCCATATTGCCTTTTCTAACCTAAGTAGCGTAAGTACAGACTGAACTTGGCCTAAGACTCTTTGTACTTCGCAGCAGCGGTCTCTACTGCGTACTCAATGCTGGTTGAGGTTCTCCTTCACTTCTTTCGAGGCTTTTAACCCTTTGCTGAAGGATTTCCAAATACGCAGTCTGATACTATGCGTCGTCTTAAAGCTTTCTTTTTTCCTAGACGGTTTCCCAGAAGAATTGACAAGGACCTTCAACAATGTAACGCACTCGTCTTGGAATGTTTTAATATGTAGGCAACTTCCTAATGTCGAAAACCAAGCCAAGACGACATTGGAATGGTAACTATTGGAATTAGACCGTCGTTATGTTGTAGTAAAAGAAAGCCCGCAAGCCAATGCCAGCTTACAACTCCTTTGATAATCATGTCAAAGTACAATCTCGCCGACAAATGCCCAGTCAGCTCTTTGAAGAGAAAAATTCAAGAAAACCAATTGATTCCTCGAGGCTACATACGAGTATATCAAAATCGTGGTTAAGATTTCCGAACCGAGAAGGGGACCGAAATCAGGAAGGAAATGAATGCTCACCGATACACCAAACCAAGGGGGAAACCCCTTGATGGCATATTCCTCATCTGTACGTGGCAACAGCTGCTGTCGCTGTAGCAGCCTCTCCTGTTGTTGATCTCGTCCTTCTCCACTACCACGACGAACAAACATCAGCAAGAAGGCGATAACTTTTTCTACCAAAAAAGAACAAAACGACAAGAAAGGCACCAAAAAAAAAATCCCTGCACTCCACTGAATAGCACAGGTTATACCTTACCTACCTACCAAGGCATTACTTTAATCTGTAATTTGTATGCCTTTTTATGTAAACACTCTGTTCTCGAAAAGGCAACGGAGGAGGCCGATACCCAAACGCACGCATACTATACTCGTACTGTGATGAAGGTGGAAGGGAAACGACGAAGGGCGAGGCGGACAGAGTGTACTGGGGTGAACTGCATCTGTGGTGCTGTTTATGGCGCGCTACCTGAACCTGATGACAATGATTATCGAACGACGCGCCATAAGCACCTGGCGTTACCCGCTAACACATTGTTGTTCCGCCTGCTACAGAGGCAATGATTCTTATGTAATTTATATATTTCACTCAATGATCCTTGAGGTGGTACGCACGGAGGCTGATGAATTCGTGAGAAAATTCGATTGACAGACGAGATGTCAAAAGTCGTAAGCCCAGTTCTAGATAGTAGAACTCAATAAAAATGATTGTGCGGCATGCCAACAGTGCAAAAAGCAAAGGGATATTACGATAGATAAAAAGAAATCGATGACAACAGGCAGTCGGACTAAGCACGCGCTACACCGGTTTTTATTGCAACCAAATAGAAAGGAAACGACGACGAAAAACAACAAAAACGATGGTAACAACGACCATGACGATGAAATGAATTACAACACCATTCGTTCTCGACGAGATGCGTTTCCCTCGAACGCCAAATGCGGCAAACGATATAGCAAGGCAAACGAAATCCGAAGGAGTGCTGAACGGCAGTATTTATGACCAGGATCTTAAAATGTCACGGCTTAAGTGTGATAGTTTCCTCGTCTATATGTACGTCTAATTCCAAGTAAGCAATCTTCACCTTCGTACGACTACTTACCTATTTTGTGCCAAAAACAAAAGATTTTATCGAAAAACAACGAGAGGGAAGTGAAAAATATGAACGCACTGTACACATAGTGTCTATGGATAAATGCTTGTGTGCGCGCACCCACCCGTGGCAATGGGCACCTCAGCTCAGCGCGCCTCGACTCGCGCTTCGGTTCGGTGTCTCGTAACCATTCCGAAGAAAGTTCATTTCGATTTCATTTCGCATTCAATTTTCACCTCATTAAAAATGCAAACCATTCCGATGCATTTGTTATCTGCTAGTTTGGCGTTTGTTGCTGTCTTTTTTGTTTTTATTATTTTATTCTCTGTGTAAATTGCTAATAGTATTTTGGATTTTACAATGGACAATGGACATTACTATGAATATTTAATTTTATGTTGTCTTCGCGCCGTTGTGGAATGTCCGTATTGAGTGGACGGGTTTTAGAGACGGCGCTGTATGGAATGACTGGCATTCAAGCGAGTTATATTTTAATTGCTGATTTGTAGCAAACATTTTAGCTTGTTTTTGCTTAATTAGTATCTTCTCGAGGGCTAGTTTGCATTAAATAGAAATTTCGTTTAGATTGAGTTCAAAGTAAAATTTTTACAGTGAAGTCGCGACAATTCGAACATTGCAAGATTAACCAAAATTTAATAGTAAAAATGTGTTGACTACGACCAAGATCATATGAAGTATTACTATTACTCATTCCCGTTCCTCCTGTTACTATCATTGACAACATTTATCTTCCGTTTGAGTAGTCACTGTTCGACTTAGACTCGACCACTAAGACTCGTTCCCATGGCCTTCGATATTTTCCAATTTGGTCTAAAGATGCCAGCGCCAACACCGAAAACCATCTTGAAACCATCTGTGCAAAGGATCGCCGCTTTCCCAAGCTATGCAGTCTGAACCAAGTTCACAAACGTTTAAAGTTCGCGGACACCGACATTTCTCTGAAAACGACAAATTCAAATTCTAGCTTCAAAACAAGACCCATGTGTAACCTAATTGAGAGGTGACAGCCGTTTTGATTAGCTTACGAGTAGGTTGCGGTCGTGTTTATCAGCTATATTAACCTAATTTTGAACACACCTTCATATGTTGGCTGGAGATTTCTCAGAAAATAGGGCTTAGCATGAATTTACCCCTTAAAATTCAGTTTTGTAAACTAGGGAACTGTCCACTCCTAAAAACCTTACCCTAGATTATTGGGCCTCGTTAGGGTGATATTTCTAATACTCAGATTCAGGTGTTCTATGTAATCCGAGACATGTCCTGAGACATTGTCTCTTAAACACCCGAATCTTTCCATTAAGCTAATTTTTACATTTTCACTCTGAAATTAAATTGGCTGCTATGAAACAACCATCCTAGACTAGTCAGATCCCAAGGCATCTCACTAAACTTTTCGCCAGTGGAAGGCCGTCTGGTTCAAAAATCAAGAACCTGCATCATTTTTTTCTAATGTACCGAAAGGCCCTAGACAAAGGCGTTTTGATTTTTTTCGAAATCATGCTACAAAAGGCAATAGCGCCGATCGTAGGATCTCATTCGTATGCAATTAACTCGTCCCTGAACGCCTTCGAGGGGTGAACAGAAACTATCGGTTCACTGAGGTAAATGCTAAAAAGGATCGGTGAGTTTACGGTGCCCTGTGGCAGTCCATTTTTAATTTCAAATATTTTAGTTCACAAATTCACAGTTCTGGCAATGTTCACTGATCTTTCTACCTGTTAACAACTCGAAAGTCATAGATTGTATTGCTATGCCCAACTGGCTAAGCTTGCAATAAAGACCTTCACACCATAAGGTGTAGAAATCTTTTCCAAGACAAACAGGCATCCGTGCACTGATTCTTGTATTTATTCCATTGGATATTCGATATGAGTTTAGTGTCATGACCAGCTCTGAAACCAAATTGCTTATCTATAATGATCTTATCGTCCCCAACCAATTTAGACCGAACCCTATAGACCTCGAAGACCTTGCTGATACTCGGAAGGAGATTTATCGACCGGAGATTTGCCGGGTTGGAAGTTTTTAGGAAACTGCTTACATCACCGTTGTCCTCCACTACAGTAATTGAAATTTTTCCTCTTCAATGTCTCGATGATCATCTGGAGATCGTCCGTCGAAATAAACAGGAAGTTAGCACCTTCACTGGCGACGGCATTATTCTTTTAACAATGTTTTTCCTAAAAGCTATGTCCGACGTTGTCACTCTATAATTTTTGTGCTCTGTCATAGTCACCATTTTACCATGGGACGTCGTTGACCACGATTTAACAACCCGTCAACGGTGTTAAATATAATTTATATTATTACTCTCTTCACCTAACTTTTCGAGCGAACAGTTCGACAAAAGTTGAACGAGCATATTACGAGTAATCCTGTTGTTTGGCTGAAAACCCAAGCTTCTCGATTGGTGGTCGTGAACAAGGAGTTGGCTTTTCTCCAACCTAAAGTTGGTAAATTTTGGAACTTGGTAAGGTTATCGTACGCTCGGCAATTAGGCTCCTGAGCAGTTGAAAACGAATCCAAATTTTGGCGAAAAACTTATTTTCATTGATAAATTACATTTTTAATGAATAAGCAAAATTACCGCATGTGAAGGGAAACGGCAGTATCAAGAGTCTCCATTGCTTCCGGAAAAATGTACTTTTTATGTGGATTTTGGACAGGCGGCGTCACTGGCCATATATTTTACGAAAAGAGAATGGTCAGACGATGAACGGTATCGGATCATATTAACTGACCTAATTGGAGGGCTTGGACGATATATGGTTTCAAGAAGACGACGCATTATAGCTGGAAGAGGTGATGTGGAATCGCCGCCCGGAACGTGTGATTAAACGCTACATTAAGACGCTGGCTGAAGGCCAACATCAATTGGTCAACTGGAGAAAAACATCCTTTAAATCACTGGTGAAATCCAGGTCGATTGGTTAGACGCCTTTTCATTGATTTGTGCTGGAAAAACGTGCTGACGAAATTCTTTTGATAGTCCGGATAGTCCCATAAATACTCAATGTGATTTAAATTAGGTGATTGAGCAGGATGTTTAATTTGTCGTCTCGGAACATTATGTGGCAGACATTTCTTCACCAATTCTGAGGTGTGCTGGGGGTCGTTGTCTTTTAAAGTTGTTGGCCAGACTTTAGAAAACCAGATTAATCGCACCCGAAAAAGTCTCTTATGGCTCACACGACCGTTCTTTTGAATAAATTTCGAAGAGTTTGCACTAGCCGCTATTGCACACGGACGCTTAGAGTTCTCATGATTCGCCTTTCTAAGCAATAATCAATTTTCTTCGGTCAATTTTCAATTTTCTTCGGCGAACGCAATATTGTCGAAATTTCAGCCGGATCGGACTCGTAGTTTAGTTTTGACTGCGTGTGGAAGCGAGAGTGTCCGCGGATCTAAGAAAAGTGGAAAAAGAGCAATATTGGTCGCTGATTCGATTCTTGTTTTTGGAAGGGAAATCGCGCAGCGATACCAAAGAGCGTTTGGATGCTGTGTACGATGACTCTTCTCCTTCGATGGCGACCATCAAAAATTGGTTTAACGAGTTTCAACGTGGTCGCACGTCGGTTTTTGATGAGCCACGTCCAGGTGCGCCGAAAAGATTGAAGGTGTGCGAGATAGCTGAGACATTGGCATTTCAAAAGATCGCGTGGGTCATATCCTGCATGAAATTTTGGGCATGAGAAAGCTGTCGGCGGGATGGGTTTGCTCACTCAGGACAACAAGCGCAACCGTGAGACTACTTCAGAGCAGTGTTTGACGCTGTTAAGGCGCAATCCGAAGGAGTTTCTGCGTCGTTTCGTGACACTCGAAACAGTGGACTTCACACGGCGAACGTGGCGAACGTGAAAGGTGATGGCCACCGTTTTCTGGGATTCACAAGGTGTGATCCACATCGACTACCTGGAGAAGGGCAAAACGGACACAGGGCTGTACTATGCCAAATTATTGGGCCAATTCGACGCCGAATTGAAAAAAAAACGGCCCCAATTGGCGAAGAAAAAAGTGCTCTTCCACCATGATAACTCACCGGCTCACACCTCCGCCCTCGCCACGACCAAATTGGTCGAATTGGGATACGAACTGCTGCCCCATCCACCGTATTCTCCAGATTTGGCCCGTGCGCCTTCTTTTTGTTTCCAAACTTGAAAAAGTCACTCGCCGGACAGAAATTTCAATCGAATGAGAAGGTCATCACCGCCCCGGAGGCCTACTTTGAAGACCTCGAGAAAACGTATTTTTCAGACGGGTTAAAGGAGTTGGAGCATCGCTGGGTCAAGTGTATCGGGTTAAAAGGAGACTATATTGAAAAATAAATCGCCATTTCTCCAAAATTTTGCTTTTCTTTTGTAGGTCAAGTACTTATCGGACCACCCTCGTAGGTGCCGAACTTCTCTGCGGAATCTCCAAGTCAAAGATTAATTTTCTCTTAGAGAAGTGGAAAAAATCGCAACCTCTGTACTTTTGGAACTGCGTTCAAGGACTCCGACAATCAAAGAGATTCATACGGCCCCTGAACAAACACTCTATGAATATTCTCAAATATAATAGATTTGATATCAGAAGACTTGTCAGCTACCATTTGCGACACTGTAGTCTGAGATATCATCTTAACAAAATTAACCTTTCGTCTAAAACCGAGTCTCGACTCTGTCTAGAGCACGAGGAAATTGCAGAGCACATACTATGCGAGTATGCTGCCTTCTGCCAAGGAGAAGAAAGCTAGGTAACCATCAGATTGGGATCATTTATAAGATGAATTTCTTTATCAGTTAAGTAGAATTGATAAAGAAAGTAGTGAGCTCGGAAAAAGGTCGATGAGCACCGATATAGTTGGAAAAGTCCTTAGGGAATCGAGTACGAAAATTGCCCATAACTTGTACCTCTTGTTTCTCACAGAACGGAGCCTGCAGTCATACCAAGAAAGAAAAAGTTAGAATCAACTAACTTTTCAATTGAGGAAAAGTCTATATATCGGAACAAGGACGTAGGTAGTTAGTTAGGGTCCATGAGCTGGTACTAATTTCAAATCGATCAGCCGGGGAAAGGTCCGCCCAGCACGCTGAGACACTGACTTTAATTCGCTGTTAACAAGCGTGTGTAAGGATTTTTTTTATCGCGGAATACAAACGTAATAGTGTCCTTTTTTTAAACTAAAAAATTTTTTAAACTAAAAATTTAATGGGCTTTAATGAGCCTCGAATCAAGGCACGAAAGTACATGATCCCAAAAAAAAATTAGAGTGGAAAGAACAAAGGAGTTGATCCGCATGAAGCCAAATACTAAACGTCGTCTTCTCTGATGAAGCACATGTCAACAAGCGAAATGAACAAGTGTACTTGTCAGAGAGGTCTACGATAATTTCGACCAAAAAATGGCCATCATGGCAAGCGCCATCATTTTTTATGGTTTGGGTTAGAGTGAATGCCGTCGTTCGATACCCAGTATGGCGCTAAGATAAACACGATAAAGCTGTGTTGAAACAAGCATTTTGTCCAGAGCCTGGACATTCCAACAGGAGTCTGCATCTTTCCATTAGACTTTTCTATCTGGGACCTTTTTGACGCCAAAATTGCCAATAAAAAATACCAAGAAACGTGTTCCACTGCCAAGCCTGCGTGATACATTCATTAAGCCTCCCAAGGATTTTTTTGTATCAAAAATAAAAAATATTAACTAGGTCCTTGAATTTTTATTTATTTTATTTTATTTTATTTTGAATTAATAATGGCTTATGTCAGCCACCTTATAGTTAAAACAGTTTTACGGACATTTTTTTTACAGATCTGCAAAGAAGTGTAATGGCTATCGACTCTAGCATTTGTGGAAAAATATCTGTTACGAATTGCCGACCTACGAGGCTCAAAGGAAGTGTCGTTTTTACACGAAGAATGTTCATTTCCTTCATTTCATTTTTATTGACTACAAATCAATTATTCAAAAATAAACTTAAAAAAAGAATTGAATCCCAGCAGTTCTGTAGTTCTCTAATACTAACAGGGGAAATGCTATTAGAAGAAATGCCGCAGGGTTCCCAATTAGGACCATATCACGTGCTCTTGCTTTCTCGTGATATCTGCGGCGCAATCTCATCATTTATTACAAATGAGCTCATAACTACACTATAATGATTTCTCAAGTACCTTAACGATATTTAATGAGAGCGAAAAACCACAAAACACCTACTCGTAAATCCCTTGTCTGCTACGAGACACCTAATTAAATGCATGACCGCGAGGTCAATACACCGTCGCATGACGATATTTACGTTTTTGTTTTCATTTCCTTAATGAATCAGACTAGCCCAAGAGTGAATGACCATCCTCGGAACCAGGCACTTTCGTCATCACTACAGTGATTCCGGTCAAAAGTCCAATAAACTCCTCGCAATTACTTGAGAAAAAATATAAAAAAACCGGCATTAAGTGGCCAGTCACTATCGGCCCAGAATGTGTATATAGTACAGATACATCGACCGCTACTAAGTAGCTGCCGTGTGAATGCTCACCAAAATGCAATTCTACGACCAAACAATGTATAGAACGCCAATAATAACCATGGTGCAAAGTGTTAAAGTAAATTCTTTCGTCTTCGTGTTGAATAGTCGAATGCACTACCTCTGTAGATGTATCTATTCCTTCTACCATGGATTAGCGAAAAATGTTTCCAAGTTCATTTACACAGTGGAGAGATGATGAGATTTTACAGATCTCTCAGGCTCTGGATGCGACCGAATGCATTCCGCAGATAGTCGAACATACACATCCGATTCTCATGGTGTTACTCGACGAAATTGCTTCAAATTATTACTGCACACATAATTCGAATGATTGTAGGTTTCCCGGTACTATCCAGACACCAGAGACACCAGCCAGAACCATGGTGCAGCAGATGAACTCAATTGCAGAGATGCGAGTATGGAAGAAATGGTCCGATGGGGCGAATGAGATTGTGTGTCATCTGATGGAGAATTCTGTATCTATGAGATAAAAATATGGAAACGCACGAGTGCAACCAAGGTTGTTTGGAAAACAATGACTGACCGTAGTTTTTTGACTGCTCGATGTTATGGAGTGTGGGACAGGCGGCATCTTAAAAAAAAAGGCAAAATCACGTTCGTAAACACACGTGTATCTATGGACGGTTGTGCGCATGTGTGCGGGCAAATGCCGAATATGGTACATTGCAGCAACAAATGAATTTATATTTCAAATCAAACAAAAACAAAAAAAGGCAGAAAAAGTGAATTAATCTGAGGTCAGTTCGCTCATGCGAGTGTAGTCACAGAGAATTCGACATTGGCCGAGAGAAGGCATGAGGGGTAGGAACTGCCTTATTGTGCACATGTGCTGACTACGACGAATGTTGATGTTTTTCTACTTTGCTTTGTATTCAAACTGTTGATAAATGTTTTATTAAATCATGTTCATGGGATTGGAAGGCAATGGCTGGGACAGGTGGGAGGGGATGTAAGATACCGATGAAGCGAACCGGAAACTTCCTTTGCCACAAAGGGGGAGGTGGATAATAATTAAGGCTTATTGGATTGATGAAGATTGAAATCAAGTTAAGTACGATTTAAACTGAAAATTGCCTTACGGTAATCACAGCAAATCACCAATAACGAGGGGCTGGTTAAGAGTCGACTTCCATGTTCCATCTCCTTTGGTCAATGTGTGCGCATGTTTTTTTTTAATTTCATGTCCAAACAAACATACATATAGTCCCTTAATGAATAGGCTTTTCTAAAGGATCTTTCAGCAAGCAAATCTTAACCTTTAAATTAAATGAAAAAAATTCCATGCGAGGTATGACAGAAAACTTTTTATGTGGATTACAGATCACTGAGTCCAAAAATCTACGTGCAACAGGGCAAAAATCCGTTTTATAAGGAACCAGCAATTCTTCTTTATGTTTGGCGGCTTAAGTCGGGAAACACCTTTAGGGCAGTCTCGGTACGTCCAGCAAAAAGGAAGATAAAAGACCGTAACATACCAAGAGCACGTTGGTACCAACTATCCTTCTCAAGAGTATGGAACATGCTGTCTTCCATTGTCACGAGGCAATATAAAGGGTGGGCCATCTAGTGTCTTTTTTAATCATAGGTTATTTTGACACTGACAGCTGTTGAAATGAGTCTTTACGCTTGAACAACGTTGGGAAATATTGAAAACTTATTTCCAAAGTGAGTGTTGTGTAGCCCAAACAGTGCGTCTTTAAAAAGAAATGAGAAAGTGGCTGCTGTGGCCGAGAGTGTGAGGCTCAATCTACGAACATACGAACATCAACTCGCCATCGATCTCAACGGCTCAACATTTCACTCACTAGCCTGAGGAGAATTCTTCACAAAGATTTCGGATTATTTGCTTACAAGGTCTAATTGACAAATTGAATTGAAGGCGCATGATCATACGCTCGTTATCACTTCGCAGTTTCGGCCTTAGAGCAGCTTGAATTAATTTATTTATTTATTTACCGTCTTTCAAGTTACAAGCTTTATAAAGACTACAGCTAAGACCAAATTATATAATGCAAATTGTTATGACACTATTACAATATAATTTTTTTTTTCGATTAATTAAATATAATAAAATTTACAACAAACGTAATATTTTTTTTTTAATTTTCTCCCTATTTACATTGAAATCAATAGCATAATCAAACTCATTAAAATCAATGCATGCATTATTAATTGGATTGCTCCTGGCATAACTAGTATCGTTTAAAAAATCTCCATTTCTTGGTCGCAGACTGCGGCAAGGTACATATATATTAAACATTGATAACAACATCGGACAATTGATGTTACAATTTAAAACGTCGTAAGCAAAGAGTACGGAATTTAACTTTCTTCTCGAAACAAGAGGTTTAAGGTCAATAAGACTACATCTGTTCTCATAACATGGAACACTTAGATTCCCAAAGGTTTTGCGTAAGGCAAATCTAGTAAATTTTTTCTGAATTTTTTCAATTCGTTGTATACTTGAGTTAGTATAGGGGTTCCAAATAACGCTGCAATACTCCAACAGTGGTCTGACAATACTCATGTAAAGGGTTTTAAGTGTATAAGGATCTTCGAAACATTTTGAATGACGAATTACAAAACCCAGCATCGAGTTAGCTCTTGAAATTAAATGATCGATATGAAGAGACAAATTAATTTTGGAGTCGAAAATAACTCCAAGATCTTTCTGGTTGTCACACCTTGGTAAAGAATCGTTACCAAGTTTGTATTCGAAATACACAGGATTTTGGATCTTAGAATAAGTAACGACACTGCATTTATGATTGTTAAAATGGAGCCCATTTAATTTACTCCATTGAAGAATTTTATTAAGATCAGCTTGAACACAATTAGCATCAGACAAAGATTTTATGCAGCTGAATACTTTTAAGTCATCGGCATACAAGAGACATTTTGAATGAGAAAGAAGATTTGGCACATCATTTATAAAAATAATAAAAAGCAACGGACCAAGATGACTGCCTTGAGGAACACCTGAGAGGTTAACAATTTCTTCAGATAAAACATTGCCAATTTTGACAAATTGTTTTCGCCCTATTAAGTAACTCTTTATCCACTTAAGAAGAGAAGAGTGAAAACCAAAGTTCTCAAGTTTCTTCAGTAGAATATTGTGTTGCACACGATCGAACGCTTTAGAAAAATCGGTATAAATAGTGTCGATTTGAGATCGCTTTTCCATGTTAGTGAGACAGTAATTAGTGAAAATCGATAAGTTAGTAGCCGTCGATCTTCCGGCCATAAACCCATGTTGATGTTCAGATAAATGGTTCTTAACTATGCTATATAATTTATCTTTAATTATTGCTTCAAATACTTTAGGAAACAACTGAAGTTTTGCGATAGGTCTGTAGTTTTCTACAAACCCTTTAGAACCAGACTTATGTAAAAGGAGTTATAAACGAGTATTTCCACGTATCTAAAAATAAACCTTGATTTAAAGACAAGTTAAATATATAACACATAGGGGCTACAAGTTTAAATCTGCAAGTTTTTAAAAGAACCGGTGGTATATTATCCGGCGCAGCAGAAGAATCATTTACGAGAGAGGACAAAAATGTTAGCACATCGCTTTCAGATAGGTGCAATTGACCAGCCTCAATGACAGAATTAAAGCTACTGAGTTCATCACAATTTAAATTTAAATCAATGAAATTGGACTGAAAAAATGATGCGAAACTGTTGCAAATAACATTTATATTATCTGAGGAAACACCATTGTAAGCAAGGTTAGATGGAATACCAAGTGATTTTCTCTTTGTATTTAAAAATGACCAAAAACTTTTTGGGTTATTTTTAATATTCGATTCCAGAGAACGAATGTATTGCTTATAAATAAATTTTCTCAACATTTCGTACTCTTTTCTTACTTGCCTAAATTGTTCATGGAATGAGATACAAACTTTACTCCTTTTTTGTAATTTATTCATAAGGTTTTTAAGTCTGGATAGGCTTTTATTGAACCAAACTGGTTTCTTTGAATGTTTTCATTGTTTAATAGGAACAAGAACCGAGATCATATAATCCAATATGTTCCGAAACATAGTAAAAGCAAGCTCCAAGTTTGAGCAATCAAAAATTGGTTGCCAATCAACAGATTCTAAATAAATATTAATTGAGTCATAGTCAGCGTTTTTAAAATCATACGTTTGAACAGTATTATATGCTCCGGCTTCAATTAATACAGAAAAATTAAATGTTATTTCAAGTGGTTTATGATGAATGCTATTATCTAACAGATGAAAACTTGCTTCACTTAGTTGAGCCTCAAGACTACAATCAATAAATATTAGATCTAAAATACGGCCAATGGAATTTGAAATATTATTAATTTGGTACATATTTAAAGCAATTAAACCATCAATCACAGTATGTTAAAAATCTTTTGTAACATTACTAGCAAACAATCTTTTTTCATCATTTGAGAACAGCCATCCAACATTGGGCAGATTAAAATCTCCAAAAACCATAAAATAACAATTTTCATCGGTAGTTTCGACAATATTTGTAATATTCTTAATATGTGCCTCATAAATTTCATAATTCGATAAAGGTGGAATATAAGAAACAAAACAGTAGATATGAATTATTTTTAAAGTTGGGCCAATAGGAATATCTACACATACAGAAAGTTGTTCAATCTGTCCAGAACAATCCGATAAAATAATTTCCCTACTTACATAATCAGATCTTATCGCTAATAAAACACCGCCACCTCTAATGAATTGGACAACGTTTTTGGGTGAAAAATCATCTTTACTATCGAGGCGCATTTTCATCTCGGCGGCTACGTTTCCTTTCAAACCCTGGCTAATATCCCATATTGAGCTCCACCTTTAGCACTATCCAATAAGAGGTGCTATTCAGAATCCCGCGCCAATTATTGAACTGCTAGCATTTAACAATCAATGCATTGACTTCTGATAAGTCAAAGTTAGAAGGTAGTTAACTGTATACTTGAAAATGTGCTAAAATACTGGAAATACACTACAAAACTGTGATAATATCGCAGAAACGTATAAAAAAATTTGAACTGCCTTTGGCTGAAATTGGTGCTATGGATATAGACGACATTTATTTCCAGGAGAATGGCGCCCCACAGCTAGTGAGACTATGGCTCTATTGCGTGACAAATTTATGCCAATACTTCATCGACCATTTAACTACTAAAAAAACCTATCCGAGCTCTTAATCGCGTAAAACAGCGGGAATTTTGAGAAATCGTCAAAACCGTGCCGGAAAATGTCTATTTTTGACTTTCATTACTAATCTCAAAGTCTGTTGAGTTATTCTATTGCTTGAATATGACACCTCTTGTTGAATGTTTCATTTTTATAAGCCTCCCAACCACCTTAACTACTCCATCCTACCCATTCGCCTAGAGCCCTGTCATTCGAAATCCTTCATGCATTGCATATTCCAAAAGTAATCACAGAAATCGCACGGCAGCTCAAAAATGAAGCAAAACAGCATGTATACTCCTCAGTTGTTATAGACGCCGTCGCCGTCACACCATTATCTTGTATTTATAACGAAATTACCCCGAAACTACTACTTGAATGGATTAATCATCGTCCCCATTCAATGGCGAAATTAACCAACAAAGTAATACCACCGCTGCACACACATCCGTCGAAACAGTCGAACATCTAAACCGAATTCAAGCCCACCTACCTACGAGTACGAGTATGATAGTCGAGAACAAAAGCGAAAAACGAAAGGGAGGACCGGCTGAAGTGGAACGACGAGGAAATTCTCATCGAGGCCGACGATCCTTGATGAAAAACACCGATGCCAGGCTCGTAGTAATGGAAAAATAGGTGGTAACGAAAAAAAAAAAAACACAAACGAGAAAGAAAAGAAGAAATCCATACCCGTATAGTCGCGCGTAATACTGAAGAGAGCACAAGGAAGCCAAGGACTTCACAGTGTGCAAACATTTGTATACGAACGTAGTCCTCCACTCATAACAAATTTCTTGTTCGAAGCTCATCTCACCGTCCGTCGCCGTGTCCCTCCCAATATTCCATGGCTCCATCGTAACTTCCCTTTTTGCCTTTTGCCTTGCCGTTTGCCATCATGATGTGGGAGAGCCTCAGCCGTCAGTCGTCGTAGTCGCATTTTATTCGCAACCGTAACGTTGTGTCGGTCCTTTGAACAAACGAACAACTTTAGTTGAAGCTTAATATTAACATTTCAGAACGTGTCCTATGCTCCTTACTCCACCTTGTCCTCCTTCATTCTCACTATATACCTACATCCATATATAGGCATCATGTCCTATATCCATAGTGTTGTCGTCCTTCTTGTCGTCCTCGTCCCCTCATGCGCTCTTAGTCTTCTCTCATCTATCTATCTCGGTGGCACTCCACTTTGCCAAAGTCGACAGAATTTCCCGTCTTTTAAATCACATTGTGTATGCTTACCTGTATGACACAGAGTAAGAAGTACAAAATGAAAAGAAAAAAAAAAAAAATTTAATTGTATCTACATACGTATCTATAAGACGGTCTATGTCGTATCTATTTGGTGGAGGAGCGAAAATCGAGCACCGACGACAACGAATACGAGTGCTTTATCAAACGGTCTTTTCAGTAATGCGGGGGCGCTGGTGCTGGCACTGGCGGCAGGCAAGGGACCGATTTTTGGCCCGTTTTGTGCCTTACAAATGGATATTACTACACTCCTTTCCACTCGACTATCTATGTGTACGTTTTGGCGCTTTCTATATGCGCTTGTATTACGAAGAGAAAAATACTTGTACGACTCAGGGAGGAGAGGCACGAGGGCAAGCAGCAACGCAAGGAGGATACAATGGAAAGGACGACAAGGGGACTTGTGGAATAATGTACACAACACGGTCGTCGGCACAGTTAAATATGTGCACACGCAGTATTACAAAAACAAAAATAGGGAGAGGGAGAGCGAGCAACAACAACAAAAAAAAATTATAATTATCTCGGTACTATATATTGTAATCTATACCTCCAGGATGTCAGAGGACTTGGTGGCAATGGTGTTGGTGGTGTTTGTTATACTCAGCTCCTCTTGGCTTCTTGGTGTAATTTTTTTCTTCTTGCTCCCTGCTGCATCGGCCGTTGTTGTTCGGTGTGTTTTGTCCACAGTTCGTCGTGCGAACGAGTACGGAGACTCCTATTTGGTTTTAATGGTTTCTGCATGCACACATGGCTGAGGCTGGCAACGGAGGCATTAGTGGGAGGATATCGGGAAATGTGTGTTCGCACTTGAGTTGATTTTGTGATGTTTGATGGGTGCTGCAAGCTCATAAATACAATTCGAGGCGAAATTTATGAAGTGACACCGGGAAGCTGATTTTCCTTCTTTTTTTTTTATTGCTGATAACATTCCTAAGCCAAGCTGGGGGTGACCTAATCTATCAATATCCAATGAACGAAGACACTCCAAACGACATCTGCAAAGGGTCCTTTGACAATTAAAATTTAAATTCAAGTACCTCGTTCATCCTTCTGTACTCAGATTTGCGGAAAATCTAAAACTATTGAGCATTAAAACCATAAAACCCAACTTAAGTTAAGGGTGGTGGCAAGATTGAAAATTCAGTCCATCATCGGTCGATTTCAATTTACATATGTCCTTTGTTTCAGCTCACACGAAACGTAAGGGTGACAAAAGGTAAGAGATAAAAACGATCAATGATACCTTATCCAGGATTGAGGACAACATACAGGCACGTCGGTTCAAACCCTGATACTGTCTTAACATATCGAACGACGAGTACTCATACTCGTACTCGTCTAAATGCTGTTTGTGTATGCCCACATTGCTCAAGGAATACTCCACATAGTAGTTGAAGAGAACGAGCAATCCTGTCGTCCATGAACATATTTATTCTACTATACGAGTATATCGCTGTATACAGCCTTCCCACCACCTTCCCCCCCGCCACCCCTTTGCCGAAGGTTGTATTGTAATGCCAAACGATTTTCAGTTTCCTCTTTGGCTTCCTTCGGCAATGTGATGCGTCCTTTTCATACTATGACAATATGAAAGCACACATACCAGCTGGCATATTGTATTAGTGTGTTTAGAATGACGACAAGGAATCCTTAGAAATGTCGCGCTAACCATCGTCCCCGTCGATAGCAGTAAACATACTTATTTCAGTGATTAGAGGAATGATTTTGACACGGAAATTGGGGGTAAAATTTCGTCTCCCTTAACGTTCACGAATATAACGTGTCAGTATTTCAATGGCATTGGCAGGAGTTTTCAAGTCGGGCGCGTCTCGTGCGCGCCATAACCTCGTACCATGAGTCCTTTGCATGTTGCGCCGTGTCCTTCGCTACTCGTACTCACTTTCTGACTGTGGCTCGATTTACACACTGTTGTTGGATGTGTGTTTTGTGTATGGAGAAGCGCCCATGGCCGACTTATTTATTATTATTTTGCCTATGGGAATCATTCGGGGGAAAAGAAAGAACTCTTGGCAGCAAACCATCGAGTCGCAGTGAACGCGAGTATGCCAGAATGTACGGGTATAACTCATCGGGGCGTCATGTTGAAAATGTGAAATTCTATTTGCGATACGGGTTTTGCCTCATACTCCTGTTGCCTTCCGGGTGGAAGGGTTATGGAGTACTCACATTATACATGCAGTCAAAGTACCTACACAGGCGTGAGAGTGAATGAGAGAGCGAGTGAGTGGGTAATTGTAAGGATTTCTTATCTTTGTCGGGAGTTATGGGAGTGCTTTTACCCTATAATTTGATAATAAATTTTGAATTCACGATGATTGTGTAATAATAGGGTTAGCAACGAATGGGATTTTCGGAAGGCATTCGCAGTTTTAGTTAGGTCGACTTGAATGCAAAAAATGTGAGAGGGTTTATGTGCGGGAAAAGGGATCGTGCCGATTCGGGAAAAGAGCAAATGTCGATGGTGTGGATTGACCACGAGGGAAGATGCTACTTAATTAACGGTACAGAGGTTTTATTGATTATAAAATTGATTATTCAAAGTATTTCGAGCGAGGAGAGTGCTAAAAATTAAAGTTTTTGCAGAATTAAGCCTACGACCGGGTTAAAGGTTAGAGGCTTAAACCTATTGCACAAACGTTATTCCAAAAAGAATTTGGATTTAAACCCGTAAGCCTTGGTTCTGCTAGTAGGCAGAGACCTGGGTGAGTAATATGGGTGATGAAGCTTCCTGCTCCAAGAATATTTCCAACTTCGTTGCTCCAACTTCTTTAACCCATCTGAAAAATACGTTTTCTCAAGGTCTGCAAAGTAGGCTTCCGTGGCGGCGATGACCTCCTCATTCGACTGAAATTTCTGGCAGGCGAGTGACTTTTTCAAGTTTGGAAACAACAAAAAGAAGTCGCACGGGGCCAAATCTGGAGAATACAATGGATGGGGCAGCAATTCGTAGCCCAATTCAATCAATTGAGCCGGTGGTGTGAGCCGGTGCGTTATCATGGTCGAAGAGCACTTTTTTCTTCGCCAAGTGGGGCCGTTTTTTTCTTCAATTCGGCGTCGAATCGGCCCATTAATTTGGCATAGTAAAGCCCTGTGACCGTTTTGCCCTTCTCCAGGTCGATGTGGATCACACCTTTTGAATCACAGAAAACGGTGGCCATCACCTTTCCGGCCGATGGGACTCGTTCGCCGGGTGAAGTCCTCTGTTTCGACTGTTCCTTGGTCTCTGGTGTGTACCAGTGGATCCATGTTTCGTCGACTGTCACGAAACGCCGCTGAAACTCCTTCGGATTGCGCTTAAACAGCGTCAAACACTGCTCTCACGGTCTCACGGGTGCGCCTGTCGTCCGGAGTGAGCAAACGCGGCACCCATCGCGCCGACAGCTTTCTCATGCCCAAAATTTCATGCAGGATATGACCCACGCGATCTTTTGAAATGCCTACTGTCTCAGCTATCTCGCGCATCTTCAATCGGCGGTCTGCCAATACGAGATCGTGGATTTTTGTCAAGTTATCCTCCGTGGTAGCCGTTTTCGGGGCACCTGGACGTGGCTCATAAAAAACCGACGTGTGACCACGTTGAAACTCGTTAAACCGTACACAGCATCCAAACGCTCTTTGATTTCGCTGCGTGATTTCCCTTCCAAAATCAAGAATCGAATCACCGACCGATATTGCCATTTTTCTAAAATCCGCGGACACTCCCGGTTCCACACGCGGTCAAAACAAAACTACGAGTCCGATCCGGCAGTAGCCGCTTACTAGAATGTACTACACGATAGTAAGTTGCTTATCGGACCGCCCTCGTATCCATATCCGTTCGACAGATCCATATCCGTTGACATACAGTTTCAATTACTGTCACATGGCAGACGCGTATATGCCTTAACCAATGAAGCCTAAATTGATGCACACAAACTAATAACTGCGTCCCCTAAAGTAGATAAGATTTTAATTTAGGCTTTTTCTTGGTTTGCCAATATCTAAAGCAGCCTCATAGTACAAATTTTGACCGAATTTGGAAAAGCTAATTTGAACTTGGCTTATAGTCGCTGCGAGGCTAACTTGGCTCCTACCTTAGTGCTTCTATCAGGTATTCAATTGGAAGTCCGTCGAAATTTGGAGCTTTATGTCGCAAAAAAAAAATTATTCTTAAAGGTGTTGTTCGTCGGTAGGTTTAACTCTTCCCTACACGAATTTCGTGTAAAAAAAAAAACGTCTTTTGATCGTCCTAAATTTTGGCTTTTCGAAAAATCGGATCAAATCTCAATCGATCGGAACGGGTGGTTGTCGGAAGGGATGGTATCTAGAGGATACTGCGGGTGAGGTAGGACGTCCGATTTCTGTGCTTCTAGATGGATTTCAATGAGATGAGTAACTTCGTTATGTTTTTGATCACATTGTGACTACTTTTTTCTTAATAAGCGGTTCAAAGGCCGAACTGGTCTCACCGTGCAATTTGATCCATGGACGTTTAGATTAGCCGCCGATGTTGATACACTGAAACTTGTTTGCATTATTTTAATGCGACCAATGTTCATTACCAATCAAAATATGATGCCAAAACGGCCATCATTTCTTGCCGCGTCTCGGCTTGGACTCCCTGATTTCTTAGCTTTTGGACTAGGCTCAAGGTGATGGGAAAAGTCTTGTTGAGGTACGGCCAATCAGTCCGCAAGTTCTTGTTGCGTTTGACATAGGTATTGATCCACTAATGCTTAGGTCATCAAACTTTTCCAATGGTCTGGGATATTCGTTATTTTCCACATCGCTTTGGTAGCTTTGAGACCTTGCACGCAACACATTGGTTTACTAATAGAGGCCGCACTGTACTTTTTTATGACCATGCAACGCGTTTCAGAAGGTAGATATATTTTTCAAATTTAAGGCAAATTGAAGCAAAATGAGTATTTGACTCGAAAATCGACATTTTCATTCACAAAAAAATTATAACCGATAAAAAATGACAAATGAAGTGACGAAGAGTCGTTGACAGATGCCCAAAATTACCATGACCATCATATACCACTAGCGCCATCTATTCGACTACGGCGGATTCCAATAGCTGCAGCTGCAATTTAATAAAGTGTGATTTTTGCTGCTTAGTTTTTCAATGTTCCATTTTTTAACACTTATGTTTGACTAGTGACACACCTCGTAGTTAATTATACTAAGTTAGTATTGCCATTTCACTGATAAAAGACTTGTAGATTAACAATGCTTAAATATTATTGAATTTTATTATAAATTTTCATGCTCTGTGAAATATGTTTTTCCCGCATTTCGACCATATTACGGTTGTCATAATCGACCTACAGAGCAAGCAAATTAACTCTATTGGACATCAAGCCAACTCATGATGAGCGATTTCGGATCCCGACAACACCAACACCATCAAATGATTATTTCGCGGCTTCTCTCCTCGGAGGGGTACTGCCAAAACCTCCCGTTGTACACTTGCCTTGAAAAAGCTTATCGGCTCTCGCCGTTCGGAATCGGCATTAAGCTTTAGGTTCCGTTCACTTGTGTGGAAAAACAAATCGCATACAACATAAGTGAATAAAAGAAGCTTGGCTCTGGCTCTCTTCATGAGTTGTAACGCAATCTAAGGTGTCTGCCTGGCAGTACAAGGGACCAGTGTTTGTGTCTGAGTGCTCCAACAGATAGCAGAAGCTTCCAAAGAAAGAAAACTAAAAAAAAGCCACCTTTCATGGTTGCGTAAAGAAAAAAAATTTGCTACCGTTCAGTGTTAATGATACCGTGATTTGTAGGTTCGGCACCGTTCGGCAGCAATCGAGACTGGGTTACCTGATTACGTGGAAGATTTTACGCAAGGATCTTGTTATAAAACTTTAGAAAATACCACTCTTGCAAGAACTGAAGCCGAACGACCTGCCACATGGTCGAATTATAGGTGACTGGGCTTTAAAGAAGCTCGAAGAAATCCGCTTTTTTATAGAAAAACTGTCTTCGACGACGAAGCTCATTTCTGATTGAATGGGTGTGTAAATAAGGTTAATTGCTGTACTTGGTTCAATGACCAACTTCAGGCAATGCAAGAAATGCCAATGCACTGTTTGGCCCATATTTTTAAAGAGGTGATCGTTAAAACAAGGTTACCGTCAATGGGGTCCACTATTATTCAATGATGTTAAATTTTGTTTTGTCTAAAACAAGGTCCAAGATTGAACCCGGTTCTAGCAAGATATAGCTACATGCCACAGAGTATATGTATCGATAGACCAATTAAGAGATGAGTTCGGTGACCAATTTATCTCTCGTTTTGAACCGGTGAATTGGCTGGCTAGATCTTGCGCTTTAATGTTTTTGGACTATTTTTATGGTGATACATCAATTAACTCGTCAATGCCGAAAAGTCAATTGCAGTCTTGCATATTACACGTATGTATGTATATGCTAAAGAAATCACTCAAAATTGGACTCTCATGGACCACTTAAAACATACTCGTAGTCATGGTCGATATTTACACCATATAAATTTGAAATAAATGGCAGAAATTGAATTTTCACCCCAAATAGAAATTGTATACCTAGACTTTGTAATTTCCTTTTGTCGTTTTTAACAATTAAAAACCAAACACTTAAAAAATCACATATTACATTGGAGACCTCAAGGCGTCATTTCCATATCACCTCTTCAAGCCTAGAAAGTAACTCTAACCTTGTAGGTTCCATAAACTTTCCAGTTCTATGTAAACAGATCAATCATTTCATACTTCTGGAATTCTCTCTTATCGTTTAGCTTAGTCGTAAAGCCTCCTTTTACTAGAAAACGAGCTTTATTTTAAAAGTGCCGTCTCTATCAAGTAGGCTACTCACTATACTGGCCGGTGCTTCTTGTTGTGTTCTACGTGAACAACTGTGGTCAAATCGAAAGGTGACTTTGTTTACTAATCTTAGCTTCAGTTCAGGATTAGCATTGAATCTCTTTTATGAACTCAAAGTGTCCCTGGAGTGGAAAATGGAACTGAATCTAAGTCTCACCTACAGCTATAATATGTGATGACCACCTTATAGTCCGTTTTCTTTCTGAAAGAAATTGGGTCCCAAGACCAAACACAATGAGTCGCATCTGAGGCCCAAATTGTTTGAATTGATCTATACGATCAATGGTCAGTCCACGATTTTTGAGTACAAAATGTTTAATTTTCTTGACGTTTTGACAATCGATTGATGATTTAGCTCGATTACAAATTACTTATTTTCAACACTTTCACTGCCTTCTTGGAATTGAATGTTTTTCGACAAAGCGTTGTTCCCAAGAACCTACCGCAAAATATATTTTTTATGCAACTTCTTTCCTCTATCAGGGATGTAAAAATCGCCAAGTTCACAAGACTGTAACGAAACTTTGAAATCAGTGGAGAAAATGACATGAAGTTTAACGCGGACTTCAAAGACGGTGTTGTCAACCTACGAAAAACATTACTTTTCCGAATTTAAAAAATTTCAAAGTATAAATCGGAGAGTAACCTATCAAATTGATCATGGTCGGGAAGCACAGGCGTTTCCCAGAACCTCCAGTAAGCATATTAAAGTAAGTACACAGGTTTTGTTACGTAAGAAATTACAAGATAAACCAATTTGTGTTCATTTTTGAAGAACTTTTTAGGTTTAGCTTATACCCAGGTTTGAGCTTAAGCCTATTAATTAAATTCCAAAGAGTTAAAAATCGATGCAATTCTATCAAGGGTTATTCCAAAGGTTCGATAACATTGTCAAACTTTTGAATTAAGTTGAAAATGTGAGTCACAAACAGCTTTGTTTGATATAATATGGACTTATCAAAGCATAATGCTTACAAACCTACGCATGACGCCCATATTTCACTTCCAGAAGTTAGTAAGGTTACAGGAGCTTTTATATGATCATTTTACCCTTAAGTGAGGTCTGAGCTAAAAAAAACAAAACCCTACCACACCAGCCACTTGAAATATACATATTTGAAAACCCAGCACTTACTGACATATCCAATTCAAAGGAATTTTTTTTCCAACCAAATCGTTGAACACAATCACCACATCGCATTTTCTATTCAAAGCAGATATGACTAACAATGTAGAGCATTTCCCCGAATTCCACTATTTTTAAACCGATTGCGTCCCGAAAAACAAATTTTGTTTGATTACATTTTGGCTTAAAATGTTTTCCTTCCACATCAACCAACCGCCGCCGCCACCACTTGTTTTGCTTAAATTAAACCCACACATGCGAGTAGATACATAGTAGATAAATTGAAACAATAAAACGTGGGGGGATTGAAGCAACGAGCGAATGAGGTGGCAAGGGCGAGAAAGAAGGCACAACTACTGACGCCCATGCGATTCGCGTGATCGTCACATCGCACGTGCATAAACGCCAAAAATACCAACAAGATACGAAAATATCTCGTCGTGAATGATTTTGTTTTGAAAATATTTTGCAAAAAGGAAATATGGAAATCGTATTTTTAGATTATTGACATTTACATACAACATTGGTCAAACGATGACAATAGCACAATGTCAATGCATTCGTAATACAATGATACCGCTGTGACGCATCGCGTCATCGTTACGACAGTACGAGCGCGAGCACGAGCACAAGTGCGGGTATCTCGCAGATAAGAGACATTCCTCTGTACATGTATGAGCGAGCGACTGGCAGATACGAGTACGTTTATATTTAACAATGAAATTCATCGTCCTTCTGGTGCTGACTAAGTGAATCGTGTGCTCTGCTTAAAATAGAAAATCAACTGCGAGGAGAAAACGATGAAATAATTAAAACTACTTAAGCAAAGTGTATCTATGAAATACAAAGCACGATTGGGTCACGGAGTTATGGAGAAATGGAGAATGTCCGAATGACAAAATGTTGATGTCCCACAAATCATTTGGAAAATAAAACCGAAACGAATCTAAACTCATGGCATAGCCGTCTAGTATCTCTAGTGCAGCATTAAACCGAATTAAAGTGGAAAAGGGAAATAAAAATGAAGAAAAAAGAATTGAGTACCAAAAATTAACAAAAAACAAAAAACAACAAGACAAACAAACAAAGACTTTATGAAGAGGAGGTTTGATCGGTCGGAGCTCGGCGGGAACGTGCACAAGAGGGGACCAACGAAATGCAAGAGCAGCGCGCTGTCAGCATGTACGAATGGAAACACCCGGACTACGGGGTATAGAAAGATATTTCGTAACTCACATTGAAGGGGGAATATCTGCATGAAATTAAACAGCACGAGTTCTACTCTTCATCCGACTCAATAGCGCTGCACGGGCGTTGTAGTACATTTAGTTTTTTTTCTCAGATTTTGCCAAACTGTGATTCTAACGAGTAATTTGAAGCTGCACAGCGGCAATGGGTGATGACGGACTCATCAAGCGATGATGTGTCATGTGGATCCCACGAAACTGGAAAAAAATAAATGTAGACCACCCGATAAGTGGCAGCCTTAATTTATCTGCTCTTAAGTGATATATTTTTTTCTGTTTTTTGGGTTGGACTGTTTAAGATTTTTTTTTATGGACTACGCCCTCTAATTGAGAAATTATGTTGGCGTCTGGCTTTGGTCTGCATAAATAGAGACTGATGCTCAATAAACTTGACTAAACGAGGTCTTCAACACCTTATCTCTTATATTTTGTCACGTGGAGAAGAGTATTTGCTCTAGAGATGTGAACTGACGAGCCGTATGGCTAAATAAATATAGCCAGGCTACATGCCTCTACATAGTCTCAATTCGAAAAGAATGGGTAACTTGAAAGAGCGATCATACATTTATGGTCTGACAGAAATGAAAAAGAGTGACTTAGTGGCATAAGGAGGGTCGAATTTTTTGAACAGCGTTTTACATACAAAATCAAGTGCAGAACAAGCTCTGTTAAGAAGGTCATTAGTACAGGATGGCCCACCCGAGGTTGTTTTGGTATATTTCAAAATGATTTTGAACGTTCAAGTTCTTGAGTTCGGCCATAGTTTTAAAAAAATGCCCTACGATCTGGCCCTATTTTGCACGCCCTTATTTTAAAGTTTCATTTCAAAGGGAGTCCTTCCTTAGCTTTGAAAAAATGCTTACATCACCACAACCCACCAAAAAAGGACGAAGAAGCGAGGTGTCCAGCTGTCGCCCCAGTGATAAACTCTCTTTCACCCTCTTTCTTCGAGAGTATCGCTACGACTTATTTATATATCACTGTAAACCAACAAGCATGGGTTCTTAAAAGGTCGATCCACAATCACCAACCTAAGTTTGCCTCGCAGTCCTTATGTGCACTTGAGGATGACAAAGAAGTAGACGAATTCAGCAATGCCTTCGATAAGATTTCACATCAAATTAAGCTTCTTAAATTTACTGCTTTTGGCTTACCATCCGTTTTATCCTATGGATTAAATTCTACCTAGAAAATCGTCACTATAAAGCCATGCTACACGGCGAGAGCCGCTCGTGATCTCTAGGAGCAGAAAAGGAGAGAGGAACACACGCTTTTAAGGAAGAAAAAAAGGGAGCGCGAAAAGCGTGTGATCGAGGAGTTGGAGAGATGTACTACAGGAATGACGCTTGCAAGTTTTACGAAATAGTAGAACGAACATGCCAGGGCGGAAGCTTGTAGGGATGAAGATGGACAACTAGTAATAGATTCACAGCAGATGCTGAGAATATGGAAAAACAACTTCTGTAGACTGTATAACGGCGATGATATGTCTGATACCGCTGTCAGGCAGAATGATCCATTCGCAACAGACGAAGAAACAAGAGAATTCCATCCACCTTTTTATTTCGAAGCTTAAAACTAAGAAAGCCCCGGGCCCAGACGGCCTTATCACTGAGCTATTAAAAGCGGCTGGAAACGAGTTAGTAGGGCGCATGCACTAGCTCATCTGTAAAATATGGTCGGGAGAAAGCATGACCGACGAATGGAATCTCGGTAACGTTTGCCAATAAGACAGGAGACCCATATAACTGAGGAATATGTCTCCTTAACATAGCGTACAAGATCTTCTCTGCCGTACTGTGTGAACGCCTTTGTAGATAATTTGACAGGTCCCTATCAGTGTGGTTTCAGGCCCGGCAAATCCACAATAGACCAAATTTTCACACTGCGCCAGGTCTTGGAAAAGACCCAAGAATTCCAAATCGACACACACCATCTCTTTGTCGATTTTAAAGCCGCATAAAACAGCAGTGTGCATATGGACGAGCTACACCGAGCCATGTCTATTGTCAACATCCCTACTAAACTCGTCCGATTGTGCAGGATGACAATGGAGAATTCTCGCTGCTCCATAAAGGTCGAGACCTTCGGTGTTAAAAAGGATTTAGGCAAGGTGACGGCACTATCATGTAACTTTTTCAACATCGTGCTTGAAAAGATCATACAAGACTCAATGGCGAACACAAGAGGTACGATCTATTTCAAGTCTGCGCAATTGCTTGCGTACGCGGATGACATTGGCGTAATTGGGCGAGCATAGCGAGACGTCAATGAAGTGTTCAAAAGCATTGAAGCAGAAGCGGTCCTTCGGTGAACGAGCGTAAAATCAAATATATGCTGTCATCCAAGAAAGACGCACAATACCGATGTCCTGGCCAGAACGTCACAATTGACGGCTGCAAATTTGAAGTGGTCAATGATTTCATCTACCTTGGCTCGCTAGTGACCAGCGACAACAACACCAGCCTTGAAATCAAATGCAGAATTACTCTTGCTAAACGCTGTCTCTTTCGAAAAACGAAGGTAGCACTATATAATTCACTAATCATCCTGGTCCTTCTCTATGGCGCATAGGCCTGGACCTTAACGAAAACGAATGAAGATGATCTTGGTCGTTTCGAGAGGATAGTTCAGCGTGCAATTTATGGTCCCGTTTATATAAACGGAGAGTGGAGGAGAAGATACAACGACGAACTGTACGCCCATTTTATGGCAGACGTGGTGCCCCTTCACAGTCGACTCTCCAGCGTTTGGTGGTCAAATTTGAGATCGACAATTAATCAGCCAAAAACCGTACGTCAAAGGAATCGGCCGAGAACTTTGCCACGATCCGTGAATAGCCGAACCCGAAGCAGTCGACTCCTTACCATACACAAGAACTCGGCCTTTCGCAGACTTCATACTTTGGTATGGATTTTGGGCCAGTGGCGTCATTGGTCTGTACTTTTTCGAAAACGACTGGTGGTCACCGTCAATGGCGAACGCTGCAGAACGATGATAACCAATTTCTTATGGCCGAAATTGAACCATATGGACCTAGAAGACATGCGCTGTGTCTTTTGACGTCGATTGATGATGCCCAAGGTAGCCACCTCGGCCCACTATTTGTCGTAACAAATAATGATGTCAACTGTGTCTAGAACTTCTATTTTTCCGTACATACATATGTATATCTTCCCCTGTTCATTCCTGCTATCTCTAATGTGATCGAGAACTTGACTTTCGTCTTCACATTGACAACATTATAAAACGTTGGTTAAAGAAGTTTTCGAACCCCTACGTAACTAAATTCTTATACACTACCTTCTAACTTCTAGGCTACTTCTCGAATATGCTGGTCATGTCTGAACCTCCTTACGAGACCTAAATGGTGATTGATGCTGATATCTATAGAGTACCGCCTCATAACAATCATTTAAAACTAATCAACCTACAACCTCTAGAAGAATGACGCAAGGTCGCTGGCATACCTTTTATCCATGACCTGGGCAGTAATAATGACCGCCCCACGCTTCTTTAAATGATCTCCTTTAACACCGAACCCTAAAACTTTGGGTTCCGCATCAACCCCCACTGTCCAGAATGCTGCGTGAACCGAACCACCTGTATGACCTACACCTGACTAAACCCATGACAAATCAAAAAATGAAGTGAGCGCCGCCATGACTGATGACAATTTTCTTCTGGCGATACGGTCTCACACTCTTGCCGAATATGCTCTAGAGTGCTTCTATGACCATGACTTAAAAAAAATTTCCGAAGAAAGAAACCTGGAGCGATCAAACTGGGCGATCATGCAGACCACTGCAAATCGCCAAAACGAGACATTGGACATTAGAGATACTTACGAATGTCTGTTGTCGCGCGAGCAGTGGGTCAATGTCTTCCGATCCCAAATCATCTATTTGCGACAGTAAAACTGTCTGTTCATGGCTCTGTATTAGACACAGAGTCCCTAAAACAATGAGGGCCGATGACAGCTACGACTTAAATGTGACTGCAGTGAATTTGAGTGGATGAAATGTGAATGTGAATATCAATGATTTTCAGTGCCTCTGAAATGCTTTCATTATGTATTCGCTCAGATAAAAATGGACTTCGTTGCTCATGATCAATTTCAACTAAAGGCCGAAGTGGACGGCTTGAAGAGCTTGAGCTTGATGATCGCGCTGATGGACTATCTACCCTTTGAACGGAAACATTTTCAAGTCTTTCAACAAAACGTGATGCAGAATGGAACGTTGGTCTTCCGGCGTCCTTCTGTCACGTACTATTTCAGTTGCTTCGAGGTGACTGACTAAACGCCTCAGTTTTTTATTTTAAATAGATTGTAATAGACAAGACTCGGTGAGAATTGAAATGAACTCGCAGAGTTTCATATCGTCAGCGTGAACAGGCAAAAGTTTTAATTAAGCAACCAAAGTCATTAATGGGCATATTAAAAATGAGAGGACCAAGATGACTACCTTGAGGGACTCCAAACAGATCGGGTATCGAACATTTGGAAAAGATTTTGAATGTCTGTTCTTTTGGATAGGATTGAGTTCACGTTGTTAGTCCATATTGAAAGCCGAGAAAGCTAAGTGTCAGAGAAAGGGGTCAGAAAATGGAGTGGATGCACGACGCGGCGGTAATTATAGGAGTTCAAATGCGTGAGCTGAGAACTGAGATAAATTAGTTGCAACTCTTAAGAGGGGCTTACTGGTAGAGAGGCATACTGGTAGGACATTTTTAGTTTTTTTTTTTGTTGAGTAGAACGACATAAGGGTATTGTCAATGGATAGGTCGAGGTTGGCATTACTCGTTCGTTATATAGGAATGCTTTCTTAGAAAAAATAAATAAAAGGTGGGGGAAGGTCAGAGTCTAATTTGAAGAAGAAATGGTTTGCTGAAACAACACAATTATGGGTGCCTAAGAAGTTGTGTACAAATGTAGTTTGAGCGAACTATTAACTATTGTAGGAGACCTGTCTACCCGTCGACGGCGAAACTCATAAAACTTATTTGAACTAATTGTCAGTGACATTCTCGCGAATCACCTAACACACTAATTTAAACAAATGTCCAAAGCCAAAGTTGAGATAATTTGAAAAACGATCCGTTGATCCAAAATGTGATTAAATTGTTAAGATTCATTAATTGCTGTCACTTATCACCGTTTTTCATTCCCCTCACGTAACGTCTTCAAATCGTTCATTTTCTTCGTCGTCTTCTTTTTCAATCTCCGGATTCTTCCAATCTTTATGTCCATTGTTTACAAAAAAAGTAAAAGAAAAAAATGAAAAGAAAACAGAAAATACCCAGAATCAACCTCAATCCGTGGATGAAGAAGATGAAGAAGCAGACGGAACCCTTCCACATCTCGTTGGGTCGCCCGGTCGCTGTTCGCTCTCGTGTATACATTCATACATCACACACGAATGTTTATGCCGCTCATAAATTATGACATCTCAGCGTTAAGTGTGCGGTGCGGAGCGTGAAGAGAGTAGACTCAACGGCATGAGTGTTTACGGGAGAGGATGAAGGGCAAAGGCATTATGTGTGGAACGCGAAACACGACCGTAGAGCTGGAGCTCCAATAAATTTATGATTTTTATTGTAGAAATATGAGGAGGTATATCTATGTTTAAGCAGGACTCGGGCCTGAGCTGACGATGCGTGTGTGTCGCGGTAGTGTATGCGTGTGCAAAGTGCCGTTCTGGGCGATGTGGATTTTCATTAAGACGGGCGTTAATGGAAGGCGACATTTATGCATCGTTAAGAGCAGGAGGCTCAAGTTTATTTTGCGTTTTCGTTTTTTGTTACAGTTTTATTTTTATTTTGTTTTGGGCTTAAATTAATTGCTAAGTGACGAGGCACTGTTGACTACCGACTGTTGCTGGTGGCAGGCATTAGAAAATTTGATTAAGACACATGTCATGGCAGAGTGTTGAAGTAATCAGTCTTTAATGTCGTTAATGTCTCAAGTTATTGCTCTCTTCTTTAAACTGTTGAAACGAGGAGCAGAGGTAAAAACATGCAATCAACTACTTGAATGTTGAGATCCTATAACGAAAGATTAAACAAGCTGGCCACTAGACATTGCCTAACCTCAAGGGCCCTATAAAGATGTAAATGAATAGAAGCCTACTTCATAATACTCGACGTGAACAGAGGGATATCGGGATGGATTCCTAATGGAATTCGAGCTTCTCCATTTGTACAAATAAACAAAACAAAATTATTTTTTTTCCTCGTATCATAATCCCATTTGTTTCTGTTGTTTCGGTTGCTTCTTCACTTCGTCGTTGGGCAATAGGTAGTGGTAATAGTCAGCCGGTGATTACTATAGCAGAAATCATTAAGTTTTCTTAGCGCCCCTAATCCCGGAATGTTTTTAGAGTGCACTCGTTTTCTTCTTTAGGTATCCAAAAAACATGAAAGAGAGAGAGATGGAGAGGGTACGGAAGACATACCATAAAAGAAGGAAGAACACACGAACGATGATGTTGCGCTGGTGAAGAGTCTTCATTGAAGACGACGGCGACAACGTCGTAGTGATGATGATGATGATGATGGTGACTTCTCTCGCTCTGACCCATTAACCGAATTCCCTGAAACGAAAATTCACGAGTATCTCATTTTTCGGTTGAATTTTTGGTCTTCACTTGTAGCTGTTAGATGGATACGATGGAGGAGGCAATGGGAGAACTGATGCCGCGGTAATGACGCGTTGAAGTGGCATCTATTTTTAATTTTGCTCTGCTTGTGCCCGTTCGATGATAGTTCGAGCAAATTATATTCGTTTTTAGTCATGGATGTGAGATTTTTCTATCTTTATACGGTCTCCTCATATCGTTAAGTGGAGGAGGTCTAATTCTGTTGGCAGCCAGCTCATGATGAGTGAAATGAATGAAAGTGAATTTGATGAGTTCATTTGGTGTTGTACAATACTATGTCGCGAAATATTCGACAGTCGACAGCTAATTTATTTAGAAACACGTGCGATTTCTACTCAAGATGCCCATCTATGAGAGGAACTTTTTCACGAGAAATATACACGGTGTCCCACGAGCAGTGTGCCAAAAAGCTAGAGCGTGTAGGTCTGGCCAAGACAAGAAAAAATCGTATGGGAGGGGGGTTGGGTATATTCCCCCCTGTTTAGCCGGGAGGGGCAATTTTCTAAAAAATTGACTTAATTTTTAAAAAAAATTATTAAAAATCAACAGTTACATACATCCACAATGCCGTGATATACGTTTTTGTAAAGCCAGAAACCTCTTCTTTTATCTTGTTTTTAAACGAAGCTATTTTAAGGAATAGTTTTTGAGAAATTTTTGAAAAAAAAAAATTCGAACTATTTTTTTTTCAAAATTCTATGTAATTAAGTACTAATTTTTTTTCAAAAATTCAATTCTCTTATTAGTTTTTAGTTAAAGACAGAAAACCGGATGCAAAAATGTCTTGTAGTTTTTGAGAAATTAAAAAAAAATCCGAACCATTTTTTTATTTTTTTCTATGAAAACCCTTTTTTTTTGGTTTTAACGCGGCTGGATTTGTAGGCAAATTCATGTATGAAACATTGACCTCCTTTTTATTATTTTTATAAAATTCGGAGTTTTATTATAATAAATTTTCAATATTATTCCTATTTTTTAGAAGGCAACGATTATATCTCCTTCTAATGGCTGCACATAAGTCTATGCTTGACAAATTTTCCTGCAATTTGACTCCAGCGACTTCAATCCGTTTTTCAGTTGTTCCAAAGATACTATTTCCACTTCGTAAACATAATTCTTCATGAATCCCCACACATAAAAATCTAGAGGAGTTAAATCTGGTGATCTAGGTGGCCATTCCGTGGGGCCCCTTCTTCCGATCCAACGGTCACTAAAATGATCATCCAGCCAGTTTCTAACCCGTAAGCTATAGTGTGCTGGTGCTCCATCTTGCTGGTAGATTAAATTATCTGCTAGGTTTAGTATTAGTACTTAATTACAAACAATTTTGAAAAAAAATAGTTTGAAAGTTTTTTTTTTTCAAAATTTTGAGTTTGAAAATTAATTTCTCAAAAACTATTCCTTAAAACAGCTTCGTTTAAACACAAGATGAAAGAAGAGGTTTCTGGCTTTACAAAAACGTATATCACGGCATTGTGGATGTAACTGTTGATTTTTAATAATTTGTTTTCCAAATTAAGTCAATTTTTTTGAAAACTGCCCCTCCCGGCTAAACGGGGGGCGGGGGGGGGGGTAGACCCCGCCTCACGTATGTATATGTACGACGGTCTGACAAAGAGAAACTTCCCTAATTGAATTAGGCTTTTCAACCTTAACCCCAGCCTTTCTGATTATTCTCCTTCAAAGACCGATTCTCTAGCGTCCACACCCCACTACTGTCACTTAAATGAAATTTAAATTCAAAACCAATGACCAACAATCACTCAAATGCCATCGAAATCAATTGCAGCCTTTAAAAAAAGCCTACAATTACCGTAAATCACATTTTCCGCGCTGTATGTTGCCCCTCACGCTTACCGACATCATAACTCCAACGTAAACAGAGAGCAAGAGAAAATTCACCGAAACCACGCGTGTGTATTGGATAAGCACGGGGATTACATAAAATTTATTGACAAACCATTCAAGTGTCAGAAGTTGTCAAAATTACCGTCACTTAACTGTCATCTGTCAGCTTGTCGTGACATTTTTCTTTACTCATATCTCACCATCGAAACTAATTAGTCCTACGATCTAGAAATTAGAATAAAATTTAATTCGCATTGTTTTCCGTTTCCATTCATCCGCCATTATGCGGATATCCTTCATGCGTGCATACATACATATGTATGTATGTACAAGTCAATGAACATGACTATTTGACTATAATAAACAGGGAGAGAATGAGAAAAGATACAGCATTTTAAGGATGAATAGAAGAGGGCGACCAGAAACAGGAACGTTCGCCACTTCCTTTAGTCCTTCCGTTTAACAAGAAAAAAAAAAAAAAGCAAAACAAGAAATTGAAAAGGGACTGCTGCTGCTGTCTGTATAGTGTAGACAGTCGGCAAACATTTCGGAAAACCATTCCCAGGTAGAGGAATGTAATGGTGGCAAAAAGGGAATAGAATAGGACTGCACATTCCCATGATTAACTTTGGCTTCACCGACACGAGCAGGGAATTGGGTATGGACTACGGACTACGGAGTAAGGGTGTGGAGGATACATATTTTGCATTTTCCATAGAAGGATATTTTATTGTTTTGAGTTTTGTACAACACGGAGGAGTTGCCACTCGACGGAAGATTGCGAGTCAACTAGTTGGAATAGGGCCACATACTAGATAGATACTCGTATCTTACACATGTAGTGTGATTCGCATAATTCTATTCTTATCTGCTTAATGGTATCCGGTGGAATTCCTTTTTATTTGTGGATAATAAAAGGCATTAGGGTGATTAGTGTTGAGGTGTGGTCTTATCGAGGGCATTGAGACAGTCAGAAAGGGAAAGAAAGTAAGTAGATGAGCAGGCTACGTTGGCTCTCAAATATTCCTCTTAATTATGTTGTTTTGTGAACAGGATGAGGAATTGTTTTTCAGACTGCAACTGGTGAGAATGTTGAGTGCTGTAAATCAGACGGAGAGATTTTTCTTAAATTTATGGTTTCAGGGAGATTTTGACACCTTGGTACGGATGATGGTAGTGGTCATGCAAGTATTTGGTTTGAGCATAATGTAAGGACTCTCCAGTAGATAGCATTAGCATTAAAATAAACGAGGTAGGTACTCGAAACAGGATTATGTATGTAGGTAAGCTTAAAGATTTATTAACGATTGACAGCGTCTGTAAATATACGGTTTTCATTAGGGATCGAACAATTTTGTGCCTTAATATTGACGCACCCTTAAACTTAATTTATATTCGGTCGCTGGCGAAACATCACCTAAGGTTCATATTTGTATGGTGCTGAAGTCGATGAATAAGCAACGTTTGGAAATTATTAAAATTTATTACCGAAGTTCTTAGTCATTGGGCGTAACTTTAAGAGTGCTTATTAACATTATCGACGGTAATACTCGTCCCACCAGACAGGCTGTGCCTGCTATAATGGATAAATTGAATCAGCATATTCACTACTGAATGTTTCTGTGCTAGCGAGACAAGACGCCCCCGAAGAACCGAATCTCTCGGCCCACATCGAGGTGAATTTCGCGTAAAGATCAAAGCAGCTCAGGAACTGAGACCTCTTGATCATGTGAAGCCTCGAAATGTCTTCGATGGGGCTCTGCAGAAGTTGGAAGAAACTCCTAAATTTTATTGAAAGGGCTTGTATTTTTTTGGCTCAATGGTTGTACGAATGAGCAAAATATTGTTACTAGACCGCAAAAAACCCACATGTGCTGCTGTGGTTTTCACGACCGAGGTGTAATTGGGCCTTATATTTTCGTCGATGAAAATTGCCATGTCACGGCCAATGGAGTTCGCTGTAGTACCATGTTGATAGACTATTTTTAACTACAATTGGACGGTGCGACATGTCAGTGGCAGTTCGGAAATCGTATAATCTCGAGCCATCGTCCAGCCGAATGCAATTTCGCTCATGCAATTTAATGCCCTTTGATTTAAATTTATATGGCTTAAGTCGTTGATTTAACCCAACTAGACAAGGGATTGAAGGGAGCTGAGGAATAACATCGAACGCCAATTTGCCAATTAAGCCCATAGAGATGGAGGATTTAAGACGTGCTCGTCGATCTTCAAACTTAGATAAAACATGTGTATTATATCTGGATTAAAACGCAGTCCCGATAACCCCGAACATCCAGTTACTGTCGCTTGTCATAGCTCCTGAAATGTGCTTTCAAATGGTTATAATAAGAAAATTAGGCGATGATGAACATTATTAGGGCCCCGTGGTATATTATTTTTGTCCTGCGGTCAAGTTGATTTCAGTGAAAAACTTTCTCGCTATACCAAAGTCTTTCTTAACCCCAGTAAAACAAGAGTTAATTGACCCTAAGATGTCTATTAGCGTTTATCACCGCCAATGATTGTTGCTCAATGACTAATTCTTCAGGTAATCCTTACGACCATACATATGAAGGAATTTTTTCTTAGAGGTTTGGTTTTTCAAACTAGTATCAGTGCTTTTACAGAGCATCATTTTGACAGCTGAGAGCTGATTCATAGTAAGTACATTCTGCCATTTCACAATGAGTAGATTAACTCCAGAACAACGCATGACAATTTTGCAAACATATTTTGAGTACCATGGTTCGGTTCACTATACTTATCGTACGCTACGTCCTTTTTACTCGTCCATCCGAGCAAGATATTATTTTTTTATAAGGTTCACATAGGTTCAAGAGTTACGATCTCATGGTGTTTGTCACACTACCTGAACGAGGTGCAGATGGTTTTTGTCGAAGATGTTTGTTCACTACTCTCCGGGGGTGGTTGTGCTAGATAGGATTCGAGAGATTCGACTGAATTTGTCGTGTTGGTTGTAGTTCACAGAATTTTTTCCTTTTTCTTGTTTCCGTATCATTAAAGTGTTACATTGGAAATGCACACACAGAGTATGCATTTTGAAGTGAAGCTAGTTATTCGGAACACGATGAATCGTTTTCGAATCATGTACACTTTAACGGACAATACGCATCTTCAAAGACGACCTACAGTGTGAAGAAAAGAAGTTATTGCCGTTGTGGAGCGCTATGTTGAGGAGAATCCGAATGAGTCGATTCGCAATCGTGCACAGCATTTGGAGCTATGCTCATCCGTTTGGTGGAAGATTTTACGCAAAGATGTTGGCTTAAAAGCTTATGAGATCCAGCTTGTGCAAGAGCTTAAACCGCGTGACCATTATAGGCGTCGTAGGTTCGGTGAATAGGTCTAAAACATGAGTCAGCTTGATCCTCATTTTCAGCGCAAAATGTTGTTCTCTGATGAGAACACACAATACGACTTAAACGAATTACTGAAATAGTAGCTCAGAGAAATGGTGGTGCATAGGACTGTGGTTGTTGACAGGGTAAACAGCGGGTGCCCACAAGGCGGTCTTCTATCATCGCCAGTGCTATGATGCACGGGGTTTCACATTCTGCACAGTGCTCTAATGGCAAATGGAATCTACGGCCACACCTATGCGAATGATATTGCCATTCTCTTTATTGGTTCTTGATCGAAGGCTTTCCGTCTTAAGGATCAGGCAGGGCTAAATGTGATCGGTTATTGGTTGTTCGTCTTCCAAATTACTCTAGATCCCCGATAAGTTGCCGTAAACCCATTTTAGGTCTACCTGAATCCAAGGGTGTCTCCTCTCTCAACGACAGGTTTCTTCAGGCGCATAAATCTGATGGTGGCTGATGACGTTAGCTAGAAGTCTGTGACTTTCTTATTTATAAACGATGGAATGAAGAATAAGAACGACGCGCTTAGCATCAATTAGATGTGCACCTATGATACATATGTTGAGAAGAATGAAATGGCAGAGTATTTTCTATGTGACTGTCCCGTTTCCGTTCACATCAAGTGACAAACCTTTTGAGCCTACGTGTTGGGCGCTTCACCTCTGAAACTTCTCCTCATTTTTGACTACAATTTATAATTTGTAATTTGGCTCTGGATTGCGAATTTACGTCGAATAAAATGCACACACAGCTAACGACAAACTCACCATAGTAACCGATTTCATTAGCAATTTAGGGAAACATGTTTACAATCATGTTTCAAACATGTTTCTAATAGTTTTACCAATATACAAATTATAAAAGTGAGTGAATCAGACTAATCGGCTCTTGAAATCTGACGATTGCCTTAACTTTACTCTTCACTCTATTAGATGTTGGCCGGAAAAGACTCAGGAAATACGACAAAAAGTGACTTCAGCTCTCAAGAATCGTTTTTCGAAAGAGTGAGGTGGGGCTCTTTTCTGTCCGTTGGAAGTAGAAATTTAGCTTGTCTCAACGTTAACCAACTAAAGTACACCTTTTGTCGCAGCTAATCCTATCACTCTCTCAATGGTTGCCCAAAATTAGTTGATAATTCTAATACAGCTGCACGAAAAACCAATTATCGAAGAAAATCACAGCCATTTACAGCTGACACTCCGCCAAATACTCGCATTTAATTGATCCGAGTTCTTGGCTAACTACAAGTACTTAACCGCTCATATTGCCATTTCGCTGCCACATTTCCATAATGATATTAAAATCGGAAACCTATATTCCACCGTAAGCCCCGCAGCTAAACACACAAAGCAGATGCACACCGAAAATCAACCCCCACATCCATCTCCACCGACGACATGACGATAAACGCACGAGGGAATCCATCCTTAAACTCTTAAACCGTTTTATTCATACGAGTATACCACTCGCTTGCCTCGCACTGGATGGCGCACGTTGTCCCTCGCCCGGGTGTGTGCATGCACTCGTACTCACATCCATTCAATTATCATTATTGGGAGAACTATAAATTAATTATTTTCAACCCTCCATTATTTAATAGCAGTTTAGTTTTGGGCAGTCGGGCGGCGAGGACGGCGACCATCATCGCCACCACCACGTACCGCATGTGTGATGTGTAAGCTTCTGCCATTCCGGTTTGCTATCGATGTGCGACCATACCGGAAGGATTCAAAAATTCCCTAGACAACAATGTAAACGCTTGAACTCCGTCGGTAGGCCGGTACGTTGATACGTTTACACAAACATTTTGCGGACGGCGAACGGGTGGCAGCGTGAAGGCCAAAGGATTCAACCAGCCCATATTGTAAATGATAATGAATTCAAAATAATTCCATGATTATGCGGTTCCACTGGTTGTGAGTCCTCCTCTCGTTTGCCAGACATTGAACCAACGGTTAGGTGGACGTCATACACGGCGATGTCGTCCCTACCGTTAAAGCCAAGTACTGCTGCTCGACTTGGGTCGAGGTGTTGGAAAATCGATTCTTTCGATTAGGGGTGAATTTATCAACCTACAACGTGATACCATTCCACTGGATCGGGGATGGTACAAACAAACAAGTTCTCCATAACCGGAGAGAGAAGCAGCGCACAAAGTAAATCAGGTCGTCGTAACATGGAATGATATTGTGTGGGGGGGCACGCTCCGACAGACGGATGAATGGATGGCAGGGCGCACAGAGAAATAAGATACAGAGATTAGGGATGCAAGCAGATTTTTTCCTCTTCTCCGTCGTTGTACCTACTCGTAAAAGAGGTCATCACAGTAACTAGGACTATCGAGAGGGTCGGTAAACTTTTATTATTTAGAAATAATTTTTGGCCAAAGCCCCTCTTTGGGATGGACGGGCGCAGATCTCAGTACGATACGAGTGTAGTGTTCGTTGGATAGTGTAGGTAGATGGCGACGATGATGGGAATGAGCAAATATGTATGCCAAGGATAGTTGAGCGAAGGCAATAACGAGGTCATGGAAACTTCTTTATTTCGATGGAGGAGATGTACATATCTAATTCGTGTGGGAGTGATTGCTGCGTCTGGGGAGGCGAGTAGCTTTAAACTCGTTTTGTTGATTGATGGCGGTAGTTATGCTCGTACATGACTTAAATTACGTTAAGTGGTTGGCTGAAAGCTGATTGAATTGCTAACGATTCGTAAACACCAGTGACCACGGGAGAGTTCGTCACAGAAGCCAATAGTTGCGATGAGTTTAATGTTGATTGTGAAACGTGGGTCATCTGTTCGTAGAGAAAGCGGAAGAATCAATCTTGTAGTGTCAATGATTTCAGTATGTAGCCACAGTTAAGCTACTTTAGGAAGATAGAGTCTCGAACTTCGAACTTTTCCGTATAGGCCCAATAACCCCCGAATCGGGTGCTTCAAGAGCCCAGACCTCGGAAACCAAGGCCTTTTCTGGAGAGCTTTTGCAAACTCTCTATTTAAAAAAAAAATCGGAAACAAAGTTGTCATCATTGCATGTCATCGTTGATTCCTTGTCTGAAAGGGCCAGTACGTGTCCTACAAACATAGGGATCGGTCTAATTTAGAATTGAGGTAATATGCACCCAGTAGCCACCGGCAGAAAAGGGTTTATAGATGGAAGCTTTGGTGTCGTCGCTTTGGTGTTTACTCGTATAAAGGGTGTTTTTCTTAGAGATACACAAATTCAGTATGGAATAAAATACCTAAAGCTAGCATTAAGGTCTATGATATTAGCTCGATTTAATATACCAATTTATGTCATTAGTACTTAAATATGATTTAAGGTATACGCGTATAACTGCTAGCACGAATGAAGCGCAATCGTGAAATCCAATTTTCGACAACTTTATAGAACAACTGGGGCCGTATATCGGCAATAACACGGCGGATGTTCACTTCCAAATCGTCCAACGTCTCTAGTTTATCGGCATAGACTATGAACTTCACATACCCCGAAAGAAAGTAATCTAAAGGTGGGAGATCGCAGCATCATGAAGGCCAGTTCACGGGTACATTACGAAATTATGCGCTCATGCGGCATGCTTTGCCATCATCTGAGAAACGAAGAAGTCAGAAATCATGTTTCTGTAGCGCTCTCCATTGACGGTAACATTCTGGCCGGCATCGTACCTAAAGGAATATGGGTCGATGATTCCACCAACCCATAAAGCACCCCAAACAGTGGGTTTTAATACAATACATAGTTGCAAGGGCGTCTCGACAAGGCTTCTGGGTTTTTTTCAGCTCCAAATTCGGAAATTATGCCTTTTTAAATATCCATTTAACCAGAAATGTCAGATCAAGCTGACTCGTGTTTTAGGCCCATTCACCGAGCCTACTTCGCGTATAATGGTCACGCGATTTCAACTCTTGCCCAAGCTGGATCTTATAAGCTTATAAGCCAAGATCGTTACGTAAAATCGTCCACAAAGTGGATGGGCATAGCTCCAATTGCTGTGCACAATGGCGAATCGACTCATTCGGATTATCCCCAACACTGCGCTCCATAACGGCAATAACTTCTTCTTTTTGCACTGCTTGCCGTCTTTGGGGATGCGTATTTTCTACAAGAGTGTACATACGTGGTGGGAAAGCAGTTCATCGTGTTCCGAATGACTTGCTGTCGGCCGTAAAATAAGTTACGATAAGTTTGGCGAACCGAACCATGATTTTCAGAATAAGTTTGCACAATTTGCCTGCTTTATTCTGGTGTTACTCTATTCATTGTAAAATGGCAAAATGTACTAACCGCAAATCAACTTTCAGTTGTCAAATTGACAATCTGCGGAAACAGTGATGTCAGTTTAAAAAATCAAACCTCTAAGAAAACACCCTTTATATGGTTCAGGTACTAGCAATTTCATCGCCTGAGATCCACAGGCACCGGCAAGTTCGAAATTTTCCATTATCAATCCAATCCCTAAAAAAAGCAACATGCTATATGCCGCATTAAGTTACTCAACAAAGGTCCAAAAATTCTCAGACAGAAATCCGTCATCATGCCCAGTTCAAGGCCAAAAGTATTTAAAAAAAAAAGTACTCAAAACCCAAAAAAAAAAAGCGATTGCAAGCCAAATGTATCGGACATGTATCCAAAATGTTTAAAAATAAATTTCACTTGGACTTAGAAGAGAACAAAGAGCGTTTTCTGCCAACAGTCAGATGTCAAGGTACCCGGCCTCGTGTGGCTCTCCTGCGAATTAGCCGACTGAGAGGCCACTGCTGCAGTTGAATATCGAATGCCGATATTCTGAGAGGTGTGTAAGCCGAACACGTTTTCTAAATATAGACTTCCCCCTATAAGAACACATGTTGAAGTGAAGGTGAGAGAGGGACCCCCCGGTTCACCGGTTCGTTGATATGTTCATTTGTGCCCTCGGCGCATTTCATTCGTTCTTATTGCGGCACAACAATGATTTCCATTACTTCATAAAACGAATTATTTTGTATATTGTCCGCTCCATTGCGTAACATACCGTATGCGTATCTCAACACAACAGTTGAGATATTCGTACACTTGACGAACGAACGGGTGCGCGAGAGTGTGGCGTGTGGTTTGCTGCGCTCGAAAATAAACTCGAAAGCAACCTTTTAAGTGTCATCTTATCAAGGCGAAAATATCTTCTTTACGTCGTTGTTGTTGTTTGACGCTGCTTTCGTATCCGCGACCGCGTTTTGACTGACGTTTGCATATAACAAGCGTGGCGATAAGAATGTAAATTTGTTTTCTGTTTTTTTTTTTTAATTTTCTTTCGATTCCGCGCTTCTCTGGTAGCTGGTTCCGCCGTTGAAGACCTTGTCCGGACGGTTGCGGTGCCGCGTTGCGGTTCGCCTCGCGCACAGAGGCGTGCAACCGATTGAGTTGTTTTGGATGAAATGAAAAATGTTTTTATGGGTCTTTATGCAAATGCCAGTGATAAGCAATTAAATGCGGTCCTCGCAGCGATAATGATAGTTGGGCCAATAATTAATTGAAACACTGCATGTGAGCTTGTGTGGTTTTCCTTGTTGTTGTTCTTTAATATTTTTGATTTTTTTTTAAATCAATAACGCGAGAAACATCATGGGAAGCAATTTGTGTGGAAATTGTATTAAGCGGCGGAACAATTAGTGTCGAAGCTGATGATCAGACGATATTATAGTAACAAGTGTATAGGGTCTTCAGGGTCTTCCCCTTAGATCTTCTGAAAACAGGCTTCTGGGATACACCAGTTGATCTTGTTGAAACTGAAATTGTTTTTTTTTCTGTCTTTTTAGTTGCGTCCGCTCTTGCTACAAACTTATCCATGTTAAAATGGGGCAGAAGGATGGTGTCAAAAAAAAAGCACGGAGACTTAAAGCAAGACAGATGTTATGTAGGATGGGCCAACAGCTAGAGTGGAAGTTTTCGTTCAATTAATTCTTGTGAAATCAGTGTTGATCTTTATTGATTGAGGATCGATCTATAACAATTATGAGCGGTACCCGACAAAGTTCATGCGATCACCACGGTTTCTGTTGCAGGCTAGCATCCTAAAGCTATTATTATCAACGACTGTTTGAGGAAATAGTGTGTCAATTGCCGCAATTTCAGTTCAGATGTTCTCTCAGAGATCTTGAAATGTCGCTAGCATATAGCTCGCCCTTCAAAAATCCTAACAGAAGGACGTCTAAAGGGGTCAAATCGCATAACCTCGGACGTCAATCAAATCCTCTTCTAACTGTAATAAACTGAAATTCCTGTGAATGCATGCAATATGCGCTTCAATTTATCTCTGACTGGTGTGCAGAAGTGTTTATCGATAAACCCAAAAAGACAAACTTGCTTCGTCTCCCGAAACGGTACAAGCATTGGATTTTCAGAAGTGCCTAGGTATTGACCTTAATTGCAAACTTAATTGGATCTCCAGCATCAAATGCAAACTTGCAAAGGCAACTAATAAACCTTACCAACTCTTACAGCCGCAGCGCAACTGTGCTCGAAGTTAAAGGGGGCTCACCAGAACCCATCAAAGCCTCCAAAAGAGTGCGTCAGGGTGACCCTCTGTCCACGTTTATGTTTTGTATCATTCTGGATGAAGTCACTCGCGCCCTATCCGGTTATATAGGGTACGAATTACATGGTTCGCGGATTAACGTCCTACTTTTCATTGATGACGCCACCCTTATTTTCAGCACTGAGCCAGGCATGAGCCAGTGCCGTCGGGCAGGGAGAAGAAAATCAACTCTCCACGATTCCGTCTCCTCAACGACTCAGTTGTCAATCAACTGACAACGTCAAAGTAATGGAGATCGGATGAAAGAAAGCTAGTGGTACTCTTGCTGTTGAACCAGAAAGTCTTACTAAAGCTCCTTTGAAACCACAACAAAGGCCTCTCATTACAAGAAGTTATCTGATGACTCGCCTCGCTGGTACAACCCTGGGGAAACTCAGAGCATTGGACCCTCAAGTTCGGACAGCAATGCGCAAATGGATCCGCTTGCCACACGACGACCAACAACAGAGGTTTGGGTCTTCCTTCTTTTGAGACTTTCGTCCCCTGCTTGATGAGCGACAGACTCCAAGCACTGGGGAACTCAACTCCTCCTGCAGTGAGAGCCGCTTGTGAATCCTTTTGGGTCCAGAAACGGATTCTATGGGCTGACCGAGCTCTCACCAAGTCCGAGGGTGTCTCTCAAAAATGGTGGGCCCAATTCCTATATAATTCTGTAGATGGCCATGAACTGCGTGAAGGTGGAAACCTAACTTCTCTAGCTCTTGGGTATGCGGTGGCGTGTATATTCCGGACGGGACTATGTCCACTATCGTCACGTCCGTATCAACTATCTCTCCTCACGAACATCAGAACATCTCGAGGTGTCCGACGAGCAGATCGGGATGTCTTATGTCGTGCTGGATGTCAGGTCACCGAGACAGCGGCGCACATAATCCAGAACTACTTCCGAATGCACGGTGGCCGTATCTTGAGACACGATGCGGTATGCAAAGTAATCTCATCCGGCCTGCGTGACAAAGGCTAGACAGTGGAGCATGAACCACGGTTTCTTACACCACAGGGTCTTCGAAAACCCGACATTGTTGTGGCTCGGGATGGCAAAGTCTGCGTCATAGACAGCCAGATAGTCGGCGGAACAACAGCACTAAATGTGGCCCATGCGAAGAAAAGGAACTACTATGCCGATAAAACCGAAATCATATTTACAATCGAGCAAATATACCATGTCCGACCATCTGACATCCGCTTATCTACATGTACTCTCTCTTGGAGAAGAATCTGGGCTGACAAGGAAACTTTTAGGGTTTATCACACTAAGAGTACTCCAAGGCAGCCGCACAATTTGGTCCTGGTGGAACAGGATGACTCAATCCGGGCAATGACCCCGGCTTGAGGTAGGAGGAACTGGTGAGAGCGAACTATTACTTAGGATTACTTGCGCCCTACCATCTCTCAAGGCAGCAAGCAACAGAGCCGACACTCGCTATGAAGCGAAGATGCAACACTGCGGTTGTTAATGTGAATAGCGGCTGAAAGGAGTAAATCCATACGGCGTTAGTCCTACATAACTCGAGAACACTAAGACCTTCAGTTCCGGTTAACTTTTTCCGCAGTAGAAAAAATAAATCCACTGGAGACCTATCATCACTTATGCGTCTGCTTTATGGTGGACAAAAATTTAAGAGAAAACTACAATAGTTAAACTTTAACGTCTTCAGAGGCTAGCATGTCTCGGCATTACAGGCGCCATGCCAGCTTGCCCGACGGCAGCGCAAAAGACGCTGATCGGAATTACTCCGCTGTACCTTTTTATTATGCTATACGTAGTGCAATCAGACTCTACCGCTCGGAAACAGACCAGCCATGTAGACCATTGGGTCACATGTCCATTCTACAATACCGTCCTGAGCTGGATATGAATACCACTGTTTCGGACGCATTACCACACACGTTCCCCTTTGACAGAAAATTTGACATACTGATACAGTTTGGGAAAGCGGCGATCCCTGGCTAAATGTCAAAGGCCAAGATTCCAACGTTAGCGCTATCATCTTTGGACCAAATCGGAAGATATCGAAGGCCCTGGGAACTTGTCCTAGTGTTTTCCAAGCCGAACTCTACGCCATCCTAACGTGCGTCAACCTAACGTTAGAGACTGGCTTAAGAGGTATAACCATCAATATACACCCAGACAATCTGGCAGCGCTCAAAGCGCTGGGCTGGTACTTTTGGAACAACGTTCAAGGACTCCGATCGAAGAGATTCATACGGCCCCTTGACAAAATAAACCTCTCGTCTGAAAACGAGTGTCGACTCTGTCTAGAGAACGAGGAAACTGCAGAGCATATACTATGCCAGTGTGGTGCCCTCTCCCATATTTGGAAGCTATCCTCCTGAGAGAAATCATGACTCCTGTGGGGATCAGCTCAGCTCCTGCGAGGGACATAATCAGCTTTATTAAGATAGTAGAGGAACTCCTCGTCTAGTTGGCTAGCAAGCACAATAGACCTACACTGGTTGCAGTGCTAAAATGCCATCTGTTAGCTCTAGCCCCCAATTAAAAAAAAAAAAACTGAAATAATGCGAGCTTTACATTTTCATTCAATTTAATAAAAAAATTCGGTTGACGCGCTGCGATAATGCTTTCCATTCAATGTAACTGCCTCTCCAGCTCATCTGCGGAAATGTACAAGCCAACATAGGTTACGATGGCTTTTGTAGAGCTCGTCATCTGGTCTCCAGCTACGACAGTCTTGAGTAATAACGTATCGATCCGCGCAAAAATCTGACGCATCTGAAAATATCAAATTTGATGACAATTTCAACCTTCATCGGCTATGTCCCAGATGGTCAATTGTTGTATATGATAAACGCGGATTAACCTTAAATTCGGCGAAGGTTTCATAAGGGAGGCCCACTTGTTAACTTCGGAGACGAATAAAATACTTCACTCATAGTGGGAAGGCTTTGGCGCGTACGGACAGCACGAGCATGATATGGAGTGTGACATTTGCATCAAAGAGCGTTTATGTTAACCGACTTTCTTTTACAAAATGTAATTGCCAAAGACTAGACTTGATATCTGTCAAAAAGATCAACCATATTGAGTGCAGTAAATGACAGTCAATATCCACATCATCCGTCTAGGTTCACCCTATACATATATAGGTGCCGATCCGTGCTCTTCTTTCTCTGCCCATTACACGTCCGTCTCCGTAGCTAATTTGGGTACAGACAGTCCATCAAATGCTACTACCAGACCATTAATCGTACCTAAACAACGCTCAAGCTCTTCTAAATCTCAACGAGGAAATTGTTCATTTTCGGTCTCAATTCATCATGACCGATGAGGCCTACTTTTGTCTAAGCAGGTAGATAAGTGAACAAAATTTGCGCTTCTGGGCCGCTAACATTCCACACATCATTCGCAGGCAGTCATTAAATCCCCTCGGTCACTGCATGGCGCACGATTCCGATCGGACATGTCATCGAGCCTCAATTAACTGTTAAGAGATACAAAAACATGATCAAAATTGATGAAATGGGATTGGAAGACATGCGGGTTCAATCGGGTATTGCGACCGCACACACAATCGCGTGGCAACAGACACTTTGAAGGATGCAATTCCAAGTCGTTTAATGTGTTGTTTTAATGATCCGCATAGAGCAAGCAAGATCGTCCGATTTTATAGCTCCACTTATTTCTTTCTTTTGGAAATCAGTTAGAATACGACAGAAATTCTGGCAGCTCTCAAAAGTGCAGGAACTTGTTCTATATGTTCTAATAAAGGAGCCCGCATGAGCGATATCATTTTCAGAAGGCAACTGAAAAAAAAGTAAGGCTACCTAGAGCTTTTGCTCATCTTTTTGGCAACGTAGGAAAGCTAGACTAAAGATAAATACATCGGGTTGGGCAGGGTGTCCCCTTGAATCCAGGTAGGCCTTATTGTTGTAAGCCACATGTGCCCGAGCGGCGGTGTGTGTCCATTTACTTTCTATGTTAGGCTCCAACACATTAGTCGTGCTATAATAGCCGTTGATTTCGCCTCTTTTCATCGCCCCTCATAATATGATGCAGAAAGCCATTCCTTTCTTGACGCTCGAGCAGCAGTTAACTCATCATATAAGGCCGTTCGTATGGCACTCAGCTTTCCTGCCTTCAGAAAAGGCGTTCAAACAATGGAAAAAGGTTTATAGAATTGTGCCCAATGAATCTGCAAAATTCTTGTTGCGCTTGACATGATCCAGTAATACCTTCAATACTGAGTCTCCATACTTTTTCACCGATCTGGAGTGCAATTTGTTTTCCACGATAAAATTATCAGTCTGGTAGTGTTGCAATCATTCGCGACACGTTCTCTCAGGACGCCCCTGCGACCTAGATTTTTTCGACTTGAATGACGCTTATTTGCCTCGAACGTCGACATTTTCAAGCGCAAAACCATACATATATGACGCATATGAAAATTCGCCAAAGGAATGATGAGTATTTGTTAACTAGCTCACCATGTGAAGTTTTTGATCTAACATTTCTGACCAGTATGTATCGCCAGCGCCATCTTTTGGCTGACGGTCGATACTATTTTGTAATGCCTCAAGACTAAGGAAACACGCTTTCCCACAGTTCAAATATAGGAAACGAAATAGTACAAAGGCTTAGTTGAAGGTACTTTAGCAGGATGTAGGCTCCAAAGCCAAAAGGCATTGATTGGAAATCTCTCGACTGATTAAAACAGTTTTGTTTTCAACGATTGCAGACTTCCAAATACTCAAAATCCACTCGTCACACACCATACACGACACATAGCCATGCCCAAAGCCCATCAATATCTGTCCCAACAACCGATAAGTACCCACTTACGAGTACTTATTCAAAAATTCCCATAATTGACTAATCGAAGAAAATTATAACTTCGTTAGGTAAATATTTGCGTGCAACACATAGCAACAGCCCGTCATCGCTAAAGTCCGAAGAAGTCATCGAGAGTAAATTGGACAAGTGATTCCGCCACATATTACCCACTAGCCCACTACCCATCGCATACTCGTCGGCATGTGTAGTTGGTTCGCCATAGTCATAGACGTAGCCAAAGCCAGACACTTAACTTCCTGTACACTACAACCAACTGAGACCAAATGGTTCACGCCACATAGCGTTGTTGTCGTTCCCTGCTCTCACGTCCCCTCTTCCATTGCTCGATAAATTGCCCTGAAGCTTTTTAATCAATTCACTTGCCTGCTGCCCCAGTATATGGAACTGGATCGAAGAAAGTGCACGCTAGTGGTTGCCTGCTGTTTGCCTCCAACTGTGACTACCAGATACAACCCTTTTTTTTTTCACCACACTATCCATATCCATATCCCCGTTCACCCTGAGTAATCGGTCAATCGATCGATCCAACCCTGCGTTTTCAACGGACAAGTACAGATAGTCGATACTCAATTCGATGATTTCAATCTTCTGTCACAATCGCTCGTCGTCGTTTGTATTTTCTTGTGTAAGTATGTAGGTTGACTGGGGGAATGACAGGTTCGCTCAGCGAGACTTGGAGCCACTGTAGCTATTACGGAATTGATAAAAATAATTGCCGTTATGAAATGTCGATTACGAAGTTGCATGCGTGTGTCTGATGATGCAACCTTGACATTTAGAACGTTGCAGCCATCTGTTTGGGAGCGAAACGGAGACGAAGTCGGAGTTATGCACGATCTTATGAATAAACATGATGTTAACGACGGTAGTGCCTGTGCAAGCTCTTGGAAATGTCACTTATGTACGTGGTGACGCGTATAAATGTTACAAAACGCGAATGTGTCCTATGCATGAAGCGTGTGCTGAAAATGTCAACATAACGTGTTGACAGCGATGAGAATTGTCAGCTACGAGTCTAAATCGATTTGATTAGACCAAAACTAAGCTGACAACAACATCGAGGAAAGACCTTCGTCGAACGAAATTGTGAAGGTCGTGGATATTGATAACTTGTGTTCATTCGCACGCTTAGCTTAACCCGAATATTTTCTAAGCTATCGCCAACGGTTGACACATCGAGATGATTGATGATGCCAGAAGACGAAAACAGTCTCCTTGACCTTCCTCTTCGTTCGCGTGCCTTTCGGTCAGACACTATACTTAACTCTTGCGCCGTTTGGTATCGAACGAACCTTCGGGTACTATTGAGAGTGCGACCAAGTCAACAAGTGATTCATGGAATGTTGTTGTTATTGACGTGCGAATACCTTATTTGTGTGTGGCAGACATCGTTTCATGTGACGATGTTTGGAAATTGTCTTAGAAAAACAACCTTTATTACACGCAAATAGGTTGTTTTGATGTTTACGAGTTAAATGGCGCGTCCGCTGCATCAACACAATACCAAAAGATATTGTAGGAGTAGTCAGAGGGATGTTGAAAATTGCAGAACAGTGTTACCGAATCGAATGAATTCCTTTGAAATGAGTGACATCGAATCAGGGGTCAAAGTAGGTTATCTAGTCATCTGAAAACTGGATCCGATTTCAAGTCTCTAATCACTTTAATCATTGATGGTTATTCTGGTTTTGTTCTATCTCAATCGACGAAGGGTGAACGGATACAAATGGGCATGGAACAGAAATTTTCTAATCTATCTCCTCACTCATGTCACCTGTCACAACCGCATGCACTCGGAGAACAATAGAGAGCCATTGTGAGCAAACAGTGAGCTGCGTCTACTGCCTATGGTGCTTCTGCTCGTATACTGCAGTGTGATGCTGCCGTGTGCAATTTTGTGTTACAATGTGTTCATGTGCGTCCTAAGCATTGCACTACGGGAGTGCTGAACGAGAATCCGGAGCCTGGTAGTTTGAAGCCCGAACACCGGAGCCAAGAGTCCTTGCTGCTCGTACGTTTAGTGTGCCAGCCGTAACTCTGGCATGTCAGGTTTAGAAGCCGAACGTTGTTGGATTGAATTGTTTCACAATTTATTCATCGCCATCACCCGACGACGACAACGATGATGATGATGATAATGATGACGACGATACGAGCACGAGTGCTCGTCATACGACTTTGGTCGAGGACACAACGTCATTGGATGTTTATCATGACATATCATAGCATCATAGGTGCTATGGAGCCATGTTTCATGGATATGCGGGCTTTTGTTTTATGCAGTGTGTGGTATCGCTGCAGTCACCAAACCTGCGGAAGTACCTGCCTGGAATCATGCAGGAACGTTCGTCTAAATGCAATGATAAATTTTGAAAATGAGTTCAGCTCGTGATGAATGAGCCAGATTACAGCGCAGACCCTTAAAGCTTTTCGATTAAGTTACTGGGCGTATAGCGTAACAAAAAAAACAAATTCAATATCACTTCGACATTCGTCACGAACACTATCAACATATAGTTATCGTCATCAGACGAGTAATCAGTAGCTGCACGACGAATCGAATAGCAAATAACACCGCGAGTGACGCGATGATGACAGCGACAGCTACAGTCACAGTCGTCACAGCTCCTACAGCCACAACAGCAACAACGACAACGCGGCAACAACCGGCCAAACAAACAAAAGTTAAATGGCATTAATTAGCATTATTTATTCATTTCAGAAGTTCTCTCATTACGTCGCCATCGCCACTGCCATCGCCGTTCGTCGTCCATTCGTTCGTTTCCATATCAGCCGTACAGCATCCTCACTCCCTCATACCCACGTACTAGTGATGCTCTTGTTCCTGCCCCTGCTCCTCGTCATCGTTGCTGTCGTTTTCATCGTGCTAGCTGCTCGTCGCCATATACGACGCATGAGATACATTCAGTTATTCAGAGTTTGCAATCCACCTATTTAACCATGTGCGGAGGGATGTGTTGGTTTTTTTTTTTTTTGTTTTCATTTTCTTGATTGTGTATCTGAGAGATGGGCGAGGAGAAGTGCACATTTGTGAATGTAGTCGAGTGTAGGTGGCTGGTGAACTTTGATTATGTTATGGGTATCAAGGGACGATTTGTGCGCTTCTGTTCGGAATTCTCTTAATTTTTGTTTTTTTTTTCTATTTATTTATTTTATTTTCCTTCGTTTGATGGTTACTGTTTGTTTTGGAACTTCACTGTGGGTGTTTGTTACGGATGCACAAAGAGTTGCGAAGTTAATTCTGTGATTGGAGGAAGAGGAGAGTTGAAGGCACTAACTAATATATTGATTTCAAACGAATTGGCAGGCGAGTTATGCCAATTTTTTTCGCTTTTTCTTGTTTCACGATCGAATTGAAAAGTTTGACCTCAATTTTATGAGCTGATGGAAAGTGTAGAGAATGTTTGCCAATTGATTTTGGGTTAACATTTTAATTGATACAGTTTTAGAGGAATTTAGAGGGTCTATCGTTGAGTAAGGTTCTTCACAGCTTTATTAGGTAGTAAGCGAGTCCATAGACCGGTTTGGGGACGTAAAACAGATGAAAAAGGCTTTCGCAAATTTGACTGAGTCAATCTGATTTTATACTTGATATTATTTGGCTCCTATTACCCAAAGCAGCTGTTTTGCATTCTAAGCTTATATCTCGCAACAATACACGGCGAAATTGTAGGTTCCTCTACGATGGTTCCCAATTCTGCACGTTTTATCATTTTGACCTCAACAATGTTACATCTGACGCGCTTTCTGAGCACCATGCTATTAGCCATTACTCAGAGATCTTTAAGCTTCTAAATGTACATACATATGTATGTTTCATAGGGTTATCCAATAAGATGTGTCATTGTCAATCAATACAAACTGCTACAACGCCTATCCATGCGGAATGGACATTTTTCAACAAGGTATTGCTACTTAAAAATACCAAGCCACCATAGTCATTTAAAGATTCCAAATATTAGTTTTATAGGGTTATCCAATAAAAGGTGTCATTTTTAAGCAATAGAAAGGCGCTTCAACGCCAATCGCATAATGAACATCATATAAATTTGGAAATGTTAATCTTTCAAAAAATTATATGAGACTTTTAATCATATTTTCCCATAGTTAAATTGCACGATCTCGGCGTCTTCATATCAAGATCTCACTTGCAAAGCTTGGGTAGGGAAGACTTATACAAAGACTTCCCTGTCTGTTAGTCCGTCCGTACGCATATATCAAACCAAACTTGCTGATTAGCTATGAGTCTAAAACTTGGCTGTGTTATGATTCTGAGCTCATAGCGACCCATTTTAAAATCCTAGCTAATGTAGTTGCTGAGGTCCAGGTGAAAGTTTGCAAAATTCAAGGTAGAAGATCTGGAATTGTAGCTTGTCTCCTGGCGAGCTGATCCCATATGGTTTATTTATCAAAAGTGGAAGTCGGATGTGAAAGTTCCGAAATGATGCGAAATTTTAAGTGATACCTCTTACTGGATAGCCATTTGTTCGAATCAGCAGCTCCTCATGGGGTATAATGAAAGCTCGGCAATCTTGCTGCTAACTTCAAAACACTTACGAAACTCCTTCTGAGATGACATACGCCTCTACTAGTATTACGTCTTGCAGTCTTGTCTACAACGTGGCCCAAAATCACTTACTCGATGCTGCTTAGTTTTATTTTTAAAATGCGGCGACAAACTTCCATTTTTAGACATTTGCTTGAACCGCTGCCATTTGGGCTCGTTTATCGCCATATCCGTGACTTAAAAAAAAACCTTCAAACGAAGTCTGGAACGATCACACATAAGACGACCAAGAAATGCACTCTTAAAAATGTCTAGTGTCGCTTGTCAGCGCATGCGTAGCCTACGTTAACCTATCCTAACCTTCTATAACCTACTCTAACCTACTTTAACCTACCCTAACTAAATGCAAACTTACAGATATTTTATAATTTTGATGGATGGAGGATGTCCCTCGTAGAAGCTGAGCTGATCCCCTCAGGAGTCATGATTTTCTGAGGAGGATACGCTTCCTAAGACACTAGGACTAGTTTCCAGGGCCTTCGATATCTTTCAATTGGATCCAAAGATACCAACGCCAACGCCGGAATCCATCTTGGAGCCATCTGTGTACCACCTCAGGCCCTTGACATGTAGCAAGGGATTACCGCTTTCCAAAGTTGTGCGGTTTGGGATCAGTATCTCAAATGTTTTTGTTAAAGGTGTACCCGTGTGATAATGCGTCCGAAACTGTGGTAAACATATCCAACTCAGGAAAGTGTTGTAGAATAGACATGTGACCCAATGGTCTACATGGCCGGTCCGTTTCCGAACGGAGGAGTCTGATTACACTACGTATAGCAACCTTTTTAATAAAAAGGTGCAGTGGAGTTACTCCTCTTGGTCTGCCGTCGGGCGAGTTGGCATGCCGTCTATAATGTGACATGCTCGCCTCTGAAGGCGTTGACGCTTAACTATTGTAGTTTTCTGTTCAACTTTTGTCCACCATATACCAGACGCGTAAGTGATGAAAAGTCTTGCTAGCGTGGTATATAACCAGTGGATTCCTTAAGCAGCCGGTTTAGAGACCTGTCTCTGATTTCTAGAACCAGATGCAGGAGTTCTTTTTCTTTATCTGGGGTGCTTTGCCTGGCTCTCTCCGTTTTGTGAGTCCAGCGTCGCCAAAACCTTAGTTATGGGTAGACCGATACTCTATGGGAAATAGCCCCGACCAATGTGAGGTTTCGGGAATACGTCTTCTTTCACAAGTTTGACATCAAGTCTGCTTTTTTCTTTTATAGCCGTGAAGTCGGACCTCATCCAATCGGCTGTGTTTTCGTCGGTACACACAAAGTACCTAGCAGTTCGATCGAGGTGTCAATCACAGCCTCTTGAATTGCTGCCATTTGTGCTGTGGTAAAGAGGTTCGGGCCCAGACCATTGGGGACGACGCCGAGTCTTGCCTGGGATTGCGAATTCTACTGCGTTTAGCGACAGGGTTCGGCAGGGTGATGTCGGCGGAACGAACCCGTTTCGGTGCCGGATCCTTAGTGGCAGAGGTAGATTTTGCGTATACTAGAGTTTCATCTCTTTTTTCCCTGCTTAATGGCGGCCTTCAAGCTTCTCTGTTCAGACGACTTTAGCTTGACGAAGGCACCAGGTGGTAGAGACTTATTCTCCACAACGATGGTTTCGTTTCCCTCCGCGCCTGAGATTTCATCTGAGAGCAAACTCAGAATCTTCACAAAGCGTGGAGCCGGAGTCGGAGAGTGAAGACGCAACTTCTGCTTTCCGTTTGGCGGCAATTACGGCAAAGGATATCGACGTTGCTGTTTTTTGTTGTGCCACTGAGGTCTCACAGGCCCTAGCGGGCGATGACATTTGAGAGCCATCACTCTCCGTATTAATTTTTATTTGAGAAATGTTGTTCCCACGAGTACACGAAAAAGAACGATCACCTACAGACGCTGACGGAAGGCTGGAGTGAAATCAGTTTCGCATATTAATAGCCAAGTACTCTCTTAGCCATGCATCCATCGGCATATGCTGTTCCACCTTGGAGTTAGGAGAGTGTGGGAATGATAGGTACGGGGGAAAAGGAAAGGTAAGGAAGGGTCAGTAATTGCTTCTTGACAGGTCCCGAAAGACATTACCTGTACTAAGCCTCCGCACCGCGGCAAAGTGAGCAATTTTCGCGAAGGCCTTTACAATAGTTTTGTCATTTTTTTTTTGTTTTTTTATAGAGTTGGTGCAGGTTCAAGAGTGTACGCCCTTATGGTGTTTGCCACACAACCTGGATGGTTTGTGTCGAAGATGTTCGTTCACTACTCTCCGGGGGTGATTGTCCTAGATAGAATTTTTTGAAAGATTCGATTGAATTTGTCGCGTTGGTTGTAGTTCGCAGTAACTTTGGGTCTTGACAGGAGTCTACTTTATTAAATGTAAATGTTCATGGCATCGTAATGCCGCGGGCGTAGTATCGTACCGCCCGTCGTTTGCCTCATTATATGGTCCATTTGGTTAAGGTTCTTGTCAATCTTGTCGTTTAACACCCTTCCTATTAGACGGTGGGAAGGAGGCGCTCCCAATAGCGCACAATACTGTAACTTTAAGCGGATGCAAGGACTCTTCGGGAATAATATGTGGCATATCAGAGCCCCAGCAGATCAAATTATGTTTAATTACGTACATATGTATGTGCCGCGATGGAAGGGGTCCAAGTCGCTCATGATGAACCGAAAACCATTCACTTTGTCATTGAGTTTCAGGAGAGCGTAAGCATAGTTTAGACGCGTTTGGCGGTCTGCAGGCAGTAGCTGATGGACTGTCTGAACTTCGAAAGAGAATATCTTCAAATCTTTCACCAAAATGTGCTGTAAAGACAATATGACGTATAATGGCGGGTCGTCTGATCGGCGATGTCATACATTCTTCCACTCAGTCTCTTCGAAGCGAGTGACTAAATTTTAAAACTACAGCATTTTTAAATAGGGTAATACATTTTGGACCCATCCCATCTCCAGCCCGCCTAATGGATAATTTTATTTTCTCTGGATAGATATAGTAAGTGTCCCAAATATGGCCCACCCTTAACTTTTTTGTAAATAGAACAATCAAGTTTTTGGTAATTCAATTGATTTTTTTTTAATACTGAAGGAAATTATTTCATCAACAGTCTTCATAACATAAAACATAAAAAAACAACTTAACAAAGAAGAAATAAATAACAAACTAAAAAAACTCATTTTAACTTTTTCAAATAAAGTGTTGCTAATATGGACCGCCCTGTTTTATATATGGACCAGTTTGGTCCATAGTTAATACAACGTACTATTGCTATCTAAGGACAGCAAAATTCACAAATGAAAATTCTTTCTTCGTTGCCTGAACAATCCTCATGTGCTCACATTGTACAGACAACACATTGAACCCATTTTTCTCCTCCTTTATCTTCAGAAAATAGTGCAGAGCAATAAATGCATTTGGCATCTTGTTGATTAGATCGATCAGGGCTACTATCAGATAAATCGTCCGGAATAAAATCGCCTTCACTTTCTGATGAGGTAGATTCTTCGGCGGGTTGGTTTTTCTTTTTGGGAGGAATGTTGCTTTTCTTAGTATCCTCAAATTGTAAGTTCTTAAGTATCTTCTGGAATAATTAACATTTATGAAATATTTAAATTTTAAGACCTATCCAAAATTTATGTCTACATTTTGTTCTACCTTGCTGATAGCTTTTCCTCGTCCGTGTTCAGTCTTTTGCTTCTTACATTCTCGTTCGTGTTTTTTTAAGAATGATTCTTCGAGAGCCTGTTTGTAGGGTGACGATGAAATAAGCTCTGCCTTTCCTGGTTTTCGTCCTCGATTCGAAACCTTTTTAGCTCGAATAGGAACCGGAGAAATTTCTTGAGGAAATGTATACGAAGAAAGTCTGATACCAGTAGAAGTAGAAGGTTCTGAGATATGAGCTGCTGTTTCATTTGAGTTCAGTTCTACTTGGATTTTCGAGATTAAACTTCTATCAGCAGTAGGGCAATGTTCTGAAAAGCGTATTCTAGGTTCAGCTAAATTGGGTTGCATTATCATCGGTTCGTCAGTTGTAGCAGTAATTGCATCAAATGGATATTGATTGTCTACTGCTGTTGGAGTTTCATCAACTTCGTCTGCTGTAAGGAATTCGTGGTCCTTGAAGATGTGCCTGTCAAAAGGACAAATTCCAGTGGATGCAAACCCCTTAACCGCTATTTCTCCCGTCTGGGTTTTCAAATACGATCGTCCAAACAACTCAATTATGTCCAGATGTGTCAGGGCTCTTGTATTGTTTATGACCCACCGCCTAATTTCTTCTGACAAATATTTTTTAAGCGGCCCCATGAACGTTTTGTCGAGAGGTTGGATTTTATGACTAGAGTGTGGGGGAATCGAAAGGATACGAACATGATTACTTCTAGCTAAGTCTTTGAGTTCGATGTTCCCTGTGTGACTAGCATGTCCGTCCATTATGAGCAATACTGGAGACGACGCTGTAGGTTTTACAGTTGCGAGGAAATGCCTGAACCATTTTGTGAATAGATTGGTTTGAACCCATCCAGAGGGATGATTGGCATGAATTGATCCAGGCGGTGCCCCCTTCATCAGAAGGGGATTGTCCCTCTTCCTAGGAAAGATAAACATCGGAGGCACAAACGATCCTCCTGCGCTCATACATAAAATTGATGTTATGAGAGATCCCCTTTCAGCTGAAGTAAGTGCTCCTATCTGTCTTCGACCTTTCATAGCTAAGACTTTTGGCATTTTCGCTGGGACAACAGAAATACCTTTTTTATCAACATTGTATATGTTGTTTGGAGTAAAGTTGTATGTCTTCATTTCTGTCTCGAGAAGGTCGAAGAAAATAGCAACATTTTCCTTAGAAAAACCTTTAGCACGTGCTATAGACGTTCCAGTTGGCTGACGAAATGATAACGTTGGGTGGCGTTTAAGGAATAGCTGAAGCCAAACCCTGCCTGCAGCCTCTTCTTGCAGTGAAAAAGGGTTCGGAATATTATTTTTAACAGCAAGTTGAAATGCTAAGGATCGAATGTCCCTTCTAGTTAGACCGAACAACTTTGCTTGCATCAAAAGCGTATATTCTACTAGAGAGTCTTCCAGTTCTAACGGGAATATGGGTTTTCGACCCAACTTAATTGATATTACATCTTCCACTGGCTTGTGTGTTTGTGATGCCAAACGTCTCAAGGTGGTTTTAGGCACATGAAATTCTCTAGATGCCTTTAAGAACCCCATACTTTTCTCTTTGATGGCAAGTAACGCTGTCTTCATGTCGTCTTTGTTCCATGTCTTCCGCTTTTTGTGTGGTTGCGTAGCTTTTGAAGCCATTATTTCCTTTAAAAACGAAAGCAACCATGTTAATGTTCATTCAAATTAATGTTTTAAATATGGCCCACTGGACCATAATAGCAACGGCAATGGTGGTCCATATTACCAACATCGGGATTTTGCGATATTTTTCCCATTTTCGTGCTCTTTATAAACTTTTAAATAATTTTGATTTCATATAATGATTCTTCAATATGAACACCACACGATATTATAGAAACATTAAACCATTTTCACAAAATTTCATATAAAACACTTAGTAAAACTCACCTCCAAATTAGATCACAATAATTAAAAATTTCACACGTGCTCTACCGCACACATCTGTTGAACTAAACTGACACGTTACGAATGAATGGCAAGCGATACAAAGAGGAATGATATGAATGCATAGCGGTATCTGTATGGTTTTCCTGTTGTGAAAAAAATCGGTGTGCCATATTGCATACATGGGCCATATTTGCAGCACTTACTATACATTTCTCCACTAAAGTTTAACGGAAAACAGGGAATATATGTATGTACATATGTACATAAATTGAAGGCATGTTTCACCAGGCTTTAAGCTGGAACATATCGTTGGAAGTGTTTTTGCATCTGGTCTTAATTTGCAGGAATGTCTACGTTTTGATCTAAATATTATAATCAAGTTAAGCGTGTGCGACCATTTGTTCATCAAACTTCTACAAATGTTATGGCGTTGCCAGTAGGCAGATGATGGTATGTCATGTGTTATGCATGACTTGTGGTTTGGAAGCTTCGGTTTTGATTTCCAGCGGCGAAGTCTGAAACTATACCAATTATATTAGCTTGTTCGTTAATTACATCATTTCCCTGTAATCAAGCTTTAGGTTGGCAATCCAGGAAACTGTGGTCATCCGCACCACAACCTTCATATGGATTTCTCCCGCCCCCTCAACTGAGCCAAAATTAGCACGACCTTTCAACAGTCTCGTGTTACCAATAAGTGTCGTATTTTCCAATTAAATTTCCTTTCCAAGAAGTAAACGCTCCCACACATGTAGCGAATTCTTCAAACTTTAATCTAAAATCAAGTTTCCCCCGAAAATGATTCAATACGATTTTGTTAAATTTCTTTGTACTTTGCCCCACGTTTTGCAACGAAATAACTTTCTCAAAAATTCCACTTAACTAATACCCGTACGAGTATCTAACTCAAATCGACAATGTTCTCGGAAGCAGACCCGAGTATCTCAGAACAACCACTTTTCGAGTGAAAGGCATGCCAAATCATCGCCCTAAAAACGAGTACACGACATTCGTACGGTCATATGTATGTACGAATTTAGCAAGTCGCATGAAAATGTGCACGAGAGAATGTATTGTATCTTGTCATCAATAGATTTTTGCGCCCTTTTTTTAGTTTTTCATTTCCTCGGCTTAGCCCGACGGCTACAATTGCCACGAAAAATTATGCTTAAATTTACAACAACCATTTATATCTATCGCCCTTCTGCCATAAATTTGTCGGAAGCTATCTATAATGGTATCTGCGTATCTATGGGTATGTATCTTCTCGTAGATAGTTTTTAATTTAAATTTAAATCTTCCCTCTCGATGTTGCTGTCCTCTTTTCGGTACGAGTACGTTTCTCGAATCTCATATCTCGAGTCCGTAACTACATTGAACGAGCAACTCGGCGGTGGACTCGTTCGTAGTCGCGATATATGTATGTACGTCGTCGTCGTCGCTGTCGTTGTCGTCATCATCATCATCATACTCTCAAGTAGACAAGTGAAATAAGGCAGACGTTCGTTCGAAATACTCGTACTAAGGCAGCTACACCGTGTTGTAGTTGTTTTCACTCAGCCTCGTTGCTGGTATTGGGGTTTGGTATTGCATACACTGCCACCCTCAAAATCGCCCGTGCCACTTGTTATCATTTGTTTGCTTGGTTTGTCGTTGTTGTCATTTATGGCAACTTTAAATGTGTCCGCGTTCCTCACTCTCGTCGCATTGTTGTTGTTGGTTTGTGCTTTTTCGAATTGAAAGCGATACAGACGGGTTTAATAGAAAATATTTTCTGAATGATAAATAGTTGGGAATTTTGCACGGAACCAATGCGAAAGGGGGAATGTTCGTGGAGTGCAAGGAAAGAGTTTCGGGAATAGACGTTCCTATTTGCATTTAAGCGGTTTGTTTGACAGATGAAAAAAATAGTAATTAAGAAACAATCAAAACGCGTTGATGTTGGCTAGAATGGTCGGTAGTACTCAATGCATTTGTAGTGAGTATGTTCACAAAATTCGTTTCCTGTGCTCCTCCTCCCGCACTTGTCTGGAAAAAGTTTCACGAAATTCGCCGTTCGAAGTCAGCAGCAAAAATAGTATATCCCTTTCACCTACACCCTCAACATAGGTGATTAAGAACGGCATCTTCTTCGGCATCACAGATTCGATTCATTGCACTCCACAGCATCTCTCAGTCACGGCTGAGTTAACAGTCAACCAACGCGACCCGTTGAGGATTCTAAGACACAATTAAGTTAAGTCTGCGCATCCTAATCGCCAGGGTTCGCTAATCGAAATGCATCCCCCAAGTGACATTACCTACTTGAGCGGTATATTCGCACGCCTGTTGTCTCCTGACATGTGTCAACATAAATTAACGCCTTATCCGTGTCCATATGCTCCCATTATTCAAGCCAACAAACTTAGGCGTTAATGTATGCCACATGCAAATTATCCAGCAACTAGCCGTCACCTGTCTTGCAATTCGTTTGACGTTTTTCATATACTCAAACTACACGCTCGTGACGACAGCCATGTAGTATGTGCGACACGTGTGTATAAATCGACGCTACATTACTCGTAGCTCCCTTTATGTCGTACCGGATGGAGTAAAAGCTTTTCGGAGAATCTAGATACACGTATGTGATAAGCACGCGAATTCCGTGCGTTACCAAAACAATTCCCAAAACGGCACGTGCTGATATCATTTACTCAAATGATATAGTGACGCGTGTAATTCGCTCGCTATCAACTCAATTTCCTATTCGATTGGTCGCCAACACTTGTGACTTATGTATCTACAAAAAAAAAGAGCCATGAAGCAAAAATAATTTACTTTTAATGCAAACAAAACAAAGAACACTGACGACAACGTCGACACCTTCTCAACTACACTATATACAAAAGATACCGGTTTAACAGGTAATCTGTTGTCGGAATCCAAATAAGACCGGGCGAAGGCAAATTTATTTTGCCCCCAAGAAGTTGCACACTCCCAGACAAATTGTTTGTCGTCACTTCGAGCCCTCCCACTCACTACAAGTCCCGTCCGTCGTCGATAGAAGAGTAACTTTCCCTCCAAACGGCCTTGAAAAACGCCACTCACAATATGAACCAAAAACAATAAAAAAAAAAACACTTGCTACCAATAGAGTGGTGAAAAAAAGCAACAAATTCCCCAACGAAATGTTACGACATAACCACTCGGCACTCATACATGCGCGGTGAGCTCACACGGCATCATATAGAGAACAAAAAACAAGAAGACAACAGCAGTCAGGCGTCAGCGACGACGACTAGAGAGCAATAGCAGCTGTCAAATAGCTTTCTCGCCGCCAAGTTGAGTCGCGTTCGCATCCACATTATACCCATACGCCATAGTTACCGTACGAGCACTAGTACACCTGTTGTGTGTTTGTATCTTTTCGTATGCCCTACACAGCCGAGTGTCGAGATGGACTTATATGACCGCTGCGTCGCGTCGCCCTATCGCTGTCAGTTGTAATACATGTTAGCGGAACGCGTAATCGCGCAATGACCGATAATGAACTTTGGCTAAGGTCATTTCTGTTTCGCACAAGTTCATTCCACCGCTGCTTCTTCTCTCTTTTTTTCCTTTTTCTTGTTTCGTTTCTCCCTCTGTTGTTCCTTTCGTTTCGTTGTTTCACTTGTTTTCGTTCAGGTGCTGATACGTACTCACCCGTGGACGATGCTCGTGAAGCACAGCTGTATTCAGCAATTATTATTGACAGTAAGAGCTTTGGACATTAGGCGGGGGCGCAGTACGATCCGAGACGTCACACGCAAACACAATACTCGCCAGCCGACCAAAGAGGATTTGGGACAAAGTAAATCGAACCATTGCCCTTGCTGTCGGCGGGATTAAGGACCTTCGTATTGTTTGTGTGATATGTCTAGACTGAGATGCTCCTGTTGCCTACAATTATGGCCTTAACTCTGCTGCTTTCGAACTTGAAATGACAAACGACATCGGTGTCAGTGAGTCATATGATAAATAAAACGCGACACTTTTTGCCAAAATCGAAAACATGATAGAAACCGCTTGTAAATGATAAAAAGCACGAACAGTGAATCACGGCTTGCGAATGAAAACTGTTCGCTGTTCGTGGTAATAATAGGAGCAATGGCATGGCCAATCTATCTAAAGTAAAACGCGTTGAGTTATTTGTTAAATAATAAATGATTTGGGGGTGATTATGCAACTGTCATTTGATTTTGGTGTGTTTTTCGTTCCCCTTTTCCTTGGTTGGCCTTATAGTAAATGAAATGTTACTTGACGGCTTTTAAGGATTTGACAGATGAATGGGAGGTGGGGCGGTAATGTGCTAAGTGGATCGATGTTAAGGTTGATCGACTTTGAGAGTGATTATGACAGTTTTGGAGCGGGGTTTTCGGTGTGACGGCAAGTGACAGGTGGTCATATCGAAAGTGCTGGGAACGATGTTAGTCGTTTACTTTTTATCTGTTGAATTGTGGCGCTTAAGCACCATACAAAGTTTGACTTTGAACATAATCCATTCAGTAATAAAGAGTTCAACCCAGGACTCGGCAGACGACAACCTATGTGCTCAACACCAGGATCAAATCCGCTTTAAATGCGGAATAGTATCAAATTGATTGCACTGCAACTCTGTTGGCAATTGTAAACGAAAAAATCGTCACATCTACCTACGCATACATGTCAGAAATGTCAGTTCGGGTATGTTCGCAAATAATATTTATTTTAAGCAACCGTTGACAGGTCTCCATTGTGAAGCAGGGAGTTGTCCCAACGAAATGAAATCATTCAGAAGAAACCTGCTAAAAGCGTTTAAAGAAATAAATTGTCACGCCAAGCTCTGAAGTCAATGCCCTGGGTTCATCCATTATAAAAAAAGGATTTGACAGTAGCTTCAGTTAGCTGACGAACTTTTATTTACCTTGTGATTGCGTCTCTATGTCTACTTCCCAGAATCCCGAAATATACATATAAATGTTAGCCGTTGACCATGTTTAGGCAAATCGTCAACAAGATTCACACTTTGAGTCCAAATACGACCTTTTGCGACAATCATCTATTTATGAGCTCATTCCCAGAATCTCTCCAAGGCCGATCATAAACCCATTATTCATACACCACCATCACCGTCGTCCTCACCACCACTCAGTGGGCTACATAGTACGCCCCCATGCCTTTGCTAATTTCTTGAGATGAACGAATGTACCCTTGTTAGGGCGTCTATTACTGTCTAGCCTACGACTATACTGTTGTGATCACACCGTCACATCGTCCCCGTTCGGGTTCAAGTGCTTAAACACAGCCAATCGATTTAGTGGAAAATGCCCATTATGTGAACGCCAAGTATGTCGTATGGGACTATACAAAAGAAATCTTTCGAAATCCTTTTTCTCTTCCTTCGATCCTTTGGATTCTGGTTCTAAGGGTGACGGCATTAACGCATGGTGAGCCAACAAAAAAAGTGACAGACGAAACGAACCGAATGTACATACATCAAACGAACAATAAAGCCCAGTCAAACGCTGTGCCGAAATATACACACACAGACGCCAGAGAGAGAGAGAGACATGGAGGAAGGGAATCAAACACACCGATGATACGGAGGTTGATTGAACCTTCGGGTGAATGAATGATATTCGATGTTGCCTTGGCAGGAGGTCACACACCGAAGTCGAAACATTGAAATCAGGGGATGACAATGAGAACGGCAAATGGTGGTGGTGATGGCGGTGAAAATGGTTACTTAATACGACCCGCATTCCGTGAACAATATTTTCGACGATTAACATAATTTCCACGGCTTATTGGTCCTCGGTTTCGGGAAATTCAATTTGCTTTCCGTTTTTCTATGGTTGTCATGTCATTTTCTTTTTATTCTTTCGCTTTTCCCATGAACCTTCGAACGGTGCTTCCAGGTGTAGCGGACGAGAGATTCTTAACCTTACACACGCGTTCATGAAGCGACAAGCGTTCGACGCCTCCACGTAGAACCGTACGTCACAAGTTCAGTGTAAACGTCAGTTGTTTTGTTGCCGCTCGTTCGTGTGGCGTTTAATGTTGGTTTAATTAATTCACCAACCAAAAGCGCGTGGTCCGCTTCTGATTTTTTATTTTTTGATTTTGCGGATGCAACTATGTAGTCAGATGTAAAATGCAATCCGTTTTTGGTTCTCTTTTTTGTTTACTTTTTAATGAGAGTGTGGAGAATAAACTTGAATTTTAAGCTCATTACATGGCGCGTCCTGCTCGTTTATGAGGGGCTGGATCTCACGTAGAACGAGAATTCCCCGGTAATTGAGGACAGCAATGGTATACGCGAATCGGGGAGTCAGTTATTCGACGGCAGATGCTTACGCGGGTTAAGTGAGGGTGACATTATACGAATCAGTGAACAGCGGTTGGGGCTGTGTTCATTGCGTGCGTAGTTATTGGATCAGTTGGTCTTGAAGTGACAGTAGGTACTTACTTTACTGTCGTACTTTTTCGAATGTTAAACCTAAAAATGCAGTTTTTAAATGGCTAATGATCAGTATTACTATTGAACTACTAAAACCGCTTTATTCTAGTCTTAAATATAATCAGGTTGCCCAGGATTTCTGTGTTTCGTTCCGAGAGGTCACCCTTCTGATTGCGTCTTTAAGCGACACATCTCGTTTACATGCCCGAGACCTCACCAAGGCTTACAGGCCTCCTTACGAATTAAGGAGTAAAGAGGAAGTAACGCATCGCTCTGGCACCCGGCAACCATCAATAATCGGAGTGCTGTTTAGCAACATCGGCGAGATCCCAGTTTGCCAATGCGGTAATAAAACGAATAATCTCATGACACCTGTCAACTTACCGGTCGCGGATGAGGTGTTTGTCCCTGGCACTCCAGTGGCGGTGGTATATTACCGTGGTACCATCTCTATTTTGCATTAACCTTTAGGAATTAATGTGGAGAAATGCTTCTTGCGAATAAAGCCCGACCGGAGGGTGCTCTGGTAAAAGCCACAGAGATTAAGTTATTTTCGTTGGTCATAGCCCTTGCGATGTGTTTTCGAATCATTTTACAAATAAATTGTCGACTTAGGCCTGCTCCGTCATGCAGGGGCTTATTAGGGTTCCTCTTTTCCTTTTTTTTCCGGCGTCGTTATGGTCAGAAGTGTAGGACCATAACCTTCCCACTTAACTGCATTCCTACTGGTCCGCTTGTGGGAGGTATTAACTAAATTCTTTGGTAATTTGACACGGATCCGAGCGGCCAATTTTCAATGACTCCTCCGCATAAATCCGACTGAATTTGAGCGATTCCCTATGTTGTGTTTACCTTAAGGGCATCGGTCGATTGTGGTTTGCATAGACCTGCGACTTCAGGAAACCCCACAAAAAAATTCTAGCGGGGTCAAATCGTTCGAGCTTGGTGGTCAATCCATGTCCCACCTGCGAGAGATAACCTTACCCTCAAATTGTTCGTGCGGAATGTCAATCGTGACGTCCGCTGTTTGGCACGTAGCGTCGTCCTGCTGGAGCCACATGTCGTCTAGGTCCATATGGTTCAATTTGGGTCATAAGAAATTAATTATCATCGTTCTGTAGCGCTAACCATTGGCGGTGCCTGCCTCACCAACGGCGTTTTCGAAAAAGCAAGGACCAATGACGCCCCCGTCCCAAAATTCACACGAAAATGTTACTTTTTAAAGATGCATTGTCTCCTGGTGATCCTCGTGTGTCGTCCCCATACGGCAATTTTGCTTGTAAACACTGGCATTCATCCAAAAATGCGCCTCGTCGCTAAAGATCAAAAGTAGGGTCTTCTTCCGAACGCTCCGAACCCAATCAGCGAATATACTACGTTGTATTGTATGTGGTCATTAACTTCGAGCTCCTGAGTCAGTTAAATCTTGTACGGGTATAGGCCCTAATCCCAAATTCGCCAAGTTGAAGTTTGCGAAAAGCCGAGTTCTTGTGCGCGGCGAGGAATCGACTGCTTTAAACGGTCAGGGTCTGTGGCGATCTTCTCAGCCGATCTTGCGTTTCTTTGACGTACGAATGTTAGCTGATTGATTACCGAACCGGTCGTCTAAAATTTGACCAGCAAACGTTGAAGAGTCGACTGTGAAGAGCCACCACGTCTACCGTAAAATGGAGGCAACACGAGCAACGTTTGCACTAACGAAGACTCATTTGGATAATAAAGTTTCATCATTTGAACGTGCTATTCAATCCTGTAACTTTCCGTGGTGATTTGGCATCAGTAACTGAATAATAAACAACAAAATTGACAGATGTCTCCGAAACATCATGGTCGCCACAGGCCGCCAAAATTTACCCGCGCCAATTGAAAAAGCCTTTACTTAATGAACTGGGACACTGGCGTTGTATATATTATAATTCACACCGGAAAATCATACCTGATTAGATTATGAATCTTACTAGGGTCACGTTGCTTGTGATTTTTACCCTGCGGCCAAGTTGGCTGTATGCTTTCTTAGCTTTCTGGTATGCCTTGAGGCCCTTACAACGGAGTCCTAAACAGTATCGTTTCCCCCTTATGAAAGTTAATTTTAAGTCTTTCAGAATAGACCTTCATATGGTGTCGAAAGCCTTTTCAAAAGCGACCAGAAGGGCACCTATGGTTTTCTGCCCTATTCCACTGAATGTCGGAAATCAGTTTCGATGCAACCTCTAAACTGGTTGCCGGGATTAGTTTCTTTCCTCAGCCCATTTGATCAGAACTCTGTTTTACTATTTTTCAAAAACTTTGCTAGCATCCGGAAGCAAACTAATTGGTCGGCAATTAGCAGGGTTTGTTCTGTCTCTATCCTGTTTAGGGATAAGGTTAACCATCCTTATATTGAACCTTCTGAATGATTCAGAAATACTGTTCAGAAAGCTCGTGAATACTGTGAGCAAGCGCCGATCGAATTGACTTTCTCATATCGTTGGGAAGCTCCAGTTGTGATTCCTCCAGTAATGAGTCCCACATAGCCAGCCACTCAAACTCAATCTAAAAAACTAATTTCCAACAACCATTCATCGTCATTAGCAAACCAGTGTAAATTGGGATTAAAGAGGGAAATATGTTCAAAGCCTCCCTCTGCGGGGTAAGGATACGCTCATACTATGTAGTTAATTTTCGGCCTATTGGCAATATGCAAGTAGCTCCCATGACCCCTCGATGAAGGTGTGAAAACCTTGTCCCATTAATTACCACCTTTTCTATCCACAGAACAGGTAATAGCGCGGCCCAGTGTCCAACTAAGTCCATTTGTGGACACGATATAGTGCGGTTTTACCACACACACGGACGTGCCTCTTCCTCCCGCTCTCATTCTCATTCCCGTCTTCGTTCTTGACTCGTTTTAACTCATGTGCCATTTCGCTGCCTTTGAGACGTTTTCTTTCAACCGACCAGTTTGGGCCAAATGTCATTCAATAAAAACGCGCGCAAACACAACGGGGCAAATAGTGTTATTACAACTCACTAACTCTCTGACCATAGATATTGCACAGTGTGACATAGAGCGGCACAGTGTGGCAGTAATAATATGCGTTATGAATTGGCAATTTAAATTGCTATCGCCATTTCAGCTGACATTCGACGACGACGACTACGACGACGATGGCAACAGCGATGACTACAAATACGACAAAGTGACAACGACGACGACAAACTTACTTGGTGCGCACGACGGCGTTTCGCAATCTATTATAACACAATCACTTGCTTCCACTACAGCTTGTTTGTTGTTCGTGCAGCATTCCCTGCTGAATCGGCTATCCAAAAGCTGTGTGCAAGCCCGTTCGTATCTCATGCATAAATATGATGGTGATGATATGGATAGATACATAGCGTCGAAATAAGTACGCTCTATGCGGTGCACAGTACTACAAACAGTATTCGTACACTGTCATGTGAATGCTAATTTCATGTGCGACGCGTTTCCAGGTGAGTGCCGGTATCGACGACCACGAATATGAGGCGATAGTGTTGCTATACCCTACAGCTTCTGCCCCTGATCATTGGATTTTATTTCTTCGCTCTTTTCGCGTATCCGTGGATCCGTCATTGTTGTTGTTTTCCATTCGCGCTACAAGTGCAGTAAGCGCATATTTTAAGGCTAATGCAAATGTAATCGAAATGAATGATGAGATGATACAAGGAGGATCGAGAGGGCAACGAATGCGAATGAGATACGAGTAATAAAGCAACGTTTTTGAAATAAGATTAGGTAACGGATGTGCAGTAGTTTGTTGTCTGCTTGTTTTCTATTTCGTTTTCGTTTAATAAATAACGGTTTTATAGCGAAGTGGAAGCGAAGAAGAAGCGAAATCTTAGCTGCAAGTGGATGCAGGTAAGGTCGGTCGGTTTGTTGTCATCGGTGTATGGTTGACTTTCAATTTCGTGTTCTACGTCTTCTTGCATATTTTGACATGTCATTACCGTGATTCTTCGTTAAGAGGTGGACTTGATAGCTTATTTGACAGATAGCTTAAAGGCAGCTTAGGTAATGGGTGGGTGCTCTGGTTGGTCGTTGGGTATGTTCAAAAAGTATCGAAACTTATTTTTTTCCCGCGGAAACCAATGAAGTGCTCGTGACTTTGTTTAGTGTACATTTAGAGCGGACACTCATGCGCAGTTGTGTATTTTTGCCCGCCCGCAGAAAGCGCTAGTTGCTGGCAGTCGGCCAATAAGTGAAAAGATGGAGCGAGCGTTCGTCGGATTTCAGAAAAACTCGAGCAGCGATATCGCATCAAATTTTGTCAAAAACTTGAAAACCGTTAGTAAGGTTTCTGCGGAAGAAACTGCCATAAGGGCCCCACGTATAGAGTAGAACAACCGCTTCAAAGACATCAGTGGACACCAATGAACGACGTTCGAGTAAGCCCGCGAGGAGCTGAAATGACAATGTGCCCACTCTAGTCTTGCAGGATTGTCGGAGTAAGCATCGAATCGATACATTAAATCTTGCTTGAGAAAAGTCTTTGGGAAATTTGCTCCGAAGCTTCTAATATTGGATGAGAAACAATGATGCCTGGGCATCGAGCAGAACATGTTGGCAGTGTAAACAGTGATCCAACATTTCTGAAAACCTTTATCACAGGCTATGAGCCATGGGATTATGAGAAAGACCCTAAAACCAAGATGTAGTCATCACAGTGGCAGCATCCGTCGTCCAATCATGGTAGGTCCGCAGCAAAATTAAGGTCATGCTGACGTTTTTTAACCCTCGTAGTGTGGTACATTATAAGAACGTCCCACAGGGATAAACCATCATAATGGAGTATTACCAGTAGGTCTTTTGTCGCCTTCGTGATGTTGTGCAGTGCAAACGACTGGTTCTGCGGGCAGCAAAAACTTGGCAGCTCAAACATGATAACGCACCTGTCCATTATATGCACTTGACTCAGGCTTTCCTCGGCTCCTTACTCGCCCCACATGACTACGTCTGACTGTGTGACTAAAATGGCGCTAAAAGAAACACGAGTCGAGAGAAGATATCATGCGGAATGCGACGAAAAAATTTGCTCACCATTCCAAAAACTGCGTTCCAGAAGTGTTTCGAATAGGAGCAGTCAGAAGCAGTTAAGGAGACTTCTTGTGGTTAGGATGTCCAAGTAAATGAATTATTTTTTGGCTAACGAAAGTTCGATACTTTTCGAAAATCCTCCGCATGAGCGGAGCCTATCGAGCTTGCCTAGAAGCTTAGGTAAATTTTTTTATTCAAGGTCTTGTACTATGTGTTCCAAGGTCTTTAGAGACAAAGCATATAAGCCACATAAACCTGCTCCCGTTCGACAGTTAAATTAGTTTGGTTATCCCCCAATCCCCCAAAGCTTTCTCCCACCACCTTCGTTAATATCCGTTTCACATTTCAAACTACGCTTGTCGGCAATTCCATCTACCATCTACACAACTCATACAGTAAGTGCATCACACCCTCGCTCTACCACCATCCACCCTCTGTTAAGTGACATCACATTAGGTCGATGCTAGACCTCCATTCCCCATAAATGCCAAAGGCAATTTCAAATATGAAAACGAAAATCGAAACTTGATGAGTTTTCTCGTTGTCGATACGAAGTACATTCAGTCAAGTCTATATTTCCCTTGCCATTGTTGCCACCGTGTTGTCGTCGTTGTCACCCTTGATTCGATTCAAAAGCCCCTGTACCCTCATATTCTGTGGGCATTTTCATTTTTATTGTATTTCTTTTATTATTTTTTTCCATTTTCCTCGATCACCCTCCCTATATCACGCTGTCACTTTACGAACCACTTCCCCCAACTCTGTTTCCTTCGGGTAATTATACAATCAACAAACGGAACAAAGTCAATTCAATGGAATAAAACCCGGCGACGATAAAAATCGGAATCACTTGTAATTTCAATTTGGATCGGCTGCTACTCGTTCTGCCACCAATACCACCACCATTACCGCTGCTATGGGACTGTGGTAAAAATAGATACAAACACAATACATAATCAAGGGTTTGGAGGATTAAATCCGAATATCGGAATCGAAATCTCGGTATTCCACATGATAATCGGACCCGAATTTGGTGTTGAGGTTTTAATGTGCAAACGAAGCACTCATCTACTTGACGGTTGGGAAAAGATTATCAGATGTGTCCCTACATCGCGGTAATTTCATAATTAACAGCTTTTCAGGAAAATTAATTCAACCAAAAGCAAATTGCTTGGCCCACTGTCGTCAGTAGCATAACACATGCTTCAAAAATTCATCAACTTTCATGCTCTGCTAACAAAGCGACGTTACCCGACGTGGACGTGGAAAAATTACCCAAAACATAAAATAGAAAAGAAACGAAAACCGAAAGAGGTAAGACCCGTCCGTTCAAACAAACGGCAAATCCAGCCAAAATACAAAACGGAGCGGGCGGGAGAGTAGAAATCCACTTAACAACCATTAACACTGTAATTATTCAAATTCATGATACAATTTACGTCCGCAAGCTTTTGCAGGTCATCGATTTTCAAGCTCAACATTATTAACTTTACTTAACCGACTCTTGGGTCGACGGTGTTTGCCGGTGGGGACGGAAATGCCTCCATCAACCGTTTTGGGACGAGTGAGAAAGAGAGAATGAAAGGAAAAAAACGACAAAAAAAGCGAAAACGTCCTCGTCGAGTTTCTCTCAGTAGTGTGCTTCGTCGGTGTGGAATGTGCAACAGTCACAGCAACAGAGAGTTATATCAATAGCAACAGCAACAGTATGAACATGAGCAGCAGCCCAACATGGCAAGAGCAATAGCGTAGACGCGCACAGACTGACGGACAAAGTAACAGGCAAAGCAGCAATTGAGGGCTCTTGTTCAGCGTCTTCTCTAGTTTCGTTGCCCCTTTTTAGCATTAATTAATCTCATAAGGCTTTTTAATGCTTTTCGCTTTTTGATGTTTAGTTGCTTTTTTTTTCCCGTCCATTTTCTCTTCTTCTCTTTCTTTCTCGCTTTTAATTTCTTTTGTTGTTCGCCGAATGGTTGTAAATAGTTTCTGACATTTGAAATAATTTCTTTTCATTTTCCTTTGCTGTATAAGCTGATGAAAATGCATTTCTCAATAGCTATATGGTTGCATAAAAGATGTCGAACATGGGGCCAATCTTGTCATCTTGTTCACATATGTGAAGTCTTCAGTAACTAAGAATAACTTTCTAATGTAATGACGCCCGGTCTACGTCATGACAAACCCCCTACAGATAGTCTACACAATGATTGGGAGATAGAACTTGTTATCTCAGTTACCGCTGCGTATCCGTTGCATCGACATTTTTATAGGAGAGAGCAGACGTCTTAGCGGAAGTGATCCATTTCGAAACATGCGGACGTTGGATTGCATCTAGCAAATTTGATGGGTTCACTATATATGTACACTATAGTGTGACGGACCCTAATGTGCGAATAATATTCGAGCAAAAAATCAGGAAAAAGTGCGCTCGAACCCTCAAGTGTTTTCCATATCAATTAGATCTCCGTTCAAAACTCCATTGACACGTGTCAGACTATGATAGCAAGGCTGTCAATCACTCTAAGCGAGATGTCAAAATGACTTTATGTCAAATGCGTCGTCCAAGGTCTTTTCTCATCACAACTTATAATACTTACATATGTACATACATATGTGGTTAATGAAACTGTTAGGATTGTACGGTAATAAATTTAAGTGATGGATCGGAACAGGTGGAGATGATTCTCTTCTTTTTTTTTTTTTGGGTTGTCATAAAAAAGGAGAAAATAAAAAAACGTATCATTGCTTGAAGTGATATCTGTCCCATCAAACATTATCAAACCATTCCTGTGAATGAGTTTCCTCGATGAAACACACGACGGATTTCGATAGCATACGAGTTATTCCCAACCTGCTCTTTTAAGCGTTTAAATACGTAGGCAATGCGGCTTTCTGACTGTGACAACGCAAATATCTACCTGACGAGGCATGAGGTTGTGGGGGTGCTTAAATCCAGCCTGTGGAACTAAGAACGTTGATGATATTGGTCGCGCTGAAGTCAGCGAGTTCAAACAGGATTAGCCAAATGTATGAACCTTGCATCCTAGATGTACCAGAAATTCATAGAGACAATGCTACCCTCTTTTCTCCAATTCGGTAAGGTAACTGCAGCGCCAAAGAGTTTCAAGGGTCAGACTTGACTGCATGTGGTCATTTGGGCCATTGGGCTGCATTGTTTGATTTTTGGCGGTATTTGATCAGAAAATTTTCAAAAACTCGTTCGTTTTGCCTTTCAAATAGGAGGAGCACGATTTCCTTAATATTCTGATCGAATTCGCCAATTTATTGATAGCCGTGATAAAATTTGTGATTCAGAGGAAGACCCATCATTTCTATCCAGGCGACAATGCAAGTTAATCGGTCTTTTCGTCCCCTTTTAGGGCGTTTTAAGGGGACATGCGGGCTCTACCAAAAGTAGCTTTGTGCCGTACTAATTTAGTTATACACAGGATTAGTAAGATCCTGGTATGGCCATATGGCTTAGAAGACTAATAGCTTGCCTTCTTACATATGTGGCATCACAAGTTAACTTGCATAGGGTGAACCAACAGCTAGTGTGAAAAATTTCACCATATTGATCTTTATTCACACACAATATCGATCATATGATCACCATGGCTCTGTGACCGGTGATCATCGAATGTAACTTCTTGGAGAATAAGTGGGTCAATGCCCCAGTTTCAGTCTGAATATATATTTAAGGTCCTGAATTGTAGCTTGATTATTGGCATAGACCTTACATTTCGAATAACCACTCAGAAAGAAGTCTAAATTGTCAGATCGCATGACATCGTTGAAGGTTTGTGTGAGCGGTAGCGCCTTTCTGTTGAAACCATAAATCGTCCCAGCGATAGATCCAATCAATGATGCTCTCTATTCACTACAGCCGCATCTATAGTATCATCTTCGAAAAAGTATGGGGCCAATAATGGCGTTAACCTATAATCCGTACCACACAGTGACTTTTTTGCGATGCATTGGCTTCTCGTGCGGGTTGTCCCCATCCATCCAGAAATGGGATTCATCAGAAGATCAAATATAATGACAAATTGTCGTGTCGATCTAACATCCACTTAATGAATGTATGACAACGTAAATGATATAAAGGCTTCAATTGCTGTGTAGTTTGGAATTAATAGGCGTGTAAAATGAAATGATTGAGACTCAATTGTTCAGTTATTATGGAGTTTGACGCCATATAGAACCAGTTCTTCAAAATGCTAAACAATTGCATGAATTAGGAACTCGCTAAGAAGATTATGTTGACCGAGAAATTCAGAATTTTAATATATGTAAGTCTGGGAATTAGAAAAATGCATTGTTTTGTGGTAAACATCCACACCATACGAGAGGTGATCCAAAAGTAATGATAACGAAAACCAAACACGATGATTGTAGTTAAAAAATTTATTTATTTTTCTACATAGTCTCCTAACAAGTCATTACACTTAGCCTACCTTTTTTAAAAGCCCAGGTTTCCCTTTACCCCCCCAAAACGCCTCAGCAGCAGCCATAAACTCGCTATCGTCTTCAAAATTCTTGCCTCGGATATTTCCTTGAGCCGAGGAAAGAAGTGGTAGTCACTGGGAGCTAGACCTGGCGACTAGAGCGGGTGTTCGAGCAGTTCGTATCCCTTTTCTTGAGTGGTAGCCATCGCCACTCCGGCTTTGTGATATTGCACCATAATTATTCCTTCAGCGTCCCAAAAAACGGAATCCATAACCTTTCCCGCTGAACATGATTTTTTTTAGCGTCGGTGGGAAGGCTCGCTTCCAAGACATCGATTCTTGTTTGGTTTCAGGATCAAGATGGTCCCGTCCATGGTCACGAAACGTAACAAAGACATTTTCTGATCTGCTTGGAATTTCTCGAGATTCACCATGGAAATGTTGAAACGCACATAGAAATTTTTCATATGCAATTTGTTCGAGAAGGTGCTTTGAACGCTTCCATATGAACATTTTCGACTTTTTTAACGTTATCTTTAGTGGATGGGCGTCCTTCACAATATTCATCTTCAGTAGATGTTCTGTCCAGCTTTAAGCTTGAAAAGCAGGGTCTCCCAATATTTTCACCAAGTCAGTCGCTGTGTATTATTAATGATGCGTTAATGAACGCATTAATGAACGCGTTCATCCTGCAGAACGTGCGTAGGCCTGCTTAAGTACAATTTTAAGTAGTCACTGAATGTTCAGACAAGCTGCGCCTACCCTCGTATGCTTGATCGAATGTTTCGAATAATTCCCCGATTGTGACGTCTGTTCCCGATTCTTTATTTCGCTTTTTAACTCCTCTATAAGTCGTCATTAAGTTCTAAATTTTTTTGATATCCAAGACTTCAAAGGAAAAAAATGGATCAATTTCTTTAATTTCATAAAGCGCCGTCGTCCACAATGAATTTTTTTTTCTTTACCTCCCGCGCTTTCTGCCAGACGCTGATGACATTTATGACGTTTATGAACATATTTTCTGCAATTCATCTGCGTTTGTTCAATCAAAAAACTGACTTTATGAACACGTCCAACGCAGGACTTAGTTAGGCGGACGTTTATACCTACGTCTTTGGTAGACAATTTTTTCAAGCAGAGGTATTATTATCATTTCGGTGTTATTCCTGTTCGCATTCAAATGAATGTAACTTCTGGAAATCCTGGTCTATTTATATATTTTTTTTATGCTAACCTAGTGGGTGAAGGTATAAGCAAGCAAACTTATTTTTGGATTTTTACGCGGACTGGAAATAACTGATTATCATTGCTTTCGGATCGCCCCTCGTATGTTGGGCTTTTATTTGATATAAGGGGCCAAAGAGAGGATGTTCGGCTTGATGCGGTGGTACATGTTCTCATGGCACCCATGAAACGAATTTCTGTTGAGTTTGACTCAATGCGGGTCATATGCATATGCATGAGAATGGAACGGAGATCAGCTGTGTAGATCCACAAGGTTCACAAGGGTTTTGCTGTAGGCTACTATTGTCTAGATTAGACCTCTAGTTTAGGTTAGATTAAAGAAAGGGAGTGTGATGGTTGAGCATCACTTCGACTCGGAGGCCAAACGACCCATTGTGATTCCCTCCTTTGGCCCACCGAAGCTAGGCGCCGGTTCTGAAGAGCTGGGCAGTGGCAAAGCAGATGTTGGATCGTCTCAGTTTCTTCCTCATGCCAAGTTCCATTTCCGGAGCATTTCTCCGATGGGACAGTGTCCTGTGATCACTCGGACAAACATACGGATCGAATTTCGGTGCGGCGTTAAGAGCTTTTTTGTTTTTCCGATATTGAGCTCTGGCCACGATGATCTTGTCGTGTGGCTGTCGTTTCTTGTAAGCCAAGACGAGTTGGCTTCTTTTATAATTGTGTCATTTATGATCCGGTATAATGCGCTGATCGGTGGTTGCAAGGACGTGTCCGCTTCGCTGATGCCCATTTCAGACGATTGAGCTGTGGCCCGGGACCCAGCAGAGTTTGACTTTGTGGTGTCTGATGGATTTCAGTGAGTCGCGACATTTCATGACAGCCTTTGATCTCGTTATACAGGATTCTATTGACTTCAGTGCAGCCTGGCTGTCTACAAAGATAGTGATATCTGATGGTGGGATATCGGTTACCAGTTGGTGTTTGGCTGCTTTCTCTATTGCTAGGATTTCTGCTTGAAAAACGCTGCACAGATCAGGGAGTCTGAATGAGTCCTAGAAACCGGCCCCAGTGCCTGTGTCCATTTTCGATCCGTTGGTGAAGAGGGTAATCTCGTGGTCGTTGATCCAGCGTTGAATAGCCACTCTCTTTGCCTCTCGTTTAGTCTTGGAGCTAGAATGTCACCTTATTATTTGAATCATAGAGATGGAGTCTGGTTGTTTCGCCGTTGAAATTCAAACGGCGTTATCTTTATCATGCTGGTGAACCCCGTTACATTAACTCTAGATGGGAATTATCCTTATACATACGTCGTCCATGATCACTTTGATTCCTTTAATTACTAGGACCAGAGTTGGGTAGATGATTAGTTACGGGGCTAAGGCCCTGTTGATAAAAAATCAAATGGTTTTCCATGCCATCTTGGGAATACCTACATTCTGATGCAGTGATTTCGCTACGCGCGGTTCGTCAAACTGATATAAGACACTGGATTGGTTAGAGGCCGTATGTTTATTTTTAATAGACACTTCCATCCTGGCGCCCGACAGGGGATTAGTTTATTGAATCAATCGCATTATGGCGCTGATAATCTTCTCCGTTCCCAACTTAACAGTTAAATCTTCAAATCGGCTCGTGGCAGTATTTCTTAGACATTCTCGTAGGTATATCGTACTCAAAACAATGTTCTGGCGCTTTCTCCTTTACATTGAATTCCGCTTCAGAGCACATCCCATCTGTCTCCATCACAACATTATAGCACAAGAGTTCACCGCGTTCATCAACTCTTGCCCCCGGGTAAGCTGTCAATTTGTCTTGTTGAAAAATGAATTGACGTGATATGATAGAACATTACATCAAGTCCTTTAACGACGTTCCTCTCGCTGTGGGATATTTTGAAACTCAGCCAAAAACCAAATGAATATCATCGATCGAGCAAGGTATCCAATCAACACCTCTTGGACAGTGGATCTCTACTCATTTTATATCAATAAATTAAATTTCAATTTTTATTACCATCCAATACACATGCTGTGCATCCATTAAACAATCGAATTCATTAAAATTCCCATTGCCCCTCACACGTACATAATAGGACATACTCTACCAAGTCTCTTTCATCCCAAATCTAAATTGTTTTAAATTTGATACTTCAATTCCATAATGCTCACATCAAACCTATTCAGATATTTGAACACACACGAGAGCAAAAAAAAAGAAAGGAAAATGAACAAAAAGCCGACGAGAAAGAATGAAAAAACGACAACGAAACATTACAGAACTGCAGCAGCAATAGCAATGGCAACAGCAGCAACCGCATTGCCATCAACCGCCATCGGGCGTCATCATCTCATTCCCACTTAGCGCGCAAACACAAATCCGAATCCGAACACACCGGAGATAATAATCGTAAAACTCAAACAAAAAAAAAAAAACAGAGATCCATCCACAAACGTCCCTCCGTTTCATACACCGACCGCCATCCGACAACTCATACAAAACTGGCGATGATAATAAAATAAAGAACCGAACTCATCGCCAGGCGTAGAATAAAAATCCAAATTCCGACTACAAAACACGGCATCCAGAACACTGAGGACCGAGGTAAAGTCCCGAAGATCCACCGAAAAAGAAAGGCAAGAGAAGAAAAAAAAAATGAAAACAAACAAACACCGAACGAATGTCAGTCAGTCAGAATCAGATTCAGAATCGGAATAATTCTGAGAGATTTGGATTCGTTTCTGTCTTTGTTCTCCTTCTTTTCTGCCTCATATCGCTGGAGTCCGCGCGGCAAGTGATAGCGGGAGGCGGGATGCGCGGGTGTAGAGGATCCATAACCATTCAACGGAGAGCTACAGAGATACAAATTGTCAGCGAAGATGAAAGGGAGGAGTTGAGACAATACAAACGGGTGGCGTGGAGCAAGCACCAACCAGGACTAGGATACAGACAGGCGCGCGGAGAGAACATCGAATAAAAATTCCATTGAATAAAAATTGTAATATGAATGCTGGCAGTGCAATGGGAGGGGAGCGCGAGGATGGCTAGATGGATACACGCGCTGCACCTCGTACTATACTCTCTTGCTCTGTAATAGTTGATGACATTTCGTATGCCGGTTGAAAGGAAAGTTGAGATTTTTTTTATGTCACAATATACTAGGTACTATGGGAAGATACCAGCAACAACAATAACATGCTGACAACTGGTGGAGTAGAGTAGCATTGGTTGTATGGTGATGGGTGAGCGCCAGCAGATCAGGAGGAGGAGGACGACACGTACATAGTATAACAAAAATATGGTAAATGACCCTCAATATCTCTTTCAACGGCGACGAGAGTGTTATTCGTTCATACACATGTGCACGAAGGGGGAAGAGGTAATATATACAATACGAGCGTAAGGAAAAGATACGTTGCTTCTGCACAAAGAGGATTTCGAATATCTCAGCCCGACGACAACTAATGGTATAATCAAAATCCCGAATGTGCACAAGGGAGAAAGACGAATGAAGTGATGCCGAAGATGCGAACTAAAGATGACCACCGAGCATAACAATCGTCCGAATGCTATTAACAAAATGACAAGCAGTAGGCAGTAGAGGATAAACAAAGCAACCAGAGAAGAAAGAAATACATCAAGAGATACGGTGTGACTTATTGATGACTTGTGAAATGAACTTGCCAACCGATTGGAGGTTGTGACACAATGCATGTTATTAGGTGAACGAGTGACGTTGCTCGATTCTCGCGGGAATAATAGCTTTGGACCGTCTGGTCTGTGAGAGGTCGAGAAACCGAAATGCCCTTCCAGGTATAGTCGTGAAAACTGTAACTACAGTCACTGAATCATTAATGTTCTTCAAGACGAGTACTGACTGACTCACGCACGCACGCCATAGAAGAGTCACTAACCTTCTATGTATGACACTTCAACCGCTTGATAACCATGTTTAATTCTATTCCTCTTCGATTGGAGACATCCTGTTTAAACTCAATAAACTCTGATATCTCCCTTCGCTCCATCCACGCCCCCGTCGAGTCTTGACCCATAATGCTCGTCAGGCCGCCAAATACCACACAATCGCACAGATACAATCGTCCGCATTAGCAAGCAAGAGCGAGATACTTAAATCTAAACCGGAACAAAGAGGCAAATTAATTAAACAGAAACACAAACAAAAAAACACCTCAACACTATCATCTATCTACCATGATGGTAGATAGACCCACACACGCTCAGGCGAATCGCTCTTTCGCTCGCTCACTTTTCGGTTTCTCTCTTAGAATTTGTCTCTTCATATACTCTTCGTAATTGTATCGCAATTCAAGATGCTTGCTCACATTCCTTTACTGGTCGGGCGAGGATCTTATAATATTTTTTCGCCTTTGTTGAATTCAATATACGGATATGGATACGATACGTTCGTATCTATTGCTATGCCGTAATTGATTCTGGCTTTACTACACATCGCGCACTTGTTTGCTTCTTACGAATTCATCGAGTCGTAGTCTAATTAGTGAAAGTGTATCTCGTTCCGTTCGGTATCTTTTTTCTATCACTGTCCGGATATGATTTGTTGTCATCTTCCTACTATCTATAGCCAATGATGGGCGATAGTGCCACTGAACAGAGGATAAGGACTGAGGGAGAGGAAAACTAAACAAACGTCCTTGTGGGTTGAATGGCTGCTGGTTTCATTTTTTTTTTTTTCATTTTTTTCGTTCTGTTTTTCGTGTATCTATAGTATACGCAAAGCAGCAGTTTATTCCCCACCCTCTCTTCGTCGACGTTGTTCGCCCTACACGCCATTGGTTGTTGGTAGCTTCTGTTGAATGTGGCAGATATTTGACTGAGACAAGTCGTTGAAGGTTATGATTATTGTTTATTTATTTCACTGTGTTGGTTTCTCTTTTCTTTTTTGATTCTGTTTCAGTTTCAGTTTCAATTTGATTTCGTTTCTTTCGGTATTTGTTTTCGGATTCTTTGTCTCAAATGACAGACATTAACTTGATTTGTAAATTGTGCGACATATTTTAAAGCAGATGATTACAGGGGAGGGAGTCTTGAGAATGAATAATTATTCAATTAAGTTCTGGTAACTGGGTCGCGTAGAGCCTTTCGACGGTGACTATTTTACATGTGTAAGCCTGGTTGGGGGTTTACTAATGATATAGTCATTCGGTATGCTTGTTATGGAGCATTCGAAAACAAATTATGTCATCGCAGGAGATCTTCGGATAAGGTAATGAGGCTGAATGCTTTACAATTGTTGCTTTGGGTTGGAATACTTAAAAACCTTGCGTTAACTGCTTTTTAAGTAGGTACATATATGTTCCAATCGAATGGGTTTTTTTTATTTTTTCTTTTAGGGGAATGTACATAGTTTGTACCCCTGCTTCGATGGTGGTTCTTTCTTCATACCTCAGGTTTTCAAATAAGGACATAGCAATTTAGTCCAATGGGTCACACTACCAGAACTACGTTTATATGTACAAGGTTTGTTCAACAAATAAGGTGACTTTTTGAATTTCGCGGGCTAAGTACGTATATTTTTATGTTGGTACACAATCCCCTAACAATTCTCAGCTAATTTGGATATTATTTGGTTTTTTCCCAGACGTGTTTTGAAGTGCTTGATGATTTTTGGCTATTGAAAAAAATGGTTCAAAGAGTCTGTATTAAATTTGGTGTGGAAAATAATACTGATTGCTCCAACGTACTTGAAATGTTGACTTTGGCAATTGGCGAGCAATAAAAAAGTGTTTATAAGTAGTACAAGTTCTTCACAGAAAGTCGAGAAAATATTAATGATCATGCCCGCCTCGAACGATCCAGCACGTCAACAGGGAATGAAAACGTAGAGAAATTTGTTAAAGAGAATCGTCGAATTACTGTCAGAAAAGTTGCTGAGGATACTGGCATATCGGTTAGCTCATGCCATGAAATTTTTGCAAATATTGGATTATTACAAAAGTTCGTGCCAGTCTCGGGTAAATCAACGACAGATGCAATCCAAAGTATAAGGGTCATGATGGAAAAGCATCGTGATTCTTCAAAGGACTTGCATATGGTGTTGGTTGATTTCGAGAAGGCCTTTGACTGGCAACCAAGAGATCTTTTATGGGTAGCGCTAAGACAAAAAGGAGTTCCAGAAACCTACGTGCGAGTGATCATGGACATGTACAAGAGAGCAACGACAAGAGTAAGATGCACCGCAGGAGTCACCGAAGAGTTCGCAATCAAAGTCGGTGTACACCAAGGGAGCGTCCTCAGCCCACTGCTCTTTATAGCAGTCCTTGATTGCTTGCTTGAAGGAAAAGTGACGGACCCCAATGTGCACCAGCTATTCTTTGCTGACGATGGAGCCATTATAAGTGATGATCAGGCGTCCCTACAACGAGCACTTGATGTGTGGGTGGACATTTTTGAGGGACACGGGTATCGTATTATTTCAAAGAAGACAAAGTATCTGTGCTGCCCATTCTCTGACCCTCATCAGCATATTCCAGACATTTACTTGAATGGAAGAGTGCTTCCCAAGTGTGAAAAGTTTAAATATCTGGGATCTATGATTAATAAAGAAGCAACTTGTGATGACGACATCAACCATCGCGTAAGCGTAGGGTGGATGAAGTGGCGGGAAAACTCCGCCATCTTCGGTGATCGAAAAATGCCCCCTAAGCTGAAAGGAAGACTCTACACTTCAGTTGTACGTCCGGCGCTCACATACGGTTCACAAAAAGTATGAGAGCAAATTAACGGCAGCTGAGATGAAGATGCTTCGCATGACAGCGCGAGTAACAAAGCGTGAAAGAATTAGAAGTTCAAAGATCCGAGGAAGCCTCCACGTAAAAGAAACCATCACAAGAAAGATAGAGCGCGACCGAATCGGTTGGTATTGCCATGTTCTAAGGAGAGATCCTTTGAACCCCGTCCAAAAGGCGATATCAATCAACATTCCAATTTCAACACGCAAAAAAGGCACGCCGAAAAACAAAGGTCAAACCGGCGGACCCCACAAGCGGACCAGTCGGAATGCAGTTAAGTGGGAAGGTTATGGTCCTACACTTCTGACCATAACGACGCCGGAAAAAAGAAAAAGAAGTAGAAGATTACAAAAGTTCATGCCCGATCTCCATAGGTGGTGTTGTATACCATTGGATAGGTCGTGGCATCAGAAGTCATTTTATCGCTAGACCCGTTGAGTTATGTCAAAAACAATTCTTAAATGGGGAACAAAAAGTAACATCTTCGCCACATACGAGGGTGGTAAGTACTTAGCCTACAAAAGAAAAACAAAATTTTTGGAGAAATGGCGATTTATTTTTCAATATAGTCTCCTTTTAGCTCGATACACTTGACCCAGCGATGCTCCAACTTCTTTAACCCGTCTGAAAAATTCGTTTCCTCGAGGTCTGCAAAGTAGGCCTCCGTCGCGGCAATGACCTCCTCATTAGACTGATATTTCGGCCCGGCGAGTGATTTTTTCAAGTTTTTTTCAATACAGTGGATGGGGCACTTTTTTCTTCGCCCAGTGGGGCCGTTTTTTCTTCAATTCGGCGTCGAATCGGCCCATTAATTTGGCATAGTACAGCCCTGTGACCGTTTTGCACCTTGTGGATGTGGATCGCACCTTGTGAATCCCAGAAAACGGTGGCCATCACCTTTCCGGCCGATGGGACACGTTCGCCGGGTGAAGTCCACTGTTTCGGCTGTTCCTTGGTCTCTGGTGTGTACCATGTGATCCATGTTTCGTCGACTGTCACGAAATGACGCAGAAACTCCTTCGGATTGCGCTTAAACAGCGTCAAACACTGCTCTGAAGTTGTCTCACGGTTGTGCTTGTTGTCCGGAGTGAGCAAACGCGGCACCCATCGCGCCGAGAGCTTTCTCATGCCCAAAATTTCATGGCCCACGCGATCTTTTGAAATGCCTACTGTCTCAGCTATCTCGCGCACCTTCTATCGGCGGTCTGCCAATACGAGATCGTGGATTTTTGTCACGTTTTCCTCTGTGGTAGCCGTTTTCGGGGCAGCTGAACGTGGCTCATCAAAAACCGACGTGCGACCACGTTGAAACTCGTTAAACCAATTTTTGATGGTCGCCATCGAAGGAGAAGAGTCACCGTACACAGCATCAAACGCTCTTTGATATCGCTGCGCGATTTCCCTTCCAAAAACAAGAATCGAATCACCGACCGATATTGCTCTTTTTCCATTTTTCTAAAATCCGCGGACACTCCCGTTTCCACACCCGGTTAAAACAAAACTGCGAGTCCGATCCGGCTGAAATTTCGACAGAAGCCAAATTTCGACAGAAGCCGTCTACTGGAATGTACTACACGATAGTAAGTTGCTCTTACGATGCCTGCGCCATCTGGCGGTGAGGCTAAGTACTTTTCGGACCACCCTCGTAAGTGTTTTTGAGTTTGAGAAGCGTGATTTGTGTTTGTCAACTAATTGGAAACAATTTTGAATTGTAGGAGTATTTTGTAATTTTTCAAATATTTTTGAACAATTTGTGTGAATTTTTGTTGTTTTAGCTTTAGGAAATGCTTTCTAATCAAATTTGTAAAACATTAGTAGAACATTCTTAATCCTAGGCAGTTCCAAAAGTTGTACGCCGACTATGAGTAAATTAATTGATGAGCTACGAAGGGCCGGTATATCATATGATTCGATTGCAACCCAACTAAGCTGCTCCAAAAAAAATGGTTTTCAATGCACTTAAACATTTTCAATTGTATAAAACTACAGAAAATGTTCCATGCAGAAGGAGACATCGGAAAACATCTGAATACACGGATCATCAGATTGTGCGCAAGGCGAAGCGGGTTCTTTGTAAAAGTGCTGCAGCCATCCAACGTGAAATAATTGACCAATACGACGTAAAAATATCGAAACGAACTTTCGCTCATCGTTTGATTGAGGCTGGGCTTCATGGAAGAATCTCACCCAAGAAACCATTGGTGACAATAAAACAAAGAAAACGCCGAGTATAGCTCGCTAAAACACATCACGATTGGCCGCTCAATTAATATAAATATGTGGTTTAGAGTGACGAAACGAAGATCAACCACCTCGGCCCAGACGGTAGACGATATCTTAGGTGGCCAAATAGCCAGAACTTAATCCTAAATATGTCTCATCTGTGGATTCTTTTCTTGAAATACACCGCATCGAAGGACATCTTACCAAGGAAAAATATGTCGATATATTGCGTTAAATTGTGCTACCTTGGGTGGAACTTGGACTTATCAACAGGATAATGATCCAAAACATACGGCGCGCCTAACAAAACAATTCTTTGAACAAAATTCAAATAAGTTCTTTCATGGCCATCGTCTAGTACAGACCTGAACCCCATTGAGCATTTATGGGATGATGTTAAAAAAGTCAAATCAAATTTCGAAGTGCTATTCCACAAAGTTGAGGAGGCATGGTATGCAATACCAGTTGAAAGGTGCCAACAGCTTATCATGTCCATGCCACGGCCATGTGCCGCTCTTTTGAAAATGTCATGATTTTATTTTGAAAACATTTTCTAAATTATGTAGAATATTTAATGGAAACAATAATGAGGGACTCAATCTAATCTTTTTTTCCAATTAGTTGTCAACAGCTCTAAGTACCTACATTCAATTTAAATTTTTTTTTTGTAATGTTACAAACAATTATTGACATTCTCAGCCAATTTGTATATTTATTTGTTTTTGCCAGACGTGTTTTGAAGTGCTTGGCGATTTTTTGCTATTGAAAAATTGGATCAAAGAATTTGTATTAAACTTGGTGTGGAAAATTATATTAATTGCTCCAACGTACGAGCATGAAATGTTGACTTTGGCAGTTGGCGAGTTTACCCTGAGCAATAAAAACATGTTTATAAGCAGTACACGCTCTTCACAGAAGGTCGAGAAAGTATTTCTGATCATGCCCGGTTCGGACGCCCCAGCACGTCAACAACGGATGAAATCGTAGAGAAATTTGTTAAAGAAAATCGTCGAATTACTGTCAGAAAAGTTGCTGAGTATCTTGGCATACCGGTTGGCTCATGCCATGAACTTTTTCAAATACATATTGGATCATTGCAAAAGTTCGTGCCCGATTTTCATATGTGGAGAGTTTGTGTGTCGACGCAACCATTGTTTTATGGACCAATGGATATATTGTGGCATCAGAAGTCATATTATCGATAGACTCGTTGAGTTTAGTCAAAAAAATTTCTTAAATGGAGAACAAAAAGTTACACCTTTGCCATGTACTCCTGTACGAGTTTCGAAAAGGAGGGAGAGTTGGAACTGAAACAAAAAACCTTCAGAGCTCGTAGGACCGTTAAAAAGTTATTTGGTAGATTTTCGAACCCCGGCCTGAACGGCCTTCCGAAACTGATGACGATCTTTTCCGAACCTCAGTAAGAACTAGCTCGAATATTTCAAATGAGGAGATCGCTGAGGAATGTAATATTGATTATTCGTCAGCATTTCGTCATTTAAAGAAGCTTGGAGTGACTTCCAAGCTCGATACAGGGGTGCCGCATTGTTTGATGGAAAAAACAAGCTGAACCGTGTCTCTATGGCCATATCTCTGCTTAGACGCCATGAAGACGGACCTTTTTTGAATCGAGTTGTAACAGGTGACGAAGAGTGAATTCTGTCCAATAACGTGCGGGGAAAAAGAAGCTGAAAACAAGCAAAAACCCGTGGCAAAAGCTGGCTTTCACCCAATGAAGGTACTGTTTTCTATTTGGTGATATTCCAGGTGTATAATTTTTTTCGAGCTTCTGTCACCTGGTAAAACAATCACGGTGAATAAGTACTATGAGCCACTCTCTAAGCTAAATGAGAAAGATGAAGGCGTCTGCGTCTAACGTCATGTCGCCCGACAAACTCTGCAAAAACTGAGAGAATTAAATTCAGCACCCAACGTATTCCCCAGACCTTGCCCGCTCAGATTTTTATCTGTTTCGGTCCTTCAGAGCGGTTTGAATAGAAAGGAATTTGGTTCCCCCGAAGTTGTCGAAAGCTACCTTACGATATTTTATGAAGGAAAACCACGCAGTATTTATGAAAACGAAATCCGCAAGCTTGTAAAACGTAGGGTGACAATTGTAAAAAATAACTGGGACTATAAAGGGTGGGCCATCTAATGTTTTTTTTTCAAATCATAGGTTCTGACAGCTGTTTCTCGCTCGAAATCTTGACAGAAAATCATTATCATACTTCCACGGAACGAAATGAATTGTTTTATGCTTGAACAACGTTGGGAAATAGTGAAAACTTATTTCCAAAGTGAGTGCTGTGTAGCCCAAACAGAGCGATCTTTAAAAATAAATTTTGGCAGAAATACGTACGGCGACTGCTGAACGCAAGTTTGTGCAAACAGTTCATGAGACTGGTATGCTAGTAGAAAACACTCATAGTCCCCGTCGTCGTACAGTGCGCACAGATGAGAATGTGGCTGCTGTGGCCGAGAGTGTGAGACTCAATTAACGAACACAACTCGCCATCGATCTCAACAGCTTAACATTTCACGCCCAGCCCTTGAAGAATTCTGCACAAAGATCTCGGATTATTCGCTTATAAAGTCCAATTGACTCAGCAATTAAAGACGCGTGACCATCCGCTTCGTTATCGCTTCACAGTTTGGGCCTTAGGGCAGCTTGAATTGGACAATGATTTTGGTCAAAAAATCATCTTTTGTGACGAGGCGCATTTTTCATCTCGGCGGCTACGTTAACAAACAAAATTGCCGCATCTTAATTTAAACCCGCATCGCAATCTAAACCCGCACGTTATTGTCGAGAAGCCAATGCACCCACAGACAGTGACAGTTTGGTGCGGATTGTGGAGTGGTGGCATCATTGGATCATTTTTCTTCCAAAATGAGGCTCTGAACATCGTTTCGGTCAACGGTGGGCGTTACAGAGCTATGTTAACTTTTTTTTACCGACTTTTTTTTTACTGAAATCGTAGACATGGTTTTGGACGACCTCTGGTTCATGCAGGATGGCACACAGCCCGTGCCACAATCTATCTTTTGTGCACCAAATTCTCAAATCGTGTTATTAGCCGTGATTTGACCCCTTTGGAATTTTTTTTGTGGGAAACCGTGAAGGACCGATGTTATGCCAACAGATTCAAGCAATTAAGGCCAATACGAGTATCATCCAAGTAATCCGTGAGATATAGCCCGAAACCATCAACAAGGCCTTGGAAAATTGGGGTGACAGAATGCGCTACTGCGAAGCCAGTCGGGGCAGCTATTTGAACGGCGTTGTATTTCATAAATAATATTTAACTGGAATGTTTATTCTTACCAATAAAGCCATAATGCATGAAAAAAAGTTAATTTTGTTCATTTTATTGCATTTTTAAAAAGAAAGTTGTATTTGGCCCATCCTGTATAATCGATTAAAAAAATTGTTTTCTTTAGCGTTCAATCGTGTTCTTTAACGTTCAAATCGGCCCTAGCTTTTGCAATGATCCAATATTTTGGGCATGAAACGTGCCAGTGAAGTTTGTTCCGAAATTCCTAAATTTTGACTCAAATAACCGTCGCATGATAATCGCTCAGGGGTTGGAGATTCAGATTTGCTGAATAGAGACATCACTGTTGACGAAACATGGATATATGGTTATGACATCGAAACCTAATCATCCCAATGGAAGCAAACAGAAGAGCCAATACTGAAAAAAGCACGCCAAGTTCGGCCGAATATGATGTCTTGCTCACTGATCTGTTCGATTACAATGGAGGGGTTCATCATGAGTTTTTCCCGGTTGTACGCTAAATAAGGAATATACGCTTGAAGAAAACGTCCGGATCTGCTCACTCTTGTGCGTAAATTTTTGGCACAAGGATTTAATTTCTACGACTTTATCGCGTTCCAAAACTGAAGGGCAGATGGAGACTGAGGATACAAAAACCACATCGAACAGTACAAGGCTATATCAAAAATCGTATTTTATGAGTGTTTCGAGGATTCAAAAGGGCATTAGCACAATTGTTTCATATCTTCGGGGGATTGATTTGAAGGAAACAAAATTGATATTGATGGATGAATAAATATTTTTCGAGGTAAATTAAAAGTCACCTTACTTTTTGAACGACCGTTGTAGATCAGGTGTAGTAAAAATAAATCTATTATTTGTCCAACATATTTAATAATCTGTATCTTGCGTTGTATACATCCTATCAGATTTACACTAGACTAAAAAAACTTCTCCGACGGTTTTGTGATTGGTTAAACGTCAAATTGGTTAGCGTCAAAGGCTGACACCAGTAAAGAGATAATATGCCGAAAATATAGTTTTTTTCGATAGAGATGGAAACGCGAAAACGACGACTGGCATATAAGCAGTATTTAGATCGCCCAGAAGTCAAACACTGTTTGGAACCATTTGAATAAGGCTGGATGCAAAGAGAAGCTCGACCCATGGGTGCCACACGAGTTAACGCAAAAAAATCGCATGGACCGAATTTCTATCTGAGAAACCCTGTTGAATCGCTAAAAAACTGACCCATTTCCCCAGAGGATGGTGACTGCTGATGAAAAATGGACAACTTCAAGAGAAAACGACCGCGATGAACCGGCACAAATGGTGGTCAAGCCAGGATTGACGGCCAGAAGGGTTTTGCTGTGTGCTTAGAGGGATTGGCGGGGAATCATCTTACTCTAGCAAAACTCTTAGCTCGGACCAGTGCTTCTAACAAAGTGTTATCCAGAAGCGGTCAACTTTGGCCTTACAGTCTGCACCTGGCACCAAGTAATTACTAATTTTATTCAAGAAAAATTTACTGCTGCAGTCCACAGAAATTCCGTTGAAATTCTTAAAGTAAGGATGCTCAGTCGGAAATGACATGAAGATATTGGTTTTAACGCCTTAGAAATAATGGCATTCTGGCGGATTAAAGAAGTTTGAAAGCGAAGGGCTAGAGGCATTACTTCATGATGACCCATTTCAAATGATAGCTGAACTTGAAATTATTACAAGTAGATGACATAGCAGATTCGAAACGTTGGAAAGCACTACGACGCTAAAATATTGGGTACCGTACTAGTAAAAGAGAGACGCCAAACGTGCTACATATTTACCTCATCAATATCGCCAGCAAAGGCAAACAAGCAAGGTTCGAAGATTATACTTTGCATATAGTGGACATAAGGTGTAGTTTATTATGAGTTCAAACTCATAAAAACCATAGCATATCGCTATCGACTGCAAGCGTTTGAGCCGAGCGTTGAAAAAAACACACCCGCTGTATTATAAGGGTATTATGCTACATGACAACGCTCGTCCATATGTTGCAAAATCGATGAAAACCAAAAGTAGGAAGTGCTAAACCATCCATTTCATTGACCGGACATTGCCTCTTTCGACTATCACTTAAATATTCCGATTGATAGCACATGGTCTGTTTGAGCGGCACTTCCATTCTTATGAAGATCGGGAAAAATGGGTTAAAACTTCCTCAAAAGACGTACTGTTCTTCACCGTTTCATATCCAACCAGAAAGATGGAAGAAAAGTAGTGGCTAGCCATTAGTCGTTCTTCGAATGACATGTTTCTTGAGATCTAATTTGTGAAATCCGAGTACGTTTGGAGCCTTCAATTCTTTTTGGAGCCTATTGCTCCTGAGCTTTTCTATCTGGTCGATTACAATCACGGACTTTAAACAACCCCAGAAAAAGTAATCCAATGACGTTAAATCGTATCAGCTAAGCCATTGGATTGAAGCAGTTCTCGACATTGTTTTACCAGCTGTGTGACTGTATGGCAGGTGGTGTCACATTTTGAGCTACATACTACAGATGTCAAGTGCATTCATTTCTGGACTAAAATAGTCTTAAAAATGGTACGTTAACGAACTCCATTGAACGTAATATGAGGACCACTTTAGTCAACGAAAAACTACGGTCCAATTACACTCTAGGTATGAAATCCACACCAAAATCATATTTTGCTTATAGACAAAGCCATTAGGTTAGGCCAAAAGTGAGCTTCATCGTTGAAGATGATTTCTTAAGGAAATTCAGGAATTTCTTCAAACTTTTGCGGAATACAGTCGGAGACGTTTCAGCATTTCAGGTGATCAGAAAACTTTTTGTTTTTGTAGTGATTTTATTGTTGCGCAGTTAGGGCCATGAAATTGACGGTCCTTCGACCGGCACGCTTTCGCACTGTCAAAGGAACATTTAATAGTGAAAATTTTGACTCGAATTTATCCACGAAAGCATGCACAGCCCAACTTTTGGGGCTATTATTGCAATCGAAAATTGGAGTAAGAGCTCTTAAAGCCGCGACCACCGAGTCAGAAATTCGGTAGGAATTCTCATTAATTTACAAACGTTTCTAACTCTCTGGATATGTTAATAAGCTACATATGGGCAGAAAAAAAGTCCACACTGACATCATTGCATGTCCAAATAATAACTATGTGGTGCGCATTGTGTGCAGGTGACTTGATTGAGCGTTTGGTTTTTGAAAACAAGTCTACGGCGAGGGCTATATGTCCGTGATAACCAATTATTTTTGGCACGGAATCGAAGATATTGATGTGCTTCAATAAGACGATAGAATTTGACAAACATCGCGTGCAACGTTAGATGATTTGTATAAAAGGTTTCGAGGTCGCAGTATTTCACGTTGCGGTGATGTCAACTGGCCGCCAAGATAATGTGATTTTGAACCTTGAATTTTCGTTGAATAGTTACATTTGCGTTAATCGAGTTATAGCCGAGATGACCGCCGAAATTCACGAAGAAGACATTTAAAATTATCGCAAAATTCTTGGATTCCATACTATGAAAGAAATCGTGACCATTCGTCAACAACCTGATTTACAGCCTGAGGGTGTAGTCTTCCTTAAACCAATTTATCTCACGGCAGTGCATAGAAAGGAAGTACAATCATATTCAGAGGAATTGAAATTTGCCTTCTAGGCCGCACACGACAACGAGTAACCAGGTCTAGTTTCCCTGCCAAGTTCGTCAATTCAAAACCCTTGATGCAAACAAAAAAATTAAAGACCATAAAATCGAAGTGATTAGGTCCTAAAGGTTAAAATAATTTTTGTTTTCACATTGATTAAAAATGACACTTCTTATTGGGTAACTTATTGGGTAACTCTACAAGCTCTCACTATGTTACGAGGCAGAAAGTCAATCATAAATCGTTGAGGGATTTGTACGAAGATCAGGCAGAGAATCACTCAGCAAAGCGCTGTTTCTTTGCCCGCCGCCCGTGCCACCGCCTCCATTAACCTCAATAAAGGCTTACAATGCACCAACGGCTTTCTTTAATTTAGCTCAACCTAGCTTATCAAGTTACGCTTTCTGTTTTAGCACTTCTAAAGAGTACTTGCAGATATTAAGCCAGGAATGGTACATTTTCGAGTCATATTATAGCGCCAAAAGGATAAAAGTGGTAAATTTGGAACTCATTCTTTACACCTAGATTAGATAAACTGTTCTTGCCTGTTTTTGATTCAACTTTTCACCTATTGATACAGAAATTTACAGAGCTCTTAGGATAGTGATTTGAGAAACCTTTGGTCAGTGGTTATCACAAAATGTTGATGCCAATGTCAATCTGATCATGGAAAGGATCTTTTTTTTATCAAATCTCGAGAGGTTAAGAGCTACAGTCTGCTTGTCAACCATTATTACTGGTAAGTCCAACGAGCGCATGACCACTTCGACAGACTGTCCTTATATTGCATGGAAGATGGGTGTAAAAGGGTTACTCCACAGTCTCGTCGACCATCGAACTAAAAAGAGGTCGACAGTCTCTACGACAATTGTTCGATTTGCATACTCTTTTCGGCGATGTGTTAAGACAAGCCACATGTCACGTCTCACAACGGAAGCAATCAGAGAATAATTCTCACTCTTTTGAAAAAAAAGAAAAAAAATAATTGGTAATCAGCCCACTCCATTCGATCCCCAATCGAGCTTCCAACAACTATATTCGTATTCCAGCTACACGTGTATATCAGATCCACTTGAAAAAGATCATCTTTCTGTCCATAATAAAAGCAGACATTCCCCAAAATTATCACTTAATGCGCTCCGAACGATCATGTTACGATCACCGTTCCATCCGTACAAGATACACTCGTCCGACAGTACATTAATAAACGGACAACGAAGAATCCGACAGATAAACCACAGCAATAAAAACGAATACAAAACCGAAAGAACAAAATACCTGAACCGATAATTTGATCGTTTTGCTTTTCATTCTCCATTCTTCGTTGATCGTGCGATTCGGAGCTGGTTTTGAGAAAACAGCTGTTTTGCTGTACACAAAGCCCCTTGCCGCTTTGTTGTCGTGCTCTTTACCATCTCCCCCGCTGCGATTGTGTTCAGATGCAATTTGTCCTTAACTGTTGGATTTCGATCTTGCTCCAGATGGTAAGGTAGCAGCATGGAAAATTTTCTCTCTTTTCTCAGTTCTCTTTGGGAGATTGAAGTGATCTTGGAGGGAGGGTTTAAGAGAAGTGCAGTCGGATCAAGAGAATCGATCAGAATCGGGGTCAAGATACTCTGAGGATTAAGGGCTGTCGTCTGAACAGGTCAAACTATTAAAATGAAGAGCAAGTATGTATCTTAACGAGACAGAATTTGGCAATCGTAAAAATTTGCGCCACAACGATACGCCATAAAGAACGCGCCGATGTGATATAAAAAGCAATCAAAACCAGCGAGGCAAAAAGCAACAAAACCAATAAGACAACGCGGCGATGATGGCGGAGGTGGAATGAAACAGGTAACGGTACCTTGGACAAAATTTAATTGTAGTGAATTAGTTCGCACAAACGTGTGTATGCGAAAGCCAAACGGCAGTAAACCGCACACAACCGCTTGAGTGTACACATAGAGACAGACAGTCTTGTTTGGTGGTATCTCCTCCGGACGCAGTAGTGGTCTTGAATCAGGTTTACTTTTCATTCTGACGAAGCTACATAGGCAGGGGCACACACCATAGATATGTAGATAGTATGCAGACAGGTAAGTATAGATGGATAGATAGAAGGTAGGTAGATAGGCAGTGAGAAGCATAAAACCGAAAGGAGGGTAGCCGCTTCGGCATGATTGTTTTTTCTTTATCGGTTCTCTTCTCTCCTTTTCGTGTGACTTGCTTTTCTCCTTTTGTGGTTGTTATATGACGGTGTTTGCGGTTACATAAGGTGATTCTGTGTAGCGCACAGCATAGATACGCTTAAGGCAGGTGTAAATCAGCTGATGATGGTTTATGTAGATTAGGAATGCTTAGACGTATCTGTGTCTGCCGTCTTAAATCGGAGGTCGTATGCCGTGCCGCTGTCGTGACTTTGGTGTGGGAGACGAATTCCTGTTATGGTCAGCGGCCCTATCACAACGGTAATATGTGTAAATTTGTTTCTAATACATTCCCAAGAGCAACAAACGAGTCTTTGTTCCTTATTTCTTGAATGAATCTGAGTCATGACGGTATCGAACTGAGCGAGGAGAACCCAAGAATTTTTTAGCGTCAATCCCTCGTCATCGTGAACACTATTCAGATGAGAACCTTAAACCAATGTTGAGTCGAATCCGTGTCGAACGCAATTACAAACTGAATGCGATTATTTCCATTTAACAGGGTATAGTAAAATCCTAAGCCACTTGATTGAGAAACTATTTTCCTCCTAAATACATTTGGATGATGGTTGTTCCCTCGTGTCCTATTCCCGCCTATTCATTTCCATTCAGGCACGAATCCCATTGTTTGGCTTCTTTTTGACATCTTCATTTCATTTTGTAGTCGTCTTCTGCTCCTTGCCTCTGTCACGGAATGTGCTCGTTTATGAATCTTTTGTCCCATTTCTACCTAACATGTAGTACATGCCTATGTTGTCCTCATTGTCGTATCCATAATGCTAGTCCTCGTAGACTTGTTTTTTTTTTTCCTCCTCTAACCATGTAGGTACATGTCCGCATTGGTGTGGATTCTTATTGTTGGATATTGCAACAGATGTAAACAAATCGATTGTCTCAATCAAGGACATGTATTTCGGGTCGAAGGGCAAATGAAACGATATACGCCACATAAATCAATATGAAATAAAGTTTTAATTTGGAAAGAAGGTCGTTAATAAATTTAAGGAGCATTAAATAGAGCGGGTTTTATTAGACAGGTGGATTCTGCACCGCTCATGGATGTCCATGGGAACCTGCACTATCAACGGGATGGTAGTCAGCCAGTCGGAAAGCTATACCTATACGGACACATGTAGCCGCCTGGTCTTCAAGATGCTACATGTAACTGGTTGCTTATAGACTTATAGACACATGTAGCAGCTTGGCTTTAGCATATCGGCTGCATCGAAATCCGAATAAGCAGCTTAGCATCAACATCGACACTAACTTCTTTATATCATCAACATAAACAGCAAGAATAGCATAAGCATTGGATCAGCAACAGTATCCGCCTCGGCATCAACATCGGTATAAGCATTTGCATTAACATGAGACTTACCGTCGTCATTAGCATCAGCACGGCCAATAGCTTCAATATAATGTATCGCCAACATGGCCTTACGGAAAAAAAATTTACATCGATATTATCATCGGCATAAACACCAACATCGATGCGTCGCAATATTAATCTTATCTTTGGCACAGACACTCGCATAAGCTTTGGCATGAGCCATTCTTCCTGGTCAAGGACAACATCGCCAGCATCACAAATGTCGGCGTTGTCATCTACATCGTCATAAGAATCAGCATTATCATGCCATTGTATTAGCAAACGACCATCATCAACTATAGCACCAGCTTGGCATCAATAATGTTCTCAGTTTAACTATTAGCATAGTCATCGACGTCAAAATCAATACCAACATCAGCACCACTACGATCTTCAATATCAGTATCAGCACCAGCATAGTCAACAACACCGTCATCAATATCAGCCCACATGCCGACATCAAAATCTGTCCTCATTTCACTATTACCATCATTATCAGCATCACCATCACCATCACCATCACCATCACCATCACCATCACCATCACCATCACCATCACCATCACCATCACCATCACCATCACCATCACCATCACCATCACCATCACCATCACCATCACCATCACCATCACCATCACCATCACCATCACCATCACCATCACCATCACCATCACCATCACCATCACCATCACCATCACCATCACCATCACCATCACCATCACCATCACCATCACCATCACCATCACCATCACCATCACCATCACCATCACCATCACCATCACCATCACCATCACCATCACCATCACCATCACCATCACCATCACCATCACCATCACCATCACCATCACCATCACCATCACCATCACCATCACCATCACCATCACCATCACCATCACCATCACCATCACCATCACCATCACCATCACCATCACCATCACCATCACCATCACCATCACCATCACCATCACCATCACCATCACCATCACCATCACCATCACCATCACCATCACCATCACCATCCCATCACCAAGACCATCGTCATCGTCATCGTCATCACCATCGTCATCGTCATCACCACCAGCACCAGCATCGGCATAGTCAACAACTATAATACATCGCCCGCATAGGCATCACATCGGTCTCCGTTTCACTTTCAGCATTGGTATCAACTTCAAAATCAATATCAGCATCAGCCCCCACCTTCAACATCAACACGAGCATGAGTATAGTCACCAACATCGTCGGCGCCACCATCATCATCAGCATTCCCAACCGTTTCAGTATCATCATTAGCCTTAGCATCGCCTTAAGTAAAAGCATAGGCACCGGCAACGTCAAAGCCTCCAGCTTTAGCCTTGGCATCACCATCAATATAGGCATAAGCATCACCACCAGTACAGGTATCAGCATCAGAATCAGAATCATTGGACAGACGTCGCCATCAGCACAAGCGCAAGCATTGGCATCAGCAACAGCATCAACGTCAACATCGGATTCAATATAAACTCCGAAATGGAAAGCCTGGGCAGTAGCTTCGCCAATGGCATCGATGTCACCACCAGCACAGGCACAAGCATTAACATCGGCATCAGCAGAAACTTTGACTCTGACTTCAGTTGATGAAGGTGCCGATACTGGTGGAGGCATCATCCTCGCACAACTCTCGATAATGATCATTCCTCCCACTTTAAACTATATCCTTGGACCCCTTGTATAATATTTACTTTTTAGTAAAAGCAAATCCAACGTTGTCCGGCTATCAGGCGATCACATGCGATGACACCATTTCTCAGGGCTCTCCGCGGCCGAATCCCGCTCGCCCACAGGGTCGTGTAACCTATCAACCATGACTTTCTAACCACACGTACGTATTTAATTGCCGAAAACCCCTCGACGCATACGTTTTAGTTTCGTTTCAACATTAATTATCCAAACAAACAACCGGAGGTTTTCGTCACCCTATCGGCGACTGGAATCTCTGAAGAATCGTTTTGTTTTTTCGGTTTATGGCGTTTACCTTTCCTTTTCGAATAAACCTAGACACGATGAAATAGAAAAGAATTCCTCTCCGATTTACAATTGTTTTTCTCCTTCATTAGAAATTTTCAATTTTTTTTTGTCGTTCTGCTTCGATTTTACGAGTGATTCGTCGCGACAAGACAGCACCAAGCAGAGCACCTAACCAACAAAGAGACCCAATAAAGACGGAAGTACATTTCCCCGAAATTGATTTTAAATTACATTGCGTACTGATTGAAATACTGTCACTCGGTGTCAATAGCCCGGGGTACAATTTATTCACTCCCTCCCCGGGCGCGTCAATGTGAGTTAGGCAAGGAAAGTAAGGAAACGACAGCGGGTAAAGCATTTCCCATAACCTCTGACATTCGAAATAGACTGAAGACAACGACTAGCCGGTAGGGGCAACTGAATAGTTTTGTAATTCTCAAAACTAAATTCGAATCCGTATCCTTTCGTATAATTACGAGAATACACTTTAACTAAGTGAAAAACTTTCCAATTTTATGGTTCACGAAAGAAGCACGGCACGGAAATTGTCCCCCACAACCACATACATTTGATTCGGATAAACAGAGGACGACAACGAGTGCAGGAAACTAGATAGACCCAGGGGTGTTCAGGTACCTACCTATCCGGTGGAATTAAAAGCAAGACGAAGAAAAGGTGAAATCTTTTGAGCAAGGGCGAAACAATAATACTCCGTTGGAAAATTAGAATCAGGAGGCATGGGTTACTCCTTTCTCCCCGTCCGACCGTTGTGTCTCTGCATCGTTACGCTGTTATATCTGAGGCACACGAAGTCGACTGCATTGTTGTCGAGTTTTGTTTTTTCGTTTCCTTTTTGTATTCTCATTTTTTCTGCACATTTTTTCGGTTCAGTTTTCACGAGGTTTTCACGATGACGATAACGACAAAGATCCTTTCACTTCGCCCGATATCCTTGCTCAGTTATATGTAGGTATAGCGGAACCAAGAAAGACTTTGGAAAAATAAATGTGATTCAAGCGAGGAAGCGGCAAAAGCGAGGGGTTCAACGAGGGAGGGACTTATGCCGAGGACTGTTTTGCACACTACTCAGAGCGAGTTTGCCAAAGGGGATCAAAGCGGAACCGGGTTCGGAGTCAAACCAAGAGAAAACTGGATGGAATGCAAATTGGGGTTGATTCTTTTTTTTTTCCCTTGGTTTTTTCTTGATATTCCTCTCCATCTGTGTACACATACACAAACACTCACTATTCATGCTCGTTCACTCGTCCTGATTCCTTCTAGTCATTCATTCGGGTGGTCGAGGAGTGGAGAAGGAGCGGTTGCATAAGGATTGAGATTGTTTGGTGTTGGTTTATTACTCTGCTTTCGAGGGTGAATTAGTTTTGTGCAGTATAGCACACAGTCGGTCCTTGAATCGGTGGAAAGTCAATAAGAAGAACGAAGGAAACGGGCAAATTGTTTATGTTACCCACTGTTATTCCTTTACGATTTCAGGCGGACGTAAGTCTGTGTGCGAACTTGTAATCCACTTAGTGATTTCAATTGTTAAGGATATAAACTACAAGCGTGATTAGATTTCCTTTACTGTTTAACCGGCCCACATACTTAACTCCTTAGCCTGTGCTGTTCACTCTCCTTTTTTAAAGGATAGCATACAAGACAGAATTTCATTACGCCTCCGGGATATTGAAATCCATCCATATGACATGCCATCATCATCGGTCCTTATCATCCTGTGTTCATACTCTCGCCTGCCAATTCCACTCCCCCGCACACATAAATGTCGCGTTATTCCCTCCTGTTCTTATGCTCCTTTTTTAATTCATAGCCAGTCAGAGACTGGCATACCTGCCTAACTGGCATAAACACGTCTCCAATGCTAACCAACGAATCAGCTTGATGATTCGATGAAATCGGCGAGGCAACAACGGAAATAAAGCGGTATCAGTGCCTGCCTTTAAAGCCGTCATCCTTGTCGACGTACCTAGTCCTTATGACTATCACGAGGGGTGAAAGAAAACCAGTTCAATGGATATTCTCTTTTTTAATTTTTTTTTCCATTTTGTACTTTTCGCCAAAGTCGAGTCCTTTCTCCTCATTTTATCATCAACTTATCCTGAAATTTTCCATTTCCACTTATTCACTCACACGAGCGCGTGAATGGAATCGAACGTACTGCCTTGTCGTCACCCTCCCCTAACCATCATCCAATCCAGTGAGGATGAAAACAAACAGTAAGAGCAATGAGAGCGTGAAAACTTAATAGGAAGGAAGCAGTCAAGAGAAGTAGGAAAAAGGATATGCAGAGTCGTGAAGCTCTTGGGTGGGTCTATGCCAGCCATTTCAGCGGTCAGGGCTCCGTCAATTCAATGGGATGGTGCGTAATTTTCTCAGTTCATTTTGCGTGGCTTCTTTTATTTTAATTTTATACTCTTTTTACGATATTCGTTTTCATTTTCTGTTGCATGTTGAGTTTCGTTGAAATTTCCGTATTTTCAGTTCGCCATTCGTTTGTTTGTCGTTCGCGCGGTAATCATTAAGCCGTCGGTTATGCTTCGATGGTCGTCGATTGAGTCCTTGGCAAGTCGGGAGGAGGGTGAGGATGAACTGAATTTTGATCGCCATGAATTGGAATTTTTTATTTCCTTTCTCTTTGCCTGGTCGTGGAGGATGGACACGGATATTGAAGAGGTGCCGCAATGATTGCGTGAAATGATTGAGTCGATCGGGGTTGAACGTGTCCGGGTGGGACTATACTCTGGTGCAGTAATTGGAAAGTGTCTAAGGGGTTTTCAAGGACATGACATTGGGATGAGCGTAGAATAGTAGAAGCTTTGAATCTGGTCTCTGAAAAGAATGCGCGTCCACTGTGAACACCTTAGTCGAACTAATACGACATATTTGGAACTTAAGCCGGTTAGGAGCGGGTCGGTGGTTTCTCAATTAAGGAAAATTATTTTAAAGCTGATTACCGGTCAAATTATACAGCTGTTGCAGGCAGTCTAGATGGACAATCAATCAATGCAAAGCAATGCTGAACAGGAAAGTGGCTGATGCGCGACACAGCTGATGTCATCATCGGCAGAGTTTCAACGCATTGTCCACGGAGTGGGCCGCAGACTCGCCAATGTAAAGGGCGCATTCATTTGGAACCTTTTTGTGGGGTTAATACAAATCTCAAGCAGGAGTGGGATGAATCATCGATATAACCTTCGCAAGCTTTCCTATCCTGCGCAATATGAAGTGATGTGTCACGAGAGCTACGGTCTCAGTGACCACCAGATGATCATCTACGAAAGCGCGACAGGAAACCAGATGGGATCAGCTCGCCGGGAGCCAAGCTATAATTCCATTGAATTTCGCAAACTTTAACCTACATTTCAGGAACCACTGTAGCTAGGGTTATAAGGCTGGTCGCCATGAGCACAGAATCAAGACTCGGGAGCTTTCTCAAATCAACAGCTTGACGTTAGAAAAGTGCGCACTACTGTAGTCAACATTACGTCTGAAGCCAGAGAAGTATACTGTTTGAGAAGGAGGGCCAAAGAATACTGCGTCAATGTAATGTACGAGGGTAGCTTAGGGCAGGGTCATCTTCTGTATAATCTGACGTACATAGCTCTGGTGGACGTTACATAGTACTTTCAAATCGTCGTGTCATGCACAGATCTACTTTCTGGGTCTAAGAAGAAGCCTTCAGAAGAAGAGCAATCTGCCAGAATCTGTCATCAGTATACCGACTTGGTGCGTTTAGAATAATAAGAAGTTACCGGACGATATCGGATGACCTTATAGCTGGAATGATCCCTATTGACATCCTTGCAAACGAGAAGAAGAGGACTTATTGAAGGAGACTGTCAACTGAAGCTGGCACATTAAGTAGAATCAAGGAGGAAGAAAGGACACGGTCAAGGGTTTTATGGAAAATTCGGTGGAGCAATACCATTAAGAGCAGATGCTCTAATACGCTGATTCCATTAACTGATGTGTAGATAAACCGAAAGCAAGGAACAGACATTACCGCACTACCAAAGGCAGATATATCCAGAAAGTATTAAGCCTCCTGCATGTTAGCAAGCGCTTCATGATGATCCGCATAAAGTTGCTCTCGGGAACATTAGTTTCATATGCGTTTATGGAACCACTTTTATGACTATTAGCCAGAACATAGGCTCAATGTCCTAAGTATGACAGTAACGCGAGGCTGTAACCTTTACAACCACCATTCAGACCAATAGACTTTGTGACGAAATGTCTTGATAGGCAGCACATGACACAATCTCTGAGCATACATAAGGCGACAGACGACTGACTCCAGACCATTCCTCCAGTGTTTTGGATGTTCGTACGTTTTGAGGAGCAAACAACGGCTCGGATCATTGCCTTGTTGCAGTCAAGATACGTACATATATGTTGAATTAACGGAGTCGAGTAAAATCATGATAATTTGACGAAGGAAATCTGAATTCGCAAGAGATCCTCAAGACCGTAACCGTTTAGGTCTCACTTAAGCTCAAGACCCGATGCAATCTGCATAAACGATGGAACAGCAATGAAGATTTTGTCAAAAGGCGGTCAGGTATGACACCTCTGACAAGGTAGGTCTGAGACTGCTACCACCAGGAACCACTGGTGAAATTGAGTACATGCACGGATTCGCTGCATCGAGTTGTTCGTGAACTCTCCGAAAAGAAGGAAAAGAAGGACCACGAGAAGCTTGAGATCTGGGAGATGGAGAAAAGTAAAACGATGATGTCAAGGCTATAAAGCCAGAGTCGAAGCCTGCAGGTACACGGGCAACTTCTTGGGAAGTCTAATCGATACTAAGATTATGGAAAGACTACTTTTGCCGAGTGTAAAATAGCGTTTATTATCAAAATACCGCTGTCAGCTGAATCAACCATTCATAATGGACTTAGACCAGAAAGAATTCTGTCCACATGACGGGGTTAAGACAGCGATATCGGAGTTCACATCTACAAGGTGGCGCAAAATTAATCAACCTATAGGAAGATGATTATAATTTTTACAAATGACGTCCTACGTCAATCATATTTGACATTTATGTATGAACTCGACAGCTGCAGGATGTAAACAGACAAGCAATGGAGCTCTATACTCTGCAAGAGCGTGGAATAACTGTGTCGTTTTATTTTTTACCAATAATCGGTCGGTGGCGCGCCAACTGAGCAAACATTCCAGCGCTTAGCTACTCGACTCGAACAGACTGGAACCACAGGAGACCATGCAGGGCGTGGTCGCCACTGGACTTGTCGTTGGGCCGAAAATAACGCGATATGTGGCTGCCTATGTCGCCGAGAACGACGAAACATCAACCTGACGACGCGGACGGGCCACGCAATTGGGCATCACCAGACGGACCCTACAGCGAGTTTTAGTGAAAGACTTACACACCTTTCTGTGCAAACATTACATCGGTTAATGCCTGCTGATCATTTACGTGTGAATTACTGTCAAGCCAACCTTAACTCAACAACGAAGAGAACGATTTTGTGTCGAAAGTTATCATGCATCAATAAGCACTGATCCGCGTGTGACAAAAAGCCATTACATCCACTCAAAGCCAATGGGTGGTACGGCGTTCACGCGGTAAGAGTGATTGGGCCGAATTTTTTCGAGGACGCTATCGGCAATACGGTCATTGTTACTGGCGAATGCAACAGAGCCATGATAAACGACTTCTTACTGCCGGAATTGGATGAGCGGTGCTTGGTGAACATGTTGTTTCAACAAGACGGAGCAGCCGCACACACAGCACGAGCCACGATGGATATTGTGAAGGAAGCGTTTCCTGGTCGCCGTTCTCCCGTTTTGGCGATTTGGCATGGCCAGCAAGATCGCCCGATCCAACTATCCCAGACTTCCTTCTTTGAGACTACTTGAAGTCGCGGGCTTATGCTAACAACTCTCAGACAATCGCGACTCTTAAGAAAAATATTCGACAGGAATGCGACCGGAAATCTTGTGCAAAGTTATGGAAAATTGCTATAAAACGGGTACAATTGTGTATCAACACTGGCGACAATCGGATATCATATTGTCCACTTAATAGAAAAAATTCTAAAGGTCCAAATAAAAATGATTATTACTCAAAATCTTTTTTTTTTATTAAGTAAAAAAGTAATTCAAAAACAAAATTGGATGATTAATTTTGCGCCATCTTGTAATTGTAAAGCCTGCCTACTGATCTGTTTAAACAGCTGAAGATGAGTTAAGCGGAAGCATGCATCATGATAGACGCATAGCATGCAAATTGAAACGATTGAACGAACACAACAAGACGTCAGTCAAGCGTTCGAGGGCATTAAATAAAAGCGAATAAGGCAGTTAATCTTGGTCCTTTTCTATGTCATTGAGGCTTGGTTATTATCGAAAGTGGATGAAAAGGTTCTTGAGCAATGCAAGAGAAAAATTGTGCGCCCAATATTTGGTCCCGTTTGCTTTAATGGACAGTGGAGAAGAAAGTAGGGCTCTACAAGATCAGCTTAGCTAGTTTAGATTATGGGTGAGTCAAATAAAATTAATGTATGCAACTGATACAGCCAGAATTGTCGTTGATTCCCACGCAGGAGGTGTGGGACATCAACAAACTGGACGTGGAGCAGCCTAAAGATCTTGCCGGTTGAGTAAGCTTGCTGGTTAAAGCTCAGGTTCACGCTAGCTAATAACATTGCCTATATCCCAACGAAGCAAGAGGTAAAAAAAATCGGTTGTTGGCTAATCTGTCAAAGCAGATTAGCCTCGAAATCCTTATCCTCAGCACGTTTCTTTTCCATCTGTTTTATCATCGCCAAATCGTATGTATACAATCTTGTTATATCCTTGTGAAGCATAACCCGGATTAACGCCTCGTAACAATTAATCAGTCACCCTCAGAAGCCAGAGACATGGACATACTCGACGCCGTAGTCGTAGCTGACGCCAGTGAGCGCAAGCAAAGAGTTGAATCGACCTTCTCCACCAACTTTTTTTCTCCGTCGTCCGTCTTTATCTATAAATTTTTTTCTCAAAAATGCAATAAATTCTCAGAATAGAAAGGAGAAAAACCGAATCCTTTCAACTCGTTTATTTTCTTTTCTTTTGTTTGTCACACATATTTCCCTCTTATCGTCCTTTTCCGCAAATACTTACACACACACACGCATATGTACATGTACCGGCTTATACCGGAAATAGGAAAATATCATCCACCTCCTTAGTCCGCAGTAGCGCTGTGGCTCCAACAACCAACAACAACTTCAACTAGAAAACATTTTTATTACATTTTCATAAAAGCTTTTCCGTTTTCCGTTTTCCCACATCCATATTGTGAAACAATGCGCCTCCCACAGCGAACAAAGCGTCGAAAAGGGGAAGAAGAAGAGAGCAAAAAAACAACGATTCGCACCCATCGGATCCAGTGAGCCGTGGCAAAGTATGCAGAGGCAACAAAGTACAACTACACCGTGTGCCATCATCGTCATCATCATGTTAGGATAGAATGCGGCTCCATCCGACCAAAGTGTGAGAGTTTATGGATTTGGTATTGTTATTTGAACGAAAAAGGACTTTGACTTTGACTCGAACTCGCTGCTATTCGAGAACGGTGCAAAGATATTTGGCGCGCATGCCAGGCCTTTTATCTACGCGGGGAGTGACCCACCATACAGTTGTGTTGTGCCATGTGGAGTTCGGTTGGCCTTCAAGTGTGCCGATGGTTGTTCCGGGTGTTTTGTACGAGAGATTGCCACTTTGATTAGCGTAGTAAAATGGGGCACAACCCTGATTTCAACTTTCAATGCTGCTGGCTACAGAGCTTCAAAGACGAGCAAGGACGATATGCGAACGATGAAAATGGAGATCAAGACATGTGGGTTTTGGCTGGAAGCCTGCTGCTGACAGTTTTGGGGATTTAAAAATCCTTTAAAGAGCGGATGATCTGTGTAAATGCAAAAAAGTCAAATCTAAAACAAATGCAAAGCGTCAGGACAACTCATTACCATTCATCGATCCGGTCACTGTCCGTTTCATGCTTTCCACTTGCCATTCATCACAGGTCCAAAGCCAGTTTCTATGTTCACTGATTGCGATTGTAAATGTTGGCATAAAAACAACACAAAAAAAAAACTTTAAATCATTTTTGAAATCAGTTCCCATACCAGTCGGACTTACTATTCAAATCCACTTTAGCCAGTATACGAGTATGCATATGTAGAGGCACACGCCAGTGCTAACAAGCTTCGGTTGAAGTTCCGTTTTCGAGTTAAGTAAACAGCGTTATAGAGCAGTTGCAGGCACAACTCGCACCTCGTAATTCATGTTGTTGGCGAGCCCCCGAAAATGTCCATCATCCCCACCCTCGTCGGATGTGTTACACACAGTCACACAATTCTCAGCAGTGATGCAGGTTTGCGTGTACATACGACAGATGCTGCTTCCGAATGTTACAATCCACGATGGTTGCACATGGCGCATAAGTTCATGCCGTATCATCATCGTCATCACCATCATGATACTCATCGGCGTCATCGTCGTCGTCGTCGACTCACCTCAGTTAACAGAGCTCACACCATATTATATTCGATTTAACGGATCGAATGTAGAATAACCTGTTCCATGTGTATAGGCAAGCAGACGGTGCATACAGAGTCCTTCATCATCATCATGCGATCCTTGCCAGCACTATGAGGAGTATGTTGATGGAACATCGCCGGGGTGTTCGGGTTGGCGGTACCCGGCGAACACTGCTGGCATCATCATCAATTATTTGTAAATGGTATTTGTGGGTACAGACAGAGAGACAGAGAGAAAGAAAGAGAATGAGAGAGGTGGCCGACTGGGTGGTGGTGGTTTAAGGCTAAACAGTCAGCAATACTACCGACTGCGTGTGTGCCAAACAGTGAGAAGGACATGGTAATCGGTGGCATGAAGGGTATAATTCGGATCAAGGATACATACTCATACATATAGCTACAAGCATAGGCAGTCGGGAGGATGTATATTTTATTTGCATGAGTATTTATACGCTTTTGACCTGTTTGCTACTGCCGGGCTGTGTATCCTATCATGCTTACGGTTCATAGACAACACAACCGATGTGTGTGGCAGCTAGGATCCCAAATGAATATCTATGTGCGGTCCTGAATTATGATGTTCACAAGAGGTGAGTGCGTTGTGAGTGGGCGTAACATGGGCGCTTTAATCACAGGTAAATGAACATGTGAATTTTCTAAAAAGCATAACGATTGCTATCCTCAAAATGATGTTGGGAAAAATTGAAAAATTTACTCGACGGATATTAGTTCAAATAATATTTCATTAAGTCTCGACTGTATTGTATGATGTGACAACAGACGATTCACCCACGGACGGGCGGATGTTGAGTTGCGGTGAGCAATTCATTTATGCCCGAGGAGGAAACGATTTTCAATGATGAAATTGTTTTGGGTCCCGTAAACAGATATTCAATCGATGAAACACAATATGGATGATTTATTTTCATGGGTTAGTTCGTGTCGATGGTGAGTGGACGACGGCGAGGGAGTAGACAAACATTGTCGGGCCATGGGCAGTGGGAGAAATAAGGGTTGGCTATGAACATCACAGTTTGAATATTCACTTTGCGTTCCCCCGGATATTATCCTTGTTGTAGGAGTGGAAATAATGCATTTGGAAGACGGTAGATCTTAAGACTGCGTAATCAAGTTCCATCACGAGCAATTGCTACTTCGATCAATTGAATAATTCAAGAGCTCAAACCTATTGAAAGCTGAAATCGAGTTCATTTTTTTCAGAGCTTGCGATGGCTGTGACGAAGCTTTTTAAAGCTGAAAGTAGTTCGAAGCCGTCCACGGCAATACAGCTGTCATTGTACGTCAGTTTTAGTATACCGAGTGGGTGACAATACTTCGCTTCTTTTTTATAATTCGTGCAGTTTCAAGAGTGTACACTCTTATGGTGCTCGTCACACAACCTGGACGGGGTGCACATGGTTTGTGTCGAAGATGTTCGTTCACTATTCTCCGGGGGTGGTTGTCCTAGATAGGATTCGAGAGATTCGACTGAATTTATCGCGTTGGTTGTAGTTCACAGTATTTTTTTTTATTTCCATGTCATTAAAATGCCCACACAAAGTATGAATTTTGAAGTGATCATATACTGCCAGTGTTATGGGTTCGTAAGCACTTATTGATCATCTCTCATTCACAACTGACGTTGTTGCACAAGTTTTCCGCATAGGAATTGTTCTTGACCATGGACGGACTTGAAGTACAGGCCTTCGGCTCAACAGCCGGTAATGATTGCCATTGCACCACGACGACCAACCTTATCTTGTCAAATATGTCGAAATAATGTGCCGCTGCTAGTCCTGTTGTTTTAGTGGAAGCTTTTGGTGATCAGGATGTAGTTGAGCAGTTATGAGCGGTAATTTCGACTTGGAAGGCAAGGAACTACCTGAACCATGGTCGATAAAACTCCATGTCAGACACTTCAAAAATGGTTGATCATGCTTGAAGCCATGGGAATGATCCAACGCAAGTAAACTGGGTTTATGAATTTATACCAAGAGGTGTCGAAAGGCGTATTTTTAAACTGCGAACAGACTTTAAGGGCAAAACAGTAATGAAGAATCGATCTATAATGAGAATTACAACCCTCGAAAGGCATGAGTTAAGCTCGACATCACCAAATCGACTAAACTAAATAACCATATGTAGATCCCAGCTATTTAGTAGGTGGTAGCAGAGGTAAACGATTGCTACCGGCTACGAGTAATATCTCACCTTGCTTAGCTCGTTAAAACCCACCCCGAAGCCTTGAAATGGGATGTCCTACCCCACTCGCCATATTCTTCACGCAGTTTCCCTTCCAACTACCTGTTACGATCGATGGCGCATGGCGCGTCTGAGCAAAATCTTCTTTTGAGGACTGCAAAATATGGGTTGAACCATGGACTTTTATCTAAGGACGAGGCGTTCTTTTCGCTTCCTGGAAGAAAGACGGGAACAAAGTAGAGGCCAGCGATGGACTTTACTTTGAATAATTTTTCAATTCCATTATAAAAAAACTACCCTCTACCAATAGAATCTCTAATGACATCATACATGTCATGGAATGCTAGGATTATGCCATATCTCCGGCCTTTTAACCCATATCACCAACTCCGCAAATATGTACATATGTATTCTATATATGTACATGTATGAGTTGCCTAGCAATTCGAGGCCTCAGAGAAAAAATCAACGTTCCCGACTTGATGCATTTTCATTATTATTGGCAAGGGATCTCTGGAGGCTTTATTCGAGCTAAGCATCGTAACGAGCTTTCTGGCCTAGGTTTGGCACATGCACCCGTAGACTCACAAGATATGTCGTTGCACCGATCACATTGCTCTGTCTTTCTGGACGCGCCTTGGTCGTTCCGTTGATACTCTCTCGTTAACAGTATCTAGTCAGTCCCTTCTCGGTGAAACCCGTGTCCGGATAGTGACTGATAGCGAATGATTAGGAGTAGTGCAAGTCCAAGACCGTTTGGGGTAAAAAACAGAGTTAGGGCTCTGACTCTCGTACGTTTGGGCTTCTGAAGGCGGCTATAACGCTTGACCAAAGTCTTCCGCGTTGAAACCCAATTCGGGCTACTACTCGTAGTTTTGCGATATTTACCAAGGGAGCAGTTATTGGTAAGACGTGTTTCACTTAGTGTGGATGGAAACCCACGATAAGGTTTTCCCAGCCCTTCATACTCCTGCCTCTGATAGTCCTCTCTAGGACAAGCTTTACCCTAGGGTACGCCTCGCAAATTTGAAGGGAGATTAGCCTGGTTTTCTTATAAATAACTGAAGTACCCAATGAGCTGCCTAAATCCTACCGTCCTATCAGTCGGACGTTGTTCCTTCTGAGGTTGATGGTAAAACTCACATCAAAGCTACACTGGAAAAAAATAAGCCCCTTCATCCTTACTAATATGTGTGCCGTTAGAAACCTTCAACCGAGAACACTTCACACCAGTTAGTTGCCAATTGCTGGGGACCTGTAGTTAACGTAATACATACAAACTGCGCTCCCAAATTGATTGGTGTGTCCGATAGGTTTTACCTATTCACCCCACTAAGTCCGTTTTAGTTCCTTTTAAAAGATCACACGAAAAAAGACTTAGATTCCGCCTAGTCCTTCAGTCACCAACTGGAACTATAATAAATAAAGACTTTAAGCCGCAATTACAATGAAACCTGGAAAATTAAAACTCAAGTTGGCCTATATTATTGCCAATTCCTTTGTAGTTTGGTGAAAACAACCAAGTAGTAATCAGCAAAAGGTAACCCCGCCAAAAACTTACATATGTCTCGGTATAAGAAATGCAGGAAGATATTCCCGAGCAACAGAAACTCTATTACAAATGTGAATTTTTGGCAAAAAATTGCAGGTATTGATCATGAACCAGTTGAACTGAAAAGGTCTAAGATGATAAAGTGTCTCAAAGAAGGTATCAGGCGTTGGCGCTTGTATATCTTCAAGTTCCAGAGTTTTTAAGGCGCTGCGACATAGTGTCTTCCAAATCTAAGGCTATGGTTACGCAGTGAGCGATGAGCGACTTAGCTAATGAGCGACATGGGATTGAGCTTAGCAAAATCGTTAGTCGCTCAGAGCTTACGTGGCCACCGCCATACGATTTGATATATTTGATTTTTATTTTTTGTCTCCCAATCGCTCTTCGCACAATCGCTCAGTCGCTCGTCGTTCACTGCGTGGCAGCAGCCTGATTATACGCAGCCTATATTATATGTATGTATATCAGGAGTTTATATATTTACCAATAGCCAAGTTGCTCTAAAAGCGATAAACTCACATAGCGAAAACTCAAAGTCTGTTAAAGACAGCCATGTTGCCCTGCAGAGGTTAATGGTGGGTTCCTGAACATAAGAGGATCCCTGGTAAAGTAATCGCCGACCTTACCATAGGCGCCGAACCTTTTTGTGGTATTCCCAAACCAAAATTTAACTCATTTTCAGATGGGAGTGGTCGTGGTGCAATGGTAATCATAACCGACTTTTGAGCGGAAGATCTGCAGTTCAAGTCTGCCAACAACAATTCCTACATGGAAAAACTGTGCAGCAACATCAGTTGTGAATGAGAGATTATCAAAAATTCCTGCAGAAGGCATAACACTCGCAGTATAAGGCCACTTCAAACTTCATACTCTGTTTCTGCATTTCTATTATAACACCTTAATGACATGGAAACAAAAAAGTTACTGTGAACTACAACCAACGCGACAAATTCAGTCGAATCGTTCGAATCAAATCTAGGACAACCACCCACGGAGAGGGAACATCTTCGACACACACCATCTGCACCCGGTCCAGGTTGTGTGACAAACACCATAAGAGCGTACACTCTTGAACTTGCACGAAACTTGGAACAGAGTTCAACATCCTATAACTTAATAAGCTGCTCTGTCGGTCTGTAAGTCATTAGTATAAGCCTCTTCTCCGAAGGAGGGTATTGAGGATGATGAGACCGCGGAACACATAATACGATTATGTTGTCCCTTTACCCTCTTCAGAGGTGTACCTTACCTTAAAGATCTTAGTCTGCTGAGGGAATTGCCTCTATCCCTGATAGATCACTCCTCAGCTTTATTAAGACAACCCCGTTTAATTGGCTTATTTGGCAAAAGAACTCTTTCTCCCTCTCTCGTTTTAAACTAAGGCAAAAGCCTCAGATTTTTCACTGATGATGACATACTCAGGCCTCACTCGGTTATCTTAGCCAACGAATTGTACAATCTTGAAAGGGTTTTGAATTAAAGCTATCTAGTGATTAAAGCGTTCAAGTTCGGAGTTGTGTGGTTGCTCTCGGCGCTGACGAACCGGGGTTCGAATCGCACAACAATCAGTTTATCGAAAATATATTTTGCGGCCTTCCTCCTCAACGGTGTACTGACGAAAACCTCTTCCCCACTTTTTTCCAAAACCATGTGTCTCCAAAAGGTTTCGAAACTTCGCTTAAACCCTCTATTTATCAAGTACCTACATTACTTTATTTTGTAAAACTTAGAGGATATAAGAACTCCTTTGTCGGCTGTGTATTGTATTGAACCTAGCTCTTCCGTCGAAAACATTATTGGAACTGGATTTCCCATTAAGTGTTTACCACCTTGCAGGCAAAAAGCCCCGCCTCGAGATCAGATCTTTACCCAAAACGTAAAATAAAATTCAAAAACATTATCCCGATAAGTATGGACAGTCCATGTTGTGTCCATATGCAATTTTAATATCGGTGATTCCCCGCATATGAAAACGAATATCCGATTACCACATCTGTTGGTTTGATTTCTGTATAACCATCTTTTTTCACAAGGCAATCGGCTTATCTGGTGTCATACTCCTGATGTCCTCGGTCTCTCTCCCCTTCGTGCGATTGCCCCCACCGATAGCTGAAATTCCATTAAATATACTTAATATCCCCAAGTACGTTTAGGACAATGAAAATTAGGAGTAAATTCCACATTTTTCATGACAAAAACTCCTTAACCGTCCCAAGGCACTCGTTCCGTGCCTAGCATGCTACTAAAGGTTTAGCCAAAAAATTACAAATCACCTGAAGTACCCAAACACACACGACGAAATGCGTGTCTCCCGACAATCAACTGCCATTTATAACCAACCCGACCGCCCAATTGAATCCCATCACATTTTAATTATTTTATTGCTTAATAATAATTTACATGTTGGCAATCTTCAATCCGCACCAAATGATAAATCATCAATCTCTCCAACGATACGACATAAGTAACCATTTATGAAATCATCCGAAATCATTTATTTCGGCACGCACCACACAAAAAATATTCCCCGAACCCATAAATAATAATAAAAACGCACACAACAACAGTATACAAGGGAAAAAAGGACTGAAAACACACAATCCCAACCAATCCCATTCCATTGAATCCTATCCATGGCTTTAGTCCTTCAAATCCAGTTCATTTTTCCTTATTCTCCTCTTTTTCTCTATCTCCCTCTCTGTCGCTCTCCTCGCCTCTGTCTATACTCACACAGATATAGCAAACAAGCAACCCTTAACAAAGGCGAACAATTGCCATGACCTCTTCTACATCCTCGTTTCCCTCCCCACTAGATGTCACACGCCCTATATCCTAACCGGTTCTACGAATTTCAAACGTAAAAACATTACTCTCAAAGGAAATACAAGGCGATTATCCGCGCAACGTAGCCCGCCAGCCAGCGAGTTCTATATGTGCACCCCACTACCCAGTAACACTTGTTCAAATAACTTGCTCACAATTAATAAAACGGGGTGAAATTTAATCCAAATATATTAATATTCCTTTTCGTCCTTTTTTGTTTGTCTCATTCACCGTCGAAAAGTTGCCGACGAACGTGTTCCATGTCCTTTGGGTCGTTTTATGGCATTTAGTTGCTCTTTGCTCGCTCTTAATGAAGAGACACCATCAAAGAGAGACCTGAAAACGGAAAAAAGGACAAGGCAACCAACAGGAGCAAGGAACTAAAACCTGCATTCGTGTGAGTGTGGCATTCAATCAAAATGCCCAAATACATTCGGATAATGGTTAAATGCTGGGTGACTCGGGCGACACGCGACCTACTTCAAACACGTGTGCATTCAATGTCAAGTATGATGCCTGTGCGTTAATCCTTTGTGTGCAATTAGAAGCGAATGGTTTTTAATCCTAATTCGAATACAAACATGGGTGTGTTGCGTTGCCTTTCTTCATTCGTGTAAGTGTCGTAAGATAATGTTGACTTGGGACACTATAAAAGGTAGACCTTCGGGGATTTGTCAAAAAGTTTTCAAAATCATAATAAATATTTGTATGCGAATGGACCACGAGAATGTGGTGTTAAGGCGTTTATATTAAGATTCATATTAACTTCGACTTTGTTGGGCTGTAATCCTTCGAAAAGGTTGCTTCCATCCGTACATGAGTAAGTGCGATTTCACTAATTCTGAATTATGTTATCAGATTTGTTTGACTAGAAAAAAACACTTTTACAAAAGTGTTGTGCCTAAGGGAATCCGTCGTTCCCCAATAGATGGCGCTAGCGATACATGCTGATCAGAAATGTCACATGGTAAGCTTGGGCATCTGTCAAGAGCTTATAATTGAATTCGTGAATTTTCATCGTCATTTGCGAGAAGTTTGGCTTTTCACTTTCTTTTTCAAAAAATCAGCGGCTGAGGTCGAATAATTATAGGAATTTTCGGTCAGACTTCCGTTGCTGAAGGAATGCGTCGTGAATGATTTCAACCCTAAAAAGCGATGATTTTGACAAGGCAAACAAGTAGCGCTTCGGACCAATACGAAGTCGTATAATAGAAGGTATTACTGGATCAAACTCCATGTCAAACGCAGTAGCTCAACAAGCCATTTACCATCAGTTGAAAGCCTTAGGAATGGTCCATAGACCGTACGAGTTGAAGAAGAGGGACGTCGAACGCTGCTGCAGGGACAACAAACGTAGGATTTTCTGCATCATATTGTGACTGGCGATGAAAAGTGGATCCATTACGATAATCCAAAGCAAAAGTAACCCCGGAGACGCCGCAGCCATGCAACAAAATCGACGGCCAAGTGCATTTGGTCAAAGTTCATGCTGTGTATTTGGTGGGACCAACCCGGCATTGTATAATAATTAATGAGTTAATGAGCTGAGGAAAAACGGTCATAATACAACTAAAAGACGACAAAGTGTTTTGCAGCACGACAGCGGTCGTCCACATGTTGCCCAGCTCGTCCAACTCAGGTAGCACTACGTAGTAAGTGGAACCCTATTCTCAACCATTAAGCATTATATGGCCATTCGTTTAGTTTTTTGTGTGGCAACTAATCAGCCAATTGCTTCATCTCATATTTTTATTGACAATGGCGATCACTATAAGGTGGTTATTGACCTTAAAGAAGCTAATTACTAGGTATACCTCGTCATAATAGTCTGTTTGAAAACACCGTATTCAGCTCGCCATAGTCTCATTAAACTCGTACTCGTACGTGACAAGCTGTTGCAGCCGATAATCCGTTCTATCCTAAATGCGGCTTCGGTTTGAATCTTATGTTGGTTGACTATCGGAGATTGACATACACGAACGAATAAACTACGAAGTGTCTACGAACCGTTGTAAACGACAGTGACCATGGCCGACTTAGCGCCGTATTCATAATATTGGAAGCATTTGATGTAATGGGTGTTGTCCACGATTTTCTCGTTCCCAGACGAGAGCGCTCACTTCGAGCGCCTTCTTCTAAGCGTCCAACAGGTATCAATATACAGAACAACACCACGAACATGTACTCTAACCCAAAAATCAACGAACTACATAGTCAGTGTACAACCAGTTTACCAATTCTCAAAACTTGGAGGAATCAGAGAGCTTGGACATCACTGACCGCATTGACCTCACATCTCCAAACGGCCAACTTTCCATTTGATACTTTTGAAAATTAGCGAGCAGTGTACTTAAGACCCACTTCATTTCCAATTTGAAGCTCTTCGTCATAAAACTGATGAGAATTTATTAAGCTCCTTATGACAAACAAACATAACAAAATCTCGAGTAAGACGCGTCCGGACTGGATATTGTTACATCGCGTAATAACGTGACAGCGATCTCTGATCGAGCGAAACAGCCCTATCCCAGCTGGTAGTTTATTTCAGGTTTGTCAAAATTTTCGCGAACTTTCCATCTTTACTATACTTCACTGACTCCGTCAACGCCATCACCACGCCATTAAAGAAGAATCTAGATTATTGATACGTGGATATCGACTTTATTCTAGTTTGACCATTCTACAAACTACAATATCTCGACTTGTCCCCAAACTAGGCGTCACGAACCTACACACAAACACAAACGCTCTCTAAAAACAGCTGATTAAAACTTTAGAGACCTCAAAACGTGAAGATATGTAAATATTACTCGAAAAATCACTGATCGCATCTAGTCACGTTTAATCTCTTTGACCGCTGACAGCAAACTAGGCAACCAGTTTGAGGAGTAGTGTGGGGATCATGCTTACCAATATGTTTCAGGCATGTTTACCAACATAACGAGTGAATCAGGGTAACACAAGCCGCGATAATATACAATTCCTGATACTTTTTGAATACACCTATAAAAATTGAATAAAGATGTCTTAGGGAATAGGACAAAGCGATAACAACTTTTTGAAATGGTTTAGAAAAGAAAATATTTTCTTATTATTAGAATAGGACCATCCGAGAGGTTCAGCTCTATATGACTACGTTGCTTAAGACGGGCTAGATTTTTCTAATGTTTTGAATGATATTGTTCTCGAGCTAGTCTATTGTTATTGGCTTGTTGATATGAACAAACGACTTAACGTAGCCCCAAAGAAAAGAGTTTAAGGGCATTGAATTGCGCGATCTTTGGGCTCATTCCACATCACGTCCTGGAAACCTTTCTGGCATCAACCCCAGTGTAACAGCTGCTGTATGGTACGTTGGTCTATTTTGTTGGAACCATGTGCTGTCCAGGTCGATGTCATCCAACCGGGGTCACATGGTCAGTTATCATTGCCAGTCACTCTCTGGCCGTTTCGTTTCGGTGTACGCGTCGATGAGGCCGCCTATCTGAAATCCTGACCCAACAGTAAGTTTCTCTGTAAGCAATAGAGACCCTTGTTACTTCTGTGGCTTACTGTCTATTCAAATCCTAGCAATTTAGCAAACCTTCCAATTAAAAATATACTTCGTCACTGAAGGTTTCGATCCGTTGACTTGTTCGCCTGTTTTCTTGTCCTGTTTTCCGCCATAGATTCCCCTTAAATTTTTTTTTTCCAAAGACCCGAAAGATTCTCAAAATTCGAGGATAGTTCTTAAAAAACTCAATACTTGTTTCTGCCGCTCACTGTAATCGGGTCTTATCATCTAAAGCAATAATTTGCCAATTGCCTCAGCCATTTGACGCCTGCATATGGCCATTCACCTTTTTCGTAATAGTCAAAAAAAAGAACCGAACGTTATACAAGCCCAACCATTTATTCAGATTTTTTGTCAACCTTATCAGTAGTTTTCTAAGCAATTGTAACTCGAATGCAATCAGTTCAGAGTCCATATCATTATTTGATCTCGAGATCAAATCACGTGAAGAGATCACGTGAAAAGTGAGATATGTCACCTATTTTAATTCGAAAAGTCAGACCCATTACCATAACTTCCAAATGAGAAGTCAAGAATCGGCCATAATTGGTAGAAGGCTTCAGATCGACGACGGTACTGCCTGAAATGTCACGAACAAAATCTCACTGTCACTCCAAAAGGAATCACTTTATATGCCTCTACCCGGTCCCATCAGACAACTATTTTAGGACGGTCTCCACAACCCCAAATATTTCTCAAATCTTATAAGAATCAATTCCTGGTTTCGAGAGTAGGATTCCTTTAAAAATCCTGTAGCCATACAAAAATTGATCTGACATAAGTGCCCTAACCCTCTCCCTGTAAGAGGAATGTGAATTTCTAGCTTACCAACCTTTTTTTTATAGGGTTCGCACGGGTGTGTACGCTCTTATTGTGCTGGTCACCCATCCTTGACGGGGTGCAGATGGTTTGTGTCGAAGATGTCCGTTCACTACTCTCCGTAGGTGGTTGTCCTAGATATGATTCAAGAGATTCGACTGAATTTGTCACGTTGGTTGTAATTCACAGTAACTTTTTTTTGTTTCCATGCAATTTTTGAAGTTATCTTATACTGCGAATGTTATGCCTTCGTCGGCATTTTTTTGATAATCTCTTATTCGGAACTGATGCTGTTGCACTGTTTTTCTGTATAGGAATTGTTCTTGGCTTGAACCACAAACCTTCTGGTTAACAGTCGGTGATGTTTACCATTGTACCACGATAACCCTCTTTTAAGGAAGAAGCTTTAGCTTAATCGGGTTGAGCTTCAAGAAAATATTACCAGTCTCAAGAGTCTCCTACTAGTGTGATCAGGAATGACTCGCTCATTTCTGGTTATTGGCTATGATCGATGGTCGTAGCGTTCGCGGCTTTCAGTCATCTGACTCTTTTTCACTACGGTCGTCGGAAGGCGAAGAGTTATGAGGCAGTAACAGAATTAGTCTTTAGGAAAAAGACATGGAATGACAGTCTCTTATCTGATGCACGCCTTCTCCACACATGTCTAGGGTCACTGTCAGTTTAATGTCGGAGTGACCCCCTAAATCTATACTCCGACTATAGCTGCGAAAAGGCACTTAATAAGACTTGTGTAACGAACTTGGTTATTGCTTCGTAAAACTTCCATGAAATAGATTAGGCATCTGTTTTGATAGAACTCAAGCCCCTCCTCGTTGCTGAAATTCTTAATATTGCATTTCCTACTCTCACTATAGATAGCTGTGACCGATAAATAATTGATTCCAAAGTTCAGCTCATAATCTACGCTGTTCCACTTCTGTATAAAACTTCACCCCAAGCACGACATTTCGAGCAGGTTTTGTAATTAAACAAGCGACACGTGTCGGGAGCTGTAATTATTACAAGCCTTAACAGCCGCATCTCTCGCCTTACGACATTGTTATTCTAATCAGCATTAAGTCAGCCGCACTAATTCGATACATGGATACGAGCGCGTGCATAGAGTGACAGATGGCCAAGTGTCATAAATGCTGAGGAATTACGTAACAAAACAAGGACCGTTCGATTTTTCAATTTATGGATTATCGAAAAACCAACCCTTCAAGGCCTAAATTCATCCCTCTCCCCTTCCGTTTCTGTCGTACGATAAAGCGAGTGATTACACAGATCTCAATCGATTACTTCACAAGTTATCGGATCTTAAACACGACAATTGAAGTGATGACTTGAGTTATTGCCTTCACTCGGAACAGCGAGAGGCTGAATGACGGAGATGGTAGTTCTCACGAAATATTTTTACTTAGAACGTCGTTTGTTCCGTACGGTTACGTGCTATTGTGCAATGATGTAGTGCCTTCGCGGTCATGTTATGAATTTTCAAGCGCAAGGCATGAGTAAATTAAGTTGTAAACCTCTTTCGCACAGAGAACAAGTAATTTACGTTAGGCGGACGCAATCGATTTCATGCCAACTCGACATGGTGCAGATTTGTGCAAAATGACGAGAGACCTACTTTCCAGACGCGTCTACGAATAGAACCGGAGATGGATTTCCATAAAAGATAGTCGTTCCATTGTTCCTAAGTCGAAACGTAGTCCAACCTTGCCGCTGGCTGGCAAGAAAACCTCTCCATAACATACCCATACATACGTCTTCTCTTTCCTCATTTTTGTGTGTTACTCAACCGGCAAACCAAATTAAATTTCAACTACTTTCACTTGAGAGATCGTCCGCAACTTGTGTAGCTCGTCAAACGCTGAAAGCCAACCAACAATCAAACAACCGGCAACAGGCAGACAAAATGTAATCGGGTGAGAAACAACAACCGTCAATAGGCTTTCCAACTCGCTATCTCCCTATCTATTATACTCGTAGGTACATACACACCGTCATAAGTATCTATGAAAGGTATTGTCTATCGCGCTTGATAGTATAATTATCGGTGTTGTTTCGCTTTTGTTACAACAATCTTTACTCTGTTCGATTCTGCTTAAGTAAATCTATAATTTTACGATTATGAAATTGTTCAATTGGCTTTTATGCAAGCAAACAACGAAAAAAATAGATACTCGTATGGCCGAAGGTTAACCGGCTAGGCTGTGTTGTTGTGGCTTAACGAGAACATAGTTTTTTGTTTATATCGCTAAATGGTGCATTCTCAGACACGAGTGTCGCCATCGATAGAAAGTATGAGTTCCTACCTGTACTGGTAATATAATTACTGACAGATTGCAAAAAACAAAATCCATGTGAATCGGATTAATTACAACAACCACGGCTACGACGACGTTCGCATGCACAAATCGTTTAATGAGTGCTTTAAACCCACTTGACTGCGGCCTTGTCCACTTGATCATGGGTTGGCGGAAATCGTTTCTTATTTTTTTAGGTTTTTTTAACTCCGACAACAGACGGATGGATTGAATCTTGAAATTCACGAGAGCGTGACGATTTCAAAATTCTAGTGGATCCATGGCTATACGCTGTGGCATCGCCGCGTCGAGGGATGAGAAATTGAATTTTAAATTGTTTTGTTTATGTTTTGAATGTAATTTCATTATATTTTGGCATTTAATGAGAATGAAAACGAAAAACAGAAGATGAGGGAAAAAAAATAGGCGAATGATTTAACGGTTGATTTACGAGACTATTACATAGGACTAATTGGTCGGATAGGAAAGAGTGTTCTTTATGGGATCGTTTTTTCATGAATAAAATCTGGATTCTACTCGTTAGGGCAGATTTGTTGCCATAACATTGTAAAATGTCGGAACAAGATAGAAATAAATTTGATTATCCAAATAGGTCCGGGAGAAATGGAACGGCCATGGACCTATGTACTTCTATTTGGTGAGCTCAGTATCGTGGCCATGGTGTTGCTTCTAACAGAAGAAAATCAGTCGACTTAATAGCAGCACAAATGGAGACCGGTATTAAAGTAAAATTGCGGAGTGTGTGGGGGGTTCCTGTTTTACAGGCACAACACACGCTTTATCAATTCAACCTCTTGAGAAAAAACAGTGCCTACTGACACACCAAGAAACAAGCTCAATACCCATTTCATGAAAGTAGGGGCGGAAGTGTAAGGCAAACTGGTCAAATGGGCAGAAAACTGTGGGCTTGGAATAAATCCCTCCAAAACGGAGCTAGCTTTATTCACAAGAAAACGGAAGATTCCGCAAATCACTTCACCAAAACTCAATGCGACAAATACCTTGGCGTGATACTCGACAGGAAGCTCAACTAGAGTTTGAATACAACTGCCCTATACACCTGCAAAGAAGTCTTGGGCACCAGATGGGGTATCAAACCCAGCCAGTGTGTAAGGCTGTATACTGCGGTTGTTAGACCTATACTACGAGTAATGTATGGCTACTTAGTATGGTGGCCGGCACTGTGTAAATCTAACTATGCCAAACTTCAAAGTAGAGTCCGTAGGATGGCGTGCATCGCTATAACAGGGAACTGTGAACAACCCTCACTGTAGCCCTCCAAACGATACTTCATCTACTCCTCTTGGATCTCTTTGGCAAGGAAGAGGCAAAGAAATCGGCGCTGCGATTTAAGGAATCAGCTCATTGGAAATTCTCCGCAATACTCGTAGAGCACGCTGTATTCTACGCCAAATCAACGATCTAAGTAAAGTCACGGACTACTTAATCCCGACCCTGGACTTCAAGATTCTTTAGAAAACATCAATTCCCATCCGACGACAATGGGAGGGGAATGACTGACGGGTCCAGGTCTGGCAATGGTGTGGGTGCCGGTGACTATGCACCACCCTAAAATTCAGCCAATCCTTTAGACTACCGAACCACTATAGTATATTCCAAGCAGAATTAACGGCAATTCGTGAGGCCGCCGACTGGCTGTCTGTGAGATTGATGAACAGAGACAGCGTCATCTACACAGATAGCCAAGTGGCAATGAAACCACTCAAATCACGAATAATAAAATCAAAACTGGTCAGACATTGCCGCACGTCTCTAGTGACACCACACCTGGGCAGCGATATAGCAGGTAACTGTGAAGCAGACCAACTAGCCAAAATAGGAGCTTTCGACTGTTAACTAACTGAAAAACTATAAAATCTGGAAACAAATATTGCAACAGTCAAATGAGAGATCGCGTGAGCTCGAAACATGCACCTAAGCGAGACAAGACTGGCCCAGGTATTGTCAACGTAAAACCACACGCCTCTTACAAATACGAAGGCAGATTATAAGCAGCCTAATCGGAGGACAATGCGCTTAAGAAAACATGCCGCAAGGTTAGGACTGCCATATAACGACTTCTGCAGTAGGTCTCATGATGAGGAAGAGGAAGCCCATTTCACTTGTAATTGCCCTGTCTTAGCCTCCTCAGAAAGACGATTTCTGGGAGAATACTTTTTTAATGAACTAAGGGATCTATCCGAAACGGAGATTTACAAAATATCGTATTTTATTCAACACATAAAATGGTTCCAAGAATATGAGGGTGGTCCGAGAAGTACTTAGCCTCACCGCCAGATGGCGCCAGTATTGCAAGAGCAATGTTACTATCGTGTAGTACATTCTAGTGGACGGCTACTGTCGAAATTTCAGCCGGATCGGACTCGTAGTTTTGTTTTGACCGCGTGTGGAAGCAGGAGTGTCCGCGGATTTTAGAAAAATGGAAAAAGAGCAATATCGGTCGGTGATTCGATTCTTGTTCTTGGAAGGGAAATCGCGCAGCGAAATCAAAGAGCGTTTGGATGCTGTGTACGATGACTCTTCTCCTTCGATGGCGACCATCAAAAATTGGTTTAACGAGTTCCAACGTGGTCGCACGTCGGTTTTTGATGAACCACGTCCAGGTGCCCCGAAAGCGGCTAACACGGAGGATAACGTGACAAAAATCCACGATCTCGTATTGGCAGAGCGCCGATTGAAGGTGCGCGAGATAACTGAGACAGTAGGTCATATCCTGCATGAAATTTTGGGCATGAGAAAGCTGTCGGCGCGATGGGTGCCGCGTTTGCTCACTCCGGACAACAAGCACAACCGTGAGACCACTTCAGAGCAGTGTTTGACAGTCGACGAAACATGGATCCACTGGTACACACCAGAGGCCAAGGAACAGTCGAAACAGTGGACTTCACCCGGTGAACGTGCTCCGAAAAAGGCGAAGACTGTCCCATCGGCCGGAAAGGTAATGGCCACCGTTTTCTGGGATTCACAAGGTATGATCCACATTGACTACCTGGAGAAGGGCAAAACTGTCACAGGGCTCTACTATGCCAAATTATTCTGCTGATTCGACACCGAATTGAAGAAAAAACGGCCCCACTTGGCGAAGAAAAAGTGCTCTTCCACCATGATAACGCACCGGCTCACACCTCCGCCCTCGCCACGGTCAAATTGGTCGAATTGGGCTACGAACTGGTGCCCCATCCGCCGTATTCTCCAGATTTGGCCCCGTGCGACTTCTTTTTGTTTCCAAACTTGAAAAAGTCACTCGCGGGCAGAAATTTCAGTCGAATGAGGAGGTCATCGCCGCCACGGAGGCCTACTTTGCAGACCTCGAGAAAACGTATTTTTCAGACGGGTTAAAGAAGTTGGAGCATCGCTGGGTCAAGTGTATCGAGCTAAAAGGAGGCTATATTGAAAAATGAATCGCCATTTCTCCAAAAGTTTTATTTTTCTTTTGTAGACTAAGTACTGATCGGACCACCCTCGTAGCAGTGACCAAGCCGACTTAAGAGATAGCACAACCTTCTTCCCTCTTTACGGAGGGAAGCCATCTAACCTAACCTAACCTATTTCATGAAAGTAAAGGTTGTTTTTTTATAGCTATACAAATTCAATATGAAATGAAACACTAAAAGCTAAAGTTAATGTCTACGATATTAGCTCTATTTAACAGGCAATTTCATGCCATTAGTGATTAAATATGACTTCAGGCATATGTGCTCCAAGGCTAGTTTGAATGAAGCTCAAACGTGAAATCCAATTTTGGACAACTTTATCGCGCTACTAGGATTGTATGTATATCAGCTATAACACGGCTTCCAAGTCCGTATATCTCTAGTTTTTCGCATAAACTAGTGACTTCACATACAAAATCGTGGACGCCAGTTCATAGGCCCATTACGCGAAGTTATACGCTTAGTAAATGTTTCCCTCAATAAATAGATGGTGTCGCGCCGACTTCAAGGCTGCATACGATAGCGTGCATAGAGACGAGTTATACAGCGCTATGTCTTGTTTTGACATTCCTGCCAAATTCGTCAGATAGTGCAGGATGATATTGAAGAACTCTCGCTGCTCCATTAGGGCCGGAAGCGACTTCACCGAGACATTTAATGTCAAAAAGGGTTTTAGACAGGTCGACACGCTATCGAGTGAATTTTTCAACATCGTCCTTAAAAGAATCGTGAACAATTTCGGGCAACATTGACATACATAATTGGACGAACCCAGCGCGATGTCAATGAGGCCTTTACGAGCACTGAGGCGAAAGCGGCGAAAATTGGACTGGCTGTAAATGAGGGCAAAACAAGTATAGGTTATCATCGAAAAGGACACGAACGACCGGCGTCTTGGCCAGAGTGCACATATTGGATATTGGCAGGTATGATTTCGAGGTAGTTAAGGACTTAATTTACCTTGGCTCCGCAGTGACATGCAGCAGTGACACCAGTGCCGAAATCAAACGCAGAATAACTTGCCATCTGCTGTTTCTTAGGCTCGGGAGGCAATCGAGAAGCAGAGCCCTCTCTCGGAAAATCAAGGTGACAAAAGCCTGCTTTATCGCGCAGAGACATGGATCTTATCGAAAACGGATGAGGAGGCTCTTGGTCGTTTTGGGGGGAAAATTCTGCGTACGATTTCCGGCCCGATCTGCATAAGTGGGGAATAGAGAAAAAGACTTCACAGTGAATTGTGCGGGTTGTAGCACGGTGTCTACAAATCCAAGGTCTAAGAGGGCTAGGTCATGTAGAGCGCATGGACACCACAGCTCCGGCCTGGAAGGTCTTTGAATCCAACTCTGAGAAGCCATGCGGTCGAGGACGGCCAAATTTAAGGTGACGCACGCAAGTGGAAAGGGACCTCAACCAACTAGCTGTGCGACACCGAAGACTGCGGCAAAAGATCGTGCCAGTGAAAGAGGCTTTTTAAAGGAGGTCCAGGTTCGTCATCAACTGTAGCGCCGAACCCAAAAAGAAGAAGGCATTTTCCATTCACTAAATCTCTGTTCAAGCACCCAAAGTCCTTTCCTCAGAAAATAGCTCATTCCCGTGGTCGCCGAAGAATGGAGAATCTAAACATACTATGTTTCACCAACATCTCAATAACTAAGATAGAGTCTTCAGTGCTGACGCCTATTTGCTCAATTATGTTTTCATAGAAAGCATATGTAGCGTGGCACATTGGCATCAATTTAAGCGATAAGTGCTCTCGGGCTGCAGCTGTAAAATCGATAAAAGGCGGTGGAATTCGTTTTATCCGGGATTTGGCAGAGGGCAAATATTTTATCGATTGGAAATGTGAAACTTAGACACACCAAAAGCAATATTTGATATTTCTAAAACTTGTTTAAAGTTCATTTCATTCAAGTTGACTGGTGAAACTACAAAATTCCTGCTACTTTTTGAACATCCTGGTAAGTACAAGGTGGCGCAAAACTAATCATCCAATTTTGTTTTTGAATTACTTTTTTACTAATTTAAAAAAAAATGATTTTGGTGATGAAAATCTTTAGTTGGACCCTTACAATTTTTTTCTGTTAAGTGGAAAAGATGATATCCGTCAAGTGGCTGCCGCCGGTGTTGATATGCATTTGTACTCATTTAATCGCATTATACATGACATTCCGCAAGATTTCCGGTGATAACTATTCGCATTCCTGTCGAATGTTCTCCTTAAGGACTGTAATTGTCTGTGGCTTGTTGGTATAAGCCCGCGACTTCAAGTAGCCCCAAAGATAGAAGTCTGGGTTGGTTAAATGGGCCGAACTTGCTTGATATGCCAAATCGCTAAAACGAGAGATTACGCGACCAGGAAACGCTTCCTTCACAATATCAATTGTGGCTCGTGTTGTGTGTCCGTCTTAAACCGTCGAAACCATATGTTCACCAAGCCCCGCTAATCCAATTTCGGGAGTAAGAAGTCATGGCCCTGTAGCGTTCGCCAGTAACAGTGACCGTATTGTCGATAGCGTCCTCAAAACAAATACGGCCCAATCACTCCTCCCGCGTGAACGCCGCACCAAACAATGGCTTTGAATGGATATAATGGCTCTTCCTACATTACAGTGCCCTAGAAACGAATATTTTGCTTATCGGCGTTAGCGCTTAAGTGAAAATGCTCGTTGCTCATGATGATTTTCGACACAAAATCATCCTCTTCGTTGTTGAGATTAAGGATGGCTTGACAGTAATTCACACGCGAGTGATGGTCAGCAGGCACATTATCTGATGCACTGTTTGCACTTCGTACGGGAACATGTGTAAGTCTTTCACTAAAAATCGTTGTGGGTTCCGTTTGGTGACGCCCAATTGCGTGACTCGTCTTCTGATTGTCGTTTCCTCGTTCTCAGTGACGTCGGCAGCCGCAGGCCAGTCCGGTGGCCGGTTCCAGTCTGTTTAAGTCGAACGTTAGGGCCGGAACGTTTGTCCAGTTGGCGCGACACGATTAGGAAATCGACGGCGAAATTCACGCTGCGCTGACACCACCAACCGATTATTGGTAAAAATAATCGACACAATTATTCCAGGCTCTTGCGAAGAATAGCGCTCCATTGCTTGTCTGTTTTTATACTGCAGCTGTCTTGTTCATAAATGTCAAAATTGATTGACGTATGACGCCATTTGCAAAAATTATAACATCTTCCGATATGGTGATTAATTTTGCGCCCAAGGGGGACTCAAATTGCTGTCGCAGTCTCTCGTGGTGCTGATCCACGACAAGTTGATCTGTAGCCATTTGACTTCAAGGACTAAGACCTATGCTAAACACTGTTTTGGTAGTAAGAAGCAAATCTCTAAGTCAGCTGTGAAAAATCCACCGTTTTATGATAATTAGGTGTTCGATATCACCTCGTCCTCGTTAAATAAAACCACTCAAAAGGAAACCACATGTGGTGACAATAGCGTATAATCCTACCCTTCTACCATAGGTTAGATGAAAATAACAGGTTTAAGCAATCTCTTTGATAATATTACTCCAACTCACATTGAAATGACTTAATAAAGCCAAAACCAACAAGACAGTAGACAAAATCAATTGTTGCCACCCCACAGCTGACAGTCCATGCCCGAGGGTGCACGTCGCACCGAACTATCAACATGCTCGTCCTAGTCCTCGTTGTCGTTGTTAAAGTGCCGGTTTCATTGCCGCCAGAATGGAATTTAATTTATTATTTATTTAAAAAAAAAAAGCAGTCGAAAAAGCACAGAACGAAACGGAGGAAGAAAAATTACTTGGCAGGAAATTGTTTCCACTCTCGGAACTGCCCCGCATACTCCAAATCACTCGCCGCAGGAACGGGCAAAGACACAACCATTCGCATTCCTTTCCACTTAAAATGCGTTTACATCACGCACATTGAAAGTAACGCGAGACCACCAACCAAAGTACTTAACTATGTCCTCAATTACCCAATGGGGTGTAATAAAAACGCGATACTCGTGCGGTTCTATCTATATCATTCTCTCTCGCTCTCGCTCTCTCTCTCTCTATCTTTGTCATTCGCCTAATACGGATGAGTTGAGAAGGGATAAAAGTGAACAACAAAAAAAAAAATAAATAAAAACAAGGAGCATAGGGCTTCCCAGAGGTGATTTCATTTCATTCGAAAAAGGACGCCCATCCGAAAAGTGGAGAAGCAAGAATGAGAAAATAAATTATTAATCGAAGTTTTCACTTTTACAATGTAAATCTGTACCCTACCTTCGCGCTTCTCGTTTCTTGGTAGCAATACCCCCAAATGGTTCAATACGAATATCATCACTAGCACTATCGGCGTGCTAGTACGTTCCGCGCGTTTCGTTTTGAATTTCAATTAAGCCATGACCCAAAATGAGGAGGCACTATGATATCGTCGTGGGGGGGACAGAGATACAGCGGAGCGAGAGGGGGGCATAGTGAAAAAGGCAACTGGCACAGAAGCATAGCAATTATTGTTACAAAAAAAAAAAAGAGAAAAAAACAAAACGGGCCAAGTAGAGAGTACGAATATGGAAGGTCTACCAGATACGGAACCAACGAGCGAGCTCGCACACAAATTGGACTAAAACGAGAAATATGAACAAAATAAACGAAGCAAACTGGGCCAAGACGTAGAGCAGTGAGCCGGGCAAGAAGTTTACGGGACGAGAGTAGAGGAAATGGTATTTTATAAAAATGAAAATGCAAAATGGGATATTTCCAACGCCCGACAGTCGTTCCACAGCAGTGACAACCAGCACACCACTTGTAGAATTTTCATGGATTTATCCCGCAAGGACAGTTCGTATCCTGTTATTCGTCGTCGAATAGTCGTTGCGACGGTTGAATATGAACAAAACGCGAACGATAATTTTTCCCTCCAACCGCCACTGAAGTATGACTCTCTCTTGCGAGGAGGACTTAAGGACACGAACAACAACCGACCGGCCGAATGGAGAAAAATGCAAATTTGCTCCTGTTTTCCGTTTTTTTTTTATTTTTAGGAAAACTTCCACCAGCGAACGAGGAAAGGATACCGGAATGGATCAAATCGGGATGCGGGCAATGGTATCGTGTGCGGGTGAAGTGGAATTCGTGCTCGGCATGCCAAGTGAGTGGTTTCATTTGTGCTTATGACTCCGTTTCTCTTCCTTCCTTTCCCTTTCTTTTTCCGCTGCTTTGTTTGTAATATTTTTTGGTATTAGATTTTATTTGGAATAAAGGATGATTTATTACTTACTTTGCAGACTGCTTATATCGAATGATGACAGAGGCCTAGTAAGGGATGGTATAGGAAATAGGGATACATCTGGTGTCGTCGAACTTTCATTGCAGACGCTCAACCAAATTCTGATAAATCAATTCCGTATAAGTAAACTGTTGCCATGTATCCTTACAGCCTCTTGCTTTAACTATGATAGTCATTGGGCGTTCCCACCCACTGGACACCGCTTGACAAAACTCCATTTTGCAATAACAGCCCACACACGCGATTCCAGCGAATGTGGTGAACATGTAAGTATTCCACAAAAAGGATATAAACTCGTCCTCAACGTTTTGCCATTGGGATCGGCATGTATGCATATTTGCAGTCATCTTCTTTCTTTATATCCTTTTTACTACGTACATGTGTGCGTCGTAGGCGGCCAAATAAATGTTGTCAAAGTTGGCGGTTCCGTATGTGTGTCCTGGCTCCGGAAGATTTATAAATTCCAAGTGGGCGACATGCTTCGTACAAGAACAAACCAAAAAAAGCGAATTTTTTCCACACAGCCTGTCGGAAAAATGAGAAAACAGTACGTTCACTGTAAGGGCGAGCTATATTGGGGTGAACGAGCAACCCTAAATCCACCCCACAACAGTCCCCTGAGTGTACAAATTAATTTGTTTGCTTGAACGGGGAATTTTCCATACCACACTGTAAGACTATCAATTAATTTAATTTTTCCTTTTGACTGTTTTTGTGATCCTTAAACCAAATAAGGTGTTGTTCTAATTAACCCACCTTAATGGTGCTTACTCAAGTACATGTGCGACGGTGTGTATGCGGTGGCAGTGCATAGAGCAAGTTCTCTCCACTAAAGGAGTTCTTAACCCATTTGGTCATTGATCCCGTAGGTTGTAGCCTCCTTTTTTCCTTCTTCTTACTCGTGTTCATCTTTTTCCATCCATACGCCTGTTTAACAGGATATTTTCATTTAATTCTCGACTCCACCATCTCCATCATCCTGTGAGTGTGGAAAAGAAGAAAAAACAACCAACTGAGAGGGGAAAAATCACTTTGCCATTCTATCACATCACAATCGCGCTCTGGGTTCTTCTGGTCCTCTTCGTGACTGCGACAGCATTCGTTGATAAAAAATAAAATAAAATAAAAACACAAAAAACAGGAGGAAAAATCCAAGTGGAAATGGGAACAAAGGATATCACCAAGCAAAAGAAAAAAGGACATGGTAAACGTAGAATAAAGAATGAGAACAAGAACAAGACCCAAGAAGTAGCAGTCGAAGCGAAGTTAGAAGGATATAAGAACAGACACATATACGAGTGCTAGCGCTTGCACATACACACCGTTTGAAATGGAAATAATTGTTGCTGTTACTACTTTTGCTCATAATGAGAGAATGATCATTATGATAGGAATGGGAGACTGTGCAGTTCCCTTCTCAATGTATCCTTTTGCACGTAGCCATGCTGGCTGATTTTTTTTTTTTACTTTTCCTCCTCGTATGCATGCACTGCATTTCCATCCATGTGTATAGGACAGGAAGGACAACGATGAGGATGATGATGATGATTCTGTCGACGGAGGCAGGGAGGATCCTAATGGCGGTGCTTCCTAATAAAAATGATAAAAGGAGAGAAAAAAAAAGTGGAAAAGAATGACATGAAGAGAGAAATGGTTTAAAAAATATGCAAAAGATTCATAGAGCGAACATGCTGGTGGTCTATGATGCACCCTTAGTTATGGGGAAGGGTGGTATACATATACTTAATATCTAGAGCAATCGGAAACAACACACAATGGATAGAAAGATACAAGCAAAGTGGACAATATTCTGATTTTCATTTTAAACGAAAGTACATGATTCGGTTTTGGTTTTTGGTGGGGTTATGCAAAATAAGTCTGTGTTGATTGTTGATTCAGCTATTCAGCAGCCTTCAGATTGGTTACATTTTGTTTAATTTTGTTGACGACAAGCCACGCACAATGAAAGCTTACATGATTTTTAGCTCATTTGTAAGTATTCAGCAATATTAAAGTTAATTTGATTGTCGTCAAATTTTGCTGGGTTCATAAAATTCTGTAAATGTTGACGATATATGAATTTAGGCGGTATTCAGCTAATTAAATTTCGTTTAAATAGTTTTTACAAATTTTGACAAATAAATACGATTTGGTAATTCAGCATGATCCGTATCGACTTTTTGTCAATTTTCAACCCTGGGGTCGCCCACTGCGTTAGTGGCCCACGTTGCACCATGTTGCTGAAAATGGTCGCAACCTATGTATTTCTTTATTGATTACAACCCAGATATTCAGCTGTCTTCCGGCTGACCAGAGTTTGTTACCTTTTATTTTCACTTTAAGAAAAACTGCCCACAATTACGGCTTACATGATTTCTGGCTCATTGGCAAGCATCCTGATCATACCGGTCCTCCTTTACGGCGCAGAGGCCTGACCCTTTAAAAAATGGATGAGGATGCCCTTGGTTACTTTGAGAGAAAAATTTTATATAACAAAGGAGTTGAGGAGAAAATACAACGACGCACTGTACGGGTTGTACAGCGACATCGGTCTAGTACGGCGTCTCCGGATCCAACGTCTGAGATGGCAAGGCCACGTAGAGCGAATGGATAACACAGCTCCGGTCCGAAGAGTCATCGAATCCAACCCTGAGGGACGACGCAGCAGAGGACGGCCGAATCTAAGGTGGTGAACACTGGTGGAAGGGGAGCTTAACCAACTGGGAGTGGGGCGCTGCAAACAGCTGGCAAAATATCATGCTAGCTGGCGACGCTTTTTGGTTAAAGCCCAGGTTCACACCGAACTCTAGCGCCATCTATGTAGTATAAAAAGCATGCATTCAGCAACATGAAATTTAGTTCCATTCTTTTCATATTTTGTTAGGTTCATGCAGTTCTTTAAATTTTGACGATACATAACATAAAGCAGTATTCAGCTAATTCAAGTGTTGGGGTTTGCTTAATAAGATCTGAAAACAATAAGGAACACACTCTGGATTTGTAGGCCTAATGTTTCCCACTATGAAAATGGACCACGTTGCACCAGGTTGGTGAAAAGCGGCTCCATTTAGCTTATTCAGCTGCCTTCGGAACAATTACAATTTGTTAAATGTTGTTCTCACTTCAAGAAAAACCACGCGAAATGAAAGCTTACAAGATTTCAGCCTCATTAGCAAGTATTCAGCAACATTAAATTTAATTTCATTCCCATCGAATTTTGTTTGGTCCATTATTTTTTGCAATATATGGCTTAAAACGGTATTCAGTTAATTTAGGTTTGTCTTAAATGGAACCAAAATGATTTTTACTGGGTTTTGCTAATAGGCCTAATTCATTAATTCAGCAGCTCCGAAACCAATACCAAGAACATTCTACATTAGTATAAAATTACTTTTTTATTTATGTAGACAGTGTCACCCATCATAATAATGACCCACGATGCACCATTAACTACAACTCATCTATTCAGCAGAAGTTACAGATTGACTATATGTACATACATATGTATGTATGTTTTAAAGTTATTTTTTATTTGATGCAGAATTACGTAGAATTAAGGCTTATTGACTTTGAGCTTATTGTTACTTGATTTACTAGTATTCAGCAACATTGACTTCCGATTGTCTTCAAATCTTTATAAGCGGTATTCAGGTAGTTAAATTTTCGTACAATTTTACCTCGGTAAAGGTCCTTTCGCTAAGTTTTCTTTAATTGGCCGAATTCAGCTATTCAGTGGCTCTAAGATCAACGCCGCCAATATCGAATCCCTTTTGTCTTTGCATATACATAATTGTTTTTTATCTAATTATTTTGTCCACGTTGTACCAAAACGTCCATGCTGACAACGACTACATTCAGCTCTACAGGTATAGTCGTACAGTTAACAGTATTTAATTCCACCGAAATACCAACTTTCTAATCTCCAAGTGTTTAATTAAAATTATTTAATAATATCAATTTCGAAAATCCTTTTTCGCATACATTATACACATACATTCTTTAATTCAGCTATTCAGCAGCTTTGCGAGAGAGTTAATCAGATTAATTAACCTCAATCCTTGTAAATCGCACTAAATCCTATGACGCTTAATTACTTTAATCCCAATTCAGCCAATTTTGATGTCAACCTTTCGCCGATCATTTTTCTCTAAACTTCTGCATTTGTCAAACAATTCTTCTCAACTTAAGCCAATTAAATCCCGGCAATTCTCCCTTCTCTCTTTTACGACGAAACTTTTGCAAGAACTTCCTCCGGAAAGAGTAGATTCTGCACTCTCATACGGTTATAAACATGTAAGTATGTACATAAGTACGACCCTACCGATTGCTTATATACGTACTCGTATGATACAGAAATACAATGTGGCAGCACGAATAGCTGCCATTGTGGAGCGGTTACGTTTTATCAAGCATTTCTTCTATTCAGTTCGAATGAGTTGTTTTCTGAGTGAATGCTGAAAACAAGATGCAGATGACATAACTGGAGTAAGGGCTGCATTCGTAGAGATGTTACAGAAGTAGTACATGGCGTTTGAGATGCACGTTGATTGTGGTATCTCAAAACACTGTCTTGAGTCAAAATCTTCTTTTTTTTTTTTGCACTTCTCGAACTTCAAGACAAAGGGGACTAGGGTAGCTGGCGGTCGTTGTGGCACGATATGACAAAACAAGATGTTTAAGCGGATGTCGGCTATCTTTTGATTTATCCCCTTGCGAAGAGACACGTACTACATAAGTACTTGAGAGGCCGTCGTCTAATCCTAGCCAGCCCTGGAAACACTTCGATCAATCTAATCAAACCACAACCGCATATCATCCTTCGGAACCGGTATTTTCCTCAGTTTCATACTCGCACTTTCATAAACATCCTCTTCCTGTTTTCGTATTCAATTCAGGTTTCTCATTTTGAAGTACATACTAGTGCCACCGAACTCGTGGCGAGATTTCGGGTGCCACATACTGAAAGCCATCATGATATGTGCACGTCTTCGCGTCCGCTAGACACACAGTCATGCGTATGTATCTATGAATGGGTCATTTATCAATCTTTGTTTCTTTTTCTTTTCGTCTTTTTTCCGATTTCCCCTAGTCGTCTAATAAATAATAATAATAATAACAACAGCAGCAGTGGAACAACACTTTGGTGAGTAGTTGTTCAAACACTATCCATTTGTGCCGCATTCGAATGCTTCGAAATCTCATAGATACATGTGTGTACGATGTTCCATTACTCATCAGGAAATCATTTCACGTCACAGTGAACAGCAACAGGGCGACATAGCAATGGGAGGGCACTCGAAGAACGCATCGAAACCAAACGGCCGCTGCAGCTTCCCAGCCACTTTGAATATATTCGATTTGTACGCTCCGCTGTTAGCTCCGGTATGGGGAAAGCATTTCAAGTTGACCCGCGCGTGTGTGCGTGTAAACATTTATCAACAAACGGCAATTTATCGGTTTTGTCACGCGGTCAGCTACGTTGCACGATAAAATCTTTGATTAGTCTGTGCTCTGTCGGCCGACCGCTGACCTAATGGAAAAACGAACAAAATAGACAAATTATTGAGCGAGTCTTGTTGGAAAATGTGACTTGGTAGATTTACATACGACGCGTGGGTTAATTTTTCGTTCTGTCTGCATGGGGAGGGAGCTGTCACGTATGTATGATATGCGGTAAGGCATGTGGGGTAAGGGGAGCTGGCAAACTGGCGGAGTGTTGTGTGGTAGTTACTGAGATTGGGTGGCGATGTGTGGCCCATTAGCTCAGTTGGTTAGAGCGTCGTGCTAATAACGCGAAGGTCGTGGGTTCGATCCCCCCATGGGCCATTCTGAGACTTTTTTTTTGTTTTATTTATTTTAAATTAGAAACAAGGCCGAGGAAATACTATAGTAGTCGTCACAGTGGATGATTTCAATCAAATACTCATGGACACAGTAACGCTTTCTACAACTTCCCCTATCGTTTCAATTCGAGGGGGGAAAAAACGATTGCGCCACAAAGCACACACCGCCAACGTTTTCTCTAATCGCATCAAACAAAACTTTGACATCCTTTGACGGAACGACGACGACATCATGTCCTGCTAGTGACCGCAAAAATCATAAAAACATCTCCGAGCACTTTTATCAACTTACTCATCACCGCCGGCACCATAAAGCAAAACACTGACTACAACGAATCACAGAGGGGTAGTTCGCATAGAGGTAGTATGCTCGCTTGCCACCAAGCAACCCCATGGAAATTCACATTCACTTTTTCCATCATTCATCATCCATCCGTCTCTTTGCCCTTTTCCATTCATTTCACTAAAAGCTTTAATTAAAATGTTTTTCACGCTGCCAGCTACATACATATACCCATACAGTCGTGGCTATTTACATATATATGTTTGCATGTGCATACGAGAACGAGCGACGAGGATATCTGAGAAAAGGAAAAAGCAAAAGAGTCGAGCAGGAGATGAGGGGGCGAAGATAGGGAGTTAGTGAAGAACATTTGGCAAGAACCAAGGGCAAAAGTCAAAGTGAGGCGGAAACCCAAGAGCGGGGTGGAGAAAAACTTTCTCTACTACTCCGCATTGATGCAGCAAGAGCACTAGTGGCACTAGTAGTGTGTATCGCTCTACACCCTACATGTGCAGTCAAAGCTCTATAGACTTTGTTATGCAAACTCTTTGCAGGTTTTTAACGACACAGGTCCGACCGACCACCACCTTGCATGGCGATATATGTACTATACTCCATTCGGTAGAATCATCTTCTTTACCATATTCACCTACTTGCTGACTGACAGCACGAGTAACTTTGTGAGAGGACTATGCGTGTGAAGGCTCGGAGACTTCCTTATTTGCATATTATTTATGCGAGTGAACTACTGTGGAACTATTTTTTGTTTTTTTTTTTACCTTTTATTTTGTTTTTCTTTTAGTCCTCTCGCCCTCGAAAGGACGAAGGGACGATGATGATTATGAATGCTGTTTGTTGTTAGTAAAGTAAATATTTCGGTTTCCAAGTAACACTGAATGCGTTTAGGGGCGAATTACTTTTGCACTCCATAATGTCCTGAAAGCGTTTTTAATTTTTTATTCCTATTTCCTTTCGGAAGGGGTTTTTGTTTCATCCAGTATTTTGCAGGACCCTTTCAAACCAGTTGGTCAGCTTCGGTGGAAGCGTATCTAGTTTCCCCCTCAATGTGAAGGGTGTGCTCGTTTTTCTTTCCCTTTGTCCCACTAAGTGTCTTCATTTTTTTCATAACTGTCATTACAGCGCATGAAGGACCAGGGCCAGAGCTTTTCTCAATCACTTATGTTGTATGTTGTTTGTGGTTCTTATTTTCACATTGCTGGCTCTTATAGGATTCAAACCTCGAGTCGCCGGTAGGAGAAGCCTAATACCAACCTCAGAGAAAAAGTTTCTCCAGACGGATGGACTGCAGCTTGTCTATACTTTATATTCGAAGGATTAGCATCGCCTCAGAGCCATGTCATGTTTAATATCCCCGCCAAAATTGGTCAGGCTATAAAATTCGAAAGTCATACTCTGCGGGTGCATTTCCAATATAACACCTTAATGACATGGAAACAAAAAAAGTTACTGTGAACTACAGCAGACGCAATAAATTCAAACGAATCTCTCGAATCCTATCTAGGACAACCATCTACCGAAAGTGAACGACCATCTTCGACACAAACCATCTGCACCCCGTCCAGGTTGTCTAACAAACACCAACTCTTGAACCTGCGTGAACCATATTAAAAAGCCAAAAAAAATCTATACAACTTGTACACACACAGATGACATAGACGTCATTGGACGAACATAGCCAGACGTCAATGGAGTTAGTCGAGGGCATACACAGACGCGATCGAGTTGGGTCTGCCAGCAAAGGTAAGACCGTGGAGTTCATCACGGTCTTTCCTGCAGCAATCAGAATCGAAGGTCTAAATTATTTTCAAGAAATAGTGGGTCAACGGCCGTCATTTTAGTGTGGATGTTGTGTTTGGGGCATGAATTGTTGCTGGGTTATTGGCATATACTTTACTCTTTGGATAACCCAGAAAGTAGTTTGAAGATATCAAATCGCATGACTTCGAATCAATCCCCAAACAGTTTCTTCTCTAACCCATCTCCACATTTCGTACTTTATAAATTGCACCTGCACTGCAGCCTTCGGTTGCACCAACTACATACATAGTTGATACCAGAGATCACCAAGGTTTATTTAATTTTTGGCCAAAATATTCAACACGTTGCGTTCAGACTCATGTTCGGAAAAGTACAGGCTTATGATACCTTTACGTAGATGTATGTAGGACTTAGAATTTAAGCATTTCAAAATAGGTTTTCTTCGATTTGTCTCTGATTTTGATTTTGATTTTGGTGGGGGCTATACCCCCATTTTATTGTGCTTAATTCAAGCAACATACTTAATTTAACTTACAATCTAAGAGACTAAGAAAGATGGCGATTGAGACGGAGTTTTAGACAAGGAGTGCTGATGTTAAAGTCGAAACAGTTTTTCGCATTAACATTCCGCAGCATACGGGAGATAGGTTCATTGGAGCCATAGGAGGTACGAGAGGTGGGTACATAGAAGAGACGTGGATTTTCTATATTACGAGGGTTAGTGTTAAAAAAGATAGAGTTATAAAGGGACGCGCAGTCGATGGTACCTGAGAGGAGTAGGTGGATAAAAAGGATGTCGGATATTCTTCTTCGTTCTTCCAGCGAGCTTAAATTAATAAGTTTAAGGCGATCTTGATAGGGAGGTAGGATTAGAGGATTGTCCCAGAGTAAGCTGCGAAGAGCAAAACGGAGAAAACGACGTTGGACACTCTCAATTCTGGAAATGTGTGAATGATAGTAAGGAGACCACACTTGATACTCGTATTCGAGAATAGGGCGAACAAAGGTTATGTAAAGAGACCGAGTGACGTAGGGATTGGAAAATTCTTTAGACCATCGTTTCACGAAACCGAGTGCAGAATTGGCCTTAAGAATTGTATCGCTGATATGTGCAAGGAAATTGAGTTCCTGGTCGCATAATACCCCAAGATCACGGATCACCTGAACGGTGGAAAGGGGTTGATTATGGAGAAAGTAGAGGCGGGGAGGAGGTTTGTTACGTTTGCGGGAGAAAGTAATAGATTGACACTTTGAAATGTTAAGGTCGAGGCAGTTCTTGGAGCACCAGGTGGAAAAGCTGTTGAGGTCCGATTGAATAAGGGAACAGTCATGTTCTGAGGAAATGATCTTAAAGAGTTTAGCATCGTCGGCATATAGAGAGATGTGGGAGTGTTTGATAACCATTTCAATATCGTTAATGGTGAGGATAAAAAGAAGCGGGCCTAAATGACTGCCTTGGGGGACACCGGAGGAAGCAAGGAAGGGGTTAGAGAGGGCAGATCTAAAGCGAACGCTGTAGTTGCGATTTTCCAGATAAGAGGAAATCCACTTTAATAAGATGGGCTCAAAGCCAAGAGAAGACAGTTTGAAGAGTATTAATCTGTGTGAAATTTTATCGAAGGCCTTATTGAAGTCAGTTGAGATAACATCGACTTCCTTGCCATTTTCTAAGGCTGAAAGGGTGAAGGAAACGAATTCAATAAGGTTTGTGGTTGTAGACCTGCCTTTAAGGAAGCCGTGCTGTCTGGGGGAGATTAAAGACTTGCATTGAAAACTTAAGTTATCATACAAAATACTTTCGAAAATTTTGGGTATATGAGACAGTTTGGCAATGGGACGGTAGTTGTTAATGTCATTCTTCGGACCCTTTTTGTGTATAGGTGTTATAAAAGAGGTTTTCCATATCCGGGGATATTCACCTTGGGAAAGGGATAGGCTGAAGATTTTTGAGAGAGGTAGAGAAAGGGAGGAGAAACATTTTTTTTAAAAATATAGCTGGTAGGCCGTCGGGGCCAGTGGTGAATTCATCGTTAAGTTGCTTTAATCTTTCTTCGATGATAACGGGGTCGACACTAAGAGGGAGAAATGGTCCAAAGGAGAAGTTTGGTAAATAGTTGAAATAGGTATGATCGGGTGCAAAGGAATCATGGGTAAAAGATTGATTGAAAAATGTGTCAAAAAGGTTGGCGATGTAATGAGGATCAATGGAAGTTTCATTATTGAAGGAGAGTGAGTTTGGGTAGCCATCAGATTTTCTTTTGTGATTAACGAATTGAAAGAAGGACTTGGGATTATTTATAAGGTTGGTTTGCATCTCAACTAAGTAGTGTTGATAGAGGGATTTATTAAGCTCTACAAAATGCAGGTAAATACCGAAATAGTTCGAGAAGTCATTTGGGGATTGAGTACGAAGGAAAGTTGTCCAGAGCTTGTTCCGTTTGTTTCTCAAAGAACGGAGCCTACGATTATACCATGGAGGGGAGGTGGAGGAGGTTTTATGTCGAGAAAAGGGTACATAAAGGGAGAAGGAATTAAATATTTCTTTGTAGAATATAGATATGGCATCATTTACCATTTACGGAAAGGTTGTTGAAATTAAAAGGGGCATTATTGAGATATTCATTGATTTGACGGAAGTCGGCTTTGTGAAAATCGTGAGAGAATCGAACAGTGGGGGGTCTTCTCTGCTTGTATAAAGGCCGTTTTAGTCTTCTATATTGCAAGGCTGGGGTAAGGAAGACTTATGCAAAGGCTTTCCCGTCTCTCTTTTCGCATTTATCAAACCAAACTTGCCTGAAAGTTGACTGTGTAATAGAGTACATGATTCTGAGCTCATAGCGACCAGTTTTAGATCCCTAGTTACTGTCGTTCCTGAGATCCAGGTAAAAGTTAGCAAAATTCAAGGAAGAAGACTTGGAATTGTAGCTTGGCTCCCGGCGAGCTGATCCCATCTTGTTTCTTCAATACTCGCCCCAAACACATCAATTGCAATCGATAACGATCCCCCGTTATGGTTTCGTTCGGCTTGAGCAGCTTAATCAGCTTGTGCAGAGCACGACCTTTAAACTTTAAAAACCTTTCCTTTTCTGCTGTTGAAGCAGTAGTTCACACATGAAAAAACTCCAATTCGTGCGGTACCCAATGTCCCTGCTTCTAAATCATTAATAATGCTGTCAAACGTTCCGAAACGGTTGTATAATTTACTTGTAACGATATTGCAAGCGCAGCTAGCTTCTGACTTGAGTCCCCAATTCTTCGTCTTTAGCTTCAACATCAAAATCATATTTTGGAAGCGTCAAACTCAATTTCTGCATGTCGTTTTCGATAGAGAATGCTTATCGTAGGTTAACAAGAATTCGGTGATCGTCAGCTGCAGTTGTTTTCTTTTTGAATTTGGAATGGGAAAGTTCAAAGCCTTTGTCTTCTCGGTTCATCCTTATATTGTGCTCCCATCTACGCCGGGGCCTTCTTTTTTCCTTCGTTTTTTCACTATTTTTTTTTTACTTTTCGTCCACTGTTCATTCGTTTCACGTGTCGTACCGATCTTAGCCTCCGGTGTTTTATTACTCGGACAATGCTTAGGGCTGAATAAAGTTCTTCAACTTCTTGATTGTTGATTTTTCAACCATAGAAGCTCCCTAACATCTTGCTTTCAAAGACCCAAAAGCTATTTTCCTCCCACTTATTCAGAGATCTAATCTTTAATTCATTTTGCGTTTATGTCAGTTTCCGGCATAGTTAAAGTCGTCCAGTTGCTTAAAGTGATCCAACTTGCCCAGTGACCATGTAAAGGGTGTCCAGTCAAAAATGTTCAAGTTTGAAATAAATTTGATAAAAAAACTGAAAATTTTATTGGGGGTACAAATTAATTCGGTCCGTTTTCAAAAGATGGCGCCACCTGCAAGTTGTGGCTGATCTTGGAAGCGATTGCCTACTTCATTGGAAAGGTGTGACATCTGTCAACAATAATTAGTGTGCAACAGCATCTGTTTCTGACAACAACATTGTTTTTTGCCTCTGCGAAAATGTTCGGATTTGTCTTAAATAAACAGCATTTGCGGGAAGTTTTGATTTTCTTTTTTAATTGGAAGAAAAGTGCAGCTAAAGCCCATCGAATGCTTGTAGAAGTTTATGGTGAATCTGCTCCGACCGATAAATCATACAGAGAGTGGTTTCGCCGCTTCAAAAGTGGTGATTTTAGCGTCGAAGACAAAGAACGTCTTGGCCAGCCCAAAAAGTTTGAAGATGAGGAATTGGAGGCTTTACTGGATCAAAATCCGTGCCAAATGCAAAGTGAACTCGCAGAATCGTTGGGAGTGACTCAGCAAACAATTTCCGTTCGGTTAAAGAAATTTGGATTTATTCAAAAGCAAGGAAATTGGGTGCCGTACGAGTTGAAACCGAGAGATGTCGAAAGGCGATTTTTCACCTCGGAACTGCTTCTTGAATGACATCAAAGGAAGGGATTTTTGCACCGGATCGTGACTGGAGATGAAAAGTTTATATATGTATGTATGTACTACGATAACCCCAAGAAGAAAAAATATTATGCAAAGCCTGGTGAACCCGTTCCATCATCGTCTATATCGACGCCAAAGAAAAACATCCACAGTTCAAAGGTCATGCTCTGCATATGGTGGGACCAGACGGGTGTGGTGTACTATGAGCTGCTAAAACCAGGCGAAACCATTGATGGGAAACGTTATCGACTACATCTAATGCGTTTGAGCGTGCATTGCGTGAAAAACGGCCAGAAACGACCGAAAGGCATGACAAGGCGATTTTGCAACATGATAACGCTCGGCTGTAGCGGTCAAAAACTACCTGGAAACGCTGAAATGGGCGGTCTTACCATATTCTCCAGACCTTGCTCCTTTCGACTACTGTCTTTTTCGACGGATGCAAAACGATTTGGGGGTCACCGGTTCGTTTCTTTTGAAGAAATCGAAAAATGGCTCAATGATTGGATCGATGCAGAGAGGATTCATTTTTTAGAGATGGTATTCGAAAATTAGCAGAGAGATGGGAAAAAGTAGTCGCTTCCGATACTTTGAGTGATGTATTTTTTACGTTTTTTCAATACAAAAAAAAAATTTTGAACACAAAAAACGGACCGCATTAATTTGTACTCCCAGGAAAATGTATAGTCATATGAGTATGGTGGATTTTATTTTTTAAAAACGATATCTTCTAAATGACTCCCGTTTCTTTCCAGGCACTCTTGAAGACGGACCATCACATTTGGAATAAAGCCTGAACTAAGATCTGGTTCAATGGCGGCAGTTTCGCGGCGAATATTCTCTTGCAGGTCCTGAATTGATTATTATTGTAAACCCCTGACTTGAGATATCCCCACAATTAAAAGTCGCATGGTTAGAGGTCCGGAGAGCTAGGTGGTCAGGGTATGTCTCCATACTTGCTGAACAACTTGTTCGGGAAAATAGCCCTCAGCTTCTCCATCGAGTCCTAGCTGTGTGTGGTATAGCACCGTCTTGCTGAAATAGCGTTCTATTGTTTTGCCCGGGAGACAGAGGCAGACACTCGTCCATTATTCGGCAATACACTTCAGCAATGACTGTCTCTGGTTTGTAAAAAAAATAAGGGCCAATTACCCCTCGGGTAGGAATGGCACACAAAACACCGTCGATTTGGGGCAATGTAAACGTTTTTGATGGCCTTCTCTAAGGTTGTTTGGGCACGAGTAACGCAAGTTCTATTTATTTACGCAACCGTCGATATGAAAATGCTTCATCACTAAACAATATGTTGCCACATTCGAGCATTGTTCATGCGAATGATTGCCGCAAAGGAAGGACTTTCCTTGCACGATTTGTTGATTTTTTTTCCTTTTCCGTAGAGGCCGCAATCTTTCATGTTGAATTGAGCATCATGTTCCGGCGTCGCTGCTGATTTTAATGGTCCCGGAGAAATTCTGTTCACCATTGTATGCTCGGACCATCATCCAGTATGCGTAAATTGAAGTGAGTACAAAAATTGCGACGCCCACGAACCAACAATTCACCCGTTTTCAATTGATTCATCGAGATTAATAAATCCTCAAAAAATGCGCATCGAACGATGCTTCTCCTACTTACCTCGCTTCGCTGGTTTTACATTCGAAATTTAGAGTTGAAAATTTTCCGCTGGAGACCCTTTATTTTCTTCTAAGCCTACTTCTTCTCCTACCATTTTTAGACTTTCCAAATTTCTTTTAACTGTGTTTCCTTTCCTCACCTATCATTTTCCTGAAAGTATATCCTTGCGTAATCCAGCACCAAATTAAAAAGAAGTGGTGCCAAGGCGTCTCCTTGTTCTATCCGCCTATCCGTCTCCATGTATCGTCGACAGTTTAAGTTCTGTCTTCCTCCGGTTAACTGACATGTTTTAAAGCACCAGTTACAAAAATATTTTTCACAGCACACCTGGGTTTTCCGACGTCCTCCAAAAAATTGCCCATAATATGTTGATGTTGTGCCTAAGTGACATCTTCGTACATAATCGGAAGTATTGTAGCTTTTATTAGATTGTGATCTTATTTCATTCCCACATCTGCTCCTTGCCTCTTTCGGTCGTCTAGAAGATTGCGTCTAAAAAGGTGGCTGATGACAATTAGCTTGGCTCTGTAGCAGAGCTTGTGCCAAGCATGATGCTAAGACAATGTACGTGTTCCCCTCTAACATACTTGAGCCCTTGGTATAAATCAGTATAAAGATGGTACCATATATGACGAGACCTAATTTATTGAAAAAGGTCTCCCTCGCGTCCTTAAAAGAGGCCTCTATTGGGGTGTGACACTGGATGATGATAAGGACGATCTAGCTCTGCTTCTTCTTCTTGGCTGCCTAAATTTAAGGCTTTTGCGTATTATTTGTGTATTTTACTCTCGTCGACATTGAGCTTGAGCAGCACAAGGTTACTCGTTAGGGACTGGTACTCTTCTCCCTCTTACCATCTTATTACGCAAACCTCCAAAATGTCCAGCCTTTATCACATTAATTTTGTATAGAAATCATGATCTTTATGAGCTCATAATAGGCGAATGTGTGCGTGACCAAAAGCTTTGGATTTAAGCAGTGTAGAGTAATTGCGAATAAGCCCAGTTCATATGATCGTCAAAAAGGCACGAAATTTAAAATGGTACCTCTTTATGGATAACCTATTACGCCTGAGAGCTATAGTTATTCGTTTTTTCTCACTGTTCCTTCTATGTTAGCACTTCATTTAGGCTGTCACAAGCAGATAACTAAGCCATACTAAGGTGCAACACATGAGTACAAAAAGTTCTTCATAACATTTTTGACGTTGAACTCTTATTTAAAAGAATAGGACCAAGTACTCAGCCTTGATGTATGCCGTATGATTTCTACTGTTTTTATCTTGTCGACATTATTGTCATTCCGTATGTGTATGTTTCGTTTTGGATTCTTAAGCTGTATAGGGCTCTCAAGCCTTCGCTATAATCTAGCTATTGGTCTCATTCCCTTGTCATAAAATGAAAGGATTCGGTCGTTGAAAAGTCTTCAAATGTTTAGTCAGTTAGTTGCCGACCACAGTCCATAAAATCTCCATTGCCAATTCATCCACTACTGGAATAAGAAGCAAACTACATCCAATGATAAAGCATCGTATCTCAAGTATGGTAGCATAGACATGCCAATGAACATGTCGCCAGCAAAATTTCCTGAAATTTATCACAAGCAAATAGACCACTATTACGAGTCGAGTAGGCATTTCATTTCGACTAAAATCCTCCCTCCACTGGAACTGTCTTCAATGAAATACATCCCCTCCGCCCTCGCATACAGAGCCTACTCGTATGCTTGCACCGATGAAAACGGATACAAAATTTATTACCCTTTAGATATCGCTTTAATAAAGTCGCCCCCGAAAACTCATACGGCTAAATGGATTTCTCTCTTTCTTTCGTCGGTTCGTCTTCTTTCCCGCCCTCGATTGCCATCGACACGCATCCGGACGGATTTCTCCTTGCTGGTGAAAAGATAACAACAACAACAACAACGATGAACGTATCTTTTAGCCTAATTTGAGTTTTAAGAAGCATTTACACATTGTGAGAATGCGAGAAGCATGGCAGGTATGATGGAAACAAAAAGCCACACACCCTCATGTATCTACGTGTAGTCACAACAACAGCTAATCTTGTTGTAGGTTGTTGGTTTTTTTTTTTTTCCTAGTTTATCCCATTCAATCTGACGGTAGTGTAGTTTCGACATCATCTCTCGGGCGGGAAAGTGTACCGCACACACATAATAATACGTTCCAATGTGTAAAGGTTGCTTTCTGTTACTCGTAGATACTATATCTTGTGTTCTGTATTTTTTTTTTTGTTTTTCCTTATTTCTTTATTGCTCGGATTTTGTTTCATCTTTTTGCGTGTCGTGCCGCGGGACGAGGAATGGGGAACGGACTTCAATCAGATACAGTCATCAGCCTTGTGAAGTTTATAAAGGCCATTAACCTTGTATCGCGTCTAACTGTTTTAGATTATGTACCTTAAACTCTTGAGCAAGGCGGGTGGTTGAATATTTTTTTTTAATTTCTACCTTCATGATTACCATTCCAGACTTCTGGCAAGCGTTTGGGCTTTTTTTCACATCTCTTTTTGGCAATCTGATACCCGGTCATTAATGGCTGGCGGTGATCGGGAACGATGCAGTAAAACGTCTACGTGCGAGTATACCATGCTATATGAGTATGCGATTTGGAAGGCTTCCACTGAAGCCAATCGATGCGGGTGGGTTGAGAGGAGAATAGCTTTGGCGGGAGTTTGGATGAAAGTAAATGTTTTTTTTCTTCTAGTCTGGTATTCACCACACGTTCTGAGGGAAAAGAGCGAGGCACGACGCAGAGGTTAATATCGGTCACTTTAAAGTGATGCCTTTCATACAGTCATGTTTCAGGGTTTATGCGTGAGGTCTAGTCTGGGATTCACGGTCTAGTTGCTGGTGGCGAAATGAGAGAGCAGCTTTTTAATAAAATGTCGAGATCGATCAAGCTTTTCTCCGAGGACGTATACGACAATACGTCAGCCCAATTTGTCGCAGTATAAGATCACTTCAAAATTCATACTCTGTGTCTGCATTTCAAATATAACACCTTAATGACATGGAAACAAAAAAAAGTTACTGTGAACTACAACCAACGCGACAAATTCAGTCGAACCTCTCGAATCCTATCTAGGACAACCACCCCCGAAAAGTAGTGAACGAACATCTTCTACACAAACCATCTGCACCTCGTCCAGGTTGTGTGATAAACACCATAAGAGCGTAACTCTTGAATCTGCGCGAAATCTATGCTGTGATAAAAGTCGACATCATTTGGTTAGCATTCTTTATTTTGATCATCGAGCAAACTTGGGACGATTAAGTATTAGTTACGGCGTTATGTTCGAAAACGCATATTTCTTCATCATCTTACTTGCTACTTCTTGTTACTTTTTGAACGCCAATCATAAAGTGTGAACCAACACATGGTGTAGATGTCGGCTGTCAGTTACTGTCAGTTATTGAATTCAATATGGTTAACCTGTTTAAACAGCCTCCAGTACAGTTATTTGCAATTTTACCATACACCATTACAGCACCAAAATCAAATCAACATCAAAAATCGTTGACACGCCTTCGTGTTAAATAAGACTGGTTTTCCTTGGGTAAAATATTCCGCTGTAAACTACTTTCATCTCCGTATGGGAAGGAAGAACATCAACAAAAATGAGATACACAAAAAATAAGAGTAAGGCTCGGAGAAGGTATCAAATAATATTAGTCTTAGGGCAATAAGTTCCGCCAGCTCAAAAATATGGTCATGAAAACCACAACATTAAAACACAAGAGAATACAGGAGGCTATTCGGGAATCACCGGTTGGAGTAATGTTCACCGGATTGAACATTTTCCGATAGATAGAAGACATCATACCAACATAATAGATGCCAAAGCACCCAAATTCTAATCATCACCAAAATGCGATCCAAATTCACAAAATCGGAGAGCAGGAATGCATCAGTAATTCAATGAAAAGTTTAAGGACCCTAGTATCAAACGCCAATACCAGGACAAATTTATGTAATATAAAGTGTTATCAAGGAAGCAGCGGAAAACAAACGTGGCTATTGCAATGCAAAAGCCTTGATTCGACGAGGAAAAAAAACCTTGGTTCCGCGGGCAATGAATAAATGTTCTAAGCCTTGGAAAATACTGAAGCATACAAGATATCAGACACTACGAAAGAAAGTGGATACGAAACGATGACGACAATGGGAAGCTCATTGTTAGAGTTGCGGCCCAATGGAGAAGATATTTCGATGAATTGCTTAACCAGTACCATACAGAGTGCGCCATCTCATATGGGTCGATGTAAACTTCGAATAACTTCAACAATTGTCAACCGATTTTTATATGTCATAACATTTTGGAAACGTCAATTCAGTACAATTTTACCCATTGTTTCACGGAAATTGTTTCAATGTTCATTAAGAATGAACGCTCGAACAATCTAACTCAACGTGCGTATCGTGCAAAATATCGTGATCGTATTGCGCCCAAAAAAGAAACAATTCGTCGTTGGGCCTCGAATTTTTTGTCAATTTGGTTCTGTGGCGAGCCCTTGTGAGCAACCTGGGCCACGGCCGCGGCTTCCAAACTCATCTATTCAGCTTGTGAAGGCCAGTATTCAGGAAGACCCAAGTTTGTAATATTGGCTCCGTTCGAAGCAGTTAGGCATCAGCGGGACCACTTTGCGGAAAATTTTAAAGGAAGATCTTCACTTATTTCCATACAAAGAATTTTGCCACAAGATGAGCCACGGCGCTTGGCATACGCACAAAATGTCGTTGCAATGATTAATGCTGAGCCGGAGTTCTGGCAGCAAATTTTGATGACCGATGAGGCACATTTTACGCTCTCTGGCTCAGTTAATAAATAAAATTGTCGCTTCTGGGGCACCGAAAATCCTCACATTATTCACGAAGAGCCGCTATATGATCAAAAAGTTACGAGTACTGATTGGGCCCGTGTATGCGCCAAAGCCATCATTGGACCGTATTTCTTCAAAGTTGGCGATACAGTGGATGGCGATCGATATCGATGGATATGGATGGATGGCCCATTATGTGGTCCCAGAAATGCGTAAAAAATGCTTATTTCACCTTGAGTTTCAACAAGACGGCGCAACATGCCATACTGCGGACAAAACAATGACCTTTTGCGTAAGAAGTTCCCTGGAAGATTGGTGTCAAAAAAGGGCGATATTAACTGGCCTCCGAGATCGTCGGATTTGACTCCCCCAGATTTTTTTCTTTGGGGGGATACTTGTAAAGCAAGGTGTATGCTAACGGCCCAAAGACAGTAGAAAGAAAAGAAAGAAACATTTGTGCGGAGATCGCAGAAATTTCGACCGAAATGCTCTAAAATGTCATGGAGAATGCGAGAAAACGAGCGCATTTTTGCATCGGCAATAAAGGCGGTCATTCAATTGATATTGTTTTCAAAAATTAATGAAAATAAATTGTAAAGGTCTAAATTGAATAAAAGTTTATGACACGCAAGCAGCATTGGAAAACGGTGTTATCCACAAAGCAAAAATTCAGTCACAGCTGTCTACCACTGAGGACGTAAAAAAAGCAATCCATCGCCTTAAAATAACAAGGCCATTGGAATCGACCTTATACCTTCGGAGTTAATAAAATGTACTGAAGATGAATTAACAGAGAAGTTACATGGGCGCATTACAACTATATGAAACTATCCGCGAGGAATGGAAAAAATTGGTCATGATTCCCGTATTTAAAAAGGGTGACCGAGCACAATGCATCAATTACCGAGGAATATCACGGCTATCAGGTTGTTACGAAGTATTCTCTGAAAGGGATTGACATCATACGCTATGGAAGCAAATAGAAGCTACTAGTGCGGCTTCAGGAGGTACCACCCGATGATCGACCAGATTTTCACTGCGTAGTACGACAGCTTTTAGAAAAGTAATGGGAATGAAGTACTACTCCATAAACTGTTCGAAAATGTATCATGTCCTTGTATAGTTGGAAATTCCGAACAAGAAACTGATTCAAGTACGAGCTATAAGCTACAAGCCTGATGGCCACTCTTCGATCCGCCAACGCAACATTCTCGACTTTTTTCACGTTATCTTTAATGAAGCACGTGGATGTTCTGCCCAGCTTAAACTCTTTGGCCCAGCGCGCTGTTGTGGTATATGGAGGAGCAGAGTCACACAATGTTATCAACAAATCGCTGTGTATGTCTTTGGTAGACAGTTTTTTGCACAATTACTTGGGGCGTTTGTTTCCATTTCGACGATTTGTATTCAAATGAAAGAACCTTCAGGGATTCGTGGTCTATTTATATGATTTTGTTACGCTAATCAAGTTAGTATATGTACTAATATAAGCAAGCAAAAAATTGGATTTTTATGAGGCGTGGAAAGAACTGATTATCATTACTTTTGGATCGCACAATGGATCATCATATGAAGGGAAACAAAAGAAGAGTTAAAGTACAAAACGTGAAGAACTAAAGAAAGGACTCGCTTTTTCACCACTTCCCTTTAATTTAGTGCTGGAATACATAGAAAGGCCCCTTCAGGAAAATGAAAGGGGAATAACCGTCAGTGGAATTTCACCCACTCTAAGCTACGCTCTCTTATAAAATAGGTTTAGAAGGAAGTGAAAAAAAAGTCAAATATATGCTCATTGACCGACTTGAATCAATCCAAACCTCGCCCGTAACTTTACTCGATAAAAGGATCGAGGAAATGGATGAGGTCAAAAACGGAACCGTATTCACTGCCATAAACGGAATAAATAAAATTCTGCATATGGCCACCGCCTGCTTCTTCGAGATGAAGGATTTATTCGAAACAACTCTTTTGTCCCCCATTTACGGATATCAAACCTGGTCTGTGCGTAGGAAGGAGGAAAGTAAATTTCAGGTCTTTAAAATCAAGGTCTTAAGAAGAATCTATAGTGGAAAACAAAAGAAAGACAGGCGAAAACTCCACAATCAAGAAATCAAGGAGTTTATTTAGTTCCAAGCATCGTGATTTTTTAAACCGCGAAGACTAGTACGAGTGGGACACGTAGAACGAATGGACAATGGACAAATAGTTAGAAGAAAATTTAGTGGAAAACTCGAGAGAAAAAGACCGCTAGGAAGGCCACGCCTTAGAAGGATGGACCTAGAATAGATGAAATAGAAATGCGAAACATGGAAGAACCGCGTTTATGACAGTAAGGCTTGGCGAAGGGTTGCCGACGAAGCTATGAACTTTAGAGTTCCGTAAATATAAATATCAAACAATTTCTTTCGAATGGAGTACACATGCTTATGGTCATTTTTTTAGCTTAAACAAACATTTTCCCACTCAAATGGAAAATAGCTAAAGTCGTAAGGTCTCGTAAGAGTGCCTATAGGCTTGCTGAGTTGTTGGATTTTGGAAAAAACTTAATAAAAATAAAGTGAAAAGCAAGAACAATCCGGTTCTCGTAGCAATACACTTGGCAACAAGGGCTGAGAATTCGAAAACATATTTATGAAAGCTTTCTGAAAAAGAAGTTATCGACCCTTGTGCTACTGAATATTATCGGTAAAATTTGGCATTGCGGCCATTAAACTTTCAATTTTTGGAGTTACGATACCTGCAGGTGCTCCGCAGGGTTCAGTAGTGTCTCCCTTGCTGTTTATACCATAGATATTCCACTTCCCAAGACTGTATTGCCATGATATAGCATTATGCTTTTCTGGTGTAAGCTCCCGCATTGTTCACGATCATGTAACATGCCCTAAATGTACCACAAGCACTGAAAGTGTTCACCAGTGCTTCACAAGTTTTCTTCCTGCAAATACACTAAAATTGATTAACTAGTAAATTGACCATGGGGCAAAATTAACTCTATCTCTCATCCCGATTCTACAATAGAAATGTGGGTGTGTTGGCAAGGAGAATTCTTTAGGTCATAGCTTCACGAAACCGAGTGCAGAGTTGGCTTTAAGAGTTATATCAGCGATATGTGCGCGAAAATTGAGCTCTTGGTCGCAGAGTATGCTAAGATCGCGGATAACCTGAACGGTGGAAATGGGCTGATTATTAAGAAAGTAGAGACGAGGAGGAGGTTTGATTCATTTACGTGAAAAAGTAATGAATGAAGCTCCAAGCAATTTTTGGAACACCAGGTTGAAAAACTATTGAGATTTGACTGAAAAAGGGAAAAGTAATGACTGGAGGAAATGGTCTTGAAGAACTTGGTGTCGTCGGTGTATAGTGAGATGTGCGAATGTTTGATCACCATTTCAATATCGCTTATGGTAAAAACGAAAAGAAGTGGACCTACGTGGCCGCCTTGGGGGACGCCGGAGGAGGTTAAAAAAGAGTTAGAAAAGGCAGATCTAAGACGAACACTGTAATAGTGAAGAAGATATCCACTTCAAAGATATGGTGTCAAAGCCAAGGGAGGGCAATTTGAGGAGTATCAGTCTGGTGGAAATTTTATAGCAAGTAAAGCTCAAATGAAATCGGTTGAAATAACGTCGATTTCTTTGCCATTCTCTAAGACTGATAGGGTAAAGGCCACAAATTCAAGACGGTTGGTGGTTATAGATCTTCATTTGAGGAAACCGTGTTTGAACGAAAACCCAGAATTTCTTACAAAATACTCTCGAAGAGTATGGACATACGAGTATGTGACGATAGTTGTTAATATCATTCTTCGGACGTTTTTTGTGTATAGGGGTTATAAATCAGGTTTTCCATAAGCGGGGGAATTTACCTAGAGATGGGGATAAGCTAAAAATGTTTGAGCGAGGGAGAGAGAGGGTTGAGGAGTATTTTTTTAGAAATTTGGCAGCGAGACCGACAGGTCCGGGAGTGAATTCATCATTAAGTAGAATTAATTGTCCAAGGGAGAAATTCAGTAAATAATCGAAGTAAGCGAAGTCGGGAACAAAGGCGTTGTCGGCGAAAGATCGTTTAAAAAAAGTGGCGAAAAAGTTGGCGATAATATTAAGATCATTCGCGGTTTGAACTTGGAAGGAGATTGAGGTAGAGTAGCCATCAGATTTTCTTCTTCGATGCCTACGATAAGGTCAAACTCTGGTGGGTGCCAGGTCACAAGGGCCTAAAAGGCAACGAAATCACTGACCAACTCGCTAGAGAGGGTTCCAATGAAAGGTATATAGGTGCCAAAACTTACTATGGAATCGCGCATGTTCAAGAATTATACGCTTATTATGTTTGTCACACAACCTGGACGGGGTGCAGATGGTTTGTGTTGAAGATGTTCGTTCACTACCCTCTGGGGGTGGTTGTCCTAGATAGGATTCGAGAGATTCGACTGAGTTTTGTCGCGTTTATAATAGCTCACAGTACTTTTTTTTACTTTTTAAGAAAGTGGAGAAACTCCTCGTCTAATTGGGTAGCAGGCTACTCTGGTCGCAGTGCTCTTGCTATTTAAAAAAAAAGCGAAAAGATCATGAGAATCGTCGGCAAAACGATTTTGGTTTCTTAATTACTTCCAAAAGCCAAAGCAAATATTGTAAGTACCTTCATTCCAAGCTAAATACTATGTGCAAATCAGGCGCATTATAATAGCTCCAAATGGTGGCTTCGAAACCGGTTTGCTTGCTTGCTTGCCGTCATTGAGCTATGAATGATAGTTCAACTTACCAGGACCATCTCTCAAAGTAAATGAAACTCTCATATCACTATGCCATGGCATCACTACAGACTGTACCTTTTCCTAATTCCCCAAGCGCCAAACAGATAAAAAAAAATAAAAACTGAAAGCCCAAGCAGAGGTATCTTAATTGCTCCGCGAGTGGCACCCTGGTAAGCAGACAAATGTTAGTTCCGATTTCATAGTTCATTATTTGCACCCTTTAACTACTAGATATGATAACAAGCTCTAATAGATAAATAAAACAACTGAACGCCCTATTAACACATCAACCCTCTAACCCCCGCTTCGGTTGGTCAATCAAGTAAACGAATGACTAAAAGACCGTATGACTAAGACGGTTGAGTTCCGTCACTCGAGCACGACCAATAAATTTAAATTAAAAATCAAAATACTTTACCACATACGCTATTGTTGCATTCAAAAAATAAAATATCCGAATCGAGAAACAATAGGAAAAAAAAGGGGTTTCCACTGGCACAACAGCGGAAAACAATAAACAACCCCTTAAGGTCGCTTTCAGCGGAAATCGAGGGAAACAACAACGGACACCAACACCATGCCAATACCATTATCACTATAATCATTATCATCATCATCGCCACGACCAGGAGTGTATAGAACCAGCAGTAGTAATGGTAGTGGTCGTCTGTCGCATCCCTTCGAGGGAGAAACCTCAAAATGTTCAACCCTTATTTCATTTACAAACAATCGAGCGATGTGAGGACGACGACAATCAAAAGACCACTTGGTCGGATATGGTTTCGCTTGTTGTTTTCTATTTTCTTTTCCTCTCAACTCGCATTCGATAAATGGACATGCGATACAAGTTTCGTGTAATCACTTTATACACATCTTGGTAACCTTATACTGTATGAGTACTACCTATTCGCTATCGAGAAGGGTGGCGGTTGCAACACGGACGAACAGTGCCGGTGTCGCTGCCGATGCCCTCTGAGTGTTTATTGTGCATAATTCTAATAAAAATTACAAGTGTGTTATTACAAGGGTGGCTTTGTAGGCTGGCTGTATAAAGGCTTTGTTGTCGTGCTTGACGAACTTAATGAAATATCCAAAAGGGGGTGGTTTTTTTTAATCAAGGCTTATGAGTTCTCGTTTGGTTTGGTTTATACGGTTAAGAGGTCAACGCTAAATGTTTTATGACAAATCTGTGCTTTTGTTTGCACGAAAGCATAGGCTGTCGGTATGGCATTGAAAGGGGTCGCGATATCCACTATAAGGTTATTTTAAAATCCTTTAATAGCTCGTGACTATCAATACTGATTTATGCTTGAGCCCTACGGATAACGCATTTGCATGCATCAAGACGACGCCACCTGGCTGCGACTCCGTCCATGGGAACGTTTTAATCCACACTTTTAATCCCCCATTTAATCACTAAGTAAAATCTATAAAATGAAAACTTAATCACAAATTCACATACAGCCGGGCACAGGGGCGGCAGTCATTTATCCCCCTGTGTTGGCTGGCAGTTCAAAGAGGAAACAAAACTAGACTCTACCCAGCCCAGACGACAGTCGACCTAAATAACTCACCCAATTAAAGAAAGTAGAAAAAAAAAAAAAAACAAGAAGCAATGAAGAGAGGAAGAAAAACACAATATCAATACTCTTGGAATAGCAACTTTCTACTTTATTAGCCAAACCACCACGGTGCTGTCCTAATTAATCTTCAATTAAGCAACACGAGGACTCTGACTACGACGACGATGAGAATGAGAGCGAACGAACGACAGCTAAAGCAACAGAAAAGGTGTTATATTGGGGTATACTGGTACATACCCCATAAGCAGAGAAGACAAACCGCCACAGCACCATGGAGCCAGAGGCATAAAGGCAAGACACAAAATTCTTAAGGGATGATTTTATTAAATGATTTGCCTTCATCGTCCTCGTCCTCGACTTCCTATTCGCATTCAATCTCGATTCGCCTTCTGTTTGCTGAGAACGAATCGCCCCCCCATTTTCCTTAGCCTCGTGTGTGGCATGGATTCCTTGGCTAAAGCCCAATGCTTCCCTAACAAAAGGATACTAAGCAGTGTAGTTATATACTCATATAATTCATTTTATTACATTTTGTTGGTCGTCTCTTTGGTTCGGCGAGGGCATGCGCATGGTGAAGTGCCCATATTCATGTTTGTCGCCCACAAGTCGTGGCATCCTCAACCTAACAAGTGGAAGTAAGTAGAACATGAGCTATGTGCGATTGCCTTCTCGCCGTTTTAATGTCGATTTCGTTTTGCCGCAGGACGATGAAATCTGTCGAACGATGGTGCGCGGGAACATTTGAATGCTTTGCTTTATTGTTACGCGAAAGTTGTTGATTAATTTAAGGGAAAAACGAAAAATCGTTGGCTACGATAGACGGCCAACTTAAAGGTATAAGTTGACATAATTAATTTATCCCTTGTAGGTTGGACTTTTGTATTTAAAATCACCCCTCGGAAGGGACCTTTTAAACGAATAATTAAAGAAAAAGTCGAATTCACTTAAAATCCGATTTATCGTTGATGTCAAATGAACTTTTGTAGACCAAAGCCCCCCGAGTTTATCAACCACATAGATTTTTGCCGCCCTCGCATATTGTCACCATCCACGGAAAACATCAAACGTATCGTCCTCACTTACACACAATAGTTCGTCAGTCATTGAGTTGTTTATCCATCCATTGACATCTAATACCTCTAAGTATTTATTACCGGAAAATGGGTATGCTATACTCGATGCAATGGAAATCGGGGTAACTCCCCCACGAAGAATAAGAATCGGAGAGACGAAGAAAGAAGAAAAAACAAACAAACAGCGGGGAAAGAACGGATGATTTCACTACTTAGGAACAGGACATTGACAGGCTTGGCATACGAGCAACAACTAACAACGGCAAACCATTCTTCTTCCTTCCAATTACTCTAAAAATAGGATGGCAATGACGATGTCGACTACGGTGAAGGCGTCGCGACAAAAGACGCACACACGGCCCGAGGGGACTCCAGACGTACCATACCCACCAGCATCAGTATCAGTACTATATCCCCCTTTAAGCAAGCACAACCCAACCCAGATGTGAACGGCGCGCAAGATGTGCATTCAAGTTGAATCAATACATACATATGTACATACATATAATACGAGTACGAGTAGAGTAGATCGAGGAACTATGTAGGATTAGGACTTGGCTCTACCCACCGACTTGCATCCGATTAAGATTCTACAAGAAAATTAATTAAATCAGAATGCGAAGATAGTTCAAATCAATGGAATCTTCGGGGAGTACCGATAATAAATTATCGGACAAAGGAAGCAAACAAAAGGAGAACGAAAAAGCACATCGTCGAAAACAGAAAAAAAGGACGAACAGAAGAAACGAGGGAATGAATGTATCTTTGTGCCTAATGGTCGGCTCTGATGTGTCACGTATGCTTTGTAAAATGTTTGTTCGATTTTCTGTTTAGAGGTAATTAGGTTGTCAGATTTCGAATGGCAAGCCATAGATACAAATGTATATATGCTACATGGTTGGGGAATGAACGACGTTATCGGGTCGATGCTATTTGTAAAGAGGAGGAAATATGTTTCTGATTTGGTGTCGAAGAATCGATCTGGTGTTGTATTCCAAGCGATAAGTACCGAATTGATTGGCTTCTCGGACAAGTGTCGAATGATTTTCGGATGTCGGAGCGATTGGATTCCTAAACTGTTCGTCTGATTTTCTCACATTATCGACCCAACGACCGTCAACGCTTAGTTCCGCTCTTCCTTTGTCACCCATTCGCCTATAAGCACGTAAGCATTGTTATAAAATCAGTTTTTTTCCGAACATGCCCCACCTTGGACACTGAATTTATTATCATTAATTATCTATTGTGGGATAAAAATAATAATTACAAAGCATGCCTTGCACGAAACAGGGTGTCACGTCCCTCCCACTGCGATTCACCTGGTCTCCATAGGTTAAAGTGTTGAAATGAAATTGAATCAATTTGATGTTTGTTCTTTAAAAGCTCTCCGAACGGACGGGATACGAGCATGGCGATAGTAGTGACAGTAATTAGCACGGCAATTATGTGGTTATCGGCAAACAAATATGTCGCGCTGTTTTATTGTACTTTTTGTGTGTTGCATCTGTTAATTGGAATTAAATAACATTGCGTGCGCGTTTTTGTTTTCGTTGGAAACAAAATATGGACACTGGAGGCACCTTGATTATATGGGCTAATCGGTGGGATTAGCGAGCCATTGAACAGGTTCCTTGGTAATTAATTTTTTACTAATGTTTGACGTTTGACTTTAAAAGTCTTCATTCCATGTCTTCTAAGCAACTTTTGGATTTTGCAGGCTTTTCCTGTTACCATCTGCGCTTACTAACTATTCAATAAGTTTCTGCCATTTCCTAACAGATGGCGCTACATGTAATTTAAGATAGTAATGTATCTCGAATGAACCCTTAAGCTAAGGCTACAAGGAAGTGCACACTTGAACTTCAGTGTAGGAAATTTGTTCAAAAAATAAGGTGACTTTTTTATTTTCGCTAGCTCACTACATTCAATTTTCAATGTCCCTAAGACATGTTGGTAATTTTATATTTAGTTTGATTTTCACAGATATAAAGGTTAAACGTATTTTGGTGGGCTTTTTTCGCAGTCTTTTTTTTTTCTTGAAAAAATGCGCGTTTTGGTTATTATTTTTTCATAAAAATAATCTTTCCTCTTTCATTAGGTTAAGCTAGGTTATGGAAGGGGAGTGTGGTTGTTGAACATCACTTCTACTCGGAGTCCAAAGGACCCATTGTGAATCCCTTCATTTGTGGAGTATACATTCTTTCAACCTGTCCTATCACGTGGTGGCTGAAACCGCCCCTCTTTATGAATTTTGGAAGATCCGATATATCTGCATTTGCTACGTCCGCAGTCTCTGAGAAGAATCTATGGTCCAGCGAAGCTAGGCGCCGATCTTGGAGAGCTGGGCAGTGGCAAAGCAGATGTTAGATCGTCTCGGTTTCTTCCTCGTCGCCGCAGCTCCGGTGGAGATCGCTGGATCCCGAGTTCCATTTCAAGAGCATTGCTCCGATGGGACAGTGTCCTGTGATCACTCCAACGAGGATACGAATCGAGCTTCGTTGTTTTGCCGATATTAAGCTGTGGCCATTATGATCTTGTCGTGTGACCGTCGTTCCTTGCAAGCCAAGACGAATTGGCTTTTTTTATTATTGTGTCATTTATGATCCGGTATAATGTACTGATCGGTGGTTGCAGTGACGTGTCCGCTTCGATGATGTCCATTTCAGACGGTTGTCTGATGATGTCCATTTCAGACGGTTGTCTGGCCAATTCGTCCGCTCTTTCGTTCCCTGCAATTGAGCTGTGTTTGACCTTATTGTGTCTGGTGGACTTCAGTGAGTCGCGACATTTCATGACAGCCTTCGATCTCGTTGTACAGAATCCTATTGACTTCAGTGCGGCCTGCCTGTCTACGAAAGTGGTGATATCCGATGGTGGAATATCGGTTACTTGTAAGTGTTCTCTCTGCTTGGAGGACGCTGCACAAATCAGGGAGTCCAAATGATTCCTGTTTGTGCAGGGTGTCAGAGTAGAATCCGGCCCCAGTGCCTGTGTCTATTTTCGATCCGTCGCCGTCGGTGAAAAGGGTAATCTCGTGGTCGTTGATAACGACGTTCAATAGCCACTCGTCTCTGTCAGGGAATAGGATTGGTATTTTGAGAGAAGTCATTGTGGGGAGATATATAGTCGGTCGTAGCTGCGAACCTACTGGAACCATGTTTCCTTCCCAGGTCATCTATTATTTTGAGTATGGCCGCTGTGTACCTCCACTGAATGATGTACGGTTCCAAGTTCCATATTTTGCCGAAGGTCTTTTTACAGGCATAAAAAGCATTCAATCCTTTTTCATCCTTTCCTCCAAATTCCTTTTCCAGGAAAGTTTGAAGTCAGACTCTTTCATTAACAGAAATGCGTATCGCAAATCACCTTCATATTCGCCACATTCTACCACTTCGAGAAATGTTAGAAGGCGGCAGAGTCAACTCGCGATCTCAACGAACTTTCCGGTGAGGGAACAATCAGCAAAAGCCAATTTTAAAGATGGTTTAAGAGCTTCAGAATAGGCGACACAAACTTTGTAGATGAAGAAGAAAAAGGACGACCATCAGAATTCAACGACCAGGCCCTTCTAGTGGCCGTGGATGAAGACCATGGTCCGTGTGGAAGTGTGGAAATTGACTGGATGAGTCCCCCACGAACTCTCCGACAACAGCAAAGCAGTCCGCATTTTTACTGATTTGCTGCAACGAAATGAGCAAGCTCCCTTTCTGAAGAATCTCGTCACAGGTAATGAATCATGGCTACTCTTTAAAAAGGTCAAAAGAAAGAAGGTTTGCGTGCCGCCAAGGAATACCGAAAGGTGTTCACTGTAAGAAGGCTATGTGGTGCGTGTGGTGGAACAGAAGTGGATTCATTCACTGGGAAATCATCTTAAACGGCATTTGCTATTGGTGGAATGACAAGGATTAAGGTCAACAGTGGCGGATTTTGGCCAAAAATGACAAGCGGCAGTTCAACATTAACAGCGACGTCTATCTGGCTTAACTTGACCGCCTTCACGCTACAATCGAAACGAAACCACCACGAAAAAAAACATATTGTCTTCCACCATGATAACGACTGTCCTCATCGTCGATCGAATCGATCACCATTAAGGGATGGGATCTGCTCCCACATCCACCATATTCACCGACCGAAGGTGCTACAGACTACCAATCAGATATTTTGGGCATTAAACGTGTGGCCGCCAAACCTATTCCGAAAAGAACCGTCGCATGAGCATCGCTCATATGCTGTTAAATGTCGTGAATGACAATCCCTGAATAGGGTCAATACTGATGTCGAAACATGGGTTTATAGTTATGACATCGAAATCAATCGTCTCCATGGAAGCGACCAACAGTGCCAAGCTTGCAAAAAGCACTCCAAGTTCGGTCAACTGTGAAATTTTTGCTCGCTGTTTTCTTCGATTACAATGGCGGTTAGGGAATATTACTTTGAAGTTGTGCACCGTTTGCGTGAACCAATACGAAGGAAACCTCCGGATTTAAGGGCAAATTTCATGACTGTTGCATCACGATTAAGCACCTTCTCACTCATCGTTGCTAATTTTTGGCCAAAAACAATACCATAATCATGCCCCATCCATCATATTCAGCGGACTTGGCCTCCTGTGACTTTTTCTCTTTCCAAAACTTTGGAAATTTGCCACGATTGGCTATACCAAAAAGGGCATATTAGTGTTAGGAGTGTTAGAAGAAAAAGCGTTGGGACAAGTGTATTATATCTAAGGGCGATAGGGCACATAAAAGATATTGATGGACGAATAAATATTTTTCGTGAAGATTAGAAAGTCACGAGCCGAATTGTCCAGTTTCGTGTCAGGAAACGAATATTTCCGGAGAATTTAATCGCACTGTTTTATTCAAAATGCTGAAGCACACAGAATTCATGTTGAGACTTACGGTGACCATGCTCTTTCAGAAACGACAGAGATTGGCTTGGACGTTTCAAAAATTATGATTTTCATGTTGAAGATAAAGGAAACTCTGGGCATCAAACAATTTTGAAAAGGAAGAATTGGAGGCATAACTTCATAAAAACTCATGTCAGCCGCTAGCTTAAGTTTATGACCCAACACTTTCGAAACGTTTGAACGTAGTAGGAATGATACAGGAGTAGAAACATTGGGTACCACATTTCATACCGTCGGAAGTCTCCCTCCATCGAGCTGCAACTGTCTCGCTGTCTGAAACGGGCTCGCCATTAGTGTTGCGCTTAAATGCTTTTTACATAATCCTTTTCGTACAGGGTGCATTGCTCTCGTGTTATTCGCCGCACAATCTTTCTAAATTTAAGCAAAAGGTTACCATTGTCGTTTTTTATCTCGAAAGAAACGTCTGATGTCTTTACGCGGTGCCGCTTCAGTATTTTACATGGCTTGAAGTCTTGAAATATTACGGTCTTTTGGTTTTTCCTCGTAGTCTGCATCGAACTAAGGAACTTTGCAACATCCTAGTCATGGATTGCTGTATTCCTAATTTGTCACTGATTTTGACGCAACTTGAATTTCGGCGCGAATTTTTAAACCGTCATACACGAAGTCTTTTAGCCGCTCGCTTCGAGGAGACTGAAACAATACGCAAGAGAAGAGGTTTCGGAAGCCTCATAGCTCTTGTTGTGGCTGAACATGTCACGGAATAGGCGTTAATATCGTCTAGGGGATATGCCACGCAATTGGTCATTACTGCACATTTTGGTGAAAGATTTGAAGATGTTCCTTTTCGAAGTGCAGATAGTCCATCAGCTACTGCTCACGTCTAAACTTCGTTCAAGCCCTCATAAACCTCAATGACGCAGTGGACGATTTTCAGTCGAATATTATCATAAGCAAGGTAAGCAAACTAAATTTTGCGCTCTTGGGACACTCAGAATCCATGTATCCTTCACGAAGACCCTTTACATCCACTCAAAGTCACTGCATGGTGTGCCATTTATGTCTAAGCTTTTATCGGGCTTAATTTTTTCTACGACGCGAAAATATCAGAATCCTGATCAACGAGTTTTTATTGCCACAAATAAAAGAATTGAAAATGGATGGCATGTAACATAGTTCCAGCAGGACGATGTAACCGCGCACACATTTCACGCGACAATACACGTGTTGAATGTCTGTATTTTGTTTTGGTCATTTGCGCTGGCCGGAATATTGTCCGATTTGGCTGCTCTAGATTTCTTTCTTTAGGATCTTTCGAAGTCACGGACAGCACAAGTCATCGATTTCAAAAGCTCCGAATATCCGACAAGGGGGCGAGGATTTATCACCTGAAATTCTATTCGATACGATTGAAGATACGGTAGAAAGGGCCCAAAATGTTTTCAACAATGTCAGCGTCCACAAATACATATCTCTATCAAAAAGTAACAACAAAAAAATTAATGAAGGTCCAAATAGACGTTCAAAAGTAAGTTATGAAATTATATCTTTGATTTTAAAAAATGGGGCACCCTGTTATTCGGCTCTGAAGTTGGTTGCTTTTTAGAGCATACTTGAACGCATCCAATTCGCAGATAAGCCATTGCGGTTTTTTATGACAGTTTCAATCATTTTCAAACTGTCATTCCACATGTTTCATTGTATTCTATTCTAAAGAAAAATTTTGCTCAAGCTTCGGAATTAATTGATTCGACGATGGGTGAACATTCTGTGAGTCATTCAACAGTAAAAAAGTGGTTTACAGGATTTTGTGATGGAATTTTTAGTCTTGAGGACAATCCGGGACAATTCAGGACTTACTGGATTAAAAACAAAATAAAAAAAGGCTTATGGGTGATGGGAAGTTGATTTTATACGATTATCCTAAATGAAGAAAAGCATTGGCTTATCCGGGTTAATCATCAACATCAGCTACAAAATCAAGTATTCATGCCAAAAAAGTGTAAATGTTCGTCTGTGGGGATTGGAAAGAGCTAATTTACTACCAGCTTCTGTAAATCTAGTCAAACTATTACAAATGTTCTGGAGAGCGATCCTGATGGAGCGTGCGTGATAAAGCATCACAACTCTCGGTCACGTACAACAAAATAAGCCCAGGACCCTACCTTCTCTCTAGGCCGGGAAGTTGTCCAGCTGTCCACTTATTTAGATCGGTGTCAAAACGAAAGTTGAAGACGTGCGAAAATGGCTCGTTGACTATTTTGATTCGAAACGTCCAAGCTTCTACCGTGGAGGCATTCATCATCTAGCCGGTAAATGGTGAAAGAGTAATGACGAACGTCTCGGAATCGTCCGTATCTTTTCGGTAAAGTTGAATTTGAGCAAATAAGGCCAAGTTCCCCTTACACACCTACTTCCGAAGATTGTTTTGGGCTTGAATATCTCAAACACAAAAAGCGGCATCGAATTCGGATCGATTTCATTCGACCCATAATTGCATAATTAAAACCTGATAAGGCTTGCACAAAAAAATCAATCAATAGAAATCCTACTGAAAACAAAGTTCCTTGCCTCATATATCTCAAAAACAACAAGTTGGAAGCTGGTAGTTTCGCTAGAACTGTCGCGCCCATGAACCTAGTTTTTCGATTTACATAAATATGGATTAGAGCGATTATAGCCACCAAGAGCGATAACTTATTCGGAAATTCTTGAACTCTACTTACAACATAATTAAATGATATTGTGAATGAAAAAATTGGGCGGATAGGCATCCGAATGTGTGCTAGGCACTCGGTTCGGGGGGTTGACATGTTAAATTAATGATGTCTCTATCTGTTGCTACGCCAGATGTACTATAAGGAGCTTAGCTTTAATGCTTTGTCTTATTATTTGAGGCCTTTAAGCTAACTATGTATACAAGCGTGTTCAAAAAGAAACAGGAATTTTGTAATTACGCAGCTTTTATTAGCCTGGCTCACTTAAATTTTTCGTAGTGATACGATTGCACTTTTTCGAATTCATTTTTTTACATATACATATATCCTTACGATTTGATATCTCTTGAATTAGAATTCAACCTTTTTGTGCGTATTTGTGTGAATCCATTCATATTTGAGGATGTGTCTTGGGAAGAAATTAAGATATGAACTCCGGACAAGTCTTATTCGTCGCTTAATTGATTGATGAAGAGCTGATTAAGTGGAAACTACTGTTGTCGGACACTGGTATCTAATTTGGTGAGGGTACGAGAAGTTGTTAATGTGGGTGGACCAGCCCCATCCAAGAAACATGGAAGGAACACACTTTCGACAGGGCGGTTTGGGGAAGAATTGTCAACTATACTCTGAACTTTTGTTCCAAATGGCCGGTAATAATTAAAAGACTACACATCGCAGCGTCCTCGGTGGTGCGAGGTTTGACTTTCAAAACGCATAAAGCATTCGTCACTTACGAACGTTCGTTCTGCCTGGATCAAGTTTTTAGTGAACTCCTGTCGAGTGACTCGATGTAAGCTCGAAATGCAGCAAACGATTGAACGCAATTCAATCTTGTGTTGTGTGACAGAGGAAATCGGGTACGTACACCTTGGGCATAATACGCCAAGTGTTCAAGGAAGAAAACATTTCACAAACTGCAGTTTTAAAGTGACACCAGCCCTTCAGGGATGGCCGAGAAAAGTGATGGATCATTCCAAACCGGGTGGCCGTCGACGTTAAGAATCAATAAAACCCGGCAACTTGTACATGATGTGCTGCATTCAGGCGACGGCTAGTGGTAAGTTATTATACTTAGATGTGCTACGAAAACTGAAGAGAGGGATCAACCGGGAGAGCCCAGCCAGCAATTCTATTCTATTTTTCACTACAATGCGCCCCATCACACCTGATCCAATGCGACCGAAACCCAAGCCAAAATATGGTCTCGACGATTCCCCAACCCCTTCACAATGCCGACTTGGGCCAGACAGACTTTTTTTCTATTTCCAAAAGTAATATTCTCTCACAAAGGAGACCACGATGAGACCATAGTACCGTCAAAGAAGCTGGCACGCGTTAGCTAAAGGATCGTCTAGCATCCAGTCTTCTAGTCGTGGAAAAGCCGAAGACAATTTCTAATGCAAACCCAATAATATGTTGGATATATACGAGTAAATGAGGACCCGCCGTTTTCTTATAGGCTGGCAGCATATGCTGGGCTGAAATGTCACTTAGTAAGCTTGAGCTATCTGTCCGTCAACATCAACATTTTATTAATTGATTTTCATCGCCGTGAAAATGTGAACTGTCGAGCCAAATAAGCGTCGCTCGCAAGAAGTTTTTCTTTCCGCCAAACCTGCGACTGAGGTGCGTCGTCTCCAAAGACAAGCAACGTCCCTGAAATTGGAAGACGTATTATTGGAGGCATTATTGGATGAAGATCCATGTCAAAGGCAAGCAGAATTTGCTCATTCATTGGTCGTTACTCAATAAGCCATTTGAAAGCCTTTGAAAGGTTCAAAACTAAGAAATTTTGGTGCCATATGAGTTCAAGTGGGTAAATGTCGTTTTTTTACGATCGAAATACGTTCCAACAGCAAGGAGTTTCTGTATCGTATTGTGACTGGCGATGGAAAGTGGATCGATTACGATAATCCAATGAGAAAGAAATTGTGGGGGCGATCGACGGTCAAGCCAAACGTTCATGCATCGAAGCGCATGTCATGTATTTGGTTCGACTAGCTCGGTGTGTTGTATTAGGAGTTGTTGCAACCTGATTTTTTTTTGTTTTTATAATTTACGCGTGTACAAGGGGTTATGGCTACACACAGCATGGGCCGAAGGTATAGAGGGAGAAAGGGAGAGGAGGTACCGGTGCACATTGGTTTTAAATGTTTGTGGATTGTAATGAGTGGGAAAAGTTGAGCTGGGAAGGGCATTCCACGTTCGTGTAGTTCGGCTAAAAAAACGAGTCTCAAAATTTGTCCGAATGCGTCAGAAGACAGGTTTGAGGGTGAACTGATGAAGCGACCGCAGGAGCTCGCTACCTAACACAACTAATGCGTTTGAAATGAACATTGAAGAGAAATGGTCACAATGGCAGCGCCACAACTTTCGGTCATATGTTGCTCAGGTCGTTAAAACCTACCTGGAAACACTGAAATGGGACGACCATCCGCTGTACTCTCCAGACATCGCTCCTTCCGATCGATGACGCATGGACTAGCTAAACAGTACTTCCGATCTTTTGAATAAGTCAAAAATTGGGTAGATTCATGGATACTATCGCTGCATTATTTTTGCATGAAATTTAAGGTTTTACTAAACATAGTTAGAATGATCCGATTTAGGTCAAATATGCGCCGTTTTGTTCGATAACTTGTTGCCATTAAGAAGGTAATTCCATTATGCCTCTCTCATAAAAGCCCTCGCCCCTAAAGGACACTCGTTTTCACAATCCTCTCTTGGGGTGATTTTTTCACCAACAAAATTGTTCGCCATGAACAGAAACAGGTGGTATTCACTTGGTGCCAGGTCCGGACTATAAGGTGGATGCATAAGAACCTCAAAACCAAGCTCCTTGAGCTTCTGATGAGTCATTATCGATGTGTGTGGCCTGGCGTGGAACACAATTCCTCTCCTGTTAGTCAAAGTTGGTCGCGATTGCTTCCTTCAGACGTGCAAGTCTTGATATTGGATTCCCATTTGTACTCAAGTCATCCTGTCCTATTCACCTAATGACTGTAAAGTTGCCATATTTAGCGGTACAATTTCCTCTTTATCTTCGTGCCAACAGGGCTGTGCACTCCTTACTTGTGCGGCTATGTTGCATAATTTTATTGTTACTCTCAGATGTGATCTATTTCTATTACAAGTTTTCATCTTTCTCAATTTCTGGTTTTCGTATAGATGGATATGCCTATATCAGCTGTATTGTAGCGTTTTTGTAGCAACACTGCCTGATTGATCCAGATTCCATATCGTTATCTTGGTATAGGTATCATTATTGCACAGGTTCGCCAACTGCCGATTAACTTTACTAGGATTTCTCGCTAGATTTCTGATGAAGTGTTCGATTCCCATGTCCACTTTCGCTTTCGGTGGGATTCTCTCAAGCTTTCTTCGTCGATTCCGTAAAAGAAAATAACTCCGAATGCAAGTTTTAATTGTCCCACTATCAATCAGATGCAATAATTTAGGCAGTTGCTTCATCGCTCGCCAACCAAGCCCATTTAATTACAGTTAATCCACTTAAGCATATCCGCGGCGTACAATTAACAGCAAATCAAAACTAATTAAAACAAATCTCCCCGAAGAACAGGAGAAGCAAAGTAGTAAATGTAACGCGCAACAACAACATCGTCAACACCAGCCGCAAAGTAGCAACAAAATCACTTGTATCTACAGTCGAATGAAGATAGAAAAGCGAAAATGTGCAAAAGTACGAAGAAAAGGAATGAAAAAAAGTAGAAAACCTTCACTTGTTCCAAAGATTAATCCCGAACGACGGACACATATGGTTTTGAAATATTAAATGAATTTCAATCATGCTCTCGAAAAGTGCAAATAAAAAAAAAGTGTATCTCGAATGCGTGTTGGTGCACTAACACAGCGGGAAATCAATTGATTCGTCGCGTAAGTGGTTGTGGGATTTTGCGAAAACGGAAATACTAAGAGAATCGCTTGCTGAGCGACAGTATATCGCTCTTAGAAGCCTTTGCAAAGATGATTCGTTTCGACAACTAAATGGAGATTCAAAAAAAAATCATCGAAAAGCAAAGTGAAAATCAAGTTTCTTGACAATTGCTCGCATAACCATTTGTTCTCTTATCACTAACCCAACACTCCCAAGTGGAGACCCATACATCCGAAGATTCTCTTCCACTACTTCGACATCGAAACCACTACTAGTGAGTGATTTTGGATTTTTTGAAAATGCGGCCAACGAAATGACTTTCCGAGGCGATAAAACTTCAGTCGCCAGCTACTCTTTTGCGGAGACGTTAGCCGATTGCTTTGAGTGGTTTCTACGTCGGTCGTTAGTCGGAGAGAGGCAACACGAGGGCGCTCCACTCGGTCACTGCCATTTTATTTTGAGTTGTTTTCTGTTTTTTTTTTTTTTCTTTTTTCTTGTTTTTATTATGGTTTTTCTCAGACAACAGAGAATCCAACTGAGTTGATTTTATTTTATAACAGGAAGAGACGGAGAGAGTAAATGTCTACGGTGCTCTTTTCGATTTCTCTCTTCACTTTCGTTTTGTTTCTTTATTTTTTTGCCTCGAATTTTTTTTAGGGATTTTTCTTCTCATTAATTCTTTGAGAAACATTTTATCTTGTTTAATTGAAAATGCGGCACTTGAGAGATAATAGGTTATTTTTTTCGAATTTTCGATGTTCGAAAGGGGCGGATTTTGAATAGATTCGAACAAAATAAACTACTTGCGATGACAAGCGGTCGTTTATCACATTCGTTTGATGGTGATTTTAGATATTCAGTTTCAATTAAAAAAAAAAAAAAGTGGGGGGTGAATGAAACTCTTCACATGGCGCGCGATTGAAAATTTACCGCTTTAGGGCAGCACATACCATGCATGAGCGGGGCTATGCCACATGCGTGTAATAAATATGTTTTCATGTAGGTGCGATTATAGGTACATATGCTCGTGGAATTTCTCACGCATTCGTGTGTTTGACATTAGATTCCAAATAATGGGGACAACAGAAGGTTATATGAACTCGTGCTTTAGTTTTTCCTTAGAGACTTGTGCGAATTTTAATCAGAATAATGGTTGGGTACTTAACGTTCCTATATTACCTCTGGCTGACATTAATCAAGTGTCGATATTCGAAATTCGATTATTGCTTTACGTTCAATGGTTATCAGGATTCGTAATGGTTTTTAAAAAAATATTCGAAATGTCACATTGTTCGAATTTCGACATTTATGCTAACCAGGATATTTATGACACCAGTGAGGACATTTTAGTTTTCAAATCAATGTTCATTTTGTATGGGTTTACAGTGTGTCGATTTTGTTTAGAACAACTTTGACATTTGCCATTGAAATGCCACAACAATGCTTTAGGAAAACGTGTGGATGATGACATTTCCGACATACGTATGTAGGTGTTTACCATCACATATCCTTGTGGAATTATGTTGGCTTTAAGGACCGAATGCTGCTTTTTACAAAGCCACTTTGATTACCATTTTGTATCCTTTTCATTATGATTTTCATAAATCTATTGTTTTCTGCTACAGATAACCCTTACATCTATTCGGTCGCACATTCAATTCGGAGACGTAAACTGAAACCGATACGGGAAGCAGGAAAAGCAAAAATAAGAAACGAAATAAGACCAAGGTAGCATCCCAATACAATCATCGGATTGGACAGACATTATACACACATCTACACCGGTTCGGTTTGCTTCGTTTCCTCCTTTTTATCCTTCGTTCCCTCGCAATCTTGGTAATTGAATTGGTAATATGTAGTCAAGCAATATGTACGAATATCAAACTATAGTACGCCGTAGACGAAAGAAGAAAATCTTTGTGTGTACAATTTCCTGAGCATCGTTGTGCTGCTATCCCTCTTTTGTGTAACCTCGCCCTCCTGGATATGTTGAATTAACCACATATAAGCACACATACACACAGTCATACATACGTAAACCTGAAAAAAAAGACCGGCACGACAGAGAACTCATGTCCTTCACACGGGCGGGCTTCGGCTTGTTGTAATTTAAATCGACTCCTTTATTAAATTGATTGAGTAAAATATTTAAAAAGGTCGATTTAGTCCTTTTCATGTTACTGTTGTTGGAAATGCTTTGTGCTGTACGAGTATGTGGCGGAAGAATCTTTATTGAGAGCAGAGTAGGTAGGTATGTTACTCTGGTCATAGAGGCCAATTTTGTGAAGGGTGGAATGTGTTTCCTTTTCACCCGGTAATGTTGTGATACACCATTAGACTGAAGGGAAAAAGGGGAAAAATTCAGTTGCCTGTAAATTTTATCACCGTCGATTGTGATCTTAATGAGCGCTTATGGTGATTTTACTTGGCACCACAATATTATGCCTTTGGCCAAACGAGTGATGAGGGTGTCTGTTAACCAGGGCGAGTCAATAAACTTTTCCGCGTCTTCGGCGTGTGTTATTTGACCATCCCACGCAGTCGTAAATCAGTGATTCATTGAACTTCATATTACCTAAATGGCAACTAGGAGATAAACATGTTTCGGGGCGGCTTCCCGCGAACAAAAATCCTATTTTGATCCGTAATATACATATATGATAAAAAAACGAAGAGGTAAATCCGACAAATTGCCATCAAACTTCCATTCACGCTTCATGGCAGTAACACGATTACAAACGCGTAATAGACGCGACAAAAAGGCATGAAAGTAAAAGTGTCGCGTGGTGATCGTGGCAAGATCGTCACCATCACTTGCCTTCAACACTATCTCTTACTCACTCTTTCTGATTTACCAAGACAAACATAGTATTTTGCCGACCACCGATGTTAGTTGTCTTCAACCGATCAGTGATCACAATCATCTCCCATCGCAAGAAAGTGTTTAATAAAGCAAAGAGGACACAACAAACATAGGTAGCATAAAAAAATTACTCGCTAACCATAGCGAGTATCGGTAACGTCCAACCGACCGGTTCAGGTTATTTAGCAAAACGCTCTTGCTACTTGCTACCATCACCATATATTCGTTTACCCAACAAGTTGGCGGCTGCGACCGGCTTCTGTTGCTGCTCTAAGACATTGCACACAGTCTCCGCGGATCGTTTAGTCAGACCGTACCACTCAGGTGTTTCTAAAAAATAAAAAAAAACCATAAACCGGTATTGTTTCACTTCTGTGGCCTCTCGATCCAGGCAAGATCCAAGCAGAGTCTCTCGACCGATCTCGATTTCGATCTATAAGGCGAATGTTTTTTTTTTTGTTGTTGTTTTGTTCCTTCATGTTGTTTTCCTCTCAGCCACCCAACGACTAAGATTGTTTGTTTCGAAGCCACTTTTGTTTGGCGACAATTGGGCACCTCGTTGTTAGGTCGAGCATTTCCGATCGCGACCATCACTGATCGTCGTTTACTGCATTTCATCTAGACCAGTTGGTGGGTTATTGTAATTGCTCTCGTTAGATGTTATTTTCTTATCCCCCTTTCGTCTTCGTCTTTTCGTTTGATTACCTTGGAAGTGGGTCAGTTAACATTACCTCATTGCGCTGCCCGAGCATGGTGTACAACATGAAGCATATGAGTTGCAAGCAAACTCTTTCTTTTCAGTTTCTTTTCTTGTTTGTCGCTTCTTCGGTTTTTTTAAAATCCCCCTCCCCCCACTGACTTTTGTTTCATACCGATGTAAAAGTAGACTACTGACTGGCTATGAAACTGGCTATCAACGTACCCAAGTAAGCGGAAGTAATGTCTGTCGATGGTAATTTTCCTCTTCTGCACTTCAATTTCTTTTATATAATTTAATATAGACGTTGTATGGGCCACCAAAAAGAAGAATGTACTCGTGTCTATGAAGTATTACAGTTATAATGCGGGCTTAGCCTGTCGTCACGTTGGTCAACTAATGTACTCGATCAGGTTTAAAGTCCGTATCTGTTTCCACATCTGTTTGTGTAATTAAAGTAATTAAATACGATCTTGATTTACTAGATCGGTGGATTGACAAACGCTCGACATGATCCTAACATCGAGTAAATTCTATCTAAATTGCGCTTTCATTTGTATTCCATCAAGTAGCTGTGATTTCCCAGCATCATGTACTCATTAGTTATGCTCTCCTTTGAAGTGGGAATGAGCTTTCCGGTGCTCATAACCGATAAATGTTACGACTTCCACTTTCACCTTTATATTTTCTGCTCGTTAGGTCTGTAACGCGCTTTGTAACATCGAAATGCTATGAAATCCGACAGTATACCGAGAATTTAACGATCTATTGTCGTTATTTGTGGATCGTAACCTCTGTCAATGTTTTATTGATTTCTTATTAAAAAGAGAGATTAAAATCAATTTAGAAGATTTTATGACTGATCTTCCACACGATTTCATATAGAAATGCGTTTGAACAAGAGTTTAAGATCTGCACGATCAGTGGAAGAGGTCAATGTCAATGTTCAAGAAGTATTATAGAAAAAAACATCTCCGTCTCCACACACTTTTGTTTATTTATGCAAATAAACTACGAAACGACCTTCGAGTCGTTTTCAAATACTTTTGCAACCTGACGACCGACTACGCGTCATCGTGATCGGCTCGATCGGCGAGCCATTATGTAAATTTACATTTTTCAAATCGTATTTCCATCGTAAAGTTTTAAAACTATGATTCCGCTTAAACACAAGTGCCAAATACCTGTCGTTTTAAGAGAATATTATGATCACTGATCGATCATCATGATCACCATAGTCTCCGTCAACGTTGTCGTAGCATAGCCACTTGGCATTGAGCTAATTTATGCGCACAAAGCGGCAAAAGAAAACGAGCAACCGAGTTGGGCAAACAAAAAGGAAACAACAATCACCGATCGTGCTCTCAGCGAAAATAAGAGAAAGAAATACATTTTATTGGAAGCGTGCCTATAAGCGGAAAACCACGACTCGAACACACTCGGTCATCGTCAACGGTGCGACGATTCGAGTGAAATAAAAAGTTCACAGAACAATGAATGTTTTCATTTTCTATTCACATAATCAACAGTAGGTTGATGTATGTATGTATGTACGTCAACGATGGCATGAAGGTACGAGTATCTGCAGCATAAATAAAAATCTCTGACTAAGCACGACTGTGATTGTGACGTTATGTCACGTGGCAGCATTGTGACCAGAAACATGAATACGTCAGTTTCGATGAATTGTATGCCCTTAGGCGCCTTTAATGACAACTTGTTTATGCACAAACGAATCTGGACCAAAGCTTGTTTATGAATCTTGAACTTGATTCAGTTTTAGGCACAGTTTTTTGCAATATTTCATGACCATTTCCACGCCATTCATGGTCACGATTTGCCCTACATTAGCTCATAGATCTACATAACATCGATGTCGCCGGTCAACATTCACAAGTGGTTCACCAATAAATGTATGTTTATCGCCTCTCGGATGTCATCAAACGTCAGATAACCATTCGAGGAAGTAACACCCAACTCGAGTGTATCTTAGCATCTAAATGTTTTGTCTACAATTTGAATGCATAATGAGTTAAGTACATCGCTGTGAATCGCACATTTAATGTGGACTCCATAAATTAGCATAAATCCATTGGATTTGAAGTGCTCTTGAGGCGTCCAGACAGGTGCGGGAGAAATTCATCAATAAAGTAATCCGTTTTCACTAATTGGCTTTATCCAAGGTTAACAGAGAACATAATCCTGGCTCGGTTAGAAAATATAATAAAATCGGAATTAAGAATCTAATACCATATCACAGATACACCCAGGTTGCTCCGGGTTACTCTATGGTCATTTGTAGCTTCCCCTTTACACGAACAGACAATAACGATAACAACCGATGGTATAATCTGCACCCCTGCTAAGTATTTCATTACAATTCATGCGAATACATAATGAGAGCCGGTGAAAAGTCCTTTTTCACTGTAAAGATAAATCGACGAAAAATCGGAGAAAGAGAAGGGAGAAAAAGGGACGATGTGCCGGTCGTTGATTGTCGAAAAATCAATCTGCTACACGCACACATTTTACACGGTCGATCTGGCGTTATAGATACACATTCAAAGAGACTTAGGTATGTATGGTCATGAGCGGATAGGTGGTATCTGTTATTGATTAATGAAGATAACTCAGGGCTTGGAGGTGTTTTTATTTCATTTTTATTTCATTTTTTTCCAGTGAGAATAGGTAGGTAGGCGGGTTTAATTATTTCGACAGATTCATTGTTAATATTGTGATGAATTCCAAAGATACTAGCGGAGATGAGTTTATTGATTTAACTTGTACGTGGTAGGCAGCCATCTGTGGTATACAACTGGTTTTTGGCCTATGGCCTAAGGGGGGAATGTTGCGGTACATCATTATGGTGTTTTTGCCTTTTGGCCAAGTAAAGGATGGGCCATCAACTGGTTTCACTGATTTGTTTAAGACATTTTGTGTCAAACCCCGCGGTGCGAAATTAATTTATTTCCAAAGCGCGTGTTGTGTAGCGAATTTTGAAAAGAACTTTCGACCAATCGCGCCTATAAACGATTTTTTGTTGTGAAAAATTGCTTATTTGGACATGATTGAGCTATGGTTCCAGCAGGATGGCGTTCCTTGTCACATATCCGAGAAACAACCGACCCATCGCACTCTATATTCAATAATGGGAATTGGTATTTGGCTCAGTCGGCATGACTAAAGGGCTTCCACTGGGCCGATCGGATCTTAGTTGCGATGTCGTATCCGTAAACCCACATTTTATCGTCTGTTGTGCCACATTTCACTAGTTTTGCATCGTTACTTATTTGGCGGTATTCATAGAGACGGGCTATATAGAGCTACATATGTATATCGTGTTTTCACGTCCCGACCAAGCTCGTCTGGTTCTTCATCATTAAGAAGGTGGTCGTGGTGCAATGGTAATAATCACCGACTGTTGAGCGGAAGTTCAAGTCTGTCCATAGCCAAGAACAATTCCCATACGGAAATAACTATGCAACAACATCAATTGTGAATGAGAGATGATCAAAAAAAATGCTGACGAAGGCATTACACTCGCAGTATAAGATCACTTCAATACTGTGTGCATTTGCGATATAAAAAAAGTTACTGTGAAGTACAACCAACGCGACAAATTCAGTCGAATCTCTCGAATCCTATCTAGGACAACCACCCCGGAGACCAGTGAACGAACATCTTCTACACAAACCATCTGCACCCCGCCCAGGTTGTGTAACAAACACCGTAAGAGCGTAACTCTTTAACCTGCAGGAACCCTATAAAAAAAACTAAAAAAAAAAAGATCAGGACTAACCGAGGCCTTTGATGTCATGAATGGATTGAGTCGGAGCTGACTGCCCATGCAAGAGGAATGACCTGTTTAAGGTTTCCACAATTGCTTGCGTACGCAAATTGACTGATGATTGAACGAACACGGCGAAGGGTTCATGAAGCGCTCGAGAGCATTGAAACAGAAGCGGCCAACGTGCTATCATAAAAAAAAGTGCAACACCAACATCTTGGTCTGAATGTCACTTTTAACATTTATAGCTTTGATGTAGAGAAGGTACCATGGCCGGCTACTGAAAGGCAGCAACCACTCCAGAGATGAGATCAGAGGCAGGCCAATCGTTGCCTCTTTGGACCTCGGAGCAAAATGTGAAGTAGAGCCCTGTATTGGCAAACCTGAGTAACTCGTTACAAGATCTCAACCACACTGGGCTTGAGTTTTGGACATTCTTTGGACATCTAATGGACGTAGAGGCCCATGGCGTGCTATCTTCGGTTTCGTTCGTAGCAAGTAGAGAGGAAAACTCAATCAGCAACTCTCCGGGCTATACAACGACATCGGTTAAGTCCTGCGTCTACGGATCCAACTATTCTAAGATGATTGGGATATGTAGAGTCCGAAAAGACCACTCCGGCGCAGGCACGGACGACCAAATTCTCACATATTCGGAAAGGGACTTCAACCAGTTGGACGTCCGGTATTGAACTCAGCTGGCTCAAGACCGGGAAGGCTGGAAAGGCTTTCTGGTTGAGGCACAGGTTCACCCCGAACTATAGCCACATTTTAGTTAGTAAACAAAACGACTTCTGAACTACATCCACTCGTACAGCTTTGCTATCACACGTTTCGCACACAAAATATTCGAGAGAATTGCGTGGCATGAGCCAAACACTATTCTAATCACCATTCGATCATTCATAATTATTTTTTCAGGTTAATAGTCCTCAACGTATATACGAACATGAGGTTCAAAGATCAGCAGAAATCGGTAGCTTAGAGGCTGTGTGATTATGCCATATCGAAGCATTTAACTAAATACTACCATCTTACCCTTAGACCTTTACATAAAACAGGTGGTAACAGGCACGAATTTGGTGCTTTCGGATCCAACAGAATACACAACCCCCTCTACTGATTTCAGCAGCAAGACATTTAGCCGCTTGCCATTTAGCGAAGAATTAACAGATTACCAGCTTCTCATTGCAGCAAGATGCTGTTCGGCTCAAAATCAGGAGTTTTCTCAATCCATCTGAATATTTCCGATTCCTACCGCCTCTCAGTTCAATCGGACATCTTTCAAGCAAAAGCGCTGCCGATCAGGGAGCAGCACGATCAGGATCACTCTCCTAAGACTCAGGGAACAGCAAACGAGAAGGCAGACGAGCTAGGTAGACTTGAGCAACCTAAAGAGTTTTCCAATAGGGGCGGGTAGATGTTGAAATGAAACAAGACAAGCTGTGTGTGAGGTATCAACAAAATTCTTCTTCATTTGAAAGGCCCATGTATGCCATTGTGTACCGAATTTGGCATCCTTTTTGGTCGATTCGCATAGACCTGCGACTTCAGGCGACCCCACAAGAAAAGGTCCAGCGGGTTGAAATCGTAAGACCATGTTGGCCAATTCACGCCACCTCTGCGAGAGATAACCTGATCCTCAAATCGTTCATGTAGAATGTAAGTCATGGCGTCCGCTGTGTGATACGTAGCACCCTTCTGCTGAAATCACATATCGTCTAGGTCCATATGGTTCAATTTGGGTCATAAGAAATTGGTTTCCATCATTCTTTAGCCCTCGCCATTGACGGTGACCGCCTCACCGACGTCGTCTTCGAAAAAGTACAAACCTATTACGCCGCCGGCCCAACCTCGTGTGGGTTGGTGTCGTCCCATATAGGGCCATTCATCGAAAACGGGCCTCGTCGCTGGAGATGATCCTTCGGCCAAAATTGGGCTCCTCTTCCAAACGCTCAGTAGCCCAGTCAACGAACAAACGGCGTTTCTGTGGCCATGAACTTTGAGCTCCTGGGTCAGGTGGACTTTGTACGAGTGTAGACCCAAATCCCGATGCGAAATTCGCCTACCATAAAATGTACACGCAACGTTTGCACTAACGAACGCTTATTTTGATAATAAAGTTTAATCATTTGGACGTGCTGTTCAATCATGTGACTAGCCACGATGATTTGGCATCAATAACTGAATGATAATTTGACAGCGCTAAAATCTACAATAAAAATCGCGGTTCATTCGTTCCGATATCACTTCAAACTTAGCCTATATGCAATCACCCCGTCAGACTCAGCATATCGATTAACAACCTCTGCCACAGCTGCCATAACACCCAATCACAAGAAAATTCGCGCCACTTCCTACGCACCTGTAGCACACGGGATTCGCATATTTGGCAAACACTTAACGACTTTTCGGAGGACCCCAACCTTAACCTGTCCAATACAACCAACTTTCTCTATTCTACATGCTGGATTCGAACACCCGAACAGTTAACACAGACGTCAAACGAGGCATGGCATCAATGCTTATCGCACCTTATATATGATGCCGATTAGGTTGACACTGTTAGCTACCTACCTCACAGGTTTATCAATACAAGAAGTCGCTTTTTCAAGACACTGAGACAATGGCTTGGTCTCTAGCGATATATTTCGGCTCAGACACTGTCTGGGAGATATTACTCTTGCCAGTGGTATAATACAACCCAGAGGAACCTTAATGAGCGATCTGGTTGAGGCTTATTTATTATTGAACATTGCTCGATATATAGATATAAAACTTGGACAAACCTAGGAAGCATTGGACTTGGTTACAGAACGGGACACCGCTTGGTTTGTTTTTACTTGAGCCTCTTGCTACTGAGGGATTATACTATTCAGTTATACATGCCAAACGATTAAAAACAGACCACAAGCAAGCATCCTACACACTCTACACAACACTTTATGAAAACAGGACCAACAATCCAACCCAGTGGCACCCCATAAAACTGCTTGCTTGTCACTGTCAAAATCATACTCAAAATGATGCAATTTGATTTCTCTGCATTGCGATGCATTCACATGATGCAGTTACCGATTATGTTTCCACCTTGAACTCCCCCATAATCTGGATCAACCAGACCAACAACAACATCCCTACCTACAAATCTATGTGCATATTTCGTCTCTCCCACACAGGTATTTGCATTTGTTCACGTATCCGTACTCAAATATTTATATCTGATTGCTTAATCTTTTCGTCAAATAGTAGTGGCATTCGAACGAAGAGAATTTCCGCCAGTGAATCCCACCGACAAAAATCTTTTGTCATCTTCCGTGCCGTCGACATAGACGATACAACTAATATTCATACGGACTTGGGTATAGAAATTCGTCGGAAGACGAAGAAGAAGTAGAGAAAAAAAAGACTATTAAGGTCATGATGGCATTATGACGTGACCTCATTAATCGAATGTAAACTATGTTACAATTCGCCATGCTCCATGACCGAACCATAGCGCACGGCAAACGGCTATACATGGATATATCATACGTACGAGTGGTATAAAATATTAGAAGGAAGCGCACAAAGCAAGTGATACAAAACGAACAAAATAGTAGTCACCGTGAACGGCAGCGGTTAAGTTGCGAAAACTGCTCTCGGCAGAGCAATCACAAGTAGATACTTAGTGGGCGGAAATAGACAAGCTATGTTCGGTCGTACACGGAAGGTGGCACCTATGGGGGAGACGCAGGCGACTAACTCAACTTTACAGTCTAGATACGATATTGCTCGCATCTATCATGATAAAGAGTTTATTTTTAACACAAAATTACGTCACGCCAAGCTTGAAAGCTCTACGATACAACTGTTTGCATTATAATTCAATGGATACACGCTACACGTGTTTGACCTCCCCTCGTCGCGTAACAATCCATTGTGGCTTCGATATTTGAGGGTAGTCTAAAGCTTTTTTTCTCATTCGACTTGGGTGAGGGTTGACACGTAGCTGTTGTTCCAGAGCTTATTGATGACGTTGCCGTAGGAACAACGACGACGTAGACGCAAAACAAATTGCGTAGGCTTGCCACACGACGCATCGATGTGTGGGCGTCTATTCCATCGTGCTTTTAAGAGGAGTAGGAAAATCATATGCGTCGCAAGCTGATTAGCGGTGACGTCAGGCGGAGTTGATAATTCGTTTGGATTTCTTCTAAATTTAGTGACTCCATGACGTTGGCTTCGGAAGATGAAAGGGCGAGAAGAATCGATTGATTCCCTTAAAGATCTCCTAACCTTGTTATACTTCATGAATCTACGTCATCGATATGGAAGAAGGGGTTGAGTGGAAAACAGATTTCTCGGAAGGATGGATGTGGCATTGCCACCTATCCCATATAGCTTTTTCTAGAAAAACTCAAGGCTCTTGCTCATAAATACTTAATTTATTAATACCATTTGGAATCTTTGGATATCTCACTCTACATTTGTTTACAAATATCATTTGGTGTGTCTTGAACTTAGTCTAGAGCCTCTGCTAAGGCCGTCACGAAAGCCGACTTGACCTTAAGCTTCTTATGTACCGGAACACGTTTAAAGTCGGACAACAACGATAAGAGAAACATTCGATCCTCATCTCTTGATTCCGCATTACACCGATCCAGTAGATCGACGATTTTTCTCTGCAAATCGGACGTATCCGAATCACTGCGTTTTCGCTTTCTTTGGACAGGACGCCCGTCATCTGGCGAGGCGGTTTCCTCCACCTCACGGATTGTATAGTTCATCGATGGTTTCCCTTCATTCGACGTGGCTATACAGTAGCCATTCTTCCATTCGACTTCACCGGCCTCGGACTCAGATGTAGTTAGACGTATTGACGGATAGAGGGCTTCACGAGAGACGACTTCGTCATCATCGATTTGGACATTTGAATCATCCGGATCGTCATGGTAGGTCAGATCAATGGTTGTGTCGTTTATAAGCTTACAAAAGTCGGGCGAATAGGTGGTATCGCTGTCTTCACGGTTGTTATCACTGCAGTCGTCGTTTTTGGCGCGAAAACTAGAGATAACTGGATAATGTAAGACAAACAATGGGTTTCTAAAGAAACTCACCGAAAAGTTTTGATGTATGGAATGAGAAACTGCATTTCCTTCACAGCCGTGTTTTGCTTCTTGGTCCGGTGAGCCTCGTTCTCAAGCCTCATCCGATGATCCTTAACCAAAGCGTCTCTCAGTGACTTCCAGCGCTTGCGAACAGTTCTTTCTAGAAAAGTAAAGAAAAGAAATTGTAGTCTCTATCGTGATCGGGCATATTTCGCGACTTACTGATGACATTTCTTGTCTCCTCGCTGAGCTGTTGGTAGTTCGGGAACAACACCTCGTGTATGCTCTCCCAAATCTGTTCCTTCTTCGCCGTATCCGTATGGTCGTAAAGCTGTTTATTGTAGAGTATTTCGTGTTTTCGAACTTCGCGAATTAAGGTGAGTGGATGAACGGATGTCGTTTTATCATATTGAATATCATCACCGCTGTCAGTGTGCGTCATTTTAATACACGCTTCGATGCGAAAATACGAAAATCTTTTTCAGTGCCTCGTTTGGTACTCGTATGTTTGCCGGTGTACTCGGTGCGGGTGCGTGTACAAGTATAACTCAGAACTGAAATAAAACGCGTCTCGGCACGTCTGGACTTCAGGCACAACTGAATCACTCTGCGGCAAAAACGTGAAACGCTAGCGCATCTCACACCGGACCCATACGGCACATGGCAACAACAAAAACAACAACATTAGCGTGGCGATGGCGATGCTTTTGCCTGACATCGCATGCGACAAGGCGGCAATGCCAAGCAAGCAGCAGGCGAGCAGGCAAAAGCAGTCAGGCAGGCAAGCAAGCAGACAGCCAGGCAAGCAAGTGACGCAGCGAAGCAGAGGGGTGAAAAGCAACACGCCAAGCGCGCTGGTCATACACGGAAAAAATCGATATTTCCCATTCACCGACTACAAAATCATCGGGGGTGTGTTTGTGTGGCTTGAACGCGGCGTCGCTTCTGCACTCGTTTACAGTTATATCGTAGCTATTTGTCTATACAATACACCCTCTTGTATGTACCTCTGCATGCGCTTGAGCTGAGCGAACTCGTAAGCTATGGTTCTTCAGCTTCGGTACTGTCGCGTTGAACGTCAGTCGGTCGGTCAGACGTTTAGTCATTTTATTCTACCGCCTACCATAGTTCCAACTCGGAACAGGGTGATGCTGCTACTGCCTTGGGTAGTAGCTGAACAGTAGGTAGGTACATGGAATAGGTAATGGTGGTGCTGTTGCTGATGATGGCTACGATGGTGATTGTGTATTATTGTATACCCCAATGAATGCGTTTCTTTTTTTTATTTCTGTTACTTTGCTTTCCAGCTGTTTTGCTTACCGTGTGCGTGACATGACAAGGTCTACATTGTCGCACAGGTAAGACAAGCGATAGTCATAGTACCATCGTTACCTGCCCGCATTCAACCCGGCTAAACTGAACTGTCGGTATGATGACATACAATCATATCTCGCGCATAGGCAACCACATTTATTCAACTGCCGCTTAATTATGTCAGTTTTCTGCGAAACCAGGATTTTTTTTTTACTTCTGCTTCTTCCTTTTGATCCTGACGTTAAGACAAAGTGCGTTCAGGATGCGTGTATTAGTCGTTTCAAGGGTGTAGGGCGGTTTATACGCCGTGTTCGTGGTGGTTGTTTAGCACTAATTATGTATGTTTGTGAGGAGCGTGGTAAATTCTTCCTCGGAAGTTGGTATTTAACCCTTGCGTGGCGTTTAATGAAACTTGGAATTGTTACAAGTTGGTGACGCGATGAAAGAACACCCTTTGGGTTGGGTTTTGTTTGCAGATCGGACGAGTGGCTAGGGGTGTTCTCAGACGGATTGAAAATTATGCTTATGACTTGTATGGAATTGAGTGCTGCCGCAGTGGGGATAGTATATGCGCGTAATTATTGCACTTAGGCTAAGCAATAGGTGGAATTTAATCTACGCCTCGGGGATATTAACTTAATAGTCACGGGGACACAAAAGATTTTCGTTAATTACATGAAGGCACGTACTGCGACTGTTTTTTTCCAATTTGTCTTTCTAAGTAAAGGGACCGACTGCTGTGCTTAAGCTAGGGATGTGGTATTTCTGTTGTCGCAGCGTGGAAGCAATTTGCGTATATGTTGATTTTTGGGAAGTTCATTCATCTTTAAACTCTGGAAAAGTGCGTGGGCAAGGATAACGTAGCCTCTGTAAGCCACATTAAAGTGAATTTGAAAAATTCTTACTTCTACCAGAAGCCGTTATCAAATCAAGCTAACTGGAAAAAAATAAGACATCCATCTAGAGCGTCAAATAGTTAATACCGCCAACATCTTATTTAACCGCGAAAAGGTGTCCTAAGGCAAGTAAGGCATAAATCTGTTCTTCATACAGAGTTTTTCAATAAGGGCATAACAATTTCGTGCCTTAATAAATATGCACCTTTAAGTTCATTTTACGACCTGTTAAAGCCAAGCCTTCAGTTAAGGCTTAAAGTTTTATGGCGGTGTATTTTTCGATCGAAAACGTTTAGAACTTAATAAAATTTCGTTCTGAAATTCTAAGCCGGTTTTCGCAATTTTAAGAGTGGGTACCCCCGTTTCGGTCGTAATAAACAACCCAACCGACAAGCAGTGCTTGCTGTAGCGGATAATTTCGAGTCAACACATTCAATATTGAATATTTCTGTGTCAGTGTGACAACGCACGGGTCGAAGTTCCGAATATATCGCAGCCGAAAGCGCTTCAGTTCAAAATGAGCCAAATTAGTTGACTCCATGTCATTTGAAAGAATTGGGAATCTCCCAACTCACCTTACGATAAATTTTCCAAATTAACTGAAGAACTGAAGCTCCACGATCATTTGAAGTGCGAAAATTTCTCCTATTGGGCTCTACAAAAGGGTGAAGAAAATCCCGAATTTTCACCACTTTAAACGATGAAGGTCATTATAAGCCTAAGAGCTTTGTCAATAAGCTAAATGTTCTAATTGGATAGCAACAAGCTCACATGAGACATCTTTATTGAAAAAGCCTTTAAGCTTAAAAATTAGCTTCATCGTCAAAGGTGATTTTTCTATGAAATTCAGGATTTTCTTCAAACTTTTGCAGGCCCAACCGGTAAAGATTTAGTGCTTTAAACGATCCAGTGGTTCCTGAATTATTAAAAGTGTGTAGACCAAGATTTTTACGCAAAATTCGTCACAACGTGGACTGAGAGATTTCCAATTCTTGTTACCGGCATGGGATCGACTGATTTTGTCCATTTTAACTTAAGACATTTTCGACTGTGATATTTAAGGTACTTCGGTCGCTACGTTGACTTAGTGGCAGAGGATCGTTCCATAGTGAATACGTTGATTCGAATTTATTCATTGCAGCAAGCATAACTCGTCGGTTGGGTCGATTATTACGACCAAAAATTGGGGTAAGCGCTCTTAAAACTGCGACCATCGGCTTAGAGTTTCAGAACGAAATTTCAATAAGTTCCAAACGTTGTTCGTTCGCAAGCTTCGCCACTACAAAAACTTAGGCCTTGACTGATGTTTTGACATTGACAGATCGTAGTAAACGCTTAAGAGTGCATTTATATTAAAACATGAAATTGTTATGCCCTTATTGAAAAATTCGGTATGAAGAAAAATTTAATGACTTACTTGCCTTAGGACAATTTTTCGCGGTTTAATAAGATGCTGGCGGCGTTTACGATATATTCTTAAAAATATTCTTATTGAATAGTAACAAACTCACATGTGCTTCAAGGGATTCAAAAAGTGACCATGTGGTGTGGCTTTCCTGTGGGAGGCGTGTTTGGACCGAATTTTTTCGCCAAAGAAAATCCTCCCCACTGTTGCAGTTAGTGGAGCTCGCTATAGTGCCACGTTAGAAGGCTATTTTTGACCAGGATTGAATGGATATGACATCATTAAATTTAGTTTCAACATGCCAATGTTGGTTGAACAATTGATCGTGTAATCTCGAGAGACGGCCCGGTTGAATGGCCAAAGTCGTTGGTTACGGCCAATAGGCTAACAAGGTTAGAGGATTTAAGGAACAATATCAAATGAAATCGATCGATGCCTGGAAGAGTGGTGAAAAATTGGCTTCGAAGATTTGATGGTGCTCGAGGTGGTCGTATGAGTGGGATCAAACTACAAGTGGAATACATTTCCGCCCGATTATTCTGTGTTTTAGTTGAATTCCTTATTGGAAAACCCTGTATTGAAATAGATACACAGAAGACGTTGGTTACTGCGAAGTAAAAGCTACCTTTTGGTATCAGGTACAGAAAGATGTGAGTGGTCACACTGGTGACGTCAGGTCTATTTCCTAAGGTTTGTCCAACCTATCCCTCGAAATAAGGTCGAAATTGTTTTAAAACTTCTTGAGCACAAGGTCCCTAATAATGCTATTAAGAAGGAAGATATATCCCTACTCAGTCCCGTTCAAAAAACCTTCTTGGGTTGGCTATAAATATTTTTTTATTTATCTATTTTAAACATACAAAACGCTGTATAAATACTCGTACGTATATAAATCATCACTAATTGGGTCTCAAAACTTCGAAGATCGCTCCAAAGTCTGAACAATAGCATCTGAGTAATCGACCTTCACACGTCTGAAGATCACTCCAAAGCCTGAGCAATAGCATCTACAATTTTCGCCTTCACCCTAAGCTTCTTCTCCGACGGAACTCGTTTGAAATCCGACAAGATCGACAGCAAGAACATTCGATCCTCATCCTTCAAATCCAACGCATTCTGTTGTAATATGTCCAATACCGTAAAGTCAACATCACTTTCCACGCAACATCGTTTCCGTTTCATATGTTGTGCAAGTGATTCGGTCATCTGACATTCGAAATTCATCGGCAGATAGCCATCACCTTCGTAAACCTGATTGTCGTGTTCTTGCTGCTCTTGCTTTCCATCACCTTCGGATCGAGCTGAAATACATTCATCTGCGTCATTCACTGAGTCCAGCTTGCACGTATATTTTTTATCCGGCGGATATTGGTGTTTCGGAAACTTTTCGTCTTTAACGTCGATCGCCCCGTTTAAACTGTTCTCACTCAGGATCGTCTCGTCATCCTCGGATTCGATAGAGATCACCTCTCCTTTCTGATCACCATCGCCCTCGCCGTAGTAATTGAAAACATTTTGCGTGTCTTCGCCATATAGGCTATTGGAGTTCTCCTCATTTACGTAGCTGCTTTCGTGGTTTTCAGTCACATCCATACTGTCATTGGCAATGGCATTTTCACTAACCGGGCTTAAATGTTCAAACATAATTCCAAAAATCTCGCATAAAGTGATGTAAAAAGAGTCTTACCTTACGTGAAGGTACGGTATGAGGAATGACATGGCCTTCATATGTGCGTTCATTTTCTGATTTAGTCGGATAGCTTTCACGAGGCAATCGCGCAATGATTTCCATCGCCTGCGCACGGTTTTCCCTAGAAACGTCAACTTTTTAATTATTTTTTTGTCTTTTTCAAATTTGAAAGAAAAAAATCACAAACTTATGGCTTCCTGGTCTTCTGTGTCTAAGCTGTCAAAATTAGGAAACAATTTGCGGTGAATTTCCAACCAAACAGGCTCTTTACTCGCCTTGTGCTTGTAGTCGGGCAGCTCTGTGTTGTAGAGTATGTCGTACTTCTGGACTTCATGGATCAGCAGCATGGAATGGACGCATGAGGTTCGCGAGTAATCGATGTTTTCATTTGCGTTTGCTAGAAAGTCAGTTATGGTCTTTCCCTTTCCTATCGACCGCTCAAGGCGTGCACATTCCTCGTCCGCTGTGAGGTACTGGTTACCACAGAATGGCTCCTGCTCCATGTCAACGGCTTGTACAAAATAATATTTAAGGAATCCTTAATCAGGACACCTATCCCTACACATATGTATGTAGTATATGGTTAATTAAAGAAAATTCCAAGTAAAAACGAAATAATTGGGTGAAAAACACAACTCCGGACGCGTACGTTTCAAGCGGGACTGAGATAGCCACGTTGAACGACCAAACAGAGAACAGGCGTCAACCGACAGAGAAACTACGATTCATGTCGCTGTGTATGTGCGTATTGTTCGCCTTATTCCCATAGAATTTCAAGAGCGTGTGTATGTGTGTCGTTTGAGGGGAATCAAGGGTTGCGTTCGCAGCACTCGGATATCTGACGCTTGTTTTTCAAACGTTGTTTATCCCCAGACATTAGATGATACATCTTGAATGATTAATGAGCGTCAGGTAGGAGACGACCAATTCTGTTGGATACCACTATTCCCAATGGTGGAGTGAATAGAGATTGTGGGAGCGTCACGCTCTCTGACATGGTAAACGCTAGTAGTATGCTGGTGCGCGCTCTCTGCAGACGCGCCTATTGCTCTCCATTGTAGCGTTTGTCTATGCTATAGTCTCTGCGAATGATGTCGGACGCGACCGACGCTCTCTGCGCCTGGTGGTGTGTGCGCTTTTTTTTGTGAGGGGAATGTACTTTTTTGTTATCGTTGTTTTGTGTTATTTTTTTTCCAACTTTATCCGTCTATTTTGTATCTGGCGTGAACTGACAGCGTTTTTCATTCTGTTCTTTCGCTTCATTTGGTTTTTTCTGTTTTGGCGTACGAGCATGTAGCATTAGGCTCGCATCAAGCGAGGGACGTTGAGTATGTGCATGACCTTTACTTCTGTCTGGCTTATGGTGCAATTCAATTCAGTAGAGAGGCAGATGCAGGTTATGATTTCCATTGCGAATGTGAATTTCGGATGGAGTTCGGTGATTAAGCGTAATTTATTCGAAGAAAAAACAAATCTATTGGACATTTAAGTGAGCTTTTAACTTTACTAATAGGGCAGTCACTTTTTAAGATAGAGGCTTGTTGATTACGAGGTTTCGTTAGTTGGAGGTGGACCAATTTTTAGTCAATTTTTGGTCTTCTAAATGGCTAGCGCCCCATGAAGGGTCTTAGCCTGAGCTAAGAGTGAAGGTCCCGGGCGCGCTGTCGAAGCAGATGGCCGAGTCGTCATGCATCCGCGATTATTTGGTCTTTAAACTGCGGTCTTCCTCTCCTTCTCGAACCAGAAGGCTTGCATTCAAAGATCCTCTTAGCCAATGTAGTCGGCAGATTTTTGCTTTCCGGACTATGGGAGAACGCGACGTACCATCTGCGTATCCCAACAGTTGGACCAACTTATAGACAATGATGCCGTGTTTACACCTGTCCTTCTGTTCGAGTATCGGTTTGAAGAAGTTACGACAACGCATCACCTTGCCGAAATCCGGTGCATGTTTCCAAAGGTTCTGATGTTCTTGAACCAAATTAAACTGCATTACGAGTTTTTCAGTGTGATGCGACATGACGGATCAGTTTTCCCGGGATCTCGAAGTAGGCCATCGCATTTGAACATTTGATACATAGTCGATTTGTCGGGCTGGAGGCCGCACTGGTATGTGCCGACTTGCGCGGTGCTAAAAGGCTTTAGACGTTCACACAGTACGCTTAATAGGATCTTGTAGGCAACATTTAGCAAGGATGTACTTCGAAAGTTGGCGCATGAGGTAAGATCGCCTTTTTTGCGGATGGGGCAAATTGAGCCGGTTGTCGGTTATGCTTTCATCTAGTGCATGCTCCATACCAAAACAAGTGACTTTGTTGTTCTTCAGCTTGACGACTTCTTCAATACTGGGTGGGAAGACTCCTTCATCGTCTGGAGTTGAGATTTCTTCTTTATTCCTTGCACGTTTAACAGTATTTGGGAGTGTTGCTTAAACACATCCACCACTCCCTGCGGGTCAATAATAAGGTCACCCTCGCAATTTCGAAAAGCATGGATTGCGTTGCCCTAGATTTTTCTTTGTAGCGCCTTCTGATATGCCTCGTCGGTTGTTTCTTTTTTTTACTCACACTCGTCATCATACCACGGATTTCTTGACGGTGGTGGTCGATAGTCTAAGGTAGACTGAGCGGCAGTACAACCACATATCGTTATCATTTATGTCTGATGTAGGCATAATGGAGAGTATTTCGTCCATTTGCTCTCTGCAAGTGTCGAAACGGATTTTGGTGGATTAGTGCGACTTTCTGTCACTTGCTAGTCAAGCTCTGAAACTTGCATGTGGTCAATTTGGTTAGCATTTCGACCTTCGGGAGATCGCCAGGTTGCTGTATGTATTCTCGTGCTGCTAATCACCATATTACGAGCTGTGGTAAAATCCCTAAGCCACTTTATTCCCACTACCTTGTACCTTTGATCCACTTTTCGCCTATTGTGACACCCGTGAGGATTCGAATCTCACGATAGCCAGGTCAATGATGAGCAAAGAGACTATATCATTGTACCATCCGAACAATGTGATTTTGTTGTGTTTGGTTTTTCCGTTCTCTATTTTTTATAGTTCGCGCAAGACTCGTGACATGTGTTAAACTCAAATATGCAGAGTTAGCATTGCCATTTTATGGTGAAAAGTTTTACATCCAAATAATGCTTATAAATTATTGGATTTTATTCTCAAAATTCGTGCTCTGTGAAAAAAAAAAATTTACACATTTCCTTCATTTTACGACTGTCATAATCGACCTATTGAAGAAGCAGTTTAAGCCATAGTTACCAATGGCACCAATTTCACTCGTAGCAGTTCATGTTAATCGACTACGTGGAAGATGTTACGCACAGGACCTGGTTTAAAACCTTACGAAATAGTTGTGAAAGAACTGAAGCCTAATGACCTGCCACAGTGTCGAGTTTTAAATGAGTGGGCCTTAAAAATATCCTATTTTTGATCGCAAAACTGTCTTCAGGGTCGAAGCTATGTTAATAAACATACATACATATCTACCGTATTTGGTTCGATGAGCAACCGCAGTAAATAGAGCAGGTGCCAACGTACCCGGTAAAATGCACTGTTTGGTGCGGTTAATTGTCGGTCGGGATCAGTGGCCCGTATTATTTCAAAGATCACCGTTACAAATAAGTTAGTGGCGCTATCGTAAAATGACTTCAAATTTTTTTTTGTTCTACTTCTACTCGAATACTTCGGCTCACAGCGGTGGCGTAAATCTTGACGCGATACCGAACCAGTTTCTTCATAACGCTTCTACGTTACACGAATTCTGATCAAAATTCATCGCAAATTTTCACATGTAACCTCCTTAACTCATAGCAGATTAAGCAATAGACACTGTCAACATATTTCCGGACTAATGCAGCCCATAATATTATAAAATTCCTGATACTTTTTGAACATGCCCCGTGACATGAGGTGAAGTTGTTTTATTAAATATAAGGATTGCTGTAACCCTATGTAAATTAGGGGTCTTTATAGATCCTGTAAGAACCTGTAGTGTGTAAGGTTTCAAACCAAGATCCATGCGTAAAATCTTTCACGTAAGCTAACATTTTCTCTGTACGTGCTCTAGGCATACGGATAGGTGGCTTGATGCCTAACAACGTGATATTGGTGCGAAATTTCCACCGTAAAAGGGCATTGTCAACTGAGTATGTTTACCTTTGACATATATTGCGAATCATGCGCGAGCTGTAAAGAATAGAAACCTAAAAAACAAAGAGAAAAAAATTAACTTTGTAAAAAATTATGTCCTAGCCTGCGTATTCACCAAACATGGCTCTGCGTAATCTTTTCGCATCTCAAGCATAGACGAGATTAAAAACTATTGCTGAAAGCGCTAAATGCAATTATTTAAGGGATTGGAAGTAGGTCTAGTATTGCCAGATAATTTTGAAGTGGATTGATGAGACTTTATAAGCTCCCATTTTTTAGAAAGTTTTTCTAACGGAGGTTTAAATGGATTTGTGTGGGTCTGTTTGACAGAATTTATTGGCGTTAGAAGCCGTGGGTGTCGCAAAAACTATTGGCTTCCATTAGACGCCGTCAAACGCCTTTTTAAATAAACATCTATCAAAAAATAAATTGCTTGGGGGTAGCTCCTGTCACTTCTAGCTCTCAACAATTTATAAATTTGACGTTATTCAATAATACCTGAAGCAAGATTGTTCTAAACTTCATTACCCTCCCGCAAATAGCATGCAAAGCAAGAACCCCCATTCCCTTTGTCCTTATCTAATTTACATAGATTACATCTGTCACTTACACCCAACTGCCATTTGTACATAAAAACTGTTTGAAACGAAATACCGTATCCACATCCCCATCTTAAAACCCACATCTATCTTGCTCCTTGGGACCTTTATTCCTATCACAATATCTAGGATATCCACATACCTATTTATCATAATACTTTTCTACGTTCAATCCGAAAGGCAGAAAAAGCATACCCTCCGTCGTATAAAAGAATAAAAAAAAAAAAAAAAGAACGAACGACCGGATGTAAATCTAATCGAATGTGTTCACATACAACATCCGACCGCCCTCAAACTCGTCGAAGGACTTCACTATCCTCCCTAGTTGAGTGGTAAACGGAATTACAGAGTGTAAATGGAATCCTATTAATCGGACCTTAGGCCAATGAATTGACTGGCAATTATTTTACTCAAACGGATTTGCTTCTCATTAATTATTCTCATTTCGCCGATGAAGCGAATTTGCACACACATGTCCAGTAGTTGGACAGTTGTATCCGTTTAGGTCCTAAATCCGATTGAAAGACGAAACAAAGTGGTCAATCAACTTGTTGAAAATGCCACATAGTGTAACACGCAACAAGGATCATTTCAACCCCTATTGTCAGCGCACAGGAATACATTCAAACACAAGGACATGAAGAGGGGGGATAGGATAGAAAAGGGATTCATGGAAAAGACTGTAAACTATCGTAAAATTAAATCACTCGAGGTGAAATGAAGGAACATTTTATGATCATGTATCACTTAACTATATAAATCGTCGTTTTCGCTTCAAGGATTCATCCCTTCTTTTAATATGTATGCGTATCGTCCTGAAGAGAACCTGTTATTGATATGGATCCGCCTTTAAGGGCGACGGTGGCGAATTAAAGAGAATTTCTTTACGCCTCTGATGGGAGTCCTATCATTTGAATAGGAGAGAAGCAAACACTTTTTTTTGGCCTTCTGTGCTTGTTTGATGTCCTTCGAGGGATGGACTCTATTTGGAATCTTGGACCTCGGATAGGTATGTTGGACGATGATCCTTTGGACAGATGTACTGGGATTTGGACAGGTGGTGAACTGGTTGTGTGTAAATTAGGATAAGGTTCATATGGGCGATTGTCATATATCCTTTACCCTTCTTCGGCTTGTTGTAAGGCATCGGTATGAAGGGGAGTTACGATATCGATTTAGATCAAGTAGATATTATATGTAAATTCATTTAGTAATTGATGTCGTCAAAATTGCACTTTTCCCTTCGTCCTCGTTTGCGATGCTGGAAGCATTGTTTGTATACCAATACCACCTGGTGATTCCAGGAAGAACGCGAAAGAGTAGATTTCCGTGCAATGAAACAAACATAGCAACCAGCAGCCGGCAACATGGATACATACGAGTCCTCGTACATGATGTGTATTTGTGGCTGAACAGGAAGGAAGACGGAAGAAAAGTGCCCCAGCAGGATGGAGTAAAAGGATATTTACACAAAGTGAAAGCCCAGCATGAAAAATGAGTTTTCATGGAGTTCTAATGGATTCCAATTTTACGAATAGCGGCGGTCTGTCGGTTTGGTTCACTTCTCCTTCGTCCTGGCAGTTACCCTCGTTTTCTTTGTTTTGTTTTGCTTCCGTTGTTCATTGGACGTTTTGTAGGTGCTGAATTTAGCGGTAGAGGGTTGGAATATATATTTTTTCCTCCGTGCCATTGTACAGAATGAAAGGTGTTTGTTCTTTTTTTTTTTCTTTTGCTGGTAGAGAAAAAGACGCACATACAAGGAGGAAGGACGACAAACCACCGAGGAGATATAGAAAATCACGAGGAGACAACGAAGCGATTGTAGAAAGGCAACATTTTGGTCGTCCTCTTCTCTATGGAACGGAAGGCATGGGGTTGATGTAATCATTTTAAATTAATTTAAACGAAATAAAGTCATAATGTGTGGCGGGAGATGTCCCATTGTCATGGTTGACCCATAAAAACAGGTCGGCACCTTTGCCGTCAATGGCCTTTGTGTTCTGCGGGCTACCTGATTCGGCTTCGATGCTGTGAAATACTTTAATTTTCAATTAATTTAAAAGAGTCCGATTTTTTTTTAGGAAAAAAGTAAATATTCCGCGCCGCAATTTCATTTCATATACCACGACTAGCCGCCGTCATACACCACGGACACACATCAAACGCAAAACGCACGCATGCTGATACGCTCGATATAGAACACCACCACCTTGACCACCAGGAAGGGTGATTGTTTGGTAGAAAATTACCATGTTGTTGATTAGATACAATTTAGACTGAAAAATACATTAATTGTGGGATACAGTCACTTACGAGTGGCATGTTCACACACAGGACCACGTATAGAACCGATTCGGGAACGGTTACAAAACCATTTGCAATATGCTCTGGCACCCCACTTACAAGTGTTCCATACCTATAGCCGGATTTGTCTATGGGTATGTGCGCGATATGAAACGGGCAACAAGCAATCATACCAATCGGCGGCGGCGACCACTCATCCGTGCTGCACTGCTGCGTGCACAAATGGATGTTTTTAAATGCATACCCTAGCCGCGACCTACCAGTTGTATCTCTGTGAACTTTATCCCTTTTTTTCCACGGTTTGGTCAATGGATTCGGGGCCGGCCATATGGCGTTTGAGAAGCATTGGCTTTTTGTCAATGTACAGAGGGCGACGAAGGAATTGATAATGGTATACGGCACGGTCGTGCCGTGTGAAGTCATGGAAATTGGTGACAATTCAATTTTTCTCTCCCCGAATGGATAGAGTGCATTTCGTTCTGCAAACAATCAAATTTATTGCCGTAAAGCATACAGGCCTTAACCTGCAGACTTGCGGTATCCCAATGGATTTGTTCCCTCTCCTAGTACACTCTCCTCTTTAGGCCGATTTGAAAGCCATTGGCAGATCGTAGTATGATATTGACAGCCGGTCTTACGTTCTCTCCCAGTGGTAGTAGCTCGTAGAACCTCAGTATCTTGCTGATGACGCTTTTCACCTCTAGCATGGCGAACTTCTGCGCTCTGGCCGGAAGACATTCGGCTCGGGAAATACATCCGGATCGTTGCACATATTCCAGATTCCTATAAGTATTCCACTTCCCGCTGGAATCATCCCTCCTTCTACGAAAATCAAAGTTATTGTTCACATCCTGTAACCTAACCACCATTTTACTCACCATAAAAAAAGTCACTGCTCAACTGCCTTCCGATAATTGGCACCGGCGGGTACATCCGCAAACTTTCCTTTATAACGCATTCCGTATATTTGAGTTCCTGCAAAATCCGATAGGTTGTCGGTGTGGTTTGATCTGTGCCGACCACTTCACATATTTCCTGGTAAATTTTCTGTTGAACTTTTGGATGACGTGCGATTAAGGTGAGGGTGAAACAAATAGCTGAAGTCGATGTGTCATGACCCTCAAACATAAACGTGTCAACCTCCTCACGAATCTGTTTATCGTTTAGTAAGTTACTGGATTGAAGGAGCACGTCCAAGAATGCCATACGTTGCTTGGATCCTATTTCGTCATCGGTGGATTCTATTTTCCATGCCCAAGGGAGACGGACAAGATACCACAAAGCAAGTTTAGAGAACTAGTTGGATATGTTTTACCTACGATTCGTCGTCATTTGGTCGCTGGTGTTCTCAAGTTTAGCTCGCCGCTCGGCGATGACTTTTTTGGTGAAGGTATGCATGATTTCGACGCACTCATCTTGACGCCTCTTCACTCGTGGACATAGGATTTTGAAAACCGCTTCGGTAGCCAGGTGAACTCGAAAGAAGCGCCATGCTATGATTTCGGTGATGCTACGGAGACACTGATGAGCAAATCAACTTGGACGTTAGTGAATCAACTTACTCGATAACTGCTTTGGAGTACTCATTATTCGAATCGGTTTGCGCGTGGATTTTCGTTCCCATTGCAGATTCTGAAAAAAAAAAAAATTCTATGAGTACTAGCATACGTGAGTAATACAATTGTACTTTAACTTACCCGTGATAACGTCAAGTGCCGCCAAGCATATAAACGGGTACACATTGAACTCCCGTCCCGTATCGCAATGTTTCTCCAGCTGCTCGACAAGCACCCCGCTTTGCTGATCCAATATCTCCACAAACTGCTCGAGAATCTTGAAATGAAACGTCGGCGTTATGATTTTCCTCATCGTCTGCCACCTCTGACCTTCACTTAGTAATAACCCATCACCCAGCCACTGACTCAGTAAGTCATAAAGGTGGTTTTTCTTGATATGAGCCTGACTGCTGAGTAGACTTTCAACGACTTTATGATCCGACATCGCAATAATCAGTCGATTAAACACAAATAAACGCATCATTTTCCCATATTTCTTATGATCTTCCTGGGTTATCTGAAAAAAGTCTTTAAAAAAAATCGTTAGAAACCTCACCAACCAACGGTCGCGACTCACATACTTTCCGGTGTGAACCTGTATGCAACGTGAATAGTCCCAGCTAGCGGGAAATATATTGGGCCACGGATGTTCCCGAGCAATGCATTTTTTTTCCATTTATTATAAAAATCAACAATTAAAAGAACGATGAAAACGCCTAGTAGATACTCGACCAGAACCATGTTGCGGACTAACGCGATGAACTTGGTCGTCCGTACATCCAACCTTTGTGGACTTTGTTTATCTTGAAGAACGATCATTTCTAAGCGAAATGGTAGGCTTATCGTTGAACTGTTGTACCGTGATTATCAGTAGGTCTTCGTCGATTCTAGGTTCTAGTGTGACGATTGGTTTGAAATTAATTTCTTTGCACTTGCAGTGATCGTGTTGCAAATATATTTCGATTTTCGAATAAATTGCGGTTTGGGCGTCTTGAATTTCGCTGATGAACGCACATGATTCATCTGCGTTCATAAATTCTCCCCGTCACGCAAGCGAAAGCACGTTCAGTTCTAGTGTCATTCATACAGGGTGGCCCAAAAACACTCACTCGACTCATTATAAATGTATATTTGGACTTTTACTCGTAAGTGTTTTTTTTCCATTACTTTTTGAAGAATCAAGTGGACGCCGCTACTGATTTTAACTCCTTTTATCCCATTTCCGATAATTTTGACGAAAAGTGCTTTTCGAATATTCTCTTTAAGAGCTTCTTTCTATAGGGTTTTTCAATGGGGACTTGACAGCTTTGAATTTAATTTGTGAACGCACCCTTTCACTAATCAACGAACTGTCATTGTCAATTTATTAAGTAAACTCAACATTTTCATCATGGTAAAGTATACGAACGAGCAACGTCTGCAAATTATAAACATTTTCTACCGAAATTCGGAGTCGGTGACCGCAACTTTAAGAGCGTTAACTCCAATTTTCGGTCGTAATTCTCGCCCTAGTAGACCGGCAATAACAAGTTTAGTGCAAAAATTTGAGTCTACATATTCGTTGTGTGATGTTGCCGTATCAGTGAGACAACGGGTTGGTCGAAGTGTCGAAAATATCGCTGCCGTTCAGGCGTCCGTAGCAAACGTTCCAAATCAGTCAATTCCACGGCGTTCTCAAGAATCGGGCATCGCTCAGACCACATTATGGCATATTTTGCGTAAGGATCTTGGCTTACACCCATACAAGATCAAACTGACTCAAGAATTGAAGCCGATGGACCATTTGAAGCGACGTACGTTCTCCGATTGGGCTCTGGAGAAGATGCGCCAAGATGATGAATTTCATCGCAAAATCATCTTCAGTGACGAAGCTCATTTTTGGCTCGATGGGTTCGTCAATAAGCAAAATATGCGTTATTGGTCGGGTGAAAATCCACATGTGCTTCATGGATCACCACTTCATCTACAAAAAGTAATTGTTTGCCGGCGGCGCTATTGAGCCATATTTTTTCGTCGACGATAACGATCGTCACGTTACTGTGAATTGCCAGCGTTATCGCGCCATGATTACCGATTATCTTTGGCCCGAATTGGAAGATATGGACTTGGACGACATGTTGTGTCAACAGGATGGCGCCGCAAGCCACACAGCACATTGAAGAGTAAGTTTGATGAGCGTGTTATCTCAAGAAACGGGCCAGTCGAGTGGCCGCCTCGTTCGTGCGATTTAACGCCTTTAGACTATTTTCTTTGGGGCTACATTAAGTCATTGGTTTATGCCAACAAGCCGACGACGTTGGAAGAGCTCAGAGCGAACATTGAACGCGAAATAGCGGCCGCTTTGGCCGAAATGTGTGGCCGAGTCATCGAAAATTGGGTCCAACGAATCTACCACTGCAAACGTGCTCGCGGTGGCCATATGAACGAATTCGAGTTCCATTCATAAATGTTTTGATTGTACTTCAAGCCGATATTAAAGTTTTTGAAATATTGTATCTCAAATGGTTTGCGTTTTATTTAGAAAAAAAGTTGTCAAGTCCTTTTTGGAAAACCCTTTATAAGCTGACTTCAATAAACCCAAAGAAAGAAATCTGGAGAATTGAACTATCTTCTCGGCCAGCGCAAATCATCAAAATTATACACTAGACGACCCGAAATCCCATTCTTCAAACTCTCTATCGTCGCGCTACCTGAGTGAGCGTTTGCATCGTTCTGACCATATGTCCTACAGTGGTCCTACAGTGATGAAACGGAAGCTCCTAAAAAAGCAGGAATCCGATAAAGCACACCAGACTACTAGTGAAAAAATTATTAAAAACATTCAGGACGAACTGCTTTAAGGCCTAACGTAAAGCCCAACGGTCCTCGGACTACGCCTGGAGTCTTTTTGGCAAGCAGAACGGAAATCAAGAAGGCAATCAAATGGAACAAGGCAAGATACTTCATATGCATCAAGACATCAATATCTGGGTCACAGCTCACAGAATGGTTAAGATAAAAACCTGCAGATTTCCATAAATTACATGTCTGAGACACAATGTGTAGTACCGGTTTTCTCAAAGGCCACATTCTATGTCCAAAGGATTGATGAACTGAAGAGAGCCTTTATCAGAATAGGAGACCAACAGGCGCCTGGGCCCGATGAAACCAGGGATATTCATTACAACTCAAAAATGCAAAAATGTGTTGAGAAAGTCATGTTCCCAGAGCCGCGGAAGTTGCTGCAGCTAGTGTAGAACTGGAAGCTTCATCAAGTTGTCAGTATTGCTTCAGGAAATCGTGCTCTACTATTGTAGAAGAATACTCTTGGAGGCAGGGAGCCAAAGAATAATGCGTAGTCGTGACAAAAAAAAATCGCTCTCAAAAATGAAAACAAAAGTTGAAGACAGTCTTCAACTACTTCACCAACAGGAAGTTAAGATAAAAGATAGAAGGAGTTAAATATTACTATGTTTCCGTAAAGTACCTCAAGGTTCTGTGCTGAGTCCCCTCCTATGGAAGATTTTGAACGACGGTGTCCTGCGGCTATGACTTCAAAAGGGAGCCAATATCATCGGCTTAACTCCTGTAACCTGTCCCAAATGCAGCACTTTGCTTGAATTTGCAGGTCTCCAACTGGCTGACCACAAAACGGAGGCCGCTGTTTTCATGAGTAGAAAAACCGTGGTACATTTCAAACTGCAGCCAGAATACTACAAAACTAATTTCTAGAGTGGTCAGCTCTGTTCTACTATACGCTGCACTGGGCTCGACGGAAGTCCTCAGAAGAAAAGCAAGAAGGCTTTGTGCGATAAGGATAAGAAGCAGTTACCGAACGATATGTCACATTTGTTAATGCTACAACAACCGAGTTATCCAAGGAGTACTCGAAAAAATGAAGCCCACCTGACCTCAAGAACCTCGTCGTTAACGATGTATTTCTACTGAAAATCGTTCATTCCGTCGTTGAGATCAAGAAGAGCGTGAGCACAGTTTAGACGCAATTGAAAGTCAATAGCGCTTCAGAGACGAACGTGCAATAGCCAATTGTGTGGCACGTCGTCTGGTCCATCAACGTCGATCTCATCTGATATATACATACCTTTAACCACAGCGGCTATATACTCTTGGGAAAGAGCACTATGAGGGCCTCCGATGCCTCTACTGTCATATGTTGTTCCAGTCTATTCGAGGCGAGCAGCTAAAAGCCCTAAGAGGACGATCGAATAGACAAATTATTCGGAAGAAAAGTGGTCGCGAGTGTTCCCCGATATTGAGGAGTACAGCGGTCCATGGCATTTGCAAAAGTTAACATCCTTCAATAATTTCGGATTTATATAAATAATCTTGCTCCATCGAGCACAGAGCACTAATTTAAATCTAAAATTTGAGATATCATAGAGCCGTCCCTGTAATGTAATATCTCAAGCTCAAGAAACTTTTTCCTTTATTCAGGTTTCATAAATTTTGCTCGGTGATAATTCGTCGAGCACAAGAATCATGGTCAGTTCTAGGGTAATGGGTGATCAAACACAAAAATTATTATGTTTTCTCACTGGCTCATGGGCATTGTTGTTTATTTTGGCCGACGTGGGAACATTTTGCTCGTCGAGCACTAGACGTTGACTGAGTTTCCTTGAACGTCAAAGCTATTACTCATCGAGCACATAAAACACGCTGTGGACCACTGCATGGTGACTACATTGAGATCTAAAGGTCTTGCTCATCGACCTTGTAAGGCACAAGTTGGATACCGTGAATACGCTCGTAATCTCTGACAGACCACGGCTTCCATACAGACTTGTTTATATAAAAAATCAATCCATCATCTCTGAAGATTCTGACTAAAAACAGTGGAAACCTTAACGGTTTCTTTCGGAAAGATCAATCGGTCGATACCAAATCGCATTCCTCTCCTTACCAGGTCTTGTGATCTATTCGGCGACAGACGGACACGTTACAGTTCTAAAAGGCATTCTCATTACGCGTCAAATAGCTCCACTGCTTGTCTTACTCTTTGCATTTTGAACGTCTACCAATTTGCTCGACGAGCTTCATTTTCAACGCCCAAACCCACTAAACATCGTTTACAACTCCTACCACCATTTTTATGACCGTTAACCATCACTTGATGCGAACGTAGAAAAAGCATAAAAACATCAAAGCATTTGAAAACAGCAAATGCGGCGCCATTTGCTCGTTAAACACCTATCTGACTCGATTTCCTGGTTGGTCCAAACTCAACATTTACGATAATTAAGAAGGCATGTTCAGCCTCCGGCCTTTCATTCTTTTGTTCTACTGTCGAAGGCCTTCCTCCAATGGCTATTATCATCGCAAAAGATTAATATTTACTCGTTTTTCTATCTTTTCATTTCTTCTATATTTTTATCCACACATCGCATCATCACACGCGGCGGACACTGGTCGTCGTCACCGCCACCAATCCCGCCATCCATACCGCCGCCGCAACCATTCACCTCCATTCATTATAAACATTTTCTTCTATTTTGCAGCAATAATCAAGAGGTCACCTACCAATTGACTCCTAAACGAGGGGAAACACATTCTTAACGTCTAAACCTGGTTCAACGACGAACGCCACCGTCCTTACCAGCACTACCGCTACTATCCATAGCCACCGGGTGGTGTACGAGTACAAGTGTGTGTACATGGGCGCGAAGGGCACCGCTCATTACATACTGCACCGTGTGCACCGCATACGGTATATGGATGACTTGTGAATGTGTATAGTCTTGGTCGATGTCTATTAAACAGCACTCGACTTAGATGGCACACTCCGGTGGAAGTACGAGTGCTTGGATGGAAGCCACTTCGGCGAAAGATACCACTTCTTCTCCTGTAGCTGGTTTTGTGCCATGATATTTCCGCTTTCTTTCAACTGGAACGCAACTGGTTGAAGTTTTGTTTTTTGTTTTTTTTCTCGGTTTGGTTGATGGCTAATTCGAGGTGCGCCGGCCGCCGTGCGCCTCGGGAGAATGAAGCCATCGACATTATGGGAAGGTACCTTGTGTATGTATAAATATGCCAGAGGAAGCTCTAGGGTAAACGTTAACGATTTGGGTATGGTTGGTTGTTGCGTCAATGTTACAGGTTCCATTAGTAGTTTATTTAACGCACGCGTATAGTATGTTATATGCGAGTATATAGACCTCTTGTACAAACTAGCTTGTTTGCTTCGTAAACAATTTGGATCTTTGTTTTTTCGGGGCTTTCTGGGTTAGCATATCACCTTATTTTGACCTATAATGAGCAATTAAGTAAAGAGCCTAATGAAAAAAGTTCAGTCAACTTTTAGTGTCATGGACGTGTTATTGGAGCTAATAAAGGATCATTACACATGAAGAGTCGCTTTGAATTGTGAGCTAATGCGAAGCTGTCAACCCTCGACCACCATTGCGATGACTTTTAATGGATAAAGACTAGGAGGTTTTAAAATAAAAACGGCCACTTGCTCGAAAATACCGCGGACACTTTTCGTCAAGCTTGCACTGATTTTGGTTTGTCCAAGTTTGAGATAATTACAGGATTTGGGCGTATTACCAACAGACCATGGACGACGCCGTACTTTCGCTGATTGGGCAAGATCATGATTTTTTACAAAATGTTTCTGAGTGATGAGGCCTATTCTTACTTTCCTAGATTCGAAAGTGAAATAATCTTTTCAATATGACGAATGACGATTTGGTACAGTTTTTGGACTGCTGGTGTCTTATTTTTCCGTCAGCCATATTTTTCAAAAATAAATTATTAAGGAGGAACATCCCGAAATACCAATTCGATCACTTGAAAGAGGTAGCAATCGATCCCCGTGTCACCAGTGTCAGAAACCAACCCATCAATCACTGAACCACGGTGCTCTCTAATTATACGAACGGTTGGATAAAAATGTTATCAAAAAATGACACTATGCCTAGGCAAAGCACAGGGGGACATTTGACAGATGTTGTATTCCATTACTAACTTTAGCGCTTGTAAAAAAAAAAATCACTCATTTTCCTAAAACATGTTGAGTTTTCCTATTGATTTTAAATGACCCTATATTTTCAGAAGGACACTGACTTCCGAAGCCAAATCAGACTGAAGGGAATACTATGACGATTGAGATCAATGTCAAAACTAATCATATGGAGGGGTATGTTCGTATGTTATTAAAATAAATAAATAACTTTCAAACCTTTTTTCAGAACGACTTATGACACGTTAAAAGCGTTCGTCTAAACATATGTGCCATAGAACGCCATCACCATGCGCTGTTATCGTCCAGCTCTATAGTCAAAGCAAGCTCTCAGTTCTGAAAACACAGCGGTCGTGTCGGGTAGAATATTGAGCGAGCAAAGCGTCGTCAGACCACACTCCCGGGCATTTACACCAAAAATGAATTACCAACGGCATCTTTTCAGTGCCAATCTTCAAGGCCTGAAGAGCTTTGATGAAAACATTGAGGCTATACAAGCCAGTCATCGGTGTTGTTCGCAGTACTTCTCTGCGACAAATAATTCAGTTAACAAGATGCACGAATTTCAATTTACGCATTGACTTTTACCGACCGACAAGCTACGACACTTAGATATACGAATTTCGTGATGAACATGGTACGAGGGTGGTCCGATAAGTACTTAGCCTATAAAAGAAAAACAAAAATTTTGGAGAAATGGCGATTTATTTTTCAATATAGTTTCCTTTTAGCTCGATACACTTGAGCCAGCGATGCTCCAATTTCTTTAACCCGTCTGAAAAATACGTTTTCTCGAGGTCTGCAAAGTAGGCCTCCTCATTCGACTTAAATTTCTGCCCGGCGAGTGACTTTTTCAAGTTTGAAAACAAAAAGAAGTCACACGGGGCCAAATCGGGAGAATACGGTGGATGGGGCACCTGTTCGTAGCCCAATTCGGCCAATTTGGCCGTGGCGAGGGCGGAGGTGTGAGCCGGTGCGTTATCGTGTTGGAAGAGCACTTTTTTCTTCGCCAAGTGGGGCCGTTTTTTCTTCAATTCGGCGTCGAATCGGCCCAATAGTACAGCCCTGTGACCGTTTTGCCCTTCTTCAGGTAGTCAATGTGGATCACATATTGTGAATCCCAGAAAACGGTGGCCATCACCTTTCCGGCCGATAGGACTGTCTTTGCCTTCTTCGGAGCACGTGTAGTCCACTGTTTCGACTCTTCCTTGGTCTCTGGTATGTACAAGTGGATCCATGTTTCGTCGACTGTCAAACACTGCTCTGAAGTGGTCTCACGGTTGCGCTTGTTGTCCGGAGTGAGCAAACGCAGCACCCATCCCGCCGACAGCTTTCTCATGCCCAAAATTTCATACTGGATATGACCCACGCGATCTTTTGAAATGCCTACTGTCTCAGCTATCTGGCACACCTTCAATCGGCGGTCTGCCAATACGAGATCGTGGATTTTTGCCACGTTATCCTCCGTGGTAGCCGTTTTCGGGGCACCTGGGCGTGGCTCATCAAAAACCGACGTGCGACCACGTTGAAACTCGTTAAACCAATTTTTGATGGTCGCCATCGAAGGAGAAAAGTCACCGTACACAGCATCCAAACGCTCTTTGATTTTGCTGCGCGATTTCCCTTCCAAAAGCAAGAATCGAATCACCGACCGATATTGCTCTTTTTCCATTTTTCTAAAATCCGCGGACACTCCCGCTTCCACACGCGGTCAAAACAAAACTACGACAGTAGCCGTCTACTAGAATGTACTTCACGATAGTAAGTTGCTCTTGCGATACTGGCGCCATCTGGCGGTGAGGCTAAGTACTTATCGGACTACCCTCGTATAAGCCGTCGATGATTTTTGGGAGAAAATTATGATGAACAACAAGTATGAGGCTCACGACCAACGCTCGACTATTTGGACTGGAATTTGTGCCAAAAAAATAATTTTACCATTGAGCTGAAGCAGCCGTAGTGACCGTCATCGGGTCATTTTGATGCACAATACTGACTGAATAAGGCATGGACAACTTTTGGTTTCAACAAGACGGCACCATAGCTCATTGAGCCCGAACCACAACCGCCTTATTGGGCCCTTTGGCTCGATCACTTAATTCCAAAAAATTGTGGTTTCTCTGTCATCCGCGATCGCTCGACTTAACGCCTTTAGACTTTTTCCTGGAGGGATATTTGAAATCCAAAGTTGATGTCAACAAGCCACGAATCCTGGAAGTTTGAAAGACTCAGCCCAAACAGTTCGAAAAGTCATGGAAAAGGCTGAAAAAATATGCCGAATGCCATTCGCTGCGACGCGGCGATCGTTCACAGCAATTTTTTTTTTTATTTTCGCCAAAAAAACATACCAAAGGTTAGCATGGAGGTCATCTAGAAGAAGTACGTTCAGAAAAATGAGAAGGGAGTAGCCCTTAATAGAAACACATTGGATCTAACTTACGCTGACGATTTGGACCCCCTGCGATATAGTGAGGAAACAGTTGAGAGACGCGCAGAAAGTCTTATCATGACAGGAAAGAAGGTAAACAAATATATGATCACTGACCGATTTGGGTCGATCCAAATCTTGTACTTGAATGTACAGGGCTTTTCAATTGGCACAGGTAGATTGTTCAGTTGAATTACCTATGACGCAACGCATACAGCAATTGTGTGTCAAGGCAATTCACCGCACGATGTCAACACCAACCCTTGCGCTGACGCAGCACGTACTCCAAAACATGTGTTTGCCGATGACCCTTTATGCTGACGGTGTATTGCCGGCAGTTGTTAAGATAAGCTAAATTTAAGTATAAAAGATGTAAGCCAATTAGGAAAATATATCAGTCATTCTGAATCAATAGACACTGATCGTTTAATTTATCCAAGGCAACTCCGACGTGAACAAGTTCAAGTGCTTGCTTCACATAACTACAAAAGATTATATCAAGTTTATGCGCTTGATATTTTAATTCGGGAAAACGCTCCTGAACATAGATTTTGATAAAATTTTATTATCAAAATTAGTCTTCATTACTGCAAAAGTGTGGACACGGTGGCCCTCCACAATCGACTCTTCAACTTTTGGTGTCCAAATTTGAGACGACCGATTTGGTAATCAATCAGCCAACCGTCAAAGGAACGCAAGGTCGCCGTGTTCTATGTTCGCCCCGCACAAGAACTCGGCCTTTTGCTGACTTCAATCGAATTTTGCATCGAGGACTCAGAGTTCAGGACCGTAGACAACGTCGTTTGTTGGCTGACTGGGCTTTCGAGCCTTTGTGAGAGGACCTCAGTTTCGGCCGAAAAATAATGTTTAACGAGGAGGGGCATATTTGGATGAATGGTTGTGTTAACAACTTTTTCTAAAACGATGTTGATGAGGCGGTTATCGGTTATGGCGAGCGCTAGAGAACGATAATAATGATGCTATCACTCAAATTCAACCGGATCTAGGCGAAAGAGTTATTGAAAATTGGACCACTCGGATCCGTGCCACCGTAAGAAGCCGAGGCGGGCACATTGTAAGGCCGGACACCTGGAATGAATGGACAGTGGACGATCAGTTAAAAAATGCGTGGAAAACCCGAAGGAAAAAGACCGTTAAAGAGATGAGAAGACCGTAGATGAGAGGACAATATCAGGATAGGCCAAGAATTGGCGAAGTGTTGTTAACGAGGCTCTTAGTTTCCGAGCTCTAAATGGCCGTTAATGAAAAAAATAAAAATTGGAAATTCTAAAACGTTTGTTCGAAATTTTTTTCCGTTCGTAAAAATGTTTTTTTGAAAATTAATTTAATTAATGTCACATTTGTGACAGGTTTTTGGTATTTCTGTCCGATTTATGGAGTATCAATTAGAACAATGAATTTTGTAGTCCTCTTAGGACGCCACTTGGGATTTTGTGACAGTAGGTAACTGAAGGAGGTATACATTACCGTCTTTCTATAATAAGTATACAAGTTCTGAATAAGTATTTATACACCAAGAAAAATATTTTTATGCGTTAGCTCCGAAGGCGATAACATGGGCCCGACAACAGCTAAGTAAATGGAGCTGAATGTGCACTCTTTCGGAAGTCCCCGATTTATAAATTTTAAAATAAAAACCTAATATAACTATAAGCCGCATACAGTTAAGTTGACAAGCTTTATTTTAATTAAATTCATAAATGCAACCTTAAACTAGTGACAGCACAAATGATAATGGAACAACAAGGAAAAACACAAAAAACAATAGTGAAAGTCACCAAACGAAAATTGCTCGCTCCGCGTTGCCTTATATCCGTAATTATATATTAAAATTTAAAATACACAAAAATAAAATATATAAATTCACTTATGGTAATACGTTGAATATTAAATACAAAAACAAAATAACTAAACTAGATAAAATAAATGAAAAACAAATGAGAATAGAGAAGGAGCACACACTAAATGGACATCGTAGGAGAGGAGTTACTTAGAAAAAAAAATGGAATTTTTTGGTTTGTTGTTGTCTTCTTGCTTTTCGTAAGTTATATTATATCACATGAATTTCCTTTAATCGCTATCGCTAGCACAGTACAATTTGAGTTCCGTGTAACCGCAGGGACGACGACAGCATTCGTGTATCGTGCCGTTCGACAACGGCTGGTAATAATCTGTGGGCATTTGCTTTTTCCGCAACGTTTCATAGAGTTTGCTCGTTGAGGAACTAGTGCCCATTGTGTCGGCTGTAAGAAAGGAGATATTTGGTTAGGTAAGAGTGAAGAGGACTAGCAAGGATATGAGTACTTACGAAATTTATCAGACAATGAGTAAAATTTACCGCCACAAATAAGGTCTAACGCATCGGATAGATTATTGCTGCAGTAGATTTTCACTTCGATGTTTTTATGCCTGGGACAGGGTATCGGTGATCCACTTAGCGATGATAGTATGGTTGCGAAAACCAGAAGCTTAAATGCTTTCAACAGATAGATCATCTACAAAAAAAAGGAGCAAAAATGAGCGATCGTAGAGAGATTTGGAATATGATTTTCGCGATCACCGTTTAATATTTCGAAAAACTAATTTGGAAATTCGAAACCAATAATAATAGGAGTACGCGTTGTTTACTTCTTCGCTGCATTGAACTCAGCGCAAAGAAGAACAAATGTAGTCAACAAATTTTGAAAAAAAAAAAATAACATTTGGATCGAAAGTTCACTGATAGTGCTTAATGGAGCTAGCTGTACGTGACGGGAATACCCGGATAATCAATTGATGCTTATCGATGATGAAGCCATTGTCGATCGCATCGATAGTAGTAGGACAATTTCACATGACAAAATTTGATCGGTAAGATCCCCCATCATAACAAAATTTTAATCCTAAATACAACAAGTTGAATGACACTTCCATTGAGACGTTCATTATTCAAAAATAATGTGATAATACAATATTTATTAATTAATTCGAATCTAGTAGAGCGAGAGAACGAAAAAAAAAGAATTAAATCTTCACTTCATACCCGTACTCCTACGATCAGCTCCGCTCTCGCTTCGACCATGAAAAGGAACTGAATAACAAGTACAAAAGGCACAATGGGGCGCACAATCACAGCGCTATAGACGTAGATACACCACATTAAGATCGAATAAGAAATAGTCTGGAATGTGTAGCGAATACTTCGACTGCGGTCGGTCTCGATCCCGCCTGTTGTTTTCATCCGCACTAGTGCCCACTGCGGTCTTATCATTTGGGCCACAAACATGATTTCTCCAATCATATGTTTTGTTTGTTACCCGAGTTGTTTTCGTTTTTTTTTTCTACTTGCGATCGTTTGTTTGTCTCGTTATTTTCGGAATTATGGAGCTCTATTTTCGACATGACAATTATGGATCAAGATATAATAATACTCGCTCTGACTGATTATCTAGTTGCCCCTAGAGGTTAAGAGTCACAGGAACGTGTGCACTTTGGTATGTAGCGGTCATGATGACAAGGCGATTATAATGCCCGACAGCTGCTTATCGGTTGTATTTTTATTGAGTTATTTATACTTTTTATCTATTCTCAGCCTAATCTTGAGTGAGCAGGTTAACCTTAACCGATATTGAGTACCCTTTTCGGTCGTATCGGTTGCATGGACATTGACGCAAGAGCACCACGATAGTGGACATCGTGTATTTGGTGGTAATATTATATCATCATGCTCGACTGTTCTCTGACCATTTCTTAGTGTGAAATGTTATTCCTGGAATTTAACAGCATCAGGCCTAAACTGGTGAGCGAGACACGTGCTTGGCCTTCAAACTGATTAGAAGCTCCACAAGAGAATTTGATTTGAAGTGATTATGGTAATAATCTGCGCTTCATACGGGATACTCTAGGCTCTGCATCGAGTACCCGGAAGTATCAATTATTTATTATATCTTGTGCGAAGGTCATCTAAGAATAGGTCGAATTTGTGACTTACCGCTGCTTTCAGTGTTTCTCTTCCGTCTTTAATTAATTTGACTTGGCCGAAAATGGTCTTTTTGAGTCCATGTAGATTTTTTTTGTGCCTTTACACTGGAAAAATCAAGCCTTTCCCTCGATCCCTCTTATGTACATAAGTCGCACAATATTTCTTAAACAAACACTTGTACTCAAAGGAACTTTAGTCGAGATGAAAAGAAAAATAAAAATTCTTTTGACACTAAATCTGTGCGGAACCGTTTGTTTGTTTGTTACGCGCAACGCGTACGGTTCAAACACTATGTCCTTCGACATTCACTTTACTGACTTTGTCTGTGATTATAATATTCCTTTCGTTGTTTATTTTTTTTTTTTTTTTGGTTGATAGTTGTCACAATGGAATGTCTTTCATCGACAATGTCGCAGATATCGTTTAATTCACATTTTACGAAATTATTTTTGATCTAAACTATACACGAGACACATATATATATTACTCTTGGATCTACAATTCGGTACACACTATATCCAATAATTCACTGCACATAGCGGAGTGATCTTGTTTTTGCGTAAGTTCGAAATGTTGTTTTTTGTTTTTGGAAAAATGCTTCAATTCTCAGTCCGTCTTGTTGCTTGTTTCACAGCCAAATGTCAAAAGAAGTGTACTCGTACCGCCGCACAACACATCTTTCTTATAATTCCCACACAATTTTTCCCGGACTATCCACCCCGCCATCTTCGTAGATTGACAGCCAGCGGCATGATAATAGCCTATACAGACCTAGAGGCCATGTAGGCAATAAAATAATTTTTTTCTTCTTTTCCTTTTGGAAAAACAATAACACCAGAACACCACCAGTAACAGCAACAACAATACACGACAAGAGTGTTGTGAATCTATCTAAGCACCAGAGTGAGAGAGTCTTCGGGCAGGCAAGCGCAGTAACAAGCAGGCTAGACTGTAGTACAATACTATATGAGTACAAGTACGAGACGGCGTTGTCTGATCACTCCGAAACGCCCGCTTACATTCACTCAAATGCTGATCAGTTGTGAGCGATCAACAATTTTTCTTATCATTTCTACTATATGATTCGTTTTTTGTTTTCCCCAAAAAAAAAAAATAAAAAAAAAATGAGAGGGAGGAAATCACAAACAACACTGCCCGTACCCGTGCCCGCACAATGCAGTGGCAGTAGTGTTACTCTCTACAATACCGTGAAACTCCAAAAACAACACATTAAAAAAAAAATAAAGGAAAAAGGTCATAACAAGTTTTGATCTCGACAATAACAAGAGCAATCAGTAGCGGTTTGAACCAGACGTATAGCTAAAAATAGACTTGGTTTGTTATTTTTACTTATTTTGTGGACATTCCTTTGTTTTTTCCGGGCGTAATGGCAAGTCAAGCTGAGCTCCCGCATACCAAAAGCTCTGATATAATACTCTTAAGTGATTACGAGAGGCGGTATTCGGTTAGCGTGTAGGTGGACAATTTGATTTTTTTTTTTGACCTCGAATCCGGTTAATTTCGGGAAACAAATAGACAAAAACAAGAGCAAGTACCTCTGGCGAAAGAAGCTTCGAGTGAGTATGACTCGCGAAACCACCTTGATTCTGAAGAGGTGAAGTCATCGTAGGTAATATGTGTTCTGGTGATGGTGATTACATAATTTATTTCAAAGACAAGCAAGCGAATGTTACTTAAATCAGAATTTCTGAAAAATCTTTAGAAATTCTGAATCGGCCCAAAATTTGTCCTTGGACCGGGAGTATTATCCAGAAGAATTAGTGCGTAGTTTTCTGTGACCATCCAAAGTGTGCTCGATTCTTTTAAAATTATGATCAAATTTAAATTTCGAAATTTAGTACAAAAATTGTACCGAATTGTTTATTTAAATTTTCATAACTTTTGTATGACTTAATATTTTTGAAACTTTACTTAAGATACAAATACGAAAACAAAAACCTAAAAATTAGTTCCAAATTTCGACTTTTTTTTTATTCTACCTAAAAATACCACTAGTTTCAACTATATTTCAATAAAATTTTGATTTCCTCCTTTTTTTGTTTCTCAAACTTGACTTTAAAGAGCCCTTTATTCTAGATTCATATTGGTTAGACTAACCTTTCCCTTTTTTCAGTACAATTACCAAATTTGGACCATCTTTTTGTCTTATGTATAAAAGTTTACTTTTCATATTGGGTGTGTAAGTAAAGAGGCGCAAATGTCGTTTTTCTGTGGCCTTCCTAAATATATTCAGTCCTTTTAATATTTTGATCAAATTAAAATTTCCAAATTTGGTACAATAATGTAACCGAAGTGCAGATGTACGTTTTCTAATTCTCGTGTGATTCAGTATTTTTAAAAATTTGCCTTAATTACAAGTACGAAAATTAAGGTCGTTAAGGCTTGTTTCCAATTTCGACCTATTTTCTTATTCCACATAAAGTTAGCACTCCTGAATCTGATGCTATATTTCAGTCAAATTTTGATTTCTTCCTCATTTTTTTGTTTCTCAAGGTTGACTTAGTTTAAGGTTTATATTTTTCAATTTGTCAACTGTCAAATTTGGACCTTCGTTTAGTTTATTAATATTGACCAAAATGGTTTCAGATCCTCACCCTTAAATGCCTGTTTCCCTCTCGCCTAAACAGTTCCATATCAAATTTTTCCTGAAAATATTACTTTTGTTGACATTTCAACATTAAAAAGACAACAAAATATTTACCTTTAAAATCGTATTCAAAACCCTGGACCAATTTAAAGCTCTGCTAAAATCTGATTAAGGACAGTTAATTGTTGATCCAAATTTGTTAATCTTTATGACAAATCAGGTGTCATATGATAAGAATATATTTTTTATTCTAATCCAATTTTTTCAAAATTTGTTTTCATGCTCCCTCGGTATTAATCCCACACTACAGAGTGACTTTCATCACCTTGGTCCAATTATTTGTATTATTTCAATTCTCCAACTCGCACAAGACATGCCGTGACAGTTTGTCTATGTCCTATGTTCGTCCGACATGACGATAAAAGAAAATCGTCTTACTTCGAAACAACAACATTTAATTGACGAACTATTGTCGTGGGACGTAACATAGAATTACGTGAATCCATCCTCATCCACATGCACTTCATCGTAATTCTGGTCGCTCCTTGTCTCTTCCCGCCAATTGTAATGACCTCGAGAACTTTGGCCAATTCATCATGACCGAAAATTATGTACAGTGATGATTTAGTGCTCTGTGGCTCGTATATGCCATGATTGACCTAATAAAGCGTCCGATGGGAAGTGGCGCGGCTAGTGACCCTCGTTCACTTCGTTTTATGATGTGTGTGAGTTTGTTTAATTTTTCTTTTTGCGCCGGACGTGTGTGCCCACATTGGGCTGGAAATATGGGTCATGATGATCCATAACTCTTTTTTTTTTCGAAAACAAGTGTTTTTGTCAGTGTATTTAAAATAAGTGCCTGAAAATCCCACAACAGCTCGTGTTGCTATGAGTAATGTGACTTTGTAAATAGACTGTTTTCAAGGCGAGTGGGAGTATCTTCTCCAAACATCGCGACTGTCAATAGTGGACTTGTTTTCGAAAATCGAGCCACACGTCGCGTGTGGACGGAAGCGTTTCTGATACTGTTGTGTTCTTGTTTATTTGTCTGATAGATGTTTGCTGGGTTCTTGTCTCTATCAAAGTTGCGAAGGATTCGGTTTTCATTTGCCCCTTTTAGCCGGTGCAGATGGTTCTCAATTGACTTCATTGATGTGTCATTTCCCTGTTGGCATTGATTAGGATTCTATTTTGATTTCTTATATTGTTCTGGGGATGGTCTGTTTTGTTGAATTAGACCCGATTTCGGAGCACAGTTGTTTGACCGTTTATCAATAGATAGGTTATCTGTTTATAGTTTGAGAGTATCTACAAAATTGTTATTCGAAAACTGATTCGATGAGCTGTCATGGAAGATGTGCTCAGTGCGGTGTTTTTTTCACCGCACTAAAAATAGAACATTTTGTACCCAAATTTTTATTGAGTCATTTTTGAAACGTTTTGCAAAGACGTTATGAAGAGCCTCGGAAATAATTTTTTCCAGGTTTTTGTTTTTGTACTGCCAGACAGACACTTTAGATATAGACCTAAACGATTTGGCACACACCATGTTTTCTCCTATATGTGCCACCGTGCGCGAGCGAATGCGGGGCAGTCAGGTAGGCGTCTCACTGGTGTCAAGTACGCAGAGATGCTAGCAAAAGTGTAATGACCCGTAATGGCGCCAATAAGTCTTCTGTAATCAATTCTCCTTAAGGATAAGAAGAATGTTGCGGATTTCGTGCAGACATCAGAGCGTACACGCTTAGTCACCGTGCATTCTGGTTCTTCCCTCCATCTACGATTGTGACTGACTGAAAGACAGACGTAAGACCAACGCCCAGATCTGGAACCATCTGTAAAAATGCGAAGACAGTCCTTTCCAGGTTCAGTGTCTGACCAGAGCCAGCCCTAACGCCTTGGAAATTTGACTGTGAAATTATAGCGCAATAGAATAGCAAGTGTTATTGTGTCGGAAGGCATATCTATAAGACAAGGGTCGTAGGATATTCCTCGCGCAACTACACTGTCTCTCCAATCATTGGTACCAAAAGCCACTTCTCTTGAGGCGAGACAAGGTTTTCAGTGTCCACCCTCTGATAAATATATCAACAAATGGAAGGTTCATCATAGCATCCGGAGCAGCGCCCGGTGTGCTGGGAAAGCCCCCGTATAGCTGAGACAAATCGCTCTTGGGAGTTTGGTTAAAGAGACTACAACGTGTTTGCGTGTTAGCCTGGTGCCGTGTAGATCCAGAGGACCTTTATCTGCGATAAGTCCCATATTTTGCCAAAAACGCCTTTGCAAAGCGAAAAACTGACAGCGCTTAGGTGGTTTTAGACTCAACATGCTTTGACCAAAGAATTTTGTTTAGAAGGTACTTAGCTTTCTTGAATATCAGGATGGGAATACCTTTTAGTCCCATCTGAATCATGCCAATATTTTTCCTCCCCTGGTGAAGAGAACGACATCAGTCTTAAGATAATTAACCGACAGCCCATTACTCGCGCACCAGTCATCAATAGCATATAGCGCCGGTTGTGTCTTGAGACAGACAATCGTTAAACAGGAGCCGACAGAGAGGGCGGTAACATCATCCGCATGGGCCTGGACATAGATCCCAGAGGCATTGAAAGCACCGAGCAGAGGGTCGACCATTAAGCACGATAACAGCGGAGTCAGGACACCACCTTGCGGGCAGCCCCTCTATACGCCAAATTTGACGCATTGTTCGAAGTCTACATCAGCGATGTCCAGGTTTTTTCTTTGCTAAAAATAAAATAAATTTCTGACCAAAAACCAAAATTACAAAAAAAAATATTTTTTTAAAGTTTCGAATATATTTTTTGCGAGTGATTTCGACCTTTATGCTATTTTTTTTTTAGCCTTTCAGCCTAAATTTTACGAAAGTTCAGAGTTTTTTAAACAATAGTTCCCAATAGTATGGGGATGCAGAGTTAATTTCTATGGTTTTCTGAAATTTTTGGTTAAGACATTGCAATTCTTTGACTTGCTTCGGTCATATCATTTTAGGCCTTTCCTTTCTGATCATTCTTCTTCTATTTCTTCGATTCGAAAATACGGTTCAGATTTGCGAGGCTTCTCTAGTGATTTTGCAGGAAAGTTGTACTTATTTTTGTGTTTTTGGATCAAAAAATTCATTTTTGAACTATCGAATTAGTCTTCCAAAAATGGTGCTGCAAAACAACTTATCAAAGTTGTGTATACTCTAGTCTTTCAATTTATAGACTATTCTTCCAGAAATCATTAAACAATTTCTACAAAGGATTTGCATTTGTTATAAAAGCTTATTGCTATACTCGATGCGATAGCGCCCGATTTAACCCCACTTTCATGCAAATCCAAGCACAATACAACGTCCTGACATCTCCGACTCTCCGACTTCATATCACATCGACCGCCTTCTGTCGTCGACAGACCCACATTTCTCGACTCGCTTCCACTTGACATCCATAACCCAACCCAAATTTCAAGCACTGACTTCGACATGTTTTTCTCTGTCCCTTCCCTCGATTACGAAAACGTAAAGCTCTCGTGAACGCCACCACCGCCCAATCGAATCCAGCTTCCATCAGTTTCGACGACAGCCTTTCAACATTACAAAATCTATTTCAACTCGAATCACGCACACAAACGGGGTCATTGAAAGGTACAACCAGATTAAGTTAACCTCAAAACTAAGGAAAAGAAACAAATACTGTACATGAATCAGTAACAGTTACAGTCCCTCGAAAAGGAAAAGTGTAAACAACAAACAGTTCCAAGTCCAATAAAACGACTACGACGCCCGTGCATATTACAAATCGAAATCGTAAGCCCAACAAAAACAGAGAATCCCCTCTCGGTCATAGTGGCTTTCAACTAGAACACACTTATCATCGCAATAGCAGCGAAACCGACTTAGAAACTACTTAAAAAATAAAATAGCAAAACACTGCCTGGCTTGAGAGTACGCTGTGATTTTCCGCGAGAAGTGGAGGCATCGTAGGCGCCATGCATGCCGCTCGCTTTATAGTAAACAATATTTTTTCTGTTTTCTTTTTTCTCAGTTCTAGGTGAAACCCTTAAATCTCAATCAATCGACGAAGCTGTATACGATTGAGTGACTGCTAGTTGAAGACGATGAATTGTGGCATACCCCATACCAGCACCACCCACTCTTCGGGCAGACAAGTGGGGCTGTTTGTTGTTCGGTTTCATTTAGCCGCTTATCAACGCCAGCTGCGGCTAGTGCTGCTGCTGGAACCCAAAATGACTGATAATCCCACAATCAGACACTTTGTTTGTTTTTGTTTTCGAGGCGTCTGTCACATTACAATTCGAGGACTTTGTTCACGAAAAACAACAAGTCGTCCACCGATCGAAGCGGTACTATGTACCACCACCGCTCGTACTCTCGTTCGTATTCATCTCGCTTGCGTTGCTCACGCAGAGAAGTGTTTTGCTATTTTTAGGCGCCACAGCACGATAGCGATGTTATTTTTACTGAAACTAGATCATCATCATCATCACACTTGTCAATGAGTAATGAATGCGATGCGCGTATACACGCGCCTGCGGCTGTGGTGGTATGTTGTTGACAACGCGTCGCATCCAGCTACAGCTTTCGAGACTGTAGACAGTTCATTACTCAGGTTTTTATTTTCGCTCCTTACTTTTGACAGATAACAAAGAAGTTACGAGAGTTTAATGGTTTGTTTTGAATATTTCGATTTATAGATACGCCCGCAAGCTCCCGGTATACCGCTGACATGAGGCAATTGCATGAAATGCAGGCTAAACAGCTAATTGTTACTTTGGAACGTGTTGTGAAACGGTCGTGAACGGTACTCGTTGAATATCTGACAGCTCCCTGTTATCAGACGAACTCGAGCGAAAACGTGATTGAATCGCTTGGCAGGTTATATGTATAAATATAGGCTATGATCGAAGCAATTCATAGGAAAAGCCCCAAACGAGCACGAGCCAATAGGTTATCATCAGCTAAAGCGAAAAGCGTGAGGTTTGAGAGTTCGCGTTAAAAACCACTATTTCATGTGACAACTGCTGTCGTGAAAATGTCAAACCGAAAAGTCATTCGATTCCTGTGATTCGTCCGAAGGAATATGTCGTAAAACAGGAATCGTAATTCATTCTCCCTTTCATTGTCGTTCCTTTTCGAACTCCTACATTGTGTACCGTTATTTATTATGTCAGCCTTATGTGCGCCTTGCCTACTCGACGTATTAACGAACAAAGAGAACAAAGAAACTTTTCGAAGATTTTTCGCACTGCTCGTCGGATGCGTGAGCTTTTGCTCTTGTGTGTCTCCTCTTCAGGCTATTAGGGGGTGGGTAATTAATTATTATTTTATGGCAAACTAGTATAAATCAGCAGAGTTTCGAAAACAAAATGGCAAATGACAGGGCGGATAATTTCCCTCCAACAAGGAGCGAAGAGGACGACCAAGATTCATAGTCGACGTAAGTCTCGACTGGAGGACACTCTCTCAAGGGATGGAAATGTTGTCTGTTTTGTGACTGTGTCTAAGTTTTTCGATGGTCGTCAGGGGTTTTTGGAGGGACACGGACTGGTTGTGCTTTATATTCCACTACACTACGGCTGGGGATGTAAAGGATTTTTCAAGAGGCTATTCAGGTTCGGGGTTATGTGATATGTTTATATCACTTGGGGATTGGGGTAGGACGTCTACACTATGACTACGACAGAGATTTAGCTTTGGGTTTTTGAAGGACTATTCCAAGAGTTTTATTTAATAGAGAATGTCCGTTTAAGTTAGGACACTTGTTAGGGGATTTGACATCCTTAGCTGGATTGTTTCAGGTTTATGGGTTGACTCCTGGTATCGCTAGACCACGATCCATTCATGTGATTAAGAACAGAAAAAAAAAAATACCACCACCATGTATAGATGTCACATGTCAAACAGAATTCAACATTCATAGCAATAACCGTCGATAAGAATCTAATCAACTGACAAAACCCAATTCACGAACAACACCATAAACCGAGCAGCAAACGTCAAACAAGATACGACAAAAATTAATTGAAAAGAATTAGAAACTACTGAACAGATCCATTCAAATATTTACATAAATTAAGCGCACTTCGCGCCCAAAAGCAACAAAGCGCACAACCAGCATTGTATACCGTCTGCATTGCCCTTTGTCACCCGCCAGTAAATCTACGCGCGTTATGAATTGCATGACAAACGTACATAAAACCTACACAAGCGGACGGAGAACGAGGCAACGCGAAATGAAACAACTGGTCAAGGGATAGCAGACGGTGCGGAAAGAATTCCTCCTCCCAATTGAATAATCCAAATCCACTTGCTTACTTGCTTTACTTTGTTGTTTTCGTTTTGTTTCTTAAGAGAATGCTCTCAGACGATACACTTATTCTCTTTGAAAGAAGAGTAACTGAGCTGCAGCGGCTTTGCGTCGGACTTGAACAGAAACACCTCGAATATACTCGATTCACTTGCGGGCGAAACTCTTGCTCGTGCAGAGCAAGAGTATGTGTTCCCGATATTGCTGGCAAGTATGTTTGTGACGCTTCGCCATCGGAGAGTAATGACACGAGGTCGACACGAGCGAAAGAGAGAGAGAAAGAGAAAGAGAAAAGAGATCAAGACCGGCGTGAAGTGTGTGGGGTACGTGCTGTCGTCGGATAGAATGTCGGACGTAATTAGATGTTTTCATTATCGGAGGCGTAATTTTCTTCTCGTTGCTGTTGTTGCCTGTTTTCTTGTTGCTCTTATATGGTCGTCACTTTTTTGCGCGTGACATACGACGGGGGGAAGTTATGATTTCCTACTTACATACAGTTAGGGTTAGTTACAAACATGTGTACATCGGGAAAGGAGTGCGATAAGCGATTTCTGTCATATGGTACGATAAGTAGCGATAATGACAGGCGTGCTCCCAATAATTTATAGACACAATTTGACAGGTTGATCAGCTTGCTGATTTTTTTTATCGATCAATTCCGTTACATGCCGATTTGACAGCTGACAACTGACAGCAGGTTTGATAAGGTCAGGTTCATTCTTTCTTTTTTTTTTGTAATACTTTGCTCAAGAATCGCACTTGCTTCCTTCACACAAACAGGTCTTCAGCGAAACAACAGAAGAAAAAGAAGAAGAAATAAAACGAAAACATCTACAATCTAGCCCAGTTGAGACCTTGATTCCGCTAACAATTTTTCAGTTTGAATGTTTCGCAATATTATTGCTGCTTAACTATGCTATAATTGTGTGTTTTTTATATTGTTGTTTTCGGGGTTCAAGATCGTTCATTTGGTTATTTGGTTGTTTATTGTTTTTTTTTTTTTTTTTTGTGATGTTATTTGTTTACCGTCGTGGTTACTTTGAATTGGACAAACACCAATGTGGAGTTATTTATGAAAATGCAAATAATGTTTTCTTCCCGAGTTTATGGACTGGGTTTTGAAAGTATAAGTTATTTATACTAGTTATTTAGGTATATTAGCGATTTCTTGTTTGATTTTTCTATTGTTTAATCGATAAATTAGTCTAAGTAGCTTTTACGTGGCCATCAGGACTAGCTTCGATTGTTAGGCACGTTAGTCCCCCGTAGAAAAATATTTTTTTATGGGACTTTGCATTTGAATCATAAAAAAGTTAGTTAAAAGCTTCTAAAGGGATTTTCAATTGGCGCGGACTTATTTTGGCGGTCACGTTGTTTTGGTGACATCTGTCAAATTGGTTGTTTATTATTTACTAAGGTCCAAATGATAAAACTTTATTATCAAAATGAGTGATCGACTTTACGGTAGACGTGGTGGTCTTTCATAGTCGACTCTTCAACGTTTGGTTGCCAAATTTGAGACGACCGGTCCGGTAATCTATCAGCCACCATTAGTACATCAAAGGTACAGTTAGTACCTCGTTTGGCCAAGGACTCGACCTTTCGCAAACTTCAACTTGGCGAATTTTTCATAGAGACTTGGGCCTACACCCGTACAAGATCCCACTGATCCAGGAGCTCAAAGTTCATAACCATAGAAAACGCCGTTTGTTCGATGACTAGGCTTCGGAGCATTTGGAAGACGACCCGAAAAATCATCTTTAGCGAAGCTGCTCATTTTTGGCTCTGTTAACAAGCAAAATAGCCGTATTTGGAACGAGGTTCACCAGGTGACAATGCATCCTGAAAAAAGCTACCGTTTGGTGTGGATTTTGGCGGGCAGCATCATTGGTCTGTACATTTTCGAAAACGACGTTGGTGTGGCGGTCACCATCAGTGGCAAGCGCTACAGAACTACGATAACCAATTTCTTACGACCCAGATTGAACTACATACTACCTAGACGACATGTGGTTCCAGCAGAATGGCGCTACATGCCACACAGCGGACGCAACGATTGACATTCTGCATAAACAGTTTGAGGGTAAGGTTATCTCTCGCAGCGGTGACGTGAATTGGCCACCAAGGCCATGCGATTTGACCTTGCTATACTTTTTCTTGTTGCGTTTCCTGCAGTTGCAGGTCTATGCGAATAAACCACAATCGACCGATACCCTTGAGGTATACATATGTAAGACAGGCCATCGTTAATATTTAGCCGGATCTATACGAAAGAGTTATTGAAAATTGGACCACTCGGATTCGAAGCCGGGGCTGGCGTTCGAACGATGTCATATTCTATACATAATGGCTTACAAGAGCCTTTCAAACGAATACAAATTTTTGTTAATACCTCACACACAGCTTGTTTTAATTAGTTTCAACATCTACCCGCCCTTATTGGAAAACGGTCTGTATTGCACTCACGTCAGCGCTTTTTCCAATCCTAGAAGCACTTCTGATATAGCCTTGGTTTCTTCTGACGACGAATTCTTTATCTTCTCAACCCTGGCAAATCGCCTTTCTTTCAAGGTATAGGTACAAGAATACGGTGGCTGAGGCATCATAACGTTATTGTTTTTGGCCAAAAAACTACGCATAAACAACGATGACTGAGCAGGTGCATTATCCAATAACCATGACCTTTTTTCCAACAAATCCGGACGTTTTCTTTCTATTGCTTCATGCAAACCGCGCATAACTTCAAGGTAATATTCCTACTGCCCGTACGATAATCCGGTGGCGGTCGTGGTGCAATGGTAATCATCACCGACTGTTGAGCCGAAGGTCTGTAGTTCAAGTCCGTCCATAGTCAAGAAGAAGTCCTATACTGAAAAACTGTGCAACAACATTAGTTGTGAATGAGAGATGATCAAAAAAGTGGTGACGAAGGCATAACACTCGCAGCATAAGATCACTTCACTTCTGTGTGTGCATTTTCATTATAACACCTTAATGACATGGAAACGAAAGAGTTACTGTGAACTACAACGCAAATTCAGTCGAATCTCTCAAATCCTATCTAGGACACCCTCTCCCGGAGAGTCGTGAACGATCATCTTCCACTTACTTACTTACTTAAAATTATAAAGGGAATAGGAAATTCAATTAACTATGTAATAAAAGACACTGATATCACCGATATACAGGGTGTCCTACGAGCAGTGTGCCAAAAAGCTAGAGCGTGTAGGTCTGGCCAAGACAAGAAAAAAATCGTATGGGAGGGAGGGGGGGGGGGGGGGTCTATTCCCCCCCGTTTAGCCGGGATGGGCAATTTTCTAAAAAATTGACTTCATTTGGAAAAAAAAATATTAAAAATCAACAGTTACATCCACAATGCCATGATATACTTTTTTGTAAAGTCAGAAACCTCTTCTTTCATCTTGTTTTTAAACGAAGCTGTTTTAAGGAATAGTTTTTGAGAAATTAATTTTCAAACTCAAAATTTTGAACAAAAAATTAAAAAAAAAATTTCGAATTATTGTATTTTTTTTCAAAATTGTATGTAATTAAGTACTAATTTTTTTTTTTTTTAATTCAATTCTCTTATTAGTTTTTAGTAAAAAACAGAAAACCGGATGCAAAAACGTCTTGTAGTTTTTGAGAAATTAAAAAAAAACCCGAACCCATTTTTTTCTAAGAAATACCTTTTTTTGGTTTTAACGCGACATTGACCTCTTTTTTATTATTTCCAAAAAAAAACGGAGTTTTATTATTGTATAATAAATTTTCAATATGATCCCCATTTTTTAGAAGGCAAAGATTATATCTCCTTCTAATGGCTGCACATAAGTCTATGCTTGATAAATTTTCCTGCAATTTGACTCCAGCGACTTCAATCCGTTCTTTCAGTTGTTCCAAAGATACTATATCCACTTCGTTAACATAATTCTTTATGAATCCCCACACGTAAAAATCTAGAGGAGTTAAATCTGGTGATCTAGGTGGCCATTCCGTAGGGCCCCTTCTTCCGATCCAACGGTCACTATAATGATCATCCAGTCAGTTTCTAACCCGTAAGCTGTAGTGTGCTGGTGCTCCATCTTACTGGTAGATTAAATTATCTGCTATGGCCAAAGGAACGTTGTCCATCAAATCGGGCAAAAGGTCTCGTAGGAACTGCAGGTATGATTCTCCATTAATAACGGCATTCAAAAACCGGGGCCCGATTACAGTTTGTCCAACAATACCAAGCCAAATATTACAGCTAAAGCGGTGTTGTGATTTATTTTGTTTTTTGTTGTGTGGATTGGTGCTACTCCAATGATGCAAATTGTGGAAGTTAGTAACCGCATCTCTGGTAAACTGTGCTTCATCCGTCCAGAATATCCTTGCAAATTAGTTTCGTTCAGTTTCATCTCGAAGCAGTAATGATCGACAAAATTCTGCTCTCAAAGACTTGTCGTTTGAGGTGAGTTCCTGAACTGGCCTAAAATGGTACGGGTGTAGGTTTTCGGTATGAAGCACTCTCCATACTCTAGATTTGGGCACTCCAAGCATAATAGCTATCCTCCTTGTACTAAGGGAGGGATTACGTCGGACCAAATCCAAAATTCTTTCATCTAAGATTCCTGATCCATTTGTAACTGATCTTTCGCTTTTTCGATGCTCTAGCACTCCGTGCTCTCGCAGACGTCGGTGGATTCTTGAAAACATGCTACGACTGGGACACCTCCGATTGGGATATCTTTAAGCGTAGAGTCTTTCGGCTTCACTATCTCGACCATTAGCCATCTCAAACCGTAGCAGAAGTGCATGTCCGTTAATTCTTCTCGAGAGTATGAGTTTGACATCGTAATGTGTTGATGAGTTAACATCCAATTTGGAAATGTTTTTTTATTAAAAATGCGATGCCTTTTATTTACATTTGGGTTGCAAATATTTTGTTTTTCAATAAAGAAAAATTGCGGTTTTATTGTCTTAAGGTCCTACCGGGTAGAACCCATCGGCGGCGGGCGGACCCAGAACAAATTGGCAGGTCAGTTTTCAGGCGTTATCAATGAAAAAAAACGGATTAATCCAGGATTATTCCAATACTGTGTCACTTTATTGTATCCTCATAAAACTCCGAATTTTTTAAAAATAATAAAAAAGAGGTCAATGTTTCATACATTAGTTTGCCTACAAGTCCAGCCGCGTTAAAACCAAAAAAAAAGTTTTTCTTAGAAAAAAAGTGGTTCGGGTTTTTTTTTAATTTCTCAAAAACTACAAGACATTTTTGCATCCGGTTTTCTGTTTTTAACTAAAAACTAATAAGAGAATCGAATTATTAAAAAAAAAGTTTTAGTACTTAATTACATACAATTTTGAAAAAAAATACAATAATTCGAAATTTTTTTTTTAATTTTTTGTTCAAAATTTTGAGTTTGAAAATTTATTTCTCAAAAACTATTCCTTAAAACAGCTTCGTTTAAAAACAAGATGAAAGAAGAGGTTGCTGACTTTACAAAAAAGTATATCACGGCATTGTGGATGTAACTGTTGATTTTTAATAACTTTTTTTCGAAATTAAGTTTATTTTTTTAGAAAATTGCCCTCCCGGCTAAACGGGGGGGAGTAGACCTCCCCTCCCATACGATTTTTTCTTGTCTTGACCAGACCTACACGGTCTAGCTTTTTGGCACACGGCTCGTGGGACACCCTGTATATCGAACGAAGACAAAAAATCAAGACAAGTCGTGTATAATCGGAACATTCGCCTCTAGCATAGCCAAAACGAATTTCGTCAAACAGACTCTATCTACTCGCTCCATTAAACTAAAAGCGGTAATGCAAAAAACCACCAACTGCACAAATGCGGGCACAACTTTGCCTGATGCCACAATATATGTAAACAATCAGCTGACTAGACATAACAAACAATTGATGTGGATGGCAAAGGAAAAGGCGAGGCAAGAGAAGTGGAGATTTGTGTGGAACAGTGCGGGAAGAATATTGGCTAGACAAAATGAAAAAACTCAGCCGATATCAATAAGTACAGTAAAAGATATGATGAAAATAACACGCACACAATAATCACATAGTTTATAAACAAAAAGAGACACAACTTTTTTTTAACACGAAACAAATAGAAACGATGAATTATATGTTGATTTGAATTGTAGGGTAGTGAATGATTTTAACAGCATCAAAATAAATTAATTAGAAAATAAATTTTGTTGCTTAAGTTTTAACATTAGATCCCTACGCAAAAACTGGAATGACTTTTGTCTGAACATAATCCACATTGTGCATGTACTAAAAGTTATTGTTTTAGTAGAGAAGAATATAGACGAGGAAGAAAAAGGTTTTTATTATCTTGATGGATTTCAAACTGAGTTTCTGAATTGAGATAAACGCAGAGGTGGTGGAATATTAATACTTATTCAAAATGATTTAAAATATGTTCACCTTACGACAGAAAGCGTGTCATACGAAAGCATTCAAATTCGTATTGAAGGTAACAATGAATGCAAATATGTTTTCGGAATATACAGACCACCGGGCTACAGTAAAAAAGCGTTTATCGAAGAATTTCGAAAGAAAATAGAACAAATGGGAAAAAAAGACGAGATTATAGTCATGGGCGATATAAACATAAATGTGAAAGATCTGGATTTATATGGCGTAAAAGAATATTTAGAGATGTTGGCGTCACTAGGTTTGATGAATGTAATAACGGAGTTCACAAGAGTAGACCCGAAAACCGGAGCAAAATCGTCAATTGACCACATATTATCCAATGCAACAAACTATGCAATCAATTCTGCGGTGATTGAAACTTGCATTACGGATCACTACCCAACGCTTTACTTCACAAGTGCGTTACAAGACAAACGGGTTGGCAAGTCCTTTATATGTAATGCGAAGGTAAATGAACTAATTGCTGGATCAAACTGGGAGGAAGCGATGGACGAAAATGATGCTATCTCTCTATATCAGAAACTCGCCAAAAAAATTAAAAGCATTTACGAAGAGTCAACATATATTAACCCATTAACGCCGAGGTGATCAGAATTTTTACTAACTTTTTAACGTGTTTATTTATTATGTTATCGGACCAAAAAAATAATGCAATACCTCTATTCCTACGCGAAATTTGACGCTCTTTCAGAATCTGAAAAATCTCAAAATTTCGATTAGACCGAGAAAATATGGTCGATTAAAACGTGAAAATTTTCGAAAAAAAAAAATTTTCGCATTTTTTTTGCTAAGAGTAGAAAAAATAATGTATATGCACATTTTTCAAGTATTTTTGAAAAATTGGATTTTTTTAAATTTTCGAAAATCAAAAATTGTCTCAAAAATTCTCCTCGATATCTTTTTAACAAATTCTCCAAACTTATTTTCTCAGCCGGTTACGATTACTGACCTTAGCTCTGATCATAACCCAGTTATATGTCAAATGCTTAAGTCAGGGAAAGATAAAGTGCAATATTACTTAGACTTTAAACGAGCTAACTGGGTACTATACCGGTCAAAATTAAATTCAAAACTAAGAAATATTAATCTAGATTTAGAAAATATCACCACCGATCACATTGACGGACATGTAGACATTTTCAATGAATTTATACACAGTGCTGTTGATGTAAGTGTCCCCAAGTCTGCAAAGAAAAGTTTATCCGTTAACATACCTGACCGTGTTCTAGTATTTATCCAATTCCGATAAAGCTAATGTTCTTAAATGTGCTTTCGAGAAAAACCATACTATCTCTCAAAACCTTGGTGTTCCTGGTACAAATATCTTAGTGAAAGAAACCTCTGATAGGCTTCGTTTACAAAACTGTGAGCCTTCTTTAGCTGAGTCTGTAACTCGAATGGAAATCGCTCAAGTACTAAAGCAGTTGCAGTTAAGAAAATCAAATGGCCTTGACGGCATTAAAAACGTATATCTAAAACATTTACCTAACTCAGGGGTAGTATTTATTACTTTTCTAGTCAACGCATGTTTCAAGCTGCAATATTTTCCAAATATATATCTGGAAAATAGCAAAAGTGATACCACTATTAAAACCGGGGGAAAGGAACTCGTAAATCCAGACAGTTACAGACCTATAAGTCTGCTAAGCTGTATCAGCAAAGTTTTTGAAAAAATTATAAAAACAAAGCTTATGAAGTATATTGACGAAAAATGTATATTCCCAAATGAGCAGTTTGCATTTAGAAACCAGCACAGTACATCACATCAAGTACTCAGAATATGCCAACATATAAGGCGCAACTTTGACATAGGAAGATCTACAGGCCTGGTTTTACTTGATATTGAAAAAGCTTTTGATTCAGTCTGGCATGATGGTATAATATATAAAATGATTAATCTAGGATTTCCCTTGTATCTTGTCAAAACTATTCAAAGCTTTTTAACTAGCAGAGCCTTTAGAGTATATGTTAATAATGAGCCATCATCATTACAACACTTTTTTGCGGGGGTTCCCCAGGGTTCTATCCTGGGCCCTATATTATACAACATATACACTTCTGACATTCCCAAGCTTCCAGAGTGCGAATTAGCTATATACGCCGATGACACAGGTATTTTTTCTTCCCATGAGTTTGCTCTCAATATTGAGAACAATTTACAAAATGGGATCAGAATATGTGCCGAGTATCTAAATAGGTGGTAAATTAAAATTAACGCTGATAAAGTGCAACCTATCTTTTTTAGCCGGAAAAGAAAGAGTTGCTATTTACCCAACAATCCACTTAACATTTGCGGAGTCAATGTGCATTGGAATACTAGTGTAAAGTACCTAGGAATTTATTTGGATACAAGGTTAACATTTAAGAAACATATCTTAAATACAATTAATAAAATAGGTATTGCCATTAAGCTGCTTTACCCATTTATAAATAGAAAATCAATGCTTAATACGGCCAATAAAACTGTATTACATAAGGTAATATTTCAATCCATATTACTTTATGGTTGCCAAGTATGGGGAGATTGCGCAAACTGTCACATTAAAAAGCTACAAATAACCCAAAATAAACTGTTGAAAATGATGCTTGATCTTTCTAGATATCATTCCACTTCTGATCTTCATATAAAATCGAAAGTTGAATTGATCTCCGTTCGAATAGCTAAACTTATGGATAAATTTCGACAAAATTGCGTTTTTTCAGATAATCCTCTGATACAACAACTAATTCAATAATTTAAATGATTATTGACTACTATTTATTTATTTATTTACTCATTTATATATTTATATATTTTCAAAGTATATTTATTTATTTATTTATTTATTTATTTTCTTTTTATTTATACATATCGCTCATTTACTAGAAAACCGTCATAACTCAAAAAAAGTGATTTTGCAGAAAACGTGTTTAAAGTTTTCAGTTAACTACCACCTTGCAGTCAATAGAGGAAATCTCAAATTTTAGAAATGGTTTAGTGGGCTATTGTATGCTAAATATATTCATGAAGATAAATTGACAAAACCGTGTCTTTTATGTTTTTTCCCTTAACGAAAACTTTTCCTACGTTGAATTATGACGTTATTGTTGTAAAAACATGTTCACTTCACCGCCTTTAGTTTAAATGTGTCATTATTATTGAAAGAAAAAACAATAGTTTTGGACTTAGGCATTTTATTTTCACAGTCTTTCAACTTAAATTATGATTTGAACTTAAAATACTTCATGCATTTGAACACTAAATAATATTGATTTAAACTTTTTGAACTTAAAATAATTCATGTAAATATTATAATAAAAATAATGATTCAATAAACAAAATATTTCATTAGTTTAACTTTGATAAAAAAATTCTTACAAATTATCATAAAACGATTTGTAAAAACGTGGAATAAGATTTTTTTTAATCAAATCATTGATTTCATCTCTTTTAGTTTGTGGTATACCTGGTTTGATATGAAAAGCTTTGCTTAAAGAAATGGCTGTTGCTTGCTTCTTTTTTTTTATTACAGTAACCTCTCTAAATTGCTCTTCAGTGTATGCATATTTGTAAAAAATTGAATTTGGCGATTCTCGTTGAATTTTAAGTATTTTTACTTGTGACAGCTTCAGCTGTGTCATATTTAACGGGCCGATGTCATTTGCCAGCTTTTTTATATCAAAGAAATCTTCAAAACAAAGCTCTTTAACAATAAATGGATCTCCCTTTTTTTTGCTGATCGAATTATTGATATAAATGATTCAGTTGTATAAATAGGTCCACTTTTAAGCATTCGTTTTGTTTCCCTCTCAATTAAGGAATGTGCTGAATCTCCTTCGTTTTGTGTGTGTCCTTTTATAAGATATTTGTGGGTAATTGATTTTACACCCAAGTAGAACACGGCATATAAGTACAAGGCAATCATAAATTTATTTTTTTGCTGTCCAGCACAATTATCCGAATAGAATATTAGTTCAGCCTCAGGAGTGCTTGACAAGTTTTGTATATACTGAAGTACGCACGATCCTAATTCATTTACTCCACGGTGACCATTGGCTTCGTCCCAAACAAAGCATTGGCATTTATTAGTTTTTAGGTCATATATAATGAAGTTAAGGACATTTATTTTAGACTTGTAGTAAAATGCAGATACGTCACCCTTAGGCAATTGCATGACTGCCTGTAAATCATAGACTGCTACAAACGCATTTATATTTTCTTTATCGTTTTTCTTCTCATCTCTTGACACATTTTTTTCATGCAAATGCTTTTCATATATATCTTTCTTATTAATTTTCTCTGCTTCATCCATATTACTGTGTGCTGTACATTCTTCACACAAATCTTTTTTTGGGACAAAAAATGAGATGTTGAAATCGTTAGTAAAAGTTCTGTAAAAAGATATGTAGGTGCAAAACGGCTCCTGTTTTTCTTTGCACTTATTTACGTAGTCCCTATAAATGCTTGTTACGGTTTTGCTTCCTTCAATAAATGTTCTCGATGTATTTGCTCTTGTATAGTGACTTTCAATTTTTGGTATAGTATCTATGAATCGCTTCACTCCTTCTTTTAAATTCGGGTCAAGTTTTATTTGTTTACCATGTTTTCCTCTTTGGTCAGCTTCTAATATTTGGTTAGCAAGTTTTCCCGTTTTGCCAACACGGTTCTAATGGGACGGTCGTTTATATCAAGAGTGTTTTTAAAAAAATGTTTACAGACCGGCACACTCATATCTCCTTTTTTGAACGAATAAGCATTATTATTTTGCCGAGGACTTCTTGTTCCTCCAATACGCACATAGCGGTATGTCGGTTCGACAATTCGCAGACAATTAGCAATATATTGCCTTTGCTTTTCAATGTCCCCAAGTTCCCAATATGAAGCGAATAACTGCTTTCTTTCATTCTCACTAAAATTTTCGTAACACTTCAGCCTACAGGTTTCAGTACATGAACTTTTTATTTGCCTTTCAGGCCTTACTTTTTTGGTCAGTGTTGACTCATACTCCTTTCCACTATTTCTTTTTTTTCTTAATTAGGTTTTGCTTCCATTTTTCTGGCTGTTTTACTCTTTTTCTCCCTTTCTTCGATGGACTTATTATTATAGAAGTATTTGTCGAGTAAGAAGTTGACGTTCCAGGCTGAGAAAATACATTACTTTTTGCACTGTTATCATTGCTGTCAGTATCCGCACCATCTTTGGCCGAACCCGGGCAATATGTAATATCATCGGCTGAGTTGTCATGATCTTCCGAAAACGACGATGATAGGCTACATGACGATGATGTTGGTGATAAGTCTGCCATTTGAAATAACCTAAATTTATTTATTTTAAAGTTTAATATTGTGATCATACTGTGTATTATTTCTAGATATTTATAATTTTTATCAATTATTTCGTCTTATTTTGAGTTGTTGAGATGTGTTTAGACTTTCCGTCGACAAAATTATCTTTAACAACGACACATTGTCTTATAATATAAACTGCTGACTTCTAAACCGTCAATCTTTTATACAAAATAACGTCATAAGAAGCAATACTTCAAATGACAATAGTATTTTTTTCTTGAAGAACGTCACATGTTGAACTAGTACAGATTTGATTAAAGTAAATTGTTTCAACAACTCAGTCACAACACGAAATAATGCACTCTACATGAAATGTATTTACATTGAGAATATCATTACCTTGTCACGAATAATATCACAACACAAAATATGCCTTTTTTTGAGAAACTCAACCAACCAACACACGACAACGACTGCAGCACAACTAAGATAGGTCGTTCTTACGAATAAACAAAGTTGGGACGTGGGAAATGAAATAACGGCATATTCTCTTCTTACGGGGAAACTATACATAGTATTAACATGAAACTATTTCACAATTTTAAGCAAGACAAAACGGAATAATTCTGCATTATCAACTCAAAAAACGCGTTTTTTGAGTTATGACAGTCTTCAAGTAAATGAGCGATATGTATATATATATTTATTTGTGGATTTATATACTATTATTATATATGTAAGTTTTTTTTGTTTTTTTTTTTTTTTTTTTTTGTTATACATTGAAGGTTTTTGCTGTAATTTTCCTTCATAATCGTTGTTTCTCGAGTACAAAAAAAAAATAATTAAAAGTCATTTATTCTTATCCAGCTGAAAGATATAATAAATATCGAATCTCTGTATGTAAATTGTGTGACAACCACATTGTAATTTTTATACGAAATAAAGAATCTAATCCGTGGATGTCCAAAGACTTAATAGATAAATGTAAAAAAGGGATGACCTTTAAAAAAAATGGAAAAATAATAGGTTGAATCCGACTTATGAATTGGGGTATAAGACTTTTCGAAACAAGCTAAATAAAGAGATAACAACACAAAAATCGACTTTTTACAAAGCAAAGTTCAATCAGACAAGATTAGACCCGCGCAAAACATGAAACTTGATAAATGAAATATTGGGAAGAGAAAAACCTAACGTTGATGAAACCATAGTGAAGAACTTTAGTGGTCAAATGTCTCTTAATGATCTCACTAATGAATGCGCAAGAAACTTTAAAGAACAAATCGTAAACATCATGCACCACTGCAACTCGATTACATCGATACACACAAATAGATTAATAGACAGATTAATTTTTGTTCAAGAAAGTAATATATCTGAAATGTTAAAAGTAATCAGTCTGCTTGGCGAAAATAAGTCGCCTGGTATCGATGGAATTAGAGCAACGGACATAAGAAAATATGCGGCAATTATTGCTCCAATTTAGTGCAAATTTGTCAACCTAAGCATAACACAAGTAAAAATTCCAGAAACTTTAAAAACTTCTGTTGTCAGAGGTAAGAAAAGTCAACTTAACAACTACAGGCCTAACTCTGCTGCCAGTTATCGAAAAATGCCTTTAAGAGGTAATAGTTAACAGGTTGCAAAAATTTAATTTGAAAACATTCCCTAATACACGAAAGTCAGTATGGCTTTCAGAAAGCGAAGAGCACAGGTAAATTACTAAGCGAATTTGCTAATCATGTCAACGAAAACCTTGACAAGAGTTACCATGTTCTAGTCATATTTATGGATTTCAGTAAAGCTTTTGACACATTTAATCATACAAAGCTAATTGAAGCCCTGGAACGTACGAGGGTTAATGGCAGATTGGCTAAAGGAGTACCTGCACGACCGGCGTTATTGTGTTAAGATCAGCGAAACATATAGCCATAAAGAAAACGCTCTATACGGAGTCCCACAAGGATCGAAACTGGGCCCAATTATTTTCATATTGAACGCCAATGAACTTCTTCGTATTTTCAAGAGAGCCAAACCATTTGCGTATGCTGATGATACAGCAATAGTGGTGTGCCATAGATCTTTGGAGACGGCAACAACAATAATTCAGGATGAATTCGACAAAGCAGCAAAATGGTGTCATGATCAGGGTCTAACGATCAATGCATCCAAAACTAAAATGATGCATATTAGAAATCCGCAGTTTAAAGCAACTCAGCAGCAAATATACTTCAGGAATGAATCCTGTAGTACCTCCGCTAGCTGCCCTATAGATATAGTAGAAAGCTACAGGTATCTAGGAGTCATCATCGACAGTAACTTTCTATGGAATATGCATATTGATGAGCTACGTATGAACTTAAAAAAAAACGCTTTACGCGCTGACCCATTTGCAGTACCATACGACAAAACATGTGTTAAAACAAGTGTACTTTGCCCTGGTCGAACCCAAACTAAGATATGGAATAGTCGCTTGGGGAAACGCTTCAGATACGCATATAAAAAAACTGCAGAAACTACAAACCGCAGCAATCAAAAAGATAAATGCATCTACACGTCGAAATGATGAACAGGAAAGCTTTAGAGTTCTTCAGATTGATGATATCTTTAAGATGACCCTTTTGTTGGAGTATTACGACGATAGACGATTCATCACCCCAATTAACCATGGGATTAATACAAGAAGACGTGTCCAAGGTATGCTCCACGAACCTAGATTTCGCAACAATTACGGTAGAAGACAATTAAAATGCAGCGTGTCTGAGATCCTCGCGATTTAGGAATTTCTTTCACGAAATGTGGCTTCAGGCACTCGAACGTTCAAAGATCGGGAATATGACAGAATGCAAGCAATGTTTCCTCGAACAACCCATACACACATTCAGCGCTAAATTTTACTCTTTATTTTTTTTCCTTTTACAATTACAAATATACGAAATAACCTTAAACTTGTCAGCTGTACGCACGACCGAATAGCCAGTAGCTTTACTCTGGCGTTAAGAGTTACAATTCCAAATTCCCTTACACCGAAAAATAATATAATTTAGCTGCTGATTCCGGTCATACGACGTGCTGGTGATTCCACGAACGAATATGGATATAGGGTTACACAACCAAGAGCGTTGCAATACCCAAATAAATGCTAACGTCGCGTCTGGCGAACATGCCCCGATCATGGCGATTCGTGGAATTACCTGTATTCGCTTGTGCACCTGAATCAGCAGAAAGATAAAGAACTGTAAGTAGCATAAGTTAGACATTAAGAATATATTGTAATAAAATTCAGTCTTAAGGAAGATTCAAGCGTGAAGAGACGCAATAAAGGACAGTCGGAAAAAAACGAAAGAGTGTTTTTTTTTGAAATCCGCTAAGTAAAAAGTTAAAACTGGCGCAGTCGGTAGGATCGGTGACGGTCGTATCATAAAAAAGTTAGTTAAAAGTGATAAACAAAAATATACTAAATCGTTTCTCGACCGTAGGTCTTAACCTTTCATCACCGGTAATCGTTCGTAGTACAGTGACAACCAAAACGAACAAATCAAAATATATTATATCTATTCCACGTAAAATTAATAAATTATACTATGAGTTCAAAGTGAAAACAAATAAACAGATGTGATAAGTGAAACCGACAAAGCGGTAAAGAAATAAAAAGTGTATGAAAAAAAAAAAAATAAAAAAAAAATTAAAACAACTTAGATTGAACAAAGAAACCATCAGAAACCAAACCAGTGCTACTTTAAACTAAACCCAGCGTACGGAACAACAGAAGCAGGAAATAAATTGTCACACGGATCCCCGGAACAACTATCCCCAGACCAACCAACTACAACAAACAACAAACAGAAAAAGCACAGAGTAAATATTATTTATTTGACAACATTTGTTTTAGTATTATTAGTCTCAGTAACATAATATAATTTAAGCAACGAACTAAAGTAATTTAGTGTAAGAAATTTTTTTTTCCTTATTGCTATGAAAGTTGTAAGTGTATTTCTCATGACTTCTAATTCTTCTGACGAATAATTCTCATGACTTCTATTGAAGACCAGATTCAAATAGTACAGGAGCAATCAAAACAGCTCTCCGATATCGTGAATAATTTCTTTACTAACGACCACTTGACAATGCTGACCCTCAACATAGACCCACTAAAATACTTATCTAAACTACCCGAGTTCACTGGAGATTTTAAGGAACTCCAGAATTTTGTAGATTTAATAGATAAGGTACACCCGACTCTCGTTAGGTATGACAGTCTCGCCCAAAGCATTTTTTCGGATACGATAAAATCTAAGTTAAGGGGACGAGCCCGAGAAATAGTGGAGATAAATAACCATATAACAACTTGGGCGGAAATCAGAGAAATCCTCTTCAACAACTTCGGAGATCGCTGTACTCCTGAGGAACTCTTTGACGAATTAAGAGGAATAAAGTTTAAGACGCACTCCGTAGATTTCTATAACGAAATCAAAAACATACTTAGAAGGCTTAACATTAAAGCCAAGCAAACAATGGGAGATAACCAACAACATATTGAAGCCGTGATAACCCAGAACAAAACATCTGCTTTGGCGATCTTTAAAAATAAGGTCCCAGAACCAATGAGGTCACTGCTTCATTGCAGGAACCCTCTCAACCTTGAACAGGCAATAAACATTCTTCACGAATGCAACTACGCCTACTATAAACCACACGGAAAATTCTTAAATACAAAAAACAATTACACTGACTACCCCAGTCAACCCCGAAACCAGGTTTATCCTAAACCATCCTCTAATTACTCGGGAAAATACTACTCCCATCTCAATAGTCAACCTTCGCACCAATACAATCCAGTGCACAATTCTCAATCTCCAGAACCTATGGAAATAGGAATAGCCCAGCGAGAGAGAAATCTCACAAAATATAATCAAAGAGGGCAACGCAATCAAAATAGACAATTCACTCAACCCCAGCGGAACGCACCTCAAGGTAGGCCATTTTCCCAATTTCAGCATAACACACAGCAAAGAAATCAGAATGCTCAACGGTCGCAAGAAAATCTAACGGCAAAAGGTAATAAGGTTGCAGGCAACCAAACAAATAGCCAAGAAAATTTTCATTCAGATGCCTCGGAGCGAAACTACCATATATAGTCGTTGAAGGTAAAATTAGACAACTTAGATTCATAATAGATACTGGTGCAACACATTCCATCTTAAATCCCGGATTGTGTTCCCCAGATAAAATACAATTAATCAAAGATTCAATTAAAGTAAGAACACTTAGTGCAAGCGTAGAAATCACCCATAAGGCAATAATTCCCTTATTTAAAGAATTAGGAAATCCAAAAGAAAGAGTTGAAATGTACATTTTCCCATTCCACGACCAGTTCGATGGACTTATAGGTAATAATATTTTAGCACCATTAAAGGCAAAAATAGATTTAGGTGAGAACATTTTATCCTTAGGAGACAAAGTAGTAAAGCTACATTTTAATGAAACTATTACACAAACAGAAGAATTAAAAAAATGCGAAGTTACCCTATCTGTGCTTCAACAAGAAGGACTCATCTACTTGCCAGAGCAAGACTTGATAGATGGGAATGCGGTAGTTGAAGAGGGAGTTTATGAGGCAGAGAACTATAAAATATTGGCCCCAGTAACTTTCAATCATGGTAATATTAATAATAAACTAGTTGAGCTCAAACCACTCGTAACACAACCCGTGGATAGTCAAAATTTTAACATTATTCAAGTCTCTGAGAAACCATTACTATTAGAACAATTAAGACTCGATCACTTAAACAGTGAAGAGAAATCGGGATTGATAAGAGTCCTTAGGAATTACAAAGATGTATTCCACCAGGAGGACACAAATCTTACTTTTACCAACGCGATAAAACATCAAATAAGAACTACTAACGATACCCCGATTCAAACGAAGAGTTATCGGTATCCATACATACATAAAGCCGAAGTAGAGTCTCAAATCAAAGAGATGCTGAAGAACAAAATAATAAGACACAGCAGTTCACCCTATTCGGCACCCATCTGGATCGTCCCTAAAAAGGCCGATGCAAGTGGCAAGCCAAAATGGAGACTTGTAGTGGATTACCGCAAGTTGAACGAGGTAACCATAGATGATAAGTATCCGATCCCATGTATAGATGAAATTCTTGACAAGCTCGGGAGGTGTCAGTATTTTACGACACTCGACCTTGCCAAGGGATTTTATCAAATAGAGATAGAGGAGGCAGACATTCATAAGACGGCACTCAGTGTCGAAAACGGGCACTATGAATTCCTTCGTATGCCGTTTGGGCTGAAGACAGCACCAGCGACGTTCCAGCGTCTTATGAATGAGGTACTAAAGGAGTACATTAACATCATCTGTCTCGTGTACATGGATGATATTATCGTTTTTTCAACGTCATTGCAAGAACACCTTGTCTCACTAGCAAAGATCTTTAAAAGGCTTAAGGAAGTCAACTTAAAGATCCAACTGGATAAGTCAGAGTTTCTTAAGAAAGAAACTGAATTTCTAGGTCACATAATCACACCCGACGGTATAAAGCCAAATCCGAAAAAGATTGAATGCGTAAAGAATTACCAAATCCCCAAAACGAATAAACAAATAAATCCAATTTAGTAGGCCCTATGTATAATGCATTAAATCAAAACTTCATCTTGTTAGAGGCTAAGTTGGAAAACATTAAACCTCGTGCTAGAACAAGGAGAGGTCTCATTGATATACTAGGTACAAGTTTTAAGGTAATCGCAGGAACTATGGACCATGAAGACGAAATACAAATTAAAGCAAAACTAGACGAACTCTTTGACGACGACAAAAAACTCATTAAACAGGCAAATACTCAGGTACGTATTAACGAGGAAATTTCGGAACAGATAGTAAATATAACAACCCACATAAAAAGACAACAAGGAATTATAGAGACTTACTTTAACTCCTATAACAATGACGTAGGGAAAAGAATAATGACACTCGAAGACGAAGTCATACTAATGCAACATATATACCAGATTAATAATGACATTTTCCTATCAACTAAACATATTGACAACATTGAACAGCTTCTTTTCACGAGCAAATTAGGAATCCTTACCAAAAACATCTTAAGCCCAGCAGAAATGGAGATGATCTCCGACATAGATGTTTACAAAGACATTAGACTAGTAATTTCATACTATCAAGACCAAATTATATTGATACTTTTGATCCCTAGATTATCTGATCTTCAATATAACAGACTTTTAATAGAACCATTACCAGACCACCACCATAAAGCACTTTTCATTAGCGATAGAGAAATACTAACAGACGACAAAGAAAACGTATACAAAATCCCTAAAGACAATCTAAAAAGAAATTTAGTAGCGGTAACGGATAGCTGTATTAAAAACATAATGCTTTTCACTGAAGCATCATGTCCCAAAACTTTTGAAACTGGTAAAGAAATCAAAGAAATCACGAGAGGAACTATTATAGTCAAAAATCTTAATAAAACAGAACTAATACACGATTGTAATAAAACTAATTTAAAGATACAGGGAAATTATTTAATAAAATTTAAAAATTGTAAGATATCAATTGAAAATGAAACATTTGAAAATTTTGAAAAGAAAATATACGATACCATCCTATTACCTAACTTAATGACAAAGATAAACGAGAGTAAATTAGTACATAATATTAAGCTTGACGAACTTTATGTAAAACACATAGAAAATACTAAACTTATTGAAACATCAAATGTTAATAAATCTTTTAATATATCTTCTATTGGCCTAAATATTCTTATAATTGTAATTCTCATATACATATACATATTGAAAAATTGTAACACAACAATTGTAAAGGTTTCGTCGGAGCCTCAAACTAACGGGGGGGGAGTTACAATTCCAAATTCCCTTACACCGAAAAATAATATAATTTAGCTGCTGATTCCGGTCATACGACGTGCTGGTGATTCCACGAACGAATATGGATATAGGGTTACACAACCAAGAGCGTTGCAATACCCAAATAAATGCTAACGTCGCGTCTGGCGAACATGCCCCGATCATGGCGATTCGTGGAATTACCTGTATTCGCTTGTGCACCTGAATCAGCAGAAAGATAAAGAACTGTAAGTAGCATAAGTTAGACATTAAGAATATATTGTAATAAAATTCAGTCTTAAGGAAGATTCAAGCGTGAAGAGACGCAATAAAGGACAGTCGGAAAAAAACGAAAGAGTGTTTTTTTTTGAAATCCGCTAAGTAAAAAGTTAAAACTGTTAAGCTCGAGCTTACGATATTTACGATATTAGCCGGGGCAACGCCTGAGGTCACATTCCTCCACATGAATTCATTGGTTTTACTCATGCTGTCAAAAGCCCGAGGGCTCGAAGGCTACATTGTGATACGGTCATAAATCATAATGGTGGACCACCCTATTGTGCTCGAAGAAAACGGTGAGCAAAACTTTCACATCAACTTCTGGTCGCTTCCATTGGGATGATCGATCTTTGGTTTCGACGCCATTATCAGTGACCACCCATTTTCCGTCATGAGTTATGACCCTTTTTAACAAATCTGGAGCGTCCTTCACTTTATTCAATTGAGCGATGCTCCTGCGGCATATGTTTCATACCCAAAATATTTGAAAAAAAATCCTTAATGACCCAATTGATATGCCAATATCTTCTACATCTTTGGTCAAAGTGATTTGACGATTCTCCATAACAATTTTCCCAACGTTTCCATCCCTTGTTGACGTGCTGGGGCGTCCAGAGCACGTCCACGGCTCTCTCTCTCCGTGGAGAGTTTGTACCACTTTTTTGTACTCAGAGTAGACTTGCCAAATGCCACAGCCAACACTTTAAGCACGTTAGGACACATCGTTTTATTTTTCACACAAAATTTTGTGCAGATTTTTTGGTCCATTTTTTTCAACACCAAAAATTCCACCAAAGCACACCGAAATTCGTCTAACCTTTATATCTGGGCAAAACCAATTAAATGTCCAAAATGTTCGACAATGCCAACAAAAATCGAGTGTACTTAGCCGCGAAATTCAAAAAGTCACCTTATTTCTTGAACAAACGTACAAAATTGGGCTTGAGAGAACTATCGACGAGATGGGTGCCATATCACAGTGGAGTAAAAACGGAATCGTACGATAACTTCGGAACACTATTCTGACATGGTTAAGTGCATGTTTCGCGTTGACAAAAGGTGGATCCATCACCAGAGTCTCGGTAACAACCCTTCGTCAAGCCCCCTGTCATGAGTGTGTTTCTTTCATGTTTCGCTGTTCTGTTTCATATCTTCTAGATTCATCCATATACGAGCATTATCATCATATCTATGGCGCTACCTTCTTGGGATGGTTAATGAAAAAATCAACTACAGTAAGTGCCTGACAGACTAACAATCTGTCTTAGACACTTTCGGCTCAGAAGCCGCTTGAATTACTGCCCCACAATCTGGTTGCATCTGTTGTTTTGCTAAAATCGTATACGAAATTATTAGGTAAGGTCCACGAACGAGCTATTGGTTTGAGTTTTGTGAGAGTTGGTTTGATCCGAAAAGGTGAAAAAGAAAAAAAAATCGAACGCTCGTCAAAACAAGATTGATTTGGTCGAAAAACTGCCAAAAAGACCGACCAGAATCCTTAAATCTCTATAAATAATGTCGAAAATCCACTTGGCACCACCGAGAGCACGAAAAATTATGAACTAAAGCGACGAAATGAAGGAAAAAAAAAGGAAACGCAAAAAAAAGAACAAATTATTGACCATTAACTTCGTCGCAGCGATTATCTATAAGATGTTGCTTTATCACTTGAGCGTACTATACACACTTATTTCATCCAATAAAACACGAAACAACAAAAAAGCAAAGAACAAAAAAGGCGAAAAGGGAAAAAGGAAACCAAGCAAAGCGGATGCAAGGCACAAACCCCTCTTCAATGACAATGTTCGTAAATCCACTTTATTAGCATATTTCGCAAGAGAACCTTTTCCTATTTCCACTACGGGTCGGCTTCCACCCCGAACGTCCTGTCGTCTTTGCCTTTTGTCGTTGTTTAAGGAGGAAAAGGAGTTTTTCCTTTTTTTTATATTTATTTTTTCAGGGGGCATAGGGAAACACACGATTGAAGGGAGAAAAGCTACCAACCAACGAGTAACAGGATAACAAAAGGACATAGTAGTTATGATGTGGGAAAACGTATCGCGAATGGACTTAATTATGGATGTATGTACGCCCGATGCCATTCAAAAGTTCCTTCCAATCAGATTTCGGTCATTTCGCACCAAACGCGCACACATATGGAGCACGAATAAAAAGGATACTCCTAATCGTGCACTCACAAGAGGAGAATGGAAAACTCGCAAGGACATTCGTTGCATATTGACGATGATAACAGCCTTCTACCCCTCGAATCTCATATTCCGAGCAGTCATTTAAATAACTATTAAAATGATGGCAAGCTAGATGAGGGTGGTGAAGACGACGACGATGACGGCGATAGTAATTGCGATGGGGATGATGGTTGGTAGCGATGGTATACGGTTCTCAAAAGTGATTAACGTAGGATTTTACGATAGGGTGCCGGTGTTGACTGGGGTTGCTCGGCTGGCTGGATGGTTGCTCGTCATGCGAGAACGTATGTACATTATTACGTAAAACTGATTGATTTGAATTCAGAGAGAGTCGATAGGGGAAGGTAAGGCAATTTCTGCAATACGGTTTTATACAATCTCTTAATATCAAGCAATTAGTGTTTCATTCGATCTTGTGGTTTAAAATACGATTTTTAGCCAAACAAATTGTCAAAGTATTTAAAGCCACTTAAAATCGTGACGAAAATTCCTCTCGATATTGTGAATTCCCCGGAAACGCAATTACAGTCCTGAATAACCTAACCCGCGACTGCTCCACTGCCTTCCAGTGTGCCTCTATACCAATAAGGAATGATGAAATATTTTGTAGTTGAAGTAAGTGCTTTAAAAGCTAAACATTCCAGCAATCATCGTCGTCGTTTGGGGATCTACGTTGGACGCCTCCCCTCACTGTCTCTTCCACACGTATTCATTCCTACATTTTTACATACGTCTATAACGATATAAATAAGGCACGTCTGATACCAACTGTTTGTGACATGAAGCTACATACATCCGGAACAGCTCTCTTTGTTGCAACACCACCATCATATACATAGTATATCGCCACTCGGTTGTCGTTGTCAACCTGACTTACATATCCACGTTATGCTTACCCTTTTCGTACTGGTTGTAAACTTTTTCAATCTGGCAAAATGATAACCAAAAGCTTTTAACTTAGAGATTATTTATGAGCTTTCGGAATGAAAATTTATTACCCGCACGCATCGGGCCTTCCGAAATCGTTATCTATAGAGTTGAAATACCTACCTAAATACACACACGGTTGAGTAAGTAAACTGGAAAAGAGTATCTAAGTATCTGGAAACGTCCCCTAGGGTAATTACAGTGATGGATAAACACGAACGGGGTCGAGCTACGTTATTACGAAATTACCTCCGTTTAGTGATGAGGAGGAACAAAAAAGGAGCCATTCACACAACACAGCGTTGAAAGTTAGCAGAGCGTAGTTTCGATCTACGGACCTCTGGGTTATGGGCCCAGCACGCTTCCACTGCGCCACTCTGCTCGGTGGTGAGTGCTGTGCGAGTGAGTGAGTAGTTGTCTTAACTCAAGACATTCTATTCATGTTCGAAAAATGTTCACAACTTAAGCTTGGTGCTTGCCTTAATCGGTACGGTGAATTTGAAATAAATGGTGTTTTTTATAGAGGTATAGAACTTTGAAATGGAATAAAACAAAGATTATTTTTTTGAATTGACATGAAATTGACTTTATTCGAAAGATAATCTTCCGACATTTAAATATAATTTCTGGCATATGACCGCCACAGTTGGTGGTAAATGGGCCCAAAACAAGATTGCCGTTAATCCCAATTTTCATAAGCGAATTTTGTTTAACGATGAAGCTCACTTTTGGTTGAATGGATACGTCAATAAACAAAACTGCCGTATTTGGAGTGATGATAATCCTCAAGTGTATGTTGAGGCACCGTTACATCCACAAAAACTGACTGTTTGCTGTGCTTTCTGGGTTGGTGGAATAATTGGTCCGTACTTCTTCAAAAACGATGCTGGCCAGAAAGTTACAGTCAATGGTGACCGCTATAGAGCCATGATTACTGACTTTTTCGTTCATCAACTGAACAACCATGATGTGCAGGAGCTGTGGTTTCAACAAGACGGCGCAACATGTCACACAGCTCGTGCCACAATTGATTTATTAATTTCACGATTTCATAATTTCACGTTACGGACCTGTGAATTCTCCTCCAGGATCGTGCGATTTAACGCCGCCTGACTATTTTCTGTGGGGATATGTGAAGTCGCTAGTCTACGCCGATAAACCCGAAACGATTGACCACTTGGAGGACAACATTCGCCGCGTTATTGCCGATATACGGCCACAAATGTTGGAAAAAATCATCGAAAATTGGACCTCCAGATTAGACTATGTCCGAACCAACCGTGACGGTCATATGCCAGAAATTATATTTAAGTTATAATGTCAGAAGATTATCCTTCGAATGAAGTCAACTTCATGTCAATTTAAAGAAATCATCTTTATTTTATTCCATTTCAAAGTTCTATACCTCTATAAAAAACACCCTTTATTTTTTTGACTTTAAAAATCATTAGTGAAAAGAATAAAGCTTGTTCACAAACGGTCCCGTTTGGTACTCGTCAAGATTAGTGTACATATATACGACGCTCCAGAGCTTCAGTGGGAGCTTTTGCTTTTGTTCATAAAATAATGAAAATTATTTAGCAGCAATATTGACTAAACGCGCCAAGAGTTTGTTCGTTAATTTGTTTCCAAAATGTGCGTTATGCGCCATGAGTTCAAGAACATCTCTCTAAAAGCGGCATATTCAAATTCTAAAGGTTATAAGACGTGAACATATTTCAGAGATAGGGAATCAGCCTAATAAAAATATGATGGAGAGGCAATGCGTTAGAGTCTGTCTTAGAATGTACGAAATGCCAGAGTCTCAGTTCATTAAGTTTAACCCTGATAAGGTCTGACGGAGCAGGCCTAAGCAGAATTTACAATTTTCTTGTTTAAATGACTCGAAAACATATCGCAAGGACAATCACTAACGACAATAATCTGCTCTCCCGGGCTTACTACCTCAATTATAAATACCACGAGAACACACTCCGATCGGGCTTTATTCCCTCAAAAGCATTTCTCCATATAGATTCCGAAAGGTTAGTACAAAAAAGAGACCGCGTCCTGGTAATTTACCAGCACCACCGGGGCGTCACAGACAAACGGCTCACCCGCAAGGGGACGCTCACAGTACCCATGAGCTCATTGGTTTTAGTACCGTAATGGCGGACTGGTTCTGACTAGCAAGAGAGAAACTACGAGGTTTGATCCAAAAGTAATGATAATGGAAATCAAACACGGTGACCATAGTTGGAAAAATGTTTTCTTTTTTTTCTATAGGTATATAGTCTCCTAACAAGTCAATACATTTTGTTCATTTATTTTCAAAAATCAGAATTCCCTGAGAAAGAAATTCTTAGTCTTGACCCTCCGAAAACGCCATAATTTCGCTATCGTTTTTAAATTTCTTGCCTCATATGCGTTCATTAAGCCGAGGAAAGGATAGAAGTCACTGGGAGCTACATATATCTGGTGAATAGGGGGGTAGTTCGAGCAGTTCGAATCACATTTCTTGAGGGTTGTCTCTGCGTCTTTTTTTTTTTAATGACCTCGCACAATTTCCTTATTTAATAGTGATTAGTAGTAAGATCCCGAAATGTGGCTCCCTTTTGCAAATATTCAACCAAAATTATACCTTCAGCGTCCCAAAAATCGGATGCCATAACCTTTTCTGCCGAACTTGACAGTTTGAATTTCTTTGTCGTTGGGGAGGCTCACTTCCAAGTCATCGATTATTGTTTCAAAATGACGGATTCAAGTTTCATTCATAATCACAAAACGTTGCAAAATCCTTTCCTGATCTGCTTGGAGCGTCTCGAGATTCACCCTCGAAATGTCGACTTGTCGGCTATCAATCTCGGTACCCAACGCGAAGAGACCTTTTTTAATATGCAATTCTGTCGCAAGAATTCTTTGAGCGCTGCCATATGAGAACCCTGTGACCTCAGCTATTTTTCGCATTATCTTCGATTGACGTGCAAGGGCGTCCTTCGCCAGGTATATCTGCAGCGCGTATTCTGCCCAGCTTAAGCTCCTTGGCCCAGCGTGCTATTGTGGAAAAGAGAGTTGCAGAGTTGGTAGACTTTTGGTAGACGGTTTTATCAAGTAGAGGTGATGACAGCTCTAATTTCGTTTTTCTCCATTTCGTTGGTATTCGGTAAGCAAGAAAAATTTTTTTTGCCAGCTGGAAATAACCGATTATTATGACTTTTGGATCACCCCTCAATAGATTGCGAGTCTTTGAATGTAAGATGTAAAAAAAAATCTATGGTGGAAAACAGGGCGAAGAAACGGGTCCCCAAGCATTGTCCGGGTAATTAAATCGGGCAGGACACGTAGAACAAGTGGACAGTGGACGAACAGTCAAACGAACAATGAGTGAAATTCCGTAGGAAAAATACTACAGGAAAGCCTTGCTGTAGATGGGAAGGCAATATAAGGGGTGATATAGAAGAGATGGGACAGAACAGCATGGAAGAAAAACACTCATGACAGGTAGGCTTGGCGAAGGGTGGTTAACGAGGTTTTGAACTTATGTATAAGTTCCAAAACTCCTCTAAAGATAACAATAACAATAATGGCGGGCTGATAACTCGCCGATGGTGCCAAATAGCACGCCGATTTTTGGTAGTTGTCGGGTGAAAACATCCCCTAGAGCGATGCATTGCTTCGGTAAGATCCGCCTCACTCCTTAGTTCGTAAGTTAGATTAGGGCCAGCTAGTTGATCTTTTGCAGACTGGACGCGTCATCGAGCTTAGATGAGCCTGTGAACTGACTGAGGACTATTAGCTTTGTAGAGGTCTCGGGTATGTAGTGTGAGCGAGATGGCGATGCCCAGTCGCTGAAAGATCAGGAGAGTGATTACTCAAACGAAAGAAACGGGTGCTAGCCAACCTAATTATATTTAAGACCAGAATTAAGTAGCTTGGGCTAGACTAAGCTTTAGAATAAGAAAAAAAAATTAAGTCGAAGGTCATTAGCAACTTAGAAATATAGACACAGAGCCAGTAAGACACATTAAATATTAAGATATTTTTTAAGTTAGATTTGTCTAGTAAATAAGACTAGAATGAGAACAATTGTAAAGGAAATAATCGACTTAATCCATATTTACGTGCGCTCGGTGGTATTTCAAATCGACAAACTTGGTTCACCAGGTCCGCATTTTTTTCCAGCTCAATTTTATTGCAGACCTTATCTTGTGCTATGTAATTGTACGTCGAATGAAATTGGTCAGAGGTCGACATCATTATTCGTTTTCAAGATATGCGAGCTGAAAAACAAGTTATTAATACTATTACAAATGTCTTTAAAAACGATGTTTTATTCAAAAAATCGAATCCGTTGTCCTAACTTTCAAATGGAAAGCTGAAGATTTGCCTTCAATTTAGCAATGAAATTTAAAAATTGTTTAATTTCGTACAAAATTTGAAGAATTTATGTATTTCGAAAAAAAATATAAATAAATATAAAAACTTTCTCCAAAAAAAATCAAAATATAAAACCATTCCCTTTTATTTATTTTTTCTTATCTAAAAGAAAATTGAAGACATTAGCAGAGCGTAGTTTCGATCTACGGACCTCTGGGTTATGGGCCCAGCACGCTTCCACTGCGCCACTCTGCTCGATGGTGAGTGTTGGGTTGGTGACATGGTAGTTATTCCGGTTCGTCGTAATTAGTCTTCCATAATCTCTGCCGTTCTTTTAAATTATGTTACCGTTAAAAGGATGAAATCCGTTAGAAATCAGATAAGAAAAAAAGTACCTAGACCAGCCAACCCTAGATGCACTAAAAATATCGTAAGTCTACTTGCCGATGCTATGAAATCTTCTCGTGTCAACTAAGAACGATTCCATAGCCACCATGTACCAAAACAAACCGAAGTCTCCGGTATGGTGGAGCTTTGTTCTGTTTGAGTCTAAAAGGAAAGGTTAGTATCCTAAATTTAAGGAAGTTTTAAAAGTCCATGCCAAACAGGGTTTGAACAATGACGAAAACGAGCACCCACTGTGCTGTTAATAGCAACTTTTACAGTAGCTTGCGTGGGATCAGTATCTTCTTCAGTAGCTTCTTGACGAGTAAAGACTTAGTGCTAACTGGAAGACGATTTCCAGAGTATCATAATATACGGAAGAAACCGTGAACTTTACCTGTTAATGGTTGGTGATGAGATCCCTCCACGTAAGCTGTTGATTAAAGATGACATAAAGTTCTCAACAGCCTTTATATAGATGACGTTGTTTCCGTTGGCTTTGACTGGTAGGAAGTTACTTACGTCTGGCATAGTACATCCTTTGACAATGGCTCGGCTCTTCGTGGAGTTGAGAGTAAGTTTGCTTTTAGATAACCATCCTGTAACGGCCTTAAGAGCCACATTTAACTCTGCAGTAGCATCTGGCTATAGGTGAAATCTTTAGCTGATATATTGGACGTCGTTTGCGTATATACGTAACTTATAGTGTTTGAGAATGTCAGGAAAGTCATAATTAAACAGCGAGAATAGTAAGGGCTCCAGGATAGAAGCCTGAGGGACACCCGTTTTGGTTTTGGGAAAAGTGGAAGAGTTGCCATTAGCATACGAGTATATAGCTTGGCTGTGATCTCTAAGATAATTCCGATTAACGAATCGAAATTCAAGTAATGTTTGAGTTTTTTGAGGAGGTTTTCATGTGAGACAGTACCGAATGCTTTACAAAAATCAAACATGGTCGTTATCAACTTCATAGCGAAAATCTTCAACAAACTCTAATAGCGTTTGCTTAAGCCAAGTTTGAATTTAAATGCAAAAAAACTTAGTTTTTGACCTCCTGAATTTGTTTATAACAAAGTTCTTGAGGCGTTTGAAATCGCAGAGAAACTCGGGGAACTTTTTCCATTTTTCATAGCCCCTTTTGTAGGCCCTGTTTCGATTTATAAGTTCAGTTCTTCAATATGACTAGTTACCCAGTGGAATTTGGTATTATTAATGGTGAGGTGAGGTCTTAGGATATGATTGATTGGTGAATTTAAAAATCTCAACTTGCTCATAAACGGAAATGTCATGACATATTGATCGATTTGTAGCTGATTGAGTCGGTATGATGAGATCGTGCTTTGAGAAGCCAGGAACATTAAGCTGGATATAGCAGTTAATGAGATCAGTTCAATTAACAATATCAGAGTGTAGATCTTATAGGGCTAAAGTGGGTGGGAATCGAGCTATTGACTCCTGATAAGCTGATGGAGTTTAAGAAGCGAAGCGATTTACTTGTGTATCATTACAGATTAGCAGATTAATGTTGCGATCTACGGAGAGAATTATATGTTTGCGGCAACCTCCATTATACCTCCTTTAAGCTGACCTTTTACCGCGATTCTATCATTAAAATCTGAATCGGTTATGGCTTCAAATCAATGTCGAAACCTAAACTGCCTCATTCATTGCTGATCACAAAAACGAGTTTTTCTTGGTTAAAAAATTATTGGGTTCGGGGAAAGTCGGACTTATGTATATAGTAAAATTCGAGGTTTTGTATATTTATGTTCCACAATAGTGCCAAATTTAAATGACACCCCTTGTTGGATGACTTTTTATTATACGAGAAAATAGAACTGATTTTGAAATTCCGAAATCTCTCTTTCTAAAATACTTCGGTTTTAAAAAATTTCATTATAATTATAGCAGAGCGTAGTTTCGATCTACGGACCTCTGGGTTATGGGCCCAGCACGCTTCCACTGCGCCACTCTGCTCTTTTGACTTCCGCCGAATAGAATGCATTCTCCTCCACTAGCTTTACGATATTGACTGAATTCCTGTAAGTATTCAATGGTAAATCAAAATATATTTACAAAAAAAAAAGAATTAAATGTGGCCCATGGGGGGATCGAACCCACGACCTTCGCGTTATTAGCACGACGCTCTAACCAACTGAGCTAATGGGCCGCTTGTCATCGCTGTTTCAATGACCATACACACGTCACACCACTACACCAAGATTTCGACTAACTACACACAGATTGTTATCTTCTCTCTGTTCTTCTTCTTCTGTGCTCAGTAATATTCCATCGCTTGGATGATGGATGATGGATGAGATGCGATAGGGCGCAATGGGAGAAGTAAGTTCTTTAGAAACGTCCTTAAATCTGTTTTTAATTACTTGACTTGCCCCCTGATACGGTTTAACCCAGGAGCAAACATTGAGCTTTCGGTTTATTGACTTTTGCGCGCCATGACGTGACGATGGTGATGTTGCCGACGTCGTCGGTGTGACTGCATTGACTTAGTGGATGTCAAAATTAATAGCTCGCCTGTCGGACGGATGTTTAAATTAAATTCGATGGGCTTAGACAAATGAGCCAGTGGGTGGTATTAATAGGGCGTCTAATGAATTTCTAAGCAATGCCGTGATGATGTTGCTTCCATCTACTAGCAACTTCCTAACTAGGTTAAATAAATAACATAAATTCCTACAGCGCTCATCAGTTTGCCCCCACCTTGCTGGGCGAATGCCACTTGTGAGATCATAAGTCTTCGCTCCTTCCTCGGATGCCCATGTAATTGCAGACTAAAAACATGAAGAAAAAATGGAAATAGCAACAACGTAGAGAGAAACTCCGACGAAATGTGTTAGTTTACTTAACTAAATTATCACAAAGCACTCCGCCTTCGACTGTGGCCACAGTTGAAAATCCTTTCGTCACGCAATGTGACTCTTACCTGGTGGCACTCGACTCCACAACTCCGAGCGTGTGCAGGTTAAATACTGCAATTGATAGTCATCGTTCCTGTGAATACATAACTAATTTCTATATTTAGCCGACAAACTCATTTTAGTCATCTAGAGTCCTGCCCCTTCTCCTCTCACAGAAGACACATGTGTAGTAACGCACGGGTAGTTGCATATGGTAGAGCGAATTTTGCATTTACTGACCAGTGAATAAGTGAAGAGACGTCCCTGCTTCTAGGTCAGAGGTAAAATCGATTAAATTCCGCATGAGATGTGTATGCGCGTGTGAGTGTTTACTTCCTGTCTGTGGCGCTGGCAAACAAACATTTTTGCATGTCTATCAAGTCGTACTTGTACGTACTGTCTCAATCCAATTTGAATGACAATGAAATACTGAGGAAGGCTAAGGAATGTAGCTCTAAGGGAAGTGGTGTGACGTGTGGAAGGGAATGCTTTTGTACGCCGTTCTGGTCTGATTTGAAAAACCGAATGTGGACTTGAAAGGAATCAGGAATAGTACGAAGTGAATAGGAGGAGTTTTGATCTTTTCACAGCTTCATGAAAATGCCAAACAGGGGGCGTAAAATGTCACGCAATGTCCTTGTCGTACGGGAAATATTACTTTAAAGCCAGCTGAGGCCGAAGTTGACTACCTTGCAGGTGGAAAAGGAACAAAACCCATAACGAATACTTCCTAAAAAAGGACAAATGGTTTTCTAAGAACAATAGCCATAAAATCTAAGCCAGATCACCTCCTCCAAAACCACTTCTACGAAATGTACCTATACAACGCCGATGATGGCCACAATTTACCACTCCGGAATTCCTTTAAAGACTCCCTTGTTAGATGCCGAAATTCTTTCCTTAACTTTACATTACAACAACCGATGGTCAGTTGCGAAACTTTTTCTTTCACGTCGATCCCTTTCTATTCCGCTTGGAAGGCCATCTCGTCGTTATGGCCCACACTGCCATCACAATGTCTTCGCTATTTTTCCCAATTACTTATCCAAAATTGAAGTATTAACTATAATTTCAAAGCTCCTCTCGTTCTTTTCTCATTCCGATGCATAAACAGCAACATGAAAACAAAGGACTCTTGGCATTTCAGGCGAATCCTTGTGCCGGCATAGCATCGTTTCATACCCCCCGCAGCGGGTCCCCTTAACAGATTTACACTCAATTCCATTAAGGCTACTACTACTTCATGAAATATGCTTTCGGGCCAAAGACGTCTGTCTATCCTTTCTGCTGCTGCCTTTGCTGTTGCTCCCTCCCAAAAAACAAAAAAAAAAAACAAAAAAGTAACGGAAAACGGAAAATTTGTATTTTATACTCTTTAAAGGAAACTTGTGGAAAAATTAAAAGACGAAATCTCTTCTGTTTGAAGAGCAACCAAGCGCACTGTTGCTGTGCCTGACTCTTCCAAAAAATAAAAATAAAACGAAGGAGCCCTACAATCGCGCGTAGCAGATAGGCAAGAGGCGAACAGCAATTGATAGAGATGTAGACAAATAGATAGTACAGGGATAACAGTCCCCCATTTGCATTACTTTTCCGTCTATGGCCTCATCGCTGGAAGACGAGAATAAGGCCAGAGAGACTATATATGTAGACGACGACGACGTTGTTGCCATTTGAACACAAAAAAAAAGGCGAAAAAAAAAAACTTTAAACAAAAAGGACTAAAAGAGGAAGAAGTGAACGAGAAGCTCTGTGTGTGTCCTCGATTTTAAAAACTGAGCTTCTGTAGTCCTTTCGTCGCTTTGGCCTTTTTGTATGAGGAAATTGTCGGATGGCTTCAAGGGATGATGATACTTCTGCTCCACTGTGGTGGTAAGGAAGCTAGTCGTATCGAGGCGGCGAAGTAGTGGTAACGAACGTGAGAAGAGTGGTGGTGTTTTCGGAGAGTGGGCGTGAATTTTCAGTTCATGTGGAGTGAAGAGTTTGCCGTTTGTCGGCTACACGGGTTAAGAGGGTGGCAAATAATTATTTTCCTTTTAATGAATTTCATCTGGGGCCAGGGCGAGGTTCTACTTTTTATTCTGTTATATTCCTGTCTTGGGAATTCGATATTAAGGCGACATTTGCTCGAAGGAATAAATCGAGTTCGAACTTCTACGCCTAATACTCCTATGTCCCGAAATATCATGGTAATGCACATCTGTTTGATAAATGGCCGACTTCCCATACGAACAGTCTACCGCCCAGGCTCAACGTGTGAACTTTAAATGTCACACAACGATATTGTGCGCGCCATGCGATGGTGATGTTTATTTATTGCCAGAGGACATCCACCCATCCGGGTCGCTTCCAGATTTGCTTGGAATTTTGACTCTCTCGCGTCGGATTATTTCCTTTTCCTACATCCGTTAATCAGCCAGTTCCACTGGGCTAAGGTGGTGACCTTTACAGTACTGCTCTCCTTTACCGATGGACGATAGTGAGGTGAATGCGAGTTTATCGTGGTTAAGGTAGAGATTTACTTATTAATTTGTTTATTATTGGCATGCGGATTACGAGGGAATCAGACAAGTCGCAAATGGAAATGCTTTTGGGTAAAAGTTTTCCACTTGTTTTCAGATTTTTTTCTTGTTTCTTTTGTGTCGATGATTCCTTAGAAGTGACAGAGGGTTTTCGCAGACAGTCAATGTGGGGTGTTTGCGATAAAGACAGTTGCGCATAATAAATTAGTTTGAAGGCACGAAATGGCAGACAAGCAGTTTTTTTTCGTCCTTTCGGGTTTGTGTTCAATTTGGACTTTCTAGGAATTTGGCATTTCATTTTTCAAAGCTGATTTTTCAGCACTGAACAGACGTTTAGACTTCCTCAGTAAATGTAGGAGGTAGTGTTCAAAAAGTAATGGGAGCTGTGTTACAACGCGGTCTGTAATATGCAAATTCATTCGAATATTTATATTATGTTGATAAGCATATCGGAAACATATCGGCGTACATGTCTAAAATAAACTGACAAACATGTGTAAAACATGTCTGAAACGTCAGCACGTAAAGTGCTTTTCAATAAGGGCAGGTAGATGTTGAAATGGAATAAAACAAGCTGTGTCGGAGGTATTAACAAAATTCGTCTTTTATTTGAAAGGCACATTTATGCCATTGTATATGGAATATGATATCGTTCAAATGCCCGCCTCGGCTTTTTACAGTGGCACGGATTCGAGTGGTCCAATTTTCAATGACTCTTCCGCATAGGCACAGCTGAATTTGCTCGATAGTCTGTGTTACGTTCACATTAAAAGTATCGGTCAATTGAAGTTTATTCTCATAGACCTGTGACTGCAGGGAACCCAACCAGAAAAAGTCTAGCGGGGTCAAATCGCGTGATCTTGGTGGCCAATTCACGTCACCTCTGTGAGAGATAACCTTACCCTCAAATCGTTCATGCAAAATGTCAGTCGTGGCGTCTGCTGTGTGCCACATAGCGTCGTTTAGGACCATGAGAAATTCATTATCATCGTTCTGTAGCACTCTCTATTTATGGTGACCACCTCACCAACATCGTTTTCGAAAAATTACGGACCAATGACACCGCCGACCCAAAATCCACATCAAATGGCAACTTTTTAATGATGCATTGTCTCCTGGTGAGCCTCGTGTGGGTTGGTGTCGTCCCATATACGACAATTTTGCTTCTTAAAACAGCCATTCATCCTTAAATACGCCTCGTCGTAAAGATGGTTTTTCGGCCAAAATTGAGGTCCTCTTCCAGTCGCTCCGAAGCTCAGTCAGCCAACAAATGGCTTTGTCTATGTTCATGAACTTTGAACTCCTCGGTCAGTTGGATCTTTTACGGATGAAAGGCCAAGTCCCGACAGAAAATTCGCCAATTTAAAGTTTACGAAAGGCCGAGTTCTTGTGCTCGGCGAATAATCGAATGCCTCGGGTCTTTTCACGGACCACGGCGATGTTCTCTTGCCGAGGTTGCGTTCCTTTGACGTACGAAAGTTGGTTGATTGATTACCGAACTGGTGGTTTCAAATTTGGCCACCAAACATCGAAGAGTCGACTGTGAAGAGAGACCACGTCTACCGCAAAATGGACGCAACGAACGCAACATTTGCACTAACGAGTGCTTATTTTGATAGTAAAATTTTATCATTTCGACATGCTGTTCAATCGTTCAATCTTGCCAGGGTGATTTGGCATCAGAAACTGAATAATAAACAAGAGATTTGATAGACGTCATCAAAAAAATATGGCTGCCACAGGCTGTCAAAATCTACCCGCGTCAATTGAAAACCCTTTACTTCCAGAGCGCTAGTCAAAACGATTGTTTAGTATGATGTCAGCTGTCAAGGAGGTTATATGTGGCTTGGTACGTTTACATATCTTCACATTTCGCGGCCTCGATATTCCGATACGCATTTAGGATATCTGGACGCGTAATGAAGATATGACAGAGGGCTTCGTAGGAACTCTGGTCTCTAATTTTCAAGGGTACCAAATAAGAGGTTGGTATTTGTATAGATCAAACCAAAAACAAGTGTAAACACCTCATGTATTTTTTTTATAGGGTTCGTGCAGGTTCAAGAGTGTACGCTCTTATGGTGTTTGTCACGCAACCTGGACGGGGTGCAGATGGTTTGTGTCCAAGATGTTCGTTCACTGCTCTCCCGGGGTGGTTGTCCTAGATAGGCTTCGAGATCCTCGACTGAATTTGTAACATTGGTTGTAGTTCACAGTAACATTTTTGTTTCCATGTCATTAAGGTGTCATATTGGAAATGCACACACAAAGTATGAATATTGAAGTGAGTGTTATGCCTTCGTCAGTAATTTTTTGATTACATCTCATTCACAACTGATGTTATTGCACAGTTTTTCCGTATAGGAATTGTTCTTGACTATGTACAGATTTGAATTACAGACCTTTGGCTCAACTGTCGGTGATGATTACCATTGCACCACGACCACCCCCAGTACGTATGGCATTCGTCTCATATGTATGCCTCGACTGGTTCTGTGACCAAGGATATCTCACGAATGAAATGAAGGAAATAACCTGTGAGAATGAATTAATAAAGGATTTATATAGGATCGTGCTCAAATGTCCTGCAAAATTCAGTCCATCTTCAGAAGAATGTTATCCCGAGGCAAGCTATCCAAAAACACCTGTCTGCAGCCGTCCTCTTGCCTCCATCTCAAGCTTCAGTTTATCTTGCTTCACAATTACTGTATCCGAAAAGTCATATCCTGTCCTCTTAATTACTCTCCAAGAACTAAAAAAAAATCGTCCACTAATTAAGGAAGAAACGAAAAACAGAACAGGATAAAAAAAAATTGGGAAAAACGAATGTTAAACAAGAAAATCTGAATTGGAAACACTTCAACCCTCTAAACGGAAATACTTCTCCCTGCCTCTGACGAGCAGCTCTTCAAAATCAAGTTCTAAAACTTACCCTGCCCTCAAGGCAGAACCGAGATAAAATAAAAATAACAGAAAACACGACCATCTGAGTATCAAGTTAGCATCACATCATGAATCCCGCTTCTATTTGTCCTTCCAATCCCTGTACCGAAATATCCAACTCAAGGGTTCAAATTCAAGTTTGAGTTTGGGTTCTTCGTCCTACCATACGTTAGAGCATGTAGTGCATGTGCGAAAAGAACGAATTAAAGAAGGAAACCTTTTATATTTAAAGTTCACTGTACTCACTGGGTGACGCCAAGAAATATCCTTGAATTAGTATAACTTGGAACACAAAAAAAAAGGAATTAAAAAGGAGCAACAAACAAAACAAGAAAAAAAAACTGGGAAAAAGATTTCATGTAAAAGACTCTGAGAAAACGGCCGGGAGAATGTGATGGCGGACAAGCGATGAGCGAAAGAGTAATGGTAAGGAGGGCAACGAAAAAAGGTCATGTCCTGACAGTTCAACGGACCGAAACGATACGATGTGCAGACCTGGGGAGAAGGAACGAATACGGCCGTCGTTGTTGCCGCCAATGTACACAACACAGCGAGTGAGTCGAAATTATGTGTAAAAGGACAATGTTATGATGTCAATGACAGTAGTGTGGCGGCGGGACAACAACTACTACTGGCAGAGTTGGAGCCCTAGTCGATGGGATTGAGGGTATCTGTGGGGATTTTGTGTTCTGTTTTTTTTTTGTTCTTCCTTGGACTTAATAGCTGATTGAAGAAGGGTAGGTTGGAAGGCAAGCATGTGGACATGTGTAGAGGGTAGGCATGTTAGGTGATGTGAGCGTGTTTGTCGAGTTTGATTAACGGGACATCTGTTTTTTTTTTTTCATATTCCTCGCAGCCGGAAAGTTGGTGTAAATGACACAAAGCAAGTGAGGATAATTGTTGCGTTAAGACGGCTGTAAAAGATTTTGCCACTGCCTTACTGTTGTAGCCTTGGTTTTCCAAGTACTACTTACACACAATTAATTTTGTGTGTATGTACATCTGTTGGATTTACTAAGTTACATACAAAAATACACAGATATAAGCGTATAGCAAGTAAATTGAATGAGGTGCCACAGGAAACTATGCTCGAGCCGCTATTGTTTCAATTTAAAATTATTGTAATGGCTCTAAAGCATTGAAACTTATTCTTCTAAAAAGTGTCTCTAAAAAAAAAACAATCCCCTAGGCCATCAGTGTTTTGGTTCTCCAGAGAGACTGGGTCAAAGTGCAATTGATCTATAAACTTTGCCTCATAGAGGAGTACAGCAATTAACCCGAAAAGTTCTTGATTTCGATTCGTTTTCCTAAAAGAACGAGTTTTCAATCAAACTATTCTAGTGAAGGCTAACTACAGTCCGAGTATACGCACAGACAAATAGATTAATTTGAAAGGTATCAAAACTCCTATTTGGCTTGCATTTGCGTCAAATTTTAATTGATTCGTCGCAGTAATCAGACCAAATCTCATCCATCATTGCACACTGACACCATCGATTGATGATGCCTAGTCAGGAAGTGCAAAAGCATTTCATAACACCTTCACCTTTAATTAACACTAAAATCGGCAAATCGAATGCCATCAGCAGTAGAGCGTGCATAGGCGCAAACAAAGATCCAATTCCAAGTAAACGATGCGAATCATTATATCACGAACGGTTGTATGCCGTGCCTACATACGGACATAGGATATGTCATCCACCTGCATAAGTGGTGGAAATCCCAAGAAATTCATTACAGTTAGGGCGGTTTATGAATGCCTGGGTGGATTTATCGATTTTCTCACTCGTCCTTTGGTTGGGTACTTTTGACTGATGTACCCGCAATCTGTATGTGCCAAATCACTTGGATAAGTTCTTGCGATTAATTAACGATCGGCAATTGACTAGCGGTTGGTTGGGGTATTTCCGAATATCCGCGATTGAGTCACAAAGAACGCGCGTCGAAAAAAAAAACCGAAAAGAGGAAGGAAAACAGTAAGAGGAAAGGTGACTTGTTGACGTGACGATCACTCTTTATCGCCATGCACCTTCACTTACTCTCTTACTACCAAGATGACGGTGTGCTGCGGTGCTCAGGCATCCGATAAATTTATGTGCGCACGAGATACCAACATTGTATTATAAAAAAATACGACATCGGTCCGACCGACCGACAACCACGACGTTATTGCCCAGGAGGCATGATACCTAGCTAGTGTTCTAAATCCGCGCGAATATGAAGCTTACGGTGGCTATGAGGTAAAAAAAAAACTTTTCCTTCTAGGATAGGAAATGAGGAAATAAAGTTATGCACCCCAGTTACGGGTGGTGGAGTGGCGGTCGGGCGGCTAAGTTTTTCCTGATTTATAGCCATATCGGCGCCCGGTGTTCTTCACACGCCTGCTCCCACTCCTCATCCGTTCAACCCGCTTGAGTTAACCATCTATGAATCTATTGTCTGCAACTAGTCCGAGATACACATATATGCTTGATAGCTGCGGTGTATTGGGGAAATGTGTGCTGTTCATTTGTATGCGTTATGAGTTTGTTCATTCGGTCGTTATTGTTGTTGTTGCTGTTGGCGAGATGTAATAATGAAGTTTATGCCGCTGTCGTGACAGAAGGCACACGATCGTTTTTCGTTCTTTCTTGGCCCCCATCTTCGATGTTGTTTTTGTTTTTTTTAATACATATTTGTTTTCTGTTTTTCTTTTGCCTTTTTATGGTTTCGTTGTTTCGCTTTGTTTTGTATCTTTTATCGGATTTTGTAGCCCCGATTGAATTTTAAGTTTTCCCCAAGTGTTTGTGGTGATTTTATGCTTGGAAAAGAAAAGAGCAGAAGAAATATATTTGATTGCTTTTGATTGAGTAAACGATTGTGTGTGCATTTGTCTATACGGAATGCGGTGAAGATTTTTCGGTTGCATCACGCTTTAGTTTCATAAATCAAAGTGGGGTGGACAGTGTATATCTATGGATGAGCATGTTATTGGTCTGTGAGAAATGCCACCGTGCTGTGCTGTAGATAATCGGTTGTGGGATCTGGAGATATGTAATTATATATCTCGTGTAATCGTTGTGTTTTGGTTTTGATCAAATATTTGGTTCCAGGAAGTGTTTGGGGGTTTTGGATGGGAACGAGATCGAATGTCAGTTCGGTGGAATTGGATTCTTTTAATCTATGGATTTGATGAACTATTGTGTTGCAATGAGACGTGATAAGTATCTCGTCGTCGCTGGTAGTTTATTCCCATGATTGCACGTTTATCTTTCGTTTTTTTTCTTTTAACTTACGATCAACACCGACTGGCATGACTGATTGCGACTCGGGACAACTCTACATGAAAAATGTAAATAACAGCTGGCTTACAACAATGAATCCTCATGAAACAATAGCATTGGCAGTAAATTCTATATATCCAACAAGAGGTGTCATTTTCAATTTCGCGCCGTTGGTGAACTGTCAACATACAATTAACATTGCGATGGTAAGAACTAGGTTATCAGGGTTATTAAACATGGTTCGATAAACGTTGGAGTAGTGAAAAATCAGTACAAAAACTGCGGAATAGTTCGTTAAGTCCGTACGGCTTTTGTTCTCCGATTAATTTAAAAATCTCGGATGAGGTAGTGATGAATAGACTCCACCTCGTGCACTCCAACTTCAACTCCACTCAAGCTCAGCTGAAAATATCGCCGACCAAGTGGATATTGTGGCTGAAAATCTATGCCTATTTCTAGACGATCATAGGAACGATCGTAGCGACTCTTTACCACATTTTTTCTTAAAGATCCTAGAACACTTGTTTATAAGGTCCAGTTGGCACAAGATCATCCACAGCGAGTGACAATTTGGCGCGGTTTTTGGAACAGTGCCGCCATTGGACCATATTTTTTTTCATCTCAATGAACTGTATGTATAGAGCCTTCCTTGCCTGTCATTAATACTATAGACGTACATAGACGACGCTTATATTCATTAAGACGGCTTTATAGTTTATGAAACACTGGCTCTATGAGTATTGCGCGACAAATTCCCTGGAGGTGCGTGAAATGCAAACTTCAATTGGTAGTCGAAATCGTGCAACATTTAAACCCTTCTTTCGAGACTATGCTGTAGACGAATAATGCTGGAATTGCGCGAAAACGCGACGAAACATTTATTAAAGGAATGACTGCTGGTAGACACAACCCACCGAGCTTGTGCTAGCCTCAGGACTTATGGTTTAGACCAAAATAAAAATGACACCAGGGGTGGAATCGGCTAAGGTGATAAGTGATAGTCACTTTGGTGACAGTCATTTGTGACTATCATCATCTTTCGGTATCGGATTATCACAAAAAAATTCAGAAAAGGATCAACACTTGCTTTTTCGAAGTTGATGACAGATAAGAGTTGTCAAATTATCCAAGAAAAAAATTCAAAAATTAAAAACAGAGCAATAAATTGAATTTGTTGCAATTGCTTTATTTTATTTATAATAAAGTTTCTCTAACAGCATCACACATTTTCGGCTTCTCTGTTTGATGGTTGGAGGTCTTCTTGCATATTGGATTGGTGGATAAATTTGGTTGGTTGTTGGGGTAGGTCACTTTCATTCAACGGCACCTGCAATTCACAGAAAATCTTGTGCAGCGCAACATAAACATGAATCTAAAAAAAACAATAATTTAGCATAATTTTAACAATATTAACAATATGAACTGTGAAATTCTTCCCACTTACATGTCATCTGCAAGTTCAAGAATGTTAGACCGGTCTCTCAACGTCTTCCTTACAATTCTAACGTTCACGTTCATCACTGTCTCATTGACCTCTTCATCTCTTAAAAATAGTTCGAAACACGAAAACATTTTTTTTTTTTGTTTTAAATATTAGACTAAAGCATAAAACAAAGTCACTTCAAACACAAAACATATGAAAGTGATAGCTAAATAACTATCACCAGAAAACTGTCACAAAAATGTGACAATCACAGTGACTATCACCTTACACGATACCGAAAACGACAATGTGACTGTCACTTATCACAAATCACCTTAACCGATACCGCCCCAGTTTTCACAAAATTGTTAAGTTTTTTCATTAACTCTAATTGACATCTCTTGCTGGATCACGAGGAGACGGTTTCAATTGATAATTCGCAACACTTGACTGGACGCTACCAAGGAGCATCTGGATCAACCAACCCAACAACCAAGGAGGTGGCCATTCGACTTGACGTTTTTCGAGATTACACGATTACCGAACTTCTCCTTAAAAAGATCAATTGTTTCACCCGCTATGTCGCGTAGGGCAACGTCATACCAATCAAGACCATTCAATTCTGACCAAAAGTCGCTTTCAACATGGCACGATAACAAACTCCATTGACCGTAACATGGTGATCATTTTCATCGGTCTATTTCCTTAGGTTTTTCCACTCATTATTCTTTTGACTGTTCGTCCACTGTCCATTCCTTCAATGTCTTCATGATTTTATGCTTGGGGTAGAAGAAAGTTACTCGAATTATTGATTATGTGGTTTTCTCAATTCACCTATTCCTTCGTCCTTAAGTGTCACTGGCATTATTATGGTTTTATGAGTAATAATTTTGACAATTAGAAATGTTCCTTAATCGCGAAAAAGTGCGCGTTATGTACTATTTATTTCGATCGTTATCTCCTTTTGACGGTTAATACAGTTCCCAGATATTTGAATTCGCCCACTATCTCAAAACGTCTTTCGTGTATACCTAGTCAATTGCGATCTTTGGATAGGTCAGTCACCAAATATTTGGTTTTTTCTTCATTTACTTCTGAACTTACTTCCTACCCTGCCATTATTAGAGTTTTTGCATTTCTCTTACTGGTTCTTCACTATCTTATAGACGGTCCAGAGCGACAGCGGAAGCTAGAGCGAATGGGATTCCACTAAGGGCTATTCCCCTGTTACTTTCTTGAGGGGATCTTATTACAATACGTAGTCCAGCACCAATTAGAAAGAAGTGGTGACAAGGCGTCTCTTTGTTTTAATCATTCACGTATACCAAATGTTTCAGACAAAGTTTTTCCTATTTTAACTCGCTCATTGTTTCGCTTTAGGTATACTTGTGCCAGTTTGTCCTACTTTTTCGGAATTCCCAGTCTTGCAAGGACATTTTCAAACGGTTTATTGAGTCTTACATCTTTTGGAAACCTCCAGATCGTTCCCATTTATTTATTTTCTACAATAAAAGCTGTGAAGATCTGATCACTCGTCGAGCAATTCCTCTTAAAGCAACCCTGGTAGTCTTAGATTAGACTGAGGATTAAATTCCTCAGGGATAACTTCATTGTTCCATATAGTTGGGATGAGCCCATGTAACTTCTTTGTTAATTTTTCTTAATGATTGTTGTAATTTATTGATTTGTTTACCGAGATCAATATCACAAATTCAGACAAATGATTTAGTGATGAACTTCGGTGATTCGGCCTAGCCCCAATGGGTTGGAGGTACGTTTTCGAGTCTCACCAAGACGATGTCGCCAACGCGCACGTTCTCTTTTCGTCATTACCATTTGCTTCGAGTTTGTACTGTGTGCAAATACTCATCACTCCACCGCTGCCAGAATTTCTGACAAGCTTGTTGCAACCATTGCCAGTGCTTGAGTCGATTGCGTGGAACCTCAGTCAAGTTTGGCTCAGGAATGGCGATGATAGGAGCCCCAATAAGGAAATGACCTGGCGTCAGGGCTAAGATGTCGTCTGGGTCATCATGAACAGGTGCAAGTGGGCGTGAATTGAGACACGCCTCGATACGCACTGCCAAGGTCTGCAGCTGACTGTACCATAAAGTTTGGGATCCTACAAGCCGCACAAGATGACGTTTTGTCGATTACACCGCAGCCTCCTATAGACCACCTTGATGAGGAGCCCCAGGGGTGATAAAATGCCAGTCTGTTCCCATGTTGGCCATTCCCTGTTGGTTTGAATTACTGCTCCAAATCGACAAATCTTCTTTGAGTATTCGGTTTACACCAACAAATGCAGTGCCATTATCGCTATATAGATCCCGACAGGGCCCGCGGCGGCTGACAAATCTAGTGAAGGCATCTAAAAACGTTTGGGCGACCTCGATATGGACAGCCTTTGTAACCATGCAAACGAGGATTGCCAAATAGATCTTGATAGTTGAACGGGATCGCTTTGTTCCAACACGCAGGGAGAACGGACCACAATAGTCAACGCCTGACGCATTGAAGGGTCGAGCAACGGTGACCCTCTGCTTTGGTAAAGATGCCATTTGTTGAGAAAGGATGGCACCACGATGACGTCGGCAGATGGTGCAGTTGTGCACAAACATTCGCACAGCCTGTCTAGCCTGATAAATCCAATATCGCTGGCGAAGAGTCTGTAGCGTGATCTGCGTACCTCCATGTAGTGTGGTTTCGTGGGTCCTCTGAATGAGAAGCCAGCTTAGAGCTCCAGACTTCGGCAAAATAATTGGAAAACGATATTCACAGGGCACCGATGCATTTTTGATTCGGACACCTACTCGCAAGAGATCTTTGCCATCCAAGTATGGGTTAAGCGGAAGTAGGCGACTGGAGTTCGGTAAGCTGAAAGAATTTCGAAGTTTTTGAATTTCATTTGCAAAGCATTTACCTTGTTCCATGCGAATTAAGGTTTCCAAGGCTTCATCCAATTCTTCAGGGCTAATTATAGCCTTTCGCCAAATCTCCAACAATGATATTGTATGAATTTTGATTAGGGTGACTCCAACGGTCGATAGATTGCATTCTTTACTTCATTTATGGTTTGCATTCTACTTGAATATCTACGATGTTGACAGCACCAATTTCCCATGCTGCTTGCTCTCTCCGCACATTAAACAGTTTATCGAAATATTGCCTCAATTGGGCTCCACATTATCGTTGCGCATACGAGGGTGGTCCGATAAGTACTTAGCCTACAAAAGAAAAACAAAAATTTTGGAGAAATGGCGATTTATTTTTCAATGTAGTCTCTTTTTAGCTTAATACACTTGACCCTGAAATTTACGTTTTCTCGAGTTCTGCAAAGTAGACCTCCGTGGCGACGATGACCTTCTCATTCGATTGAAATTTCTGCCCGGCGACTGACTTTTTCAAGTTTGGAAACAAAAAGAAGTCGCACGGGGCCAAATCTGGAGAATACGGTGGATGGGGCAGCAGTTCGTAGCCCAATTCGACCAATTCGACCGTGGCGAGGCCGGAGGTGTGAGCCGGTGCGTTATCATGGTGGAAGAACATTTTTTTCTTCGCCAAGTGGGGCCGTTTTTTCTTCAATTCGGCGTCGAATCGGCCCAATAATCAGGCATAGTACAGCCCCGTGACCTTCTCCAGGTAGTCGATGTGGATCACACTTTGTGAATCCCAGAAATCGGTAGCCGATGGGACAGTCTTCGCCTTCTTCGGAGCACGTTCGCCGGGTGAAGTCCACTGTTTCGACTGCTCCTTGGTCTCTGGTGTGTACCAGTGAATCCATGTTTCGTCGACTGTCATGAAACGACGCAGAAACTCCTTCGGATTGCGCTTAAACAGCGTCAAACACGGTTGCGCTTGTTGTCCGGAGTGAGCAAACGCGGTACCCATCGCGCCGACAGCTTTCTCATGCCCGAAATTTCATGCAAGATATGACCCACGCGATCTTTTGAAATGCCTGCTGTCTTAGCTATCTCGCGCACAAACAAATGGAATCGAATCGCCGGCCATTTTTCTTAAATCCGCCATTTTTCTTAAATCCGCGGACACTCCCGCTTCCACACGCGGTCAACACAAAACTACGAGTCCGATCAGGTTGAAATTTCGACAGTAGCCGTCTACTAAAGGGTCCGCCATCTAACGTTTTTTTTTTCAACTAGTGCTTATTTCGTGAATGGTAACACTTAGCTCATGTCTGATTTGACAGATAATTAGTTTTATCCTTCCGCTGAACGAATATGGTTGTGTATACGCTTGAACAACGCTGTGAAATATTGCGACATTACTTTGAAAATCATGGTAATGTTGCAGAATGTGAAAAAATGAAAAAATCATCTTTTCAGATGAAGCTCATTTTGATCTTGGCGGGTATGTAAACAAGCAAAATTGTCGCATTTGGGGCACAGAAAACCCGCACGCATACATTGAAAAGCCGGTGCACCCAAAACGAGCCACTGTTTGGTGCGGATTTTGGTCCAGAGGCATAATTGGGCCATTTTTCTTCGAAAATGAGCAAGGAGTGGCCGTTACAGTCAATGGCGATCGTTATCGGGCCATGTTGAACGAATTTTTGTTCACAAAAATTGAAGAGGAGGATATTGGCAACATTTGGTTTCAACAGGAAGGCGCTACGTGCCACACAGCCGAAGCTACACTCGATGTTTTGCGCCCTGTTTTTGAAGATCGCATTATCAGCCGCAGAGCTGATGTCGTTTGGCCACCTCGGAGCTGCGATTTGACACCGTTGGACTATTATTTGTGGGGTGCCGTCAAAGATAAGTGTTACGCCGACAAGCCAGAGACGATTGACGCTTTAAAGGACAATATTCGTGAAGCCATTGGTGAAATACAGCTGCACACAATCGATAATGTGCTTAAAAATTGGACCGATCGTGTAGGCTACTGCATGGCCAGCCGAGGCAGCCATTTGAATGAAATTATTTTCCATTATTAACCGGAAGGATTGTACTTTCAAATAAAAAAAGAAATTTGAGAAAATATTCAGTAGTTTTTTTATAGCATTTTCAAAAAAAAAAAAAAGTTATTTGGCGGACCCTATAGAATGTACTACACGATAGTAAGTTGTTCTTGCGATACTGACGCCATCTGGCGGTGAGGGTAGGTACTTATCGGACCACCCTCGTACAGATGTTCGGTAGTTTTTCCGTTGGCGCGTAAACATTCAACAGTGTATTCTTGTACAGCCTATTCGGTCGGACGATTTAGACGACCGAAAATTGGAGAAAGCGTTCTTAAAGTTGCGACCACTCAAAATATAACTCATCGTTATAAACATGAAAGCCTTGACTGATACTTGACATTGACACATCATGGCAAAGGCTTAGGGTGCGCTTGCATTTAAATACAAAACTGTTATATCGCTTCTAGGAAAAATGTGTGGGTCTAAATCAGCCTTAAACATCCTACATCCCCAACAAATATTTGATCCATTGATTGAAATTATGAATATACATACATACATAGGTATGTAGTCCCTGCACGAAATCGTAACAAAGTTCCATAATAAACGGCGAGTAGAAGTACTCTTATCAGCTAACGATCTTTCCAATTATTTCAAACACGCCAACTGGGCATTGAAAAGTTATTTTCCAATCAAACTATTGAATTATCAACTTTCCATCCAGCAATCTCTCCCGTCAATCGCTTTTCACTCATCGCATCAAATCGGATTGAAACAATATACAAATTCCACCATCAATATTCATAACAAATCGAGTAATAGCATCAACATTAACCTCCTGACACGTGTAAACATTAAAACAGAAACGCAACAATAACAACAACACAAGGAAAAAAAACAACAAACGACTAAAAAACCCACCCCTCCATCGTAATTATACATAGGTGTAAGGACATATTTTCCCTGTCATTAAAGCAAAACATTTTATGGCCCTTTTTCCGGACACAGATACGCACACTAGTGCACACGTTCGACGCGACTATGTATGCATGCGAAGCACAGCCAACTTCGCACATCCAATCGCATTGACTGCCGACTTCACTGGTTATGCAGAGAGTCTATTAAATTTTCATAACTGTTTCTGAGTCAAAACGCAAAAAAAAAAAATAAATAAAAATAAACAAAAACAAAGAATCTCTTTTACTCTCTTTCGCGCTCAACTCTCTTGGCGAAGAGGATATGGGAGGAATGAAAGAGAAATCGCATCCTGAAAGCCAGCATGAAGAGAAGGTGTTCTTTGTTCGGTTGGATTCGAAAAGGAATATCGTTTCAAAGCCAAACCGCAGAGTATCTATGGCATAGCTACTGTATCCTGTATCTAGGCAGATGGATATCTGCACTATCTATCTGTATGTAGTGGATGGTGTACGCGGTATAAGAAAATTGCTTTGCTCCTGTGTTTGAGGACGGCAAAGCGGCAGAGGGTGACCTGAAAAGTGGATAGAGGAGGGAACACGAACGCGTTTAATTGGATGTGGGTAGACAAATTATAATAATTTGAAGTTCGTTGGAGAAATGTTTATGATTATGAATTATCTTGTTGCGCCTTAAGTCGCTCGTCCTTGTCGGTTGGAGTTCTTAATGATTTCTGACATTTGATTAGGCCGGGACTTGTTATAATGTGACGCAATGGAGTTTCGTAACTACCCAGCGAAGTGAGGTGTCGTTCATGATGTAATATTGTCAAATTAGGGAATGAAATTCGTTGATGAATACGTGCTCATGGGGCCCTAGAGGTCTTGCACATGACCAATGACTAACATGATGTTAAGGAGTGCCATCTTCCCTTTTAAATGAAACCAAATACTTTTTTAAGATTCGAGACCGACAATCAATCTGGATCTGCGAGCGATTAGAGCCCCACATCAGCTAACCGGCACACTTGATTAACTTCCTCGGGCAATAATCCCCTTCATTCCACGGCAAATCATTCGGAAAATCGCATCCGAAATAGAGAAAACCAATCACAACAAAACAAATCGAACATCAAATGAGCAAAGTTTATCCGAAAACATCGAAACGCAAAGACGAAAAGAAACGGACGAACGAGAGACAAACGATTACTGGTTGGAACGGTGTAACCAGTGAAATGAAAACGTCCAAGACCAGACCTACACCAGAAGCGGTATGTAGAGTCGTCCCACAAGTTTGCCACATTATTTCCGCTTTTTTCTCTATTTTCATTTTTGTTTTCTTGTTTTGGATCATTTTCTGTTTTGCTCGTCGTCGTGTCGTCATCGCACGGTGTGTCCGGCGCAAAAAGCTTTGAACAACCTCACACACCGAATGAAACGCACAATTACCCTGCGCTCGAGCTGTTTTGTGTGTCTCGAAGTCGACGAGGAAAATGAAAATCAGCAGGTACGGATAACAAAAACAGCAAGACCAAGATAGTGGAATAGTGGATAGACAAACTCGAACTTGTTAAGTATCTAACGCGAACAATACGAGTATAAGTAGCGCTTTAAACAAAGCAAAATGCTTATTCGCTTGCGTTCACGTTGTCGTTGTTGAGAGTGAGGTAATGTTACTTGGCCCACTTTCGGCGGATGAATGATGATAGATACTCTTCAGTACGCCACGAATGTAATATTTTCATTCTTCTTCGTATCCACAGTCACATACTTGTCTTACGTATAGATATAGAAAAGCCAAACATTATCGGTCGGGACCACCGAATATCCAATGATTGATGGTTGACAATCTCCTTTTGCTCAGCTTTTCCCTTTTCGAAATTGTCCTTAGGACGGATAATAACAATTTAATAGAACGAATCGGAGTCGATCCCTCGGTGCTGACAAATCGCACAACAGATACAAATCTCCAAGTCAATTCCATGTCTTGTCATATGTTATATGTAGATCTACCTATTTACGGCCGAGATAGAGCGGAGCACAAAGGGAGCGAAAACGAAAAACGGCAAATAAAAAAGGCTATTCAGGGAAGAAAGGGGAGAATGCCGACATCGATATCGAATTCTCACAGTATGCCTATGCACCCCCTTATCCCAGCCTCCTGTCACCTCGTAACAATTGCCATCATCCGTACAAGACCGAGACACTTGCCCGATGCACTGCACCCAGTCGACCGAGTGGATCTGGTTGAAATAGATTTTTTCCCTCTCTCATCGTCCCTTTTTCCGAGGTTGACAAAGAGAATCTCTTCAGCTCTTAATCGACTCTTTTCGCATTAATTGGTGTTGGTTCGCCTGGTCGATGGTATTCGTGAGATTCCTTGGTGTTGGTGAGAGGGATTTGCCTTTTTTTTTTGTTCGTTTTTAGTTCAGTTGAATTCGCATTGAAGTGACTTTGAATTGCGGGAAATCTTTAACTAATTCGATTTCTTTTTCATTTTGCCGTTTCTTCGTTTCTTTCGTTTCGTTGTTTTCCTTGTTTCTCGCCGATTGGTAGCGGTATGTTAATAAAATTGTATTTAAGTCGAAGTTTGGCCGCTGAAACTTGTTTCGGGGCACACACACGGATACACAGACATTAGACGACCGTTGAGGGGATTGAAGTTATATTACAATGCATCGGTTAAGGATTGGAGGTATTTAAATCGGTTAACGTATTGATGAAGTGAATTAGGAGTTGAGGAGGTGAACAGCAGGTTTTCTCGGTCGGATTTAATAGGCAGATGAGAGGAGTTGTAATACGGTTGACATGATGGAATCCCGAGGGAAGGTTGTTATTGGCTTAAAGGGTTTTAACTGCCGATGATTGCCGTCGAATTAGAATGTGAGCCGGGTGGATTTAGAGTGACGCAATCAACTCTTATCGAGAATCAAATGACATGGGCATAAGACCGTCATTTCAATTCGATTTAAAAATAAAATTGTGTTATGGTAACGTGTTTAATAAAGTTAATGAAAGTCTTTAAGTTACATAAGTTCTTCATAAATTACGCAGTTGATATGAATTAATGTTAATCTTTTTTTAATTAACAGGGTTACACCTTCAAACTATTGAAAGCAGCTGGGTATAAGTTGGTCGGAAACATGCACTTGACTATGAGCGTCAGGGTACAATTAGCGCTTAGGCGCCGTGTCGATGCAACAAAACTCGTGAAATCTAAGGGATGTGAAGGGGATGTTCATCTAAATCCAGCCTGTGGAGTTAAGAAAACTGATTATGTTGGCTAAGCTGAAGTTGGTTAGATTATCGAGGAAGTACATATTTGCCATAGGCGCAGAACCTGCCAGTGCTGGGCATTCGCAGAGAAAGTGGTAGGGTTTCCTCTGCGTGGATATTGTGACAACTACGGTGAATATTGGAATGGATTCGGGCAACGCGAGTTCCTATAGCCCAATGGCCCGTACTGACCGCCACGACTCTAGCTATGTTGGAGCGGTGTCTATTGAGGAGGTCGTTTGTCTTGTTTTTTTGAAGAGGTGGGCCAGATTTTTCTTGATATCCTGTAACTAGTTGATTAAACCCACATTTGAGATGGGTCAGCGACAGGCCGACAGATTCAGAGGGAGCGTTCGAGCTTGGCTAGATCATCGGCCAGCAAACAAAAGGAGTGTGATATCAGTCTAGCTGCCAGCTTGTTTAATTTCTTTCTTGCATTGATTCAACATTTTTGAGAAGGTGATAGCAGAGCTTTAATAGTGGCTTAGCTATCGCTACAAAAAGCGGTGGACGTGTAATTGGGGCGGGCTGCACTGGATATTTTGCACGCTTCCAGGATCGTTAGCACTTCAGCTTGAAAAATACTCGAGTGATCAAGGAGGCGAAATGAATTAGTAATATTCAGTTGTGTGCCGAGTATATTCCTGATCCTACACCGAGCTCCAGCTTGGAGCCATCAGTAAAATGAGAAGTTGGAATTTCGCGACTCGGTTGCACGCTTCTCTGGAAGGAAAGTGAGAGTGCTCCACACTATTGATGTCGGGGGAAGGTGTGATGTAGTCCGTAGGAAGCAAAGTCAAATTAGTTGGCAGAAGTGACAGGTCTGCTGTGGCCATACGGTCTGGGTGACCAGAAGCTCGCTCCCTTAAGTCCGATAGCAGCACGGCGCCGTGTATTTGATATGATGGTCCAAGGGGAGGAGACACGGTAGGGTATTAAGTGCTTCGGCAGAGCATGTTATGTTTTCATGGCTCCCGCGGTTCCTATTCCGGCTGATTTTTGGATCTTATAAAGTGGGAACATACACTAACTAATCGGAAAGGTATATTCGAAGACAAGCACGCTTCTTGAACCGAATTTCAGCATCATCTGTGCGGTCCTTATAACTATGGCATAGGTAGATCTCTTAAGTGCGAATGCCTGAAACCATTTTTGAACAATTTAATACGTTTGAATCAACGTCGTATCAAGCCAGATAAATTCACGATTATTCCACGGCATATCTGGAAGATATCATCTTTTTTATCGACCTTATAGCCCCATGTGACAGTGTCTACATGAACAAGCTATACAGAGTAAAGTCATGATTCAATATCCTTTGCAACTTGTTAGACTGTGCAAGATGGCAACGGATGATTCCTTCGGCAATGGCGGCCACTTCGCGTTGGAGTAACTTTTAGGGTCTTTGATGTTGGAAACAGGACGAAGATATAGGCGAGTGGAGAAAATTACACAAGCAAGAAATCGAGGAATTCTATTCAGCCCCAAGCTTTGTTCGAGTAATAAAGTCACGAAGACTAAGGTGGGCAGGACGGCAGCTAAAGTGAAAAAGACTGCCAGGAAGGCCACGCCGTAGGCGGGAGGTCAATATAATGTCGGTTCTACAGGATATGGAACAGAACAGCGAAACATGGAAGAAACACGCTCGTGATAGGGAGGCTTGGCGAAGGATTGTCAACGAGGCTCTGAACTCCTAAATTCCAAATAGCTGTTAATAATAAGAATAATAATAAAGAATAAATCAAGACCTTTGATGTTAAATAAGTTTACAGGCATTGGCATGTGGTTAGTTTAACTTCGTCGCTTGCATACGCCAATGATGTTGGAGTGATGGGACGAATACATGAGATGTCAATGAAGCATTTGAGACATTGAAGCAGAAATAATACGTCTATACGTCGAAACGTCTTGCCCAACACTTCTTTTGCCAATCACAACCTTAAAATAATCAATAAACTCTTCAACCGTAGCTCACTTGTGGGATTGAGGTCAGGTATACCCTTGCCAGCCACCACCAGTTAAGAAGTAAAGTCCTTTTCGACATCTTTACAAAACCTTATTCATCCCGATCCTTTTCTACGGCGCAAATGCTTGAAAATTATCGAATAAGATGAGCGTTTCGGGAGTATAATTCTGCGTGCAATCTTTGACTAGATCATGTAAAACTTAAAACGACCACTCTTTCCTCCGGTCCGAAGAGGCTATGACGCAAATGGCCGATGCAGCAGAAGATGGGGCGTGAGGCACTGGATCCCGTTTAGAAGGTCATGGTGGCTAGGGGCGCTTTGTGATGATTGGTTTGGGCCCAGGTTCACCCCGAACTATAGCGCTAAGTAAGTGCGCTCGTTTCCGTGAACTGGTTGCCTTACTGAACAAGGTCGACTGATTTTTTTGTGCCTACCATTGGTGGTATGGTCGTGAACGACATTTATTTTTAACAGGATGGCGCCACATACTACACAGCCTGTGTAATAATAGCTGTTGCGTGAAAAATTTCACGTATATGTACGTCTGATTCCTCGAAATGGGAACTTCAATTTGAAACTACTTGGCTTTTTCCTTCAAAGCTATGCTAAAGCTAAAGTCTGGCTAACGCTCCGCCGTCGATTCAGGCACTAAAATATAATTTCAGAGTTGTTAGTCGCGAAATATGCCGAAATTATGCGAAAGTGTGATGGGGAGTTTCATTAAGAATGTCAGGCAGAGTAGAGGCCGACGTTTGGCAGATATCGTTGTCCATATATTACGCCAAACTCTGATTGAAACAAATTGGAATCGTTTGTTTTGTCTATGCAAAGAAAAAGTAATAAAATTGGGAAACTATTTTGCGTTGTTTTAAGACCCTTCTATGCCCCTCTGCCAAGGATGGTATTGGCAAAGCCCGTTTTTGGAATAAGACTATCAACATACGCTTGTCAAATTAAATAAACATTTCCCTAAAAACAAAAAAATTAACGTCCAACAAACTAAGCAACAGAACGGAACAAAGAAAAAGAGAAAAATGACAAAGAATCAAGATGAAAAAGGTTCAATGAAAAATGATTTCTTCCCCTAATTTATTCTTGCCCGCCAACAGTTATTCCACCCTTATAATGGTATTCATTATTCTGTGAATGAAGTCCCGTCTTCTTCTGCCATTCCGTCTCTTTCTTTTTTTTGTCGAAACACTTTTGATGTTCAAAGGATTCAAAGCCCGATAGTCATAATCATAAGATCATTGCGAATATCATTGCACAAGCAACTCATGAGCATGCCTGTCAGAGAGTTTTTGACAGAAACCGTGGTGACTTGAGACTGATTCTCAGCTGACAAGCACCTGACAGCTAAATCGCTTATTAAAACTACTCGTTCTCCGATCGATTTTTAATTATCCCGCCATAAACACAATTTGCATTCCATTGCTTAACCCCCCAGTAACCATCATCACCGACAAAAACAAACTGAAAAACAAGAAAATAAATAAACGCAAGCGTCTCCATAGCCCGCACTCTCGATTGCGTACTTCTTTCCACGCCGTCAATTTCAATATTAACCCTAAAAACTTCATAAATAAAATATTGAAAATGCACCGACATCGGTGCTGTGAGGAACGAGGGACGTGAACGTCAGACATAGTCGGTGTACTCATAGTCATGGCACGACGGCGAGGGTTTACATTGCGAAGTGAGTGAGTACGTGAGTATAATAACGACCCCATGCACAGGCACTTATCCACATTTCGAGTTCGTGGCTCTGGCGTACAGTCAGTGGCAGCCGGGGCACTTCACGTAGAACATATCCGTACGTACTACTATGTACGTAGTCGTGCAGTGGGCATGGCGGGAAAGGTTTCGGTAAAAACCGCATTATATCTCAGCTTGGTTTGGTTCTTCCTTTATTGTTGGATGTTCACATGTTAGCTACATGGATAGATAGATAGATAGATGGATATCTGTTTGTCTGTCTGTCCTCATACTCGGCTGCGATACATCGTAGTCGTCGTTGGTCGCACAAATGTTGCATACGAGTAGCTCCAAAGTGTATCGGCCGAAAAATAAGTAAATCGCAATCTAGTCGCCCAACGAACGGTTACTGGGCATCAAAAGCAAGCAACAAAGTAACTAAATCCATGATACAAACCACTATAGGACCTGTACGGTCGGTGTACACGGGTATACACAGGCCCTACGCCTAAAGGTAGCAAGTTTGGGCGGTAGTCACAACTGACTGTGATACGGGAGGCCATGCAGCCGGGCATGTGTTTGTGTGAAGTAGCAGATGCACGACACCGCATAGCATATCACGGCATAAAGGCGAAGGATGTAACACAACGACACATCGACACTGCACACAGGTCGGGCCGACTCAACAGACTGCACAGGCTGCCGGTGTCGTTTGTGGGGGGAATTAGAGGTGCGGGGCTATAAATAAAGCCCCACATGTCCCCGAGGAGAAGTAGCACTGGCAGTGGCGGCAGATTTTGTAATTTGTACAGAATTTGTGTAGAATTTGCGTGTGCGGCGGCGGTGGTGAGAGTCATCAGCTTAAACCGGTTGCCGGCTGTAGTCCGTCTGAGCAATCCAATGTCCACTATCCAGCATGGACTTTTGGGTCTTCTTTGGACGATGAGAGAGGTGGCAACCCCTTTGCTTACTCCTTTATTCATAGTTTTATGAGACATTATGATAATTATGCAAGCATGGATGTCTCTTAAACCGGCAAGTCCGAGTAGTACAGAGCCATTCGATACAGCATGTTGCCATACGAGACAGCAATGATTTACGTTACTGTTTCGAGGTCAAGTTATCGCACACATGAAAGCAGGAGTATCCTCTGAATACACAAAGGGACGAGCAATGAAATTAATCTCCGACATGGTCTAAATGGTCTTTTTTCATTGTCCTTCCTTCCTGTGCACTCGTCGAATCGTATGCATGCCCACGAATGAGGGTAGGAAAGGACAGTTGTGGGAACAATTACGGGACTTTCTTCTATTTTATCCGTTCTAGCTGCACTTTTCGAAATTAATCAATCAACGTGTGTTATCGCCTTTCGCTATAGGCTTTAAAGGCGATGTATCTTTTAAAGTGTTAAATTAAGCCTCGCAACACCATTAAATTTATTGACTATTGATTACGTTCTATCCAATGCATTTTTCATTAGAATCATCCACATCAAACCGCAGTGAAAACCTCCAGGCAACCACCGAAAACAGCCATAAAATGGAACACTGCCATGATTAACCCGAAAATTGTTCACGAAACCATCATTAGTGTCGCACTAAATATGATCTCGTTCACCCCCGCTCTCCCATACCCAACTAAAACGAATCTAACACCATTCCACCACTCTCCACCATATTTGTCTATTCCATAAGGCAACACACAATCCACCATCCCACAACCTGACAGTTGCCCATGGTCGAGCGCCAGCTTTTTACAGGCGGCCAATTATAATAAAATTTAAAAGCCATGGAATTATGGTTCCCATTTGCTTGCTGTGCCCTGTCATGAACGCTATGGCGGAGGCAACAAGGACGATTCTCTCTTTCTCTCCTATCCTCTTTCGTTCTCTCTTTCTCTCTTGCGTTTCCTTCTGTAAATGTGAACATGTGTAAAGCAACCCCATTATTTCCTCACCGAGCACAAAAAAAAAAATAAATAAATTCGCATGTCTGTATGGATGGTTGTGGAAAAATGTATCCCTTTCCGCGCCAACTTGCCTGTCGCCAGGCATTCCCGAACGTCGCTACGACTGTGTCTGTGAGTTGAAATATTTCATGTCGAAAGGAAGTCACGAACAACGATGAAATGCCTTCAAGCTTAAAAGCTCATCGCATATTTTCGTTCTGTCCCGAAAGTTGATGTGTTTTTTAGGCCCATCCCAAAAACGAACGACGTCGTAGTGGAGGAGCATTCGTGGAGAGGAAACATTCAAAAATGTTCATCTCAGATACTATTTGTTCGTACTTAAGCCCTACTTAGGCCACAAGTACATACGATAATGACGACGGGGTGAGAGCGGATTTGAAAAAAACTTGTTTAACGTACTTACAGCTCCGCATCGAAACCCGCCGTACTAGCTCGTTCGGGGCACAGCTTGCCGCTTGTTGCTTCGAGATTTCTTTCTTTCCCGTGACGATGTACGGATGAATGCCTGGGAACAGCATCTTGGAACCGGCTCTTAAGTCATAGACAGAAGGAAAGCACCAAAGCAGTAACGTAATGTAACCCTTGTCATAATAAAAATAAATACATCCCCCGGGGCCATATGAAGCAGAAGCTACCGAGGTAGCATGGGCAAATGAAACGTTCACTATTTTGGCAAAAAAGAAAAAAACGCTCTCCCACCCTCAGGTGAGCGTGTGATAGGACTGGAACTCGAACTCAAACGTAGGCATTCGGTTAAACACAAGGTGAGGGTGGCGCTAGATGCTGATGCTGATGCTGGGTGGTGTGTTAAAATAAATATTTTAATTATGAATTGGTTACTTTGCCGGTACGTGTGTGATGTGTTTAACGCTTCAAATGAAAGAGCATCAAAGAGGAAGCATCATTACCGTGAGTTTTAGCGCAAAGGGAATACGAACATTACGCACGTCGCTCTCTATACGGGGTAGATGAATCCGTTTTATCCCTGTATTTTGCCATGCCATCTCTCGCTCGACCTGACTGCCTCTGATGTGTACTAAGGGTTCTTGGATATTTGCTTTTGTAATGATTCGAACCCTCCGCGATGGTGTGCTTGAACGGATTATTTCTGTGGCATGCTGATTTTTGTTTAACGTCTTTGTAAAAGGAGTTTTTAATGTTTTTCTTGGTTCACTTTGCCTTTGCTATTGCTCGTATACACAAGGGGTGACTTGGTGGTGTAGGACGGGCTTTGCTGTCTCTGGGGTGGATTACTTCGCTGAATGTTATTTCTATCAATATGCTAGGCGTACACATGTATGTGTAATTGTTTTGCGCTTCAGGGCATTGAATTAGTTGCATTGTAAATGAAATTAAATAGGAACTGTGTTATCCTTTTTGCTAATAGAGTTCCTCGAGGGGATTGTGACGCCTTTGTGCTTGAGTAGTTGTATATTGTTTAATGATCCATTCATGAGTTTTGATTTTGTTAAAGATTGTTATTTGTAACCGCGCCCCCCAGGAACCCGGGTTACTGGTATGCACAATTTGTTAAACCGAATTTTCGATGCCAGGATCACGTACTAACCCATCTCCCTTTTGCAGGTTAAGTGGATAGGAGATTCTCTGAGATCATACCTGTTCAAATACGTAGGAAAGTACATAGCCATGCTCGGTTAGGAGCGGGTTTAAGAAATCTACGTGATCCCGGTTAATCAATTTGTGGATGTCCAGGAAAGTCTATGAATCCATCCTTCCTTTGGAGACTGTCCTGTTCTCATATTTCCAGACTGACATCTTTGTCGGCTAGGCAATATGTGTGCTGGTGGCATTCAAGCAGCCTAACATTGTTCGGTATGTATGGAACTAGTCTCCTTTGACTGGGTCTTCCAAGATGTTTCTTATCAAATGTCTGATTTCCAGTTGTGATGTGAACACACATATGTACATACATATGTATGTACATCATGATTGCCTACCACGACGTTAGTTGTTTCTATTTCCTTGCGATTGTTTACGAGAACTGCTTCTGTTCCATTCACTGCTTAATCCGTAGAAAAAATTAATTACCACTGTCCTCCATTTCTTTCAGGGATGTGACCATCACAACTATTGCAATACCATCGGAAAAGCCTATGAATTTTTCCCCATATGGGATTCCAAGTCCATAGTCAAGAACAATTCCTATACGGAAAAATTGTGCAACAACATCAGTTGCAAATAAGAGATGATCAAAAAATGCTGACGAAGGCATAACACTCACAGCACAAGATCACTTCAAAATTCATATTCTGTATATGAATGTCTTAATCACATGGAAACAAAAATATGTAAGTAAGCGTGAACTACAACCAACGTGACAAATTGAGTCGAATTTACCGAATCCTATCTAGGACAACCACCCACGGAGAGAAGTGAACGGACATCTTCGACACAAACCATCTTCACCCCTACCAGGCTGTCTGACAAACACTATAAGAGCTTACACTCTTGAACCTGCACAAATCCTAAAAAAAAAAGGCGTAATGTTACATATGTACATATGTAGGTCCTAATATCGACCCTTGTGGAACTCTTCCAGATATGTGGTATTGGCTAACCCCTCGTCTTCCAATCTTTCAATATTAAATATAACATACTTTTAAGGCTCAATCGTTGGGTTATGCTTGCGAAATGAGGCCTCCTTAGAGTCGAGAAAAAGTAAATAGTTATCCAATAAGAGGTGTTATTTGAACTAATAACTCATTATCAACTATCATTACGAGATATCTATCATACTATTCTATTATTCTATTGAACGCCTGAAATCCATTTATTAATTTGTATTTAAAGTAAAGGATTTTTCAATTGGCGCGGGTAGATTTTGACTGCCAGTAGCGGCAATGTTGTTTTGGTGACATCTGTCAAATCTGTTATTTATTATTTAGTTATGGATGCCAAATCATTATGGCAAGTTACACGACTCTTCAACGTTTGGTGGCCAAATTTAAGAAGATCGGCTCGATAATCAATCAGCCAACATTCGTACGGCAAAGGAACGCAAGATAGGCCGAGGACATCTCCGGGGTCAGTGGCAGTCGATTCCTCGTTGTACACAAGAACTCGGTCTTTCGCAGACTTCAACTTGGCGAATTTTTCATAGAAACTTGGGCCTACACCCGCACAAGATCCAACTGATCCAGGAGCTCAAAGTTCATGATCATAGACAACGCCGTTTGTTCGCTTACTGGATTTTGGAGCGTTTGAAAGAGGACCCCAATTTTGGTTGAAAAATCATCTTTAGTGGCGAGGCATATTTTTGGAAGATTGGCTGTGTTAACAACCAAATCGGCGTATATGGGACGACTAGCCTTTACGAGGTTCATCAGGTGACAATGTATCCTCAAAAAGTTACCGTTTGGTGTGGATTTCGAGCCGGCGCGGCGGCGTCATTGGTTCCTACTTTTTCGGTGAGGCGGTCACTGTCAATGGCGGACGCTATAGAACGATGATAACCAATTTCTTATGGCCCAAATTGAAAACCATTTGGGCATAGATGACATGTCGTTCCAGTTGGTTGGCGCTCTATGCCACACAGCGGACACCACGATTGATATTCTGCATGAACGATTTGGAGCTAAGGTTATCTCTCGCAGAGGTGACATGAACTGGCCACTAAGGTCATTTCTTGTTTGGTGATAGGTTGGTGATATGACTGTGTTCGCCTGGTAAGATCAGTTGAAATAATTGCCGCCGTATCCGAGAGTTTGGAGATTTCTATAATTGCGCCACATATGGGGGCATAAGCCTTTTACACCGACATTGCATACCGTCTTCTTTGGCTCACTCTTGACAAGCGGTACCTAAACCAACGCTTAGATCAGACGTAGAATAATTCTAACCAGCCGTTGCTTCTCGGACCTGCATTTAAAATGTAGAGCCTTCTCTGGGAAAATTAAGGTAATTCTTTACAAAATTGTAATCATCCCGGTCCTTCTCTATGGCTTAACATCATCGAGAGGAAAACTCGAGAGAAAAATTATTCATGGCTAGGCCATGTAGGTCAAATGCAAACCACTGCTTCGGCCCGAAGGGTCGTCAATTAAAGTCCCGATGACAACTCAGCAGGTGACGATGCGTCGAAGGCGACGAACATATGTGGTGGAAAATAACCTTAATCTACCGGAGCTGGCTAAGGATCATGATAAAAGATGTTTGTTGGTTGAGGGTCAGGTTCAATCCGAATGTCACGAGTAGTGCCATCTAGGCATCTGTCCATTTAGAGGCGATCAAAATAAAGATCTCGCTTATTAGCAGAGAGCCATATATGTATGTACAATGCTATACTTTCACTGTTTGGGTAGTGGAAATGCGTGAACAATATCATTAATTTTTACATAAAATTGTTCTCATCAGTCATGAGCCTCCTTTCTAACTGACTAGGTCTTTAAATACCCAAAAGCCCAAGAGTGGGACAACTTCTCCATCCACAACGAGTGACAGTTTGGTATGGTTTACCGCCCGGCTATATTGAGCTACGAGTATATTTTAAAAAATCCCACGAGAGTGTCAGTGAATGGATTGCATTACTGAACGATGTTGATTGTTTTTTTTTCCTAGGGTATGAAATTGGTGCTATGGTCGTTGACGGAGTTCTGGGCAACGCTTCACTAAAACGAATATCGGGGCTGGTATTTGCGGAGTGTAGTCATAATTTTGTAAAATAGTGATGAAAAATTGTATCGAAAGGTCTAACTAACTAATTTTTTTTGGATTAAAATGAAAGTATCAAAAAAAATTGCGTTTTACCAAAAAGTTAAAATGACACCTCTTGTTGGATGGCCCTACATTTATGAGTAAAGTTTAGTAAAAATCCTCTGATCCGTTCAAAAAATAAATGAATAACCCATTTCATATCAAAAAATAATGTATACATTTCAGCTATGTTTGCCAACATGTTAATGAAATTATGAAATTCTCGTTACTTTTTGAACGTACCGAAGATATCATTTAGACTAGTCTTCTTTGGTAAAGTACAAGCTGACTCCAATCCAATTCAATTACTTTTAAAATTCACATCATTTAGGAAAATAAATGATTCAATGTTGATTGGACTCACTGGACAAAAAACTTGTTGTGCAAGGCAAGGTTTTATGTACTTAGTAGAGCACAAAGGCCGGTCATATAACCTCACTTTGTGAGCTGAGCTTGTGTCTAGGGTATAGAAATCTATTATGCATCTTACTTACAACCTGTCATTAAGCATAGCAAAAAAAACCTCCGCCTTGCTTGACTTATAATCATAAGCTAATAAGGGTCACAAAGCAAAAGATGCCATTTATGCCTTTCTTTCTTCTTTAGATGCCATTTATAGAAATCAAGATGTAAATCAATGCACTTCAATTACAGCATTAAACTTGTTTTCTTGTAATTATGATGTATGCAGCTCCTCGATAAAAGTGTAATTTAAAGTCTTGTTTTTAAATCCACGGCTGATAGAAAGAGTTTTAGAGTTCTTCCGGGTGTTTGGACATGATGTCATTATTTTACTCAGTAAACGTGAATCAATACAGAAACTTGTGGTTGTGGTTGACATCTGTGTTTGTTGATCAAGTACCTGGGAGTTGTCCTGAAGCGTAAAAGCTGCTTCATAATAAAAAATGTAAAAATTGAAGGACACCCGTATATTCAACAGGATCTCAAATCGAAGACCCTTTGGTGTCATAGGGTGAAATTAGATGGCTGAAGGAACACTGAAACATCTGGGCGCTCCTTGGAATAACTCATACAATGCACTACCGCATTACGAACGTATGCAATAGCTCAGCGGGTGGTCGCTTAGAGACGTGCGGACAGTTTTGGTGATTTTCCAAGGGGGAACAGTAAACAGCGCCACACCGTGTATGCTCTTCAAGTCACGTGCCATAAACTAACATGGGAAAATTACAAAAACCGCCATTTCCACTTCCTCCTTATTCACTTGGTAATTTCAAAAAAAATAAAAAAAAACATTTTCAAATGTATCCTTTCTGGCTAAATTGCTACTAAGACCATACAAGCGCACAACAAGCTATCGAACGCCTCCCTCGAGACCTTCGAGCATTTGTCTTTGATATCCTTAAATCTCCTTCGCAATTCATCTCATTTCCAGTTACTCAAGTTCTTTGGCAACTGCAACCACTAGATACATCCTCCGGGATAGAATAGAAAAACAAAAACACCCAAACTCAAATAGCCAACAATATTTTCCCTTTTTCTCTCTCCCCTTTACTCTCGCCTCGTAATATTCTTTTTTTTGCCTGGCATCCTTTCAAAAAGGATAATAAACGAAACGACGAATCACAAAGGAAGAACGCCACAGGCAGCCATTAGTGAAATATGACGGTAATGCCAACGAAATAAATGGATGGAATCGTTTCGTTTATCCGGCAATCCGGCACTCGGGCTATTCCGTGTTACGTTCAGGGGTGCAAATCAGGTATTTTAACTTACAATTCTCCTCGGAAGTCGATTCTGGTCTGGTTCCCCATCCACAAAAAGGGGAACAAACATACAATAAATATATGTATAAACGCACCACAGGTGCTGAAGGGTACCTTCGGATTTGGCTCCAGGCAAATGAACATCTGCTTCTGTCACAGACGACGATGTAAAACTGATCTGCCGCCGATGCACTTAATGTATATCTGCGTTTACTGTATCCTATAATCAGGGAATTCGGCTGCGACACGATGCGCACGCGAAGGTGAAATATATAAAAAAAGGCAAACAACAACGGCTGCGCGAAGGAGGAGATGAGGATGAAGGGATACGATTGACTCGTGCCGGTCATTCACACCGCGAGCATACAGGGAGCGTAACATCTGTCGGTGATATTACTGTAGAGTGAAGCAGTAGTGGATCCACTTTTCAACTACCCGGTATCCCGATTATATAAAGCGCCTATCTCTATGCAACAGAAAACGATTTTAATTTGATTTTAAAAGTAATGGTCCCTGTTTACTGCCTTGTGGCACATTTGATCCTCTCCTAAATCGCTATATCCATAATCGAAAAGAGAACACAGAACGAAAGGAGAAAGGATAATTCCTTTGAGCATTCCGGAAAACACATTTATTCGCCAGAAGACATGTAGTAGTTCTACATATCGTAGCAAGCAAACAAACCTTAATGTATGAGCCTTTTTGTGGCCTATGCTCACAGTATGACCGTCAGAGTAGGAGCTCTTCATCCTTGCAGTCCTCGATCTGTGCTTCCACCCACCCGTTTTCAATTTATTCCGCTCTGGCTACGAAATAAAAATAGGGTCATATTTTTATTTGCTTCCTTTCACTCGTCCTTTCGATGGGGAGTATATGTGTGTATGAGAGAGCAATCCTCCTTCTCACTCACGTGTGTATGTATTGGCCTCTTTACTTTTTTCCCCCCCTTTTCCTTTCACTCTCTTCTTACGTTTTGAATGCCAGCATGGAAAAGGACGTTGAATCGTTCGGCTCGGGATGATGGTAGTCGACATAGGCAGAGTAGGTAGGTGGTACCGTAGAAATGGGCACGAGCGCCGACGGACTATTAAACAGGAAGTGTTTAATTTTTTCCATCCTCTTTTGGTCCTTCTACCCCATCCATCCATCTAGTCAGCTAGCGAAAACGAAAACCAACGAAGGTAGAGAGCGAGTTCGAGGAGGATTGTTTGTCGTTTGCCTGTATCCAGTGGTGGCTGTGGTGAGCAATAGGATGGCAAGTATGGGGTGTCGGCTGGATATCATTGACCGAGTGTAGATAAATGGGACTCTAATTGTTTTTAATTACGCTCGGTGTATTTATGCTATTAATGGGGCTGGAGGGTGGTATAATTGACTGTTTAGTTCGTTTTGAATGCAAGGGTATCTGGATTGGGTGCTAAGTGATTTGAGTGCCAGTCCTGACGAGACACTTGTGGTAACCCGCACTTAGTCCCTCTGTCTTTTAATTATTTATTGCAATATAAAATGAAAAAATATATTTGTACAGTGCGTTCTTTACTTAGCGGTGTTATTACACGTTTATGCGACTCTTCAGTTTTCTGTGAAGTCGATCCAACTATCTGAATTCCTTTACAGTCAAACCGTTTACTCCATGATAGTTCAGTATTGGTCTCACACTTGCCTCTTTTTCATTCATTTCGGCAGAAATTCCTTGATATTTCATCAACCAGCTGATGACAGACTCATTTTCCCCTCTCCACCGAGGTGTTGATGTATTTTTTTACGCGAGAGCCATTTGTTGATGTCCAACTGGTATGGGAGGATGAAATGTATTTTTTGTTTGCTTGTTGCGAGCATCCCTTGCTGTCATCAGAACTCTGTCGCTCATTTTTTGTGTCCAGGATTGTTTTCAGTATTTGCTCGGCGTGGACGGTGGTTGTGAAATTCAGCTTAGTCCTCTAAGCCATGATCTGTATCCGATGATAGTCCACCCTCTAAGCCGGATTAAATAATTAATCACAACAAATCACTCTCCAAGTCTGTCGACCACAACAGTCCATCGGTTTTCCATTTTCCTTGACCTGTCGGCGCCTAAGTTCATGCGGAATATCTTCACTGGCATGTCACTGGCTCGTGTCTGGCACACGGGTCAAGGACTGTCAAATTAAATTCGGTCATACAAGCTATCTGCAGAACGTGTAAGCTCTGCCAACCACATGGACCCATTCCAAAGCGTTTAAAGTTTAAAACGCCTGTCTATTGTATGCGAAGCCTATGGGCTGGAACTACAAAATTGAAGTTTGAATCGTAAAATGAAAAGCACATACGCGGAGTACAATAGCGAAGCCATTCGTCAAACAAATCCTTACGAGAAGGTATTGGAAATGAGGTCACTCGCTTAATTCCTACCGACGAGGAAGGAATAGAAGGCGTCGAAAGGAATAGAAGTGCCATATGTGTCTGTATATGGCATGGAGGTAAACGTGAAATGTAGAAGCGTCGTGCATGAGGTTACTCGGTTCACATATTCAGATCCTTAACATAGAAAAGAGACTTCGACGGATCCAGCATTCTCATTTTTTATTCCTCTCCCCAACAAAACAGTAGCGTATCCTTGTGCACAGTTTCCTCATTCCTTTCCGAATCCTCCTTGTCACAGAGCGTCGGTTAAACTACCGTCGATGTCGTTCCTGGTTGCTCGCTGTCTGATTTTGTCTCCTTAATTTTTCATTTCGAACGGTGGATGGTGTAAGATTCCCTCATAGCTGTAGGGTATGGTTGTATAGATATGCAATGGATTCTATTGCTGTCGCGTGATGGGAGGGAAGAAGGTATGCTTTTGCAGCAGGATTTAACGTTAGTTAGAAGGGAAAATAATTACGGCTTGGAAATACCAGAACGTATCCTACCGCGGAAGCACGATTCCTAGACCTTTTCACACGTATCTATGACGTTTTTGCATATAATTTTCAGTTGAATTCTTAAGTGTCGTTCAATGTCCTTTCACCGACAGGGGCTAGAGGAATGTCCTAATCTAGATTTGACAGATGTTGACGTCTAATCAAAATGCCACCTTTACCTTCGCTGTAAGAGTAACTAATTTCTAATGTCAATCTGCGAGTCGCGTTAAAACTTGGCCACCAGTGGCGTGGAAGGACACAATATCCTTTTGTGTTGTTATTTACAATCCGTTTTATTAATTTTCCTCTTTGTTTTGTTTTTCGTTTTTTTTTTTTTTTTGCACTTGTTGTAAAGGTTTTTTTTATTGTGCCACCCTGAAATATCCTTGGAAGGACATTTCTGTATCCTTCTTTCTCCCATTTCATTCAACATGGAGTCTTCTGGCGGTATATGGGGGGCTAGAGGAAGGTGCTGAGAAGATATTGTAGCGGAAGTGTGCCAGGGAGTTCCTATCTTGACGGTGGAATTGTCTTTAATGAATTTTTTATTAGTCCTGCAGTTCAGTCAGCGAGGGAACTACATACAAAAACGGAGAAGAAAAATGTTTTCTTTTCGCTTTTGTGAGATGTTTTTGGGGTGAATCTGGCGATGATGCGACGTTCGTTCTTCTATTCTGGCGGTGGTTGTTGGTTGTAGTTTGCTATTGACTGTTTTGTGTCATGAGCTGTTGACGTTGATGAGCCTTTTCTCAACCTTTTTTAGGCGGATTGCGATATCAGATGACTTAGTGGATGTTTTTGACTGTTATCCAGGTATTATTTAAATTGAATTTGAAATATTTATTCGTGATTCGAGTAGAGTTTCAGGTAATTTTGTTGCGAGGTACTTAATATCAAATTATTATTGTTGGCTTCTACGCTCTTTTTTTCTCTCAGTCTTGTCAATAGCCCTTAATATGGTTACATTTTAATAATCAATTAAGGAGTAAGAGTTACCCCACCAAGTTGATATTTTCCACATGCTGGCCCAATCAGCTTGAACGATCTTAAGCGATATCTAGAGACAGTGCTTTTCAGATCACTACCCTCAAGAACCTTTGCATTAAATATCACGAGTTTTTCAATATCTCATCCAAAAAAGCATCAAACGATCTTAACACCATCAGACAATATATACACTTAAAGCGTACATATACATACGTACGCTAGCAAAGCTGATCATGATATATTTTTTCGTCCCTAAAATTCTCCTCCTCCCTGCCACTCTGACTTTACCCGAAAACCTCCCTCTAACCTTTTATAATCAGAACGTAAGAGGTCAGCGCTCTAAAAATCAGGCAGTCCTGCAGCAATCACATGCCTTAACTTCTGAAATCTTTGTCTTAACTGAAACGAACCTAATCCCCAGTACAAACAACCTTGAACTGTTCCCATCAAACTTTAGCGTTTATCGCGACGATGACGTTAACCGATCTACTGATGGTTGTCCATGCCGCGGTGTTCTCCTAGCCGTCCGAAACTTATTTGATTCCTCCCTCATAGCAACTTCAGATTTAACTATCCCGCTCTACGTCATCTTCTCTTACATTTTGCCATCACAATCTATTGAAGGATTTAAATTGGCCATTGATACAATCGAGATCCTAGTCGAGACTTGATCCCAGTTTTTGGTGCCTTCAATCTCCCTCATCTTAAATGGATCTTTTCAGACGACCAAATTGCAGCCAAAGAATGTCCCTTTTCAGATCGCCTAACTGATTCAAGCCTTAACCAAGTCAGGTGCATTTTAAATTACGCGGGCAGAAAACTAAACCTCATTTTGACAACTGACCCCTTTAACTTCCTGTCCACTTTCCCTAACAACCGTCGAGAACTTCACCCCCCAGCCCCTTCTTCTCTCGTTCTTTCATAATTTCCCTATACAGAGCTGTCCCCCCACTGTTCAAATGTCTTACGATTTCCACAAAGCCAACCTACGTCAAATCAATGAATATCTCAATAGTGCTCCTTTTAATTTCAACAACCTTACCGTAAATGATGCCGTATCTATATTCTACAAAGAAATATTACATTCTATCTCCCTTTTCTTCACACAAACCACTTCCTCCACCTCCCCACCTTGGTATAATCGCAGCTCAGTTCTTTGAAAAACAAATGGAACCAGCTCTAGACAGCTTCCTTCGTACTCAATCCCCAAATGACTTGTCTAACTATTGCGGTACTTAACTGCATTTTATAGATCTTTATAGCTCTCTTTATCAAAACTACTTAGCCGAGATGCAAATCAACCTTATAAATGATACCATGTCCTTCTTTAAGTTTTATAACTACAATACAGAAGAAAATCTGATGGCTACCCAAATTCTCTCTCCTTCAATGATGAAACTTCCAATGATACTAATAACATCGCCAACCTTTTTGCCGCTTCTCAATCAATCTTTCATCCATGACTCCTTTGCACCCGATCCTACTTATTTCAAACATCTCATTTGGACCATTCCCTCCCTCGTAGTGTCGACCCCGATATCATCGAAAAAAGCAACTTAATGATGAATTTACTCCTGGCCTATATTTTTAAAATAATGTTCCTCCTCCCTTTCTCCACCCCTCTCTAAAATCTTCAGCCTACTCTTTCTCAAGGTGAATTTCCCCGGTTATGGAAAACCTCTTTGATAACACCTATACACAAAAATGGTCCGAAGAATGACATTAACAACTACCGTCACATTGCCAAACTGTCTCATATACCCAAAATCTTCAAAAGTATTTTATATGATAATTTAAGTTTTCAATGCAAGTCTTTAATCTTCCCCAGACAACACAGCTTCCTCAAAGGTCGGTCTACAACCATAAACCTTATTAAATTCGTATCCTTCACCCTTTCAGCCTTAGAAAATGGCAAGGAAGTCGATGCTATCTCAACTGATTTCAGTAAGGCCTTTGACAAAATTTCACATAGGTTAATATTCTTCAAACTGTTCTCCCTTGGCTTTGAACCCACCTTATTAAAATGGATATCCTCTAACCTGGAAAATTGCTACTACAGCATTCGTTTTAGATCTGCCCTCTCTAGCCCCTTCCTTGCTTCCTCCGGTGTCCCCCAAGGCAGTCATTTAGGTCCGCTTCTTTTTATCCTTACCAGTAACGATATTGAAATAATTATCAAACATTCCCACATCTCTCTATACGCCGACGACGCTAAGATCTGCAAGATCATTTCTTCAGAACACGATTCTTCCCTTATTCAATCGGATCTCAACAGTTTTTCCACCTGGTACTCCAAGAACTGCCTGGACCTTAAAATTTCTAAGTGTCAATCTATTACTTTCTCCGGTAAACGTATCAAACCCTTATCCATAATCAACCCCTTTCTACCGTTCAGGTGGTCCGCGATCTTGGCGAATTATGCGGTCGATTTCCTTGCACATATCAACGATATAATTCTTAAGGCCAATTCTGCACTCGGCTTCGTGAAACGATGGTCTAAAGAGTTTACGTTACTCGGCCTCTCTCCATAACCTTTGTTCGTCCTATTTTCGAATACGCCTCTCAAGCCTGGTCTCCTTACCATCATACACACATTTCCATAATCGAGAGTATTCGACGTTGTTTTCTCTGTTTCTTTGTGGCTTACCCTGGGACAATCCTATGATCCTCCCTATCAAGACCACCTTAAACCTATTAATTTGAACTCACTGGAAGTACGAAGAAGGATATCCGACATCCTTCTCATCCATCGACTCCTCTCAGGTACCATTGACTGCCCGACCCTTTACAACTCTATCTTTTTCAACACTAACCCGCGTAATATACAAAATTCACGTCTCTTCTATCTAACCACCTCTCGTATCTCCTATGGCTGCAATGAACCTATCTCCCGTATGAAGCGGAATGTTAATGCGAAAAACTGTTTCGACTTCAACATCAGCCCTCCTTGATTAAAACTCTGTCTCAAGTCCTCTTTCTTAGCTTCCTAGATTGTAAGTTAAATTAAATATGTAGCTTGAATACCGTGCAATAACTGGGGGTATTGCCCCCAACCAAATCAAAATCATTCCGCAAACAAAATTTAATGCAACTTTTCAATAACATCAATGTCTGATGAAAAATAACCAAGTTTTTTGGAAGAACACAAGCGTAACTATGAAATCAATCGAGATAACGTCATGAAATTTGGCACAGAAGTTAATGGCAATACTACCAATCTATAAATTTGATCACCTTTCAATTTGATCACAATATGATTACTTCTTATTCGATTTGTTTCCTTTTCTTTTTAGTGATGTCCGTGAGTACTTAAACTACCAACTTCCCATATGAAATCCTTGAAGATTAAATCACAGAGAATTTAAGAAAACTCCGCATTATAGTTATTTTGCCAGAAAATTAAAATAAACTTAGAGAGCTCTTCACTACGTATTGAACCAAACGCGTCCGGAGTTGATGTCTTAAGTTGTTCCCAAGATATGCGTCACTAACAAATCCCATAATCAGAAAAATGTCTCTAAAAACGACAATTCGAACTCTAAAGAGCTCGGAACGTAAAGAAAGTTGACATTTCACTCCAGCCTTGGGATATTTCGAAGTGGTACTTACCGTCGTTCACTGTAGGCGTTTTCCTATTTTAGTTCGGAGTATATAAATATATAAAGCACTGAACAGAGCTCGAGCGTTCTTCTGAACATGCTTAGAGCCATTTGTTTTTTTTATGAAACACATTTGAGCACTTAGCTGACATTTGATTAGCAATCATATGGTTAGCAGTCAAAATATATGTACAAGTTGACGGTCATTTCACTGATGCTCTTTAATGGAAAGAGGAAATGAAGAAAATAAATAAACATCAAACGGATAAATTGTTAATTACGCAACAAACCTTTAGCAAAAATTACTTTCCATGCCAAAACAACAATTGAGTTTTTCGTTTTCTTTACTGACAAGTGGCTGCGTTCAGTTCTTAATCTGAATGTTTGGTTAGTTTATTCTGAATTTATAGAGTACGCTCTAAGCATGCTCCAAAGGCAAAAATGAATTCAGAACTCGGATGTGTCTGAGCTAAACACTTTTCTGATAGATCAGACTCTGTTCAAAGCTAAAAAAGAAAAACTCCTTACAACTTACTTAGCTTATTATTACTTGCAATATACATGGGACATGAGGGAAGAGGAACCTTTTACAACAATATTTTTTTGATTCTGAAAACAAACCATTAATTCGAGTTATTCACAAATCTAATCAAATGTTCTTTATCTAATTATACATCGAATGAAAGTGACCCGGAGTCGATACCTATACGTGTTCTCGAGATATTCGAGGCGAAAAAAAAACGACGATACCCCGCTAAAAACAATGGATTCGAGTTCAACTTCTCGAAGTTCTACAAATTTTCAACAATACTTCTGGTGAACCTGCTATGAATAACATTAGGGTTTACGAGAGATCACGAGCGTCCTATGTGAAGAATGTAAACCAATTGGGTATGAATATTTGCTCAACGACAGGCCGGGAAGTCGCAGAAGAGCTTGGCATATCAATTGGCTCAAACCAAGGGTATAAAACCTGTGGCTTTAAAGTTGTGAATAAAAGCAGTGGTAAATGGAGCCAACAACGTAGTAACCAAAATCGATAAAGTCCAAAAATGCGGTCGGAAGAAGTCATTCCTGGGTTTTGCACCATGATAATGCATCTGCTCGCACTGCATTGGTTGATTATATGTTTATTATGCACGGTCATTTGGCAAGCATAAATGGGATTAATCGCATTAATGGTAGAGCTTGAGCGTTGGCATACTTGTAAGAGGTCTTTCAATAGGGTCACTCGAACTTGCATGATATGAATAGGAATAGATATAAATAAGAGCAAGGTCCAAACATAAAATCATTTATAAAAACGAAAAAAGAGTGTTGGAGACAATATGGAACCCTGAGGAACACCGGTATTTGAGTGCTGAATATCAGACGTGAGTGCATCCAAAACAACTTGTATTGAATGATTCAAAATTTAGTTTTTAACCCACTAAAGAAAATATGTATCGGTCTTAAATATACACATTTTCTAATTTTCGAACGGGTGAGGGTGGCGTGATCCTTAGAAACTATGATTGGGAGATGAGAAACCTATTGAGAAGACGGAGTTATAGGAGTGCCAAGGTTGAAATCGAAGTTAATATTAATATATATTAATTGGCGCCATATGAAGTGCGGGGGGTGGATAGATAGAAGGCACGAGGATTGCGCGTATTAAGAGGATTAGTGTTAAGAGATATGGAGTTATAAAGGTTGGCGCAGTCAATGGTACCTGTTAGAAGTCTATGAATGACGAGGACGTCAGATACCTTTCTTCTTTCCTCCAACGTGCTCAAATTGATTAGTTTAAGACGGTCTTGATAGAGCGGATTGTTTCAGGGGAGACCTCGAAAAGCGAAACATAGAAACCGACGTTGGATGCTTTCGATTCTAGAAATGTGGGTTTGTTGATAAGGGGACCACGCTTGAGATGCGTAATCAAAAAGGGGGCCAAAAAAAGTAATATAGAGGGATCGAGTCACGGAGGGATTGGAGATTGGATTGGAGATTGGATTGGATATTGGATTGGATATTGGATTGAGGATTGGATTGGAGATTGGATTGGAGATTGGATTGGAGATTGGATTGGAGATTGGATTGGAGATTGGATTGGAGATTGGATTGGAGATTGGATTGGAGATTGTTTGGACCAACGCTTCACGAAACCGAGTGCAGAGTTGACTTTAAGAATTATACCGCCGATATGAGACGATATTAAGCGAAATTGAGCTCTTGATCACATTGTATACCAAGATCGCGGATAACCTCAACGGTGGAGATGGGCTGATTATTGAGGAAGTAGAGACGAGAAAATGGTGGTTGATTGGCATTTGAAAATGTTAAGCTTCAAGCAGTTTTTGGAGCATTAGAAAGAAAAGCTGTTGAGATCCGACTATATAAGAGAAGAATCATGTTGCGAGGAAATTATCTTGAAGAACTTGGTGTCGTCGGCGTACAATGAGAGGTGGGAATGTGTGATGACAAACTCAATGTCGTTAATGGTAAGAATGAAAAGAAGTGGACCTAGGTGGCTGCCTTGGGGAACACCGGGAAGAAGCTAAGAAAGGTTTAGAAAGGGCAGATCTAAAACGAACAACGTTAAGTAAGAAGATATCCATTTCAACGCAGTGGGTTGAAAGCCAAGGGAAGACAGTTTAAAGAGTATTAGCTTTTGGGAAATTTTGTCGAAGGCTTTACTGAAATTGGTTGAACTGATATCGACTTTATTCCCATTCTCTAAGGCTGAGAGTGTGAAGGACACAAATTCGACAAGATTTGTGGTTGTAGTCTACCTATGTATGAGCTTCATGAGCTTCTCAGCTTCCGCCGTTCGGAATCGGCATTAAACTGTAGATCTCGTTCACTTGTGTGAAAAACAAATCGCATACAATATATCATAAGTGAATGAGAGAAGCTTGGCTCTGTCTCTTCAAGAGCTGTAACGCCATTTAAGAAGAAGTGAAGAAAAAGAGCTTCATGCCAAACCTTGTAAAACGAAGGTGACAATTTTGCTCTCATCCGCTCAATAGATTAAATGATTTCGTTTTTTCGGTGAGATATCCGATTAAACCTTAAAGAGAATCGATGGTGAATAACAGAACGAAGAAACAAGTGAATGGAATAAAACACACAAAGCATTGGATGAGTAATAAAATCCTGAAAACTAAGATTTGCAGAACACGTACAACCAATACAGTGGACGATAGTGAATGAACAAGCACATGAACGAGCACACTATAAGGATGAACCTAAAAGAGATGACACAGAATATCGAAACTTGAAAAGAACACAATCATTACAGCGAGGCTTCGCGAAGGACTATCAACGAGGATCTAAATTTCCGAGTGACCGGTGTAAGAGTTACTGCGAACTACAACCAACGCAAATTCAAATTCAGTCGAATCTCTCAAATCCTATCTAGGACAACCACCCCCGGAGAGTAGTGAACGAACATCTTCGACACAAACCATCTGCACCCCGTCCAGGTTGTGTGACAAATACCATAAGAGCGTACATTCTTGAACCTGCACGAATTATAAAAAAAAATGATAATAATAATAAAAATGCCATCAGATCATCGGTGAATCTGTTGCTAGAGAAACCATGCTCTCGTACATTGAGAAGTTTCTACGGCTCAAGATACTCCATAAGTTGACGGCATTTAGCGTTTTTGTGGTCTTAGAGAGAAGAGATTAGTGCAATAGGTCCATAGTTGAAAAAACAAGAATATCTCTGGGAATTGTCCAGAAGAGTAGGATACTATGTTAACGCAGTGGTGTTGACACTTCACGGATTTGTGTCTAGATAAAATCCTATACTCTACGAGTAAGTGGACCATGTACTCTAATACAGGTGGCGGCAAAGCAAAAACTGGCAGCCTAGCTACAAAAAGCAGTATGCAGATTGGCTTTGTCAAAGCAAGACAGTTGGTATTTCATTGTGAATGACCGTCGGTATTGACGACGAGACTTGATGTTTTTAGCGAATGACCAACAACATTTTTAGCCTAAATTTTCGGTCGGACTGGAATTAAACGGTTTCGTAAGCGTTTGGTTTTTATTTGTCGAAAAAATCAAGAAAATTGCAGAAGTGTATCAATTTAAGAGAATTTTTTGTGTAAGTATTGACCATGACTATGGCAATGCTATCTCAGTATGTTTGGCTTTAGAATATGTCACGAATCATGTTTGAGCTGTCAAAAATAGAACACTGAAAACTAAATAGCAAAAAAAATCACTGTTAATGTCAAAACAGCAGCTTCCACTATTTAGGAGACATACAGACCAGTTAAAGTTCCTTAAGTAGTGGTTAAGTCCAATCGGGCTTATGAATTTTCCAATTATGTTTTTTAAAGAACTTTTATTCTATCTGACTATTGGGAGTACAAGATGTTTAGTCATGAGATAAGCCCATAGGGGATATATTATAAATTCAGCGGTGTTGGGGACAAGAGTGGCAACATCAGTATCTGACAGCTCAGTCAGTTTTAAGTTTTTTTTTTAGCACGGGCCAAATGTATAGAAGGAGAGAGCGGAGGGAGGTACCGGTGCACATTGGTTTTAAGTGTTTGTGGATTGTAATGAGTAGGGAAAGTTGAGCTGGAAAGAGCATTCCACAATCATGTGGTTCGGCTAAAAAACGAGTCTCTAAATTTGACTGTGCGTCAGAAGACAGGCTTGAGGGTGAACTGATGAGCACTGATGAGGATTGCAACTAGTTAGCTCACTTGAGCATTGTTTGTTAAAATAACGATAAAACAGACAGAGAGAGAGGAGAAATTGCGTCGATGTTCGAGGGAGTCATCAGCGAAGGAGTGCATTGGATTAGAAGTAGCCGTTAAGAGATCATAAAAATGAGGAAGACTATTGGTGACGCAACAGAGCCCTGGGGAACAACAGCATTTTTTTGGTGAACATCAGAATTGAAGTCGTCCAAAACAACTTGAAATGAACGGCCCGAAAGGTGATTTCTAATCCATAGAAAAAAAGACTCACAGACTCGCGCATTTTCCACAAAAGAGCCTGATGTCATACTCTGTCAAATGCTTTTGAAATAACGAGCGCAACAATTTTTCTTTCGCCGAAATGATGAAAATATTGATTCCACCAGTGGACCTATTGCTGCGGAAACCGAACTGCCGGTCAGTAAGAAGCTTCCCTCGATTCAAGATATTTCATAAGCTGAGGATTTATCAGCGTTTCCATTACCTTAGAAAGAAGGGACGTTAGTGCTATGGGTCGGCAGGAGGTGGGAGACAAAAATTTGCTCTTTTTAGGTGCGGGCTGGACAAATGCTGTTTTCCATCTACTCGAACAGAGACCAGAAGAGTAGGAAAGATGAAAAAGCTTACGCAGTGGTTTTTCCAGCGTGAAAGAAGACCTCTTCAGAAGTATTGGGGATATAAAGGGTGGGCCATCTAGTGTTTTTTTTTTAAATCATAGGTTATTTTGACACTGACAGCTGTTTCCTACTCGAAATCTTGACAGAAAGTAAGTATCATACCTCCGCGGAACGAAATGGGTCACAACAACGTTGGAAAATATTAAAAACGTATTTCCAAAGTGAGTGTTGATGTGAAATGAAGCATCCATCGCGACTGCTGTACGCAAGTTTGTGCAAAAAGTTGGTGAGTCTGGTATGCTAGTGGACAACACTTATAGTCCCCGTCTTCGTACGGTGCGCACAGATGAGAATGTGGCATTACCCTGAGGAGAATTCTGCACTGAGATCTCGGATTATTCGCTTATAAGGTCCAATTGACTCAGTAATTGAAGGCGCGCGACAATCCGCTTCGTTATCGCTTCGCAGTTTGGGCCTTAGAGCAGCTTGAATTGGACAACGATTTTAGGCGAAAAATCATCTTTTCTGGCGAGGCGCATTTTCATCTCGATGGCTAGGTTAACAAACGAAATTGCCGCATGGAAAACCCGCACATTATTGGAGAGAAGCCAATGCATCCACAGAGAGTGACAGTTTGTTATTTTCTGGGTTGGCGGCGTTATTGGGCCATATTTTTTTTCGTAAATTATGTTGGTGTAACCGTTTCAGCGTTACTGCACAATGTTGACTGATTTAGTGATATGGACCTGGACGACGTTTATATTCACCATAATTGGGGGAGCAGTGGCTTTATTGCGTAGCAAATTTCCTAGACTACTCTCGATATGTAGACTTCAATGGTCCGCTGATATCTTGCAAGTTAACACCGTTGCTCTTTTTCTTTAAAGCTAAAGGACAAACTTAACACCGAACACTCCTGTACTACGAGTGTAAGAAAAAACTTTTTCTTATAAAATTGCGGACTTTTTCTATTGACATAAAATGACACTTCTTGTTGGATGACCCCTAAAAGCTATTGTATGGATTTGACATAAATGAAATTCGTGTCTCTCATTTCAGGCGGTGTATTTTCATACAACCGCATTGTCCTGCTTAAAATCTTTGTTTGACATGCGACGGTTCGAATAACTCGTAACTGCGTCATACACTTTCTGACGGGTTTTACGGGAATTTCACATTAGCAACAAGACTATCATAATTATCACTGTGAAAGATGGTGAGTTCCACTCTACCTGTCATTTTTGTTATTCTTGCTTATGTCCTTGCTTGTGTCGAGCTTCATCATCATTTTTGAATTCAAATGACAAATTGAACAACAAAATTTGAGAGTCTCTGCCGCTTCACCGATTGGTTCATGCATGTACTACTATATTAGAGCGAATTCGTACGTCACCCTCGACATAAACCCATTTACAGCCATGACTTGCGACCGTTTGCCTAGTTTCAGCTCTGACACAAAACCAGTGTTCCGCACAACTATTGACAAGACCTAATCACCCACTCCAAGCGCCTCCGTCCAGTCTCGTGAACGCGAACACGAAAGCATTTTATTTGTGGGTTGTCCCACCACGCTTGATCAGGTGCGTTTACGCAATTATTCGAATTCTTCTAAGAAGCCGTTACTTATCACACCGCCGTCCGTCTGACCAATCCGCCATGTCGGCCTTAAGGTAACAACCCTTATCAAACCTATGTATCTGTACAAAAACCAAATCAAATCTATGAAAAATATTTCGTTTTCTTATCAACGCGACGTGACAGTTTAAGCACGTAGGTAAGTGTTTGATAAATTGCTCGTAGCTAGTCTGTAAAATATGCCAAATGTGTTGTAAGGGACTGAGTGCCCAGCTCGCTAGCCTTTTGAATACCCCTTCCGACGCACTCTTAAATAGATAGAAACTACGACGAGTGCTGGTGGAACCAGTTTCTTTGTTTTATTCTTTTCCGCGACTCTTGGAATCGCAAAACCAAAACTAATCAACCAATCCACATTGCATACATACAGACCGACAGACATTCATAGTTATGACTTAAGAACACAATCACAACAAAAGCAACAATAACAAAAAAAAAAAAAATTTAAAATGTGGCCTGCGTAGTTGGAGTTTACTCCAGAGCAGGCAGTCGAGGCGGCAAGTACATAGTAGTAGAGTGGAGCAGGCAGCAGAGAAAACCCCCGAAACCGGCAAGAGCATTCAAAATCAGTCAACGAACGAAGGAGTAACTGATTAGTCTGTCCGGTTGCGTTGGTCTTGAAACACGCGGAGCAGCAAGCGAGTATTTTATAGAAAAAAAAATAATAACAAAAAAAGTCTGCAGCATCCGTACATCTAAGCGTGGCTCTCATCTCGGACGGTACCGACAACGATAGGTGTTCTTTATTCTCTTACTAACCTTGTCCTTGCATCGAATTTTCCGTTTTTCTCGAGGAAAAGTGGGAAAGTGCATTGAAGGATTTCTGGTTTGGTTTTTTTGTTTTTTTTTTGTGCCTCCCGTCAACTGGTGTCAACGTGTGTGTGTGAGCATAGATTGGGGCGTAACGCGTGGAATCTCTTGGCGGTGTCGTCATCGGTGTACAGAAACTCGTTAGATCGCGGCTACAGTGTCTGCTTGAGCCGTGCCGCAAGGTATGTGTTTGGTGATTGGTTAGACGGACAAATCGCAGTGAACAATCAATTGAGAAGGAAGAACAACATCGAGAATCGCGTCAACAGGTTTCGTGCATTCAGTGGGAAAGCAACAATTTTACCACCAAAAATGGGTTCGATCAACTGCAAGGAGTACAAAACGACCAATAATCCGGCTAGTGCGCAGGATACTGGTAAGTTATCAGCCTGTGTGTGTGCGTGTGTGTGTTTTTTTTTATGGAATCCTGTTGATTCCACGGTGTTCCATGTGCATTGAAATGGTCATGGACGGATGTCCTTGATTATTGATTCGTGGTGAGATCTGCTTTCTGATTTTACCACCCCCCACGGTGTGCAGTGATAGCGTGACAGTGGAGAGATGGAATTTCCCAGATGTCACAGTGCATCACACAACCAATGCAAATGATAGATGAGAAGATACACTTGAGGAATCTACTTAACACTGGGGGGGAGTCGGAATGTGGATTTAGTGACTGAATGATTTCAATTTCCAGACGAGAGAAGCCCTACACCGCGTCATGCATGCGTTTCATTTTCTCTATCAATGTACTCCACATCGCCAAGCGTGTCTTGAGGAACAGGTTATTGAAACCAAAAAAAATCACTTCGACTTCATACAATAGTTCGTTTGGAAATGAATGAGTTATGGGTCACGGTATTTATTTTGTGGGTGATTTAAAACGTTTCCCAGGTGATGGTGATTTAGAGGTTGAATAATCGCCCGCAGGTGCGCCATAAAAGTGAATTGCTCACAAGTTATGGATATTAAGACGCAAATTGAATTTTTCTGGCATGCTTTTGGCAGTTGTTTCGTTGTATGGCACAAATTACATTTCTGTTTCCTGCATTTGCAGGAATTTCAAGCTGCAAAATACGTTTAAATATTGGTCGTAAAACTGTGAATTCCTGACGTGACGGGCAGAAGTTTTATTTTTTCGAATTTCGCTTAGATTGTGGTGATTTCCTGAAAACCGCTGGCGATCGGCGGTCTTTCACATTTCTCCATCCCTTAAATCGTGTTCCGAGCTGTCTTTCATTTGTGTGTCAGTAACCAGGCTGCTGTGGCTGCTAAAGCTAGCTTGCCGTTTCTAGTCAGGCTGCTGTAACTAGCCAGCAAGCCAAGCTGTTACTGTAGCTAGCCAGCTAGCCAGGCTGTTGCTGTAGCTATCCAGCTAGCCGGGCTGTTGCTGTAGCTAGCCAGCTAGCCAGGCTATTGCTGTAGCTAGCAAGGCTGTTTAGTATAGCTACCCAGCTAGTCAGGCTGTTGCTGTAGCTAGCCAGCTAGCTAGGCTGTTGCTGTAACTAGACAGCAAACCAGGCTGTTACTGTAGCGAGCCAGCTAGCCAGGCTGTTGCTGTAGCTATCCAGCTAGCCGGGCTGTTGCTGTAGCTAGCCAGATAGCCAGGCTGTTGCTGTAGCTAGCTAGCTAACCAGGCTGTTGCAGTGGCTGCAGACTACTGGCAGGCTGCTGCTCTAGTTGCTGTAGCTAGCCGTCGTCATCAGGCTGCTGCTGTAGCTATCTAGCCGGACTACCGCCAGGCTGCTGCTCTAGTTGCTGTAGCTAGCCAGACTGCCCTCAGGTTGCTGCTCTAGTTATTGTAGCTAGCTAGCTGCAGTAAGCTAAACAGGCTGCTCTAGATAGCCAACTGTAGTTAGCTAAACAGGCTGCTGTAGCTAGCTTACCAGGCTGTTGTAGACAACTAGACAAGCTGCTGTACCTGCCTAGCCAGGCTGCCTTAGCTGGCTAACCAATCTGTCTTAGCTAGCTTGTCAGCATATTGTAGTTAGCTAACCAAGCAGCTGTAGCTAGCTAACCAGTCTACCGTAGCTAGCTTGTCAGGTTGTTGTAGCTAGCTAGCTAGACTGCGGCTGTTGCTACCTAGAGAGTCTGCTGCTATAGCTAGCTAGCCAATGTGCCGCTGTAGCTATCTAGCCAGATTGCCGGCAGGTTGCATTTCTACAAGGGTGGTCCTATAAGTACTTAGCATCACCACCAGATGGCGCCAATATCGCAAGAGCAACTTACTATCGTGTAGTACATTCTAGTAGACGGCTACTGTCGGCTACTTTCAGCCGGATCGGACTTGTAGTTTTGTTTTGACCGCGTGTGGAAGCGGGAGTGTCCGCGGATTTTAGAAAAATTGTAAAAGAGCAATATCGGTCGGTGATTCGATTCTTGTTTTTTGAAGGGAAATCGAGCAGCGAAATCAAAGAGCACTGTGTACGGTGACTCTTCTCCTTCGATGGCGACCATCAAAAATTGGTTTAACGAGTTTCAACGTGGTCGCACATTGGTTTTTGATGAGCGACGTCCAGGTGCCCCGAAAACGGCTACCACGGAGGATAACGTGACAAAAATCCACGATCTCGTATTGGCAGACCGCCGATTGAAGGTGCGCGAGATAGCTGAGACAGTAGGCATTTCAAAAGATCGCGTGGCTCATATCATGCATGAAATTTTGGGCGTCATGTCGTGACAGTCGGCGAAACATGGACCCACTGGTACACATCAGAGACCAAGGAACAGTCGAAACAGTGGACTTTACCCAGCGAACGTGCTCCGAAGAAGGCGAAGACTGTCCCATCGGCTGGAAAGGTGATGGCCACCGTTTTCTGGGATTCACAAGGGGTGATCCACATCGACTAATTGGAGAAGGGCAAAACAAAACTGTCACAGGGCTGTATTATGCCAAATTATTGGGCCGATTCGACGCCGAATTGAAGAAAAACGGCCCCACTTGGCGAAGAAAAACGTGCTCTTCCACCATGATAACGCATCGGCTCACACCTCCGCCCTCGCCACGGCCAATTTGGTCGAATTGGGCTACGAACTGCTGGCCCATTCACCGTATTCTCCCGATTTGGCCCCGTGCGACTTCTTTTTGTTTCCAAACTTGAAAAAGTCACTTGCCGGGCAGAAATTTCAGTCGAATGAGGAGCTCTACGCCGCCAAGGAGGCCTACTTTGCAGATCTCGAGAAAACGTATTGTTCAGACTGGCCTAGCTAACTAACCAGGCTGCTGTAGCTAGCTAACCAGGCTGCCGTAGCGAGCTAAGCAGGCTGCTGTGCTATTTAGCCAAGCTGCTGCTGTAACTATCTAGCCAGGCTGCTGTAGCTAGCTTACTAGGTCACTGTAGCTACCTAGCCAGGGTGCTATTGTAGCTTGCTGTACAAGTCACTCTGCTAGACCTAATTAAACTGCTGTAGTGAATCGGTTTGTTGCAGTTGATCAATTGGTTGCATTCGTCATTTGGCTGCTTTAATCAGTTAGTCACAGGTATAAGTCGGTTAATTGAAGGTGGTCGGACGCCTGCTCTTGTCCGTTCTTCTCATCTGAGGTCCAAAACTGCGTAGAATGCAACACTTATCGGGAACACTTTCAATAGATGATTTATTTTGCTCTAAAATCTTGCCTGATTCTATCCATTCAGCCTGTCAGACTGCTGCAGCTAATCAGTTCGCTGCAGTCGCTCTGTTGATTGCAGCTAATCAGTTAGTTGCAGCTGTTTAGTTAGCATAACCTATTAAATACGTGTTTCTTGCTTTTTGTTGTTTAAAGTTGTGTAACTGTCCAGATCTAAATAGGGAATCTCTGCAAATCGGACTTTGATTCAATCACTGATCCTCACTTAGAGATAAGGGCCTTCAAATAGCGACTATTATGCTTTTGGGAATAAGAAAAACATGCCAACGACAACCTTATATAATCCCCCTGTGACATTGCATTGAAATATTTTTGCTCATGGCTTTTTTTTCCAATCTTTGCGATGGTATTAACTTATTTAAGACCTTGATACTAACTATGATTATCATATTATGAGCTATCTATTGTAGTACAAGTATATAAAAAGGCCGATAAAAGTATATGAAACAGAACCTCATTCCAACACTGCTTATCTCCGAAGACTTGACGCACTGTTCGTTTTAAATTTGGCATGACTTCATGACCGGGAATAGACATTGCAGGTACACTCATACCCGTGTATACTTGCTTGACGAATGATTAAGTTGCTTAAGGTTTATTTAACATTCAGGCAGATGAAAAATTGTTTGTTGGGACAAATAATGAGTTTCATTCCAGCAGCTGAAAATGAATCACGAGCTTCGAAGCTGGCAATGAGCGTATTAAAGCTGCTATTATGGTGGAAGATCTCTTATCAAAACGACAAAGGAATTGTGTGAACATGTTCGGCAATTAACGTTTGTAAATAGGTATTTGCCAGTCGGGCTTATTGATTTTTTTACACTATCTTTGAGGCATTTTCCCCTAAGTAACTAGGTACGCACTTAACTATTTTTCTTATGTTAAATAGTTTTGCGTCGTGCTGAGTGCGAGAGAGTCCGGGCCGGTGCTCTGACGTACTTCCAGGTCATTTTCAAATATCCAACAATCGTTTGGACACGATACCCCTTGCTCTTAATCGATAGCAAAGTACGTCCATCACGCGTAGTTTTCCACTGTGCGTTTGTTGGCAACGGTTGCCATATGTCAGTAACTATGAAGGAAAATTCAATCGAAAACGTCAAAAAAGGGGAAACTGGGGAAAGGAAAACGAAAAAGAAAATTGACGCGGGCAACGGTTTGCTTTTCGCTATTACGTTTCAGTTGGCTTGGAATTGCAATGAAAAAGACGTTAATTACTGTTCGGTCGCAGTGACTTATGAGATTTTATGCAATCGTTTCTGGCTTCGTGAGTTCGTGACTACCAGGACGGCAAGTTAAACTCAAAGACGGCATAACAGGTAGGTGCTGAAAGAAATTAAGCAATTTCGGACTCCAACTAGACACCGAAAGCTGGAACTCGATGAGAGCACGGCGACTGTCGTTAAGCGGTAGCGCTCTTGTAATCGTGTTTAATGACCGCTATTTATTGTTTCGCATTGTGTTTGGGATGTGAACACGTTCTCGGAGCATTTGTCGTGTGATTTAAATTTTTCACGGTCACGTATGGATAAGTGGCTAGTAGTTTAATCATAAATCAACTTATTCCTTGAACTGACATGACGAAGCTAGCGAGGTGATGTTATTATCTAGTCAGGTGCTTAACGCCGCTTTGCATTTCGAGATCAGCTTTCGACATCTTTTCTATTTGCTTTCGTTACTTTTTATCTTCTACGCTTTTCGAATCAATTAACGAGGAATTGGATCAGAGATTACTATCGACGGCGATAAGACGTGGGCAATGCACTGCTTCGCTGGCTTACATAGCCATCGCAGTCACTGGCTGGTCTAGTTTTTATGTAATAGCTCGAATGAGGTTGCGGCGAGCGATTGTAATGATGTTTTCCATCAATGCATAAGCCACAGTCACAGCCAGTCGTGCTGGCATACAAGCCTTGAAATCGCTTTGTTCGCCACTTTTGCTTTTGTTGACTTTTTGCTTTTTATTGAGTTGCTTTAGCATGTGAGGTTGGCAGTAATTGAAAGGCTGCAATTGTGTTATCCCCGATCCATAGCCGTGAGTCATGACGATAATATTAAATTATCAACGTTCTCGTGTGTGATGTGTGCTTTTTGCACATCGTCGTCTTCTCTCCACTGTGCTGCTCGCTGTGTTCTGGAGATATAATGAGAGAGCAATTAGAGCCTCAAGGTCGGTGTATTAACAGCTTGGGAACATTGCTGTGTACACTTGTGCCGGGCGAGTGACTTGTAAACAAACGGCGCGTTGGTGTAGATGCCTGTTTTGGACGAACTGGTTTTATGGTATTTCGGGAAACGTTCTGTAGGTGCGACTTAAAACCGCAAATGACAGTCACCAAATTGCTCTTTTGTGCTTCGTGTTTATTCAGTAGGTCTTAGGTTTTTAGGTCGCAGTACCCGTGGCAAGATTATAAATAAAGTTTGCTGCCTTAAGGAAATAAGGATTAAGTCGTGGTCTTTAAGTCCAGGTAACTGAATAAACTAGTCATGAATGACTCAATAAACGGCGCATTGGACAACTGGTCTTGTACGATCTTCTCAACTGAGAGATGATTTCAGTCTAAGACTATGTAGCATGTTACTATTTCTACTTTTCTTTAGAATCGCTTTATCAACACTTTCACTAGGTGGTAAATAACCTTTAAAATCCTCAACTGCCAAAAAAGAACTGCACTTCATCTCCAACTTAGTACACCAAGAAACTCTAGTCTCGCTTTACATCCGACGTTTCTAGTTACATTCTTGCTGCCTTATACTGGATTTGCTTAATCTATTTACCATCTAGACCTGGGTCGGATGCAATCCTCTCTTATATCCGACCCTAAGCGTTTTTGCCATGTTTTTCTAGCTTTTTCCAACTCTTCACTGTCTTATTCCAAGGTTCAATATGACTTGCGTCATTGAAATCTGCAAAAAAGGACGAGAAGATGAGGTTTTGTTAAACTCTCAGCCATACCCCAATTTCCTTCACTGCAAACCTAGATTTTTCTCAGGTTAGGTTCCTAAAAGGTCGATCGGCAATCACTTACCTAATTTAGTTTTTTCACGATCCTTGTAGGCAAGGCAAGGATGGCAATGCCTTTAACAAAATTTCCAACCAAATTTTACAGAACGGCCTGTTATTATTGGGACCTTTACTTTTTTTTCCATGACTTTTTGAAGACGATATCGGTCAAGTAGGCGCTGCTTTTGTTGACGAACATTTGGGCTCTTTTTACCGCAATTTCAATCAGTTTGGCGACAACTTCAGGCGATAAGTTATCGCATTTTTATCGAATATAATCTTTGGCAGCTTCATAGGTCTTGTTATTAAGCACCTAAAGACTTTATGGAATGGTGTAGGCAGCGGACAAATCGGACGACCTTGCCTGCAAATGCAGCTAAAAGAAGATATTGGACGAACCGAAAACGCATTCTTGAAAGTGTCTATTGTCGCGCAATGAGGGGATAAGCTCAGCTTCTACGAGAGACATCCTCAACTTTACAACTTTATTAAGAGAGTAGAGGCACTCCTCCGGCTAGCAGGCATAATAGATCTAGATTGGTCGCAGTGCCCCATGCTATATGTAAGCACGAGCTCCCCAAAAAAAAAAAAAATAATTCTCGTGCAAGCTGTGAGAGCGGTGCAACCATATGTCCAGCAATCAAAACTTTTTAATTATAGCACCTTTCATCAATTCACCCGTAGCAAACGAGCTTCTATCCGTGAATACTGCGTGTGTGGCACGTGACATTGAATATGCTCCCTCCACGTACTCGGGGAATTATAGCAATGTGCGTGATTGTTGTCATAATTTTGACACACCCTGGGTTCCCACGTGCTCACTACAGCTTGTGGGCAAACGTCAACGGGCATTTAAAGTCTGGGGATTCATTCTGGTTTCTGCCCACGTCGTCCCCGAAAAAATGAAGAGCCTTATGACACCTCCGGAGTAAATGGTGGAAGCTCAAATTTTGTCTATGTAGGACAGGCAAATGGGCCCCGCCCCTCATGGTGAATTCGAACCTAAATCGGTCACTTCTTTGTTGAGCCTCAGGGGAGCGTGAGTCTGAACAACTTAAGTCTTTCATCAAAATGTGCTGCTGAACGAAACGAACGTGTAATGGCCAATTGCGCGGCGCATCGTCTAGTCGACGTTGGCGACTCATCTGCAAATTCTTCTGCTGCGATATTTTTGTCGAAACAAACTCTACAAGGTCTTAGTAAACTTAGTGAATGACCAGTTGCCGTAGAACGTCAGGAAATCTGTGACGGAATTCTCGTTGCCCCAAAATCATTGACGAACTTCTTCTTCTTCTTCTTTTCCTTTTTCCGGCGTTGTTATGGTCAGAAGTGTAGGACCATAACCTTCCCACTTAACTGCATTCCTACTGGTCCGCTTGTGGGGTCCGCCGGTTTGACCTCAGAAAGTAGCGGCAGGCTTACCGGTTTGGGATTACTTCATCGCTGAGGCCAATCAAATGCTTGTGTTTTTGCATTTGTTTGCACCAATTGTTTTTCGGCCTGCCTTTCATTGACGAACTATTCCGTAAAAAACTAGTTATATGTACTACGCGATCTTGAGCATACCGTTCCATGGCCTGTCGACATCAGTATTCTGCATCCGATTATATCAAAACAAAACTGACAGTTGTCGCCATTTGTGCCACCATATTCTCCTCTAATTGACTACTCTTGGTTCGTCTCGATTTCGTCGTATAAATGAAATCCTATCTTGAAGATCAAGCTATTTTTATATCTTCTAATAATTTAATGCTACCTCCGAGGTCCCTCAAGGTAGCCATCTCGGTCCATTGATATTAACCTTTCCGTATACGCCGATAATATATTGTATATCTTTCCCGGTTGATCCCCGCATTTTTCAATCCGCCCCTAACTGTTTCATTATTTGTTGTGGAAAAACTTCTCGAGCTTCTACTCCCGTAAGCGCTTTCTTGCATATCCTAGAAAAAATTGTTCATCTTTTTTTCAAATCCCAGAATTCACTTACAACAAAATTCTTTGTTGATCCTCCCGAAACGCCTCAACAGCAGCTATAACTTCGCTATAGTCTTCAAATTTCTTGCCTCAGATGTGTTCCTTGAGCAGAGGAAAGAGGTGGAAGTCACTTGGAGCTAGGTCTGGCGAATAGAGCGGGTGTTCGAGCATTTGGAATCTCGTTTCTTGAATGTTAGCTATCGCAACTGCGGCTTTGTGATGCAGTGCGTTGTCTTGGTGAAACAGCACTCCAGTTCGCAGTTTACCGCCCTTTTTTCGTTAACGACCTCCCGCAATCTTCTTACATATTTAGTCTGTGCCCAAAAAAACGGATGCTATAATTTTTCTCGCCGAATTGACACTTGAGTTTCTCTGGCATCAGTGAGGAGCCTCGCTATTGTTGTATGATTTCTCGATCATAATGGTGGTTCAGATCTCGTCCATGGTCACGAAACGTATCAAAAATATTTCCTTATTCACCCTCGAATTGTCGCCTTGTTTTTCTTTTGCTCGTCGATTAACAATCAAAAACCATACTCTGTTCATTTCCAATATAACACCTTAATGACATGGAAACCAAAGAGTTACTGTGAACTATAACCAACGCAAATTCAGTCGAATCTCTCAAATCATATCTAAGACAACCACCCCCGGAGAGTAGTGAACGAACATCTTCGACACAAACCATCTGCATCCCGTCCAGGTTGCGTGACAGACACCATAAGAGCGTACTATTGAACCTGCACGAATTTAAAAAAAAAAAAATTTTTTCGATCTGCCAACACAACATTTTCTACTTTTTTCACGTTATCTTCAGTGAGGGATGTCGATGGGCGTCCTTCGACTCTGCGTCCAGCGTGCTCTGTTTAATATGGAGGAACAGTCCCGCAATATTTTCACTATGTCGCTGTATGTCTTTGGTAAACAGTTCTTTCAAGCAGAGGTAGAGCTCTAATTTCGTTTTTCCCCTTTCTTATGTTATCCCTTCGACGGCTTGTACTCAAATGAGTGTACCTCCTGGGAATCGCGGTCTAATTATATGATTTTTTACGCTAACCTAGTGGGTATATAAGCAAGCAAAAAAAATGGATTTTTATGCAGACTGGCAATAATCGATTATCACTACTTTTGGATCGCCCCACGTAACTTAGGTGTTGCCTGTGACCGGAAACTTAACGTTATCATACGCCGTCGTCGTTTTATAGGAGTTCTGGAACACTACGAAATCTTCATAGATGACCTTATTGAATATATTATATTAACCAAGTTTGGTCGCTCTCTGACAGGACTTCTTCCTTGCGTATTGAGGCCGTTAAACGCTGGTTCATTCCCTTTTTCCATTGTGATCTCATCTGGACTGATACCTATAATTTACCTCCTTATAAGGATCGTTTAAAGCAAGTCGATCTACAACCTCCAGAAGCACGTCGCGAGGCCTTAGAAGTGCTTTTCATCCATGACCTATTTAGCGGTAATATTGACTGCCCCACGCTTCTATATGATTCCCCTGAACCCTGACCCTTGGAGCCTTCGATCCATGCCCTTCTTTCACATCAACTCCCATCTAACAAACAATGAGCCAATGCCCAGGATGCTGCCCAAAGCGAAATCAGAAAAAGTCGCCTCTCTCTGCTTGTATGAGGGTGGCCCGATAAGTACTTAGCCTACAAAAGAAAAACAAAAATTTTGGAGAAATGGCGATTTATTTTTCAATATAGTCTCCTTTTAGCTCGATACACTTGACCCAGCGATGCACCAACTTCTTTAACCCGTCTGAAAAATACGTTTTCTCGAGGTCCGCAGTTCGTAGCCCAATTCGACCAATTTGGCCGCATCGAGGGCGGAGGTGTGAGCCGGTGCGTTATCATGGTGGAAGAGCACTTTTTTCTTCGCCAAGTAGGGCCGTTTTTTCTTCAATTCGGCGTCGAATCGGCCTAATAATTTGGCATAGTACAGCCCTGTGATCGTTTTGGCCTTCTCCAGGTAGTCGATGTGGATCACACCTTGTGAATCCCAGAAAACGGTGGCCATCACCTATGGGACATGGGCCGATGGGACAGTCTTCGCCTTCTTCGGAGCACGTTCGCCGAGTGAAGTCCACTGTTTCGACTGTTCCTTGGTCTCTGATGTGTACCAGTGGATCCAGGTTTCGTCGACTGTCATGAAACGACGCAGAAACTCCTTCGGATTGCGCTGAAACGGCGTCAAACACTGCTCTGAAGTGGTCTCACGGTTGCGCTTGTTGTTCGGAGTGAGCAAACGCGGCACATATCGCGCCTACAGCTTTCTCATGCCCAAAATTTCATGCAGGATATGACCCACGCGATCTTTTAAAATCGGCGGTCTGCCAATACGAGATCGTGGATTTTTGTCACGTTATCCTCCGTGGTAGCCGTTTTCGGGGCACCTGGACGTGGCTCATCAAAAACCGATGTGCGACCACGTTGAAACTCGTTAAACCAAATTTTTGTTGGTCGCCATCGAAGAGTCACCATACACAGCATCCAAACGCTCTTTGATTTCGCTGCGTGATTTTCCTTCCAAAAACAAGAATCGAATCACCGACTGATATTGCTCTTTTTCCATTTTTCTAAAATCCGCGGACACTCCCGCTTCCACACGCGGTCAAAACAAAACTACGAGTTCGATCCGGCTGAAATTTCGACAGTCTATTAGAATGTACTACACGATAGTAAGTTGCTCTTGCGATACTGGCGCCATCTGGCGGTGATGCTAAGTACTTATCGGACCACCCTCGTATATGATGGGTTAACAGCTACCTAGTGTGGTCGGTCTGTGGCAATTATGAATGAATTGCCGCTAGATTTATTTGAGTGTTATGTTTGAGGTCCTGATTTGTAGCTGAATTATAGAAACAGATCTTGCTCTTTGAATAAGTCCAAAGGTGACCAATCGCAAGACTTCTGAGACTAATTAACTTCTCTAACCGAAGTAATTCAATAAATTGACTTTATGAAAGCTTGTGTGAGCGCAGTGCCATCCCTCTTGAAGCCAGAGATCGTCCAGACACAATTCATTAAAAAAAAAAAGTCGCTCTCTCCACAGATCCACTGTAACTGCAATTCCAGCCTCATCTACAAAAAAGTACAAGCCAATGATGCCACCAATCGGTAATCCACAGCACACTGGGATTTAACTGTATAACTTGTCGCCGTAAAGCGCCCTCAGTGGGGCTCAATTATTAAATTAAGGAGCCTAACTAGCTTCGAATTTTTTCGCCAAGAGCGGAGGTGCTTTGCAGTGTGTGATACGTGCTGTTCGTGCATGGTGATAAGGAGTTTGACCCGATACAGAACCCGTTTCTTCAAATCGCACGAATTCCGAACTCACTAAGGCGATTATATTAATCGAAAAGTTCAAGATTTTTACGCAATCTACAATAACATTGCGTTAAACAATGCGAATAACAAAAATGCATCGTCACGTGGTAAATGACTCAATGATCGAAAGATTGTACGTGACATCGGCCAAAACGATAAATTGCGTTGACACCAGTAAATGACAGTAATTTACAGCCAACACTATCTTTTGTAATGTTAAGTAATGCGCATGAGTGACTGAGGTACTACATGGTGTTCCGGGGAAACTACAACAACCTTACGAGCCTGAGTACTTTAAATGTACAGATCAACAATGATTAGACAGAGGATCAATTCCAAGGGTTTTGCAAGAGATTGGCTGTAGAAGGCCGAAGAGCAAGATTTTCTAACCTATGTGGAGGACTATTTTGAGGAATCTTGCTAAGTAATTTGACAAGGAGTTTGTCATGGCGAAATAAAATTTCACGGTTGTGTCAGAGGTCTAAGAGTTACCTGTCGAGCTACGCCGATCTCTTGGTAGGATTCTTATGATTCTTAGCCTTCTTTATCGTATACGAAAACTAAACCTTACGACAGATCCAGGTCACCAAAGACGCGACCCAAGAATAGCCCTTATCCCCACTGGAATTTCCTTTCCACTAAGTAGACACATACGACGACCTCGAGAGTGTAGCAATCAAAATTGCCAAATTATCAAAACTCGAAGAGCGTGACAAGTACACTGACAACGCAATCGATTGACCAAACGCGACTGTTCGACATGCTCGGCTAGGAGCAATGGTTACCAAAGAAGTTTATTCAAATAAAAGAAGTCTACACAAAGGCCACAGTTTAAACAGCAACCCATCGAAGTCTGGACTTAACATTTTGATCTTTCATTCCGGATTGCCCGGATCCGTTCTCCTTCATCTTCTTTTTCGCCGGCTGATTGACATTCTCTCGTTCTTGAGGTTTTCTTGAGGGTTGCCGGTTGGTTAGGTTCGAAATCAAGCGATCGAAAGCTTGATTTACACGGTTTGCTATCGAGGGGCGTTCACTTACTACCGTATCGTTGGGTGCGGGGTTGTCAGGGTAATAGACTAGAAGAGCCGGCATCTGACCTTGTGGAGGTGCCTGTTGTTGAGGATTTTGATTGCCACCAGTGAATGCTTGTGGATTCTGTTGGGGCATTGGTCGATAGGTTTGCTGGACCTGGACCTGTGGATCGTTTGGATGTGGTTGGAGTTGGGGCCCTTGTACGTTGGAATGTGCAGGTGGGAAGTTCGGAGGAAGGTGAATAATGTTTGGTTGAACTGGTCTCTGGAAATTCGGAGCAATTTGCTGTTCACGGTTTATGAAAATAGTCGGCGGAGTATTTGGTTGATTCAAATCGCTTGGGAAGGCTTGTATTGGTGGCGGGAACGGTGGTGGTGGAAAGTTAGGATTCGGGTATTGTGACCCAGGTGGGGGGAAGTAGTACGGTGGAAATGGTGGTGCGTATGGAACATTAGCGGGCAACGTCATGTCGTCAGTGTCGTTTTTGTTCCTTCGAAAGAGTGTAAAGATGGAAGGATAAGTCTTCTCTTGCGGTTTGATGGGCGTTTCCAAATGTCTTGGTTGCTGCTTAGCATTGATGGATCGAATGTGAGATATCTCCCTGTCTATGTTGTTCTTCTGGGCAGTGTAGTGCCGAACCAAATGGTTGAGCTCTGCTTCCTCATCTGAATGTATGTTAAGTGATATCTTCTTTACTAAGCTGTCGATCTGCTTGTCGAGACTGATACGCAGCTCCTCGAGAGTTGCCAGGAGGCCTGGGTCATCATTAACCGTTTCATCACTCGTCGCAGGTTCGATGGTGATGAAGGCCAACAGAAACAACTAAGAGTCAGTACCTTAAGTAGATATCACAAGAATTACGATTCGTTACTTACAAGAGGAATGCGCTTCCTCACGCTTTTCATATTTACGCTCGATGGGTCAAGATATAACTATTTCCATGCATCACTAAGAGCAGAGTTTTATAGACTCACTGAACCAAAAAACTAGTTCATGTTTGAGGTCTTATCACAACGCTTTTCATCGCCTTAGGGGCCATTCATTCTTATACTCGTTAACTTGGTGTCGCTTTGTCATGAGTTTTTAAAGAATGTCTTTTGTCGTTTCAGGTGATACAGGTTCCTATAAATTCCGACCTGAATCCGATATGGAGGACTACGTCGAAGCAATAGTATGTGATGAGTCCGACATCAAAGATGACGAAATGAAGCAGGTGCCCTTCAATGAGGACACCAAAGTTCTGCTGGTCAAACAGAACGGACGGCTGACAGCTATCGGCAACAAGTGTGCACATTATGGTGCTCTCTTGCATACGGGAACTTTAGGAGATGGGCGAGTACGGTGCCCTTGGCATGGAGCCTGTTTCAACGTCGAAACTGGTGATATTGAAGATTTCCCCGGGCTTGATTCGATTCCCTGCTACAAGGTCGAGGTAGAAAATGGAAAGGTACGTGTACGAGCACGAAAAGGCGATCTGGAGAAGGATAAACGCACGAAAAACATGGCTCGACGTAATGTCAACAACGAGGAGACTTTCATCGTTGTTGGCGGTGGCCCATCAGGAGCGGTATGTGCCGAAACCCTACGACAGGAGGGCTTCACTGGTCGTATTGTGATGCTCTGCAAGGAGGATGCACTGCCCTATGATCGAGTAAAGGCAAGTAAGGTGTTCGATGCTCCTCTATCGAGCTTGGAATTCCGAAATACAAGTTTCTATGAGGAATATTCCATCGAAGTCATGAAAGGCGTCGAGGCTACAAGAGTGGATACGTCTAATAAGACAGTTACCTGTTCCAATGGCTATGCCATCAAATTCTCAAAGATGTATATAGCAACGGGCAGTGAAGCCGTGAAACCACCGATTCCCGGCGCTGACCTCCAGAATGTCTTTACAATCAGAAATCAATCAGATGCTGCAGCAATCAGTGCTCTGCTCAGTAATGATCTGAATGTCGTGTGCCTGGGCTCGAGTTTCATTGCCTTGGAAGCGGCTTCTGCTTTAGTCAAAAAGGTCAAGACGGTGAGTACTATAAAATCAAACTGAAAAACAAATTCCAAGTTTAATTTCGTTGTTTCAGGTCACGCTTGTGGGTCGGGAAGAGGTTCCCCTTCTGGCGAGTTTCGGAAAGGAAGTGGGCGCGCGGGTCCTGAAGTTGTTCGAGGACAACAAAGTTAGAATGGTCATGAATAGCGGTGTAAAAGAAATCATTGGAAAAGACGGCAAAGTGGACGAAGTGGTATTAAAGGATGATACTAGGCTCCCATGTGGACTGCTCATCATGGGCACCGGTTCTCGTTTCTTTACCAGCTTTCTTAAGGATTCGGAAATCAACCTCAACCCGAATGGATCGGTCAATGCCGATGCACATTTGCAGACCAACATTCCCGGCATCTATGTGGGTGGAGACATCGCACACGCTCCGGTCTTTGCTCTCGATAATGAACACGCTGCAATTGGTCATTACCAACTAGCTCAATATCACGGACGAGTAGCCGCTCTTAATATGGTTGGAAAAGAGGAAGCACTACATGCGGTGCCATTCTTCTGGACAATGTTGTTTGGACAAGGTTTCCGCTACACGGGTTGTGGCAAGTTCAATGAAGTGATTATTCTTGGCGATTTAGATGCACTCAAATTCGTAGCATTCTATCTGTATGATGATTACGTGATTGCTGCAGCTTCTTGTGGTCGTGATCCAGTGGTAGCGCAGTTCCAGGAGTTCCTTACGCAAGGGAAACGTTTGACCAAAAGCGATTTGGAATCGGAGAATCCGTTTATCTGGGCGGAAAGTTTGTCGCGTGCTCGGCTGCAGAACTGCTGAGTGAGGTTTGCCTCTAAATGTGAAATATTTTCCTGAATAAAGGGAGACAAGTTGGCGGGCAATAAAGCTATTTTCGCGCACATGTGTTTCCTGGTATTATCCTAGATGTAAATAATCATTAATTTGTCTGCATAAATCATGTTGTAAAATGTGAATAAACGTTCTTTGGCTTGAAGCATTTGGTTTTGTTGGGAACGGGTTAGAAAGTTCGTATTAGAGGTAGGGGAAGAACGTTCGTTACCCGCCTACCCTAGTCAAGGAGAACCACTGCCTTAAATTGGGATATTTGGAAGAGACAGGACTTTACTATACAGGTAGATAGGCAATGGTGGTAAGGGTTTCGAAGTAGATATTGACAGTGGCCCCCAGCTTGGCTAACTCGATGGCCTTTTTATTCCTCTCTATGTTAGTATAGCCTGAAACCCAGAGAAAAGTGATCTTGATTTTAATTTCCCCGCATCCATGATCGTTTTGCCGCCTCAATCACCGAAACTTCTCTTGCTTGAACAGGAAGGCGTTTACTATTATTACCGGCCAGTTGGAATTCGGGGCTTAGAGCTTTGATGACAACCCTTCGCCAAGCCTCCCTGTCATGAGTGTGTTCCTTCCATGTTTCGCTGTTTTGTTCCATATCTTCTAGACCCATCCTCACACCCCCATCTGCAGCGCGGCAGTCTTTCTCCCTCCGGTTTTTCTTTACTCTTTTGACTGTTTGTCTACTGTCCATTCGTTCTACGCGCCCTGTCCATCTTAGTCTTCGCGATCTTATTACTCTTGATTGTGTAGTTTTCTCCCTTCTTCTCTATGAGTTAAGATCTTGTTTTGAAAGACTCGAAATGTATTTTCCTCCTTCTTAGGCAGAGACTAAAATGAGGTCATCAGTCAAACTGAAATCAAGTTGCGGACCTTTCCTTCCATTCTTTAAGTGAAGCGGGAATACGCCATTCTGCTGAAATCAATACCGGATGCCGATGTGAGATTCTCGGGCAGCATTAGAAGACTTCTGCTAAAGCCATACGGTCTGGATGACCAGTAACATGTTTCCTTAAGTCTGATGGTAGAATAAGTTGCATGGTCTCATGGTAACTGTTCGGTCTGTCATCCAAGCGTGTACTCTACTTTAGCCAAAGCCCTCTCCCTTTCACAGAGAACAACCCTGATACTAGGATAACATCGTCCGCATATGCAACCAGCTTTATTGCCTTGTCTCCAACTTGGCTAGAATTTCATCAATAACTCCTTCTTCTTCTTAGATGGCGCTACAGTCCGGTGTGAACCTGGGCCTCAATCAACAAGCGTCTCCAGCTGGCACGATCTTTTGCCAGTTGTTTCCAGTGCTGCACACCATCTGTGCACCACCTTAGATTTGGTCGTCCTCTGTTGCGTTGCCCCTCAGGGTTGGATTCGAAGACTCTTCGATCCCGAACTGTCCATTCGCTTTACATGACCTGGACATGCATCTTAGACGTTGCATCCGGAGACGTCGTACTAGGCCCATGTCGCTGTACAGCCCGTACAGTTCGTCCTTGTATCTTCTTCTCCGCTCTCCGTTTATATAAACGGGACCGTATATTGAACGCACAAGTTTTCTCTCGAAGCGACCAAGGGAATTCTCATCCGTTTTCGTTAAGATCCAGGCCTCTGCGCTGTAAGGGAGGACCGGTGATTTATATAGTGCTGCCTTGGTTTTTCGAGAAAGGACTCTACTTGCCTCTTGAGCCCAAAGAAGCAGCGGTTAACAAGAGTAATTCTGCGTTTGATCTCAGCGTTGGTGTTGTTGTCACTGGTCACTAGTGAGCCAAGGTAGACGAAGTTGCAGTCAATTGTGGCGTTCTCGCCAAGACGTCGGTGTTGTGCGTCTTTTTTGGGTGACAGCATATATTTGGTTTTACTCTCGTTCACCGAAAGACCCATTTTAGCCGCTTCTGCTTAAATGCTTTTGAACACTTCATTGATGTTTCGCTGTGCTCGCCCAATTTCATCAGTGTCACCCGCGCGCAAGCAATTGCGCAGACTGGAAATAGATCGTACCCCTTGTGTTGGCCATGACGTTGAAGAAGTTACCGAAATCCTTTGTTAACATCGAAGGTCTCGCTTAATTCGCTACCGACCCTAATGAAGCAGCGAGAAATCTCCATTGTCATCCTGCACAATCGGACGAGTTTGGCCGGGATGTTAAAAAATGGCTGGGTATAGCTCGTCCCTATGCACACTGTCATATGCGGCTTTAAAATCGACAAATAGATGGTGTGTGTCGATTTGGAATTCTTGGGTCTGTTCCAAGATCTGCCACAGTGTGAAAATTTGGTCTATTACGGATTCACCTGGCTTGAAACCACACTGATAAGAACCTATCGGATTATACCCAAATTTTTCAGGCGTTCACACAGTACGACAGAGACGATCTTGTACGAGATGTTAAGGGGAGATTCCATTCCATTTTACAGATGAGCTGGTGCATGCGCCCTACCAACTCATCTCCAGCCGGAATTCTCTTGTATCTCCGTCCGTTGCGAATGGACCTTTCAGCCTGACAGCGGTATCAGACCTATCATTGCCGTTATACAGTCTAGAGAAATGGTTTTTTCATCGACTGTGACTACTACTATTTGTCCGTCTACAGGCTTCCGCTATGGCTTTATAGCCCTGGCATGTTCGTTTTACTTTTTTTGTAAAACTTACGAGCGTCATTCCCGTGGTAGCATCTCTCCATCTTTTTCTCTTCCTTAAAAGCGTGTGTTCCTCTCTCCTTTTCTGCTCGTAGAGATCACGAGTGGCTCTCCGTATATGTAGCATGGCTTTGTAGGCGGTTTGCTTTGCTCACCAAACCAGCAGCTTCTAGCTGGTGGCGGTTTGAAACCCAGCGCATCATCTCTTGTTCGACTCCGTAGCATCCTTGATAACCTCATTCGTACCTTGGCTACAACAAGGTAGTGATCCGAGTCGATATTAGCACTTTGGAAGGTTCGTACATCTAGGATGCTGGAGGAGTGTCTGGCGTCGATCGCAACATGATCAATCTGGTTGATGGTCGACTGGTCGACCTGGTGACCGCCCGGTTCCTTTATGGATGTTGAGATGTGGGCTTCCTGTGGTTGCTACAGGGAGGTTACGCCCTTCTAGGAAATCAATAAGTCTGAATTCGTTGTCGGAAGTGGCGTTATGTAGGCTATGTTTTCCTATGGTCGACTCAAATATGTCCTATTTGCCTGGTTTTGCGTCAAAATTCCCTAGTACAATTTTGGTGTCATACCTGGGCCATTGGGGGGTACGTTCGGTCCAGGAAATCATAGAAGTCATCCTTGAGTCGGCCCGAGGATGCCTTTAACGCGAATTGTTATGAGGCGTTCGCTCACATACCGGAAGCTTAAGACTTTTTGTTGGAGTCTTACTCGAATAACAAATCCGCGTCCGAATAGACGTTGTTTATTTTCCTTGTAGCAGTTACCGTAACAGATATCACAGTTGTTCATCCTTTTTCTGCCTGGTCCTGGAGTGCGGTTATATCTGCTTTGTAGCATTTAAGGGTTTTTTTCCAGTTGGTTGTCTGCACCTGGTCTGTTAAGGGACCGCACATTCCAAGTGCAGACTCGCAGATCTTTTCGTTAATATGGGTCATCAACATTGTATCCGTACATATCCGAGGATTGTTGTTGCTTCGTAACAAGATTTATTTTCCGGCAACCCTAAACACAACCCCCAACCTTGAGCGCCAGGTTCGCTGCATACTTTAGTTAACTACGCGGCCGATGCCAGGCTAGCTATCCAGGAGAGGCCGCGTAGAGGCTGTGTGTCAGCCTGAATTGAACAGGGACAGAGATTGAAGCTGGTGTTTGCCATGTTAAACAGGATGATTTCTTTGCTCTCTTTGCTCGCTCCTTCACTCACTCATCAATAACTATGAGCCATAAAAGAAATGAGATAACCTCGCCTTGAGCAGTGTTCCTGTTTACGGACTTGGTGAAAGGACTATTCCCTAATTGCGATTATATGATCTTGGTTACGAGCCAAGTGGGATAGACCCAATAGTGGACACGATCTCTTGTAGAGCCGTCTCCGTCCATTTCCCATTGAGGAAGGCGTTTGATTCTTAGAAACTCACAAATGTGTAATCGGATACACCCCCGATCTTCGTAAGTAAAAAGGATGATCGATGATTGAGCAAAAATCTTTTGAATGCAGACCACACGAACCTTCCTCCAAGACTTGCGCTTATGTAATTACTCAATAACAATTCACAATCGGTTTTGCCACTTGAATCACACAAACGACGAATTATTATTTTTTCCCTTCTTTACTATCTACAGTTAACCACAGATGTGTTTATTTCATGAGTTCAATCCCAGCTCTCCTTGACCCTCAAGTGATTGAGTCTATCTGCCAACGTGATGTGCGGTTTCATTTTGCTCAGAGCTTGGGCTTCCTGCCAGAGTTTCACCTTGGCCTCGCGTTTACCAAAGTCCTTCGCGTGTCCTGCCGATTCTTCCTACAAAGAGACAATAAGACATCTATTATCCTTCGAAGGATAAAATCATTTTTTATACTTGTGTAAGGTAAGGATGTCTCAGAAGTAGCATAATAGCCTCCTGCCGGTCGTATTCTCTGACGAGTGTTTCCATGGCTTTCTTGCTCACCCGCTTCACTAGACGTTTTTTGCCGCGGAATATGTGACCGGGCACGGTGGCTTTAAAGAAATTCACTACTGTCACGAACATTTTCGCGGATTATTTCAGAAATTCCACGAGAAATATAAATAAGAACAGCAATCAAGCAGGAACGAACGTGACGGACAGGTGACAGATGGGGGTTATGTTGGGTTCTACCGATTGCTGCGCCATCTGTAGTTATGTCAAAAACACACTTCCTATGAGAAAGTAACGAACAATTCGTATTCAAATAGCAAAAAACGTTTTCGACATGGGAATTCCGCATAAAACTCCGTGCCTTTACGGAAAAACCTCTTCGCCCACGACTAGTCACGATGACTCTACACGTTTTATTGGGTTTTCCAAATGCGATAACAAACAAGGTCGACTTTCAGTTACAGTTAACACAATTTATTGCCTTACGACTAACAATCATAACGTAAAACCTAATCTAAGGACAATATACTAAGTGAGTTGTTACTGTGCGAGCGCCTGGTCCTCATCATCATCATTATGAATGTACCGCTCCATGTGATGCAAAATCTCGAATCCCACCTCGACCATAATCAGAATGATAATCATCCACTCCAGTCGGATGTGATGCGCGTCATTTAGGTTGTGCGATATCAGGTCGGCCAGCTCCACGCAGTGATTGATCTTCTCGTTCATCACCTTGGTTCGACGCGAGATGCTGAAATACGAACATACCTGCATGTACAGCGCCTCCAGCTCCTCGCGATCCCAATAGAAATCTGGCGTGTCGAGCAGATCTGAACTCAGATTGATAACATGACGGAGTGCGAAGAGTTCACCGGTTTTACGGAGCGCCTGCGCTCGGGTAATCTTTATTCGACGACCCTTCTTCAGATCCTGGGTGAGGTGCTCCAAATCTTCGATGTATTGATCGAGGGTTGCCTCCCAGATGCCGAGTTTGATCGACGCCACCATGGCATTGGAAAATGTGTACTTCTGCAGGAAATTCTGTTCACCTCGGCCCAAGTAAAATCTCCCGTTCTTGAAGGATGCTTTGGAATCGTCTATTGTAGCATCAGCGTCGTTGAGATTCTCCGGGACGTACGTGTACGGCATGTTCTCCATCTCACCCTTGACGAGAGCCTTTAGATAGCCATCCTTCTCGTAACTCTTCAGGAATGAGAGTATATTGTTGGCTTCGATCTCGTTAAAGTTCCATAAAACCACGGAACCCTCGCGGAAGAAGAAAATGTCCCTCGCTTCTCCGTTGGTCAGGTACTTTGCTGTGACGTAGAGGACATCCTGTTCGGCGCCGAGATTATCAGTTGAAAAGAATTTCTTCGCGGCGTAGAGGTTCTGTTGGTCAAGACCGATCAGAAGGTTTTCCAGATCATATGCCTCGGCGGTGGAGAACGCGGTGACATTGAAGAAACCCTGTGCGGCGAGGTCTTCCTCCTCATTTCGCTTCTTGCGTCCGACACGCTTTTTCATAGCAGGAACTGATACTGCACTCTGATGCACTGCACGACATTGGGACGTGAATGGTGTAATCCATTGGTTGCTTGTGACATATGGACTGGATCGACGTACGTTGACGTTGATTGAGAGAAATCCTCGACCTCGACTCGTTTGCGCGATGACCGTAAGTCCTCTTGAGAGCAATGAGCGTGTAAAGTTCATTTCGAATGGTACTGACTAAATGGGCATCTTTGACAGGGGGACTATGAGTTATCCAACAGTATGCGGCACAGAATGACAGATGCACGTGTTGGAATGTGGGTGTGCTTTTAAAGTTATTCAAGCATTCTGCAAAATGTGATGGTTTTTCAAAGAAAGGTCGATTTGTGAGTACGTGTTCCAATTCTAATGACTGAATAAAAGTTAAAATAATATAAAAATTAGGAGAAAACTATGCACTTTAACCATATTCACATTCTTGTAGCCGGCAATTGTCAGGGGCTGTCACTTTTTCTCGATTACAGCGCCATGTTGATACAACCGGGAAAAATAATCGTTGCCTAGAGATGGGAGTTTCGATTACTCGTTTTGTATTTTTTAAAGAAAATATAATTAAGGCAGCTATAAAGGGTTTGGATGATATCCTGCTTAAAAACTTTTATTCAAATGCATTTAATGCCGGAAATAGAGAAAAATCGCTGCATTAAGTACCAAGAAGAGACTATAAAACTGCTACTGACTAAATGCTTGATTCTCAATATTCATAATCCGAATGAAGACGAGAGCAATGGCATGCGGTTTCTAAGAAACCATTAAATATCTCACCCGCCAGTCAGAGCGATTCATGGAACCCGAACCACCGGTTCGAATGGAAATGGGAGAACACAATACAGCCGACTGTGCCTGCACGATTCCAAGAACTGCAAACATGACTAACCAACACTCAATCAGGTCCCTCAGGCATTGTCCAACCATCACGATCTCTCTACCCCGCTGACTCACATGCAGCATGTATACCATACGCCTCCAAAGAACCGGCACCCTCGCCTCATGCTCATATCCATTACCAATCAATGAAAATCGAAAGTAAAAAGCAAATTCACCGCGCTTTTTGGTACATAGTGTGTTGTTGTGTTTATTTTGGATACTAAAAAATATAAAATATACAAATTTTATTTTTGGGATAACAAATGGTGCACAAATAGAGAGAGACAGAGAGAGAGAGAATGAGGGGAGCATGGGAATCATAATTTTTGTTACATCTTCTAAATTCTTTGTTTTTTTTGTTTTTGTTTTCTTTGAATGCGATATAAAAACTTTGTTCTTCGTCGTCATTTTAAATCGTCGTCGTGGTCTAAATTCATCGTCAATCATCATCTCAACATCACGGAAACAGTTAATACAGACTACGAAAACTCGTATTACATTAAGCCGACAATAGTATAAAGTAAAAATGTAATAAAAAAATAAACAGCTATGTATACGTATGTAGTATGTATAAAAAAAAAATTTAACGGAACAGGAGACTTGTATAAATTATAAATAAAATACATATACGAATACATATTTGTATATATACCGCTACAAATGCATTAATCTGCAGACACTACACTATTTCTGTTGGCTGCGTTTTTCTTTCTATCTTTCTATCGGTCTATCTAGCTTTGCGTTCGGATCTGTGCTAGTTCGGCTGCTTGCGGTGGCCGCGGCTCGACTAGGCTTCCGTTTCGGCACCCTTCAATCGAAGCCGGGCGAAATCTTCGAATATGATATCGTCATCTTGCCCATTGTCGTCGCCGTCGAGTTGAATCAGGTTTGTGGTCGGTACTTCGGCGGGATTGTCGGCGGTTGCACCGCCACTTGGCTGTAGACTGCGTCTGGGCGATCGTTCCGACAGGATCGCATCGGGATCTTCTTCGGGTTTCGGGTGCATAAGAATGAATGGCAGTTCGGCCACAAGATCGCCGCCCAAAATCGGTCCGCTAATGAAGAGTTTCACTTTCACTTTGTAGTGAACGATAATGCCGAGACTTTCGCGTTGTGTCGCATCGGCAATTAGTGTGCTCGACGCCAGATTGGTATCCTCGTGCTTCAGTTGACCGTCGAGAGCCAGGCCCCATTTGTCCTTGTTGTTTGCCAACAGCGGCGTTAGCTCGAACACTTTCGAGAGTGTGAAACCCGGCTGCACTTGAACGCCGTCCTCGGATTCGGTCTCGGCCACGACACACTTGTACTGGGCCGTTGAGAAGAGACAAATGTCTGCGAATTGTCGGACGAGCACCTTGATTTTCTTCACGGTGCGATTGGAATTGTTAGCGATATGAACATTCACTGAAATGGTTTCGCCATGATGATAGAGTTCCTTGTCCAGGCTCGCCTCGAGGTGTATCTTGTTCGGTTTAAGCATGAATTCCTTGCTGACTTCGATCGATGGCTGTTCGCCGAGCTTTGACGGCGCATACATAATCTTGCGGATAGCCAGTCTCACCGAGTTTCGCTTATGCGGTTTATCGTCGACATTCTCGCCCACGAATGCCTTCAGTTCGTAGTCAACGCCACATGGTTTGCCGGTGTCTCCCGGTGCCGGTTGCAACGACACCGATGCCGGACAATAGGGAGGAACTTCAAAATAAAATGGATACGCATTCGGGCCGAGTTTCTTTATGAGACGCTCTTGCAGTCGCGTCAATGGTCGTTCGGATTCTATCATCGGGAATATCTGCTCGCTGGCCAAGTATAAATCTTTACGAAATGTTAACCCGAGCACGTCCAAGTCCTCGCGGCCATATCTGAAAGCTGCCAATACCTGTCCGAAAACTTTGCGGTCCTTGACGTAGTCGGGTTCGATCAAAACAACTCCATCGATCGGATCGACATGTGTCACATGGTCGACGAAATCCCGTTTACCCAAATACACGGTGATCTTGCCATTCGATGAACTCTTCTTAAACACCCGCGTCGCCTGTCGCTTCGAACTGCCGTCGTCGACATCTGGATCGGGTGATGGTTGCGGGGATCGATGTAGCGCCGAGTTAATCATACCTCTGATTGTATTTCTTTTATTATTTCGTCTCTCCTCCGCTGGATACAATAGTCAATAATGAATGTATGGGTGCACGTACTATACTCTATGTATTATCTGTGTATATATATGTAGATGGTAATAACTTTTTTCCTAAAACTAATTTAATACTTGCGCGGCGTGCGTGAGTAATGAATGGAATTCGTTTCAAGTGTGTTTTATCTCCTGCTTTGCAAACGTAGGTATATATGTATGTATCTTTCGTACGTTGTACCTTTTTGTATCTTGTTTTATTGTTGTTCTTATTCTTGTTTTGTGCTCGGAGTCAATAAAAATATGTACATCGGCGGGTACTTATTTGGGAGGGCGAAAGAGCTGCACAGCGCTGTTGAATGTTTTTTTTTTTTAATTCGTTTTTCTTCTCTTTTTTTTCCTTCTCAGCTTCTTTTCGTTTTCTGGTTCGTTTTTTTTTTTTTTTTTTTTCTTGAATTATGTTTCGTGATATTCCGGTTAAAAAATCGCGCACGTTTATGTATAAATGTGTTTCACTATGATTCGTACGCGTTTAATCACACACGAAACTTAATTTTACTCATTAATAAGGTCAAAATAATTGAATTGAAACAATGAACCTAAACGCCCAAATATTTATCTAAACTCATTTTTCTTGCAAATGTCAGATCCGTTTCGGTGACAAGTAGTTTCATTGGAGCGAGTGGTGTGAGGGACTAATTGCCACTCTAACGAGTGTTGCGCCTCTATCGGGTAATGTGTAACTTTGTAACTGACGGAAATGTCAAAATGATTTGAGAAAATTTTCGTGGGAGAAAGTTATCTGTTTATTGTGTGTTTTGGCGTGCAGTTTTGTGTAGAAATATGAGATTTTTCGTTGGATTTTAAACAAACTAATTGGTGAACGATATGGAAAACGTGTTATTTTCGAATTTAAAGAAGTTGTACGATAACGAATTGTACAGTTGTGTGATTCCAGTGGTAAGAAATGGACGGGGGTTGATGAAAAAGTAGACCGATGACTTGATTTGTTTTTTTAGGCGAGTCTGCTGACCACTGTGTACCAAAATGATCGATTGATAGCAACACCGGAGCAGGAGTATCAGGTGCTCTTATTCCGGGCCGATGCGCATTATCACGAGCGGAAGTTTCGCTTAGCCGCAACGCACTTGCACTCGGCTCTGATGATGCGAAAGATGCTCCTGCGTCATAAGAACCCTAATTTGGCGGCAATCGAGAATACCTATGATCAATTTACAGATATTGAGGTCAAATTCCGCTTGGCAATTTGCTACAGAGAGTTGAATGAGTCCAACATGGCTATATCGACGCTGCAGTCGATCCCGACCAAATCACGGCCGCCGAAAGTCAATATGCTTTTAGCGAAACTGCAGCATCGTCAGGCGCGGAAGTTGGACGAGGCGATAATCTCATACAAGGACGTGTTACGCGACTGTCCTATGGCACTGGAAGCCATCAGTTCTCTGTTAGAAATCGGTCTCAATGGAATAGAGGTCAACTCACTCGTTGTAAACGGTAAGATCCTCACAAACTTCTTCCACTTTATACTCTATTTCGTGATTTTAGTGAGTTCAACACCGAAACACGTCGAGTGGCTGAGCAGTTGGATAAAGGGTCACGCCCTCACGTTTGATCACAAGCACTTGGAGGCTTCGAAGACCTTTCAGTCCATCAACGACAACACGAAACTCCATCAGAACGACCACATACTCACACTAATTGGCAAATCGCTCTACTACAATGGAAATCACACCCAAGCGCAGACCTATCTCGAGACAGCGAATATGATCAGCCCGTATAGTACGGATCACATCATGCCGTTGGCTGTGGTCTATGAGAGGAACAACAACTTGAACGAGCTGGAGAAGCTTGCGTGCCAGCATACGAATATCAACGAATTCAACTCGGAAAATTGGTTCGTAATGGCACAGAGCTTGTCGGCAAATGGGAAGTATGAGAAGGCGACTTACTTCACGCACAAGGCGATTTCCGTGGATCCCACAAATGTGGAGGCTTACCTCCTGCGCGGGAAGATATTCCTGCAGCTAAAACGATACAAGGAGGCGATTCATTATTACAGAACCGTGCAAGGCATGGCGTCGTATCGATTTGAGATCTACAAGGGATTGTCTGAGTGTTACATCGGCTTGAAACGTTTGAAGGACGCGCAGACTATATGTGCTTTAGCGGCGCGGTATTTCCGAAACTCACCACGAAGCTATGTGGTACGTATATATGGGGCGACTGGTTCAAACAACTCCTGACCTTTTCTTATAGCTTCTTGCCAACACGTTGTTGTACTTCCCGAATGCCGTATCGAAGCGTCAAGCGAAAACTTTCATAAGTCGCGCGTTAGAGATCGACCCGTTCTACTTCCCCGCGGTGTCAGCAATGGCAGAGATTCTCCAATCCGAAGGAGAAACCCAAGAAGCCATTAAGCTACTGAAGAAACAGTCAACAAGTTACCCCAGCTGTAAGCTTTTCACAATGCTCGGGGATATCCTGAGTAGTGAGAAGGACTTAGACGGTGCACTGGAGTACTACACCATCGCTTTAAGGTATGTACCTATGCCTCGCTCACTTCTAAGGGATTTTTTACATCTTTTTGCTTATTTGCAGCATGGAACCAACAAACCACCGAGCTCTGGAGGGTGTTAACGCTTTAGGGCAATCACCCGAAACCACAACGAAGCAAGATGAATGCTCATTAGCCACCACATCACAGGAGGAGGAATGGCCCATCGACTACGACGAGCCATCAATCGAAGCTGTTGAATTTTCCTCAGCCGCCGCAGCCAATCCTGATGGAGAATCCGAAAGCGATCCAATCTGGTCAGATGTCGATGCCGATCTTACCGCTTAAGAAAATAGCATTTTTCCCATTTTGTTTCCCAGCATTACATAGGTATTCAAAAATAAAACATTTGGTTATTTTACCCTCGCGTTTCCTTATTCCCGGGAAGTGGCATCACTCGTTAGTTAAGCTGTCAAACTCGGAAATTCCTCATAACCATAAAATCATAACAAATTTCATTCGTATTGAAATCTCCCAAGCGATGTCTCGATCGTTTCGGCCCCTAAATAGCGCTCGAGTGGCGCATAAAATCCGCGAAGTTGTCGCGCCAAACAATGGTGAACGTTATCTGATCAACCGGAATCCGCGAAATCTCGAAAAACTTCGAATCGCCTTTAAACCCGATGGATATCATCTCGAGAAACCCGGACGCAGTTTCTGGCACAAACTCGACCTAAAAGTGACCGGCAAATATGTCACAGCCGAAGTGCAGCACTTCCAAAACGGCCCCGTACTCTCGGCCAGCACGTCAGAGTGGGCAATCAAGAAACAGCTCTTTAAAACCAAAGACACTGCGGCGTTTATCAATCTCGCGCGAGTACTGGCTCAACGATGTATACAAGCGGGGATCACCGAAATGTCATGTAACATCGATGCCGTGCCCGAGGGGAAGGTTGACAAGTTCCTGAAGACCATGGAAACGAATGGTGTGTCCCTGCAGGAACCGGAGCGATTCACCGCCCCACGGCCCTGGGATGCCTATCGGCAAGAGAAATACTGGGAGACGACCGAATAAAATGAAACAACACAAGTTGAATTAACTTCCAGTTTTCATCGATTTATTTTAAGTTAAATAAATGTACATTTCAAACGTCTAACTCTCGTATTTATCCTTGATGTCCTCCCAGAGTTTCTGCGAAAAAAGGCAAATTTCATTACATAATTCGGTTGAGGGTGGTAATGGTGATTGAACTTACGCCACGATTCACTGAACGGAAAATGGCTTCTGAGCTGAGTTCCAAGGTACGTTCGAAGATGAATGCTGCCGCGAAGATTCCAACGGCAAACGTGGAGCTACGTTTAAGCAGGAGATTGTAGATAGTCTTCATTTTGGTAGGACGTTTGGAAATAACACACGGAAAGTCGAGGAAATTCTGCAAAACTCAATGGCAGTCGTTCTGTCAAATGCCAAGTCTCTGCTGACAGATTCGATTTAGTGACAGTTGCCTGCAGAGCACTCTGGCGGTGAGAGGTTGAAAAATACCGGTAAAACCGTGTGACACATGTGTTTGACGTTTGTCTGGCGTGCATCAAGTCTGGAATGTAAACAAATTTACTTGAATTGGAATCGTCATGTCTTCTGATCCGCAAATCGACGCTATAAAGGAACTGCTCACTGATATTGTCGACCCGGCATACCGCGCTAATGTCAATATCATCCCCGACCACATTACCATGCTGCATGGCAGCAAGAGCAAGAAGCAGCTCAGCCGGAAAAGGAAAGCCTTTCGGAGTACCACTCTCAACCGGCGAGAATTCGCCCAACTTGGACTCAATACCCTGCCGACTAAGAAGATAACATACGACGAGGTACTGCCGCTCCACAAGCTCTGGAAGGGCTACATCAAGGAACAATTGAACCTGAAGAATGGCGAAACGATTCCCGAGCTCCACGACCCCGGCTACGATGCATTCAGCAAACTTCTGGTCAAGATGGATCTCCACGGTGCCAAGATATCAGTGACACGGTCAAAATGCCCCAGTCTAGTCGGCCTCGCGGGCATCGTTGTACTCGACACGAAGAATGTGCTGAAAATCGTCGGTGAAGATAACAAGCTGCGGACGGTACCGAAGAGCGAGTGTATATTCGGCATTCAGCTGGGGAACATCACATTCACTATATTCGGCAAGCACCTGAATATCAGGTCAGCTGAACGCTCGGTAAAGAAAATCAAGAACTATATCGATCCAGATTTGTAGACGGAGAATAAACTGTTTGTGCTATGCTGCTCCTAGACCTATTGTTTTGATTTTAATATGGATAAACGCGGTGAAGTCATGCATGGCAAATCCGAACTTACTCGCCCTCAATTAGCTATTGTTGACTCGGCCAATGTACCGTGAAGAAGCTGAAGAGACAACACCCTCGAGCTGCACACACAATAGATTCCTCAGTCAAAATTCAAAATGCAAACTTGCACAATCCACTCGAACCACCATCACCATACCGTCGGGCATGCAATGCACTCCACATAGCACCTCATAACAAGCTCTTCATCGTCCGTCCGACCATCTTACCCTCACCCGTACGTCGTCCAGTCCACTGCTCTACCACAATCCGAGAGTCGAGTGTTAAATTTTACATTTCGCCCGCCGAGTTTCACCAAATCCGTCCAAAAAATTAAATATGAAATATGTTTCCGACTCTGCACCTTTTCTAGAATTTATCCCTTCGTCCCTGACGGACTATCCACCGACCATTGTTCAGTGGCAGTAGCTCTCTCCTGCCGGACAATGAAATAAAAGTAATTTTTTTTCGTGTATTCTTTTTGCGAAAGGAAAACAGGAGTAGGAGAGCGACGATTGGTTCTCATTGAATTTTTCATGAATTTTTTGAGCAGGACTCACACGCTGTGTTCGTTGGCTTTTGTTCCTGGATGTGGCACACTATCATCCGTGTCCGTTTATTCAATCACCCATCGTATCTTCATCCTCCGGATGCACTGTGGCGCAAAGGTGTAAACGCAAGCGATATGTTTGCGCGGGTGACGGTCGATGGGTGGCTGCCCGAACTCGGAACTCTTTGTGGCGCTTGAGCTTTTGTTTGGAATTATCCCGCCACGAATTTAAATGGGTGCTAGTGAAGTTTTTGCATTGGTCGCTCGCGGCACAATTCAGTTTTTCAGTTTCCAGTTTTCAGGCTTATTTCGTCGGCATATTATTTTGAATAATCCATCGAATCAGTGGTGGATGGGAGGCGTGAGGTTTCGCGAATGTGTGTTGTTTGTTCGGTTGCCGGCGTCAAAATTGAGTACAAGCGGTTGAGTTTTGACCATCAATGGATCGACGTCTGGCTGATTTTTTCGCCGTCCTGCTTTGGATTTTTTTGTTTGGGGAGAAATATAAAAATATTGAATGCGTGATGAGGAGAGGAGGGATTTGTACTGGATTGAGTAGCAGATTAAAATGTTTCCAGGCAATTTGCCGACAAAAAGTCACTACACGCGTATCGTGGTCGTTATTCGATTGAATACCTACAGGTGGACACGATGGTGCGTTCTCCCTGTTTTGCTGTTTTGGCGCAGTCGAGTGTTTAAGGACAAAAATATTGTTATTTCATGGTCGATTGTTCCGGGCGAACAATGGCAAAGTTTTTGTTTAAACTCTTCTGAAGAGCCGGCGGCGAATGTGGATTGTATGATGAATGAAAGGATCCAAGGATGGGGAAGAGTGCACAGGATTCTGGCATGGAATGAGGCGCTTCGTGTGATGTTCAAGTTTATTGTTTATATTTTTGAATTGTTTCTTTGGTTGAAAACTGAATTGAAGTGGAGATAAGTGATGACGGCTCGGACGGTGATCGTCCAACTTTTGCTTAGCTTCGACTATGGCAAGTGGTCCGGCCAAGTTTTGTTTTCAGATTCTTGGAGATTAATTAGGAATTCGAAAATGATGAAAGTCTTAAAGATCAGAAAGTTTTTGTAGATGATTTTCGGATGCAATTTGGGGTTGTAGTGTTTGGGAAGCGACATTTATCGGCTTGAAGTGGATTTGCACTTTGAAATTCGGAGATAGTTGGAACAAGTTGTGTTTATTTTTGTGAGGATGGATGGATTTCTGTAGGAAAACTTCCAAATGATTTCAAATAACACTTGAGAAACTTACTAGCTTACGAGGGTGGTTCGATAAGTACTTAGCCTCACCGCCAGATGGCGCCAGTATCGCAAGAACAACCTACTATCGTGTACAGAAACCAGAATGAGACGTGCGTCTTTCGTACGTCTTCCCCCGTGACACCCTGAAATTTTGAAAGAAGTTCGTAGCGACAAAACTCGTTACAAACGAGCTTCTATCCGTGAATATGTACGTGTGAGCTCATTTAATTTTACCGCAGTGTACTCCCGCCACACACTCTTGAAATTATGACAATGTGCGTGATTGTTTACAAAATTTTGACAGCACTTGAGGTACCCACGTGCTCGCCCGAGCTTGTAGGCAAACGTCGGCGGCCATTTTAAGTGGTACGTCTCATTGGTGGTTTCTGATCGTGTAGTACATTCTAGTAGTCGGCCACTGTCGAAATTTCAGCCGGATTGGACTCGTAGTTTTGTTTTGACCGCGTGTGGAAGCGGGAGTGTCCGCGGAATTTAGAAAAATGGAAAAGAGCAATATCGGTCGGTGATTTGATTCTTGTTTTTGGAAGGAAAATCGCGCAGCAAAATCAAAGAGCGTTTGGATGCTGTGTACGGTGACTCTTCTCCTTCGATGGCGACCATCAAAAATTGGTTTAACGAGTTTCAACGTGGTCGCACGTCGGTTTTTGATGAACCACGTCAACGTTTTCTGGGATTCAATTATTGGGTCGATTCGACGCCGAATTGACGAAAAAACGGCCCCAGTTGGCGAAGAAAAAAGTGCTCTTCCACCATGGTAACGCACCGGCTCACACCTCCGCCCTCGCCAGTGCCAAATTGGTCGAATTGGGCTACGAACTGCTGCCCCATCCACCGTATTCTCCCGATTTGGCCCCGTGCGACTTCTTTTTGTGTCCAAACTTGAAAAAGTCACTTGCCGGGCAGAAATTTGAGTCGAATGAGGAGGTCATCGCCGCCACGGAGGCCTACTTTGCAGACCTCGAGAAAACGTATTTTTCAGACGGGTTAAAGAAGGAGCATCCCTGGGTCAAGTGTATGGAGCTAAAAGGAGACTATATTGAAAAATAAATCGCCATTTCTCCAACATTTTTGTTTTTCTTTTGTAGGCTAAGTACTTATCGGACCACCCTCGTAGATGGCGCTACAGTTCGGGGTGAACCAAGGCCTCAACCAACAAGCCTTTCCAGCCGGCCTCATCTTTAGCCAGCTGCTTCCAGTGCCGCACGCCCAGTTGGTTGAGGTCTCTTTTCACCTGTGCGCGCCACCTTAGATGCGGTCGTCTTCTGCTGCGTCGTTCCTCGGGATTCGAGTCGGAGACTTTTCGGGCCGGAGTGATGATGTCCATTCGCTCTACAAGGCCCAGCCATCTTAGACGTTGGATCCGTAGACGTCTAACTAGGCTTATGTCGCTGTACAGCCCGTACAGTTTTTGGTTGAATCTTCTCCTCCATTCTCCGTTTACACAAACGGAACCTAAGATTGCACGCAGAATTTTCCTCTCCAATCCCCGAAGAGCCTTTTCATCCACTTTTAATAACGTCCAAACATCAGCACCATAGAGACGGACTGGGATGATTAAGGTTTTGTAGAGGGATACCTTAGTTTTTCGAGAGGGCTTTACTACTCAATTGCCACTTGAGCCCAAAGAAGCAGCGGTTGGCAAGGGTTATTCGGCGTTTTATCTCAGCGCTGGTGTCGCTGCTGCTTGTCACTATCGAGCCAAGGTAGACGAAGTTCTTCACAACTTTTAAAATATAGCTGCTGAAGTTGACGTTCTGACCAAGACGTCGGTGTTGCGCGTCTTTCTTTGATGACAGCATATATTTGGTCTTGTCCCCATTAACCCTTAGGCTCACTTTAGCCGCTTCAGCTTCAATGCTTGCAAACGCCTCATTGACGTCTCGCTTTGTCTGTTCAATAACGTCAATGTGATCTGCGTAGGCAAGCAATTGTGTAGACTTGAAATAGATCGTACATCTTGTATTGGCCGCAGAGTCCCGCACTATCTTTTCAAGTATGATATTAAAGAAATCACATGACAATGCGTAACCCTGTCTAAATCCTTTTTTAACATCGAAGGTCCCGATTAGTTCACATCCGACCTTAATGGAGCAGCGAGAATTTTCCATAGTCATCCTGCACAGACTGAATAGTTTGGCAGGGATGTTAAAACATCTTCTCTTCTTCTTCTGGTCTTCTCCAAGATCTGACGTAGTGTAAATATGTATTTGTTCTATCGTGGATTTTCCTGGCCTGAAACCACACTGATCTGGAACCTACCAGATTGTCCACGAACGTTTTCGGGCGCTTACACAGTACGGCAGAGAGGATCTTGTAAACACTCGAGTATACCCAGATTTATTCTGCATTGAGCACTGGACATCACCTGCACACCTCAGCTTTCTCTTTAACCTCTATCAGCGTATTTCGAATGTTGGTAAATTTCAAACATTTGAACGGTTGATGCCTGTAACTGACACGATTTAATTGCAACTGTTATTTGAAAGATTTTCGCACATCATGGCGGTCTATTTGGCAATTGTCAAAAGTCACGTGGATCTCATTAGTAGTTTGAATGATGTTGTTCTTCAGTTGGACATAAGCCAGTAACCAGAAACCAGAACGAGACCTGCGTCTTTCCCCGCCCACAGCTTGTAGGCAACGTCGGCGGCCATTTGAAGTGGTACGTATCATTGGTGGTTTCTGCCAGTAACTTAATCTAAGGTCTAAGTCAACAAATCATCATATCTATCATCATCTATGACGCCAACGCCCACCACACAGCATGAGGAAGCTCGGACATTAACAAAAGAGCTGAGTACCTTTTAGAATTCATTTTTAAAAACGATCTAGAAATTCTAAACCATGGAAATAGCCCTAGTCTGAGTCTTAGATCTCACCCTAACCACCCCATTCATAGGCAATTCCATTCAGAACTGGCATGCCTTGGCAGAAACATCGATGTCGGATCATCGACAGATTCGTTTTGACATCCACTCAATAGCCAAAACACATAAAACATACAGACAACCGAGAGCGACAGACTGGGACATTTATAGCCTAGAATTCGAGCAATCGATCAGAAACTGTCCAAATAGCATCAGAGACATAGACAGTCTAGAACTTAGCTGTGACAGCCTCAACGCTACAATCATATCTGCCTACCACAACGCTTGCCCAGCTAAGAGCATTGTCCAGAAAACTGTTCAATAAAGCCAAGCTCAATGGAGACTGGACATTATACCGCGCCTCACTTACCAACTACAACCAAGAGATTAGAAGAGCTAAAAGAGACTCATGGAAAAAGTTCTGAAGCAGTCTCTCAGACTTGCAAAGCAGTGCTCGCATCCACAGAGTACTCGCCAAAATGCACACTAATTAAATTGGTCTGTTGAAGAAAGCAGATGGCAGATATGTCCAGAAACACTAAAAATATTAACCAAATACACACTTTCCTGACTCCAAAATCATCCCCTCCACTCTCTCCAGTATACCGCCACGAGATCAAGGGCAATCTTTCATGAAGGAAGTATAAAATGAGCCATAAACTCCTTTGACCCATTCAAATCTCCTGGAGAGGATAATATCTTCCCAGCTCTCCGTCAGAAAGAAAGTGCGCAAATCACCCCCATGCTAATTAACATCTTCAGGACCAGCTATGCATGGAAGTATATACCGATAAGCTGGAACGAGGTAATGGTAAAATTTATCCCAAAAGCAGGCCGCAGACCTACGGACCTGCCAAAATCATACCGACTGATAAGCCTTACCTCATTTTTCCTAAAAAGAATGGAAGAAATACTGGATGGACATATAAGAGACGGTCCTCTCAAAAGACCACCGCTCCACAACAAACAATATGCCTACCAGCCTGGGAAATCAACCACACATGCTCTTCAGGAACTAACAGCTCGGATCAATAAATCCCTAAGCGAAAAAGATATTGCGATAGGTTGCTTTCCTGATATTGAGGGTGCTTTCGACAATACCGATCACGCCCAAATGCTTAGTAACAGGAAAATAAACACCTCACTAGGCAATGATAAAATCAGTATAATCAGCTATGCTGATGACATTGTGATCCTAATTAGAGTAAAATTCGAACTCCTCCAAAGGGCACTCAATTTTGTTGCGAGCTGGTGCATAAAAGTTGGACTAAATTTCAACCCTAAAAAAAGCACCATTGTCGCTTTCACCAAAAGAAGAAGTAGGCATAAACTCAAAAAACTCACTCTGTTTGGTGAAACAATAGAGTTCTCAAACGAAGCCATATATATAGGTGCAAATCTAGACGAAAAGCTCACTTGGAACTCTCACATCACAAAAACCATTGAGAAAGCCAGCAATAGTCTCATTGGAAAAACTTGGGGCGTTAATCCTAAGATATCTCGCTGGCTATACACAGCCATTACCAGACCAATTCTCACATACGTGTGGTACAAAACAAAACAAACATCAGTACAAGCCAAGCTTAACAAACTACAAAGACTAGCTTGTTTCTGTATTATAGGAGCTATAAGAACAACCCTTACAGCAGCGCTAGTGCTGCTCGTAGGTCACAGACCTAACACCCGTACACCTCCAACTTAAAAAGGAAGCAATACTATTCGCTCATAAACTTATCGCGGAGGATATCTCTAATTCCAGACTATTTCATCCTGACATTCTTAATAAACTAAACAGGCATGAAATCCTAAAAATAAATATCCACTGTCTTCCAAGGCATAACTTCAGTCAAAATTTTAAGGTCACAATTCTCTCTCGACACACCTGGGAGCAAAATAGACCTTCCTTCGGTCGTCAATCCTATGTAAGGTACATAGATGAGCTAACACTGGAACACACATCTATCACAGCATAGACAGATACAACTCCGTATTTCAAGCAGAGATATTCGCAATTGAAACCTGCCTCAGAGAAAATATAAACAGAGTTATAACCAATAAAACATTTATATGTATTCTCTCTGACAGCAAGGCTGCACTTTCAGCCCTCAAAAACTACGAAGTCACCTCTAAATTGGTATGGGACTGCTTACAACGGGCCAATACAAACAGAGTTGACCTCATGTGGATACCAGGACACATTGGGCCATATAGGAAACGAGAAAGCAGACCTATTAGCAAGAAAAGGCCCCCATGATGACAAGACCATTCTGTGGCATATCTATTAGCACCATAAAATGTTTCATAAAGGAATAGTTGAGGAACACGGCCGACCACTACTGGACACAAACGGCAGATAGCAGACAAGCCAAGATGTTTCTACCAACCACTTCCCTTAAAAGAACGAAACAACTTCTTAAACTTTCTAGGAGTCAGATTCGTATTCAGGATTCCTCACTGGACACTGCCCGGTCAGCAAACATCTTAAAACCATGGGCATCACACACCTGCAGAATGTGTAACGAAGAGGCAGAAACTTCCTAGCACATACTGTTCCACTGTAACTGCCTCATCAGCTCAAGACACAAACACCTAGGCAGGCATTATTTTGAAGCAGAAGAAATCGCTGCTAGTTCACTCAAAAGCATACTAAGTTTTATCATGAAGTCAGGATTTTTGATTAGGTCACATTGTCCCTCCCCCCATCTTAATCTAAATCTAAGGTCTAAAGTCACACGATCTTGGCGGCTTTTCCACATGGACTTTTTTAAAATCAACCCGTGGGAACTTTTTTTGGGACAACGTAACGTCTAATATAAGGCACATTGCTCCTTTTTGTTGGGGCCACATTACATCAAGGTCCATGCCATAAAATTGTGATCAAGAAAAGTAAGTTATCATGGCCCGAGACCGTTCGCCATCGACAGTCACCGTCTGGCCAATCTCGTTTCAGAAAATGTATGATCTTTTGACCCCGCCTGCCCAAAATCCACAACAAAAAGCTAATTCCTACGGGTGCTATGGAAACCCTTGATACTGCTGTGGATTGTTCTCTTCCTAAATGCAGCAATTTCGTCTGTTCATAAAGGCATTCAAACAAAGTTGGCCTTCGTCACAAGATAAATTTTCCGTCAAAATATTAAACCGTTTCCAATAGCTCCAGAGCCCAATCAACAAACGTACGGTGAGCTTGGTGACTGTGGGACTTCAAGTTTTTTCTAAAAAATTCACCAATTTCAAGTTGTAAAAAGACTAAATCCATGGGCACTAGGAGGAATCAAAAGCCACAGTTTCAAAGCCGCTCAAACGCGCCTTACTGCCCTTTCAGCACCCAAACCGCTTTCCCCGACTTTTGTCATAATTGAACAGAACACGAACTTTTATAATAATTTTAACAATTTCGACGTATTGCTGAATGATGTAGCGGTCTCTGTGACTATAACAGAACACAAACGTCAAAGAAAGTCAGCGTTGCCACTTGAAAAGTCAGAGAAATAAACTGTCAAAATTTGGAACTTTTTCTGGAAATATTTTTGTTAATTGCAGTCAAGTCTTAATCTTTCGGGATGTGAGCGAACGTTTTATAAATTTCCGTATCAAAACTGTTATCAAACACATATGTATGCATATTGGGTGACAAGAGAGACGATCGAGCCTTCTATGTCCATACGCTCATTGCTATGACAGCAAAATCGTGACCTCTTTAAACGAGTCGTAAGAAAGCATAGTCTATACAATGGCACATCATAAAACGGACTCAGACTAGTAGACTTCGTACAAGGCAGTAATTTTTAGAAACCCGCAGACGATTCTCACATCTTGACAATCATAAAGGAACATGGCGGTCCCCTGATTAATCGGCAATCAACCAAATTGATTACATTGCGATCGACGTCAGACACATCTCCAACATCCCGGATGGCCTAACATTCCAAGGAGCCAACATCGTCTTCTTACCTTATGATACGAATGAAAATTTCTCGGAATCACAGAGTTGAGTAGATTGCCAAAATCTGACGTCGGAAAGCTGCAATCACAAGAAGCCATTAGAACTTGGCTTCGAGCCAAGTGCTCAAGGTTCCTTTAAGAAACCTCTGGTAAGTGACCAGTGCAGAACGCAGAATGTCTACATGGCTACGGTGTATCGACGAACTAGATTTATTCATGAGGTCTTCGAACAGAACGAAGACAGGAGCGTGCTGTTACGAGATTGAGGAAATAGAAATATGCCATCGCAGGAATGACCAAAAAGCTATGAAGTCAGAGAGGACCCCAGGTTTGGTGACCACAGACAACCTGTAGTCATTGTCGACACACACTCTCTTTCTATACCTTCTGCCCATGCTGTGTCTTGACTTCTTGACATTTAAGGGTAATCATAACTCCTTATGCACGCTTCAATTATAAAAAAAAAAACTATTTTTGCAGACTATATGTCGAAGATCAGTCAATATAACGCTGCAAGGCAGAACGAACCAATCAAACGTAGACGATGCTATCCTCGTGATATACAGGTATAGGCAATGATTGGAATCTCTACATCGTTTGCCTAATAGTAAGAAAGGGGATCCCTATAACTGCGGCGTACGCTTTCTAAGCATCATTTATATGATCACCTTTTGTGATGTGCGGTGTGAACGCCGTTCGTGTACAATTTGATAGAATCCTAGCAGAGTGGTTTCAAGCCAGAAAAAAACTACAATTACCAGAAGACCCACGGGTTTTAGGTCACACCACCTTTCCGCCGACCTTAAGCCACACATGACTGTGTCTATAGAGAGGCGTTCTACGGAGCCTAACGTCTCTGCCAAACTCGTCAGGATGTGCAGGATGATATTGAAAAATTCTCTTTAGGGTCGACGATGAAATACGAGTAGTCGAAACCTTTGATGTTAAAAAGATATCAGGCATTGTCATGTGATTTATTCAACATGTTCATCCAAGAGTCACGTTCTATGTCTAATCAGATGATATTGACCCAATTTTTAGAACACAACGAGAGTTCATTGTAGCTTTTAAAATTATAAGAAACAGCAGATAAAGACCAAGAGAGAACGCGTTTTAAGCGCGCCACACACGCTACCAATCCAATCGATCTGTTGAAACTAGTTGCGTCACACATTTGTGGATCGGTTGACGATCCGTTCACCGCCGAGTAATATTTTTGTTAATAAAAAGACATATTTCAATACGCTTCCTGAAAAAATCGTAAAACCCGAAGATAAGATCGTCAACCGCGCCACACAAACACTACCGATCGCAGGAAAGACAAACAATCGTAAGTTGCAAACTGCTCACTGGATGGAGCACACAGAGCAGCGGCCTACCATTCTGGCCACATTCTAATCATTGCCAAAATCAAAAGACATATCCAAATTCACAGGACAACGTTAAAAAGTTAAACGACCCTTGTCCTCATTACAAGGAGGAAATTAATAGCCGGTTAACCCTACTAGATGGCATGGAAACTAACGACGAAGGAAGATGGGTAGAAGTTGTATGGTCAACAATAAAAAGTGTTGTAAGGAAAACTAGGATATTGCAAAGCCCACCCAGGAAATTCTTGGTTCGACGAAGAATAATATAATCCCGTGATATTCTAAAACTGTACGCCTTGAAAAAGACGTACAACATATCAAGCCCTAGAAAAGAAAGTCAGCTGGTTCGTTGGGGATATAAACCGACGATGACAAAGGAAAAAGTTTGTTAAAATCCAGGAAGAGTGTGCCATGGAAAGTACGAAAGCAATGCATTCAGGATAAACAGGCCAGATTATAACTTATACGCAATGATAATGGGGACATCGAAAGAGTAGAGGCCTTATGGAGGAGATATTTCGATTAATTGCTCAATGAAGATCTACAGAAGGCAGCATTGGAAAACGATGTTATGCACACAGCAGAAATATATATGGAACTGCCAACCATCGAGGAAATAAAAGAAACAAACCATCAAATCGAGAATAACAAGGTCGCAGGAGTAGACCTAGTACCATTGGAATTAATAAAATATGCTGAAAATTAATTAACAGAGTAGATACATGGGCTCATCACAACTATATGGAACATTCGCCGAGGAATGAAAAAACTCGGTCATCATTCTAATCCGTACTCTAAAAGGATGACCGAACACAATGCAACAATTACCGAGGACTATCACTGCTATCAAGTTGATACAAGGTGCTGTCAAATATTCTCATAAAAAGACTGACAATCTGTGCTAAGGAAGCAAGCGCAGATTTCGGGAGGAACCGCTCGAGTGACCAGATTTTCACTACATAAGAGCTTTTAGGAAAGAAATTGGAATTCTAGGCAACGGTCTTCCTGCTGTCGGTACATTTGTCGAAAATGTATCGAATATGAGTCATGCCCTTTTAAGCATGGAAGTATACCTAAAGGGATATAAAGGTAGGAAACACTTCATCTTCACCTGAAACTGGCTTCTTGTCACCAGTTAAATGAAAATGAGAGGAGCACAACCCTAAACGTTCGGCGACATAGTGACGAAGCAGTTAAAAGAATCGCAGAAAGTCTAGAAATGGCTGAAAAGGAAGTAGGATTACAAATAAATGAAGGAAAAACCAAATATGTAGTTACTAACCCACTTGCTTCGATCCAAACCTCGCACCTGACTGTTCTCGATAAACGCGTTAAAAAAAAGTGAACGAATTTAAACACTTGGGAACCGTATCGACTGTCAAACGGGATGGTCGTGGTGCAATGGTAATCATCATCAACTGTTGAGCCGGATGTCTGTAGTTCAAGTCTGTTCATAGTCAAGACCAATTCCTATACGGAAAAACTGTGCAACAATATCACTTATGAATGAGAGATGATCAACAAATGCTGATGAAGGCATAACACTCGCAGTATAAGATCACTTCAAAATTCATACTCTGTGTGGGCATTTCCAATATAACGTCTTAATGACATGAAAACAAAAATAAGTTACTGTGAACTACAACAAACGCAACAAATTCAGTTGAATGTCTCGAATCATATCTAGGACAACCACCCCCGGAGAGTAGTGACATCTTCGACACAAACCATCTGCATTCCGACCAGGTTGTGTGACAAACTTCATAAGAGAGTACACTCTTGAACCTGCACGAACCCTATGAAAAAAAAAACGCGATATAAAGATCAAAATAAATAAAAATGTTATGGGCAACGCGTGTGTCCCGCAATGTCAAAATCCATATTTATAAAATCATAATAATGTCAGTGGTACTTTAAGAATGTGAAACTTGGTCTCTCACTAAGAAGGGGGAAAACCTATCTCAAGGAGATCCTATGGTGCAGGACGAAGAAACAGCCGAATGGGACATTGTCCGATTAATAAAATTGCGAAGACTAAGATGAGTGGGACAGCTATGTAGAACGAATGGACAGCGTAGAATAGTCAAAAAAATAATGAGTAGAAACCCGGGGAAAAAGACCGCCAAGAAGGCTGCACCATGGATAGGAGGACAATATAAGGATGGACCTAGGCAAGATGGAACAGAATAGCGCAACATGGAAGGGACAAACTCATGACATGGAGTCTTGGCAAGGAATTGCCAACGGTGTCAACAAATGGCCGGTAATAGTAGTGATGATAAAAATAATATTGTATTATGAACTCTCCCCGAATCAATGATGCAGCAGGTTCGCTGCTTCCCTTTATTCCCTTTCCTGTCGGATATTGTCTTTCAAGGCTTCTAGGTTCATGGCTTGTTAACATTAATGTGACACTTCAAATAGTACCACAGGAAAAAAAGTCTGGTGGCGTTGCGTCATGCGATCATGGTGGCCAGTCAAAATCACAATTTTTCGAAATTAGACGATAGAGGAACAAAGAACTCAATAAGCCTTGGTGTCTCGAGCTGTGTTAGCTGTGGCGCCGTATTGTTAGAACTTAAAGCTATCCATGCCTGTATCAGTCGGAATTGATATAAAAATATTGGTTTTCATGTCCCGATAACTCTCCCCAATGGCGGCTGCGTCTGCCCCAACGTTTTTTGTTTTTTTATAGTGTTCGTGCAGCTTCAAGAGTGTACGCTCTTATGGTGTTTGTCTCACAACCTGGACGGGGTGCAGATGGTTTGTGTCCAAGATGTTCGTTCACTACTCTCCGGGAGTGGTTGTCCTAGATATGATTCGAGACATTCAACTGAATTTGTTGCGTTTGTTGTAGTTCACAGTAACTTATTTTTGTTTTCATGTCATTAAGACGTTATATTGGAAATGCCCACACAGAGTATGAATTTTGAAGTGACACACTGCGAGTGTTATGATTTCGTCAGCATTTTTTGATCATCTCTCATCCACAACAGATGTTGTTGCACAATTTCTTCGTATAGGAATTGTTCTTGGCTATGGACAAGCTTGAACTACAGACCTTCCGCTCAACAGTCGATGATGATTACCATTGCAGTAAGCAAGTAAGCAAATAAATTCCAGTCAAAAAACAGCCATGCATTGGTCATGAAGGTGTTCCTCGTGTATTAACTGATCCGTCGGTTTGTCGCATGTTAACAACAAAATTCTCAAGCAATGTGGCTTGCCAATCGATACGAGGGTGGCTAAAAATTCTCGGCCTCACATAGAGATGGTCTTTGAAAATGTATGTTTCCTGCCATGTGCACGTGTCAATAGTTTATATGACAAGTTTCAAGTTGTTCTCTCAAGTAATGTGTTTACACGAATTTTTGCCAGAAACCAGAATGAGACGTACGTCTTTCCATGCGACACCCTGAAACTTTGAATGAAGTCAAGTGAAATGTTGACATAATATTGACAAAAGCCTGGGTGCCCACGTGCTTGCCACAGCTTGTAGGTAAACGTCGGCGGCCATTTAAAGTGTTACATGTGGTGGTTTCTAATTTTTGCAGTAGATATCTTGCGTGTTTTTCATTAGAATGGATAAACTTGAATATCGTGCGGTCATAAAATTCTTCGTTTTGGATAGATTAAGCCCTAAGGAAAGTTGGTGAAAATGTACGGGTACTCTGCTCCTTCAATGTCAAGCGTCAAAAAGTGGACAACTGAATTTGAGCGTGGTTGCACATGCCTCGAAGGTGACCCTCGTGAAGGATGGCTAAAAACCGCAATAACACCAAAAAAAAGTGCATGATATCGTGTTGGACAAAAGACGAGTGAAGGCGAGTGAATTGAACAAACTGAGGCTGTGGGCATATCAGAAGGAAGGGTGCGAAACATCTTGCACAAAGAATTAGGAATGCGAAAGTTCTGCCCAAGATGGATGTAGCATTTGGTAAATGTCGACCAAAGCAAATGCGCATTCGATTTCCGCAGCATTCGTAATACTGATTTAATAGGGATTTGACCGATTTTGTGCGGCGATTTGTCACCATAGATGGGACTTGGGTCAATAACTACAAGTCAGAAACGAAACAGCAGTCCAAGCAGGGGGTGGAAGCCGGAGGCGAATATTACTCTAACATTCTTGATCAGCTCGATGCCAAAATCCGCAAGAAGATGCCTAGCTTGAAGAAGAAAAAAATCATCTTTCACCAGGATAACGCATTGTATACAAGGATAGGTTCGCGAGGAGCAAGGAGCGGAATTTGGGATATGATTTGCTCGACCATCACCTTATTCGTCAGATTCGTCACCCTCGGACTTCCATCTGTTCCCAAACTTGAAAAAAAATATTTTTGGGAATCGCTTCGCATTTAATGAAGAAGTTGAAAGGACTATGGATAAATATTTTGAATGTCTTCCAGACATGATGTTGGAGAAACGCTGGATTAATTGTGTTGAAGTTAAGGAAGTTGAGAACTTTTTACCTTACCCGCGTAAGTCGTCAAATCATCGTAGGAACGTGTAAAGACGTTGCTTTGTTCTCATACCATTTCGGGCGATTTCGACCTTGTCGATTGACACTACCAAGATTGCTGATTGTAATACATTTTTGGTATAAATCCATTTGTCTGATGGTGTGATTCGAACTTCCTTTTCTCACTTGATTTTTGTGTTCTTCCACTTGAGAACGTGTGGTGAATGTAAAGCTGCACGGTGATAGCGCATTGCGATGGCTTGTATGTTTTTTTATTCGACCGCAAGGTTTTATAAACCAATCTGAAAACAAGATGAGATCAGCTTGCCGGGAGTCAAGATAAAACTTTTACCTGGATCTATCCAAACTGACAGACAGGCATATGTAAGTCTTCCCTGCCCCAGCATCCAGTAAATCGTCGTGCTACTTTTCACCAAAGTTTTTTTAATTTTAGGCTAAAAATTTAGAAAAAAATAAAAAAAAAATTACGCCAAAATTGGGCATAAGTTTAACCTTCAAGGATACTGTTTTTGTTTCAAATGGAAGGAGAACCTCGTGACTATTCATTCAAACCATCTTCTAATTCGGCTAATTAGTCAACACACGCCCAGACTCCTACAACAGAAAAATGAACTCCACCGGCTTGGCAACATTTATGACATTTTAGCTTCTTAAAATCTCAGAAAGTAGGATTTGAAGGAGCTTCGCATCGTAGAATATAGATCTAAGCCCGAAGAACTCAGAGTCTCTCGTTGCGGGTTTTGTCTTGACCCAGCTTAACCGCCTCCTACCAAACTTCCATTTTCAAGCAATTTCAATAGAACACTCCAGACTTAAGGGCTATTTCATTAATTTTTTTCATTCTCACTTCAATCAAATCTGTTTGCTAATTGCATCCAATTTCAAGGATTTTCCACTCCCTGCCATGCTTAAATCCGTGCTTAACATCAAATAGAAAAAAAAGAGAAGATAAAATGACAACAGTAGCCACCGGACACAATGAATTGTCTTTGACAACGCCTGTAAATTGTGTCCTTCCCTATGTATTTAAGAAGGTTTGTACATAAGCGCATCTAACGACTAACAGCATCACACCACTCAGAGATATGTATGTATGTACTGCCAGTCAACCCTCTTTTGAAAAAGCTTTTTTTTTCTACTAGGAGGAAAAAAAAAGGGAAGATAGGAAAAAAGGACTAAACTCAAAATGAAGTGCTCGTCGTCGTCACCCTTCGGTGTGCTATTTGTGGCAGGCGCGGCGGACGCGTAGGGATGTACACACACTTGACAATGATACGAAACTGTGAACCCTCGGTGATGAAAGTAAGAATTAAGGGAGACGAGTACATGCGCTCAGTTATGCATGTATTATTACTACATAAAGTGTGATGTACTCGGGGGGATGGGAGTGAAACTCATCGTCGTATCATATCTTAATCCCTTGAGTCGTAATGGTGAAATGAAAATGAAAACAAAGGAAATCTGTTCGACGAGTGCGCTGGCATGATATCAATTTTTCAAGCGCGGAAATCAAATAAAATCTACTCTCGCTCTCTTCCGTCTCGCTTGAATTGTACGCGCGTCGGTCGGCCGCCATCACGTAATTTAAGGATCTCACTGTTTGGTGTTGGTGTTGTGTGTGATATATTGATGCTGGGATTGCTGCTTCTATGCTGTTGTGTTGTGGTTTCAACAAAGCGAAATCGAAATCAACGCGTGAGGATGATGAAGCTAATACAGAACGAACAAGCGTCCGTATGATGATGGTGATAGCGATGGCGATGATATCACGCGGATGTGAATGGTGTGCTGCTTTTCATTTCAATCCGTGTGCATTGAGGGTTTTACCAAAGTGAAGTGCCTCACTGTCAATGTGCAAATAGACTACACTGCTGGTACAGAGCCTTATTCCACCTTCTGCCTCCGTGGGCCCGTGAAGTTCGCTTTCGTCCAAAGGACTTTCTCTCTATATCGTGACTGACATCGTTGTACTTGAGAACGAAGGGTTGCAACAACAACAGGAAAAAAAAAAGAGGAAAGGAAGAATGGTTGGACGTCTCGTGTTGATGCCAAGTGATGGATATTAATAGTCTCCTGTTCCGCCTCAGATACCAACACCAAAGCGCGAGAGGTAAACTGTGTGTATTTGAACACCCAGCTTAGCACACAAGGGTTCTTCACCGCACAGTATGTACGAGCATAACACCGTAAATGACAGCGGTCCTATGTACATCAAATTCAGGAAGAAAAAAAAAACAGAAAAGCAGGAAGAAGCAAAGCGAAATCCCGGGAATATAGGCTAGGCTAGGTATACTAGCGTGGAACTCTCGTATTTACTTTATCGTATCACGGCTCATAACAATGATGATGGTTTCCCTTTCGTTAGCCTCCCCCGTGCTGGTCGGCCATAGGGTGGGCAACGATGTTTCACGCAGAAACCGTTCAAAAGAGGTGGTGGTTGGTGGTGCTCGGGCCTTATGTACTGGGAAGGCGTCATTTGTTTGGCATACCCTAGAGAATCCTTGATAATGATGAGATGCTCAACGCTTGTTAATACCAATATTCTTCGCTAAAGGGGGAATTCCTTTCTTCCTTTTAATTTTTTTTTTAACTTCTCTCTGCGTTCTATACCCTTGTTACGGCTATCAATTCCAGTTCTGTCTTTAATGATTGAACTTGAATAGAGCGGGCATAAGCCGTTGCGCGTTGTGTGCAATTCAGTAGCGATGATAATTGTAATGGAGATGATGGTATCCGTTCTTCTAATCCACTTTCGACAGCTTCTACTCAGGATATTGCTGGAGGACGATCTCCTGTCATAATGGGTTGCAATATATTTTATTCTTTTTAAAGGTTTCTTAACAAATACCTATTCGTTCAATCGTATATGTATATGATTGTGGACGCTCCTTATATCTTTATGGGATTTTTTTTTCGTTGCTGTGGATTACGTGGTATTGATAGAGGATGACTTAGGCTAATTGGAAAGGGGATGTGGGCTATTTGAGTGGGAATAGATTTGCTATTGTTTGAAGGGAGCTGAAGGCACTTCAACATCGAGCTGTCAGATTCAGAATTAATTAATAATAGAGCTTCTGGGTGAAGCTTGGTTAGAAAAAATGCTGTAACCATGGAACAATGCACAGGAACCCATAGATATACTCGTATTTTGCTGTTAGAAGGGCATTTTCTTTGATTTTTATGTCAGTTGCCAACATGCGATTTTCGGTTCAATTTGTGTAATGGCGAATGAAGGGGAAGATTCGACCAAGAACTGCGTCATCAGCCTGACTATCTACGGAGCAACATTCAAGATGGTTAAACCATGTTTGGTGTATGGACATTGCGGCTCAACCCCAGATGCTGTACAGAATTATGGCCCACTCAAATAGAAAGTTATATAATTAGATGTAACATGGACCCTTTGGCTCTGACAGTTTATGGACTTTAACGCCCCTTAAATAAATGATAAAGGCCTTGCAGACCATCATGGTAGTTCTTGACGGATTTCGAGTTCATACTTCATAGGCTTAGCTTTTGGAATGCCGCATGGCCGCCAGCAAACAGCTAGGACGGGCATTCTAGTGCTGACCTTGCGGAGCATCTTTTATTGGAAAGTCAAGCGGATTTGAACCTTGTGACTGCGGAGAAAACTGTGTCGGAATGAAGCAAGAGACGGTGTTTCTTAAGGTTGGCCTCATGCTTTGTCTTGTGGGGCAGAGTCTTGTTGGATCTTCCATTTCCTCTCCCCGAAACGCCATTTCTAGGCGAATTATTGACGGAAGTTTTACCAACAGTCCAGGAAGTTACAATAGACGACGTATTCTAGAACGTCATAGCCGCGACCCATTTATGTCTAGACCTTGCACCTAGGCTCTGTTTTAATCCTTAACCGCCTAACCCGCCAATGGTTAGTCATAAGTCATAGAGCCCCCGTAATAAAATTATAGACAATTTCATCGGATGCCCTCGCGACATCCAGGAAAGCGCAAAGGCCACTTCCTTTGAGTCTAGCGCGTTTACGTCCAATTGTATTGTATGCATACATGAACTCCATTTGATCGAAACGTAAGCCAATCTTATAAACGATCCTAAATCCTTTTTTCAGCTTGTCAACTACAATAGGAAATCTGATGGCTACCCAACCTCACACTCTTTCAATGGCGAAGCCTCGAATGATCCCAAAACTATCGCTCACTTTTTTGCCAACGTTTTCAAACAAAAAAATTTGCTCCTCCTTTGTACCGGACACTACTTACTAAATTTCTCCATTGGACCATTTCTCCCCCGCACTTTTGACCCCAATATCGTCGAAAATATGTAAATTGAATCAACTTAATGATGAACTCACCAATGGGCCCGGTGGGCCCTGCCCTAAAAAAAATGTTCCTTCATAATTTTTTCCCCACTCTCAAAAATATTCAATTCATCCCTGTCCCTTGGAGAATTTCCGCAGATATGGAGAATCGCTTTTATGACTCCTATTCATAAAAAAAAAATCCGAAGAATGATGTTAAAAATTATTGCCCCATCGCCAAACAGTCACAAATACCCAAACTTTTCGAAAGTATCTTGTAAGACACTCTAAGTTTCCACTGCAAATCTCTAATCTCCTCTAAACAACATGGCTTCCATAAATGCAAGTCTACATTAGGTCAGCATTAGAGGATGGAAATGAGTCGACTGCTCTAAAGATATCCATTCTTATTTAAAAAACCGTTACTACAGCGTTCGTTTTAGATTTGCCTTTTCTAACCCTTTCTTAACTTCTTCCGGCGTTCCCCAAGGCGGCCACCTAGGTCCACTTATTTTCATTCTTAACATTAATGACATTGAGTTTGTCATCAAACCTTCCCACCTCTCATTGTAGGCCGACGACACCAAATTCCTCAAGACCATTTCCTCGCAACAAGGTTCTTCCCTTATTCAATCGGATCTCAACAGCTTTTCTGTCTGGTGCTCCAAAAATTGCTTAGAGCTTAACATTTCCAAATGCCAATCAATCACCTTTTCACGTAAACGAACAAACAAACCTCTGCCTCGTCTCTACTTCCTCAATAATCAGCCCATCTCCACCGTTCAGGATATTCGCGATCTTGGCATACTATGTGATCAAGAGCTCAATTTGCGCGCACATATCGCCGGTATAATTCTTAATCCATAATTCTTAAGCAATGCTTGTGCACAGGACATTGATCGCTGATGCAGGCCTCGAACAATGTGTCAAGTCTGGAGTAAACAGGGGCTGCCCGCAAGGTGGCGTCTTATCTCCGTTGTCATGGTATATGGTGGTCGACTCTCTGCTCGATGCTCTCAATGCCTCTGGACTCTATGCCCAGGCCTATGCGGATGATGTTGCTGTTCTCTCTGTCGGCTCATGTTTAGCGACTGTCTGTCTCAAAGCGCAGGCGGCGTTAGATGTGATCGAGGACTGGTGCACGAGTAATGGGCTGTCGGTTAATCCTTTTAAGACTAATGTCGTTCTCTTCACGAGAAGGAGGAAAAATACTGGCATTACTCAGCTGGTGCTAAAAGGCATTCCCATCCCGATATCCAAGAAAGCTAATTACCTGAGAGTCATCCTAGGTAGCAAGCTTCTTTGATCAAAGCAAGTTGAGCCCAAAACCACCAAAGCGCCAAAGGTCGTTCGGATCTACACGGCAATGATAAGACCGATAATCTCATATGCATCGGCTGTTTGGTGGAACAGGCTAACACCCAAACTCAAAAGAGCGATCTGTCTCAGCTGCACGGGGGCTTTCCCCACTACACCGGGAGCTGCTCTAGATGCTATGATAAATCTTCCACCCCTTGACATATATATCAGAGGGTGCGCACTGAAAGCCATTTCTCGCCTAAAGAGAAATGGTCTTTAGTACAACTCGCATTGGAGTGAAAGTGTACTTGCGCGAGAAATATCCTACGACCCTGCCATCCTACTACGGTGTAATTTCACAGACACATTTCCATGACGTCAGGACACTGAACCCACCAGACACTAAACCTGGAATGGAATGTCTTCCCATTTTCACAGCTGGCTTCAGGACTGGGCAGGGATCCGGCGCTGGAGTTTTCTTTGAGCGCGAAAACATTCGACTGCACTTCTCGTTAGGAAAATATGTGTCTGTCTTTCAATCGGAGATTTACGCAATCCTAATGGCCATGCACTAATTTGTGAAACATAGGTGAAGGGGAAAAAGCATATGCGTCTGCAGTGACAGCCAAGCTGCACTCAAAGCTGTGTCCAACCCTCTATCCAACTCCAAATTAGTGCAGGAACTCAAGACCTTTTTGAACAAAGTGGGAAGACTAAATTCACTTAGGCTTGTATGGGTCCCAGGTCACTCTGGGATCCCAGGAAACGAGATCTACGATGAACTCGCTAGAAGGAGGAGAGTTTCTCAGGACCTGAACCCGCCTTAGGCCTACATGCTTCCACGGTCAAATCTGACATCAACGACTGGGTCTTTAATGCACACAATCGTAGATGGGGGGAATATGTATCCAGGACGCAGGATGAATAAGCGCGTATGCCCAGTCTGCAAGAGGTCCGCAACATTTTTCTTATCCTTAAGGAGAATTGATTGCAGAAGACTTACGGGCGTCATTACGGGCCATTACAATTTTGGCAAGCATCTCTACGTGCTTGGCATCAGTGAGACGCCTACCTGTGCTGCATGTTGCGAAGAGGATGACACAGCAGAACACTTTCTCTGCGACTGTCCCGCCTTCGCTCGCGCACCGAACCACCGACGTGGTGGATGTCGAATCTCTTAGCTCTACATCACTGAAGCCCCTCCTCACTTTTCTCAGGGCAACGGGGAAAATACAATAAAGACAATGTGTCTGTCTGGTAGTACAATGGATCCGTATTTGTGTCTGAGTGCTCCAACAGATAGTAGAAGCCTCCATCTAAAAAACAAAAAAAAAAAAATACGAATTTCAATAAGTCGGCTCCAGGTCCAGCTCGGTTGGTTTTCCTTTCAATTTTGAGGACTGTACCCCTGGTTGAATGATGAGATCCAGGCTTTTGTGGAGAAGAGCACTTAGTCTTATGTCGTCGGTATAGAGAGCGACAGTTAGAGAAGCTAATGTGAAGCAAGAAGAAGTAAGGAATAGGAATTATAAAACTTGGAGGATTGTCGTAAATATGGATATTTTCGCGACAGGATTCAACTCTTAAATTTTCGTCTAATTACCTTGTGAAGCAAGATCCTCTTTGCAAAGTTGGAGCTCGAAAGTTGGAGAAAATAAATGCGAATTTCAATTTTGATATTTTTCGTTTGTGGAGGATCGGCCCAGAAAAAATAGTCTAAAAGTTAGTTCTGTTAGTCCTCCTTGCGGACTAGTGAGGTCAATTCGTCCCAATTTGTCACGGAACAGAATTGTGATTTACCAGCTTTGTACTACTACAAAGTATGCGGCGCTGTACTGCTGAAATTAAACACTGTCCACGTCCATGGTGCATGATCTTATCGTAATATGTGATTTTTTAAGCGTTTGGTTTTTAATTATCAAAAAGGAAAGAACAGGAAATTGGCAAAAGTGTACACAATTATTTGAGTTTATATATTAATGCCTGCCATTTAATTTTTAAAGACTATTTTGTCTAAGTATTAACCATCAATACGTTTTGAGTGGTAGAAGGCATCAAGGCGCCCGATCTAGCCAGTCAATACAACGGTCCAAAAGGGGAGATAAACTGAATTCGTTCCTCCACTGGCCCCTCGATTCGCGAGTTGTGTGGCATGTAGCGCCATGTTGATAGAACCACATGGCGACCAAGGTCCGCTCGTTTTTGGACAAAAATAAAAGTTCGAAATCATTGAACGATAACGGGCGCCATGGACGGTAACGTTGTCATCTTGGAAAAAATATGGGCAACTGATTCCGCCGGACCACAAGCCGCACCAAACAGTGTATTTTTCCGTGTGCATTGACGTTTCTTGTGTTGTCTGAGGTTGCTCATTTTTGCTCGTAAACACATAACCATTCATAAGAAATGAGCATTGTCGTTAAAGACAATTTTTTAATAAAAAAGCTGGTCTTTCTCTAATTTTTCTAAAGCACATTTATGGAGTATTCGACCTGCGGCAGCTCGTTCGGTTTCCGCTCTTGCACCAGCTGTATTTTCTTAGGTTTAAGACAAGGATCCTGGCGTAAAATCATCCTCGTGGTCGAGTAACATAACCTCAATTGTTGCGAACGGCGGTAAATTGACAGATCCGACAGAGTTTTCACTAACACTGACGGGTGCTGCTGAAATATTGTCCTCTACATGCACTCCACGAGTAGCTGGACCGATGTCCAATAGCATGAATCTGGTGTGAAATTCGGTCACTATGGCTAGAATTGCTTGCTCAGTAGATCGATTACGACGACTGTAAAATAGTGTGGAGAAAAAAAAATTCACAGAACACAAATTTTGATACTGAAATTTAATATTTGATAAACATTGTGCGGATGTAGGGTTCTACGCGATAAAATGGCAATAATAACTGCGCATGCATGACTTTGACGCATATTATAAATCATGCGTGAGCTGTTAAAAATTGAACACTAAAAAACCAAGCAACAAAAAATTACACTTCACTTTCAGTATAATACGAATTGTCAATCCAATTTTATCCTCTTCGTATTATCGACTTGTGACTTTCCCAGATTCAGATACTACTGAGTTTGAAGGCTTAATTATTTCCTGTTGAAATGTACAATTTCTCGGTGGCGCGGCGCCTCCAGCTTGTTCGCTTTCTGAAAATGTCGCATGTCCCTTGATCATTGGACTAAAACATTTTTCCCACTAAATGGAGAACTAAACTCCTGCATTTGCCTCTCTTTACTCATATCGGTATTCAATACAGTTTCGATTGTCCATGATTGCCTCCATTCTTGCAGGGTTTCAATCATGGTCCAGTAGCGGGTTGCGTTGCTGCTACTCGGATATCACATTGAATTGAAGTCAATGTTTAATTGCTTCAATGTTACCTATGCTTTCATAGTAATTCGGTTCGCGTTAAGTCTCTCGAATTTACGAAAAAGAATTCAGGTTTTACACAACATGGGAATCCATACAAACCGAATTCCGCTTACAAGGTAAGATCTTACCTCAAACTCGGTTTGTTTTTATTACGGCAATGAGAGATAATTTTGTTTATTCAATTCATTTTATAGCCCTTGTTGTGGCTTTACAACTACGAAGGACATTCTGCAATCCGGAAGCGAAAAAAAAACAAAAACAAAATTGTTCAATGTTTTTGAATTTATCAGCTAGCAAACGCCTCGAGGACAACTGTGATTGAAAATGTTCATCACTCCAGGCATCAACTACTACACAGCTGTATGTGTTGTTCAGAAAAAAAAGGAACACCAGATCCCAATCAAACATTTCCGCTAATTTACAATTGCGCCGCTTGCAAAACATTTTAATTGCACCTACTCGACCCAATTTTCATTCCAAAGGCAGTCTGGAAATGAAGAAAAAAGCAGGCAAAAGAAAAACAGACCCAGACACAAGAATAAGGCGAACGAATACTAAATCCCTGCAGTCACAAAGAAATAAAGGAAACCAAGGCGGAGAAAAAGGAAAACGTTTCTCTCTCTCCCAATGTTTCATCTGTTATTACATTCATTGTTAGGCATTTCATTACTATTGTTGCGTAAGGATAACACACAAAAAAATAAAGAGAAGAAATTTCGATTCGGAAAGGACCAGATTCACCCTTGAGCTACACAACTGACAACACATTCCTCATCGAGATAAAAAGGAAATATGCACTAGGCACTTAGGGCAATATAAAGGGAACAAGCGGAATAAAAGAAGACGAGATCCCTAATCAAAGGGAAGAAGGAAGCACATACGCCGACGTCAGCGACGACGAAACTTTAAACTCCTTCGCCCTCGTTGTGGAGTCCTGCGGTAACCTGGGTACTTGACAACCACTTGAGATAAACAGCACAACGAGAATCGTTTGAAAATATCTGATTTCCATTGTGATATGGCGGCATTGGTGTGTACACCTTCAAACAACGAAAGAGGGTAAAGGAGTAAGCACCCAAAACAGACGAATCTCTGAATGAATAAGATCTTCGTCCGACGGCGGCACAATGCGAAATCCTTTGGCGATGATCAAGATGTTGTTTCGACTTGCCCGTATTCATGAATCGCGTAATCCTGGCTTAGCACGTGATTTGAGAGGACCCGATCCGGCACATACCGCCACGCAGGTATGAAGAGATAATGTCTGTGCGATTCTTAATCTAGAAACTAATCGCCTTGACAGACAAACATTAATTGTCTGGAAGAATCGGATTCAAAGGCGGCGGGTAGTGGCAATCCCTGAGCTAGAAACAACCTTTACCCACCCATTAACAAATTGATTCCATCAAGTGCATCGGTAAATAAGGATCACATTTCAATTACTTTTAAATATCCTCTGGAAATCCGCCTCTCGACGGACTAGGGAGGCACGACGAAGCAAAAGCTTTACAAAGCACTATGCCTATTGTTTCTCTGAATCCTTACGAAACCACTTTTTTTCCGTTGCCCTCCACCTTGCTTTCTTTACAGCTTTCTTCCTTGTTTCTTTTCCTCATCCTTTCATTCCTTCTTAGTCGATTTTTATGTACAATATTCTTAGAGGGCGACATAAAGTATGCGCATGTACAGAAGGCAACAAAGACAGGAGCAAGAAAAAAACCGGAACCGAAACACAGAAAGAAAGGACGAAACAAACAAAACGAAAAAAGAAAAAAGTGTCGCATCGTCCTTTTCCTGTAGTATGGCGTGTGTATGTTGCGCGGTGCACAAATCAAATGGTTCTCGAGGGGATGGCGTGGCGACGGTGGTGTGTTTGGTGTGTATGGGGATGAAAGGCACACATTTTCGCCATTTTGATTTTCGACGGTGCCATACAGGATTTCATTTTAGTTTTCCGATACAAATTGAGTTGAAATCGTGTCCTTAAAAAGAAAACAGGAAAAGTCAAGTGAGGAAAATGAATTCCTTTTGAAGGAAATGGACATTTTAAGCTCTGGCGCATCTTGTTTGTATGCAGGATTTTAAGTTGACTTAGTATACTAAGGTAGAATAGAGAATTGGTCCTGGTAAAGGTAGGGAAATCAATATATGAGTTTAACGCTTTGGCCGGCCTTGTTTTTAAAGACTATTTTTTAGCTTTATGTTCGAATTTTTTTATCCAAATATTACTTTTAATATAGGTAACGTATTTTTAAAGAGATTGCTGCTGGGATGGAACTGCTAGCATATCATCGTGTCACCTATAAAAGGTTGTTTTGAAAATGATGGCAAATAGAAAATGAACTAATTCCAAAATCCTGAATTATATAATTGGATATGCTTAGACAAGCTACCATTTTGATCTATTTTTTTCACTAAAAGGTTCGTGGCCTACCTTGACCTGTACATTCCCAGAAATCTCCTTTTCACTCTTGGAACATCCTGAAATTCACTTTTAATTCTGTAGCGAGTAGATAGCGATCAGACAGCTTCAGATCGCATAACATTGAAGCACTAGCCTTTACTTTCTTGAGACTGCTGCTCATGGGCTGTTTTTCGACTCGCATAACTCGAGAACAGATAATTATGTATGTCGAGTTCTGACCAATTTTATCCAACATATAATTGCATAGAGAAAAAATGATAATGTCCGCAATAAGCTTGAATACAAAATGTTACTCGTTTCGCATATTTTGAGAACAAAGAATATGAGCTATCATAGCAGCTTGGGTAGACTAATCGCAGCCGTTAATCGAGTATGCATTTCCTTAGTTATTGCTTTTCTTTCTTTCTTTCTTTGGAGGCTTCTGCTATTTGTTGGAACACTCAGACACAAATAGTGGTCAATTGTACTGCCAGACAGACACCTTAGATGGCGTTACAGCTCATGAAGAGTCGGAGCCAAGCTTCTTTTTATTCACCCATTTTGTGTGCGATTTGTTTTTTTTTTTTTTCCACACAAGTGAACCGAACCTAACAAAACTTAATGCCGATCCCGAACGGCCAGAGCCGAGAAGCTTTTTCAAGGCAAGTGTACAACGGGGGATTTTGCCGAGGAGAGAAGCCGCGAAATAATCATTTGATGGCGTTGGTGTTATCGGGATCCGAACTCACTCATCAGGCGTTAGTAGCCGACACACAACCCACTGTGCCACGGCGCTCTCTACGGTTATTGTCACGGTTATTGGTTGGACTCTGTCTTTGGTTGCGCCAGAGGCAAGTGGTACTTGGTTTTTTTTTTTTTAGGGCTCGTGTTGTTCTGATTCACTTGCTTTTTTTCTCGATACGTTTACTAAACACGGTTAAGACATTTTGGTAAGCAGAGCAGGCAGACATCCGCTCATTGCTAGCTGACCCAGTTTTTTAATCCTCTGTGGGCTGACGAAGAGGTTATATGTGATGTGATACGAAATATATTTTTACGTTGGAGGCGTCGTCGTTTTTAGAGAAATATCTATTAGTTTTTTTTTTTTTTTTTTTTTAGTTTTAAATTCATTTTTATTTCGTATTATCTTATATCTATCTTACCCTAGTCAAAAATGCTTAAAACTAGCTTAACTATCTTAACAAATGTAACTATCTTACTGGCCCTAGGCGGACACTCTAAAACAAACAGAACAATTGAAACATATGTCTTTCGACGTCTACATGAATTTATTACCATTATTATAACTAACTTAAGCTAAGAAAAATGTTTTTTTTTTTTTATTAAAAAACTTAGCATATGATCATTTCGAGAAATATCTATATACATACGAGGGTGGTCCGATAAATACTTAGCCTCACCGCCAGATGGCGCCAGTATCGCAAGAGCAACTTACTATCGTGTAGTACATTCTAGTAGACGGCTACTCTTTCAGCCGGATCGGACTCGTAGTTTTGTTTTGACCGCGTGTGGAAGCGGGAGTGTCCGCGGATTTTAGAAAAATGGAAAAAGAGCAATATCGGTCGGTGATTCGATTCTTGTTTTTGGAAGGGAAATCGCGCAGCGAAATCAAGGAGCGTTTGGATGCTGTGTACGATGACTCTTCTCCTTCGATGGCGACCATCAAAAATTGGTTTAACGAGTTTCAACGTGGTCGCACGCCGGTTTTTGATGAGCCACGTCCAGGTGCCCCGAAAACGGCTACCACGGAGGATAACGTGACAAAAATCCACGATCGCGTATTGGCAGACCGCCGATGGAAGGTGCGTGAGATAGCTGAGACAGTAGGAATTTCAAAAGATCGCGTGGGTCATATCCTGCATGAAATTTTGTGCATGAGAAAGCTGTCGGCGCGATGGGTGCCGCGTTTGCTCACTCCCGACAACGAGCGCAACCGTGAGACCACTTCAGAGCAGTGTTTGACGCTGTTTAAGCGCAATCCGAAGGAGTTTCTGCGTCGTTTCGTGACAGTCGACGAAACATGGATCCACTGGTACACACCAGAGGCCAAGGAACAGTCGAAACAATGGACTTCACCCGGTGTACGTGCTCCGAAGAAGGCGAAGACTGTCCCATCGGCCGGAAAGGTGATGGCCACCGTTTTCTGGGATTCACAAGGTGTGATCCACATCGACTACCTGGAGAAGGTCAAAACGGTCACAGGGCTGTACTATGCCAAATTATTGGGCCCATTCGACGCCTAATTGAAGAAAAAACGGCACCACTTGGCGAAGAAAAAAGTGCTCTTCCACCATGATAACGCACCGGCTCACACCTTCGCCCTCGCCACGGCCAAATTGGTCGAATTGGGCTACGAACTGCTGCCTCATCTACCGTATTCTCCAGATTTGGCCCCGTGCGACTTCTTTTTGTTTCCAAACTTGAAAAAGTCACTCGCCGGGCAGAAATTTCAGTCGAATGAGGAGGTCATCGCCGCCACGGAGGCCTATTTTGCGGACCTCGAGAAAACGTATTTTTCAGACGGGTTAAAGAAGTTGGAGCATCGCTGAAAAATAAATCGCCATTTCTCCAATTTTTCTGTTTTTCTTTTGTAGGCTAAGTACTTATCGGACCATCCTCGTAAGTCATAAGAAAAGTGTTACTCAAAGCATTGCTACCCGCTGGCCACTACTTTTTTCCCATCCTTCTGGCAGCATATGAATTCCATTTCGGAAAAATAACACGTCTTTTTCGCTATCCAAGAATTAAACCATCTTCATAAGAATGGGAGTGCTGTTTTGTCAGGTCATGCGCCATCGAATTCAACAAGCGATAGTCGGAAGGGGCAATGTGAGGTAGAGTTGTGTTTCCAAGTAAGTTTTCACCGATTTCGCAACATGTAGCGAGCGTTCTTATGTAGCAAAATCAGTTTGTCGTCTCTCTGCTCCTATACCGGCTGTTTTTGGACTTAAACTCATCAATTGCAATCGATAGCAATCCCGCGTGATGGTTTCGATAGCAGCTGATACCAAATTTAACCCTGCTGCTCCCACGAATTACGGGGCAGAACCATCAAACCGTGAATATTTTATTTTCCGACGATGTTGAGCTTACTCTAGCATCTTTTCGCATGGGCTTATCGTATCCAATTTTCATAGCTAGTCACGATACAATGCAAAAAACCTTTCCGGCTCCAACTCTTACGACATCCAATGTCCTTGTTTTACAATAATTTCTAATGTTTTTAAACGCTTCGAAGCTTTTATATCTGACCTAAGTACTCGTATTCATAAAGTAATGCTTGTCTTGTCTTAAAACTTTTTTGATGCGCCAGGGACAAACTACAAAACATTTTTGCATCCGGTTTTCTGTTTTTAACTAAAAACTAATAAGAGAATCGAATTTTTTAAAAAAAAATTAGTACTTAATTACATACAATTTTGAAAAAAAATAGTTCGAAATTTTTTTTTTCATTTTTTTTTCTTCAAAATTTTGAGTTTGAAAATTAATTTCTCAAAAACTATTTCTTAAAACAGCTTCGTTTAAAAACAAGATGAAAGAAGAAGTTTCTGACTTTACAAGAAAGCATATCATGGCATTGTGGATGTAACTGTTGATTTTTAATATTTTTTTTCCAAATTAAGTCAATTTTTTAGAAAATTGCCCCTCCCGGCTAAACGGAGGGGAATAGACCCCCCTCCCATACGATTTTTTCTTGTCTTGACCAGACCTACACGCTCTAGTTTTTGGCACACTGCTCGTGGGACACCCTGTATATCAATACTATTTTCAATATTTTCAATATCAAAATCATTATTTTTAAAGCGTCCATCCCTCCCATTTCCGTCATTTATGACAAAAACAAAAATGAAAAAAAAGGTGCTTACACTTTGGTGATCCAATATTACACTGATTTTCAAGCTTGACGTCATGTGTTGGGGAACAACAAAAAGCCTACAATATAGTATTACATTGCTACAAATTTACATTTTCAAAAAAAGTCACCTTTCAATTTGATCGCAGTATGAATACTTTTAATTGGTTTTGATTTTCTTTTCTTTGTAGATATATCAAACAACTATCCAGAAACTCTAATGGATACTGAATAATTTTGTCAGAAAATTAGAGAAAACTTAGTCAGCTCTTCACTACGTAACTACGTATCGAATAAAATGCGTCCGGAATGGATATCTCACTTTGTTCCCAAGATATGCGTCACAAAAAAGAATGTATGAATACAAACATACAGACAATTGCCAGGCTCTGCTCTGAACTAAAAAAGGGAAACGCCTTATGTCAGCCCCATTGCCACCTACTCCAGCCCTTTATGATCTGTAGCACATATATGGCGGTCCATTACCCTCAGCTCCAAGTCTTTATAACTGTCATTACAAAAAAAAAGGGTTCACCATTGTAAGCCAAATCTTTTCAATTGTTCTTTATGTAACTACTAATTATGCATCGAAGGAAACTGACTTAAAGTTAGGCTCTGAAAAAAATTACCATACGTACATATGTATATACACGCCATCACCTACTTAGTCATCTCTCTAAAAAAGATGGATTAGAGCTCAAGGGGTATAAAACCGTGGAGACTTCTGTCCTATGTCATAAACGCAAACAGCTTGCATGGAAAACTTTTCTGTTTCTGTGATGCAAGTGCACGGTAGTTGCACAATATCGTAGAAGCATTAAAATCGCCTCTTGTTTTTATTTCATTTAATAATAACGTTATTATTGGAAATTGAGGAGCTAGACAAAAACTGTTATTCTTATTACACCACCGAAGACCAGGGCCCGAAAATGAAATTGTTTATAAAAATGAGAAAGAGTGTTGGAGACAATACAGAGCCCTGAGGTATACCAACTTTGATTGAATTAAAATAATTTGTATTGAATGATTCGAAGGGCACTTTTTCATTCACTGAAAATATGCCAAATCGATCATAAATGGACGCACTTTCGTATAATAAGCTACATGACCCTAGTAAGGAGGGTGTTAGTGAAATGGGTCGGTAATGGGATGACAATTTACAATTCTTAGGGGCGGAATGGACAAATATCGCTTTCCACCTGCTCGGCATGAATCCAGAAGTATAGGACACTATGTTAATGCAGTGATTTTGCCAGGGTCGAAGAATACCACTTCTTTAAGTACTTTTGCAACTGTACGAGTATGAAAGTTGCTTTGTTCCATTCGACGTTTTCGAGTACAGGCGGAGACAGAATGCAACCTGGCAGCGTTGAGCTGGCTGCAAGAGCAGATTGGTTTTGTCTAAAGAACTGAAAGCTGGAATTTTAATGCAAATGAGTTTATACTGTCTACGAACGACTAAAAGTTTGCTACCCTTTGGAAATTGTGGCAGTTTACGCCTCAACTTTTAACACGTCGAATCAACGCATTGCGGTCATTTTTGATTTATTTAAGCTTATTTCGGGGTCTCTTAGAGGGGTTGGCTTTTTAAGCCTGGAAACTCAGCTGTCATAGCCTGATTTCAGCTCACGTCATACCACACATTTGCTTTGTGGAATGAAGGATCTCATTCTCAGCAAAATAATATTTGAGATCGCAACAGCATCCACGTCACTATCGAAGATGTACCAGTGGTCAGTTAACATTCCTAAAGAACTCCGATTGGCATTTTCACACAGCCAGAATGTTCGTTTAGGAATTTATTTTCCCAGTTGGCTGAGCACAAGAAATTAGCTATTACGACACAGTGGTTTCACGAGCCAAGAGGTGACAATATGTCAATAGAATATTTGTCGGGATGAGACGTGAGGAATAAGTCCAGGATGTTGACCAAATGACCTGAAAAGCCTGATATTCGGCTTATTTACTAGGGCTATTTACATCAGCGAAGATCTCAACATACCTTCCTTTGGGTGTCGTCAGATCTGAACATTGAAGAAAACCCCCGGCAATGGCAATTCCAGTGCGAGGAAACAGGGATATAATTCTTGTATTGATAATATCCAGGTTGGGGCTTTTTTAAGCCAAACAGTAGTGAATTAAATTCAAGAATGGAATAATGGCCGTGTTGTGCTTGAAGTTGGTAAGCTACATCACTTCGAATGTAAATGGCAAGACTGTGATGTAGAAAGAATGAATGCATCAAGTTATATCCTGGCTTCCATCCGGTAAGTGGCTATTCTCACTCACCTAAGTTTGTCTTAATGCCAAAACAGCTGGTTGGATAGCGATTTAGGTACACAGCAAAGAGGTTCCGTCACATCAACCCTAAAACTGCACATAAGCAGAAAAACTGTGCGCTTCTGAGGCGCTGACAGTTACATCCACTCAAAGTCACTGCTTGCTTTACGATGGCATCGTGGCTCATTTTTGGGATGGCGCCGTGGGTAACACCACTACTGTAACTGGTGAGCGATACAGAATTATGATTGCCTGACTTGACCGATCCCGACCTTTTTTTTGGTGTTTTTTAAAGTTGGAGGTCTATCACATTTTCCAGAGTTTATAAGTTCTTAAAGAGTATATTCGAGAGGGGTGCAAGGATTTACGAGTATGTTGTCGCCCGAATTTTTGAAAATGCCGTAGGTAGGTACATAGGTATTGTAGGTTGAGGTGGCTACTCGACTATGCGCGTTAGGGCACAACTAGCGCTTAGTCATTTTGATGCTACAAGACTTTATTTAAATCCAGTCTATGGAGTAAAGAAAACTGGTTATGTTAGCCAGCTGAGGTTGCCTACCCCTGGGAGGTCATCGAGGAAGTATTTTCCAAAGGCGCAGAACTTCCGACTTACCAGTGCTGGGCATTCGCAGGGAAAATGGTACAGGGTTCCCTCAGCGAGGGTGTTGGGACAGCTACAAGTGGGTGCCACCACGATTTTAAGATCATTTGTTTTGTTTTTTGAATAGGAGAACCAAGTTGTTCTTGATATCCCTATCTAGTTGATTGAGTCCACCTATGATTGGCTATATTGAAAAAGGGTTGCAGGAAGTTACTTTTGAGAAAATTCAGTTTCAGTAGAGGAGTTTGAGTTGGCCCCGAGCTAACTTATCGACACTCTTCCAAAAGGTTCCAAAAGGATCGTGATATCTGTAAGCTCGTTTAATTTGTTTCTTGCGTTGATCCACCAGCTTAGAGACAATTGTCTTTGTCTGCAAAAGCGATAGATGTGTAATTGGAGCGGGCTGCGCTGAGTATATTGCACGCTTCCGGGATCGCTAGCACTTCAGCTTGAAAGATGCTCGAGTGATCGGGGAAACGGAATGAATTTGAGATATTCAGTTGTGTCGAGAATATTTCCGATCCTACACCATGCTTCAGCTTGGAGTCATCAGTGAAAACCAGAAGTTGGAATTTCGCAACTGGGTTACACGCTTTGTATTCTTCTCTGGAAGGAAAGTGAGAGTGCATCATACTATTGAAGTCAAGGGAGGGTGTTTTTTTTTTTTTTTTAGGGTTGGCGCAGATTCAAAAGTTACACTCTTATGGTGTTTGTCACACAACCTGGACAGGGTGCAGATGGTTTGTGTTGAAGATATTCGTTCACTACTCTCCTGGGGTGGTTGTCCTAGATAGGATTCGAGACATTTGACTGAATTTGTTGCGTTTGTTGTAGTTCACAGTAACTTATTTTTATTTCCATGTCATTAAGACGTTATATTGGAAATGCACACACAGGGTATGAATGCAACACACAGCCATACGGTCTGGATAACCAGAAGCCCGATTCCTTAAGTCTGATGGCGCCGCGCGCTGTCGTGTATTTGATGTGAAGGCCCAAGCGGAGGAGATGCAGTTGAGTATTAATTGCTTCGGAGGGGCATGGACGGATAACGGCTGTGTACATCTACTGGGTCAGTTTAGGTCTGTATGTACCGAACGTTTTTCTGCAGGTCACACGGTACAACCCCAAGAATCGACTAAAGATAGCTTTGATGTTGGTGATGGAATATTGAGAAGAGATGTAAAGGATATAGCATCCAGCTGGCCAACCTAATACCCCGTGGTGTTTTCACGCGCTTATATGATGCCTACCAACCATAATCGGTCTATTATAGAAGGTATTCGAGATATTTCTCAGCATTAACGCGGATTTTTTTATTCGTCTTTTGCTTTATTTGCCATAAACCATGTCGACGTGCCATGAAATGTTTAAAGCACTTCCGTAAATACCGAAAACTCAATGAAATCAACTTCCATTTCTAATTTCTTAAATATTCCGTTGTTTACATGAATGCCTAATCGCAACCAATCTCCTCCCATCATCTATTCCATCGCAATAATACGCACTCAATTCCATTTACCCACGTCATCCGGGATACGTTTTGCAGCACCCTCTTCAAGCCAATACAAATTCGAGTACAAAAACAACAAAAAAAAGCCGGAACCCTTCCATGAATGCTTTGCCGAAACAAATCAAGTCAAGGACTTCAGCACGGACGGAGAGAACTTGACGAGATTTTATTCTTTCATTCCGTTACCATGTTTACTATGTGCACCCATTCGGAAGGAATGAAAAAAAAAACAGTAATTGAAAGGAAACGCACTCCGCCTTGGTGTGTAATTAAAAGATTCTCTCCTAATTTGTACATGGACGGCGTATGTGATGTTGAGGCGGGAAACATGTGAACCCTGAAATGCATAGATTTCCATTGGTATGGGCTTGTCGTTGAATTTGTCAAAGGAACAAGCGGCACGTGCATAAAACAGGCATGTGTCCTGGCCTTAAAAATACCCTCCGGGGCATTCGTCCGTTTTGGACATTCTGACCAGAAACGAGTGAATATCCAAAAAAGCGAGACAAACTTTTCGGAATTCTCTGTTCTTGATAGGAATAGTCCGGAAAATTTTACAAAACAATGGTTAGAGTAGCCTACGGTGGGCGGTTTGTGGAGTCAAAGTGAGAGTCCCATCATGCTTGATGTCATTATATGAAGCTAACAAAAAAAGGTGCTGCGGAATCAGGACATCGTGATAAATTCAGATATACCAGTGCGACAGGACTGAGTGATAAGTGGGCTGGAGGGATGGGTTCAATGTGGGCTGCATCCCTTTGTATTTCGAATGCAAACGCAATGGAGCTACGGGGATGATGGGATGGTGTATGAGATAGGGGACATACGAGGATTTTTGTTTTCGAGTTTGCGGTTGCATGATCACGTTGAAAGAGCGAAAGAACTGTGACTGCACTGGCGATGGGAATGGTAAGGTGTATCCTACACAAAAGCCTTGTAATCAGCTCGAGGGAAACGGGTGCAGGTCGTTATTAGTACATAATTTCTTCTTAGAAACGAATAGGCAGGGGAGGGAAGGATTATTACTGTGATGAAAAGGAGAATCACGTATCGCATCGGTTGCCTAAGACAGAAGCTGCGATGTGTGACAAAGTTTTAATGAGGAGTCTTAGGTTTTAATCCGAATCTGGAGCTCGCTTATCTAGGACGTACAGCAGAGCGTGCGAGTATGCGATTATCACCAAACTACTACCATCGAGGAAGGCCTAATAAATCCAAATCTGTCATTTCCGTAGGCGCCTCTTAACCTCACATACAATGATATACCCCAACTACTCGTACCGTCAACTAGACCACTTGCAATGGAAAAGTGTTCTCGGATTAAATAATAACACAGAGCTTAAGTACCTGTGCATCTGAAATTCAGAATCATCATGTACTACACGTAGACGAAGATGCTTCTGATACTTCTCCACTGTCATTGCTGCTATTGCTGTTGTTGCCAAAGCAGCTTATACTGCGAAGTGGATGTGGAATAAGCAATTGGGGATCCTGTTCAACATTGAGTTACTCGGTACGTGTTCGTGCCGTGTCGTGCCTAACAGAGTCAGTCACTTGACAAGTTGACAAATTGAAGCATTCCGCCATTAGAGTACAGCAAGCACTACCACTCAACCATTCATATTGCCAAGTCTAAGAAGGATCTGTCTTTCTACTGTACAATGTACGAGTTGCAGTGCAATTGCATAAATCATCTACTATCTTGTGGAGGGATATGTGTGCAGATATCCTTCTTTTTTTTCCAGAGATATACATATGTATAGAAAAGATGCAACTATGACAAGGAGGCGAGAAGGCGGTTCGAGATGGGAGGGCTGGTTCGAACGATGTGAGTAGTAAGAACCACCTAATGAACGTAACGAAGAGTGAGTGGTGTATCGTCGCATCACATCACGCAAATCTCTAGACACAGCAAGTGCACATGAATGCGCTTCAAGTCCTTTCTCTTTTCTCCATTTCTTTGCATCCTCCAATGGCAACGAATACGACTACGACGATAAGGACGACTGAATGACTAGATGACTACGACTACGACTACGACGATGATGATGATGATTATTATTATTTTCGCATCCTATTATTGCTACTGCATCTACCCCACTCATCTGAAGGGTATTAATAAGGACATTTCTATCATTAAAACGACGACGATGACAACGGCTCCGCCAACAACAAGAATGTTAAACAAGAGACTTGTCATATCTCTCATGCAATTCATGCCATCCTAACCAAAGAGAGACCAACCAGCGAATGAATGAGCATAGAAAACTTCAATTCTAGGTCCTGTCGTATATTTATTCAACCGCATGCAGGAGCTGCGTGCTCCCTTTTTGTGTTTCTCATTCTTTTGGCATTACGACGAGTAATTGTAAAAGCTCATCCGTAAGGATCAACAAATTAAAAAAAGCAAAAAAAAAACACGAACCGAACACTACAGATTCGTATTCAATAGGGAAAAAAAAAAAAACAAACCCGGAGATGGGGGAGGATAAGGTGGGCGGCTTGACTGTAACTCGTCCTTCGTTTTCTTTTTATTTCTCGGTTGGGCTCTTAGAAAAAATGTCGCATTTGCAGGATTAAGAGTGGAAAATTGCAAATTTTTCCTGAATGCGCGTTTTTTCCTTCCTTTCAGTTCGTTTTCTGCGTTTTTTTTTATTTTTTCTCTTGCTCTTGTGTTTTTCTGTGCACGAGTATTTCCAGTCGAAGAATAAAAATGGCTGCCCTAAGATGATGGAACGAGGGGTGAGATACGATAAGGAGGCGAGTCAAGCCCTTCTACCTTTCACCCCACTGTATTCACATTTGTTTCCTTCGTTCCAATTTTTTATTTATTTTTTTTTTCCAATAGTAGAGCGGGTATTTCATTTTAATTATTTGAATATCCATTTTCCAACGAATAAATTAATCGTCTTGTTATTTACAAGAGAGCCCAGCTACCGAGCAGCCAAGCACCCAGGCAGCGCTCAAGCCCTCATAAGAGATTCACTCTAGCATGGTAATAATGCGCTTCTAAGTCTATTGAATTGTGACTGCATGGTGTATTTTTTAAGAACCTCAGAATGGTCCTCCTCCGTGCCTAGGAGGATAATTGCGGTGTGCTATTCAGTGTAGCCCATACTTGTTTCGTGGAGCTCTACGCCGCAGTTATGTCATGTTGGATGGGTCTAATGGGGAGAATGAAGAAAAGTGCTTACGGAGGTTGGGAATTGTGTATACGGACTGTTCAATCGGGACGGATAAGATGGATTGTATTGTTGTAAAGAACGGTGTTTGCTGAATAGATATTGCATGATACGCGGTGTGGGAAATATGTCGATAGGGTATCGATGGTTGTGGGCCGACGGGAAGTGGTTTCGAAGTTGGAGCAAGGTCAGCGGTGTATGCTGGACTTGATCAACAGAGTGAATTATCTGTTTTGCATTTGTTATTTGTGGTCATGTGTGGATCTAGAAAGCTTATCTTATCTATACAAATCGTTTGAGTTTAGCTGCTTAATATTTATGTATTTATCCAATAAAAGGTGTCATTTTAAATGCTTAGAAAAACCTAACAATTTAGCGAAAGGTGATAATATTTTTCTTCTAATTTAAGGTGTAAGCTCTGAGATTACTAATTAAAAATACCCACCTCGGTTTTGACAAAATTAATTCCTAGGGAAAAAATCAGTTTTTGGTAAGTAAAGTGTTTTTCAATTGACGCGGGTAGATTTTGATGATCTATGGCGGCCATGTTGTTTTGGTCACATCTTTCAAATCTATTGTTTATTATTCAGTTACTAATGCCAAATCGCCATGGCAAGTTACATGTTGCCTGCATTGTGCCCACTTTATGGTAGACGTGGTGGCCCTTCACAATCGACTCTTCAACGTTTGACGACCGGTTCGGTAATCAATCAGCCAACATTCGTGCATCAAAGGGACTGCAAAATCAGCCGAGAACATAGTCGCATCGGGTGTGTATAACAGAACCCGAGGAAGTCGATTCTTTGCCATGTACAAGAACTCGGCCTTTCGCAGAGGACGAATTTCAACTTGGCTTTGGGGCTTGGGCATATACCCGTACAAGATCCTACTGACGCAGGAGTTCACAGTTCATAACCATAGACAAACCCTTTGTTTACTAACTGGACTTCGGAACATTTGGGAGAGGACGGACTCATTGGTCCGTACTTTTTCAAAAACGACGTCGCTGAGGGGGTCACCGTCAATAGAGAGCGCTAAGATCGATGATAACCAATTTCTTATCGCCCAAATTGAACCATACAGACCTAGACGACATGTTCCAGTAAGATAGCGCTACGTGCCACACAGCGGATGTCACAATTGACATTCTGCATGAATGCCTTACCCACAGGCTATCTCTCGCAGACATGACGTGAATTGGCAACCAAGATCATGCGATTTGACCCCGCCAGACTTTTTTTTGTAGGGTTTCCTAAAGTCGTAGCTTTCTGCGAATAAGCCACAATCGACCGATGGCCTTAAGGTGAACATATCACAGGCCATCGCTCAAATTCAGCCTGACCTATGCGGAAGAGTCATTAAAAATTGGACCACTTGCCCGCGTGCCGCCGTAAAAAGCCGAAACAGGCCTTTGAACAATGTCATATTTCATAAATAATGGCAGGCATGGGCCTTTCAAATAAAAGAAGAATTTTGTTAAAACCTCACATGCAGTTTGATTTATTCCGTTTCCAAATCTACTCGACGTTATTGAAAAACCGTTTAGATTCAGCTCGATGGCCAATTAAAGTCTTTATTTCCAAAAATCAGATGATCAAGAAATTTACAAACTTCACGTCGCTATATCTGTCAAATTACGAATGACAGCGCGCTGAAACTTTGACATTTGTTAATTAATTTTTTATTTAATTTTTGTTCCATATACAATAAAATTCAAACCTAATTTGGCTGGAAAAGACGCAACATATCGCCCGAAACAGGCTGCATTTGAAAATTGGAATATGAAGGTCAGAATCGAACGAAAAACTCGGAGTAGCAGAAGAAAAAGTCAAACATATGCAGAGAACTGCTTAAAAGAACCAAGCCCCTGGCTATGATCTATTGCAATTACAGGAGAAATTCTCAAGCCTCTACGAAGAAAGGCTTTACTAAAACTCCTGTTTCTTATTAATGCCGCAATTAGATTAGAATATGTCTTGGGCCAGTGGAAAGTCGCAGAATTCATAATGGTTCCAAAGCCGGGTAAAGTACTAATGGACAAGAAATCGTATCGTCCGATTTCGTTGTTGCCGGTAATTTCAAAAAATTTTCGACGAATTTTACTCAATCGCTTAAAACCGATTTTTGAAAATAACGTGTGTCTTACCGATCATCAGTTTGGTTTCAGAAGCAAGCATTCAACTATTGACTAAGTATTTCGAATAACTAATGTAATAGAAAGGCACTCGGACACAAACTGATAAGTTCGAGTGCATTCCTTGACGTCTCCCAAGTCTTTGACAAAGTGTGGCACCAACACTTGGTGACAAATCTTGCCAGAGAAGCTATTAAATAAACTATTTCTCGTTAACTGTGGCGTTCCTCAGGGAAGTGTACTCGGACCAGTTCTTTATTTACTTTACAATCGCGATATACCGCAAACGCAGGATCCCATCCTAGCCATGTTCACCGACGAAAAAGACTTGGCGAACAGGGCTTAACGACACCAAATTTGTCAATTATATATACAGAAAAGCGGATAAGCTACCCGTTTTTGTTAACGAAGCAAGAATTTCGCTCGCGAATGAGGCTAAATTACTCGGAATGACTCTCGATGCGAAATGAAAAAATGGAGGCTCAAATGGAGAAAAAACGTATCGACCTGGTTACTCGGGAAGTATTCTAATTCAGTATTGAAAACAAGCGGATTCTATACTAGCAAGTGCTAAAAGCTGAAACTAGTTTAGACTTATGATGTACCAAGAAGAGCAATTCTAAAGTCATACTCGTACAGACGTTTTCAAAATAAGGTACTACGAGCTGTCGTCAGTGCACCGTGGTATATTAGAATGACCAGCAGGAAACAATCGCCTCTGATTTTTGATGATTTGTTGACCGTGGCCAAAGAAGCCTCGAAAACATTCCGGTCAAAGACTATGGACAAAGACGCTAAATATAGCACACTTCATTTCCTTGACATAATGGCTATCGAATTAGTCCGATGCAAATCCATTCGATTATACTATTTCGGTCATTTCGAAGGCTAAGGGCATTTGACACTCAGAAGCTCAGAACCCCGTTCACAACCCTTCGCCAAGCCTCTCTGTCATGAGTGTGTACCCTTCATTCTTCGCTGTTCTGTTCAATCTGTTCTTGATCCATCCTCAATTTTGCCTCCCATTTACGGCGAGCCCTCCTGATGGTATTTTTCCCCCGGGTTTTTCTTCTGACTGTTTGTCCACTGTCCATTCGTTCTGGGTGTCTTGCGCATCATAGTCTGCCTGATTTCCTTACTCGGACAATGCTTGGGTCTGAATAAAGTTCACGAGTTCTGGATTGTGTTGTTCTCTCCATTCGCCAGTTTCTCCGGCCTGTTTTCCACTACAGACTCTCTCTCTATTTTTTTCCTTCTCCTTCCAAGACCAAGTTTCACGTCCGTAAAGTGTCACTTACACTGTCGTTTTTGGCAGTCAATACGGTTCCCACACTTTGAACTCGTTCACTTTCTTAAATCGCTTATCGAGTATAGTCAAAGAACAGTGAACCTTTTTGCGGAATTACCATTTCACTTCTAGAAACTGTTGAATAATGAAAATCTGGTCACTTTTCGAGCGGTTTCTCCTAAAACAACACTGATAGTCTTCGATTATTTCCTTAGAACAGAATATTTGACAGCACGTGGTACATGGTAAACAACTTGGTAGCAGTGATACTTCTCGGTAATTTTTGCATTGTGTTCGGTCATCCTATTTTCCTATTTCCATCCCTCGGAAATAATTTCATTGTCCAATATAGCTATGATGAGTCCGTGAAACTTCTATGTTTATCCACCTTCAGCATATTTTATCAATTCTGGTGGTTAAGGCCAGCTCCAGCGGCCTTGTTATTCTTAAGCCTAGCGACACCCTCGATGGTTGGAGTTTCTCCCTGAATTTTTGTTGTGTGGAATCGGTTGATTTCCTTTCGTAGGGTCTGGTATTCTATTTTCGCAAACATTCCCATTTATTGAGCTTAATTCATCTAACTTATTCTTACTTAATCTAACTTAATAACTAAGAAGAACGGGAGAGGGGGGCGCGATTAAAAATATGAATTTTAGGCATGGGGTGCTGAGGTTGAAATCGAAGTAAGGATGTGGGTTTGTTGGCAACGTGACCACACTTGAAAAGCGTATTCACGAAGGGGCCAGGCAGAAGTTATGTAGAAAGATCGGGTAATGGTTTTGCCGAATTAGCTTTAAGGATCTATGTGTACACGAAAATTTAGCTCCTGGTCACATAATTTGCCAAGATCGCGAATAGCCTGAACGGGGAGATGGGTTGATTATTGAGGAAGTAGAGACGAGGAGGAGGTTTGATTCGTTTACGTGAAAGAGTGATTGATTGGCATTAGTAAATGTTAAGCTCTAAGCAATTTTTGGAACACCAGTTGGAAAAACTCATGACTTGGTGTCGTCGGCATTTAGAGAGATGTGGGAATATAATCACCATTTCAATACCGAAAAGAATTGGACCTAAGTGGCCGCCTTAAGGGACGCCAGAGGAAGCTAAAAAAAGGTTAGAAAAGGCAGTTCTGAAACGAAAACTGCAATAGCGATTTTCTAGGTTAGAAGATATCAACTTCAAAGAAATAGGGTCGACGCCAAGGAAGGACAATTCGAAGAGTATATCAGTCTGTGGTAGATTTTATCAAAAGCTTTACTGGAATCGGTTGAAATAACATCGACTTCTTTGCCATTCTTTAAGGCTGATAGGGTAAAGGACACAAATTGTCCTTTTGTTGTAGATCTGCATTTGAGGAAACTGTGTTGTCTAGGGGAGATTAAAGACTTGCAGTGAAATACTTAGAATTTCGTACAGAATACTCTCGAAGAGTTTGGGAATACATATGTGACAGTTTGGCAATGGGACGATAGTTGTTAATATTCGGAACTTTTTTGTGTATAGGGGCTATAAATGAGGTTTTCCATAACCGGGGATAGGGTATCTTATGCACGTGATCTTTTCAGTCTTTGCCAGAGCCCTAGAACATTGCAGGCTTTTGCTTTTTAGTCCCATTCATCGCCTCTTGGAGCTCTGCAATAGCCTAAAAAGACAGCGAAGATTAAAACTATAGCTGGCCGTTCACTTCGCCGTTGAGCTTAGCCCTATAAAAGGCCGAAGTATTTGGTTAGGGGACAATTTCAAGGGAGTCATCAAGTTACACGCACCGACAGTGTATCAAAGCAACAAAAGACAGATGAAAGCTACAACAACAACGACATAGTTTAAAGATAAGCAAACTAATTGCTGTCCTGCCAAGGTAGTGACATCGACAACGGCAATATTGATTTAGACCTTAAGAGGTCATCACACTGCATGGAAAAAATGCAGATCAATAACAAGCGAAGTGCGAGCAGTGTGGACTGCAATAGCTGGAGCTTGCGCTCGATGGCTAAAACGTTGAGGGATAAGTAACGCCTGTGGTAATACTCTGACTCGGGTTTTAACCCACACGAGAATAAGCATCAAGTATTGCCAGTAACTACTTCCTAAGGAAATACGCCAAAACTAGCATTCCGGTTGGGGTTTTAGCCAGGAAGAATCTGATCCATGGGATAGGGCCATGATTCAGATTTCCACCCAAAGGTTCTTGGCCTCATGCTACTCCCAACCATTCGCTATTAGTCAAAATCCAAACTCGGAATTACCCAGAAGGAACTGACTGGATAGCGTGAGAACGGTATTATCAATAAAACGCCAAAAACGCCACCGCGGACAAGTGTCCCGAATTGTCATTATCCAGAAGGGACAGAGTAGTGTCGTCGTAGAGGTTCGCATTTTTGGAGCTGGCGAAGCTTGTTAAGCTTATTGTCTTAAGAGCATTATCGTTTGATGAGATATGGAGACTTTCTTCTTCTACTATTTTTGGCCTGTATATCGCTTCTTTTCCTATTTTCACCTTGGAATCATCAAGTAGTCAAGTCGATTGATTAGAAATTGTCTATTATTTCATCCATTGCTGCGTGAAATACGTGTCTTACCTCTTCATCTTTATCTTCCATAGGCAAATGTACGTTCAGGACTACGTAACGAATTTCATTGCTGATAAAGGATCATGTGCCAAGATTGTGAGTACGGGTTGTTCCGTTTGAAAAACGAACATCTTGCGTTGTGATAAATGACTGATATCCAAACTATAGGCTTTTGTAAACTCTCGACCTTCCAACTTTCTCATACAAGCCCAAGGGCCCCCGCATTCTTCAAGAGTCCATATCTCCCGAACTAGCGACTTTCTTGAAGATAAGAGTTCCTTATCTTGATAGCCTAGTTGACATGAATATTCTGGCTTAAAATCAAAGATGATTGTCATATGTACCTTTCTCGATTTGGAGGGGTCATTTGTAACAGAGATGCTCCTAGTTGCAGCGTTCTTCTTCAAGCAAATACTCCCCGCAAAAGTCGAATACTCGCCGCAATACTTGCTCGTTAAATGTACAAGTATTCCTATTTGTGTCTTCTACACTAGGAGCCCTGTAATTGCAGATGAAAGTTGCCGATGTAAGTTTTATGGAACTCCTTTGTTGGTGCTCGACTCTGTCAAGGTTTAATGTCACAAGAATCAATCAACTTTCTGAGCCTTTCCTCATTGTTTTGTTTTTTTTTTTTGATCTCATTAGGTTCAAGTTCGTCGAAAATCATCTCAAAACTGCCAATTTCGCAAGGAATCATCAACAAACCCCATTGACCATTGTCCTACGTCATTACAAACCGAATGTCCCCATGAAAAATGAATTTCAAGCACCAATTACACGAATTTATCATCAAGAGGCTCCCGATCGAAACCAAATTTTCATCCAAAACCAAATGAATTTTAATTACTTAAGAAAAACTACGACAAAAAACTTTTTCAAAACTCCCCATTCAATTCGAGTTGATAGTAAAAGGCAAAAAAAAAATAAAAATAAAAAAAAAACTGAAAAGAATTTCATTTGAATAGGTTCCGACGTTCCAACGGCTAAACAACACCACCAAACAGTCTAACAGTCAAACAGGCCACCGGCGGTCCGGTCCAATGCTTTCATGTGCCGTGTAGCCTTAAAATTCAAATTAAGGGGACACTTTGGATGCAAAGTACTTCAGAAACGAAGGTAAAAACTGAATTATGCCATTAGGAAATAATAATCGGAAAATAAATTGAAAGAGTCCACCCGGCTACTGGCCCCCTAAAAAGGGGGGGGGGGGGGGGGGGCTGAGAGTCCACTTCAGGGGAAGTAAAGGCAATAAAACGGCAAACATAGCGCAAAGCTCCATTGGTTGAATGGGTGAAGGTACATACTATTTATACCTATCCCGACCATTCGCTGAAGGGTTGGAGATGTCGAAGAAGAAGAAATCAACAGCGGAACCGAAGCAATTATGAACAGCGTTTCAGCAGCTATGTCCGAGTGCATATTGGTCGTAATTAAAAAAAGACTTAAACGCTTGATGTCGTCATTGGTATACAGAAAAAAAAATGTTCACAGAACCGTAAGCGACGAGGTCGTTTTTTTTGAAGGACACATATTGAAACCTTTGAGCTTCAGTTTACAAGTTCAGAGTTCTTTTCATTCGTTATCGGAGTTAATGAGCGCGTTCCCCGTGGAGTGTGAGGAGAGTCGGTTGGCGTGGATAACAGAATCTATTCAAAACACAGCCAGACAGGATGATGGCTTAGAAGGATTTTTCAAACATCTCTAAAAACGCTAGTTTGTGACAATCATCTTTCTATACCCTTAAATCCTTGCCTCATCATCATCCTTATATCCTGGTATCCTTTTCCATGACGTTGTCATGTGGTCTTGTGGTAGTGTCGAGTGTCAGGGGTGAATGGTACCATCTTTGTTGGCCAATCTACCGGGCTTTCGGGTATGCAACGAGGGTGTTTATAGCCCGATCTATTCACTCAGTCAGTTCGTGTCGGTCCCCTGGTAAATTTTCCACACAAAGACACCTACCGACATATACATACGTATGTTCACCTGAAATCCTATCTACTACGTCGTCCCTTCATTTGTGTTTTTTTTTTCCTCTTTCGTTTGCTCCTTTTACAACGTCGATCGTCCTCTGTATATATGTATCACCCATCACCCATCAGTCGACACACATCGCCCTCACTCAATGCCCATCTATCGACCCTACCAACTGTACGAGCACCGTATACAGAGTGTTTGCTCGGTTAGATGTTCGTTCTTTGCATCATAAAGTGTACCTCTCTACACCCAGTAAAGGCTATTAGGGTATTTTCTGCTACTCCCCATAGTCGTCAACCCTTATCGGGTTCTTTTGATGCCCGGGCTCTCCGTGTTCCCTGTGTCATATCTCCCATGGGTGAATAATAATGCCATACATACCTCCATCAACCATACAATCGTCCATATATAATGGAATACATAGCCAGGGATGGTGATGTAGAGCCGGAAAGATACTCTCACTCGTACATACCCCCACGTATATAATAGCGCTCTGCACAGCCAGTCGTCAGTCATCCCCTGTGGTGTCCGCAATATCTGTGTGAGGTAATTGAATAGAGCCATTTTATTATAAAGAGACTACGAAGCAGGATATGAAGGGTCCGCGTTGTCATAGCAACGCGGCACTTTACGTGTCGAAGTCTGGTGTTGGCTGCCATATTTGCTCTTTCTCGTCTCTCGTATCTCGTTTTGCGCTTCGCGTTTGCCATTCCGTATCCCTTCAACCCCGTCGTCTCCTCGTATGTTGTGTGCTTAATGTTTTTGCCTTTTCCCAAAAAATTTTCGAGGGATCCAAAGACTTTTTGCTTTTTGTTTAATACTTTTCCGTTCGTTCTTTCGTTTCATTTTTATTCCTGTCTTCCCGCCCGACCTTCGCCGCGTTTTGTTTTGTTTCGCTTCCACCCGCGGGGGTTGATAAAATATGTACATAAGGGTGAGCTCTATACTTCATCATGTATACACACAGCACAATCCGGCAATGTACAAGTAGAAGATTATGTATACGACTTGAGAGTCTCTCTCGCGTATGTATTAGGGTCTTTTGTCACAATGGGTTAGAGAATTTTCACGCTTTCTTCAAAAGAGACGGAAAAAACAAATTAATGCTTCAATGAAGCAAAAGCACACATAAGGAGCAAGGATATACGAATACGAAATCCGTCGCCGTCAAGTTGAAGTGGATGAAAATGTGGAAATGACATTTTGAAGTTGGCACTTTGCGGAATTTTTTTGTACATAGGTCCATAGCGACGACATTTTAATGACATTCTTCATTTTTACTTTTGAACTCGAGAATTCGGATCGCGATTGTAATTAAATTGGGAAGAAGGAGATTAATCAAACTGACGTGGGTGGTGAAGGTACCTTGGGCAGGACAAAATGGCGATATTCTTTTCTTTTTTTTGTAATTTAGGGATTTATTGGATTTTTTTTTCACTCATTTTCCTCTACCCTTGATTGCTGTCGTTAGGTTGGGGGTGTTTTAAATATTCACGTTTGTCGTCTGCGTTACATCCGCACGATGTGCCAGGTTGTGCGGAGGTTTTCTCCATTAGAGACCTAGACCTCGAATATATGGATGTACCGAACCTTCTCAAAACTTATTTCACCAGTTTCAGAGCTTTAGATTGCGGTCCAAGCTTCCATACTGATCTACTTTTTTTCCATATCCGCCAGTGGAATCACGCTAGAGTTCACAACTTGTTTGGTCGTCATTCAGCCATTTTCCGTCGACAAAAAAAGTTTTAAAACTTGATAAAATTGCTTTTGTCGCATTCTGTTAAAGGTTACTGAAGAGTAGACGCGGCTATAACGCATTATTGCATATACGCAGGCAATCTCGAACCTAAAAACGAGACTCACCCACTCTCTTAACAATCGCGTTACACAAAGTGGACGACCTGCAACCTAGGGTCATGTAGACTGTAATCGCACTTTTCCCACTGTGTTCATCAGTCGAGTTGAGCAGTTTTCAAGGGTTTTTCAATTGGCACGGGTAGGTTTTGGTAGCCTGCGGCGGCCATATTGTTTTGGTGGCATATGTTAAATCTGTCGTTTATTATTCAGTTAATGATGCCAAATCACCATGGCAAGTTACACGATTAAACAGCACGTCAAAATGAAAAAAAATATCAAAATGAGTGTTCGTTGGAGCAAACGTTGCTCGCGTTACGCCTATTTTACGGTGATGGCCCTTTACCGTAGACTCTTCCAAATTTGAGACGACCGGTTCGGTAATCAATCAAAAGAATAGGTACACGATCGGCCGAGAACATTGCCGCGGTCCGTGAAAGTGTACAGCAGAACCCGAGGCAGTCAGTTCCTCGCCGTTCACAGACGGCCTTTCGCAGACTTCAACTTGGGACATGGAACTACACCCGTAGAAGATTCATTTGACCCAGGAGCTCAAAGTTCATGACCATAGATAGCGTAGTTTGCTTGCCGACTGGGCTTCGGAGCGTTTGGAAGAGAATCCCAATTTTGGCCCAAAAATCATCTTTAACGACGATCCTCAAAATGTTACCATTCGGTGTGGATTTTGGGCCATTGGCGTCATTGGTTCGGACTTTTTCAAAAAACGACGTTAATGAGGCGGTCACTGTCAATGGCGAGCGTCACAGATGATAACCAATTTCTTATGGCCCAATTTGAACCATATGGACCTAAACGATACATGATGCCTGCAGGACGTCACTACGTGCCACACAGCGGACGCCACGACTGACATCCTTCATGAACGATTTTAGGGTGGTATCTCTCACAGAGGTGATGTGAATTGGCAATCAATGTGATTTGACCACGCTTGACTTTTCTTGTGGGGTTTCCTGAGGTCGCTGGTATCTGCGAATAAGCCACGATCGATCGATGCCATTTAGGTAAATATAACACAGGCCATCGCCCAAATTCAGCCGGATCTATAAGGAACAGTCATTATAAATTAGACCACTTGGATCCGTGCCACCATTCTATGCATAATGGCATACCTTTTAAAAAAGATGACGCTACATTAAATCGCTGGACAACTATCCGCGATGATAGGCCTTATGAGGACCACGTATGATTATCTGTAAAGTAGCAGTCACCATGCTTCAATTTTAGTATATGGCATCTGGTTGGAACTTTTTCCAGGCATGATTGAAACTACTACCGAAAGTTATTGTATTTGGAGGAAATATATGGCGACCTCTAGTTGATCAAACGTATCAGAAGTGGCTTACACATTTTAAAAGTGATTTTATTTCGAATTGGAAAACAAGGAACTTTCTGAATGTTGACGAGGCGTATAAGAAAACGCCTAAAAGGAAATTGAGTCGCATACTAATTGAAAATATAGGACGTGGAAAGTAATGTTTCACTACAGAGCAGACGCTACAAAAGTAAGATAGTGAAGGGGTCACTGCCTGTCATTGTCGCAGGCGACAATCTCAGGTGCCTAAAGCCCAGTTAACCAGTAACATCAACGGCTTAGCTAAACATCTTAGCTAAGTTACTCAAACCGAATGAAGCTATCAGTGTAGATCACCACCGACTACAATGAATGCACCTGAGCCGTGCATACCATCCGGAATACTCCAAAATACAAAGTAATTTTACAGGAAAACAATGCAACTAATTCATTATTCCTATCTAACTACATATATACACATTCTTTAAGAAGAGAACACATTGTTTTCCAAGAGAACTCATGAGACTAAATGGTGTAGCGCACAAGAATTTCGATTTCATTTAGTCTTAAGCCCAAAAGCCAACTTTTTGCTGTAGCTAAAAAGATTTTTAAGGTTCTAATGACTCGGATATTCTCAGGGAGTGTATTATAGAGTTTGTGAGACACGCTGGAGTAAAAGTTCCTGTAACTTGAGGTGTGGAAGGTTGGGATATTGACCAGCGGACTAAAATTACTACGCAGATTGTGGTGGTCATTTATTGGGCTTTGCAGGTAACCTCCCCTTATAAAAAATATTTTTAGTACTTTAAAATAATAGAGGTGTCTTACTGGTAGAATTTTCAATCTGTTGAATAGCATAAAAGTATTAGTTAGTCGATTTGCATGACATACTTTTCTTATGACGTATTTTTGTAATATTAACAGCTGTTTGATTTTGCTAGCATAGGCGCCTCCCCAGCATATAATTCCATATTGTAGTTTCGAGTGAAATAAACCGTAGTAAATATTCTTTAAGATACTGGAGGAACAGTACTCTCTAAGTTTGTAGAAGTTGCGTAGAGTCGAGAGTAAGTAATTTCTCAAGTGGGTGATATGATCATGCCAGTTCAAATTTTGGTCGATGATGGCACCAAGATACTTATATTGTTTACCTATTTCTATACCAAAACAGCTTGCATTACATTTAATGGTATCATTAAAAGAGGCTTTACACGCGCACTCTATCAAGCTGAATTTTTCACAACATGCTGAATGGAATAAAATATCAACATTCGGAGTCTCAATAGATGTTAAGCTAAAAAACATTAATTTGGTCTTACTACTCACGATGAGCTTGTGATATGCAAACCAAAGTCTTATGAGATGGATGTCATGATTAATGTCGGCCACTAGCGTAAAGAGATTGGAGACCCATACGCAAATGCAAAGTCATCAGCAAAAGCCCTTAACTTTCCGATGAATGGAAGGCAAAAAACGGAATTAACATAAATTAAAAACAACAGGGGGCCAAGGACAGAACCTTGAGGAACGCCGATGTTGATGATCCCGACCCCACTAGAAGAATTCCCTATTTTCACTTTTTGTCTTCTATCCTTGAGATAAGAAGTAAACCATTTCAATACGAAGCCACGGCACCCTGCACAGTATAATTTATCTAGGAGAATTTCGTGGTTGACCATGTCAAAAACTTTTGTTATATCTACAAATAATCCAGCGCAGCAGTTTTTGATATCTAGGCCCTTGTAGATGAACTGACAAAAGTCAAGAAGTGCATCTTCGGTTGAGCAGTTTTCTCTGAAGCCAAATTGTTTTGTACTTAAAAAGTTTATATTTTTTAAAAATTTTAATATTCGACATTTCATAGCTTTTTCAAAGATTTTAGATACGACCGGGAGCAGTGAAATTGGTCTGAAGTTTGTTTTAAGGTTTTTATCTCCTTTTTTGTGAATAGGTATCACGTTCGCACATTTAAGCGCATCCGGAAATACGCCTGTGTAGACACTTAAATTGAATATATAGGCCAATATATCAACCACGTTTAAAGCGATCCTTTTTATAACTTCATTTGATAAACCGTCATTCCCACACGAGCTGGAGGTGTTTAGCGAATTGATAATTTTTAAAAGTTCGAATCCTGAGATCGGATTGAAAACAAAACTTTTATCACAGAAATTTCTTGCTTGGGATAAACTCGCAGAGCAGTTCCCACAAGATATCGTCCAGCAAGGGAGGAAAGACGTCCGTGCTACAGAGGTAAAATACTGATTAAATATTTCTGCGACAGCTGTAGGGTCTGAAATGCATATATTGTTATCGATGAGCTTAGGTGATTCAGTATGATATTTTTGATTTCGATTCAGAATGTCGTTTACTGTATTCCATACTTTTTTTAGATTACCCTTTGCATTACGTAGTTTATTTTTAAAGTAGCTATCCCGACAGAATTTTACATTTTTATCAGTTTCTTTACATAAATTGATGTAGCGGGTTTTTAAAGCAGTATTTGCGGGATGTTTATAGACTTTGAGGCGTAATTTGTGTTTAAGTTTTATTTGCTTTAGAAGTGAAAAATTCATCCAAGGTTTTAATTTTGCATCACTTTTTTTTACAAAAGAGTTGCTGGAACTCTTGATGTGCTTACTTAACATTTTTGAAAACCGTTCATAGGCTAAAGAGGCATTTTCCTCAGAAAGCACATCAACCCAGTTTTCATTAAGGAGTTTTGAATTTAACATGGTATGATTTATGTGCGTCTGCTTAATATATATCTTTGAGGGTCCCTTTTTTACGCTAAGGCAGCTAATTATCAAACCTGTCATAGAATGATCGGTAATCTTTAGTAGTGACTAGCGACGGATCGTTTTTATCAATTTCATTTGTTCCGATAAAAAACTCCACGAACTTGGGGGATAAGCATCTGAGTGCATGGAAAGTGCTTGGCAATGGTGAACGAGTCGGAGGAGTACCATGTTAAATGAATGCTGTCCTATACGCTGCTACGATCCCTGTCGTGGAGGCATTTTTTTTAATTATTTCTATCATTAACTGCCATTTGGAACTCGAAAGGCCAGAGCGTCGTTGACAAGCTTTCGCCAAGCCTTCGTCTCATGTTCTGTTCCATGTCTTCTTGGCCTCTCATTATATTGTCTTCCCACCTTAGACTTCGAGATTTTATTACTCGCGCATTTTTTCTTCGTCCTTTATACCATAGATTCACTTAAAAATCTTGTTTTTAAAGACTTTCACCGTAAGATGTCGATGGCACTATTATAGTTTTAAAAATATTGATTTTGACAAAAAAGTTGTTTCGAATAGTTCCTTCATCGCGAAGAGGCACACGTGATCCATATACAGCGTTTTGTTTACTTCGATCCTATACTAAGGATTTATATTTTCACTTCGAGCCTTCGTATGGTATACTTTCATTGGTCGATTCGCAAACATTTTGGTGTGAAATCGTGTGAAATTGTGCTAGCCTAAAGAGTTTTCCAAACGGGACTGAAGTGCAAGTTAATACTCTAGCTGGTAGTTCGGTGATTCGGTCGTTCGGATCGCGATGAATTCGTTAAAACTGAAATATGAAGATGCAAAGGGTCGGTTGACTCGTGAAAGGAATTCTCGATATCTAGGGAGTGCTAGTGAAGAAAAGTGTCGGGAATTTGAATTGGAGTTCTGTGATTATGACAAAACAAATGTTTACTAATCAACAAATGAAAGTATACGACAGGCCGAAGTCACAACATTTGAAGGTCCCAGCGATCCTCACTTACATGTTATCGCATCGCATGATCGACGGACAACAGTGTGCAGAATAGTGACGTAACTAAGCGCGTGAGGTTTCGTTTGCCGATAGCCTGATGGTAATTACAATGGTGTGATGATGGTTCGACATTGGATGTTACATGAAGTTTTTACTTTTTGATTTTACATTGTTTTACTTACAATAATATACTTGAATGAAAATAGCAATACTTGGCATTACACGAACAATGTCATTTTTGTCAGCCAATGCGGTTCCCACATATTTGATCTCGTTCAATTTTTAAAAGCTTTTATTGAGTACTTGTCAAGTGCGAAATTTAGATCGATGCAAGTCGGTCAGTGACCGTATATTTGGTATTATTTTCATTTACTTCTGTCAAAGAGGTTATTGTACATAGGGCTTGGTATGACCGACGATTTTTATGATATTTTTTTTTTACATACAACTCGATCCGTCATGATGGGACAAAGCCGTTAAGGCGCACTATCTTTTGATATAAATCATTAGGGTAGTAAGCCCCGAAGATCAGGCTATTGACCGAAGTCTTTGCTCTTGCAACGTGGCTTCGAATCAGTTTGATCAGAAAATTATCCACCCGTACAATCCTGGTCCTAAAATTTCGACCACTCATATTAGGGCGTCCTATGTAGCCCGAGACAAGTCCTGAGACATTGTCTCTCAAACACCCGAATCCTTTCCATTAAGCTGGTTCTTACATTGAACCAGACGGGATATCAATATGCAACCATGGGCCTGATTAAGGTCATGTAGCAGATTATCTTCACTCGGGAATCAAGTTAGCATGTTTGTCAAAATATACATACTTATCCAGCACGATCCCAAAGCTGATTACACATTACACTTTGTCTCGCTAGTGGACGCCCGTCCAATCCAAAAATTAAGAACCTGCGCCAATTTTTTCTAGAGCCCCGAGACGCCCTAGACAAAGGCGTTCTGAACAATATACATTCTGATTTCTCGAAGTTGATTTTTAGTTCCACTCATCACAATACAGTCATGCTGCAGAAAAGTAGCAATGGCGTCGATCGTTGGACCTGATCTGTACGCGATTAAATCGTCGGCATATGCTATTGAATGGTGAAGAGAAGCTATCAAATCACTGAAGTAAATGCTAAAAGGTATCGTACCCTGTTGCAGTCCGTTGCTAATATCAAATACTTGGGGAAAATCACGTTGGAAATTTTCACAAAGAACTTTCTATCTGTTAACATGTCAAAAATCATATAGCAGTGATTTACTTATGCCAGCCGACTGAGCTTATAAGACCTTCTAACCATACGGTGTCGAAGGCTTTTTCCAAGTCAATCAGACGGGCACCCGGGTATTGGTTATCGGGATATCCTATACGGGTTTCGCTGCGGCAGGAAAGGTGTCATGCACCGCTCTGAAATCGAATTGGTTATCGGGAATGATTTTATTGTTCTCAACCCATTTAGACAAGGCTCTATGGGCTACCTTTTCGAAGACTTTACTGATATTCGGAAGGAGATTTATCGACCTGAGGTTTGCCAGGTTAGAGGTGTTTTTACCCCTCTTGAAGATTGGTTGCACCACCGTTGTCTTCCTGGACAATATGCATTATCCAGTGCATTATTGAACAGGATGGTATACATCTCTACAGTCACTGGTGGGGGGTGCCTAAGCACAACATTGGATATACCGTCGATACCCGCGGATTTTTTCCTTTTCAATGACTAGACATTTGGAGATCTACCGTCGTAATGAACAAGGTATTAGACCCCGCACTGGCGATGGCATTGTTTGCCATATATTTGTCTATCTACAGGAGCATGTGGACGTTTTTGTTTTGTTTATCTGCTAAATGGATGTTAAATTATCATAGATATCAGGGACCTGAGTCAGTGGCATGCACGACTCCAGACCCTACTGGTTTCGGATATTTGCCTCACGCTTCAGGTGGTTCTGCTGGTCCTTGTACTCTCCATAGTTCAGCTTGCTCTTTAATTTTTGTCGGCTTCTGTTGACATTGGGGTATATTCTCGTTCCGTCCGCGATGATGTTGATATTCTAAGGGCTTTTGTCTAGATTGGCACAGTATGTTCTCTGTAATTGAATAGAACTGATAACTCACGTTCGGTAATATCCTGGAGAAGGCGGCTTGTAGCGACGATGGTTTCTTGCTCTCTTAGTCCGTACGTGTTTTAAACCGCAGCATCACTTTTAGGTGATCGAATATTATGGTTGCCGAACGAAATATTCAGGCATTAAAAGTTTTTTTTCTACTCGTTATAATAACGGCCTCCGAGACCTCGAGATTCATGCCACTGCTTGATCCATGCAATAACTGCGTTTGTTGCTGACTCGATACCTTAAGTTTGATTCGTAACAATCACGATAGCATCGTCTGGGAGGCCAATGACATTGACACTCATAGAAGTCGATTTAGAACGAATACTTAAGGCCACCACGCGTTTTTTTTTTTTGTTTGTTAATTGGGGGCTAGTGCTAACAGAGAGCATAGGGCACTGCGACCAGAGTAGGTCTTTGTGTCTGCTTGCCAATTCGACGAGGAGTTCCTCTACTTTCTTAAAAAGCGGAGGATAAGGAGGAGAGGATCAGGAGTCATAATTTCTCTGAGGAGGATACGCTTCCTAAGATGGCAGAGGACAGCAAACTCGCATAGTATATGCTCTTGCGGTTTCCTTGTCCTCTAGACAGAGTCGACACTCGGCTTCAGGCAAGAGGTTAATTTTGTTAAGGTGATATCTCAGACTACAGTGTCCCGGAAGGTAGCTGACCAGTCTTCTAATATCGATTCTATTATATTTGAGAATATTGAGCCTATTTGTTCAGGGGCCGTATGAATCTCTTCGAAGTCCTTGAACGCTGTTCTAAGAAAAACTTAATCTTTGGCTTTGAGATTCCGCGGCAAGGTTTGTCATCTACATATGTACCTTTCGCTGGAACCTTTCCTAGCGAGTTGGTCGGCGATTTCGTTGCCTTTAATGCCCTTATGACCTGGCACCCATCAGAGTTTTGACCTTATTTCGTTCTTTCTTTCTTTCTTACAACCGTGGCATTCCTTGGCGGATTTTGAGTTCATACTATACGAGCCCAACGCTTTGAGCGCTGCCTGACTGTCTGAGTATATTGATGTTTATACCTCTTATGCCAGTCTCTAAGTTGAGGTTGACGCACGTTAGAGTGGCGTATAGTTCGGCTTTGAAGACACTTTGGTTCAAAGATAAATGACCAAATGGCCTACATGTCCGGTCCGCTTCCGAGCGGAGGAGTCTGATTGCACTACGTATAGCAATCTTTTAAAAAGTGCAATGGAGTAATTCCGATCGGTGCCGTTTGAGCTGAAATTTAACTATTGTAGTTTTTTCATCAACTTTTGTCCACCATACAGCAGAAGCATGAGTTATGATAGGTCTTGCTATTGCGGTATATAACGAGAGGGTTACCTTAGACTTCAATCCCCGGGTTTTACCGTAGGTGCGTCGACTGTGTTATAGCTTCCTGCTGGTGTGGGGGAGTGAGAAACTATCCTAAGCAGATAGTAAGGCGTTTCCATCCCTGACTTGAGACCAATCAACCAAGTTAAATGCATCTTGACATCTACGTAGAGTCGGTCCCAATAGAATATCTTAACTTCCAAATAGAAAGCTAGAAGCAACACTATAAAGCACCAGGCTTAGAGAAGTAATTGCTGTTTGATAGATTGCGAACATTGTTTCGAGGATTGTTAAAAGTGCTGAGGTAATACCATGTGGCTGGGTGTATAGAATGGACGGTTGTAGGCCGATTGAAATAAAATCTGACAGAGCTTTTGTACTTGGCGACAATCACCACCAACAGTGCTAGGAATAATAGACAACGATTGAAGCCAATCAATCAATGGAAAAATCAATTTCAGTAAAGGTTCTCATTCATTTTCAAACCATTTCGCTGATTTATTGGGGCTGAAACTATTTGTATACAAGTCGCTGTTAGGCTTCAACCTATCTTAATAACAACGTGACCTAAGAAAATCAAAAGATTTTTCCTCTTTAATCGGTATATGAATCGGAATATGTACGATAGTCGGACATCTCTATGGCTTGTTCCAACAGACCCGTAACTTTCAAAAATCCCAAAGAAAAATATTGGAGCAGTCAAATTGGGCGACCTTGCCGACTAATGCAAATAGCTAAAATGACACATTTGCGAGCCGGAAAGGCATCCCCCAAAATGTCTACTGTCACGCTGGAATTCTTTTCAGCTTCAATTCATCAATTTGGGACAATAATCACCAGTCTCAACCACCATTACCCACGGAGTCCTCGAAAAAAATTGGCCAGATGACAGCTTCGACGTAGATGAAGCAGTGACTTTAAGTGCATAAATTAGCTCTTGGTAACGATATGTGGGATTCTCAGGGCCTCAGAGGCAAATTTTATTTGCTTACGTATCGATTCAGATGGAAAAAGACCTCGTCGCCCATGATCAAATTTGATCGAAAATCGCGCACCTTGTCGTTGGTGGTTCAGGATAGTGTGATGATAGTTAAGATGCGATTAGCGGTTTGCAGAAGTAGCTGATGGACTTTCTTTACTTCAAGCCTTTCATGACGGCGCATCCGCATCATCTTCAGCAACAGCGATTATATTTTCGTCGAAACGTGCCTTACAAGATTTGTCACATATTATTCTAGTCTGCCTCCCACTGCGAAAGCTATAGCATCTTCCAATAGAGTGATACATTTTGAGACACTTTCTAGGACCTGGATATTAACAACTTTTTATAGTTACATTGTCTCTTGAATTCCAAGAAAAAAAAACGATCTTCGAGCTCGTGTTGCATCTTGTAGAGTAGATATCGTTCTTAACTACCTGCAATTTGGAGCTTCAATTTAGGTAGTCTTGCCAGTCCGTTTTACATGACATCGTACCTAGTTTTGGCTTTATGACTGTCCAAAACATTTTAGTCGCTCTGGCCTTCGTTCACGCTTTAAAGCCTCGTCGATTCCTCAGCTTTGATCTGTTGAGAACTCAGAAACCGGTATACCTTTATCCCCTGATGTCTATTACGGTGATGTTTGTATGCAAAGTCGATGAAGTTACGTCCTCTAGTTGTAAAGTAGTCTTTCACCCACTCATGCGAAGTTCAGTATTTATCAGCAGATTTTGGTTCATTCTTATATCCCTCTAAGGGCAACCTCAGATCTCACGTTAGTGACCAGCTTCGAATAATCAACCCTAAACGTTCTCGTATTAGAAATTTTATAGAATAAACACCCTCAAGGAGGCAAGAAATGTAGTCTTGTTGTTTACTCCACAATTCGCAGAATTCAAGTTGTACGCACCATTATCCGACCTTAAGACATCTACTCTCGGCATATGTATGAAAAAAAAATTGTAATAAATAAAGCTGTCATCATACCCTTCATAATTACTCATATTCTCATTCCGAACCCCTTTAACAGCAAGCCTCGAAACCAATATCCGAAAACATTTACGTACGAATGAATGCTCTCGATTTAATACAACAAACACTTCCGCTCGTTTGATCCTCGCCGTCAACGAAAGGAGATCCGCCGTGACAACAACAGCATCGAAGTCTCATATAAAATCAAAAAACTTTCCGGGGGTTTCTATTTAAACGGAATATGTATGCACACAAGACGCCTGTCATATAATCATTATCCTTAATTGAAAAAAAAAAAAAAACAAATCCCTTGGAGATCGCCGATATGAAAGCGGAAGGACGAGGAGTACGGAGACATACGCATTACGCTGGTCTAGTTCGAGTAGCTGTCATATTGGCGAACAGCGAAATGAAATTGAAATGGAAACGCAAAAGTTCGTCGTCCACCATCCGTATTGGTGGTGGCTTGTATGATAGTATTGAATGCATACGCTGTGTCCTTTTCATTATGGCTAATCATTGCTAACAGCGGTAATATCGGGTTACTCAAAGGAAATCATGCGGCTCCGGCTGCAAACACAAAAAGAGCGTTATAAGCGGTGTCGATATCAAAATACCCACCGAAACGGTCGTTTCGCCGGACGACGCTTTGCGGACCCGCAAAATACAAACACAAGCGTGCGGTTTGGTATATGGTATTCGTTAAAGGTCAAACCAGTACGTTGACGGAGGAGATATGTATGTGGAGTTGTTAAAAAAAAAAAAAAAAAAAAAAAAGCATAGGCCCACCTAGTTATCCTTGATGTACTCCAACAGAAAACATTTTCGGCCTATGATTCGCAGAAGATACAGACAAAGACATGGCAAGTTTAGGAAAATCCATCGGACGGACGCATTCTAACAGAGATTTGTGAAAACAACATCACCAAGGCTCAAGGATACTAATGCCATTAATGGATAAATATATAATAGATAAGAGACATTTCTAGCATTTCTAATGATACCACATAGAAGCTGTGGTAAGGAGAGACTAGACCGCCTCCGAATGGGAACAGAACTATATCTATGAGTCCATTTCGGTAGGTGGACATTGTCAGAGGATATGCAAAGCCATTAATATTGGAATCCCTGTTATCTGTGTTGCACTGGTCAAAAGGACACTACAGGAGCACGTCGAATGCCAGCGTCGTCATAATGATGAAAAGAAGCATCATTATCGTCATGGTCTGCTCCAACTCAATCTAAACATGGCTGCATGTAGGGTGATACACCCAGACCGTGTGTACACATTAGATAGATGTGTTCTCCTCGGGGATCAGTGACAAAAGGAGGGTTGTGAAAATCCAAGGGTGTCGTATGCTTCCTCCTCCTTCTCAGTTGTTCTTGCTGCATTCCATACAATGAGGATGGTATCATCATCGTCATCGTTATCGTTGTCGTTTCTGCTTCGGCGTTTGGAAGCAAAAGCAAAGCAGAAGCTGAAACATCACCAACAGGGAAGGGTTCCCTGTGTCCTGTATGTCCTTTTCACATATATACCATACATGCATGTATACAGGTAAGTCAGTTGCCTAAGCACATACCTAATATCCCTCCAGAGAGATGTATAGTATTATACACACCGATTCGGTGCCTTTCCCGTCTGTTCTGTGTGTGCACACTCGGCCGGAATATGTCGTCGTCTCCTTTAATGGCGGTGCGATATGTCAACTGAATAATGCCCTGACACAAAGCTATGTATCTTCAGAGTGTAAATATGGGTGGGGCTTAATATTTACCCTTGCACTTATGTTGTTACCCTCGCCCAGTCCGGACGACGATGACGATGACGATGCTACTGACGACGATGACGACGACGACGAGGATGATGATGGATGACTGCACAGGTTATGTAGTACGTATGTGTAGGGTACATACTACGTTGCTCGTCACGAGCTCGTGAGCTTTACTTTGCTTTTTCGTCTACACCGGACTAGAGGTGTCCGGGTCCAGCTGCAAGATGGGAGCGAGTGAAAATGGTGTGGCAGGGCAATAGAAGACAAAGTTGTTTAGACGAGTATACGATAACGAGGACTAAAGCAGGACACGACACTCTCATCTTTCCCGTGTCAACTCACATAGTCCAACTGAGCAGCAGTGGGAAAAATATGTTTGCCGGTACGGAGCGCCCACAGAGATGCATGGGATATATAGCGGTGCAGCACTGTCCTTATTGTTGTTTGTTGTGTCATTATTATTTTGTATTTCAATCTTTTATCCTCTTCCACCTTGCTGGTATATCTAGTATCTAGTATGTAGTTGTTGGGTGTTTTTTTGTTCTATTCGTGCTGTATTGCGCCTCAACCCCTCGGGTGATTTTGCTGTTGACGCTGTCATCGTCGGCATCATCATCATCGTCGTCGTCGTCGTTGACGATGTCCTCGTTGTCATTGAGATCATCCATCCATCTGCATGTTTCTATCCTTTCCATGGTCGTCGGCTAGTCGAGAAAAAAAGGGACAAGTAAGGAAAAACAACAGAAGGTGCTTAGACGGTTTTCAACTTGAAGCATTGTTAGATTTGCGCTTCTTTACAGTGGGCGATGACAGTTTCACAACAGGGCATGCGAAAATGAAGTACTGGCACCCCATTTGGTGCAGTTTCTATGAATTCCGATGGGGTACCATAGGGGAGTGGTCGTTGGCCTAGTTTATTAATTGATTTTGTGTGAAAACGAATTTTTGTTTTGAAACAAAGTATACGGTCGTTTCAGACACGTCTGTGTGTCTATAGGAAGATGTTTTCAACCATATAGCAGCAGAGTACCTCCATTTTTTCGACGCACATAAGTGTGGGTGTAGATTTCCTACTAGCAACCCCTGGAATATAGAAAAGAATCAAGCAAACTCACCCTTACGACACGATAACACAGCGACAGGAGACAATTTTGTCAAGACCAACAACACCGCTGCCATGTGGGCGTTGTGTAGATACTTGCCTCATCACCGACATCCCCACTTCGTTTCGTCCTTTTTTTCCTCCCTTTAGCGTTATGTTATGTTCGCTCGAGTGGTGGGTGTAGTAAGTGGTAATAGCACCCACCTACGCTTCGTAAATGTAAATGTTAAGTAAAAGTGAAAATGTCTCCCTAATTCAAGCGGACCCACAACATTTTTTCTTTCTGTTTTCACTTCGCTGCCGCTTGGAGGCTTTGTTTCAAGGACTAATTATTTAATGGTTAACATGGCGTTTCGTAGCTTGTTGTTCTTTCGTATCACGGGATTTTTTTTTTCTCTTAGAACCGAACGTAGTTACGCATTTTTAAAATATTAATGAACCACAGCGCCCCTCGCGCAGGATAACAATCCCAAAGCAAAAAAAAACATCCGTCTTGTTTGGGCGTAAGGACAATACCATTGATTTCATTTCGTTTCATGGTCTTTACAACGCATCAGGATGTTATTATTATTTTTCACATTATCGTGCTTGGCGGAGCACGAAATATGAGGATTAGAATGAAAATGTGTTTTTCGTTTCAGTTACGAAAGTTAAAAAAAAAATCATTTTCGTTGGTTATGACGCAATTGGTTAACGATAACAACACGAGGGAGCAGGGAATGCGTGCTATTGTTTTTGTTGCTGGAAATTTTATGAAAAGATGCCCGGATATTGTTCGTAACTTTCTGTGCGGATGAATTGGAAAAAGGGTAGCTCACACTTGGATACATCAAAACCTCCTCCGTCACATGTGCTGGGAAGATAGGAAAAATGAGCATTCAACTATGAGATCAAGAGTTTATCTTAGAATTTGGTGTCTTAGTTCCAGGTTTTCAAATTAGCCATGAATCAAGACGGATTAAGAAACTTGGTCTTAAAAACTTTTAGAAAACCATTTTTGACTAGGCTGACAATAATATCTCACACATGAGGTAAGCGGTGCGTTCAAAAAGTATCGGGAATTGTGCAATTGACTTATGTACGTCCAGGCCTATTCGGATTATGTCGCCGCTCTCTGTCAGCTTATGTTTAGCTACTATTTATCGTAAAGCTTAGGTAACGCCTAAGGTGATCAAGGAGAGGTGCACGAGAAATGGACTGTCAGTTAATCGTTTTAGAACGGAACTTGTTCTTTTTACGAGAAGGAGGAAAATAATGGGCATGACTCAGGTCGCACTAAAAGGTACCATTACGATTTCCAAACAAGCGTTGTGTGCTTTTTGACAATGCAGGGGCGCTTTTGACAAAACTTGTGACTTCTCAGGCAGAAAGGTTGTTTGGATATAGATATACAGCGGACCTCAAAGAATGGTTTACTAAGGCCGCATGGTGGCCCTCTTTAAAGGTCCTGGCTCCGGCCTTGACGCTGCTCTGGATGCCATACTAATTTTAAATCTGGTTGCCAAGATGGAAGGAAAGGAAAGTCTTCATACGCAGCAGAGCCTTCGTTGTGCGTCCCTCTGGGTTTCCGGGAAATGAGACATCCGATGTGTTGGCTGAAATGGACTTATAGGAGGACTTTCCACGAATTGAACCCGCTTTAAGTTTGCTTAAATTCTACGTCGGTGCCTCGCTCAACGACTGGGTCCTTCAAACACATAACGAAGATGGCGAAACTGCCCTAGGTGTAGCCTGGTGAAGCACATACGCCCCGATGTCTGCAAACACTTTACAACTTTCCCATTAGCATTAAGAAGAATTAATTGAGTCCGGAAACCGGAAAAAGCTTGACATATGATCATGGTCACTCTGTGTTTCGACTGTGTTTCGATTTAGGGCAAAATGCGCCACACAGTAAAACGACAAATTGGCTTGCGCGAAGCAATGAGCAAAAAAAAACTACAAAAAAACATAACATACTCCTCCATCTTGAACAAGTCATTTCTAATGCCGCCCAGTTGACTTGCTCGATGTTCCGTCAATCATTGTTGATAAGATGATAGTGGCTGGCGTCCATTCATGTGGCTTGAACATTGGCCAACAATTCTAAAAGAAAAAATTCTACAGGCAGGTGGCATAAATGAAAACTTGTCTTTCGGATGCAAGGCACGCGTATCTTGGTTTTATAAAGTGCAAATCCGGTGGGATAGAGGGAAACTAAGCTTCCTAGTAATATGTTGTCGAGTCTACTGGATCTCATATAGGTAAGCTAGCAAGCAGGAAAATAGATTTGGAAAGACAGAGAAGTGCTCTCCTCTAGGGATATTAACAATAAACTGAACAATATTATTGAAGCCCACTTTGCAAAACAATTTCGCAGAATAAAATTGGTAGCAACAAAGTTTTCACGAGAATCATCTTCTTCTTGGTGGGTGTCTTATATTTAGCAGCCCATATGTCTTGCAAGATGCCATATATTGTACTTTTCCTATGCCGATGTTGACGTGGTCTTTTCTGGTTAAGGTGCTGTTACAGGTAAGCCTTGTTTCTTGCAGTCTGAACGTAGTCAATACCCATATATGTATAATGGCAGAAATGGTCACCTGCACTTACCATACTGACATAGAGGCAGGTGTTGTTCATTAAGGCCCAGTTAACGATATCCTGGAGATCCTAATTCATTTTGGCAATGTATTACTCCGCCACATATAGCATGTCGTCTGCATACATGTGTACGGAACAATGTTGGTAGATGTTCAGGGATATTCATAGATGTAAAGGAGAAACAGAATGGGACCTAGCACAGAGCCTTCGGTCACTACCGCTTTCATAGGATGAAAACATTTTTATCGTATACGAGGGTTCACTTTTAAGTTTCGAACAATAGGTGGCGTTTATGAGTTGTGGCACCACTGTATTTGTGAACATTGACGTTTGTTATTGCGAAGCCAGTGGCAATTTAGAAATTGACTAAGTAAGTTGTTGATAGTGAACGTTTAAAAGAAGCAAGTTTGTGCAAAAATGGAAATCACCCGTGAAGACTTACTTTGGATGATTTTTTATGATTTTAAAAAAGGCCTTATTCAAATTAGCTTCGTGCAACTTTTGGTAATGAAGACTGATTACAATCGGTTTGCAGAATTTCGTCATGGTCGTGCGTCCATCCGTGATGAATGTCGAGAAGGTCGGCCTAAGTCGGTTGTCATTCCGAAAAACATCGATGCTGTGAGTAACATGATTAAAGAAGATGGGCATGTGACTTACAGACAGATAGAGGCGTCTCTTAGGATATCGCAGACTGCAATACAATCGATTTTGCATGAACATTTGGGTGTGAGAAAGATATGTTCCAGACAAGGTGAATGATAGTATTCGCCCGAATCACGACCTGGAGAGCAGAGCCCTGCTTCATCACTCCTACCTTAGAAATGATTTCGATCATTGGCGATCCGAGAATCTTGGTTTTACCAGGTTCAATGACGATTTCATGGCAAATAATGCCGTCACCAATGAAGGGGCGAACACCCTGTTTATTTCGACGGGGGATCTCCAGATGATCTTCGAGTCACTGAAGAGAAAAAAATCCGCGGGAATCGACGGAATATCTAATGTTGTGCTCAGACATCTCCCACCATTGGCTGTAGAGATGTACACCATACTGTTCAACAATGCACTGAATAATGCATATTATCCAGTGGGTTGGAAGACAGCGGTGGTGCAACCAATTCCCAAGAGGGGTAAAGATACCTCTAACCCATCAAATCTTCGGTCGATAAGTCTCCTTCCAAGTGTTAGCAAGGTCTTCGAGAAGGTGGTCCATAGAGCCCTGTCTAAATTTGTTGAGGAAAATAAAATCATTCCGGAGAATCAGTTCGGTTTCAGAGCGGGGCATAACACTATTCATGCCGCGTCGAAACTCGTGTCGGATATCCAGTGGAACAAATGCAAGAACCAATGCACGGGTGCCTGTCTGATTGACTTGGAGAAAGCTTTCGACACCGTATGGTTAGAAGGTCTTTATTACAAGCTCAGTCGGCTGGGCATAAGTAAACCACTGCTATATATGATTTTTGACATGTTAACAGGTAGAAAGTTCGTAGTGAAAATTGCCAACGTGACTTCTACCCAAACATTTGATATTAACAACGGCCTGCAACAGGGTACGGTGAACTCGCCGATCCTGTTCAACATTTACTTCAGTGATTTGATAGCTTCTCTTCACCATTCAATAGCGTATGCGGACGATTTAATCGCGTACAGATCAGGTCCAACGATCGACGTCATTGCCACTCTCTTGCAGCGTGACTTCGAAAAAATTCAGCAGTATTGTGATGACTGGAAGTTGAAAATCAACTGCCAGAAATCAGAAACTATTTTGTTCAGAACGCCTTTGGCTAGGGCCTCCCGAGACACTAGAAAAAATTGGCGCGGGTTCTCAATTCTCGGACCGGACGGGCGCCCATTGGCGAAACAAAATGTAGTCAAATACCTTGGGATCTGGCTAGACCAGTATCTATATTTTGACAAACATATAGATGCTGCTCTGGCGAGGGCCCGAGGCGCTTTTGCTCTTACAAGATGGCTGTTTCATAGCAACCAACTTGATTCGAGAGTAAAGGTAATTTGCTACATGGCCTTAATCAGGCCCATGATTGCTTATGGATGTCCCGTGTGGTTTAATGTGAGAGCTAGCTTAATGGAAAAGATTCGGGTGCTTGAGAGACAATGTCTCAGAACTTGTCTTGGGTTATATAGGACACCCGAATCTGAGTACACGAAATTTTACTCGAACGAGGTCCTATACAATAGGGCCAGGATTGTACGGGTGGATAACTTTCTGATAAAACTGATTCGAAGCCACGTTGCAAGAGCAATGACTTCGGTCAATAACCTGATCTCCGGGGCTTACTTCCCTAATTACATGTACCACGAGAAAGTTCGCCTTAGCGGCTTTGTCCCCCCAGAGGCATTCCTCTATTTTGATCAATGTGGGCTGATCCAGGATAGATCAGCGGTACCGCTAATCTTCCACGTGGCCCGTAAATCTGTGGAGCGGCGGCTCCTATACGAACATGATGTTGCGCTCCGCGAGCCCGAGCGCCTCAGGTTTAGTAAATCAGTGTCGCACCAAGATCGGGGAGATGTCGCCCGACAGCATCAACGCTTTTGGTGGCTGGAGCAGACTTCGTCAGTGGTTAACTTTAATAGGTCAGCCTCTTTAAGACAAAGCTTGCCATATGCCAGTGGCAGGCTTGCATAGACTAGGGTAGATTAGAAGAGGTTAGAGTAGGTTAGGATAGGTTAGGACAGGCTAAGGCAAGCAAGGGTGGCTGGAAGGCTTACTTTAGATTTAGCTGTAATTAAAAAAACAAAAAAAAAATCACAAAACAATAATGAAAAAAAAGATATATTATACATACAAAAGGTATACGTATGTATTTTTGTATATATTGTATATTTTAGTTAAGGTAAGGTTAAGTTGTTTTTAGTTATAAGCTTTTTTATAAAAAAATTATCTGATGCTAAGTTTTTAAAAAATATCACTTTCTTAGCCTAAGTTGTTTATTTATTTTAATTATTGCAAATTAATCATAAGGCCGAAAGGCATAGTCTTAAATTGTTCTGTTTGCTTTAGAGTGTCCGTATAGGGCCAGTAAGGTATTTTATGTTAGTTGTTATGTAAGCTAGTTTTAAACATTTTTGTCTAGGGTAAAAGATATGTTCCAGATTGATTCCGCATAATTTGACCGAAGCGCAAAAAAAAGGTCGTGTTGATTGGTGTCAGGAAATGTTGAAAAAATTCGACCGAGGACGTTCAAAATCCGTATACAACATTGTTACAAGAGACGAAACTTATATATTCGCATGATCCTGAAAGTCAAACAAAAGATGCGCGGACAGCGATTTTCATCACCTCAAGAAGCTGTTGAAGACTTTTAAAACCATGTTTCTACGATATCAGCTTCAGAGTGGAATTGGTTTGAGCGTATGCAAAAATGTATAGACCTTAAGGGCGAATATTTCGAAAAGCAAAAAACTTAAAAGGCAACCCTCGTATTACCAGGCTATTGAAAAATCGAGCATGGTTGGAATGGTTAATTCTCCTTTATCAAGACGTTTCCTGATTTCATCGACAACAAGGCAGTTTTACAGCTACGCCTAGATCGAAGTTTTCAACACGTAGATGTTGTAGCATTGAGATGGATGGCTTTTGTCAAAAATTTCGATTAATAGGTCGCAATCATTTCCGTTTCCCATTTAGACGGAAAAATCAGAAGGTTGCCAGAAAGCTGTTGTAAATATAAGCAATGTACTGCGACTTAACAGGGAAAGCTTTAAGAACTTAGGATCCATGTGCAAGTTTAGCAGTCTAACGCAGGATGGTACAGGCGTTTCTTTTACAAGGAGCTCTTACTGAACGACATTTAAGACAGAGGAGAAGTGAAGATGGAGTTTAGAGAATCGCAATTTATGTCATCTGCAGGCCTTAACTGACGTTTGTCTATGCCTATTTGGCGCAAGTTTTTCCAGAACACTTTATCTACTGAGTGGTCGACACGGTTGTTGTAAAAGCTTTCTTTAACATTTCTGATTTTTGAGATTACTTTGTTCCTCAAATCTCGACTTGACTCTATGTCGTTCAATAGCTTTTCAACCTTAATGTTCATCCAGCTAGGGAAGTAATTCTTAGTTTTAATTTTAATGTGTCCGTCAAAGAGCAGGTTGATATATTCTTTTTAAAAAGCTATTTGCTCATTGAAAGTCTTAGTTCCCAAATTGTTGTTTTCGAAAGCAAGAGTGAGGCAAATTAAAATATGTTTCTGGATAGCTGGGGCTGATAGTTGGTCAGAGATAAAATATGTATCATTATCGCTGGGAAGTGCATAGACCTAGAGGATCTTAAAGCGAGAAGATAAGGTGAGCTGATCGTTTATAATAAGGAAATTGCAGTTGAGGTCTGCACAAGGAGGGGTATTGGGATTGTAACTAGCCTATGGTTTCGAGGAGCGGGGATTTATCAACAATATCGTGAGGCCCGTCTAATGCGCGCAGTAGAATATGTAGAGTATGTTGACACATTCCCTGTAAGACCTGTCCTGGAATTTTTACATAAGTCTGTTGCTAAATTCCTTTCAAACATAAATGTGGATGACGTATAAGCATCTGTGCTAGGCCTTTATGACTCGGATCTTTTCCTTCCATAACCGAAGAGTTCTAATTGGCACTAATAATAACAATTTGTCATACATGTACACAAAGGTATTTTGGCTATGGAAAAACTGTGGGAGTTAAGGATCGACTTGCTCGGCCATCTGCCCTCCTATTTTCCTGATTTAGCAACCTCAGACTTATATCTGTTCTCAAACTTGAAGAAATTTGTTTCTGGGAGGCGCTTCACATCCAATGAAGAGATTGAAAGGGTCGTTAATGAATATTTTCACAGCCTCCTAGACTCCAACTTTCGGTAAGGAATACTGATGTTTGAGAAACGTTGGACCAAATTTATTGAAGTCAAGGAAGATTCTTTTTTTAAATTGAAAATCGCAAGCCTTCATTGTCCGAAAACTTTTCACCTTACCCTTAAAAGTTTTTATAAATTTTTAAAGAAATTTTTCATACAAGGGGATGCTATTTGGGGTATGGGCCGGCAACAATTCTAAAATTATCATATTTTAGTTTCAAGAAGAAAATAGTTTCAAAAAAATTGAAAATTGACGCAAGTTCAATAGTTCTTGGTTCAGTGCTGTTACAATTTGATGGTGATTCTCCTTTGCGTGCAAGAGTCTGTACGGAGTAGATCGACGTTATTCACCAACCGACAAATAAGACCTAGGTTCAGTTCTTGAAGTCGGTTTTCGGATTTACTAGTGCTAGTATTGAATTGGTTACTGAGTTGGTTACTGACCATAAGCCGATAAAGTCCACCTCTAAACTTCTCGTGCGATTCATAAAGTGGGTATTGTGACTTCAAGTTTTCAAATTCAAAGTCTAGGAAAGCCCAACAATGCAGGTTTCCTTTTTCTAATGGGGAAAGTGAAACCCTTGGGATCATAAGATTGTCAATGTGAATACAATATTTGCGGCATAATTGAAAAGGTGACCCCACAACAGTCACGACTCGCTGTCACGAAACATTTTCGATGTCGATATGAATTGTGCTTGTCGGAAAAACATCCTGTCACGGAAAGATCATGATCAGAGGTTCTCGTATTGGTGCATGAGGGCCATTCAGGAGAAACCGTTTGAAGAAAATTTACAGGCAATGTCTCTTAGTTTCTAAGCTCAATCCTCCACCTACAACGCGACATACTTTTCCAAAAGGACCATGGGAATGCGTTTAACTTAGATTAACTTCGTCATTTGCCGAACCATGGCTTTATGTTCGTCATAATTAGTTATTTCATTAAAAGTCAATATTTTGTCGGTGAAATTCACCAGTTTACGACACCACAAATCGATTAGGACCGGAAATTTTAAGCCAGGAATTTAAAACATCCTGTCGCAAAAACCATACCGCCATCCTATTGGCCTCAGGCTATAGTTGAAAACATTCGTTCTATTTTGAAAAGACCTGAAGGCCTTGCTTACAAAAGAGAGATGGAACAGTTCACATTGGTGTGATGTGTGTCACACCGCACGGCTCTATGGGGTGCCCATGTTATGCTCCATACTCATATTTAATGATAGGAACGGAGCGAGAGAGGTTAGGTAAAATAGCTAAATAGGAAGGAAACGTAAGACGTGCAAATGGAAGATCTAAGTGAGTGACAAGTTGACACGCACGTTTCCTCCAACTGGATTTATAGATATAGATCGGAGCCCGAAAGAAGTCAAGGTACAAGGAAGAGGAAAACCTTCAGGCCGAATGTAGGTCATGCCATCTACTGTTTACGCTACTACTACGCAACAAGGACATCTTTTGCGGCTGAAACAGGAGTTTCTCCGTTTTTTGGTGACCTAGAAAATGAGCACTTTTCTGCGGAGATAGAGGTAGCTGTAGAAATAAATAGAATGAAATCTGCACAACCCAGCCACTTGAGGCTACTTGAAGGAGAGCTTCAAATTTATTTCGTCAATAAATCGGTACAGAAATCATCCATCGGCCAAGAATGGACTTCAGTTTCTCGGGGAGGCTTTCCCGACCTATATTCGGTTTCTAAAAAGTTATTTCTTAAAGTTGCCGGTTGCGTGGTTAGGTGCAACTTCTGAAACTTCTGATTGAAAATAGCCCTTAATTCATAGCGACTACGAGGGTGGTCCGATAAGTACTTATCCTCACCGCCAGATGGCGCCAGTATCGCAAGAGCAACTTACTATAGTAGACGGCTACTGTCGAAATTTCAGCCGGATCGGCTGAACCGCGTGTGGAAGCGGGAGTGTCCGCGGATTTTAGAAAAATGGAAAAAGAGCAATATCGGTGATTCGATTCTTGTTTTTGAAAGGGAAATCGCGCAGTGATCTCAAAGAGCGTTTGGATGCTGTGTACGGTGACTCTTCTCCTTCGATGGCGACCATCAAAAATTGGTTTAACGAGTTTCAACGTGGTCGCACGTCGGTTTTTGATGAGCCACGTCCAGGTGCCCCGAAAACGGCTACCACGGAGGATAACGTGACAAAAATCTATGATCTCGTATTGGCAGACCGCCGATTGAAGGTGCGCGAGATAGTTGAGACAGTAGGCATTTCAAAAGATCGCGTGGATCATATCCTGCATGAAATTTTGGGCATGAGAAAGCTGTCGGCGCGATGGGTGCCGCGTTTGCTCACTCCGGACAATAAGCGCAACCGTGAGACCACATCAGAGCAGTGTTTGACGCTGTTTAAGCGCAATCCGAAGGAGTTTCTGCGTCGTTTCGTGATAGTCGACGAAACATGGATCCACTGGTACACACCAGAGACCAAGGAACAGTCGAAACAGTGAACTTCACCCGGCGAACGTGCTCCGAAGAAGGCGACTGTCCCATCGGCCGGAAAGGTGATGACCACCGTTTTCTGGGATTCACAAGGTCTGATCCACATCGACTACCTGGAGAAGGGCAAAACGGTCACAGGGCTGTACTATGCCAAATTATTGGGCCGATTCGACGCCGAATTGTAGAAAAAACGGCCCCACTTGGCGAAGAAAAAATTGCTCTTCCACCATGATAACGCACCGGCTCACACCTCCGCCCTCGCCACGGCCAGATTGGTCGAATTGGGCTACGAACTGCTGCCCCATCTACCGTATTCTCCAGATTTGACCCCGTGCGACTTCTTTTTGTTTCCAAACTTGAAAAAATCACTCGCCGGGTAGAAATTTCAGTCGAATGAAGAGGTCATCGCCGCCACGGAGTCCTACTTTGCAGACCTCGAGAAAACGTATTTTTCAGACGGGTTAAAGAAGTTGGAGCATCGCTGGGTCAAGTGTATCGAGCTAAAAGGAGACTATATTGAAAAATAAATCGCCATTTCTCCAAAATGTTTGTTTTTCTTTTGTAGGCTAGGTACTTATCGGACCACCCTCGTATAAATCTATGAGCCCACCATTTGGAGTTTAATGAAAGATCGAATCCCACGGCAGCTATGATTTAATTCATATTCTGCGGTGTTTCTTTTGGGGGCATTGAAGCAGGAGTGGCTAAACGTGTGGCAAAGCGGTGCTACCGTATAAGAAAGACGTGGAACACCGATATCTTGGCTTTTGGGCGTTTTGGAATTTTGAGGTAGTCAAGAAAGTCTTCTACCTTAGCTCATTAGTAACAAGCGGCAACGAGATTAGCGCTGAGATTGGATGTAAAACCTTAATCATACGTCGCAGAGGCGTGTATCTTATCGTATGCCTCTCTTCTGAGCATGAATTCTACGTTTAAAGAAAGGAGAAAGAAGTAGCGAAATGTACGTTTTTTTCAGTGGTATCGGCTTCGTCAGGCGTCTATAGGGCAGAAACCTCTCGTTTAAGATGGTTGGGCTTTTTATATTCCACAGAGAAGGTTCGGCTCCGATCATCTACTGCCTAAAACGTCAGGAAAAAATCTAACCCATTTGGCAGCAAGCGACTTTTCTGAGGTGACCTATGCGACCTCTTTTACTTCTACTTTTTCACGTGGGAGTTTCTTATTTCCGATGTCCGTTTTAAGACTAATTGTATGCATTTTTACATCATCTTTGAGGTAAACCGCCTTTTGCAACCGTATTCACAAACGATCCAACAGAAAAGTATCCATTTCACCGGTCGATTCCATCTTGCCCTACTGAAATCGATACAATCCGAAAGATCAGCCATCAAGATTGTACTATTTTCCATCGACCTAATCGTTCGGAATGATCGATTTTGGTAAATAACACGGAAGCCGACTCGTCTATCCCACTTTCCTCTCGACAGATGTTCGCCTATCTCGAGCGCAAGATTCATAGCCGCTCAAGAAATAGGAAAAATTCATAAATGGAGTCGTATGCCTTGAATACCAATTCACGCATGGCAGTATCGTTTGTTCCTACCTCTCGCGGTCGTTCCTTTGTGTCGCCTTTACCAATCGACGATGGAGGAGTGGTCACGGACAAGTCCCAGAAACGATGTATGAGACGGAGAATCCGTTGTGAAACAACAAATGCGGTCTTTGGACTACACCTATAGTCTGCGAGATGTCGCTGTGGACGATTCAAGTTTCACGCGTTGCGCGGTAGATGTCGCCACCGGGCAATTTCTTTTTGGGTACGAGGGTTGAAGTCGCCACACCGCTTGAGTTTGCTTTCCGCAAAATGAGCAGGAACGACAAGAAAATCAATTAATTTCAATCGCAATTAATTAAAACCAATCAAAGGTCTGTTTTTCGTCTTATTCCTTCTGTACTCCCTTGTTGCTGGTTAGTAATTCGATTAAGACCACTCAGCTTCACTTGCATTTTCCGAGGAATTCGTGGATTGTATGTACGTGTTATTCTGTTCATCAAATCTTGACGCCGCGACCGTGGCTGTCGCAGACTCGAATTACTCTCGCGCAGGGTTAATTGCGAATCGTTCGTTTCTCGATGCTGATGTGGGTCGTTTCTGATGGTGGCTCTTAATTTACATGACACACATACCTCCGCCGTAAATCTCGCGCAACTTGACAAATCCCATGTGCATGCCACTCAAGCCGCGGTGATTAGAATTACACGTACCTTACTCGATCACATACCATCCATATAACCACTCACAGCCGTCGATCGAGCATACGTATATTGTTCACAAATAAAAATCAGTTCACAGCCTAATTAATCACTGTGCGTGCAGCGCTGGAGCGATCACCAAATTACGTATGCGCGAGAGGTGTTAAAACGAACACGAAAAGCATTTAAATTCTCACCTAAACAGCGTTGCCTAATGCCTGGCCTTTATCGCTCTGGATCACCCGTTGGATGAGCATCGTCCTCTGAAACGATCGGTTTCCCGAAAGCAACCCACACTATGGCGCAACCGTTTCGTATAATGCCCATAAAATCCCGAGCATACACAACCTGATGCGAGAGTGGCCGTAGTTGGTATACGCAAGAGTCCATAGAGAATAGAGTAGTAGCATGCAACATGGCTCATGACACCGAACGAGGTGTAATTGAAGGCACATTGAAACCTCGTTGCTGCTGATGTTATTGTTGTTGTTGCTGCTGATCTTCCCGTAGATAGACAGGCGAGGAGACGATGTTGCCGGTGAATGGATGGATTTCTAGGAAGTGATTCCGTTCTCGCTATTCCGTGCATGTACCTGCCACTGCACGCGTGCGCGTACTGTCCATCTAGCCATCTGTCCATCGAATTGTCACTCGGCGTCTTGGATTTTCGGGAAATAAATTTCTTGTTTTACGTGTGAAAGGGGTTCGGTGGCGTTCTGATTTCTTCTTTACGTTTTCAGAATGAATTTTCAATTCTTGGGAGAGATTCCTCGTAGGAATTGGCGGATGGGCGACTCCGTTCCGACGCTGTAAATCATAAAATTTTATTCTCTTCGTCCGTCAAGTAGTCGTATACATGGATATGCATGTGCGCGGGTGTCCTTTGGGAGATAATTTAAATGCAGACGCGAGGAAGAAGCAATGAATCGTGGATGATAGGTGTCCTCGTAGGAAATGTAGGATGTCATTGGCGCCGCACGAGCATGCCGGGGACTGGAGTTCTCGGAAGAACATGTTTTTATTGTTTATCCACAACAGCTTAAGTAAGGTTTGATACAAGGCTGGTCATTCTAGACAAGGGCTGCGGTTTTTTACCATAAATGGCGCTTCAGTTGAATTTGAGCTTTTGCAACTACTGGCACGATCTCTAGCCAGGTGCTTGCAGTGCCTTTCCACCTGCTGCGGTCGTCATTTGTTGCCTTGTTCTTCGTGGCTTCAATCGAAGACTCTTTATGCCGAAGTAGTGTTTCCATTCCCTCGACACAGCAAAATCATCTTAGAAGTTGGATCCATAGACGCCTGACTAATCCGATGTCTCTGTGGCACAAGAATGGAACCAAAGATTGCACGCCGAATTTTCCCTTTTGAAACAGTTTGAAAGGGGGGTGCTTTCGATATTATCCAAGCCCCTGTGCCTCTGGTATCTCTTGCGCTCAAAGCAGCGATTTTAGCACTGATGTTGCTGCCACTTGTCACTGGTGAGCCCTTGACTATTTTAAAGTTGTAGCTGCCAAAGGTGAGCGTTTTTCTATGATGAGCTTCAATCCCATTATAATCGGAAAATGGATGGTTCCTTCTGTCCTGACAGCGGCATCTTGACTCTTGTCGGTGTTCTATAACCTGCAGAAGAGCTACAAGTCGTTTGTATTAATTTCCACAGACTCCCGCTCTGGCTTCGTTTTACTTTTTGGTAAAACTTTCCAACGTCATCTCTACGATAATATCTCTCCATCTCTTCGATTCTTCTTCTGAAAGCCTTATGTTCTCCCGTTCTTTACTCTGAGAAGAACTCACAAACAATTCCGTCGATGTAGCGCTGTCATGCATGCATTCTGTTCCTCTATCATCCTGGCATCAAGCCAGGACTGAGCTTGTGGGAGACGTTATCGGCAGAAGTCCTGGAGGCATAGAGCTTATCAACGTTTAATTTTGGTGCTCTTATTCGACGCCATACCTTGCTTTCAAGGTACTTGTTGGTCGATATTGACACATCGGAAGTTTCGGAGAATGGGACCTAGCGACCCAATTAAAGATGCTCTACTTATCTAGCCTCGCGTAAAAAACAATGTTAGTGCCATAGCACATGACATTAAGCATATGTCATCTAGACATCTAGTCAAAGAAGTCATCCTTGAGTCGTTTCTCTTTATCTTTTGTGGAGGCGTGAATGCATATTACCCCGTGAGCAGCTTTGATACAGGTTGTTACGAGGTGTTCGCTCACATACCCACGTCTACCGCCAGTAACAAATCTTCAAACAATTTTGTTGGTCCTCTGTGTATCAATTTCCGTGGTAGATGTCAGTTTTTTTATCGGCTATATCCCATCGCACTTTTTTGAGTCCGATAATTTCGGTTTCATAGCAGTTTAGGGCTTTTTCTAATGGTCAGCGCGTACCTAGTCTATTAAGGGTCCTAACATGTCCGATACAAAACTTATAATTGCCACATTTTAAATGTCAACATTCCGTCCGCATGTGAGGTTGCTGGTTGATACTTCTGAGCACGATTCTCATCCCGAGGATAAGGTTCTTACTTGCCTCAAGGACAAGATAGTGGAATGGAATTTTTTTTTTATAATTCATGCAGATTCAAGAGTGTACGCTCTTTTATGGTGTTTGTCACACAACCTGGACGGGGTGCAGATGGTTTGTGTCGAAGATGTTCGTTCACTACTCTCCGGGGGTGGTTGTCCTAGATAGGATTTTTTGAGAGATTCGACTGAATTTGTCGCATTGGTTGTAGTTCACAGTAAGATGTTATGTATATTGGAAATGCACACACAAAGTATGAATTTTGAAGTGATCATATACTGCGGGTGTTATACCTTCGTCAGCACTTTTTGATCATCTCTCATTCACAACTGATGTTGTTGCACAGTTTTCCCGTTCTTGAATTATTGGAATTGTTCTTGACTATGGACGGACTTAAACTACAGACCTTCTCACCCGTCTGAGCTTTATATTACAGTGGCTCGTACGTGGTCGTTAAGCCAGTAACCGACACTGAGTAAATATGAGCTATGTCCAAAAAGAAAAAGGAATGTAGTAAATGTCAACTCGCGTATATTAAAAAGGTCAGAGAATTCGCATTTAATTTTGCTACAAGAATTTCGTAAAGTGCTTTTTATAAGTTTGGTTGAAGACAACGGGCGTCCTACAATCACTTAAGCAAAGCCATAGAAAGAGGTTATTATTTGGTATATTAGCTGACTCATGCCAAATGAAATGCTTGTCAATAAAATTTGTTCAAATATTGTTGAATTGCGAACAAGAAACAGCGGGAAATGAAGGTTGCTCAGGAGTCGCTAGGTTAAGTCAAGAAAGATAAAGAACAACCGGAACTTATCGTAACTATTAATGAATCACATTGGAATTGAAGCTTAATCGTGCCAGTGGCAGTGTTCTGGATCGCAAGGACCAGTATAAATCTCGACAAGGGCAACATCGTTTGCGTGAAGTTCTCAAAAATTAAGCGCTGGAATTTGTGAAGGTCTGGCCATCGCGGCACGATAAGGCACTTTTGTATGCTAAGTTTTTATAAAAAAAAAAAAAACATTCCTTGGCTGAGCTATTTTTTTTTTTAATATTTTTAGTAACGCATTAGGCCGAAAGACATAGTTTAAGTTATTCTGTGTACTTTAGAGTGTCCGTATAGGACCAGTAAGGTATTTTAAATTTGTTAAGTTATTTTAGCTAGTTTTAAGTATTTTGGTCTAGCCTAAGATAGTTCTAAGTTAAAATTGAATAAAAATTAATTAAAAAAAAAACAACAAAGCGTTACCGTGTGTAATATTCTTTCAATTGCTGAATACCAAAAGATCCGTCCTTTCGCAAACAATGATGGTATTGAAAACGCTCCTCCAATTGGACTTCATCTCTTTAGACCCTGCAATGACAACTATTTTATCGGTGTCCAGGCTAGTTTTCAAATCCTTTTGCCAATTGTTAAATTTCAATACCGATAACCTCTTCTAATTTTTCCATTGGGAAGTTATGCGTCTGGATGTCCGAATCAAAAATTTCCATGTATTTTTCTCTCAAATATTTCGAGGACAAGCAACGATATTGACTCGGAATCAATTATGTTCAATGTATAATAATTGCAAACTGAACTGGTAAGGTTTGGAAATTACTCTAAAATTGTCTTAAGAGTTCATGGTGTTGCATGTATCAAAAACAAAAATAGGAAGCAGGTACGAACCGTGTTTTCGATTTGATTGTAAATTCTTTAGCACTGGCGATATTGCGATTGAAAGTGGGGAGGATAGGCATTCGAGTGGGTGCGCGCTATGTGCTTGGCACTGGTACACGGCTCGATGATGTGAGATGTTAAAGAGATGTTTTGCTTATACGTAAAAAACGCAGAGAAATTATAAGAGTGTATAAAATTTCTATTTAAGTTGACAAATTATTACTTGCCATTGACTTTTTAAAAATTCGTTTTTGTGTAAACATTGACTACGACTAGGTCTTAAGTGGTCCTCAATGGGTTTCGAGGATAACTTGGAATACGAGGCAATTAACTCTGGCTTACAGGCATAGAGTCTGGTCTCCTTAGACCAGTTAAATCGCACGATCTTAGGACGTTAAATCGCACGATCTTAGGACGTTAAATCGCACGATCTTAGGACGTTAAATTGCACGATCTTAGGACGTTAAATCGCACGATCTAGCCGGCCAAGTCACCGGTCTGAAACGAGAGATAAATTGCTCAACGAACTCATTTCGCCCCCTCACCGAAAATTCGACGCTGCGGCAGCTCGTTCTGCTTCAATTCCTTCACCAGCTGTATTTTGTAAAATTTTAGACCAAGATCCTTGCGTAAAATCTTCCACGTAGTCGAGTAACATTTGCTGCGAACGGCGGCGAAATGACAGATCACAGTTTTCATTAATACTGGCGGATACCTCATAAATATTTTCCTCTGTACGTACGATAACGGATAGGTGACTTGATGTCCAAAGGCATGAAATTGGTGCGAAATTCGCTTACTATGGGTTGAATTGCTTGCTCAATATTACGATTATGACGATCGTAAAATGGTCAAAGTGCACGAAAAATATTTTTAATATTAAATTCAATAACTTCGAAACGTAGGTCAGAAACACATCTTTCCATGATGATAAATGGCAATATTAATTGAGCTAATCTTGTTTTAACACATGTCACGAAACATGCGCAAAGTGTCTAAAGTAGAATGAAAACCAAACGGCCTTGCTGCTACACTGAAGGTGACCTTGTTGCGTGGCGAATTTGTTGTAGGTTATGACACTCATAAGAAATTTGGTTCAGCTAGTGTTTAAGGTGATAAGCGCTTACACGTTGTTTTTTTTCAGGACTTATATAAGTTAAGTTCCGACTTTCTATGAATAAAAAAAGGCCTAACGCACAATTTTCAAATAGGATTTCTAAGGCCTGAGCTCACGCTTTGAACTATTCCCTGAGGCATCTGCAATCAACCTATTACATTAATCAAATTGAACGATGAGTGAGTGAGTCACTTATTCTTTCAAATACACTTCGTCCGTGCACTTGTTGTTAAATTCTAATTCCGAAATGGCCTTTAGTTGACGCAGTGAATCGCTTTGAATCTCTTCCATGGACTCGAAACGGTCAACCCTAAGTGGCCAAGTAATCAGAAGTCCCTCAGGGCTACATCAAGCGTTTACGATGGTCGAACGACTACGAGGGTGGTTCGATAAGTACTTAGCCTACAAAAGAAAAACAAACATTTTGGAGAAATGGCGATTTATTTTTCAATATAGTCTCCTTTTAGCTCGATACACTTGACCCAGCGATGCTCCAACTTCTTTAACCCGTCTGAAAAATACGTTTCCTCGACCTTCTCATTCGACTGAAATTTCTGTCCGGCGAGGGACTTTTTTAAATTTGGAAACAAAAAGAAGTTACACGGGGCCAAATCTGGAGAATACGGTGGATGAGGCAGCAGTTCGTGGCCCAATTCGACCAATTTGGCCGTGGCGAGGGCGGAGGTGTGAGCCGGTGCGTTATCATGGTGGAAGAGCACTTTTTTCTTCGGCAAGTGGGGCCGTTTTTTCTTCAATTCGGCATTGAATCGGCCCAGTAATTTGGCATAGTACAGTCCTGTGACCGTTTTGTCCTTCTCCAGGTAGTCGATGTGGATCACACCTTGAGAATCCCAGAAAACGGTGGCCATCACCTTTCCGGCCGATGAGACAGTCTTCGCCTTCTTCGGAGCACGTTCGCCGGGTGAAGTCGACTGTTTCGACTGTTCCTTACTGGTGTGTACCAGTGGATCCATATTTCGTCGACTGTCACGAAACGACGCAGAAACTCCTTCGGATTGCACTTAAACAGCGTCAAACACTGCTCTGAAATTGTCTCACGGTTGCGCTTGTTGTCCGGAGTGAACAAACGCGGCACCCATTGCGCCGACAGCTTTCTCATGCAGGATATGAACTACGCGATCTTTTGAAATGCCTAATGTCTCAGCTATCTCGCGCACCTTCAATCGGCGGTCTACCAATACAAGATCGTGGATTTTTGTCACATTATCCTCTGGTAGTCGTTTTCGGGGCACCTGGACGTGGCCCATCAAAAACCGAAGTGCGACCACGTTGAAACTCGTTAAACCAATTTTTGATGGTCGCCATCGAAGGAGAAGAGTCACCCTACACAGTATCCAAACGCTCTTTGATTTCGCTGCGCGATTTCCCTTCCAAAAACAAGAATCGAATCACCGACCGATATTGCTCTTTTTCCATTTTTCTAAGATGCACGGACATTCCCGCTTGCACACGCGGTCAAAACAAAACTACGAGTCTGATCCGGCTGAAATTTCGACAGTAGCCGTTTACTATAGTAAGTTGCTCTTGCGATACTGGCGCCATCTGGCGGTGAGGCTAAGTAGGTACTTATCGGACCACCCTCGTAAAACCAAACAGCAAAAAATTTACTCTTTATATGCTACCGTGCTGTTCGTAGCCTTTTGTCAAATTTGTTGAAATTTATAAGCAATTAAGCTGGTGCGTAAGGTGATAAGGGCTTATACAGTTTGATTCTTTTCCAGGACTTTCCAGGACTGTAAGGTTTCGACTTTCTATGAATAGGAAAGGCCCTAACGCAACATTTTCTCATAGGATTCAAGGCCAAGCTTCTCTTATTCACTTATGTTGTGTGCGATTTGTTTTTTACACAAGTAAACGGGAGTCTTTGAATCCAACCCTGGAAGGAGGCAAGTGGAAGGAGATCTCAACCAACTAGGCGTGCTGCGCTGGAAACTGCTGGCGAAAGATCGTGCTAGTTGGAGAGACTTTTTGAAGGAGGCCCAGGCTCGCCACGTGCTGTAGCGCCGAAAAAGCAGAAGAATAAACGGGACCTGCAGTTTAATGCCGATTCCGAATTAATGTCGAGAGCCGATAACCTTTTTCAAGGCAAGCGGCCGACACACTACCCAATGCGCTACGGCGCTCTCATTCCGACATTTTTTATTTATTCTAGCAAAAACACTTCGTCTACTTCAAAGTGCTCGTTGTTAGGCTTGAATTCTTAAATAACCTTAAGTTAAAACAGTGAATCACTTTGAATCTCTACTATGGACTCGAAACAGTCTACTCGAAGTCGCTAAGTAACCAGAAGTCACTCAAAGCTGAATCGGGCGGTTTGCCACTATATGGGTCGAATTTTTGGTCAGTCAGTCCCGAGCAATCAGTGTGAGACGATATTTTTCAAAGAAACTGAGTTTGAGACAAGTCTAAGGCCCATGCGATTCGGCAAAAATATCAACAATGTTTCTAATGGATTTTTGAGTATAAAATCTTTGATTGCCTCGATGTGGTGTTCATCAGTTGAAGGAAGCCATATTTTTCCACACTTCTTCTACCACTTGAAAGATTTTTTTTTGTTTTGACAAAGCCTGGTTCAGCGTTTCTCCAGTGGAAATTGTATTCCGGGACCAAAATTTAATGCTTTTTCTTTGCCCAATAATATCAGACATTAGGAAAATCAACAAGTTCACTGTAATTGTTCACAAAGCATGAGTATAACTACTTAATCAATGGAGAAAATGTCATGAAATTTGGTGCAGATGTCAGTGACAGTACTACTAATCTATGAAAAGAAATATTTTTCGGAATCGAAATACCTGCAAAGTATAAATTGGTGAGTCACCTTTCAAGTTGATCATATCAATAAATAGGTATGTTCAATAAGTAACAGGAAGTGATTGATTTCATAGTCTGTATCAGGTGTGCAAATGTGAATTTTATTGTAACTTTTTTCTAAGAGAGCTGGGCAGAGCTGGTAGGTCATAAACTTGGGTCAGCCAATCCACATTATTGCATTGGATTCGAGAATTTTCAAGCACTTTCAAAATATTTGCCTAAAATGTTGCTTTTTGTCTTGAATTCGAAAAAATCTGCAGCTGAGGTGTATGCAATGATTTAAAAAATTGACAGTTTATCTTAACAGTGAAAGGTGTCGGGAATAGTTTCAACGGTGATTTCAAAGTGGTGGTTTCGACGTGAAAAACAAAGAGCGCCCCGGTCCGATGAAAAGGTTTGAAGAAGCAGAATTATACGATAGATCGAAATCCATGTCAAACGCAACAAGAATTTGCAGATTATATTAGCGTAATTCATTGTTTGAAAGCCATGGAAGTGGGTCAATGCATGGAAATCAGGTGTCATACAAAATGAAGAAAAGAGACTTCGAACAAGCGAATTGCTACCCGAGCGGCAAGAAAAGTTGGGTTTTCTGTATCGTATTTTGATTGGCGATGAAAAGCGGGTCCATTACGACAATCCAATAATAAAGAAATAGTAGAGGCGCCGTCGGTGATAAAGCCAAACCTGCAGAGGCTGTATATTTGGTAGCACCAGTTCAGCGTGGTTTATTCTGAGTTGCTGCGACAGGCTAAAACCACTGCAGGAGCTCGCGACCGAACACGATTAATGCTTTTGAATCGACATTGAAGGAAAAACGGCCACAATACGAGTAAAAAGACGATAAAATGATTTTCCGGCACGACAGCACGCGGCAGCTTGTTGATCAAATCGTTAAAACCTACTTGTAAACGCAGAAATAGGACCTTCAACCCAATAATCTGCAGTATTCTTCTAAGACCACCAAAAATTATGGCGGCTCGTGGATTGCTTTGAAATATAAACAATTTTCCCAACGCTGAATAGGGGGCCAAAAATGCGGTCAAAGGTTTTAACTGGGGATGGGCAATACTCAAGAATATCTTTCCCGAAATAAAGTTACAAATTTTAAAGAAAAACTGCGAATTGCCATGAATTGTTTGTGATGGTAAACATGTTTAAAACATGTTCGCAAACATGTCTGAAACATGTTACTAAACATGTATTGTATGTAAATACTTGTCAGGCTGATTCGGAGTCAAAGAGGTTCCCAGATCAAGGTTTGTTTTTTTACATATCTTTGTGTTCAAAGGTCTCCAGGGTTTGAATCTGTCGTCGATAAGAAATGTATGTTTCCGAGTCTCATCATTTAACTTGAGATATTGACAGATGCTTGGCTTTAGTGCTGCTTCGACCTCGAATGTCTCGAAATCTCCCACCCTTGCGGTACATTTACTTCTTCTCTAACACTGTAGCAATAAGCTCTCAAAATCTCGATTGCATCTTTTTTAGAATCTAGAAGGGCTGTTCGACACCCTCATCTAAAGTAGTTTTTGTGGTTCTCGCATCACTTTTAACCTTAAAAGAAAAATTGTCCAACAAAAAACGTCAAAGTCCACTTCCGCTAAATTACCTTCTTATCGGTTCCATTCAAATTTGCCAAGACTCTTCAACCTGTGTATCCGTCGCCTTTCTTTTTCTCATTTTACTCTTCCTCAATTGAGTGGTGTTTTCCCTTGAAGAATCCATCACATGCCTTACAAAAGCCTTTCGGAAACTAAAAGGCCGACTCACAACACATCACAACACCTTCAAAGACACTCGTCAAGCTATTTACCACTCTCACCAGACGAGTGTGTAAATGTCTTGAGAAATAAACGAAATCAACAAACTTCCAGCAGCAGTTTTTCGGCACCTTCTCTAGTTGGAGATACACTCACTCATCTGTAGCACCATGTGAAAGTGGTAGGGGATGATAATCACCAGTCGACTATACTATGCGGCACGGTCCTTGTGAATCCCACCGGCGCACACTTTGATGTGCATATGCACTTGTTCTCGTGGTGGCTCCCATGAAGGGAGGCTATTGGCACTTGTCGGTGTAAGAAGCCTCCTTCGGGTATGATTCCGAGATGAAAGGAGCGAATAAAAAAAAAAATAAGAGAAAAATCATTGTTGGTCGAGTGCAGATCGGCATTCTTTCAGTTCCTCCAGCTACCGGCTAGAGGACTAGAGAAAGTGAAGTCGTAGTAGTTGCGGGAGTAGCCCTCGAATGTAAATTGAATGGGTATGCCATTTGGGTGTAAGGACATGATGATAGAAAGTGCTTGAGCCTTGAAAGCCAGGAACGTATTTTTATTTCCATTTACATGTGTGTGGGGGTCGGCATGAGGGTCATCACATATTCCGACATTCGTCGTACGTGCATGTGTGCCCGGGTACGTGTGTCCAAGCGATTGAGGGAATAAATCCTCGTCCAGACGGTCGACCTCGTCCTGGTTCTCTTCATCATCCGTGGTGTATGAGTGCTCAATTCCAGAACTGGCCAATTTAATTTTCTCACCCAAACCTTGTTTTATTTTTTTTTTGCTCGTGTGTTGCTGTTTCTCGTTTTCTTTTCACAGATGATTTCACTGGTGCTGGTCACCGAGAACTGATGTACGAACACATAGTGTGGAACGCATTGACTTCCCCCTTTTTACGCCATCACGGACGACGGCTTTTTTCTTGTTTTTGGGCGAATAGAGGCAAGTTGGTACTATGGATTGCCAAGGCATTTCGTAACGCGACCATGCTCGGACAGTTTTACGGTCCATTAAGCTGTGCTTGTTTTCGGCATTATTATTACTACAATGCGACACACATTCGAGGGTAGTATCCATGACTATGTCCATGTCAGTGTCCTTCATGCTCATGCTCATGCTCATGGTGGTTGGGCAGAATTGTTTGTTGGTTTTCCTGGTCGCGACTGATTTGCTTGTGCGGCAATTACTTGCGTCAAATTGTCTTATGCAGATGAGAAATCTTTCACGTGACATCGACTGTCAGTGGGCTGCTGTCACGCTGAGCTGTGAACCGTAATTTACCGGCAATTCAATTGCAGATTTATAACAATTTCACGTTCATGGCGAATGTAGAAACCCACACGCACACAGTGGTGGACGCGTAATCGTTCTGTCACCACGGACGCGCTGCAGATTCTCTATTATAATTGCACTGGATCGCGCTGTCAATGGCGTGATTTCGGATCGAGGGCTTCTTTCTAATCCCGGCAATTCGTCACGATCGGCGATTTGTTGAGTGACGATCGGGAGTGAAACGTGAAACGGGAAACATTCCACGAATGGACGGGAAATAAAAGCAAGAAACGTCGGATAAACGGTGGCAATCAGTAGTAGTCACGGGCTTGATTGATGGCCGACAGGAAAATTGAGATGTGCGCAAAGTTTGAAGGATGCTCGTGCGTCCAGTATGACTGTAGAGCGCGAGAGCAAGAAGAGCTTAGAATTTGCTTAGAAAACATTCCTCCTGCTGTCAGTTTTCCCATCAGAATAAAATCCCATAGCGCTCATAGCTAGCGCTCATCCGGCTAGAACGGTCGACCTGATAGAAATGGAGTAATTGACTTAAATAACTGAGCGTAGGAATCGCAGTGATTACACACATGCGAATTGTGGTGACTTGACTTGGTTTTCCTTAAATTAAGATCTCAAGCATCGCACAGCGGCAGAAAAAGGGGAAAGAGGCGAAGTGAGAGCGACTATTGTCCATTTTTGGTCAATGATTTTGCCGACCAGTACGAAATCAATTTGCGATCAATCGACAACGGTTGTGGGCAAAAACTGATCGCAACCAAAGTGGTTGTCACTAGACGGTGTGATTGTCGTTCACTTGATGCAGCGGTTCAGTAGTAAACGAGCGCACGAGAAGTGAGAATTAGTGAGGAATTTTCGAGATTCCTTTTTGTTATGGTCCTGTTTGTCTGCAGATGAACGCGTTGACACGCGGGAGGAATGCTGCCTTACCCGGCTGGGCTGGCTGTTAGTCGGTTGCAGAACAGAGAGGCCTGACAGACATGCCATGTGATCGATGTTACTATGTAAGACATGGTTCGACATTCTGACAAGCGTTTACACAATCCGGAAGATGATGGTCTCGACCACCTTCCCCGTATTGGATTTATGGGATTGCTTAAGTCACAGTTACGCATCGCCGAATACGCCGTTTCCTTCAGCGGTGTAGGTGTGGAAATGGCTCGTTTACAAATCAATGACTTTTCGAAATGGCAACAAGGCGTTGTCGCTCCCCCCAATTGTAGATCTTCGTACGTACTATGACGAATTGTCATTTCGCTCGATGACAGTTAATAGGAAAATATGATTGCACACTCGAATGGAGACCAAGTGGAACCGGGATTCGATTTAAATCTTTTTTTTCTTTCTGTTACTTTTTCCTTGATTCACCCTTCAATCCACAAAGACTGTCCGATGAGTATAACTTCTCGCCACGATTCTTCATGCAGGATGCAAGGGTGCTTCGTAAGCGAGTGAGAGCCACCTGCTGGGAATTTATGAACCGCGATTCTGTAGTCGGCAATAATTTCACAAAAAAGTGACTAAAAAGCCGAATAATATAAAGGAGAATATGAGCAAAAGGGCCCTCCCGCAGCGTGTGTGTACGCGCGGTATGTGTGTTAAACGTTGTATCGCGTCTACTTCGTACGTTCTGAGATGCACGTCTGTCGTTATAGTGGGGATTCTCAGCGGCGCGGTTGTCGTCGCCAAACAAAACACCCAAATGGACTGACATTAAAAATTTGTAGACAAGTTTCGGAAATAATCGCACACAGAGCTGCAAGTTGCGTTTGATAAAAAAAAATACAAAAGTTACCGCAACATCAGCAGAAGTTCATGACGAGGATGAAGGAGGACGAAACGGAAGCGGCGACGGGGGCAACAACGAGAGGAAACTCTTCTACATTGCGGTAACAAATTACAAGAAGGATGTGATTTTGGGGGATAATTTATAGTAAATTTGTGGTTTCATTGAGTTTTTTTTCCTCTGCCTTGGTTGATTCGGTGTTTTTATTGCGATACGCTGCTTTGAATTGTGCGTTCTGTGTATCCGGAGAAGCTGCAGGGCATCTCCCGGTTAAGTTTGTTCCCTTAACCGAGTTAGTGCGCCCGACTGAATGGTTGGGGTGATGTGGTGTTGAGTAGGTGGATGTTACTTTCCATGATAATGGCATTAAATCACTTCGGTTTTGCTGATTACCTACCGCAGAGGGATGGGGAGTGGTCCAGAAGATGGTGTAGCTGATCGGGAATTAGGAGCGGATGATGTGGTTTGGGGGTAAATGAGGTGTCTGATTAGGAGTTTATGATGTCCAGGGTGAGAAAATGTCATAATCAGTGAGCCTGATTTGTCGGGCGATGTTTTCTGTCTCTATTGAATAATCTCGGAGTTTCGAAAGCCACTAATAGGGATAAAGTTGTTAATGGCCTTGTTTTATTGATGCAAATACAGAAATCCCCTGTGATTAAAACAGAATAAGAGCCTGGGGTTTATTATTTTAAAGGTATCTTTGTGGGGTTTGATGAGGATACATAAAAGGTGACTTGATCAAGTCCTGAAGTCACAAAGTTAAGCACTATCGCAGAGAAGTCGAAGAGGAAAGCTAAAATTAAAGTCGAAAATGGCAATATTGCACACTACAATAACCCGAATAAGACAGCAGTGCTTTCGGAAACACTTTTGGAATTAGTAAGTAAGGAAAAAGTAAGCTGCTATCCAACAAGAGGTGTCATTTTAAATTTCCCGCCACTGTTGAACTCTTAATATTCAACTGTCATTGCCAACATTTTTGATAAGTAAAAACTATTAGTTTAGTTTCATGGTGGAACATTAGACCACTGCCAGGTGAGAAGCACGTTGAAGCAATCCCCGAATTAAGCCATTGTTCTCAATCCCTATAAGAAGGAAGCTGTGCTCGACCATAAGTCATCGATCGGAACATGTGATAATCAGAATGAGTAATATCTAGAGAAAGTAGCGAATGGGATAGGATTTTTCACTTAAGCGTTTCCAAGATGGTTTTGATCGATTTTACGACGAACAGACGAGCATTGTTGTGTTGCAAAAACAGTTTATCGTGACTATCGGAGTATTCCGGCCGTTTCTGCTTTAATGAAGGCTTAAGTGCATTAATTGTGGTCGGTACCGATCTACAATGATGATTTCATTAGGTTTGAACAACTCATTGCAGACCAAAGCCTTCTGATTCCATCATGTAGCTTGGTTCCATTGATAATTGGCTTTATGGGTGATGTTGATGGTTAGCAAAGCTACGGATTATTCTTTGAGATTATTCTCTTCGGCTTAATACTTCTTTACTCGTTGTTCCTTGTTTTCCAAGTTGAAATCGCCTTTTAAAACGTGCGACCTACTTCTGACTTCCACAAAAAATGCACTGACTTTCGGCGTTGTTATTCACATTCCAACTAAATGACATAAATATACTGAAACTGAAGCCCAATGACAGCGTAATATTAATGAAGAATGTACTACCCACGCCATCTCTGGTAAAACAGTATAGATACATCATAACAGTGCTGTGGAATTCCAGATTTTTGGATTAAAAGAATCCTTCGAAAGCGTTTTTCATGGCCTCTAAAATGTTGAATTGTTTGCGGTTGGCGTGATATAAAGTCATGTTTATTCTTGACACTATGTGAACGAGCTAAGCATGGCTAATTGATCGCAAATAAGAAGGTGGTGGATGGGTCATCTAGTGTTTTTTTTTAAATCATAGGTCATTTTGACACTGACAGCTGTTTCCTGCTCGAAATCTTTACAGAAAGTCAGTATCATACCTCGGAACGAAGTGAGTCGCTATACTCTTGAACAACGTTGGGAAATATTGAAAACTTATTTCCAAAGTGAGTGCTGTGCAGTCCAAACAGTGCGCATTTTAAAAATGAGTTTTGGCCGAAATGAAGCACCCACCGCGACTGCTGTACGCAAAAAGTTCGTGAGACTGGTATGCTAATGGACAACACTCATGGTCCCCGTCGTCGTACGGTGCGTACATATGAGAACGTAGCTGCTGTAGCCCAGAGTGTAGGACTCAATTCATGAACATCAACTCGCTATCGACCTCAACAGCTCAACATTCCACGCATTAGCCTGAGGAGAATTCTGCACAAAGGTCTCGGATTAATTGCTTACAAGGTCCAATTGACTCAGCAATTAAAGGCGCGCAACCATCCGCTTCGTTATCGCTTCGCAGTTTCGGCCTTAGAGCAGCTTGAATTGGACAACGATTTTGGGCGAAAAATCATCTTATCTGACGAGGCACATTTTCTTCTCGGCGGCTCGGGAAACCCGCAAATAATTGTCGAGAAGCCAATGCATCCAAAGAGAGTGACAGTTTGGTGCTGATTATGAAGTGTTGGCATCATTGGACCATTTTTCTTCGAAAATGAGGCTGGGAACAGTCAACGGTGGGTGTTAAAAAGGCAAGTTAAACATGCCACACAGCCCATGCCACAATCGATCATTTGCCAACCAAATTCCCAAATCGTGTTATCAGCCGTCTTGACGATGCCAATTGGCCGCCTCGGAGCTGTGATTTGGCCCCTTTGGATTTTTTTTGCAGGGAACCGTGAAGGACCGATGTTATGCCAACAATGCGGAAACGATTCAAGCACTTAAGGCTAATATCATCCAAGCAATCCGTGGGCTACAGCCCGAAACCATGAACAAGGTCTTGGAAAATTGGGGTGGCAGAATGCGCTACTGCGAAGCCAGCCAAAGCAGCCACTTGAACGACGTTGTATTTCATAATTAATGGAAATATTTATTCTTCCTAATAAAGTCATAACACATGGAAAAAAATTAGTTTTGCTCATTTTATTGCAGTTTAAAAAGAAACTTGTATTTGGCCTACCCTTTAAGTCAAGATGCTCATAAGAATGGAAAAACCTTAGTGTTGAGTTTGGATCGTCTCCAACTATCTTACTAATAGGAAGTTAAGATATAACACAAGAGAAGGGGTTAAATATTACTACATCTCCGTAGGAGTACTACAAGGTTCTGTGCTGGGTCCCCTCCTAGAGAACCTGCAACTAAGGCCAATATCATCGATTTATGTTATGTTACAAAAAACATTAAAGTCATCGAGTCGGTCACAAGCTCAGCAATAGCTTTGATCAAGGAGTGGCTTGAGTCTACAGGTCTCGAATTGACCGACCGTAAAACGGAGGCCAATCTTATCACGAGTAGATGACCGTAATTTTCGTGCAATTCTTGATCCGGACTACTTGAGCAAGAAAGTGATATTGCTAAAAACGGCATTCTCCAGAATACTACCAAACATTGGTGGACCAGATACACAGGAGGATCTACTTTCTAGAGTAGTCAGCTCTGTTCTTGATGATATCAGATTGCTGCAATGATCCCATTGAGGTCCTCACGGACGAAATGAGGAGAATTTATTGCAGGAGACTATCTGAAGTTGACACAAGAAAAACACAAAGTAAAATAAAGGAATAGTACCACTAAGGCCAGATGGATTTACACTCTGATGCCATCAGTTGATGTGTAGGTAAATCGAGAGCAAGGAAGCTGCGACTACCACTGAACGTTCCTTTCTGGTAACGTGGATTATTGCAAATATCTATACCGATTTGGTTAAAATAACTTCCCTTATTGCCCAGAGTTCCCCAACCAGGAAGAAGACTTTATGGAATGGCGAGGCATTCTACCGAATCCAGATTCACTAATTAGACGAATGTTGGAATCGAACGAATTCTAAACTACGGGGGTGGTCGTGGTGCAATGGTAATCATCACCGACTGTTGAGCCAAAGGTCTGTAGTTCAAGTCTGTCCATAGTCAAGAAAAATTCCTTTACGGAAAGACTGTGCAACAACTTCAGTTGTGAATGAGAGATGATCAAAAAGTGCTGATGAAGGCAGCATAAGATCACTTCAAAATCCATACTCTGTGTGTGCATTTGCAATATAGATACATAATATATATTTCCTTAATAGCATGGAAACAAAAGAGTTACTGTGTACTAAAACCAACGCAAATTCAGTCGAATCTCTCAAATCCTATCTAGGACAACCACCCCCGGAGAGTAGTGAACGAACATCTTCGACACCCCGTCCAGATTGTGTGACAAACATCATAAGAGCGTACACCATTGAACCTGCACGAATTATAAAAAAAAAAAAACACTACAGAAAGCCGAGACTGCAAGGTTTGTAACACTAGTAGCAGAAACACCAGAATAGCATACCTAACAGCGGTTCCGCCGGGAGAGTGGCTGAAGAGTGCAGGGCTTTGTTTAGCACGTAGGCGCATACCTGGAAAAAAGAAGTAGATATCCGTATCGATGCACTGGTATCTATGAAGATTCCAAATCCATTGGGCGGGTTAATACAAAAAACCCTAAGACCATCTTCTTCCTTGGATCGCTTTTGCCATGTGTTCCGGCAGATACTCGTATATAGTCATCGACGACGATTTTCGCATTTTTCGTCAAATGTCACTAGCGCGCTAGTCCGATGACTGGTGCTGCGTGCTTTTAATCTGTTTTAGAGATTATAGAGATTACCATGTCAATCCAGAGATGATGGGTGCTTGTGCATTGTCCAAAAACCAACAATGCTTTAGTCGGTTTCAACTCGACCAAAGTAGCTTTCTATCTGCAATTACTGCCAGATATTTTGCCCTTTTATAGAATGGGTTGATGACGCCTTTTAATACATAATTTCCATTATATCCCCCTCTCTCATAAAAAGGGCTATCTGGGCGCCCATTACGTGCATCATTCTTTGGTCATTATTAGCGCTGCTTGAACTTTAAGACAGACATTGTTGCATTATAAAAACCTTCCCCGATAGAGTTCACACCCGATGATCAACTTTCCCCGTGCAGTTCTATTAAGAGGAGGAAATCAGACTGGCAGACCTAAGGCTCTTGGCAAAGAATCAGTCTTTTTTAGGACTGAATACTATTTTGATCATACTTAAAGGAGGAGGTAGAGACTAGATTGCCATTCTCCAGTGCTGAATTCGATAGGAATGCGACGTCGATTAGACTTTCCGGCATAAGTCTGAAGCAGAAAACGTTAGTTTCAATTCTTGACTCTGTGGAGTACCATCATATTTTCTGAGCGCTTCCAGTTTTGTTGGTCGGCTTTTTGAGGACTTTAACCAGCTTGCTATGCTTCATAAAAATATTTTTAAGAATCACTTTTCGATATATGAATTAGTTATTTCATATTGCTTCTGTTTCAATCAGCATCTGTTTCAGTCATCTTTTAAATTCGACTAAAGGGGTTTGTTCAGAAGATTTCCACCCGATTTCCCTCAGCCACTCCCTAAAGAGTATCCTATTTGTCTTTCCTAGATCCCTTCTGAGTTGCAGCGGGAAGACTTGAAGTTCATTTCTAATACTTTGCGTCTATTATCTGACAGGTTGGCTTTAGGTGAGATACGCTAGTCAGTTAGGGTCAAATTCAATCACCTCTTGACGAATCGCTTTAAAGAATGATGGTTTGAGCCCTGATGAGACGATAGAATGATATCAAAGTGGCGGCCTCTTCGTGAGTTGCGTGTGTTGTTTCTCCAAATTCTGCTTTGAACATCGACATCGGAACAGATGATTAAACCGATTTTATTGATTTCGGATTCCGGACTCAAAAAAATGCTTTAGGCGATGAAAGTGTCATAGGGAAAATAAGCAGACGTTCAGACGAAGATTTGCGGCTATCAATTTCTGGCCCCAGAATATATTGCTCAATTTTAGTTGCCGAAGGTGATTTCAATATAATGAAGCAGGCCCTAGGCCTTTTGGATCGTAATCGTAAAGAATAGGGTTTATTCGATATTCATGGTCTGAATCTGCACGCTTATAAGGACCACTTGATACCGCCATAGTTTTGCTGATTGGACGCTGGCAATGAATGAACCAGTGTTGGCTCATCTCGAAGCTCAGAAAATCCAGGAAAAATAGTAGAAAAACTTACCCACCCATTACGAGCGATAGTTTGGTTTTGGGATGGCGGTGTCATTGGGCATATTTTTTTTGAAAATGATGGTGGTGCGACCGTTTCGAACGATGACGACTGATTTTCATTTCCAGTATGAGCTGGTTAAACTCTGGCTCTATTTCGGGAAAATAAAATCCTGAAAGTGTGATTTTTCAAAACGGAGGCTGCCATTCGCTTGAAGAAGATCCTGCGACCTAACATCATTCGATTTTTACTTTACTGTAATTCACAAGATACAACGGCGATGGAAAATTTCATTAAAAGAGAGGCTATTTGTAGGTAGACCCAGGTAAATAGGTGAAATCAAAATAGAAAGTCACCAATTTTTCCAAAAAAAAAATCTGTTTTAAAATGACACCTCTTATTGGATAGCACTATATTTAGTTAACCAAGCAATGCATATTAAATATTATGTATCCTTGCTAACTGGCAGCTCTATACATAAATACAAAAAATGGAGAATTATCATGATTACAGCCTTGGACAAGAATCCACGAAAAAATTCGAAATTCTCTTAGCCAATCGATGGATGTGCTAACATCTTTGAATATTTTTCTGATTGTGAAAATCCATAAGCACATTGTCCACCAACTGCCAGGAAATCTTTATTGGATCCGTTCCTTCGGAATATTCTATTATGAAATTTTGCTGGACCTTTTGCCCAACCTCATAGAAAATTTAATGTGAATCAGCGGCACAGATTCCTCTATGACATATTTGACAACACAGCGCTAGAAAAAAATGCCGAAACAGGCAAGCATAATAATTCAAATTAAACAAAATTCCTGATAGTTTTTGAACGCTCCTAGTATATTTTTACTTTCCTATTCAGTTTATTATGGTCTGCGATGGGTTGGGATATATCAAGGACACTCCAATCTAGGACCCAGAAGGAGGTCTTTTTTGTTTGATTTACACGCAAAAGAGTTTTAGCTCGGCTTTCTCGGAGCTGGTGTCCTACATCATCTCTATAAATAAAAAAAAATAAACAAATTTTCTTCAATCCACCTTGTACTTTTACTTATGTCTTGGAACTTGCGAGCAGCAGGCAAGCCAATCAACCTCGCAACCACTCAAGCCTCCGCTACCACTGCCACTCGATTTATTCTGATGTTTTTACGACCGTAATTTTCATAACTAAAATATGTCCTCGCAATGTATCTGTCCTTCTACGCGGGGCTCCATCTTACATCAAAACGCTATGCGTGATTTCACATGCCAAGAAAAGTGTACCAGGACCCCGCATATCTCTAGCACCACTGCGAGAAGCAAAAAAAAGGAAAATCCAACATGAAATGAATGAAATTACGAACTGAAAATTAATGTTATGCCACCCCATTGAGCCCACCTCAAGCACGTTCAAGCTCATTTAACCCCATCACTACAGGAAAAAGTTATTCATTAGCCTTTCACCACCATCCACCAAGCTATCAAGAAGACTACTTGCTTGTTTACGACGCTACGACAACGAGCATTGGTTGTTGCCCGAATTTAACAACCTGATTATAAGGTCCTTAAATCCTTTGCCGAAGTCCCTCCTACATCTCCACCTACAAGGGCGCTTGCATTTACCTTTTGCCTTTTATCGTACCTAATTTTACAAGGAATTATTGCGCGGCATTAACAAATGGTGACATCTCCGCGATGGCACCGCGAGCACATCACGGTCGTGTCGCGTGGCATTTAGCTCAACTATCCCCCACATTCATCCGTCCACCGGGCCACGTCAACCCAGGCCCACCATGACAGTATATTAATTTTAATTCTCGTGCAATTATCGAAAGCAAAAGAGTTGGATAATATAATTTGGTTGTTTGGGGAGGCGGCGTTTGTGTCGCGGCTTTGTACCCGCGCTGGTACCAATCGAGCACCACCTATCCGTTGCATGTTTAACAGTTGCTCATTGTCCTTTTTATATTCTGATTTGTCGCACGGGAGGCATCCCGGCGAGCTGCATAATTATGCTCATTTTGGCGTTTTATTTATAGGAAATTTGTGGCACAAATTCGAAGGCGTTTTCGTGATTTGGATGACATCAGGAAAATCATTGCCATTGAAGTGAAAATTAAATTTGCAAAGTGTGATTGTAAAAGAACAGGTACTAGTCCCCCACCTAGTGTACACACCACATTTCGGCATACTGATTCACCCACTCAGGGTAGCAATCAATTAACTCGAGGGATACAGTCGTTCTCGCACATGCGACGAGTCCATGAAATCATCATATTCAGATGGATGCGTTGGATGTCCTGGATGAACGAACGAATGGATGAAGGAAATCGAAAAACAACCGAATGCTGCCTGAAGAATTGAAATTCGTGATATCAATTGTGCGATTCTGCTGCGTTCGCTCAAAATGCCATCAACCCCTCTGTACTCGTCGTACCGTACCGCACGCATCACATCACAGATCATGTCACTAGAGCGGGGGTGCTGCCCATTCATGCGTACTAAACGCTTCACTAAGTTTTTGCATTCATCTAGCCAGCCAGCCGTCCATCCAGCCATCTCTGTGGCTCTCCTCAATCCCGAGCCACGTCCGAGGAATGGCAGCAGTAACAACGGCAGCCAAAGATGCATTTGAGCATTTAAGCATTTGATAGTTAGTTATTCTTTACGGCGATAGCGACGTTGGTCTACCACCCACAACGCCCAACTATGAGAATGTATGATGCCTGCCAGCGACACACACATACGTGCTCTCTCATCCTCATCCCCATTCTGATGCTGATGCTGATGCGATTGAATTTGAATTCCCTTAGGCGTAATATCACATTTTGTTGCTCGCCATCGATTCGGAGTTAATTCGCCAGTGGATTAGGCACAGGAAATGCAATCAACTACGCACCGACCATGGGGGAGTAGTCGAAATCGATGCGGTGCAATTCGACGATGCAACCCCATGAGGTACACCCTCTCTTATCGCATTATAATTGCAGGGGCTGTGCGTTTTGGTCTCGGGGCACCGGACTGACCTCTTTGATTTGCCAAACGCATTTCGTGGCACCCGACTAAAAACAAAAAAAAAAAAAGAAACAGCAAACGGGAAAGGAGCAATAGAAAAAAGGAAAGGAAATAGGGAAAGAATAAACGATGCGATGGAAAAGCGGAAAATTAATCATCCAAAGTGGCGGACACAGGCATCAGATGCATGAATAGGGGGTCGATGTCAATAATTGACGACTTTAATGGATCAATTCATTAATACTGTGCACTACAATGCACACAGCCAGGCTGAGGAGGATTCTTGTTCAAGCGATGACGATTGAACGAAGGGGAGAAGGGATGAAAGGAGGAAAAAAAAACCGAAACATCAACATGTGACGCTTGGTCGGGCATTTAACACTCAATTTGTTTTCAAATTTATTACGAGTGACAATGGCTTGAAATTAGGCTTCGACGTTGTGCGCCTTTACCATGTCCGATTCGATTCGTTTAGTGGATTGCTGGTTCGAGGTGAGTATCAGTATGCGGCGAGCAGTGCACACTTGAGCGGGCAGTTAAGTGGTAAAGGGTGGAGGAGGGTAATTACAATCGCGCGGGAGAGAAAAGAGCCGGATGTCAGAGGATTTCAAGGAAAGGAAAGGATGATGATCGAAAGTTCTTTAGGAAGCCCTAGTTAGCTTGTGGAGCGTTTTTTTCTGTTAAATTTTTATTATCTTAAACAACGTTAAAGGCAAACGAGAGAATGAGACGAGGTCAGACCATTCAATTTAAAATTATCTCTTATAGTTCTCTAGGTGTAGAAAGATGAAGCAAACCCAGGGTGATCCAACTCATGGTTCTAAAAGTAAATTTAAATAAAATATATTTATGATTTAGACTTTGATCAAATTTTTATTCTAATATATTTCCTAGATCTTACCATTGTATGTAATATAGTATCATTATTCAAACAACTCCCACAGGAGTTGTTGCATGACTCGATTCGAAGAAGGTAATTTTTTAGGGGAATTTTCTACGCATATCGGGTAAGAACTCGGCCAAACTTGACGATTAATTATTTTCATAACGTCAAGAGCTTGCAGATTGTGTGCATAAGCAAGATCTTTTGCATAGCCTCACAAAAGACATCCAATGGGGATGATTCATATGATCTGTGACCAGTTTGTATTACCAAAACCCGAAATACCCCGTCAATAATTTTTTTTTTACAAAGTCAAAACATGTAATGTTGTGAAAGATGTGACACTGGTTTGTTGAATCGACATCATATCTTCGATTTGAGGCCAAGAAAAATTTATTATTAATTTTACTAGTGGTCTTAGCGTGTGATCGACAGATTTTGGTGATCTTCATCACTTTCACTAACGGCAGCCAGACTTTCTACAGATCGTGCATTTCGGTGATGGCCTTAAAACTCCTCTTACAGTGCCGGATTTTTCGAGTTTTGTTATAATGGCATCAGATAGACTATTATGTCGACCATAATCTGCTCAAAATGCGCTAAGCAAGCCTCTTATAGAATCACAATTTCTATAGTAATTTTTCTCAGTCACAAACCCCACCAGCGATCATAAGCGACCCATATTATAAAATGGTAAACCTTAAACTAGACATAAACAGTCTGGATGACAGTTCAGTTTAATATATGTGATTGAAAGAGGCATGTCAAAACCGGATCACGAGTTGGATAGCCCATGTTGTCTAATTGAACTACAACCAACTTTAAAGGTATTCATACTCTAAGCAGTTGGTGAAACTACGTTAATATTTCGCCTTATGGCAGTTGGGCTTATTGCTTACAAGTATGTAGAAGTCTGAGTCTATTGATTTATTTTATCCTCAATGGATTTCGAACGTAACAATGTGATAAAGGTATTATGACGTGGCTATTTTTAGAAAGTGCTAGCAATTCGATATCATTGAATCGTTCGAATTTCGAAGCAAAGCACGTTACAAATATACATATTAGCAATATTGCAAAACGATGATGGTCGAAAAAAAATCAGCCCTTCAGAAGTCGTTCGGAAGGTGAAAGCTCGGATTAAGGGAAATCTTCTACTGAGTGGTAGGAAATATTTCTGCTGAGCCTGAGATGTCAAAGACAGTCATGGAACGGATAGTGAAATCAACAGAGCATCAGCAAAACAAAAGCTTAATAAACTTGGAGAAGGATAAAGACATACCCATGCTCAAAGCGAGGTTCGATGGAACGAATATCGAAGGAGCTGTTGCGATTACACAAACCGAATATCGTGTTTTCTGATTCTGAAATAAATTATTTGTACCTCCAATTAGCTACCACCGTTTTACACGTTTGCCGCTTATGTTTTTGGACATTGGTGTCACAGTGAATGCGAGTTTATCGTTAAAGTTTTTTTTTAAGTCGCTGTAAAGCGAGAGGGAGTGGACGCTCCAAAAAGACTCTGCTCCAGCTCTCGTTTTCCTTTTTTTTTCCTTCAATAAAATCATTATAAATTAACATTACGAATAAAAAAAGTTCAATAGGACCGCTGTATTAGTTCGGAGCAATTAATACGTTTAGAAACGAAATGAATAGTTCGTTAAGGCACAGCTCGCCGAATAAGCTGGAAATCTATCAAGTTTATATTTCACTTGCCTTACTACATATTTTGTATCCTTTCTAGCCAAATCATAGACATATAGAAACATTTTATGTTGGCACGATTTAACAATGAAGGAAACTCATTTTTGAAAATTTGAAAAAGTATAGTTCCAAAATGGCTACCTTGAGGGACACCAGATAAAACTTGAAGGGTCTACACCGAAATCAAACGATTTTTACTTGTTTTTTATTTTCTATTTACAAAGTAACTCAAAACCTACAATACTTTAAAAAAGCCTGAAGGAATGTCACGATGCTTCAGGATGCTAAGAATCCTGCGACAAAGTGCGTCAAGAGCTTGTTTTGGAAGTCACTAAAAGTGGTAGCACCGTCAAAATTAAAGTATTGTTGCAATGATATTTGCTCCTTCCCATTGTGGTAAAATTTAAGTCACACAATTTTGGAGTAATAGAATCCGTCCTTAAATATGAGAGTTTTACATGAGGTTGTTCATTCATCTGAAGACATCACTGGCCTGAGAGACAAATTGAAAATCAATTAAATGGTAAGTAAATGGTGGGTAAATTATAATATTCAATAAGATAAAATGGAATTCGGTCACTACCAGCGGTTTGAGACGGGTTCAAAATTACATGCCTTGCAAAACGGTGATCCTAAGTTACAATGGCTATTCTTATAAAAGACGAATATCAAAAAACACACTAAGTTCAAAAAGATCGGTATAAACTGATTTCAAATAACTCAAATGTGAATCAACGCTGCAAGGGAGTTCCATATTCTGCCGCATACGATCAAAAATTGTTTTGGCTGTTTCCAGAAACCTTCAGGATCTCTTGAAATTCGGAAATCCGTGTTCATAATGCCACAGTAGCTTCAAGCAATGGTTTATCCCCATAGAGGAATACACTGAGAAAATATATAATCTAATCACCTATTGCTTAACAGTCACATCTGGCGTTCCTCAAGGAAGTCATCTAGGGCCACATTTTTTTTTGCCTAACTGGCGCCTGAATGCTATCTTTAACTCTTAGTTAAGTTTTTTCCACATGGTTGCTACATCTAATGGATATTATCATCTAATACGCAAGAACTGCTGCTTTTCCTTCGTACGCTCAATATAAGAATAGTGCTTCGTTATATGGGATATTTAAAAAAAATATTTCTGAGGCTTTCACGCTTCACCATAGTGTTGTGATCGAACATAAGAGTGTTAAACTTGATTTTCGAACTTGTCTTCAGTTCACATAGTGTTTTAAGTTAAAACTCGAAAGTTTTACTCGAAACGGTGGCCCCGCAGTGATAACTTTATTGACTACCCAAAAATGACGCGGACCACAATTAGGCGAATATAACGGTTGTAGAACCAAAAAATCAGAAACAATCAGTGGAGTGTGAGACTAAAAATATTTAGTGTTTTTAGATTACAACGAGATGAGGCTCGTTTGATTTCCAAACGGTCTTTCAAATTTGTTTAAAATGATCCACACATTATGCCAATGACATTAACAACGATTTGAATGTTCTATTGAATGTTCTAATTTTCGAGTCTTAAGTCTTTGATTTCCTTGATGTGTTGTTCATCAGTTGATGTTTTTGGCTTATAGAAACACATTTTTCTAACATTCTCTGCCATCTTGGTCACTTGATCACCGAAGGTTCAATTCCTTAACGTTTCTGCAGCATATATTTCATTCCGCAAACAAATTTTATACAATTTCCTTGCTTAATAAAATCAGGGATATTAAGACTCACCAAGTTTACCTTTAAGTTCTTCAAGAAAAAAAAAACAATTGAAGCAAAGAAATCAATAGTGATAACGTTGCGGAATTTTGCAAAGACGTCAATGGCAGTACCACCCTACAGAAAAAAAGGTGTCCGAATCGATATATCCGCAAAGCTTAAATTGAAAATAACCGAAACATGGTGATAAACATTTATATTTGGTACATGTTGGTCAATATATTTGATAGGCTGGATAAACTGGTTGTTTAGCTCTGCCGAAAGACCGCCTCGCACATGCCTGCAAATAGTCTTTTTTAATACACAATTTCATCCCGCTTTCGCATAATTGCCGCAAAACTTCGTAAATTACAGCTCTGACAGCTATTGTAAATCGCACTATTTCCTCTACCATTCCTCTACCACCTAAGAATAGAGTGATTGTCTTAAAAACTAAGTCTAAGTCCATGTTACCCATTTTAGGCAATTTCCAATTTCTGTAATCGTTTCGAAATGGACATGAATGGAAATGAATGGTTGGGGACATTCATCAACCGGACGAACCTGAGCTGTAGTCTTCACGTCACTAAAGGGTGCTTGGTGGTGACCAATAGGCGCTTGATGATGATCGGAAGCCAGAAACTTTGGAGAACATTTCTGCGATATTTTCACTGCTTTTATAATGAATTTTTACTATTTTAGCAGGTTTTGGGAATGTTCATCGATCAATATTCAAAAACCTACTAGCTCTTGCCTAACAAATTTTATAGCAACGATAGTTGAATGCTAACAGTACAACAATGACCCGAAATTTAAAATAACACCTCTTATTGGATGATTTTATATAACTTCGAAAATAAGGTTCAACCATCTCAGTGAAGGAATTCTGGATCGCCAAAATCAGAAGTCGCTCGAGAAGTGTGGTCGAATGGTGAAGTTGTGTCGTTTTCATTTGCTCAATGTGTCGTTTTCATTTTGAATTCATAGTGCACCATGAGATCTTGCCACAAGATCAAGCAAAGGATACTACCTAAAAGTGCAACAAATGGTGCTATACTCGCATGTAAAGTATGAATGATTCCTTCTTGGAATTGGAAAATGCTTCGATCATTGGGCTTGGAAAGACTTCGGCCTTAGCTATCACCAAAGAATTTTTCTCATAAAAAGTACGTGATCCGACCTAGAACCCTGTGGCACTCCATCACTGTTCCCTTCTTGACCGTCACACTGTACTCCGCCGACAGAAATTCGAGCTTGGGCTATTAAATGCACCACAGTTTAATCAAAGTCGCGTCCAATTCACAATGGTAGCACAGCCCACTGCCGTCCCTTTGCCTACCAAATTCTTTCCGACAGCCTTTGTTGTCCTCGTCTCTTATCCCGTTTGTCTCGTTTTTATTTATCAAACTGTCATCCAGTGCCCTTTTGCCACAATAATTTATTCCATCGAACAGTGAATAATCGAAGAGTTTACTCGTACTTTTGTCGCTTATCTGGTGATGAGATCGAATTCGATGGGATCGTTACATGCGACCGGCCATATGGAACCGATCAATTAGTTCGATAGCTAGTGCTTGCTGCTTGGTGTCTGTGTGGAAGGGGTACCTGCAACTGCCCGGCTGTGCGTTAGACTTGTAATCGCTACATTCACTCATTCCATTCCAGTGTTGCAGGGGGCGAAAGAAAAAAAAAGAAAAAAAAGTGGAATCTTCTAAACTGTCATTAAAAGTCGGACTTCCGAATGGTAAGTTATTGCGGTCGGTCTTGGTTGAGTAGGCATCATTGACGCTCAGGATGTTGAGTGTGAAAAATGTTTGTTTCGCCGCGACAGATGGTGCAGACTGCCAAGTAAATAGCCACAAGTGTTTCGGTTAAATATTTGTTTAACGCTTTTTACGACCCTGCCGAATTCTTCGAGTCGCTTTGTGCAATTAGATTCGAAAGTTCTCGGGACTCGCTCTGCGTATTCAAATCGCTTAATGCATAAATCTTTTCGGCAGAGAATTGAATTCTCTGCAACGGGGAATTCGCAGACGGTGTTAGGTGTCAGTTTGATAAGTGGCTTCGTTGTTTGAAATCAAATAACAATCCGAATGGGTCAGCAATTTCGACTACGCACCATCAAGGTCCGGGCAAAGGGATAGGATGGACAACAACAATTGGACAGGCGACATTCGCGTAATTGATTTTCCTGACACTTTGGCCAAACTTTACGACGATTTCCTAAACGTCGACAAAACGAACCACGCGATGACGATAATAGCCCAAGTCAAACGGAGCTTCCCTGGGAAGCTACGTGTATGTATATGAAGAACATGGTGAGGAGATGGAAAAACAACGCCGACAAGCGACAAGAAGCCGCACGACTATGACGATAACTGCGACGACAACGAATCACCGAATTGCCGCGAATACGACAAATAAGAGGTCCAAGGACGTGTCCCCAACCAACCACGCATGTTGTACCATCGCGCCCGCGGTATCGACGCGGGCGGAGAGCAATCAAGGTAGAAAACGAACAACCCAAGACAGATTCGTGAAATCATCTCATTATATGCCCTCGTGTGTTGCTCCTCTGGATACGCATTCCAAATCGTCGTCTGCTACTGTACCGGGCACTCGGAATGCAACTGGTTTGGTTTAACCTCGTGTAAATTTGTGAAATCGCTGAGTTTTGTAGTCGTTTTTTGGTTCCCTTCGATTTTCGGGCAGCTACCGTTTAGCATTGGGATAATTTCTCAGATCGCTGCCAGTAGCAACGGTAACAGGAACAGCAACATCGTCACCAATGAATAGTGGATGCGGCGACGACAATCGTAGTAGTCCTTATCGGCGATTAATGTTTGGGTTTTGATTCTGTCTTTTTTTTCCACCTTGTGCTTTTGTTTTCAGCGGTATTTATGTGGTAGATTGGATGCACGGATTTGCAGGTCCTTCCAGTTGGCAAACGAAATGTTTAGACAATTAACTGCGGCAGTCGTGTGTCTTAGAGTCGATTTAGCGACTTGCACCACAAAGCTACCGCCGACGACCGCATCTCGGGTGTCGAGTGGAATTTTAAATGACAATAGTGATTACGCCAGGACTAAGGAATGCACAAAAGCATTAGCATTTACAACTGACAGTTCGTTGGACAAATAACCTCAAATTCGTGACACTTGAGTGACTTTAAACGACCAGTGGTTGTCAAAATTCATCTAAAAGCTCGATACACTCCTCGACCAATTACATATCCATCCATCGACCTGCCTTCCGTGACTGATTTCGATTCAGCGCCTACCTCTATCCCATACATGGATCAATTGCAGTGTCAAATCGAGGCAAAAATGTGTCAAAACTTCACGTAATTCCGAACCCGAACTGTGACAAGTTAATTCCATAATCAGTCAAGAATTGATTTTGGGAGAAAGAAAAAAAACCCACCCTTCAGCCTCTACCACCCCTTCGAACGAACCCTGAGGGTAATTGAATAATTTGCCATTAAACCGTCAGAGACACTATCGCTGCGTGGCATGAATGTTTTTTTTCGATACATAGCCATCTACACGCAGGATATTAGGCGAGGTATCCATCTACTGTTCACTTCCAATTAGTCGGAGAAACGACAAATGTACGAGTGATACCGTTAAGTCATTTGACATATGCGACCGAAAAGAATAACGACACGAGAAGACGCCAGCTAAACAACTTTAGATGAGCTTCTGTAAGAAATTGATGATGATCAGGAGCGGAGACATTGAGTGAATTGGCGAATTGCTTTATCCTTTTTGCTGATTGCGTGTGAGTAGAGTATGAGTACGCGTGTGTCGTCCCTTATTTGCTGAAGTAAATGACCCTTATGCTGGATATACATTCTCGAACATCGATTTGTATGTTGTACAATCACTTAACGTTCCAAAGACATCATCACATCGCTTTCACTCCAACCTCCTGTCCTTCTCAGTCAATTGTGTCCTTGCTGTCCCTTCTACGGAATGCGACACGAGGATAAACAAAAACCAAAAAAAAAAGGATTTCGCTGTTTGTCTTCGGAAAGAATCAAACCTTTGATAAAGGGAAAATGGGACAAGCAAAAAAAAAACGAAGATAAATAGAGACGAAAAGGAGGAAAGTTTAGAGGGTCGCAAGGTCGCGTCAGGAGGTGGAGGAGCCTTGAGTTTACAAGGAACAAACATTTTATTTTGCGACCAACACGAGGTGGAAGGATTTTGAAATGTCGTTACTCACAATATTGCTGAGTGGGCAATCGGTGGAGGTACTTGAGCGACGCCTTACTGTCTTTAGAGCCTAAAATAAGTCAGGAGGCTTGTCACAAACTTTCCAAATGGAGAGGATGGTTAAGGCTAAGGGGTTGATGGGAGAATGGTCGGCAGGTTACGAAATATTTACAGCCGAACTGATCGTCCATCTAAATGAGCAATTCAACACATAATCGCGAAATTAGGGAAACGGGCTTTGGTTGCTGCTTGAGCTTACTACTGAAGGCCCATCTTCTTGGCCATCACGTCCAAGAGGTATTAGCCTTTCTGCGATCTCAAATGAGCGAATTTTGCCATACAAGATCCAATCGGCATAAGAACTAAAGCTCCAGGATCACCAAGCTCGTCGTACGTTCGTTGATAGAGTTCTGAGGCACCTGCACACGGACCCAAATTTTGACGAAAAGGTGATGAAGCACGTTCTTAGTTGACCGTGTTTGTGAATAAGCAAATTTGCCCCATTTGGAAAGAAAATAATCCACAGCAGTATCAAAATTCTCCATTGCATCTGGAGAAACTTACTGTTTGGTATGGATTTTGGGTAGGCGACGTAGTTGGGCCATACATCTTCGGAAAGAGAATGGCCAGAATGGTGATTGCAAACTGTGATTTTTGTGGCCTAAATTGAATGACATGGACCTGGGCGATATATGGTTGCAACAAGACAATTCAAAGTGCCATACATCGTGCATTTTTTAGAAAAGGCTTCTCAAGATCGTGCAACAGAGCAATTCAAAATTGGAGCTCTTAGATCGAGCCCCATAAACGAAGCCGCGGAGGCCACTTGAATAATATAATTTTCAGAACTTGGTGGTGAAATGGAACCAAAACTTGTTTTTTTTTTTAAATATTTATTTGAACCTTTTAGTTATTTTCCATTACTGTTTGAAGACGATATTGGCCAAGTGGGTGCCGCTAATGTTGATGACTATTTGGGCATGTTTTTGGGCGATTCTCTTTGAGAGATCCAGATCTGTGGTCTATTCTGATATAGCCCTGGCTCGAAAAACCCCAAAGAAAAAAGTCCGGAGTGATCCAATCGCGTAACCTTGCTGGATAGTGCAAACAGCCAATACCAGGCACTAGACGACTCAGGAAAAGCATTTTTCAAAATGTCTGTGGTACGTGATCTATGTTTGTTATTCAAGGCGTCCGCAAAAAAATTAGGTCCGATGATACTACCGGTCTAAATGGCGCACTAGCAGTGACTTTAAGGGTATCTAATGGCTTTTCGTGATGTATACCTAGTTCCTTAGTGCCTAAATTTTCTTCGTTTAAGTTCGGCCTCTTCGCTCATGATAATTGTCGATCGAGAATGACCACTTTCTCGGTGACATTCAGGAGAGCGTGAGAATAGTTTAAATAGGATTGACGGTCTTCAGACAGATCTTCGTGCAGGTTCAAAAGTATACGCTCTTATGGTGCTTGTCGAGTAACCACCACCACCTTAGGGAGCGCCGTGGTGCAGTGGGTAGTGTGTCGGCCGCTGACGCAAGATGAGCGAGTTCGGATCCCGATAACACCAACGCCATCGAATGATTATTTCGCGGCTTCCCTCCTCGGCGGGGTACTGGCAAAACCCCCCGATGTACACTTGCCATGAAAAAGCTTCTCGGCTCTCGCCGTTCGGAATCAGCATTAAGCTTTAGGTTCCGTTCACTTGTGTGGAAAACAAATCGCACACAGCATAAGTGAATAAAAAGAAGCTTGGCTTTGGCTCCACATGAGCTCTAACGCCACCTAAGGTGTCTGTCTGGCAGTACAATGGACCAGTATTTGTGTCTGAGTGCTCCAACAGATAGCAGAAGCCTCCAACAAAAAAAAAAAACCACCACCACGTAGATGGTTTGTGTCGAAGATGTTCGTCCACTACTCTCCGGGGGTGGTTGTCCTAGATAGGATTTTTTGAGAGATTCGACTGAATTTGTCGCGTTGGGTGTAGTTCACAGCAACTTTTTTGTTTCCATGTCTTTCAGGTGTGGATAGGATAGCTCATGATAGGAAACGCACACAATAAGTATGAATTTATTATTGCGAGTGTTATGCCTTCGTCAGCCCTTTTTGATCATCTCTCATTCACAACTAATGTTGTTGCACAGTTTTTCCGTATAGGATTTGTTCTTGGCTATGGACAGACTTAAACTACAGACCTTCGGTGCAACAGTCGGTGATGATAACCATTGCACCACGACCACCCCTACAATATATTGCCGGCTCATCCGCTCTCAACGAGATTTACGATATCTAGAAGCGCGTCACGTGTTGTTCCAATCTCTTCAAGCCGAGTGATTAATGCTTAAGTGTTCGACCAGTTGTCTTGGGACGGTCGGGAAATTTGCGCTGAATTTCATGTTGTGTTACGAGTGATCTTTAGGAGCAGGAAACTTCCATGTGTGATGTATGCTGATAGACTCCAAAGAAGCATTGAAAATGTGAAACGCTCACAAGAACTGAGCTCATAACTGGGCCACAGAAAAATGAATCGAGCAACCATCACTGTCTTTGGTAGGATAATGGCTTTTTGCCGAAAAAACTGTAGACTGGTGACCGTCCTCTTTGCCTCAACGTATCAGTGAGGTTGCTGCCGAGGAAATAATATTTTATGAGAGGTTTAGCTTGCAATAATGTATAATGCCTCTGCTCCGCGCTTTGGTTTGGTTTTGACGCCCAAGTCCGTATGGATGCTATTATGCTGCGTCTCCAGGCAATGATTGCCTTTCATCTAAGGCGTCATATGGTGATTGCTACAGCAATAAATTGCCCCGTATATTGCCCGCAAAGACCCTCTCTTACCATTAACTCAGTGCAAACTTTATTCGACCTTCTACTGCAATGAACCTCCTTGAAGGGTTGAATTACCGGAATATACTCATAAGTATACACCAATCTAGATCCTTTTTTAATTGCTACTCCGTTCAAGTTTGGCGAAAAAGTTCGCTACAAAGATAAACACCTCAAGTGAGCGTGAAACCATTTCCGCCTCCACTTAGACAAATTAACACCTCATCCGGCTTTCAACTGCCAGCTACCACCAAACATTCATCATTCACTCGCCGACTATCTGCTAGTTGGCAACGAGTGCCCTGTTTACACGCGCCCAATAATTAATAAGCCTCGTTCTGGCTCTTTAATTGTTTCAACTCCGACGATTGTCTGTCTGTCTTTCCCTCGTTCTATATTCTCTTTCGCTAATCGCGGATTTAAATCCGTTCTCTAATAAATTGATAATCTCAAGCCGTCCACACGAACGGGGAGGCTGTCTACCTCAACCGAATTAGACACGATTTGATTGCCCGATAGTGCGACCACCTTCAAGTCGAACTAATTAGCAATAAACCGTGCATGAGCTGAACGTGTACTGTGCACTGCCTGGTGTAACCCTTTCCGCTTGTTTCCGGTTCAAAAGTCATCGCTTTCCTTTCACTTCCTCTCCCCGATTGACAGTCGGTGGATTTACGACTGACTTCGTCTTGTCCCGATTGTCAACCGCCCCACTTTCGTCGCACCGGGATACCGTTTTATACTTTTTATGACAACAGTGCGTGACAACTTAAAAAAAACTGTGATCACGAAAAAGGAGTTCAATGCTTATGTTCCCGCGAATTTTCGACAACTCTTTCTTCATGGCCATAAACTAGATTCAGCAGCACTAAGCCACGCCACTCCCTCTCTGCTCATTAGTCTCCTCAATCATCGGCATGAATAACGTCAACAACAGCCAAAGCAGTAGCGCAGGGTGGGAGAGGTAGTCCTAAAACCGCGTTCTTGACATACAACCAATTAATTTCATAATTTTATTGCCATAAACGCCAGCGTTTGCAGTTGTTGTTGTACCCGTAGACAAGGGCGGTAGCTCTTTCACCCGTTCAAGTCGGTTCAGTGAATCAATCGACTTGAGATAGACACTCACGCAAGGAATCCACCACCCGTGAAACCAACCAGGTGCTACTGCTTACGCTGTTTCCGATACTGGTGGAGGTTAAAGTAAAAAAGAAAAAAACACACAACTCGCTGGTGAAAGGGTTAAAAGGTGACGAGTGACGATAGCATGAACCTATTCCAAATACCGAATTCCATTAATGAATATCCAGGCGAGAGCGCACTCGTATGCGGTCTAATAAAAATCAACATTTGGCCGTGAGACATAAATCTACCGCGATGTCAAATATTCGAGAACGTCAGATACGCTAGTATGGCCTATGCGTTTGTCGTTCGCATTCCCGTTTGGCGGAGGGGGGAAAGGGGTTGACTCGTAGGATCGTTCCATAGCTCGGTGCCCGCACTGTTCACAGACGAATTTAAATGCCGATGATTTTTCATTGAGTGCACTTCGAGCGATGATTTGTGGAGTGGAGTGGTGTGGAGTGAGTGTGGTTTGGTGGGGCACCCCGTAACCAGCATCGCGTCATGCTCGATTAGATGCCGCAGCTTGTACGAGTACTTATGGTTTTTTTTTTTTTTGTATTGCTGTCGTCGATATTTGTTATTTGTTATCCATCCGGAAATGGGAGTAAATTAGGCAGTGATCTGTGACATAGCGTCAGTTGTTGTACGGTGGGAAGGCTAATTATGCTGTTGTATTGTTGTGGATGCGGTAGACTGTTTGCCTACAAAAGCTTACGAAGAACGCCTCGGAACAGCGTCGACTGGAAGGTGACAAGATTTTGTGTCGTATTCGGGTGGGATGAGGGACTGAAAAAAGAGCATTTTCTTAAATGGGAGCTTTAAGGTTAGATGATGAATTGTCGTATATTTGCTTAATGGTTGTTCGATCGTAGTAAATGTCGACAAAAATCTTGTCGAGGTAATAAGTGACCGTTTCAAAGGACGAGTGTTCAAAAAATAATAGGAATTTCTGAAAATAATTTAATTTCTACGTCTTCGTCGATGTTTGTTTAGCGCTTCTTCCAGAACTTTCAATCTTTAGGATAGCCTTTCTCTCACTTAACGATGACATGGAACTATGTCTGTCGGATTTGGTGAGTGGGTCACCGTTGGACAGCGTTGATTATGGCCAAATATTAATGTGGTCCAAAAGTCATTAACTTTTTATAGGATTGCTTCGCGGTGTTGCATTTGTAGATAATACTCGTTACACCTCATGATGCAGTATGCCGATACGCACACTGACTTTAATCCCACCGTTTAACTCATAAACCCATGTTCCATTACTTTTTATGACATGGTAAAGTAGCTTTCCATCTTTATATTTCCCTTAGGCGGCTCCTAGCTGCCTCCTGTCTGCCTTTTATTAGTTTTGAAACTAATTATTTTACCACTCGAGTGAATTTGATGCTATAAGTCATCTTGAACGATTCTCTGATTGTGTTTTTATAGATTGTTCAGATAGTGGTCACCCAGAGTGCGCTTATATAGAGTTATTCAACAAGAGGTGTCATTTTAAATCAATAGGAAAACTCAACGTTTTTGTGAAATGTGGTAATATTTTTATTTCAGTCTTAAGTACAGGCTCTGAAGTTCGTCATAAAATACAATATTAGCAAATACCCTCCCGTACCTTCGTGTACAAGAATTGTTCTTTTTCACTAATATCCAGCGCGGAATCGGCAAAAGTATGGCACGGTGCATGGCCTGTTGGCTTTAATTTTCTGGTCAACCTGACCCTATAAGCATGAAGGCTAATATTTTTATGCAAATTTCAGTGCAATGAGGTTGTGAATAGACCCGATTCCCGCGATTGTCTCACAATGAACACACCTAGGTTTCAGTCTCACTCTTTACATCTCTAACTTCCGAAACGTTCAAAACGGCGACAGGTTAACGTTGATAGTTCAACAATAGAACGAAATTTAAAATGACACCCCTTATTGGATAACGCTATGTAAGCGAATCCTGGATACCCAGATCCAGTTTTGCTCATATCGGACTCATTTGAAGCAATATTAATCATTCATAGTTCTCTGTTATACTCTATTCTGTTCTTATAAAAAAAATCGCATATTCCCTAACGAACTTAGCAAAACACACTTAACCCCTTTGGCAACTGGCAGCAAGCTAAGCTACAAGCTCAATTGGAAATAAATAGATTCTCTTCAGGTATATTTACCAACACAACCTCGAAGGAACGCGATCCGACTTGCACGAACCGCGAAATCACGACATTCCTCTTACTTTTTGAACTAACCTAGGACTGAAAAAGACGATTCAATGGCATACTTAAATACTTTGCCCTTCAGACAAAAATAGTGCAATATTCTCTATGTGGTATACATACGAGTACTTCCATCATCATTTCAAATTTTCTAAGAGTCGATCATGATCATGAGTCTTGTCAGTCAGCGTCACTGTTCTAAGATTTAGATTTTTTATACTTAAATATCGTGTAGCAAAGGCTCACAAAAAATTAACATTAAGCCCAGTAGTAATAAAATAAAAAAAAGTGGGGATCCCCGAATCGACCCAACTTTAGGCTTCAGCATAAGGTCGGACCAGCTACATAGCCTGGCCACATGCCTCAACCATCGGAACGGGTGATAGTCAGAAGTGAATGTCTGTAGACTACGAGGGGGTAGGATGCCACTTCAGTGTTTTCAGGTGGGTTTTAACAACCTGAGTAACATATGTTCGAACATTATCATGCTGCAAAGTGCTGCAACAACTCAAATTATATGTATTTCCACGCTGAGCTGGCCCCGCCATATACACAGCATGAGCTTCAATCCATAGGTGTTTGGAATGACTTTGAATGCTGATGCATAGCCGCGGCGCCTCTTTTGCTTTGGTTTCATCGGAATGGATCTATTTTTCATCGTCAGTCATAATGCGATGCGGAACACTTTTCCTTTCTTGTTGCTTTTACAAGCAGTTCGCTTGTAGAAAACGCCCTTGGACGTCCTTACATTGCTTTAAGACCATTCCCAAGGCTTTTAAACGATGGGATATGGCTTACCTAGTTACGGCATAGAATCTGAAAATTTTATTTCCGTTTGACATAATCTTCATCCAGTAATGTCTCACAACCTGGGTCTACTAGCTTTTTCACTGCCCCTTATAGCCTTGAAACCACTGCAAATTTCTATATTCTTCAGCCGTCGATTTTTTCGAATTGAAATTTTCTCGCAAAATGACGCTTAATCGTTCAAAAATCGATATTTTCACACGTAAAAAGATATGATGTCGATGATAATTTACAAATGTAATGACGAACATGCTGACAGATGCCCAGGCTTACTATGTGACGCCTCTGATCGGACATTTCCGACTAGCTCGACACCTAGTGCCATCTATTGGAAAACGACGGGCTGCCATTTATAGACATGATATATTAAAAGGCTAGTTTTTAAAGCTCCTAGAACATAATCCTCTTGAGGGTACTGTGTGGACGTCTAAGACCTTTTTGCATCGCACAAATCGGCACATACCAGTGCGGCTTCCGGCCCGGCAAATCGACTAGGGACCAAATTTTCACATTTAGGCCAATCCTGGCAAAGACGAGCGAGTAAATCAGTAGGCACCATCTTCTCATAAGGACTCGGGAAAACTGATCCGGTTGTGTCGTACCACGCTCACGCTTGAAAAATGCGCTGTCAACAGATAGTGCGGAGGGCAGATGTTAACACGGAAGGCAATAAGTCGGCCCCATTGTTGGGATACGCGGACGATAAAAAATTATCTCGTATTGCCAACGTGCTGTTGTACTCGTATAAGACTTCAGAGCGATTGAACAGTCAAAGCGAGCTGGTATGAAGATAAATGGGGGGAAAATCAAGTGCTTCAATTTCGAAGTAGTTGTCTGCCGCGTGGCAAACGCGAATACCACCAACGACATCACAGTGGAGATCTGGCGCCGAATCCCTAGCCAACCGCTGCTTTTATGGCCTGTCAGAACATCTCTAACTCTAACCAAAATTATGCTCTACAAGACACTTATCCTGCCAGTGATGCTTTGTGAAGCCGAAAGCTGGATGATAAGCAGGGCGATCAAGCTGATTTTGGGATTTTTCGAAAGAAAAATTCTGCGTCGGATATTCCGTCCTATCTACGAGGAAGGCGAAAGGAGGAGAAGATACAACCGCGATCTCTACGAGTTGTGCAAGGATGTGGATGTAGTATGGAATGTAAAGATTCGCCGACTAAATTGACGGCATGAGTACCCCTCTAGATAAGAGGGTTTTCGAATCCGGGGCCTCCTTTTTCGAGAAGGAGAGGAAGACCGAGCCTCCGGTCAAGTGGTCGCGGATGTAAGACGATACCAAGGATGGAAGGCAGTTTAAATTCAGGCTCAGACCCTCTATGGGTCGCCGGCCTGAGTAGCAAGTAAGCTTTTTAAAGCTTGGATATTGCTTGGATTTACCATTTTGATGCCCTCTAAAGTATTTTTTTTTTCAAAGACCTCGTTATGTCGTAAGTTTAATATTTAAAGCAGCATACTATAGACCATTTGTGATCTGAAACCTTATTTTCAGACATCTGTCTCTTTTCTATTAAAATTGTCACCAAAGCAACCTCGCTTTTATACAAAACTTACCTGTTTATGCGAATCTTTAAGTGAAGCACCACTATCTCCATGTGTTGGTAAGAAAAAGCCAAAAAAATATTTTTTTAATATATAATTTCTATTTTTATTTACTTCTTTTGTCCCAGTTTTTGTTTTTCACTTTTTGTTTCTCATTTTTTTTTGTTGCTTTTTTGTTTTGTAATCTTTTTATTTAAAATAACAAATTTACAGATCCTTTGTTTTGTATATGTATATACCGTAATATAATATAATATATATTTTTTGCCCTTTTTATATTTGTTTATTTGTGGTTTTGTTAAATTTTTTTTTGTTTTTTTTTCGATAATTTTTAGGTGATTTTATTTTATTATTATTTTCTTCTTATTTGTGTGTGTTTTTTCTTTATTTAAATGTTTCTAATAATCTTTTTTTATTTTTACATATAATATATAGATTTATTTAAGATGAAGTAATAATTAAAATTCATTTTTAAATAAACTTAATTACACACTAAACTTCTTTTTAATTTTACTTAATAGAGATATTTATATAGATTTTTTTATATATACATGAATAATGTTTGTTTTAATTTTAATATTTAAATATTCACAAGGAAATTAGACGAAAAACAAAATTTATATATTTTTAGCAATGCAAATAGTGCTAATTAACTATGAATAATATTGCTTTTAATTTTTCTTTTAATTCATATAGTTTATGTTGTTTTTCTTCATAATGTTTTGTTGTTGTGGAGTGTGTTTTTTCTTAAATAGGCATGCGGTTGTCTTTTTTTCTAATTGATTTTTTTATTAATTTTTCATGCGAAGGTTTTTTGTAATGTAATTATGAGGAAAGGAGCTTTTTTTACGATATTGGCTCTGATCACCACCTAGTAGCAGGTTTGATACAGCTAAAACTAGCTGCAATAAATCTTACCACCAATAAAGCATTGAAAACACTTGACGTCAGTAAACTAAAAAGTAGCAACACGCTTGCAAAATTTAGTACCACTCTTCAAGAAATCAATTCATCCGAAGCGGAAAACGAGGTCAGAGTAGAGCAGTGAAGTATTCAAAAACGCAACCCACCCACACTGGGCTGCCGAGTAAAAGGAAAAAAACGAAAAAGCGAAGAGACTTGAGAAGTAATCTAAAACCGAAGAATTCAACCAACAACACCTGAGTTTCGAAGCGCTGGGATACAGCGTTAAAACCGGATCAACAAAGAAGTCAAAAAGATGGGTAGACGAGACAAGCGTGATTGGGCTGATAGCATAGCTATAGAAGCAGGACAAGCAGCACAACGTAACAACATCAAAACGTTGTACGACGTCTCACCCAAAATAACCGGTAAATGAAATGCAGCATCATGTTCAATAAGATCAGAATACCGAGCTCTACCCACGACAGAGAATGAACAGCTCAATAGATTGAGGGAGCACTTTACTGAAATACTAAATTCTTCCAACACTGAAACGTCCGACAAAATTGGGCAAACTCGCAACACCTAGATATAGTCCCATCATCTTGGCAATAAAAAGCATAAAAAACAACAAATCGAAACTCTGAAAGTCTGCCCAGAACTTATAGCGAAATTCCTACTTCCAATATTCACTTCTAGTTGGGTCCAAGATAAGATCGCCGAGAACTGCTTTGGGTATTTTGGTTGTTCTTCCAAAGGAAGCCGATCACTGTAAAAATGACTGCGGAATTTTTCTCCTATCCATCACGTCCAAAGTACATTTAAGCCGCATTAAATCGAAGCTTGACCAATCAATGAGAAAGCTGCAAACTGGTTATCGTCCAAGCCGCTCGTGTATTGACCAGATTAACACCCTACGCATCATAGTTGAGCTGATGAATGAATGGCAGTTAACTCTACATTCACCGTGGAAGTATTTGGGAGGCGCTCACATCTAGAGGAGTTCCTGGGAAGCTGACAGCTTTAATCAGAACACAATATGCGGATTTGAAGTGCTCAGTACTCTACAATCGTGAGCTCGCAGACCGCATCGCAGGTGTTCGCCAAGGACGTTTACTCTTGCCGATCCTGCTTCTTATTGTTATTGATGTCATAGAAGTTAACCGAACATCTTGATCTTGAAGATCTCGGTTATGTGGTTGATATCTACTTGATGCACTCCGACATGCAAGCAAAGCTTGATGACCTACGACCCGAGTCGAATAAAGCTAGCCTAAAAATCTTCTTCTTTTCCTTAACGGCGCAGTTATGATCTGGAGTATGAGGATCAGAGCCTTCCTACTGGTCCGCCTGTGGGGTTTGCCAGTTTGACCTCAGGAAAAACTGGCAGACTTCCCGGTTCGGGATCACTTCCTCACTGAGGCCAATCAAATGCTGGTGTTTTTGAATTTGAATGTTGATTAATATTGACTTTTTTGACGAGGTTCAAAGGATCTCTCCTTTGACACAATACCAACTAAGCTGGTCGTGCTCTATCTTGCTTATGATGGGTTCTTTTACGTGAAGGCTTTCTTGAATCTTCGAACTTCTGATTTTATCAAGCTTTGTTACTCCTGCTGTCCTGCATCTTGCATATGTGAGCGCCTGACATATAACTTCCTTTTAGTAGAGCCTTCCTTTCAGCTTAGGGGGCTATTTTGGGCCACAGAAGGTCTTCCAACCTACTCTTACGTGATGATTGATGCCGTCAGTGCAAGTTCCTTCGCTATTGATCATTGATCCCAGATATTTGAACTTTTTGCCCTTGGGAAGCACTTTTCCATTTAAATAAATGTCTGGAATAGGCCGGTAAAGGTCAGAGAACCCATCAGGTACCCCTTTCCCTTCAAATCATCCACCATCTGATCTTCACTTATGATAGCTCCATCGACAGCAAGTGATGCACTTTGGGGCCGTCAGCTTCCCTTCAAGCAGGTAATCAAAGACTCTAATAAAGAGCAATGGACTGAAGGCGCTTCCCTGGTGTATATCGACTGTGATTGGGAATTCTTCGGTGACTCCTGCCGGACATCTTACTCTTGTCTTTGCTCCGTCATACATGTCCATGATCATGTGCACGTAGGTTTCTGGAACCCCTCGTTGTCTTAGCGCCACCCATAAGAGATCTCTTGGTTTCTATCAAAGGCTTTCTCAAAATCAACTAGCACCAAATGCAAGTCCTTAAAGAAATCACGATATTTTTGGATTGCATCTGTTGTTGATTTACCCGAAACAAACCCAAAAGTTAGCCTAAAAGTCAACACAGACAAAACGAAATCAATGAAAATGAACACCAAAAACAACGATAATTTTATGCTAACAAATTTAAGAAGTTGAGGACCTGACCCACATAGGTTGTATGACATCAGCAATTAGTGTTACAGGCGCATATGCACAGCTGCGACAAATTTGGACGTCGACGAAAATATCCTTTCAAACAAACGTGAGACTACTTAATTCCAACGTTATCTTAGTTCTGCGCTACGGACGCGAGACCTGGCTTATAACCGACCGATCTAACTGGAAAAACTCAAAGCTTTGTTGACAGATGCCTCCGACGTGTGGTTGTCAGGTGCCATCAGCCATGGTGGTCTGTATAAAAAATGCAACTTGGAGGTGGATAAGTCATTGCGAAAATATGTATGCTACGAAAGTCTGCAAGCAAGCTCTTGATAAACCCTCAAGAAAGTCGCCTAAGATCACATGAAGGAGAACACTACAAAGAAAAATTAATGAATGCGAAAAATCGCGAAACGAACAGAAAATAGGATCAGACGGAAATGCTTTATTGAGGCCCTATGCTCCAGTGGGAGATACAGGAAATGATGAGGATGATGATGGGGAAAGGAGAATGATGATTATATACAAATTCTTTTCATGGAAGTGGAATTAAACTATAAACTAAAATATTTTTTTTATTTTTTTATAAATAAAACAATTGAGGAAACGTGTTTTTTATTTCTTACTCTGTTGCTGTATCACACTTTGTTAAAAAGGTTTTTTTATTTTTTTTAAACTTATACTTTAATAGGTAGTCAATCATGTATAAATGTGTTTCGCAATTCACTTGGCTTTTTTGCTAAAAAAAAAAAAAAGAAAGAAACAAAAAACCAAAAATCCAAAGAAACAAATTAAGGTTAAATGGAAGCTTCAATTTGATTTCGAATCTACGTTCGATGCCCAACTGATATGTTAGTGATGTGATGTAGGATCTAGTTAGTAGTATTATATTAATACTGTCACTCTGTTTATATTTTCGCAGGCTTTTCAATTCTATTTTTTTTTGGAAATTAAAATTGTTTTTAATTATAATTAAAATAACTTAAAGAGTAATAGGAAAAGTTACAGATACACTTACTAAAACAAAAAAAAAAAAACTCTCTTTGGTTACTTCACTGATTTGCATAAAAATACTACAAAAAAAAATAATAGAGGGCCAGTCGGCAGCTTCGGCCCGGCATCGAGTTCGAGCGCGACCAGCCCTAGGACACCCAAATTGCATTTGAAAGAAAAATTGCTTTGCAACCTATGCAGAGCCTCCCACCTCTAGACGAGGGCGGCGACTCCTAATTGTTTTAAACTCACTCTCGATCGATTTTTAAGAATAATTTTTTTTTTAATTTTTCGCTTTTTAGTGTTTGCTCTCTATTTAGTGTTTGCTGTTGGTTTTCATTGCTTTTAACCTAAAATATATTTCTCATTTGCTTAATTGTTTTGTTGTTGTATCTACAAAATGCTATGTCGTCCGCTATATACATGTGTCCACGTCCTGTCTCTATGTGTGTTTTTGCATTTAAATGGTAAGGGATGACAGATAAGTAGTGAGGGAGTGAAGTGTTCAAGTTTACAATTCGGTATGTCACACGTCATCGAGATCTATGATGGACGACTTGTCGTTGTCATCCGCGGCATACAAATGTCACTGATCCGATTGTGGTGACTGCTTCCCCGACCTCCCATGTAGATGATGCTGCTGCTGATGATGATGTTGCTGCTGTTGTTGCTGATGATGATGATGCAGCGGACTTTCATCCATCGAGCTACTGTTGACTGTTGCCAAACTACTGCCATTGTGTTGGACTTCCAGTCCGTTGACCATTTTCTCGATGTTCTTCAACTCTGACGGCGAACTGGACCGTTGTTTCAGTAACGATGGCGGTGTAGTCGGCGACATGGATATCGGTCGGGTGGGCGGTGAATTCGAGGAGGCACGTTGATGTCTTGACGGGCTTGAACTAAGGCTTCGTGGACCGTTTTCACCGCTAATACTCGGTCCATCGACGGAACTACCACCACCGGTACCCGTACATCGTTGATTGTTCGAACCGGGCGTAACGGCATCGAATGCCGAGCCGAGACTGCCAGGCAGGTTATACGGCGTGAATCGATGTCCTTTAAGACCTTGCAGTGGTGATACCGGTGAATGTCCTGAATAATGACCGAATAAGGCGGGATGTTGAGCGGCTAACGCGAGCTGCGCATTAAACAGTAAGCCCGGATTGAGGCCGGGATTCATGGCAGCAGCAGCAGCTGGATTGTGTAGCAACGAAAGCGGAGGTGGTGGATACAATCCATGCGGATACAGATAAGGCAATAAATGAGGCGATGGATGAATGGGTGGACCCACTGATATATTCGGTGCGGGATAGGAGCCGCCGGCAGCGCCATGCGCTTCTTTGGGACTACCCGATGAGGTGGGGCGAAATGCACCGCCTGTGCTACCGCCAACGCTCTCCGAGCAGCTAGAATCGCTGCCATCACGTTCCATATCGTCCGACTGGAGACGACGTCGGATTGCATCTTCATTCGAATGGTCGCCAGCACCCGCCAAGTGGTTAAACCAAGCTGCAAGGGCTTTAAATTGGTTACAAACTTTGTTTAATATCTTGGAACTATTTTTCTTTTACAGGAGCAATGAAAGGATCGAGGGAGTATGGGAGATGAATATAGAAAGAAAAGTCAATCATACCTGAGTGCTGATGCGCGTGCATCTGTTGCAGCGAATGACTTAAAGGCAACAACGGGCTCTGTGGTGGTCCAACCACATCCAGTAGCTTGTCATCATCATCCTGATTATCATGCGGATGCGGCGGACGTCCAGTATGACCCAAGTGCAACGGCGCTCGACTGCTGCTCACATGTGTTGGATTCAGTTTATCCGAATCGGATCCGCGGTTCGACATCAACACCTGCCTGTAAGAACAATTGTTGGGAAAGTTTGTTGATTAGAACATCCAGCGTTCGCATAGATACGAGTTAATACGTTGCTAATTGAAAGAAATCCTAGTCATCATCAAAGCGATTAAGTCACCCCAAAAATGAAAGGGGTTAAGCCTCAAAACAAAACAGAGAAACCCGTCCTTTTACTAAGTCGCTGCTAATTATTTCAAACACGTTGTGTCTACAACGGTTTTTGTTTGTTTCTCGGGCGATTTGTAACGTCCCCCTTGACTCTCGAATCGTATATGACTATTTGATCGCCCAAAGGACCACTTTCGAACCCTTTTTCTGTCACTCTCTCTCCCCGAATACCGTCGCTGTTAAGAGCTAATTTATTAGTGCACCCTTCGCAAGACGCATACATCGAGTAACAATAATCCCGCGATAATGCTCTCTGCGGTTTGTTTCATCCCCCTCTGGTGCGTCGGGCGGTATTATGATCATAATACTCGGTATAAGTCATTGAAAGCACCACAGGGAATTCGAAAGGATAACATTAGTCGATCGGCGATTATATCTGAGATGATTGCGCACCGCAACAGTATACATGCGGCTTTTGAAACCAATTGTCAAGTCCTTTTCTATTGTCAAGGCGTGTAGTAGTCTAGTGCAATTATCACGGTGTGGCGTACACACTATTTTCCATTTTCATTTCCTTTTGACGTAATTAAGCATCACCTCGGAAATAGTGTTGGGAAAAGGATTTTCCGCTGTTTTGCTTGTGAGGGAATTTTTCATCGTCTACCGCTTCGTTCGCTAAAGTTTCGTTTTTCGTGTTTTTGTATTTTTCGCTCTTTGCTGTTATTCCATCCACGAAAACGGAAAGAAGCAAAAAAATGGGCAAATAAAGTGCTTGACTCTTTACCGTTTACTGGCGCACAATTGATTCTTTTCCTACCCACTGAAGGGGTAACAGATTGCCCAGAGGGCCAGTCCCGGTCCTGCTGTTTCGTATTTTGATTCTTCAAGTGTGGCTTGGTATTTAAAGCAGGACCGGAAGCGTGAAATGATTTAATAGAAATTGCTTAAAGAGCTAGTAAACGTCTCGGCTCTCGTATCTCGGGACGTCACAAACAATATTTCCACACTCTAATCAGCCAAGCCAACTGAAAGTACAAAGTCGTGAGCAGAATATCACATCTCATTCCCAGTCCGTGTGTGCTCAGTCGTTAAAACTCCCACACTGCGAACATGTTTGAATCGCGTGTGCGGTGTTGTGTGTGAGTAGGTGTCATCCGGACTGACATGTCTCTCTCCGTCAAATTGTCATTCATGCATTCCACCCCCTTTTTTGTTTTGTGGGATGTTATCATCGTCATCATACCCCTACTCAAGGACTTCAGTAGCAGGAACCAGGAACAATGTCGGAGACAGAGGAAGCAACAAAAAAAAAAAAAAGTCAAGGAAGCAGATTGATATGTCATTTCGTAGCTTAACCACAGAACGGAACTCGTGGACTCTATCAATCTGTCTACGTCCAAATGGATTTGTGATGACGATGACTAGGACGATGCGAAGGACGCGCTGACGACCAGGAGATGGATGGCATGGAAGCTCGGGGTGTATCGGATTTCCGGTAATCTCCAGGAAAATTGTTTCTTTATTTGAACTGGCGTCGAACTAGGGTGACTCGACATTTATTTACACTCCTTGATGCGTTGTTGTATTGTTGTTTGTTATTCGAATTTCAAGTCAATCTCGGCGATGCTTAAGCCGCAACGGAGATTAGGGTTGCGATCATGATAATGCAGGAAATTAAAATCAATCAATCAAATTAAAGATTCCTGATTTCCGTCCTCCTCCACTACTACATTCAAATGCTATTAGGTCGATATGACGCGTTTTCGGTGTCGAGGAAGGGATTACAATGTTGTCAATCAAGTGACATAGAAACACCATATAAGCTCTCGACTTGAGGCTTGTTAATTTCGAACGAATTTATTGCTTCGTTACCCTTTTAACGAAAGATGGTCTTCGGTACTCGTGTGTAAGGACGAGACTAGAAATAACAGTCAATTATGTTCTAATGGAATTCCGTTCACATTTTCTTTACCACCCGGTAACCTTATGGCCCCGTAGGGGTGGTGGGGTGTTAAAACTCGCACATATGAATTCTTGATCAAAGGACTCGATTGGAGGCGTGGCAGAGATAGAATTATTTTTTTCAAATTCACCAAATTACAGGGAGGTCGATGGGAGTTAAACGATTTTTTTCTCTCAACGTTAAATCGACCCGTTTAGAGGGTCGAAAATTGAATGGTAGTTGATGTGTAATTTCAGAAAATTGCAGCTTATCCCGTCATAGATATTTATGTACATTTATATCTTCAGTCTGTCTAAATATAACCGGAATTGTGTCATTCAAGTAGTTAATCGTTTCTTAAATGGTTTCCTATATTGGTGCAGGATTTTTCAATAAGGACATACCAATTTAGTGTTTAAATAAAATATTTAAATAATTGGGTCATCAGTTAAAATGTATTCCAGACGTAGTGCACATGTTAAACTTTAATATGGAATCCGAGCTCATTGTATGACCACCACGAGCTCGCTTGGAGCGATTGATTTTTTTTTTTGCCACAATCTTCCACATATATTGGCCTAAACGATATGTTTCGGACCTCCTCTAACGCTGTGGCTTGCTAGCATGAACCAACGTAACCCCGGAAAAATTAAATTCAACGCCGTTAAATGAAAAAAAATTCTCGAGATTATAGGATTACCGAGTTTTTCCCTTTTGTCAGCTTTTGGCATGTGGTACCATGACACTGATGTCCATCCAAATTTGGTCAAAATAGTCGTCCAACATGCCACAATAGCTAACTTCATTGACCGTGGCATGGCTATCATTTTCATCTACGAAAAAATACGGTCCAATCACACCTCCTCCATGCAATCCACAACTCACGGTCACTTTTTGGGGATGGAATGGAGACTGCGGGTCCGATAACCCATATTTTGCTTACTGATCAAGACTAGGTAGGTTGAGATGTCTAACCGGCTCTGCGCGTCAAGGCGCAATTAGCGAGTCGTTAGACTAACAATCAGCTTAGTCGCAAATGAAAATGATTTTTCGATAAATCTTAGATTTTTCTTCAAATTTTTGCAGAGCCCAGTGGAAGATGTTTTGGCGCTTCAAATCATCAAGAGGCCACAGTTTTTGATTTTGTAACGAATTTTTGTAAAGGGCAAAATCTTTACTGGAAGACTGAAAGATTCCCAATTCCTGCGAACATCATGGAGTCGACCGATTTGACTAATTTTGAGCTTAAGTACTCAATGATGGTGGTATTTTCGGTACTTCGACCGGTGCATTGTCTCACTGGTTCAGGAACATTCAACAGTGAATATGTTGATTCGAATTTATCCACAGCCTGTGTGGCGGCGCGATTAGTTCTACCGAAATTTGAAATAACCGCTCTTAAAATTGCGACCACCGGCTAAGAATTTTTAGTAGTATTTTTTTTATTATTTCCAAATGTTGTTCGTTCATAAACTTTGCCACGATAAAAATGTAAGCCTTGGCTGACGTTTTGGCATTCACAGATCATTATAAAAGTGTAACACTGCATTCCGATTCAGATATAAAATTGTTATGTCCCTATTGAAAAACAACTTTCATCTATTTTGACACTGGGTTTCAGTCCTATCTGTCAACTAGTTTGTTGTCAGTAGCAAACGTATGTATAAGTTAATCTCAAATGCTATCGGCGGTTTTTAATAGGAATCCGTTGGTCGGACTCGTTGAAAATGTTTGAGAAAGCCTACGGAGACTCTGTGATATCGAGAGCAAGGGCGTTTTAGCGGTTTAGGAGTCTGCTTAGAACTTGCTTCAACCGAGATGGTCTGCAATGGCAGTGACTGAAAAAAACATCGACTTAGTGAGAAAAATGGTGCGCGAATATCATCGCTATCCATCCCTCACGAATCAGTCCGCCAATCTTGTATGTTGTGCATGAAACCGGTCCTGGGACGGATTGTTAGAAAAGTGATGAATTATCTTCCACCACAGACATATTGGAAAGAGTCAATTCGGACCATACTTTTATGGAACGCATCATTACAGGTGAAGCGACTTGAGTTTACGAGCATGGCATGCGCACAAGCCACAAGCATCGAAATGGTGACATTTAAACGAACCAATCCTGAAACAAGATAGGATCAGCTCGCCGGGAGCCAAGCTACAATTCCAGGTTGGACAGACAGGAAAGCCTTTGCATAAATGCATAAATCTTCCTTACCCCAGCTTTGCAAGGTAGAAAATTAAAAAACCGTGTCAAAGTCGCCCAAAAGTCAAGGTTTTGCTGACTGTTGTTTTTCGATTTCGTTCATTCGCTGGGTCAGACAGTCAATAAACATTATTAAGCGCTTGGGGGAGAAAAGGACGTTTGTGGCAGAACAACTCTGGGATTTTGCACGTCCTCGTTTTGCCATCCTTGAGAGATACTTGATGACCAAAAACGCTACCAATATGATCGAGAAATCACTGTATTCTCCAAATATGGCAACTTATGATTTTTTTCGTTTTTCGAAACTGAAATTAACCCTAACTCGATTCAAGACTTACAGAGTACAGAGATGTCAAAGCTTCTGACCACATTCATATCATCAATACAGCGATTTGCCGTACTAGATGGCATGGAGTTGAATGATCTAGCAAGACAGCTAAAAACATCATGGTCACCCGTAAAAAGTGTTGTAAAGCAACGACTCGTTAAGTCGCCCATCTCCAGTTGTCCGAGCGAAGTAAAAAATTAACGATACTGTCAATCTGCCTCGGATAAGACCTGCGTAGGGTAGAAAGCTGCAGAGAACCGTCATTTCCCTGGCAACGTGCCCCCGAATCATCTTAATTCGAAGTTGTCTACGCTTATTAAGCTCACCCTGCTGTAAAGCACCGCATTATGATAGAACTTCTTAGCTGGTGAAGGCCAGCCCGAAGTCAAAACTTCTGTTACAATGCTCTCGATCTCAGGTGCCAGCAGAAGTCATATGGCCACTTTTCACAACGAACTTTTTGTTGGTGAGCATGTTGAGCAACTTGTACAACAGCGGTTTGCTTATACCCAGCCGGGTAAACTTGTTTAAGAGTCCTTCCAGCCTGTATCAAAGGCCTTTACAAATCGACCACTAGGTTCTTGTTTTTTTTTTTTTTTCTATTGTATGTCAGCCACTAGTTTGTATGCCCCGCTTGGAAACCGATTGGTCTGGGACTATGAGGGTGTTCAAAAAATAAGGTGACTTTTTGAATTTCGCGAGGTATGTTTATTAATTTTTGATTTTTTTTTGTATTATATTGGTACATTTGTTCCTTAATGTATTTTGACATTGTCAAGTATTTTGGATATTTAGTTTGTTTTCGAGTTTTGGTGTGTTTCGCGGTTTTTTGCTATTGAAAAAATGGATCAGAGAATCTGTATTAAAATTTGTGTGAAAAATAAAATTAAATGCTCCAACGAAACGTTGACGGTGGCATTTGACGAATCTACTTTGAGCACAAAAAAATTGTTTATAAGCGGCATAAGCTCTTCACAGAACGGCAAGAAGATGTTGTTGAGTAAATGCTCGCCGTGGACGCCCCGGGCATGTTATGTTATGATGTGAAGAAAATTGTTATGAAGAACTGTCGAACAACTATCAGAGAAGTTGTTAAGGATATTGGCATATCGGTTGGCTCATGCCATGATTTTTTTTTAGATATTTTGGGCATAAAACGTGTGTCAGTGAAGTTCCTTCCGAAATTGTTAAATTTTGACCAAAAGAACCGCATGAGCATCGCTTAGAAATTCAGGTGATTGACGATTCAGATTCGTTGAAAAGGGTCATCACTGGTGACGAAAAATGGATATATGGTTACGACGTCGAAACCAAAGCCCAATCATCCCAATGCAAGCGACCAGAAGAACTGTGACCGAGAAAAAAGTTCGATCAAATGTGAAAGTTGCTCTGTTTCTCGGAAAATCGAACGGAATATTACCTTGAAATAAAATTCATGACAGTGGCACCACAATAATGAACCTGCTCACTCATCGCTGCTTGTGCGTTATTTTTTAGACAAAAACAATATCGTAATCATGCGTCAGCCACAGTATTTACCGGACATGGTCCCCTGGAACTTTTTATCTCTTCCCTAGATCTGCCACGAATGAAGAGATAAAAACCACATCGCTGGAAGGGCTCAAGGCTATACCAAAGAGGACATATCACAAGTAGTTCGAGGATTGGGAAAAGCGCTCGCGCAAGTTCATTATATCTCGAGAAAAACTAAAAAGTCAATCAAACTCTTTAATGATTTTTTCAAATACCTTCCTGATGTTCGGAAAGACACTTATGGAGATTCGCCAGATTTATCTGTCTTCTCCCTTTTGTAAATTTTGGAATAACAATATTCGTCGTTTCCCACTGACTCTTTCTTTTTAAGTGTTTAAAAGATCACCTGGAATTCTGCCTTCGGCCCATACATTAGGTGAGCCCTCGCATTGGATCTGATTAATGTCATCCGAAAAATAATTTTTTCAAGTATTTGTGACCGTATATCCTTAATAACACCAATAATGTTACCTTCTAATATGTCGACTGTTAGTGGTTTGACCGCGAGCACAGGCGACAAATCATGAGATCTTTGAAGTCAATTCACAGGTGCACTACGAGATTAGTCGAATGTTTCGTTTGCTGTATGGCACGCAGCGTCATCCCTATCCGTACGATTATCTCTTCCACATTCCCGCCTTATCGAGAGAGCCTCATCGCTGAATTCAATTTGTTGATAAAGGAGCGGATCCAGTGCCAGTCGATTTTGAGACCGTTCCCCGAAATTTTGATCCAAGAGATGATCATTCGCTTTCAATTCTTGCACGAACCGGATCTTGTAAACCTTCAAACCAAGATTCTTGCATACAATTTTCGGACGGACAGAGACCAAAATTTGGATCTTTTTGAACTTGTCAAGACTGCACCTTGCAAAGACAATGTGCAAAAACGGCCAGCAATACGGCGAATAGCAGTCTCAGATTATCGATCACTCTTGTAAGTTTGACGCTCAGAATTATAATTTTGGAACCAAATTTCTAAAATTTGGTACCACGCTAGGACAATGGACCTTGACGGCATACGGATATAAAATTTATTGGTACTCACTTTTTCTCGCGTTTTCCCGCTCCGGTATCTCGAAAACCTTTCGCAAATGGGTTGTTATCGATTTTCAATTGAGTAATCTACAAAAAAAAATTGAATTCATCAAATCTTCCGACCATTAGTCATGACTGATTTTTCAATAGACACTTACCTTTTCGTTTTGATATGCAGTGACAGCTATGAACTCGGTTTCCTTAAACACATACGTCCTGAACGTGGAATACGGCAGCTTCAGGATGTCATTGGCTCGTACCAAATGAAATCTCGGTTGGTATTTATGCATCGAATTCAGTATAGTCTGGAAGGAAATGAAAATAACGCTCGTTTAGTATGTCCAGCTGTGTGAATTGTGACAGTAAGGGTGATAGAGAACAAAAGCCCGGAAAAAAATCCCATTCAATGTCAAACGATAAAGTGATCAAATCGAATATTAAAAGCAAACCGAGGAAGAAAATAATTCGCCCCCCCATTGAGTCGCGAAACCACCAGAGACCACCCACATTTGTCTCCTTTTCGATTCGTTCGCGCTCGTTGAACGTTCGATCTTCGGTCACTCGACAGGCTAACATGATTAACATCATAAATAAGTTTCAAAATTACACCCATTTCCAGTTATTTATCACTTAATTATCCTTTATTTGGCGACCCGATGAGAGTGAGAGGGATGGATTCTTATCTCGTGAAATAATTAAGATTTTTTTTTTTCTTCTTCACTTTGTTCGCCTTTATACTCCAGCTTCTCCGAGGTGGCTTGAAAATCTTGTTAATCTTGTTTTACGGTAATTAGTAGTGGTAGTAGCTGGAGTATGTATCTAAGCTGTTCCTGGGGACGACGCTGATGCTGGTGGGCATGTGTGAAACCTACCTATTGGCTTTACGCTTTGTGCGTGACTAGTTATGCGGCTTGGCCTACCTAGAAGTGCGGGAATGGCTCTAGGGTTTGGTTTGTATCTTGTTTAATCTTCGTAATTGGTGATAAAAATCTCCTAAAAGACCGAGGAAGCTACGGGAAATAAAACGAAAAAGAAAAAAAAAACAAAAGAAAAGGGAAAAATCAAAAACGAAAAAGTCAGATTTCGAATCCAATTCCGGGTGATGACAGTAATACCCGTTTCTGTGGAGTAGAGACCTCACACATGCGATTTTTCTGTTTTAATCTTTTTTTGTTTTTCTGAATTCTCGCGATCGGTAGAAGCATCGTCATTTGTCTTCGACACTTTTTCGATTAGTGTCCATAAAAAAAAGGCACAAAAACAGAAGGACAAGCATTCCATGCATGCGAGACTGATCTTTTAAATATTTATCTCCCGAGTTAATCACCTTCATTAAGACGCGAGAAATATCCGTCTTATACGACGTGATTAGCTTTGCTTTCAGATCTCTGCTTCTTTCCTCCTAGATCCTTTCTACCCCTCCTTCGAGCGACCATCGCGATGTTCATTGTGTGTTCACTCGGACATCCAATTATATTTATAGATCTGGTTCTAACCCACCATCGGGGAGTTGCTAATGAGATGCATCACTTTGCTGGTTGGCCAAAGAGACAACCAAAGCGCTTTTTTGTTTTGTTGGATTTAGCAGAAAAAAAAACGATTATTAGTATCAATTTTGCCGACTAGCACCAGATAACAATAATAGCTGGCATCTGGAAGTGAGAATGTAGCGCGCGATCTTTCAACAAGTGGGCATCGCTTGGGCGAAGGTTTCATGGCGCTATTGGGGAGGTCTTTCGCTATCTCTATCTTACCTATGTTTTGGTCTTCGCGTTGTACGTGTCAGTGTCATGGGACAAAAATGTTTTTGTTTCGTATTCAATTTGCCCGAGTGGAATTCTACGAAGGAGCGAATGTGGACGACAGTGAACTAATAGCCTAATTAGATGAAGCACAAATCGATTAATAAAAATGGAAGTCCAAGTGGATTGCGGATTGTGAGTCAATGATGTTGAGGTCTTGTACTTCTTGGAAGCACTGTGTGGCATCGAAGTCGGTGTGGATGTGCCCTTTTGAAAGTTATTAAGCGGCAGATTGTGGGAAAAAGTTGCGCAGATCGTGTGAGAGCGTGAAATTATTTTTTTGATTTGTTTTTGGGAAAAAAATATTTTGATTTGGGTCTTTGGACTGGATTTTGACAATTTGGATTGCGTATGCATAATTCGACATACATACATTTTGGTACCAAAAAGTGAACAACATTCTCTACTGTTGAGGCTAAAAAGTGAACAACATTCTTCACTTTTTAAGCTACATGTCGAACTAAAATTATAACTTCAAACCAAATTATAGGTAAAAAAAGTAAATTTCGACACAACTCTGAACAAATTTTTGATTTGATGGCCTTCATGGCTATGTGATTAGTGCCTATCAAACTGAATTTTGGAATCTCACTTCAATTGTAAAATTTTGCTCAAAATTACACAGATTTTGGTCGAACAATTTCGACAATTTTTTCGCAAATCAGAATCTTGATGGCTTTCATGGCTATGTGGTTAGTGCCTATCAAACTGAATTTTGGAATCTCACTTCAATTGTAAAATTTTGCTCAAAATTACACAGATTTTGGTCGAACAATTTCGACAAGTTTTTCGCAAATCAGAATCTTATAGCCATATTTTGGACCTTTGGATTTTAGCCCAAATTTCTTTACGCCATTGATGTTGCACCGAATTTTTTTCTGAACTTCTCTAAGTCCTTAGAAAGTCAACAAATTGTGCTGGTGGTATCTAAAGGAAATAATCAAAGCAGTCCGCTTTTAAATACGAAGGGGATCCTGTCTGATGGACAGGTTGTGGCCTAGGTTTTTTTTAGAGTGTACTACCTATGTATATATGTATGTAGATTATCTATTTCGATTAATTGAAAAAAGGACAAATTATAACTGAAAAATATTAAAGCACTTCTGACTTTCTTTTTGGCCAATGCCAAGGTTGTGATTTGCGATGGCCAAAATTATAGAATTCAATTCCGAATTTTAACGAAATCCACTATATTTCAGGGACCTGGGTCACGGTGACTGCTTTTACTCCAAACTTGAAAATTATCAGATATACAAAGGGTAATCTGCCATTTTGTAAAAGATGGCGCCAGCGGTAGATGCTGCTGAGAAATGTCATCTGTTCATGGCATTTGTTATTCATCGGCGGCCAATTTTTTTGTACCTAAAAATCCCGACTTTCGAGCCAAATAAGGGTCATTTGTGAGAAGTTTTACTTTCACCTTCAATTTGAAAATAATTGCGGAAATTTATGGTAAGTTTTCATTTAGTGTCGCGAATGGGTTCAACGCTACGAAAGTGATCATTTCGTAGTGAAGGAAAAGGACGTCCCGAACCGGTGGAAAAGTCACAGAATTTGAAGAATTACTGGATTAAGATCCAATTCAAATGCAATTAGAATTTGGAGTTTCATTGGTCGTGACTCAGTAAGCAATTTCCCATTGTTTAAAAGACAAAAAGGGGATCCATAAGGATAATCCAGCGCGTAAGAAATCACGGAGGTGCCACGGCTATTCATCGATATCGATCGCAAACACCTATGAATCGAAGTTCATGGAAGTTCATGGTTTCGTAAGGAGCTGGCAGTCGAAAACAATTATTGCGGTTGAGTTAAGCATTGAAGAAAAGAAGCCACAACATGAGCAAATGCACGATAAAAAGATTTTGCAACACGATAACATCTGGCAACATTTTGCTCAAGTCCCCAAAACCTGCTTTTAAAAATTAAAATGAGAAGTGCTACTCCACGCGCTGCATTCTCCAGCTATCGCCTTTTTCAACTATCACCTATTTCGATCGACGATCTGGCTGATCGGCTGATCGGCACTTCCGAATTTTCAAAGAAACCTAAAATTAAATCGATTCGTGGATTGCCTCAAAAGACGTGCAGCTTTTCAATCAAGGAATTCGTATGCTGCCAGAAAGATAGACAAAAGTTGTCGTTAGCGTTATGTTCAACATTAAATATGCTTGTTAGTTCGGCGGACAACGGCGGTTCATGCCGTAGAGTATAAAGCCATCCAGTAACAGATGTCACTTTAGATCACCAGAAGGACGCAATATTTTTGCGGAAACTAATGATATTTTTATTTAAGACTAAAGTACGAATCATGAGGTTAGTAATGGGATGTAAAATCTGCGAAATGACTACCTCAACCTTGTCTACAAGTAGTCGAAAAATTTGTTATCACGCTTGAGAATAATTATTTCCCTGATATCTTTTTTCAAAGCATTTGCAGGGCATAGTTCGAAACCCTTTCTTTAACATTGACTCAAAGAGAAAAGTCTGATATTGTAAAATCACACGATCCTGGCGACAAGCTGAAGTCTAGCTATCCAAAAATCACAAATCCACAATTGTCTAGCAATGAAGTTATTGTATTACCTCCTGTGTTGCATGTGATGCCTTTCTGCTGAAAATAAAGGTTGTCTATGTCCAAGCACCAATTTCAGGCTAAAAAGTATGCGAAGATCATTAGGTACTACTCACTGAAAAATATACATAACTCAATGTCATCGATAGCCCCAAAGCCCCTCCAAACTGTCACTCGTTAAACATGGAGAGGTTGTTCCACTACCTTCACTTAAATTTTCGCAGCTTCTAGGTTGACGTACCCAAAAAAATAGAAATGAGCTTCATCCTCAGAATAATTTTGTGGAAAAAATCATGACCTTGCTCACTCATTGTCAGCTCCCAATCAGCGAGAGGACAGCATTATCTGTGGTCTACTGACTTCAATTCTGACGTCAACACGACCTTACAAGCCTGTAGGTCAGGATCTTTATATCCAAAATAAGGAGCAAGGTGAATGCATATGGGACCAATTTCTGTGATCGTTTTAAAATGAACACGATCGCTGTACGATAAGGCGATTAGACGAAATGTTTCAGTGACATTTTCAGCAATCTTTTTAGGAAATCGTCACTATTTCTACACTTTGCGTAAACCATGTTAAATAACTCTCGATTTTTGCTTATGGATTTGAGTGTTGGTAATTCATTACAGTTTTGGACAACATTTTTGAATTTACTGCGAATCGTGTTGGTTTTTTTTTTTTCAAGGCTCATGGTTATTTCTGACGCCGATGGAGGGGGGATCGAATATCAACAACAGCAAAGTCATCGAAATTGTTCGTGATATTTTTTTCCACTCACCGGGATGCCTTTTTTTTCATTTCGCCATTCGTAGTCGGTAGTGTTTTTCAAGAGAAAACTTGGCTCAAGCCTCCCATAGGCCGTAACATCAGTAATATTAAGACCGCAGTTCTTGATAGTTAAATAAAAGTGTCTTGGAATAAGCTGCAGAGCTGCTGATCCTGTCATCGATCATCAATCAGCTGCATATCATCCTCCAGTGTCTAAAGAAGCAGGCCTCGAAAAATCCTCTCCACATTCCCAGACCCATCGTAATTCACATTCCATTCATTTGAGTAACCTCTCTCGTTCGATTTTAATATTTTTTTTTTATTATTTGTCTGTCTCAAAATCCAACAACCAATCAATGTAATCCTCTCCGCTGGCGCCAAATGCCTACCCCGTCGGCCAGTCTCAGACATTTCCAAATGAGGTATGAGAAACACCCCGAATACAAGCCTTCATCAAGCATCACAAGCATCACGCGGGCACCGACTACCTAACAGCCTAACTTCCATGTGATTTATTAATTCCTTTGGTAATAATTCCCAAAGTGGAGTTGCTGCCTCGAGCAGCTACTTTTCATTCCTTTTTCCATACATCGTTTTTGGTTTTTTTTTTCTCATTTTCAGCCTTACCTTTCTAACTTGACTTCTACAAATTAAGACAAATCAACTAACTGATCGTTCTCTCGCGGTGTCGCCCGCCCCTCCACGGGGGATGACTATTCAGAAACACAAGGTGGTGAAAAAAAAAAATATCGACAAACCTATCTCTCTCTTCTAATAATACCATACGTCCAAAGGAGGAGGTGTGCACACGCAGAAAACAAAGTTAATACATCATCAATCATCGGCAAGCAGCATCCGTAGACTCGGTTAGATGTTACTTGCCACGCCAACCGCCAGCCAGCGCGAGTCAACAGGTACGTTGTGGTGGTGTTTATCGATATAGACCCTCACCAACCAGCTCCGTGTGTCAGCGTCCATCAACTGCCTTAACGAATTGTGAAAAAGCCCGTTTCCACCTTCTACTCCCTGCCCAGCGAACGCCCCACTTCACCGTGTAATAAATAATCAACGCTGCTGTCTGTCTATTAAAACTAATTATTTGTCGAAACGAAATACAAAAATGAAATTAAATCATCTGAGCATCACGTCGTTTTGTTGAGACAATGATGCACTGCATCAGAGTCAAGGTGGGAGGCATCAGGGAACGAGGTGCAGTGGAATTGTAGTTTTTTTTTTTTTCTGCCTCTCTACCCTTCGTTTTATGACGGGGCTATCTGAAATGGAGTGTAATTAACCAGACGCCACACTGCGTCAACAAAGACACACGTATAGCTACGTAACTGGTACCCTTCCCGCCCTGCCGTGGTGGTCACTCAGCCATTTGACCGATTTGATTCAAACGGAATTTAGGGAAAACGACGCCGAGTTTTCCCCCTCAACCAGTCTATCGCTAATTAAAATGCTTTATTGTTTTATTAATTCTTGTTTTGGACAAACTACTATCTACACCCTTGGCTCCGCTATGTTTCTAAAACTCGGCCGATATCTATTAACGATCTGACCTCACCGACCGACGGACTTTGGATCTCGCTGAACGAATACGATATGACGTGGATCGTTTTGTTTCTCCCATTCGCTTCGAGGCCAGATACCATTTGATTCGCTTTAACGACCTTACGGACGGGTTTATGTCTGTAAATTTTGTTTTATGCAGATACGATACACCGCGTGTGTGCGTGCGCACTGTAACGTGTGTATAGGTATTGTGTGTTATGGCAGAGATGACTGGTAATAATCGTAAAAAGTTCCTACGGTGTAACCTTCCTGATGAGTGTGAGAATTTCTTGGTTTCACTTTGGCGCTCGATCAGCAGGAGTGCAACTCGACGACAATCTCGAACGTTCCTTCTTTGTTTTGAGATCGAAATTGATCGCGCAAATTGGAAATAAGTTTGTGGATTTGATGAAGATGACTGAAGTTGATCGGACTTTAATTAGATTTAATCGGTCAGGCTAGGACGCGGCATCACCTTCTGTCATCCATAATGGAAACGAACACACACTGCGACTATGATGTCATTGAGTGTCTGGCAATGCAAGCCACCATGAGTCGCAATGTTTGCTGGTAACACAACGTGCATACATCCGACAACGTGTCGATGAAAAGATACTGCTGCGAACAACAACATACAAGCCTTCAAGCCGGCTGTTCACTCGCCACCACCCATGTTATTGTGACAACCACACGTTATTTATCAACTGATATTATATTAAAACAACAACAGAGAGAGAGTGGAGTTCCTCTCAGGTGCAACTCCGACTCCAACTGCAATCCTTCTCAATTGCTTTCGTTTTAATTTGGTTTTACCGCCACATGGGGCTGCTTCCCAATTCCCACCACAACTCTGGCGATGTTGTCGGGCGTCATTGCATAAAATTATGAGCCTTTCGCTCATCCCACATGGAAAGAAGGCAGCAATCCTGAAAGGACCGCACTCTACGTTCAACTTAGATACTCTTTTGTGTATGCTCGACGAGTTGCTTCGGTTGCGGATTGAATTGCGCAAGGGAATTTGTTGTTTAATTTTAACGAAGATTATCTTTGTGCGTTACAAGGACGTAGGCCGCGATGTCCACGAGGCAGTGATATATGACGAGAAGTGGAAATTATGATTTATTTAAGTAGATTGTGACAAGAGAGTGAGGACGCAAGTGACATTCTTGGAACTGACCATACAGACGCGTCCTTCAGGCATCTAAGATTCGCAAATAACTACTCATGAGTCAGATACAAGTCCAGATCTCTTTGATAAGACTTGGAAAATTATTACAGGTTTACATTTCACAGCAAATATAAGATTATCCAACAATAGGTGTCATTTTTTTAAACATATTTTTGACTGTTCATTTGAAATTTATTGTAATGGATCCGATGAGAATCAAAAATTTCGATATATCTCCACGTTTCACGGTCTCTAAAACTCAAATATATCGTTTTTATAGAGATGCATGCGGGTGCGCGTGTACTTAACGTTTTTTTCGCCTCGTATATCTCGAGAATAAATAGAGATATCGACTCTGGACTAGTTTCATTCGACGCATAATTGCATAATAAGAAGCTGATTAGGTTTGCAAAAAAATATAATTAACGGTTTGTTATTTATAACAAAACAAAACCACTGTCAGGCGGTTGGAGACGCACATTTCGAGAACAAAAAATGAAATAAAGGATTTATTTCAAGTTTCGATTTCCCAAGAATAGAAAAAGGCCTTTACATTACATTTTTTACGAATAATCGATTCAAGTTGGGTTGTATTTCTTATTTATTTACGTATGGTGTATGTTCAAAAAGTAACAGGAATCGTATAGTTTTGCTGTCTGTATCAGTCTGACTCACTCAGTTCATGCGTTGTTATGTTATATCCGAAATAAGCTGGTAAACATGTTTAAGACATGTCTGAAACATGTTTGTTAAATGCTGGTAAACATGTCTGCCCATAGCTAGTCAAATCTGTTGTTTAGTCTGCTGACAGCTGTCTTGATATGAGCGTCGATTCTTCGGAATAAACATTTTTCGAGAGTTGAAAACTGTTCCCTATAGAAGGAGTGCTTTGGCTTGGGTGTGTTCGTGAAGATTTTTTAGTCGCGCATATCATAGGGGACCAACTTGAGATATCAAATAAGGACGCATTTCGTTCGACACGTAATTGTGTAATTGGCTTTAATACAAGCTGTGGCTGCCGATGTTGCTGAGAACGAAGAAACATCGACCAGACGACGAGCCACGCGATTGGGCATCACCAGACGAATCCTGCAGCGAATTTTGAAAGACTTACACATGTTCCCGACAAAGTGCAAACAGTGCATCAGACTGCTGACCGTCAGTTGTGTGTGAATTCAACAACGAAGAGGACGATTTTGTGTTTTCACTTTTGCGGTTACGCCGATAAGCAAAATCTTCGTTTCTAGAGCACTGTGATGCACGAAGAGCCATCACATCCACTCAATGCCACTGTGTGGTGCGGCGTTTACGCGGGAGGAGTGACTTGGCCGTATTTTCTGAGGCAATACTGTTACTGGCGAACGCTGGCCATGATAAACGACTTCTTACTGCCGGAACTGGATGAGCTTGGTCAACATGTGGTTTCAACAAAACGTGGTGCAATGGTAATCATCACCGACTGTTGAGCCGAAGGTCTGTAGTTCAAGTCCATCCCTAGTCAAGAACAATTCTTATACGGAAAAACACTGCATCAATCTCAGTTGTGAAAAAGGAGTGACGAAGGCATAACACTCGCAGCATAAAATCACTTCAAAATTCATACCCTGTGTGTGCATTTCCAATATAACACCTTAATGACATGGAAACAAAAGAGTTACAACCAACGCAAATTCAATCAAATCTCTCAAACCCTATCTAGGATAACCACCCCCGGAGAGTAGTGAACGAACATCTTTGGCACAAACCATCTGCACCCCGTCCAGGTTGTGTGACAAACACCATAAGAGCGTACATCTTGAACGTACGTCTTGAACCTGCACGAATTATAAAAAAACTAAAAAAGCACGAGCCAAAATAGATATTGTGAAGGAAGCGTTTCCTGGTCGCGTAATCTCCCGTTTCGGCGATTTGGCACGGCCAGCAAGATCGCCCGATTTTACCATCCCCGACTTCTTTCTTTGGGGCTACTTGAAGTCGCTTATGCCAACAAGCCTCAGACAATCGTAGCCCATAAGGAGAATATTAAGCAGGAATGCGAACAAATATAACCGCAAATCTTGCGGAAAATCATGGAAAGGGTATCAACACTGGCGGCAGCTACTTTTCCACTCAACAGAAAAAATTGTAAATGTCCAAACAAAGATTTCCATCACTCAAAATTATTATTTTTTATTTGGTAAAAAAGTACTTCAAAAGCAAAATTGGATAATTAATTTTATGACACCTTATATTACAGCAAAAAAGGCTGAAAACTAGAGCCGCTGGTGCGTCGTAAGTACGAGTACACTGGTCATTCGAGGGCGCCAAATGGGAAGTGCGAAGTTTGGGTAGACCAGTCGGATCTATTTTTCTTCAAAAAAAATATTGGTACGATCATTTTTTTTTTTTTTTTTTTTTTTTTTTTTGCATTTTGTTTTTATTTATTTTTCTATATCTAACTTATTATAGACAAAAATGCTTAAGCCTAACTTAACTATCTCAACTAATTATAATTACCTTACTGGCCCTCTGCGGGCACTCTAAAGTAGACAGGACGTTCTTAAAACTATGTCTTTCGACTTAATTAATAACTTAATTAGAATAAATGAAAAATAAAAGCTAAGAAAATTTAAGAAAAGCAAAAACTTAGCAACTGATGAAGAATTTTGGATTTTATGTAAAACTTATAACTAATTAAAACTAACTTAACCTACCTTAACTACAATACACATAGAACATATGATGTATACATAATATACATTTACTAAATGCATCTTTTTTTTTTTTTTTTGTTTTTTTTTGTTTTTTTTTGGATTTAAGTTTTATTATTTTTTTCTTTATTTTTATTTATTTTTTTTTTTTTTTTTTTTTGATTTTTTGTTTTTTTATATAAACTAATTAATCCTAAATATTACACCACCACCCGTATCCTAATCTAAATCTACCTTAACCTATGTAAGCCATCCATCGGTGTTGGGTCGGCTTTGCCTTAAAGAGGCTGAACTATCAAACAATCGACGACGGAGCTTCCTCCAGCCACCAGAAGCGTTGATGCTGTCGGACAACGTCTCTCCTATCTTGGCATGATACCGCTCTACTGAACCTGAGGCGCTCCGGCTCACAGAGCGCGACATCACGTTCGTAGAGAAGTCGCCGTTCTACGGAATTGCGGGACACGTGGAAGATTAGCGGTACTGCCAATCTATCCTGTATAAGCCCACATCTATCTAAATAGAGGAATGCTTCTGGGGGGACAAAGCCATTAAGGCGCACCCTCTCGTGATACGAATTATTGGGGTAGTAAGCCCCGGAGATCAAGTTATTGGCCGAAGTCATTGCTCTTGCAACATGGCTTCGAATCAACTTTATCAGAAAATTGTCCACCCGTAAAATCCTAGCCCTATTGTAAAGGACCTCGTTAGGGTAAAATTTCGTGTACTCAGATTCGGGAGTCCTATGTAGCCCGAGACAAGTCCTAAGACATTGTCTCTCAAACACCCGAATCCTTTCCATTAAGCTGGCTCTCACATTGAACCAGACGGGACATCCATAGGCAACCATAGGCCTGATTAAGGCCATGTAGCAGATTACTTTCACCCTAGAATCAAGTTGGCTGCTGTGAAACAGCCATCTTGTCAGAGCGAAAGCGCCCCGGGCCCTTGCCAGAGCAGCATCCACATGTTTGTCAAAATATAGATACTGATCTAGCACGATCCCAAGGTATCTGACTACACTTTGTTTCGCCAGTGGACACCCGTCCGGTCCAAGAATTGAAAACCTGCGCCAATTTTTTCTAGTATCCCGAGAGGCCCTAGACAAAGGCGTTCTGAATAAAATAGATTCTGATTTCTGGAAGTTGATTTTCAACTTCCAGTCATCACAATACTGTTGAATTTTTTCGAAGTCACGCTGCAAAAGATTAACAATGACGTCGATCGTTGGACCTGATCTGTACGCAATTAAATCGTCGGCATACGCTATAGAATGGCGAAGAGAAGCTATCAGATCGCTTAGGTAAATGCTGAAAAGGATCGGCGAGTTAACCGTGCCCTGCTGCAGTCCATTTTTAATTTCAAATGTTTGGGTAGAAGTCACATTGGCAATTTTCACAACGAACTTTCTACCGGTTAACATGTCAAAAATCATATATAGCAGTGGTTTACTTATGCCCAGCCGACTGAGCTTGTAATAAAGGCCTTCTAACCATACGGTGTCGAAAGCTTTTTCCAAGTCAATCAGGCAGGCACCCGTGCATTGGTTCTTGCATTTATTCCATTGGATATCAGATACGAGTTTCGACGCGGCATGAATAGTGTCATGCCCCGCTCTGAAACCGAATTGGTTATCCGGGATGATTTTATTGTCCTCAACCCATTTAGACAGGGCCCTATGGATCACCTTCTCGAAGACCTTGCTGATACTCGGAAGGAGACTTATTGACCGGAGATTTGCCGGGTTAGAGGTGTCCTTACCCCTCTTGGGGATTGGTTGCACCACCGCTGTTTTCCAGTGCACTGGATAATATGCATTATTCAGTGCATTGTTGAACAGGATGGTGTACCTCTCTACAGCCACTGGCGGAAGGTGCCTAAGCACAACATTGGATATACCGTCGACTCCCGCGGATTTTTTCTTCTTCAATGACTCGAAGATCATCTGAAGATCTTCTGTCGAAATGAACAGGGTATTAGCCCCCTCACTGGCGATGGCATTGTTTGCCATGAAATCTTCATTGAACCTGGTAAAACCAAGATTCTCTGATCGCCAATGATCGATATCATTTCGAAGATAAAAGTGATGAAGCAGGGCTCTGTTCTCCAGGTCCTGGTTCGGGCGAATACCATCATTCACCTTGTACACTTCCTGGAAGACAGCTCCTACTGTCGCCACCTTCTCCTGAGGATCCTCGATCACGAAGAAGTCGTCATCCAGGATGGCGTTCTCTGGATCGATGCTGACTGTTCGTAGTAAACGTTCATTGTCTGACGTTCTCGGAAGCTTAAGATCCTGAATGTCATTCTGGTTGTTTCTCCTAAATATTTTATTTATTTGCGGGAACATACTCGCGTTGTTGGATTTTACAGCTCGAATTCTGTTGTTCCAATGCAAACTTACAGATATTCTGTAATTCTCTTTGATTAACTGTTGGAGATTTTTAATCAGTGACTTCAGTGTCCTGACCTCCGAGTTTTGTCTGTCAGTAAACCGCCTATACAAGAGTTTGAGTCTTGTTAGGAGTCTACTTTTTTGTCTGTGCAGTGCGTCGATTGTCGCGTTTCGGTATACGTTTGTAGTATCGTGCGGTCGGTGGCGTGGTATTGTACTGTCCATCGTCTGCTTAATTATATCGTCCATCTGTTTAAGATACCTGTCAATCTCGTAGTTTGACAGGTTCCTATTGGACGGTGGGAAGGAGGCGCTCGAAGTGAGCGCTCTCGTAAGGGAATTGGCAAAGCGTGGCCAACGCGCCCCACTATAATCGTAGGGTTGCAATTGTACATGCTCTCCCAACTCAGCGAATTCGTCAGGTACTGTGATTACGGCACTAAGTCCGCAATGGTCACTGTCGTATGTGAAGGTCCGTAGACAGTTCGTAGACCATTCGTTTGTGTCAGCCAGTCTCAGTCGAGAGTCAAGTAGCATAAGATCCAGATAGGAGCCACTCCTTGGATACGACGGACTATCCGTTGCGAGTATCTTAACTTTGTACTCTATATTGCGCATAGCCCACCAATGGCTTAGTAGGCTCCCCCTAGTGTTGGGAGTGTTATTTCCCCAATCACTATGTTTGGCATTTAAATCTCCAGCCAAGATATAGAAGTTTTCATTCGAGTTCAGTCGCAGAAATCGAAAGAGTATCTCGAGCTCTGTGATAAAAAAACGGGGTTGAGATGCTTCAGGTGCATAAGCCGCAACAATATACAACCTCTTACTATTTTGTAGGGGGATGCACACAATGCAGACTTCTAGCACCCGGAACCTCCGCACTTCACCACTATATATGATTTTATGTTTCAGATTGTTTTTTATGAATATCGCAACTCCCCCGCCTCGCGTGGCGTTGGGTCGGTCTCTTCGAATTACTTTATAAGAACTGTGCCTGATTTTGTGCTTCTGGTTTAGCTTTGTTTCGCCAACCAGAAGCACATCGGGGCTTTCGTCCTGCAGCAAGTTAAAAAGCACGGCTCTCCGTTCGATCCTAATCAATGAATTAACATTCACCGACAGGATTTTTAAGTATCTCTCAGCCAGCGCACCCATTACGATTCAAGGTGCGCTAGGCCCGGCAGAAGCGAGTAGATTCGATCCACTCGGGTCGCCTGTTCACGGATCTGCTGTTGAAGCTGGCCGATCTGTCCTTGAATGGCAAGTAAGATCGAGCGCAGGTCCACCTCGACCTCCGGTGCCTTGGGAACAGGCACGGGGGCTTTAGGAGCAACCGTGGGCTTTTGTACCGTCAGTCCCGGACCTGCTGCCATTTGGGCGTAGGTCGTTTGGGGCGTAACGGCTGGTGTTTGCAAACGTCCCGAAGGACGTTTCTCCTCAGGCTTCTGCTTACGAGCCAGATTTAATTTACTAAGTTCTTGGAACTTAGGACATCCTCGATAATTAGCAGGGTGTCCTCGGTTCCTACAGAGCACGCACTCGAGTTGCTCCCTGTCCGCGGGTTTGTCTTGGGTTAGGTCGCATTCCTCGTTTTTGTGGTTTTTTGCACACTTAACGCATCGAGGCTGCATCTCGCAGTTCGACGCGGCGTGCCCAAACCTTTGACAACGGATACATTGTACAATGTTCCCTTGTCTCTTTAATTTTTCCCATTTTACAAACTGACTGCCTATGACATTGATGGTCTTTAGGCCATCAAGTTTGCTACTGGGTGTGAGCTGTACTAGGAAGAAAGGTAGGGTCCGCTTCTCCCTTTTGGCCCTTACCGTGATATACGGCTTGACTCCCATGAACTCGAGGTCCTGACTCTCAAACTTTTTGAGCATTTGGAGCAGTGCCTCGGGGTCGGTAGCCGGATCTACGCCTTTTAGGAGCATTGTCTGCAACCTCTCGGCCTTTGGAGTATATGAATAAAACTCCGTCGTCGACATTTTGAGCAGTTCTTTGACCTGCTTATGCTGCTCCACTGTTTTGCAGTGTATAGCATGGCGGTCTTCGCCCAGACGCTTAATATAAAAATTATCACCAATGGCGTACTTACATAGGTCAATGGTGTCGAATAACTCTATTTTGAAGGTTTTGATGGGTGGTACCTTCTCTTTAGCTGAACGTTGTTGCTGTTTCTTCTGCTGCTTCATTTGTGGTTGGTGATGTTGTTGCTGTTGTTGCTGCTGCTGTTGCTGCTGTTGTTGCTGCTTTTGTTGTTGATGTTGTTGTTGATTTAATTGTTTTGGCTGCTTTTGTTGCGGCTGTTTCTTTTGATGTGGCTGCTTCTGTTGAGCCTGCATCTTTTGCTGCTGCTTTTCTTGCGGCTGTTTCTGCTCTTTGCGTGAGGCTTGTTGTTGTTGCTGTTCCTTCTGAGAGGCTTGTTGTTGTTGCTGCTCCTTCTGTGGGGCTCGTTGTTGTTGCTGCTCCTTCTGTCGCCTTGCCGCTTGTTTGGCGACAACGGCATTTAGTTTTTCTTGCCACACTCGTACGTTTAGAGATGCGGTAAGAATCTCTTCTTCTTCGTCGTCTGTCTCTGATAGTGACAAAGCGGCGAAGGAATTGTTTTCACCGGTGTAGTGGCCTTCCCCACCGTCTGAAAGATAGCTAAAATCTTCCTCGGCCACGGTTGCTGACTGTTGTTTTTGTTCTACTTGTTGTTGTTGTTGTTCTTTTTTTTGCTGCTTTTGTGCTGCTTCTGATGTTGATGCTGTTGACGCCCCTTCCTCCACTTCGAATCGCAGCTTTTCAATCGGAGTGCAGAGGGAGGGGCGCTTAATTAAGGTGGATTTGGTGGTTACACGTCGTCTCCTCTTTATACCGACGTCACTCGGTGGAACAGCCGATGGCGTCGAGAACTCGGGCGACTTCGATGCCGAATCATCGGATGATGCCGTGTGACGTGCGGGCCTTCCCCCGCCGTCTTCCGACATTTTAATCTCCGTATTAAGTAGCCTTGTACGGGATTATCGTATGACACTCTCTTTTTCAGAAAAAAAAAAAAAAAAATTAAATGTTTTGCCCCAACCGGGGAGCCGAACTCGCGAACTCTTGGATAGCGACCAGGCACTTAAACGCTGGGCCAAATTGGTATTTTTTGATCGCTCGCCTAAATGCGCACTAGAGCTTTTGTGATGTTTGTTTATACACTACTTCGTCGAAACACGTCCGTAGCCTTTCGTAGTCTGTGATCAACTGATTGGTACGATCATTTGCTTGAATGGATTGCTTATTGATCAATTGCGATTGTTATGGATGTGGATTGATATCATACAACTGGCTCCATTTCGTTGATGAGTATAAGATCTCATAGCTCACTCACAAATAGAGACTCCAAATTGCAAATTGCACACCATGAGCTATTTTCTCTTGGGGGCTATACTAAAGATAAAGTCTACGCTAGCACTGCATAATTCATACCAAAACGAACATATCAAAGCTGCTAGTAGCCAAAGCAACCGCGAATATAAGAAAACGTGACGGAAAATTTCATCAAAATATTGACTATTTGTAAGGAGCCGAGGCAGACAACTAACAAAGTTGGTACTCTAGACTAAAATAAAAATATCACAGCTCTTTGTAAAAATATTAATTTTTTTCATTGATTTAAAATGACACCTCTTATTGGATAGCCAGGATAACAAGGAAGAAAATTACAACCCTCATTCTTCTACCGCTATGAGGCTTAACATGGACTGCAGGAAGATAGTCCGATACGAAAAACTCACAAAATGCCAGACTACATTCCTCGCAGGACGCTTTTCACACGGTCCAACTTATTTTGAAGGCCGCTCGCTAGAGATATGACTACTGGGGCAGGCGCCAAAGTCATAGTATTACAGTGTGTTTTGTCGATACCCCTCTGAAGAAAAAAAGGGATTCGAACCTCGTGCCAGCTGTCAGAATCCAGCAAAAAGACCAGCATTCGAACGAACTTATTACTTCGAAAATGTGCCAGGTATTTGGCTGCGTTCAAAAAGTGACAGTTATTCATAATTGAAAATGCGTTTTATTCAAATGACTTCCATTTAAAAAGTGTAGAAGTGACAGTTATCCCAACTGTCACGCGCAGCATCTTAGACCGCCAACATATGCCACTCAAACAATTTCATTGCGTCAACAAATGGTCAAAAATGTGACAGTTGTCAAGTGTGGCATTTAAGCCACTCACCTCTCCTGTCATCGACAACCATACGAACGGATTTCATTGGCGTCAGCAACTGAACAACTCGAACTGTGTCAGTGACAAACGAATTAACAATCAAACAAACTAGCAAAATAGACGCTCTAACCTATCGAAACACCATCCGGACATCGGTGTACACCAGCGACGACTTGATGGCCCGGAATTTCGAATCGAAATCACTTCACCACCCCTCGTCCATATCGGCTCAATCACGTTCAATAAATTATTATTGCTCGGACAATAATTGCCAATGCACATCGAGTGCAGTGCAATGCACAAACGCCGGCACACGGTACTTCTCGCGTTTAATTTATTAGTTTTTCTCACTTTGACACACAACTGTTGCTACATACAACACACATAAATGCGAATACAAAAGCGGTTTTTTGCGTCAAAAAAAAAATGAACACACAATTACCCGACACGAATGAAATATTTGACGTAACATTGTCAATGCTCGAGGCGGCAATCAGACGTCAAAATACGTGCCCATCAAAACGACAACAGCAGCAGTAGCACTCGCATACGAGTACAAGCAGCGCTTTTATAATTTGCGCGCGCATACATTACACACAAACAGACATACATATTCGAGTAAACACGAGATGCAAGGGCTTGAGCAGCGATCATAATTAATTTCGATCAGAGAAAAACGCACTGAAGAATTGTCGGAGAATCGCTGAAATGATGTGACAATATTTTAACGATGGCAATGTATCAATTGACAGCTGGGTTGCGTTCACGCGCACACAATTGCTGTTTCAATTGCTGTGCAGAGCCGGACGTACCACCACCTAATAGCCTGACTGAAAGTAATTTCGACCATGCGGACGCAGTGCAGTAAACACTATTTGCGAACACAGCCAGACAGTCGGGATGACGGAATGAGAGGGGCATCCATCGCACACCTGACGGAATGTCGAACAAATGTTTTGACATTTCATACGACCAATGGTCAGTGCACATCAGGCGCGAATGTGGGATTTGTCATCCCCAAGGAACAAACCGAACGCACACTATGGATTGTGGATACGTTCGACGAATTTGATTGTCATTCAAGAAATGTTGAGCGATGATATTTTTATGACAGGATCATAATAATATTATCATGCTGCCAGAGATGATGATTATGGTAATCATCATCGTTATAATTGTGAGTGTTGTGTGGCTTCAGTCGAGCTGTGCCCAATGCCTCATGCTTCTCCTGTTGATGATGGTGTGCCTGTGTGTGATGTGCGATGCCAAACAAGGATAATAAATGTTTATTGGTCAATAATTTTTGCTTAAGTGCAATCAATATGACCGTCCACCCCGCTGCATCACGTCGCATCGCTCGGACACGGTTTGGTTGTGTGTTCGGCAGAGCTGTCATTTTAGTGGGCAGATGCATTGCGTGGTTGTTTATGGCATTTTTGATGCACGCTCGTTTGATGGTGGAAGGTACGTGGATAGGTGGATATTTCTCGGAAGCTCAAATGGATACTTTATTACCTGATCGTATATCAGGCCGTATGGATGTAAGGTGACAAGCAAAGTGTGATGTATGCGAAGGTGGGTGGGAAGGACTGCTGTTGCATACCCCATGTACTGACTAAGTGGTGTGATGTCGGTTCGAATACGATCACAATCGAAAGCAAGTAACGTTTCAACATGATTTACAGACCTATCGCCACATACATATACCGGGAATAAAACAAAGGAAATGGAGAAAAACCTGTCGTCGCGTTCATATTCATGAGCTGGTCGAATAAACGGTTCGTTAGCAACACGATTACCATTCACTACGCACCATTCTCCATTCAGGGTTCACTATTTACAGATTTGTTTATCGACCTCGTAAAATGCGTAACCAAAGTGGAACGCATCTTAGGTGGTTCAGGGCAACTCATGTGTGCATCGCTTGTTTTATCACTGCTTTTTCCCGCTTTTAATTGTCCATGTCTACTGCCTGCCATAGAAGGGGAATATCATCTAACCCCCCTCCATCCCAATCGTCCATTCATCTTTTAAACCACCGAGCATCCTCATTAAGGTAACCGAACAACAGCATTTGATCGCGTCTAATGTTGAATTTATTCAAAAACACAAACTCCAACGAGAGAGAGGCGATGAGAGAAAAAAAAATCATAAATTAGACAGCGAACAATGCCCGGTGGTGATCCATTAAAGCTGATAAAAGTGTGTTGGCTACTGTACGACGAGGCGGTGTGAGTCTGACAGAGATTCATTTATTGATTTCCTCCGATTGTCTCACAATGCAAATTAGCAGCCACTAGCACCACTTACACGACGGACCCGACAATGAACGGTCGAATGGTGCTGATGTGAACCGGTTTCCGTGCCACTTGATCGACTATCATCTTCTTCCGGGCGTTCGCCTTCATCTTATTGTTAGTTGTCTTCGAAAAGAGAAGAAAACAATAATTTATTCCACCACGTTGATTAGAAAAATATATTTTTTTTTCTAAATCCACACAAGAGCAACAACGATCATGGGAGGGACACTTGGGTGGCAAACGATTTCGATTTATCACAGACGCAAAGACTCAGGAGCAGAAAAACCCCAAAAAAAAAAAATCCTTCTACGCCGCGGCAGCTTTGCATAATTAAATAATTAAAGAAATGTCTTTGTTTTTAATAGAAGGAAGGAGATGAAGGGAAAGAATAAACAAAAAAAAAAAAATCACTGATAACGAGGGAAACCGACTGCAAGCAGCTTGAAACGTTTTACTTATGACATAGTCGTTTCCGGAATGATTCAGCCCGTGGATTGCAATGAATTAGATTCTCAGGTTTGGAAGCTGAGTAATCATTTTCGGTGTGGTATTCCATTTTTCTCATTTAGGAAAAAGATGGGTGGTCCATATGGAACCCTGTGGTACTCTACTTATGAATATGAGTTATTAACACAATATACAGTTAAGTGTGTTGTTTCCAAGAGCAATGTGATGGAGAATTTTATATTTAATGTGGAACGAAAGTGCTGAATGTGGAAACTAAATTCCGATAACTTCTTTAACAAATTCAGACTTAGTTCGTCATATGGAGTTAAGTGTGTTCTTGCCTAGACGAAGATGATAGAGAAAATTACATTTAACGTATGTGGAACGTAAATGCTGATTGTGGAACCTAAGTACCAGTGTCTTCTTTTGAAAAAAAATCAGATCTAGTTTATCACAATACTGTCTCACTCTACCAGCTTTTGTTGATTTAGTTTTGGCTTGGGCGCCAAATGTGGAACATAAACCGGCGTGGTAACAGATACTGAACAGGATGACCTTCAGTACAACTCATCTTTGGCGTAAAACAAGTGAATGCTTAGTTTATATTTGTATTATGATGAAGTGCGCTGAATGTGGGACTTAACATGTTAAGCTTTCCATTTGGTAGTTATTACAATGAGTCTGACTGTGCAAATGAAAAATGATGAAGTATTTCAACGTTTCAAGGTCTCTAGATTCCGAAATCATCATTTTTAGAGAGATCTCGCAACTTCGCAATGTTCGCAGACATTTCCTTCGTCTCGCATAATTTAAGAACCAATAACGGTATTGACTCCAACTCAATTTCATTCAACACATAAATTGAGTAATGAGCATTTGATAAGGTTTGTAAACAAAATTAATTATTAGTTGGTTTTTTGTAACGAAAAATCGAGTGTAAAGTTGCTATAAAATGGGTTTGGTTCGATACCCCGTATCGACCAAACCAGATCCAGCTATTTTTTTATGTGAATAGATTTTACTTTTTTACAGCATGAACCCGAAACACCAAAATCATATTTAAACCCAGCGGGAAACTGACAAACACTCCTATGATAAATGTGGATCGTATTTGGCTGTAACTGGATGTAGATCTACTTTAGATGAAAGTGGACTCATTTTCAAAAAGGGTGGATGGGAAGCTCGTTTTAAATATGACTGCTTGCCTATCAATAAAAGTCGCAAGATCGTTTCAATATCTCCTGCGCCATTTGATTCAGTCTATATATAATCCAAAATAACAATCTCAAAACCTCTTCCATCAATTTTCAAAGGCAAATGACCTCCTCTCGCCATTTCCTATACCTTCCACATCCTATATACATAACTCGCGATTGATCCAAATTAAAATATTCAATTGCTGCTTACAAGCCGCTACTCGCATTCATTCGTTTTGTCACCCGATTCGGAAGTCGTCCAAAAACCGGTCCATACCATTCACCGATTTTCAATTCCCATCCCATCTGCACTCCAATTATTTAATTTCGTTTAGTAAATTCCGTTCCTTTATCGGAAATTTGACATTTTTCCCTGTTTTTTTTTATTTTTCATTCTTTGTTTTTCCTCATCCCGTTCGACATAAAAGCCAAGCCGCCTCACTTTACGGATCCCATTATCATTAAGCAAGCGTTCGCAGGCCAACAAAGCCCAAGGAGGGTAACTAATTTCTGGAGAGATAAGCCACCACACAGGTACACACAATCATGATGCCTGTTCAGCCTCTGGTGTGTGATGTGGAAATACGGTCATCATCCAGAAGCTAAATGCCTTTTTTCATCACATCGCGTCTGACCCGAGATATCATACTCGTTCAAATGTGCCGTCGTCGCCACCGCGCGTTAGTAAAACGAATTGATTGTCGTCGCTGGTGGTTGCTCGAGAAAATCTCTGTAGTGGCTCAAACACAACGTGTCGCCATCATTCTTTACCAACTCTACCGACAGCCTGATCACAAGGAGTGGGCAACATAAAATGACTTTTTTAAACGTTACACTGGCCGAGTGTCACTGCGAGGAATGACTTTTCACTGATAAGGCAAACGATGCGTCTTTGCATCTCATCCACTTTTGCCACCTTGAAGACATTGAAGATGGCCCGTCGTCGCCGGGTTAACACGCATACACACAGGTCTCTTGTGTGGGGTATAGTGTGTGGAATAAGTAAGTTACATTGATAAAGGTGTTCACATTCGATTCGATAGCACCTTTTGAGATCGAGCGACACGACCGCCACCACAGCCATCAGTTTGCTAGCATTGCCTTTCATCAGAGAATGGCGCATACCATCATCATCGGTTTGCCCTGTTCCTGTGTCGTCGCGTCGTAGTAGCGGTCAACCGAGAACAACACTAAAGTGAGTAACATTAGCTGCATTGCCACTGTTGTTGCTTGATGTGTTGCTCCTGTTCTGTTCGCTGGTAATATGTATGTAATCGAATGCTTCCGTCCTTCACCTCTATATGCATCGCCTTTGATGTGATGACGATGACGACGCGACGATGTGCTGGTGCTGATGATGATGATGATGACGATGCCGCCACTGTTGCTGTTGCTATTACTGCTGATGATGAAGCGACAGAAAGCGCCCGGTAGCCGCTGGACGCGGACATAAATCGATAACACCTTGAGTATTTTTTCATGTTCGGAGGCGAACCATTAAGAGATTGTTTTTGGTGTTTCATTTGGAGTTTTTATTTCTTTTCATCTTGCTCTTCAGTTTCTTTCCCACCCACACTTCCTGCTAGCCGCTTGGACCTTACGAGCGAATGAACGGTCGATAACTTTGCATACTTGTGGCGTTGAGCAATCGAAAATCACGAGAATCACTACAATCACGGCAGTGTTTAAGAGGCGCACAACGCAGGGTAGAATTGGCTTTAAGGATCACTTAGCAGTCGGCATCTTTCTTCATCCCCTCCTCATCTCACTCGTAATGATTCGTCCTTCGCCTTCGCCTTCGCTTTCGTTGCTCGACTCAAATTTATTGCTGTGACGTTTTCATATTTTTTGTTGTTGTTATGGAAGACTCTTTCAAAGGCAAAACAGGACTTGTGTGTACGAAGCCGTTAACTTGTTTTATTCTCAATTTATTATTTCTCGTTTTTTTTTTTTTACTCTCATTCGGGTGAAGGTTTAATTATGCTATAACCTTTATGTTGCTCCCGTTTTCTTGTTTTTCACATTTCTGTTTTCCTGTATTTTGGTGTCGCATTTAGAGTGGACTTTAACGGAGACTAAGGTGGCGTAATGAAAGAGGATTTGTTAAATTGCGTTGAAGGCTATTGGAGGGATCCGTAGAAGGCTTTGAATTGAGAATTCGGTTATGGGTGTAGGGATGCTTTGATGTGGAACCTATTGCAGGTTCTTTTTTTTCGTTTACTTTTTTTAAATGCCATTTAGTGATTTTCATTCATGGCCCATATGGTTCACTAAATCGATGGGACGATTTGTGGACCCTATTCAATTTTTGCATGATTCCATTTTCGCTTTTATATCTAATGTGGATCGTAATATCCAATATGCAGCATCTTTCATGGAGTAACATGCTTGACTGAGGGTTTTGATATTTTCATCCATGAATAGTTGCCGAACTTGATGTGGATCGTATTTTAAAATAATTTGTGGAAAAAAAATTGAATAAAATGTGAAAGATAAGCTTCAATTTGAGAACGTTTGTTTTTAAGAGTTCAGTAATGCCAATTAGAAAATCATAGATTTGAACTTCTAACTTCATATCATTTGTGGATTTTGTTTTGGATTCCATGTTTGAGTTACGACAGAATTTGAAATCAATGTTATAACGAATTCCTGCGCTTTGATCTACTCTGTTAATCATAGTTCAAGACAGAATTCTAGAATTTGAAAAAAAAAAATGTGGAACCTATTGGAAATAGTGTCAGTCGACTCTCAACAAATTTATTACATAACCGATGTTTATATGATGCCTCATCGTAATTAAGATCAAAATTTATGTTATCGTCCATGATTAACTACCGAACTTGATGTGGATCTTATTCTAAAATATTTCATAGAAAAAAATTGGAAGAAAATCGTGAAACCTAACCCTCCATTTGAATGCGTTCATGCTTAAACGTTCAATTATCCTTAATAAAAAATTATATTTTTGGACTATTAAACTCATAACACTTGTGGGACTTGTGTGGGATTCCAAGTATTAGTTTCAAGGAAATTTGACATCAATACTTCAACCGAAATTGTGTCTGGTACATAGTCAATATTTACATGTTGCTTATTGTTATGACCGAAATTGATATAGTCGTCCATGACTAATTTCCGAACTTAATGTGGATCCTATTCTAAAACGCTTTATAGAAACAATTTTTGAATAAAAGCATGACAGATAAGGTTCAATTTGGGTGCGTTCGTCCTTGGACGATCAGTTATTCACATTAAAAAATGTTATTCATGGACCACTGAATTCATATCATACTCGTTTTGCATTCCATATATCAATTTCAAAGGAACTTCAAATCAATATTATTACCAATTACCGAATTTTAATCTATTCTATAAGCTAAAGAGTTTTAGAATTTACGAATTCACCCAAAAATTGTGCTTGTGGAACCTAGTGTAAATATAATATAATAGTGTCTGAAACATGATCGACATTTTTCAATATCACTGTTTTTTCGCTAGTTTGTGAATCCTACTCACGCCATCTGACCGCATTGAGTTAAGTAAACTCTGACTTTTGATAGCAACGTTGTGTGGAACCCAATTTAAACACTTTTCTCCTAGTTTGCCGAAACTACACCCGTTTAGAATTTAGAATACGAGACACATTTTTCGAGCCCACATTTACATCTCATTACCATGATTTCATCATCGAACCGACATTCGATCTTGCTAATCACTCATTCGATTACCATCTACCACCGCCAATCTCCATAGTTGTTCTGCGTCGTCGCCGTCGTCTAATTCCAATCGCCATTTCTTCCTCTAATGGCATTCACATCTAATCGATTAATATGATTGAGAACTAGCATTTAAGTCGATCTCTAAATGAAAACAAAAAAAAAAAAAGAACAAACTCGTCTACTGGTTTGCTAAGTTACGCCATAGATGGACAGACGGCGGCGGTGGCAATCTATGTTTGGCAAAAACAAGTTATCAGCAGAAACGGGCGCGTTTCGGCCAAAGCAAGTTTCCAACTTCCATTAAAATCATTTGAAAATCTCCTTTTGCCGTTTGAATACATTTAATCGCGCACTGACTCACCGGTTATGGCGGCAACTAAGTAAGGTAGCGAACCGATTTACAACCAAGCAAAAATCAAATAACAACTAATGAACAACATGATGCCGCCTGAAGTCGCGAAGATTGTTGAAGACGGTTGATGTCAGTATTGTCCATGCTGATGATGTCGATTGCGATGTTTGATGATTTGTATGCAAATGCATACGAGTGGTTATCGATTGTTGATCGCGTACACACGAAAGAAATGTGGATTTTCAATTAAGCTCATCATCCCGTTCGGAAGGATATAATTAAGAAAGAAAACAAAACAGCGAAATAACGAACAAAGCGTCGAGCGATGTTTCATGTCCAAGTTTATTGGTTTTTTGTTGAAATTTGCATACCGGCTACCGATGGTTTCCGATGTTCTCAACGGTGTCAATGGTGTTCCTTTGCACTTTTAACTCCTCATCGGTACAAAGTCAACCGCCGACCGTCAACATTTAAGTGATTTCGAGCTAATGAATACACAGAAAGAATTCAAGTGGACAGAAGCCTTAATTTTCGGGATATTTCATTCATAAAAATTGATTGCGGGTGCTTGTTCTGGGCCGGTTTAATGTCGGACGTTTATCGTTTCGACAATTTATGGCCGACTGAGTGAGATTCAATGTCATTGTTGAGTGGTAACGGACAATCGCAAGGTGCAGAAAGAGATTGAGTTAGTTTGTTGGGTGATCGTGGTTCGATCATGATCGCGGAAGGTCATCGAAAGAAAGAATATTGATCCACGATCACCGATCACGATTCGAGTGTATCCCACGTCCTTCGATCCCTTTCAAATCCGACTAAATCGTAAATTCACAAACCTACAGCCGATTGCTGACAGCTTATACAGCCTCTGCCTACCCACAGCGACTTACAAGCTAATTAAAACTGCGTGCATCTTGCTTTGGTCGTTTTCTTTCTCAACGACGACCACCCTGAGAACCATCTCCCTTCCCGTCCATATACATATTCAAATATCATCTTTTCCACCTGACCGACTCCTAAGTCAATCTAATTAATTGACTTTTTGAAATCCCATTAAAGCAGGTCTTTGCCAGATTTGTATGTAAATTTTGTTGTAATCCCGACCACCGGGAACGTTCCCAATCCGACACATGTCAACAGCTTCATTGCTTCCTTTCACCGCAACCGTTGGTGTTGACACGCCGCCGCTGCCGCATCAACCGAGACCAAGCGGAGGATCGAAGAGGAATGGTTACAGCTATAGCTTCTCGCGACGCGGTTCTTAAGCTGCCTACCGTTTTTGTCTTTTTCTTCTTTTTTTTGTCGCCACTTACTAAGCACATCCATAAATTCCTATCGTTTGTTCTTGTTTTATCTTTCATCCATTTCCTCGCTGCTTCGTATGGACTGTTGTTATTCTGGATTGAGGGGGGAGAAATCCCACGATCCTTTCCACAATACAGCGAAGAGCGATTGATCTCGTCTGACCGATATCATTTGTTTAACAAAATGTGAAGCTACCCGGAGGTCATATGACCAAAACAACCGAAGAAGCCAATCGCCAACGAGCACACAGCGCGTCAAAAAACACTGACTGACTGCTGTTTCCTTACCCCCAATGATGTCGATGCAGATACCCCAATACTGCAAGTTGACTTCTGCGCTGATGATGATATGATAATGATGCCCTGACGATAATGATGCCAATGGGGAACAATTTTATCACCATTGTCTCTTGGTCTCTCATCGTGTCTCGATCATGCCGGGGCGTCGCGTCCGCGTTCTTTCTTCTTTGGACGATATTTACATTTTTATCGAACGCTGCGAGAGATTTTTACATAAATCCCGCGTCAAATGTAAATGGCTTGGGGAAGTGATGATCGCAAAGAGAGATCAATACGATCGCTACGATCCACTATGATCAGTTTTCTTCCATTTCATTATTTATTATAGCTGGATGTCTAGCTTACAGCAGGGATTTGTTGGATATGTCGCCGTTTAATTAGGAGATGTTAAGTGCGTTGCGATTAGATCGGTAGATTAATATCGTATAGCTAAATATGGCGGCGAGGTGATCATTCTTGAAACTAAAAACAAACAGAAAACAAAAATGTTGTCGAGGTGAGATATTATGCATGTCTTTATAGCGGTTGAAATCGTTTAACAAGCAGGTCGGGGACCTTTGGATTAAATGTCAATGACACAGTGTCGTCTTGTTGTTTTCAAAAAGGCTTTGGAGGCTCGGTAAAAGGTCAAGCGACATTCGAGTTGGGCCTAATCTTTTGATTTGTTTTTATCTATGACAATAATAATGGAGTTGGACCATGGCTTTAATCTCGGATGTTGGTTCCTTGTATGGCTTATTGTCTAAGGGACGGTCTTCACGGTAGCTAAACGTGGCTTAAACGGATAATTACGGGCCAAGGTTAAGCGAACAGAATCTACGTGATACAACCTATTTGGGGGACATTTTTAAAGCTCTTCAAACCACGGTTGCTTACTTGAAATTTAAATGAAGGCTCCATAGACCGGTCTTAATCCGTGATTTTATGGAGAAATTTTGAGGTCAATGTAAGCCTAACATGCCTGACTCAAACAAATCGCTTGAATAACTTGCCAAAATCAAACACGTTAATTGGCCATGACTTGCCATCAGATATACCCCCGATGAACCTGCGTTCTATTCCACTGACACTCGCTCAAGCTGGATTCTCGATTAATGCAGACTAATTAAAAAAAAAAAAAACATCAATAAGCAAACCCCTAAGGTATGAAACCTCAAGTTCCTTTTGTTTCTTGTCGCCTAATCGACGGCGCGTCTTGTCTGCCACTCGCTCACCATCCATCTATCGTGCGCCCCGGGGTGTCCACTCGTTGACCACCAGTTTGTCGATCCATCGCTCTCTTCCCCTCCCCCGTTCATTTCGAAACGATTTAACGGAGATTTCTCAAATTAACACAAGAAAACGTAAACTTTTCAGCTCACGCTCGAGCACAATCTCTACCTGCGATTCATTTGATTTTGCTTCTCACGCTCTTAATCCGAATGTTCGTTTTAGGGTTTATGACAAACTGGTTGGCGATTCGATTATCCAAAATTCTATAATGCTTATGACTACGATTAATAAATGCATCGTTCATTGGCGACTGACCGCACAGATCGTTCGTGCAGTCGATGAACAACGAGCACACGTGTCAATCGATTCTCTAACGAACGCACGTAGGTCAATCAATTAGCCGTTTATGGGCAAAAGGTTAAGGGAACAACATTAGGTTATGGGTTTCTCTTCTTTTTTTGTCGTTGTCGATGCATCCGGTGGTTTGGGATACGGAAATCCGTCGTAGGTTTATCGCTTTTACCTACCTCAGACCTTGTGGCGGTTATTGTCTTCATTAGGCGAATTAATTGGCGTCTCGAGTAATCAGCGCTGCGACTCACACTAATTCACATGATTAGTATGCGGTGCGTATCAGTGAATCATCATCGGTCATTTGGGTGTTTGGCTGATTCGTTTTTTTTCGTGGCACATTGTCTGCTCATAAAACCTGAGTTGACAGAGAGTGCGATAAGTGACAGCTGATAGTGACTAATGGACACACGCATCCTTGTTATTGGCGACGCACCCGTGAAATATTTTCGGTTGTGGTATCAGAGGCCAATTACCGTAGACGGAGAGTACTTTCTTCGTTCCATTTTGCTATCTTTTTATGAATTTCCAATAATCGTGGTCATTAGCGAATGCGTTGTAGAAGCCCTAGATTTGGGAATGAAGGTAATGGAGTGGGATGTGCGATAGAGCGCGACCCATTTGATGTCATAAGTCAGGAAGCACATGAAGGTGAGGTTCGGACGATACAGTCCTGATGAGAAATCCCAGTACAAGCAGGCCAGTGTCGTTCTGTCATCGACAGCGATCTTTTCCGCACCTTTCACTTGACAAGCGACCCACCCAAGTCGTGCTTCACCTATACGATATCACATTCCTACCAGTCTTTCCATGGGTCCACGCCTTTCTCCCAGTCCACACTGGCACTTGGTGCAATTCTCATTTACGACCCGTAAGCCCGGAATCCAAGACCGACCAAAAGCCACTATCTAATTAGGTATCATTAAAGAGTACATGTCATGGTTTGGTTCGTTGGCCAAACATTTGCTGCAAAATGTGTTTGCCGCTAACTGTGGCGGCGGCAAAGGCGAATCAACAAACGAAGCATCGTCGTCGTTGCCATTGACGTCGTCGCCAAATCTTTAACCGTAGCCAGAGGAAGGTAACCCCAGCGTTCTTCGGGATGGGATTCATGTCAAAGACCATTCATGTAATTGGATTGTTGCAAATCTCGCGAAAACAAAATGAGATGTGCTCACGGATAGCAAACATGCGCGCACGCGCACACACAGAGCCTTCGGTCGTCTTCCACTTCATCGACAAAGAGATACATCGCGCGGTGTTTAAGTGGCGCCCAGCGTGCTTCAGTGTGGCGGCAGCAGCAGCTACAACAGCATCAAACAACTAAACAACGGCGGCATCTCCTGGGCGGTATATTGGATATTAAACCAAATAGTTGCCTTACTTACATCGTTTACACACAACACACATGTAGACATGTAGTCGTAGTCAACAAATGACCCGCCACCACCACCCAGACCATGGCCAGACTACGATCCACACACAGGTAGTATGCATGCATGCATAGGAAATGTATGAATAAAATAAAAATTCGCCATCGTCCTTTGCGTCTTCGTTTTGTTCGTGGTCCGGTGTCTGCACAGCATCAGCGATATCATTCATTTCTCATAAGATTTGTTCTCCTGCATACCTCAAAGGGAATCCGATGAAGACCGCAGGCGCCAGTTGTGCTTCTCTTTCTCTCCCTGTCGTTTGATAGGAAAATTCAAATCTTAACTTTAAATCGCGGCGCGTATTTCGCCCTTCTTCATCGTCTCCGCGGTATATTGCGGCATAACCATGTGTACATCATGGCCATTGTGTGGATGGTGAGGCGGAGGCTCCTTTCCCGTCGGTGCTCGTTGTAATCGCGGTTACTTATTCAGAATCGACTGAGAAGATGTCCCTAAAACAAAGACGAGAATAACGTGCACCGATCTTCTGAATTTGGTTTCTTCCTTAATTTTTTTTTGTTTTTGTTGTTCGTTTTCTGATTTGTTGTTGTTGCTTGTGGATGGTAAACTAACAAGGCCACCCTTTAAAACCAAGAGCAGAAGCGTCTCAGAAGCCAGCCACTGCCGATGCCGCATCATCATCATCGTCATTCTCCTCGTTCTCATCCTTATACTCGTCCTCGTCGTCATCATCATCGACATCATATAACAAATATCTGGGGACAGGTTGTGGTTAGTTAGGATTCTCTCTGCTGTCCTTTCTTCTTCCACCAACCGTGGCCCCCTAACCCTCTATCGTCCTCGTCCATCTAACCGTTCAATTCTCAAAGTGCTTTTAGTTAATTTCGTCTCGTTCCCTTTTTCCTGTTGTTGTTTTTCACTTTATTCTGTTGTGTTTCATTTTATTTTGGTTGTTTATTGGGAGAGAAGAACCCTTTTGGGTTCCCCATTGGCAGGATACAAATTGGATTGCCAGATCCTTATCAATAAATAGGAATACGAAATTTCGTGCATAAATAAAGTAAAAAGAAGACGAAAAACCAAATGCAGAAGCAGTTAAAGAAGACAACGACAATGACAATGAAGTGAGTTAGTTAGCAAAGCAAGTGGATATCTTGTGCAACTAGGTTTGGTGCTTCCTTCGGTTAGCGTGAATCACCCAGACGCTTGTAGTTTTTGACTTTTCCATCAGTCCAAAGGGGCTTGTCTATGCACAGCGAGAGTATGTGACACAAAACATCGACGACAACGAAGGCAACTGGCACATGCTTTTTACAGTCGCGATTCCCAAGTGGGAGGAGACACTCAACTGGCTACCACTTGAGGTTCTTCGCTCTGGCTTTGTGATTGTGATTGTATCTATTATTGTATCTCGTCTTCGGATGGAGTTATTATTTCTACGTTTTGTTTATTCGATTTGCATATCGAAAATAAGTTTTTTTTTTCGTTGTTGCTTTTCTGTTCGTTTTAAAACTGATTAGTCAATTTCCCGAAGGAAGGAGGGCAGAATTTGAATCAGAAATGAATCAGGAGTTGCTCCAGCGTGAAATGTACTGATTTGTAAATTGATGATCCATGGCATTTAGTAATGGTATGATGTGGAAGATGAATATATAAAATACGTTCCACATAGATTCCATCGCCTATTATTCAGCTGCATGAAATCATTTTGTGATTTTTTTTTCAAATAAATGCGACTCATGATTGACTCTTTCTTCGTGCAAATATACAAGGTCGCTCTTCTATAAAGACCACTGCTAGAGAGCCTTGATTCTGAGCTCAGTTTTTTTTTTCAAGTTTTTTTCCTTTTGTTATATGTACGTTTCTCAGATTCTTTTAAATAAAGAAAAGTTGCATACAATACCGTTGCCGTAAATTAGGCACAGAGTCTACATAAACGTTACCACACGAGCTAGTGTTATCGGATTAGCTCCTTCAATACCTTGTGCTTAACAATTCTCAAGAACATAAGTGCCCACGAGGTTGACTTGTGAATGCGTCACTACTCGCCCTCAATTCCTTAAAATCCCGAGCGTCAAAGAATAAATTGCGTCCGTTTTCTCCCACCCGATCCACTTTACAACTCCCGTCTCTGACAATCTTATTGGCCCATCGTATCCCGACAATAATTACTTTATAATTACTATTATTACTAAATCGCGAGCGCCCACTTGATGTGGGACTAGATGGAATTCGCAGTAATTGCTCGCACCATACATTCATACATTTATAAATAGCTTCCACAAGAGTGCAAGTGTGTTTCCGGCGAATGTGAATGCACACTTAATTGTTTTCCGTGGTCTTTTGCGCCCTTACTCGGATAATTGACGTTTCAATGGCGGACAAAATAGTAGCCTACACGTCTTCAATGGATCCACAAACAATTTAGCAGTACCACTAAACACCATTGAATGCGAAACCTACCCAATAGGCAATTAACAAAACATATATAATTAGTGTGGATCGTATGTCTCTGGTGGGAATTTTCTCATTAACATCAAAATCGTATTTACACTAAATGAGTTGATTTAGCATTTATCACTTTTCACTTTGCCCGAGACATGATTGATTTGCTCGAACTGATTTTTTCAACACTTGCCCAGGGGAGTTAGTTATACGATGATTGGATGGATGGTGGTATCATAGGAGAGCATGGTGATTTGATTTCCACGGCATAATCGTGGGATTCAATAGGTGGATCATAGATTCCAGCTAATTGTGCCAGAATACAAATGTAAAGAAACTGTCAGAATAGCCCGTCCCACCGAATTTCTAAACATATATGGACATTAGGCCGAGTGGAACCTAGTAATTTGGTATGATTAATGCTTCCGATGAGTTGTGGACTGATGTTAAATAGGTATTTATTTTAAAAATAAATTAAATTCGGCTAACGAGTGCACATAACATAGATTCCACACATCACACTATAACAAATACGTCTTTACAACCATTAATTATGGCTCAAGAAATTGTAGAATGTATTTTACGAGTTGAAAAACAACATCTATCACCCAGTCTCGATGCATATTTTCACTCAACAAATCACCAAACCATTTCAAAATAGCTTTCCCGACTTTCACACTCCAGCCAGCCATCCACTCTCACGCCCTGACGCGGAAAATTCAAATTCAAGCACTCAACTTATGCCTACCGAGCAGAATTAATGTTTAACTTTTCTCGGCTACGCTGCAAAATGCTCCTCTCGCTACTCGCCAATCCATACTCGAGCAATACTTGACGCCATACTTTTTTCCAGATTTTTTCACCTTTTTTGTCGCTTTTTTTTCATTTTTTTTTTATATGCCCTCCATCCACACTTGCACTCATCGTGCACTGTGTGATATTCCACACATTTTCGCTTACCTCTAAATGGATTCGACGGGTATGGCAAGTAAATAAAATGGTGGATGATACCCCGGCTGACTGGCTGGTTGGGCTGTTGAACGACTTCAAGATGAAGAACTTCTTATGCAAATCTTATGAGAGCATCGAATGTGGATTTTTGATTATCAAAAAAAAAAAGAAAACCATCCCGCTGTTGCATTCCACACTTAAGAAGCGATAAACTAAAAGCAAAAAAAAAGGAGAAAAGGAAGACAGAAAGGACGGACAGATGAAAGAGGACAACCAACCATGCCGTGGCTCGGTCCTCGATGCGTGCGTATAAGTGCGACAGACTAAGTGCACTACGGGTAATAGCAAAATGGCGCGAGTATATGACGGCATATACCCACTGCACACACGTACCTTGCAGCCCATACTATGTATATGCAAATGGCAACGATTTCACGATTTTTGTTTTGCATTTTTCCTCCTCGTCTTTGGTTTTTAGTTTTTTTTTTTTTTTTTTTTAATGCGCTGCATATGCATATGCGAGTGGAGAGCAGCAACGATGCGAGAGCTGTGCCTGAAGGGTTGTCGTCGTTGGTGTCAAGTTACTCACTTGACAGTGCAGCCAGCCAGCCATGGTTAGGTGGCAGTCACTTGGCAGTGCTTCAAAGCGCCACCAGCAATACTGCTCGAAACGACCATCTTCCATCTTGGCAATCTTAGGGGCCGTCATACAATCACCATTACCCATTATACATTACCAACGCCGTCGTCGACAATGTAGTCAAGAGAAAAGGGGCTTCCCTCAAAAGTTAATACGAACAAAAGCATAAAAACAAAATATACCCAAGAGGCAGAGTGCGATAATTAACACACGAATAAAAATGCAAATCTGCTGTATAACGCGGTTCGGATGGAATACGCAATGAACACACGCTGTGTACCTTCCTATAAAAGTCGTTCATATGCATTCTGCAACTCACAAAAAATGGAAGACTCATTCCCGGACTAAAAAAAAAAAACGCGCTCAAGCGAGGGAGAAGAGGAAGGCGAACGCATACTAATTAAGTACACTAAGTCACATAGGTCTACAGCTCTACAGCCACACCCACTCCAAGCCAGTCGGACGTATATTATAGCACCTTTAACTGGATCGAAAATAGCCAAAAGAATTGACTTCCTGCCACGAGATGATAACAACCTTATTCATCTCTCAACTCAATCTCATTAGCCAGCCGTTGGACGAGATCGGATGCTTATCCTTTTATGCAAGCCGCTTTAGGCGGCATCATGACGAAACCAATCGACAAAGCCGAAGAGACACTTCTAATTGACAATTGCATCGTGCTTGGCAGTTAAACACTTTTTTTCTTTCTGCCATTTTGCATTAGGCGAGGGCATCCGCACTGAACTGAACTACCCTCATAAAAGATTCTCACAGCTTTATTGTTGTTTTTATATTCTCAGTAACTCGAGAAGCGTTAAGTGACTTCTAAACTGTTCAGATATAGATAGGCAAGAGTAAGTTGGCAATCGGGGAATACACTGAACAGATGGAATGGTTACCAACAATTCATAAAAGTATTCAAAACTTTATTGTTGTGATAATTGCATGTCCTCGGGGGCTGTATTCTCTTTCACTCAGCACGGAGATACCTATACCTGGGTACTTGGTTCTATATGGTTCAATGTATGCGGCGCCACCCTGTATGCGGGGGAAAAACAAGCGGAAAAAGAACGTAAAATCAAGGGAATAGGTCGGATTAAATGTATATTAGATGGAACAGGCTGTTTTACAAGAAAGTTTTGAAAGAAATTCCCTGCAAAACTTAGTATTGTACCAAAAGTGGTGGTTTTCGAAAAAATATTATGGAAGTCGATGGTGAGAATGTTGACACTTGTGAGAAATGTCATCGGTTTTTTAAGCATTTGACGTGGATCTCGTTTGCTAGCCAGACTGTATGCAATCACACTCTACGCTGTCAGCAGTAACTGAACGTATGTCACTTAATACTGCAGAAATATTTCCACAATTAGCTTATTTCCACCAATGCACACGCCTTCCTTTCCACACGCAAAATAAAAAAGGGCAAAAACAAAACCCTGAAACGTCAAGCAACCCTTCTTCAAGTCGAGACCAACCTGCGAAACCCTTTTCAAAGTGCTTTCCGCACCAAACGGACGTCCTCGCTTTACCGGTTTAATAATAGATTCACAATTATTATACTCGTCCTTCGTTGGGTCTCTTTTCTCCGCCCCAGTCTATATTACCACCGCTGCTCCTGCCACAGAAGTGGAAACTGAAAACTTTTCACTTTTGCAGTTTTCCGGCTCTTCACAGCCCAAACCAGGACTGAAGAACAACACCAGCTCGACGTGGCATACACATACCATACAACTCGACTCAGCCCCTATTGTCAAGTGGGTTTCTTCCTGCCATTGTCGACAATTGCATTTAATTGGACATTTATTTCACTTTACGTCTTAATAAGGTTCGCATATTACAGACCGACCCGTAAAGATATCCAACCATTTTGCAGCTAAAACACCTTCCAGCAACACTTGATACGGACGCTTACACACAATCATTGGTGTGGTATGGCATTCCACAGAGTGGGTTTTGGGTTGAAATTGCAAAACTTTTTGCATATTTCATGTCAAATTCTGAGTGGGATTTCTTGTCACCACGTTGACGTGCAAATAACACATTCCACACCTGTCAGTCACAACCAATACGTTGTCGCCAACCATCAACATTGCATCGCCTAGCCGCTGATTGCCTGCTTTACTGCTAGCAATTACATGACAATTAACTTGGGTGCAACAAGCAAATTCCGTTGGTTTCAATATTTCATGCTGACACACCGGATGGGAAAGTCGGAATGTGACAGATCGACATATCATATCGACATATAAGGCAAAAAGAACAAAAAAAAAATAGATTTCTCAATACATTCCATTAGTGTTGTGTTTCGCGGCCCTAGTTGACATGATTTTAGCGTGTCAAATTGCTATTCAGCGCTATATACGAACAACTGAACTGTTGTCGGAATGGCTTAAGCATGACAACTATGTCACCTGGAATCATCTACATTCACAAAATAATCGCATTCACACAAACCTAATGAATGTCATTAATGTGCGTTGTTTTTCGGTTTTTTCTCCTATTTTGCTGTCAAAGTTTATGGCTCGAAACAGAGGTGGTAGCCACTTAAGCTTAATCATGTGTAAATGTCTCCAATAAATATAAATAACAAAGAATAAACGTCAGACAGAAATATAACTAGGAGTGGGTGTAGATCGTATATTGTGTGTCAGAAACTGTGAACACATCCCACCCATTTCTCTTTTGTTTTTTTTTTTTTTGTTTATTTCCTCTTGTTTATGGAAATCGCTTTTGAATTGGATTGTATTTAGCCAACGCGGGAAAATGGAAATGCTATTCGTATTTTCACTCAATTAGGGAAGTGTTTAACGAATTCGGTTGACGAACACACCCAATTGTGTCATGGCGGCATTGTGTAAATGTCGCTAAACTGTCATCGCTTCGGAATTGACTTTCGGTTTTCCTTAGAAGTGTTAGTTAATCATGCTTTAAATGAAATTTATTCAAAAATTCGCTTCGTAACCGGCGAAACTAATGTTAATGGTTTAAATTATACTGCGGTGCCTTTATTGTTGAACAAGTCCGTGAGCTTTAAATGGGATCGTATGTATTCAATATCTTGTCGCAGTTAATATATATTTGTGGTGTGAGATTGCTGAATTAATTTCACTGCCTGAGCTTATGTTCCACAAGATCCCTTGTTAGTAAGAGACAGCCTCAACGGGTGTGTTGTCCCAGCCTTAAAAAGTTCGTGCTGAACTTAAGAGAAGCACAAGCGGTGCCGACGGATCTACTTAGCCGAAGACTCTACTGAATGATTTCAATTCTGATTGAATATTGGCGCGTTAAACAATACTACGTGCGATTTAGCGACTTACTATGAGTTAAATTTTGACATGTCTTCACATAGTTCGTCTTAAGGTTGCTTTTACGAGTGGCAACGGATTAAGTAGATGCTCCTAAAGTCAGCTGAAGAGCAGATAGGCTTTAGAGTGAACAGGCCAAGATATTGAATCTCAAAGCACACGTGGGACTTAATAAATGAGCGTAAAAAAAAAATCAATCAAACTGTGCTAAGACTTGATTCTACAAGGGGTGGATATGGTTTGTGTCGAAGATGTTCGTTCACTACTTTCCAGGGGTGGCTGTCCTAGATAGGCTTTTGAGAGATTCGCTGAATTTGTCACGTTGGTTGTAGTTCACAGCAACTATTCTGTTTCCATGTCGGTGGAAGAATTCTGTTACCTCGGCAGCATCATCACTAAAAATGGTGGCCTAGCAGCTGACATTCGAAGTCGAATATCAAAGGGTCGCATCGCCTTTGTATGCTGAACAAGGTGTAGAGATCATTGCGTATATCCAAACGCACGAAGCTTCGAATTAAGCGTGAAATCAGTTCTTTTGTACGAATGCGGAACGTAGAACGCGACACTGCGTGAAATACAAGCACTGAAGGTATTCATCAACCGTAGCCTACCGAAGATCATGCCTATTTTCCAGCCCAAAATGCCGACCTCTGGTATTCGACGGGGCCAGTACACATCCACCTGGAAATTCCCCGCGGCAAGCACTATGCAAGCTCCATGACGACTTCACAAGAGTATCCGTAGATTGAAACCACGAGGCAGCCGCAGATGCGGTAGACCATCTGTGGAAACGATTAGTCGAAACAGAAGCGCTACAAGCAGGTCAATCAAATTATAACTTGGTTATTGAGGCCCTATTTTTCACCTAGGAACTACGGGAAATATTTACTTATATACAGGGTCCGCCATCTAACGTTTTTTTTTCAAGTAGTGCTTATTTCGTGAATGGTAACACTTAGCTCATGTCTGATTTGACAGATAATTAGTTTTATCCTTCCGCTGAACGAATATGGTTGTGTATACGCTTGAACAACGCTTCGCTAAGTGGGCCTGCGATCGACTTATAGAAGATGCCGATTTTGCCAAAAAAATCATCTTTTCAGATGAAGCTCATTTTGATCTTGGCGGGTATGTAAACAAGCAAAATTGTCGCCTTTGGGGCACAGAAAACCTGCACGCATACATTGAAAAGCCGGTGCACCCAAAACGAGCCACTGTTTGGTGCGGATTTTGGTCCAGAGGCATAATTGGGCCATTTTTCTTCGAAAATAAGCAAGGAGTCGCAGTTACAGTCAATGGCGATCGTTATCGGGCCATGTTGAACGAATTTTTGTTCACAAAAATTGAAGAGGAGGATATTGGCAACATTTGGTTTCAACAGGACGGCGCTACGTGCCACACAGCCGAAGCTACACTCGATGTTTTGCGCCCTGTGTTTGAAGATCGCATTATCAGCCGCAGAGCTGATGTCGTTTGGCCACCTCGGAGCTGCGATTTGACACCGTTGGACTATTATTTGTGGGGTGTCGTCAAAGATAAGTGTTACGCCGAAAAGCCAGAGACAATTGACGCTTTAATAGTGGAAACACAATCTGGCTTTGCCGCGTGCCGACTTTGACAGCATGAGTAGAAACAACGAAATCTTATGGAGCTTCCTACAATGTTACCTCAGGCTTTTGCTCGACCTCATATCGTAAATATCGTAAAGTTAAGCAAAGCGCCAGAGTAGAGCTACTCTCTACTCAGACCTGCGTTTGACAGATGAATTGTCTTTGACTTGTTTGATTTTAGCAAAAGCGAGTAACGTATTGTGCTCCGAGCTGTTCGTTTCAATATGCATATATTTTCATAGCTTATTATTGGACTTTTCGATACAAACTAATCATGATGGAGGTTAGAGTAATAAATTCTTTTCTTTTTTCATATTCGTAGACCTTTATTTGAGCTGATTTGTTATGTTTCAATTAAATCATATAAATAATAATAACACCAGTCTACACTTCCTTCTGCACTGAAATCATACGTAAAGATTTTGAGGAAACCGAACTTAGTGTTGTCATATTCCTAAGTTCTATACGCGCTCCTGTGTCAAAGCCACATTGTGAATGCAAATTGCGGGTTGCCGGCGTTTTGACACATTTTATCGTAAGAGATCGTAAGTCGGTGAAAAGCAGTGCAAAGCCTGTCAAAAGTCGGCACGCGGCAAAGCCAGATTGTGTTTCCACTATAAAGGACAATATTCGTGAAGCCATTGGTGAAATACAGCTGCACACAATCGATAATGTGCTTAAAAATTGGACCGATCGTGTAGGCTACTGCATGGCCAGCCGAGGCAGCCATTTGAATGAAATTATTTTCCATTATTAACCGGAAGGATTGTACTTTCAAATAAAAAAAGAAATTTGAGAAAATATTCTGTAGTTTTTTTTATAGCATTTTCAAAAAAAAAAAATTATTTGGCGGACCCTTTATCACGTTTCAAATCAGTCATTTTTAAAGAGATGGTTGTGTGTGCGTTTGTACGAGCGTTTTTTTTTCGCCTCGCGTATCTCGAGAACTTATAAAGATACCGACTTCGAACAAACGTCATTCAATGAATATTAGCATAATAAATACTTGACTAGCTTTGCAAACAATTGGAATTAGCGGTTTATTTTTTATACTGAAAAAACTACTCGAAAATTGTTATATGAGGTGTAGAAATGGGAATTTTTCAGTTTTTTCTTTTCAAAATTTGGGAATGTTTATTCGTAAAAGTAATGTCCGTTGCTAGCTACAACCTTTGCCCGTCTTTCTGTAAGCGTTCGAGCGTAAGAAAAACTGTACATCTTTTAGAAGCGCTTCTTAATCAAGCCTAGTCACCGATCAGCACAGGCAATAGTCCGAAGGGGCGATATTTGAACAACACAGCGGTGAGGTAGGATGCCCCGTTTCAGGCATTCTAGGTTGGTTTTAACGACCTGAGCAAGATGTGACCGAGAGTCGACAAGCTGTAGATGCACTTTGTCGTGTATATGCTTCTATCGTATACGGCCCAGTGCTTGGATCAAACCCATTAGTTGTATTCGGAAGCGAGTTCCTATGATAGTTTCACCCGAAACAACTTATAATATGCCGCATCGAGCTCGTCTCATCAAATACACAGCATGAGCTTCAAGCCATAGGTAGGCCATCGATATTAATTCATGACTTTGGTTTATCGTAAGGGATTCACTTTATATCGCCAATCGCAATTATTAATTATTATTACTACCATCCATTTGGAACTCGGAAGTTCAAAGCCTCGTTGACCATCCATCGCCAAGCCTCCCTCTCATGAGTGTGTTCCTTCCATGTCTCGCTGTTCTGTCCTCCCATCTGCGGTGCGGCCTTCCTTTCTTGCCCTAGGAGCAAAACTTCACTTTAGGCTTCAACTTATATGGCACATAGGCTTCAAGCTTTCAAGAGCCACGGCCATTTCTACCAATAATGGCTTCTTCAATTGCGCGGGTAGACTTTGACGGCCTGTGGCGGCCAAGTTGTTTTAGTTACGTCTGTCAAGTCTGTTATTTATTATTCAGTTACTAATGCCATGGCAAGTAACATGACTCAACAGCACGTCCAAATGATAAAACTTATCAAAATAAGTGTTCGTTAGTGCGTCCATTTTACGGTAGACGATTGTGGCACTTCACAGCCGACTCTTCAACGTTTGGTGGTCAAATGTGAGGCAACCGCTTCGATAGTCAGTCAGCCAACATTCGTGTCAAACAAACGCAAGATTGGCTGAAAACATCGCCATGAAAGTGTACAGCGGATCCCGTGACAGTCGAATCCTCGGCCTTTCGCAGACTTCAACTTCGCGAATTTCGGGTCGGAACTTGGGCCTACACTCGTACAAGATCCAACTGACCCAGGAGCTCAAAGTTCATGACCATACACAACGCAGTTTGTTCGCTGACTGGGCTTCGCAGCGTTTGGAAGAGGACCCCAATTTTGGCCGAAAAATCATCTTTAGCGTCGAAGCGCAATTTTAGATGAATGGCTGTGTTAACAAGCAAAATTGCCGCATATGGAATGACACTAACCCGCACAAGGTTTACCAGATGACAGTGGATCATCAAAAAGTTACCGTTTGGTGTGGATTTTGGGCCGGCGGCGTGTTCGGTCCGTACTTTTTCGAAAACAACGTTGGTGAAGCGATCACCGTCAATGGCGAGCGCTACAGAATGATGATAGCTTTTTTTTTATGACCCAAATTTAACCATATGGATGTAGACGACGTGTGGTTCCAGCAAGATGACACTACGTGCCACATTACGGACGCCACGATTGACGTTCTGCATGAATGATTTGAGGGTAAGGTGTTCTCTCGCAGAGGTGATGTGGATTGGCCACCAAGGTCATGCGATTTGACCTCGTTAGACTTTTTTCTATTGGATTTCCTGAAGTCGCAGGTCTATTCAAATAAACCACAATCAACCGATCCCCTTAAGGTGAACATAACAAAGGTCATTGCTCAAATTCAGCCGGATCTATGTGGGAGAGTCATTGAAAATTGGACCACTCGGATCCATGCCACTGTGGCGGGCCTTTGAACGTTGTCATACTCCATACGTAAGGGTATACATGGGTCTTTCAAATAATAAAAGAATTTTGTTAATACCTCAGACACAGCTTGTTTTATTCCATTTCAGCATCTACCCGCCCTTATTGAAAAACTCTAAACCGGCCCGGGAAGCTCGTATCGTTGAAAAGTGACACGATCTTTCGCCGATAAGAGCCTCACCGTAAGTTTCCACAATCTTTTGAAGAACCTTAGCTTGAAAGTCGACACATTCATGCACAACAAAAATAATATATAATATATCGCTCACGAAATAATGAGGTGTCATCCATTGGAAACCAGCGGATTGCCATTTTTTCATCTGATAACTGGTTTTTCGTCTCGAATATCTGGAGAACATATAATGATATCGATTCCGGACTGATTTTAGCCGACGCATTATTCCTTAATAAATATCTGATAAGATTTGCAAGAAATTTCAATCAATAGTTTTGTCTTTACAAGGGTCTCTAAGATCCGAGTTTGTTGTTTTCTAAAAAAAAAAGTGAGTCTGCGTACTTTTGTAATTAAAATACAATATGTGGCGCTAAACTTATGAATTCATAAACATTTTAATTCTACCCGAATTTTATGCGTCGCGTATTTCCCTTTCATTCCATTCTTTTCAACTAAAAACCCGCAACGCTGTGTTAATTGTATTGGTCTATAGTTTCTATGGGGAACCTAATGGAAAGTCGGTAGACTAGTCGAACCCAAGAATCTAGTTCTTAATTTAATTTCAGTTTTTAAAATATAAAATCGAATATACGCAATCGAGTTCCACAAGGTTCCCTTTTCAGACCCATAAATGATACTTTTTTATGATTCGAATAATTGTTTTACAAATAAGACCGAATGTCTATATTTACAAATGTTAGCACTCAAAACCTATTAATCATCATCAGGCAACTTTTTACACCGACAATAACACGAAAAAATATAAAAACCTTCAGACAGAGCTAATAACCCTAGTCATAAACGGCATCAATTAACTCGAAAACCTTCTGTCTCGTCGACTGTCTAATTCTAGTCCCTCTCTCTTCCTTTCAAACACCTTCGAGCCAACCTACTTATCCTTTTTACAACCCAACCAAAAACCAACAGTCCGAGAGCCTGCCACATTTTATAAGGATATGAACCTACCAAGCCTACTCAACCTTCCACTCTGCCAGCCTGACAATCTTCTCCAACTGCTCTAGCCCAACAGAGGGTGTTCAAATGATTAACGGCCATTTAAATCATTATTTATTCTTCATTCTGTTCTTCTTTATCTTACTTCGGCAGGTACCTACCCCTCGTTATATGTGGCCGTCCGGTCAGTCTGCGTGCATTCTCTCTACGCCATCGAATAACAAGTCTTCGATTTATTATTATTAGTTTGTTGTTTTCAAATTACCAATGTTTGTTTTTGGTGCTTCCTTGAATTGTTTCCAATGCCGGAGGGTTTTTTTGTGTGTTCCTTTCCTTAACCACCACACATACGCCCCGGCACATTTGCGTGAGAGCGGGCTGGTGGCAGAGGTAAGAAGGCGCCTAAACCTAAGGGCACAGCGAGGACGAGATGATTTTTATGGCATACACATACATATATAATCGCTCGTTCTGTGATTATTATAGGGTCGTTGCGAGGGCTATTTTGTACCCCAGAGTCATAATTATCCGAAAATATTAATGAATTATTTAGAAAACAACAACGAGAAAGGTAAAAAGGTTCGAGTACGTTTCGTATCAGCAGCTGACGCGAGCGCATCCGTACGGCTATAAACACATCGTTTTGAATACACGGACATGTTGGCTGATGTGATGTTAGGCGCCAGACATCTCACCGAACGAGACACTTACGCAAATTAGTATGCAATTGGTTGATTAATTTTCGAAAAAAAAAGGAATATGAAATGTATCTTCGGTATACACGGTCATTTTCATTCACTTTATGATCACGCACTGCTTTTGGTTGAATTGTAAATGCTTAATGGACAAATTACATGGCGCTAACTGCGCTCGTCACGTCTACCTTTGCCCCAACCTCGATTTCCCATTCCTATTCGTATCTGAATACAGAGATCTGTGTGTAGAGCACGTTTGTTTCGATGATTATCTATGTTTACCTCAAGTTGAGGTATTTCCAGGGAACATAATACTTCGTATCCACCTTCAAATCAATGGGAATTGTGTGTGACAATGATCGTCACCACCATCATGATCAGCACCATCATCATCGCCATGGTCATCATGGTCATCAAACCACAAAAAGGTGTATTCCATTCTATTCATATTCTCAAGAGATAAACGTGAGAAGATCTAAAGAACCGCGCGGCAGCAGCCATCCAGTGGCAATGGATAGAGTCTTAATACCATCTAATTTCAAGTGTTTGTGTGTGCTAGAAAACAACTCTCGCGAATGACAGTAATCCTCGCCGGTGTTCGACGATGATCGGATAAAGATCATTTCAACGTGACACGACCGACCGGACTAATGGTCAATAATTTTCGGATTTACTTGTATCCGCCTTTGACTTCATGAAACGAGACCGACACCGACACACTCGACCGATCGACTAAAGTATCTAAACAACAGCTATGTATAGCTGACATCTGAAATTCAAATTTCGATATTTACATGTGTGGGGGGTTCCTCTATCCCGCCTGTTCACGTACATCCCATACAGGTGACGGGATTAGTTGCTGCTTATGGTAATCGAAATTAATTAAAAACTTTGTCATCTCATGCCGTTCGGCTAGACTGCGTATACGGTAGCCGAAAACACATCAACAGCTAAATTCAATTAAGATACTTTAAGCTAAATGAAGGAGTTTTGTCATAGGAAGGAAAACAAACCAGTTTCTACTCGTAATACAATTGCCCGGTAATCTGCCGGAAAGTTGCCCAATAAAGCAATTATCATCACTCAGATAGATTTATAGATACGAAGGGTGCACATGGGAACAGTTTCCCCGGCCGATGAAGAAGTTTTCTGATTGTATTAAGCTAATTGTTAAAATAGTCAAATGAGTTTCCGGGCTGAGTTATGTGCATCTAATCTGTTTATGGATACGGTAGCAGCTTTTGATATGATTGCGAAGAACAGTGGCGCTCCGAGAAAATCGTTAAATAAATAACGTCGGTCCCCCGGGGGGTGTACATTGGCCCACGAAGTAAATATTTATTTCATCCAGACAGCCTTTGAAAGAAAATATTGCCCTAGCCATCTGAATGGGAGCATTGTTTCGTCACCAAAACCTCAACCACTTTTGCCCCAAAATCATACGCCCTAGTACGTTAGCGTTCTCCCTCAATCCCCATTCACAGGAGAAGTCGTCTGCTTGTGTGTACTTATTTACCAAAAATCTAAAAGTACTTAAATGGCCTGTTCTCGCATATGGACCTCTTAAGGTGCCAACAAAACACCTTTAATTCAGCTACTGCCAGCTGTAACCCCTACTATCTGTATATTCATCCACGACCCATCTGAAGAGTCGAAACGAACGACAAACTGCAGAGTCGTTCTTGTGATATTCACCGAATCTCCTATGCTTGGTTTGACAAACAAGTAGCTAGGAAATTAAGATAAACACCATTTGAGATGTCAACACAGTGTCATGCAGCACTTTAAGTAAGACCAAAACTGAGCACTCTGCCTTTAACGAAGGCAAAAAAAAAAAAAACCGAAGAGGAAGAGATGAATAATCAAATATTGGAGTGAGGTTGGCGCCGGTGCGGATTGTTTTTTGTTTGACTTATAAGATTAAGCTGCAGTTTCCGCTTAAACGAATGCAGGAGAGGTTTATGTCGGTTTTGCTTTTTTTGTTTAACATTAAAACAAGTGGTTTTGTAATGGAAATTACTGCCTCGAATCGCAATGTTCGCGTAGTTCGTTGATCTTTTGTCAAAGGGGTTTAAGTTGATTTCGAAAACGGATGGTTTTTGGAGAAATTTTGATGCAATTTCTTTACTTTCGAGTGAATGCCTATTAGTCAATGTAAGAATGATTATTCTAGGGCATTTGTGGGCCTAGTTCTAACTGCTAATCGCCACAGAAACCGCTCTTTTTAAACAAAAAACTAGATTTTATGGGAACTATTTCACTATATTCTTATCATACTTCGATTAATATGAACTTTCAAAGGCTCCTAAGCAGGTATTCATTTACGATAGATAGTGCTCGCAATATTGCTCTTTTTTTTAAATAGCATTCCTAATTTTTTTTACTTTGCTTGCTTAAATCACTTTATCTTAAAACTAACACTGCCTCCAAGGCTACGAACCTTTTTGGCATATTAATTATAATTGGTTCACCTAAGGAACAGTTATAAGAACAGCAAAACACGCTGACACGAGCGATGAAGATTCTAGAAAAAAAAATTTTTTTTTTGCTTTTACTCTCCAAATTTTTTTGTAAGTCGTTTGGCCTTTTTTGGAATATCGCGAATGAATCATTGGGAAAAAAAACTCAGATTTTTTTATGAGCTGAGTCAAGAGCAGTGAAAAATGTATCACAGGGGCTCATGAGACTTTTAAAAATCTTGCTAGGCTAGAATCGTTAAATTTTTACCCCCTAACTGCTGAACAGTAATTGCGTTTCAATCAAGTTGTAGTAGTTCTTCTGGCCTATGGTGTCATTTTAAATCTTCAGTAAAACATACCCTTTTTCTAAGGATTGCTGGTATTTTTATTTTAGTCTAAAGTACAGAATCTAAAGTTAATAACGGTAAATGACATCTGCCTAATGTGTTCCTTACCTCTACACAAAAAGGAGTCGCTTTTTCATGTTTTTTTTGTGTTGTTTAACCTAAAGAACGATTCTGAGAACAATAATAGCACGCGTTTCGTAGCAATCGAGGTTCTTTTTAATTTGTTCTGTGGCCCTTTTTTAGAATGTCGGAAGTGAATCCTTGGGATTACACATTTAGAATTTCTTATGAACTGAATCAAGAGCAGTGAAAAATTAATCACAGGGGCTCATGAGATTTTTAAAAGTGTTAACTATGCTAGAATGATTACATTTTTACCTACTGATTATTCAATTCCAATTGCGTATCAGTCAAAGTCAAAAAATTGATTATCAGTAAAAGATTTACACCAGTTCTTTGGACCTATCCAACAAGAGGTGTCATTTTAAATCTTTAGTAGAATGCAACAAATTTATGAATAGTGATGATATTTTTTTTTTAGTTTAAGGTACAGAGTCTAAGGTTAGCAATGATATATGAAACATGCCAAATGTCCACCTCACTCTACCAAAAAAGTAGTCGTTCTTTTGATGAAATTGTTTACCATGTTTTCGCTCTATTTTGTAAATAACGACGCAGGAAAGCACTGGAGTAGATTGAATCTTTTACATAGATTTAAAAAAAAATTCTAAACGTTAAATCACACAATCTCGGCGACCTATCTCGAAATTGGCGAAAAAAGAGCACCCAATAGAGCTGTTTCCCTAAAAGGTATGTTGCATGTGGTGCCATCCTGCAGAAATTAAAAGTAGTTCACTTCCAAGCCACCAATTTTCGACAAAAAAACGTAAAATAGTAAGTCAACATCGTTCGGTAACGCAATCCATTCGCAAAAACGCGATGGTCATTGACCTAATGAACTGCGTGCCCAAAAACTGCGCCAAACATAGTGGATAAAAAGGTTGTTGCACTATTTATCTTGAGGTTTCAGAGATTCTAGATTAATTAAAATAGGAAATAAGCTTCATTATTTATCATATTTTTGCAATTTTTTCTTCAATTTCTGACATCCATTTTGTTCGCTAATTTCGCTATTTTTGTATACATATGTGCGAGTGTATGTCAATTGATATTCAAAGATCTCCTGCCTTTTTGCTTATTTAAAGCTTTAGAAAATGTGGTTGAGTGCTTACAGTACAACAATGTCGTGGAAACTAAATGACACCTCTTGTTGAATAGCCCCTTACATTATCAAAGAGCTCTTATAACATAAAGAAAATTAAAATCGAAAGTCAGCATTAGTTTCTCTTCTCACCTGCCCTTGAAACAGCTCCTTTCTTCAAGGGCATCCTTATTTCCACACCACCGAAACCCTTTCACACATCTCACCGCAACCAATCGCTCATAAGCAGCTGCCTTAAAACCTCTAAACGACTGACGAGTGGTTCTTTCACCAAATATTAGCTATCAGATCGACTCCTTGAAGATCACATTTAAATTAATACCCGTATCGATGCATACCCTTGTACCGCCTCCGTCGCCTTCCCGACCGTCGTCGTATTCGTCTCATTCTCCTTCCTGTTTATCTCAAAACATCATCTTATCTTGGCAGAGCACAAAGCAGATCCCAATCCACTCGACAGATGAAGACAAATTTATTATCCTCACTCCCGCCTCAATAGTAGTTCAGTACATCGATCCTCGTTATGTATGTTGTGCACTCATTCCGATCACATTAAGATACACTCATCAGCTCTTCTTAAGAACATCTTAAATGCCGAGCAGCAGGTACCAAAATGAAAATTTCACTACAATAGACCAAGCACGGAGGAATGAACAAAAGACCACAATTCAACTCTCGACCAAAAAACAAATGCTTGCTAGCGCCTTAAAAGTATCCTGCTGAGTGGATGACACACTCACACACGCATCTCGACAGACATGGAAAATAGAAACTGACGAAGTGGTTTTAGACTTCAATGAGAACCAGTCGAGCGGGAGAACACTGCTCAGCTAAGAACCTGGCTAATCGCAAAATTATCATCCTCAGATAAACCGCACCGTGTAAATTGCGATCCTGTGTGCCGTTGCCGCTGTGACAGTCGCTGCCGACGCCGCGCCGAAAAAGGACAACAAAGCGAATAGAACTTTATCCCGACAGGACACAATAAACCAAACCGATACAATTACAAAGAGATACTCAGGTACACAAATGCTTTCTTTCGTGCCGCAAACACTGCGAACAGTAGCGGGTGAGTGAGTCGCATTGACAAAGGACAATGCGGTTAAGATGTTTTCCTCATCCTCGCATCTTCATCATCCGCACAAAGGTAACGATCTTCTTTCGAACAAAACATAAGTAGAAAGGGAGTCCCTAATCTGGTTGTAGGTAATCAGCGCATTATTGCGATGTCCTTTAACAGGATTTTGAGTGATTTGTCTTTCGTGCGGTTTTGTGTTAAGGACCTTGACATCCCAGTCACTCCCACGCCCACATTCGCCCCCTGCCGACATTGTCGTCATCATGTCGGCGTCAGGCGTCGTGACAAAAATCTAATTTACATAATATTTTTAGCGCTTTACCTGCTCGACCCGTTGTGTTAAAACATGAATCTAATTATCCTGGTTAAAATGTAATAAAAACCAACTATGGCCCATTAATTCCCGTCTAAGCGGCCAACTACTAACCGGGACCATGGGGTGCGAGGGCTACCTTCATCTGTATGCCCAAATCAAATGACGTCGGTGGGTGTTGAAATATTTTAGCACCGAAGAACAAAAGATTACCCCGAAAAAGGAGAAAGTCCAAAATGTAGTGACTCGAGTGAAAAGGGAAGGAGAAAACAGAAAAAAAAGAACTGCAAAGGGGTAATGGAATATAATTTTATTTCGTGTTCATTGGCATGTAATTTGGACTTGAATTTCGTGAGAGGGTTTCGCCGTTGATAAGGAAATTTCACTCAAGTCGACTACGTGAAGAAGGAACGTGACTGATGATCTTTGGGTGGAGTTAAATGGGCTATGAAGTCCTTCTCGGAATAGAAAGAAAGCGTGGAGCAGGGAGATGCGGAAGGTAAGGTTCGTGCCCTTGGTGGTTAATTTGTAGTCTATTTCCTATTTTCCTTTTCTTTGTGCCACTTTTCGAAGTGGTTCCTTGCCTACCAGATAACGAGATGATTGTTTTTTCTCCGTGGATATTGAGTGAAGAATGTAATATCGCACATTCCGTTGCGAACGATATGAAAAAGAAATTATTTTCACATGCACCAGAAATATCTCCGGGCTGCTGTAATATCTGTGAATTATGCGAGTAAAATGCTATGCATCACAATGAGGGAAGACTCCAGTAGACTATTGTATAAGCGAGGTGTGTTCAAAAAATTACAGGAATTTTCGTTTAACGACTACATCTATGCTGTCTTCTCCAATCCGATGTCAGATGAGCACACACGCATCAGCGAATTTTTTTTATCTCCAGAATACTTCTGAGACTTGGTTTTAGGGATAGAATTAGCTCTTTTAATCCAACCCAACCTTATTGAACAACAACCTTTTCGTTCAACTTTATTTTTAGAACCAGGTCTAGCGAATTATAGCACAGGCATAATTACAATACTATTTTCGACCAAGCAGTTTATTACATTGGTGTTAAAAACCACCTGAAATCCAGGTTTTTTCGCGTTTTTCTTCACGAAAAGAGAACTGCCGTAGAACTATGTCGTTGAAGTCGAAAAATGCAGCATTTTTTCGAATTTGGCGATTCAGAATGCCTTCACTGCGGGAACCTTGTTTTCGAATTCATATTTATAAACCTATGGTTCAACATGTGTTATTGGCTTCATTCAACTATATCGAAGCAACTTCCTCTCTGTGCTTTGCCATTTCGAATTTTGTCACCACATCTCTTATACCAAAAACAACCGAGAAAATTTGATGGCATAAGCTACTTGACATGCCAACATCTTCAGCGATTTTTCTGATAGAGATTCGGCGAACATTAATAGTTGTTGCCTTCACGTTATCTGAGACGTCCAGGGGGGTCGTCATCTCTAGCACTTTCACATCTTTGGGGAATACACTTACGAGTATATCCCTCATAAGCCCCAATGTAATGTCATAGCAGAGTAACTGAAATCAGTGTTAGGTTCTTCTAAAGCTTTGTAGGTTTTAAGTCATATTTACAGCAAAATTGGAATATTTAACGCGAATTTCCCGATCCATTTCGCAAACAAGTAGCTGAAAACAGACTTAAAGCTAGAGTAGATGGCAATATTCAGGCACATTTACCAGCACCATTGTAGAGACAGAAGCCTAGTTTCGAACAGAGCAAAAAACGTGCAAATTCAGGGTGCTCATTCCAAAAGAACTCATCGACAGGAGAACTAGCCCAGCACAATATTAGGTTTATTCGATTCAAGCCCTAATCAAAATTCATATCAGAAGCCCTTCCAGCTTGGTCTGCAATTTTTCACGGCTCTTTTCTCTCCTAACATATTGTGCTCCAATGTTGTAAAAGGTTTTTCAACTGGCGCGGGTAGATTTTGGCGGCCATGTTGTTTTGGTGATAGATGTCTATTCTGTTGTTCATATTCAGTTACTGATGCCAAATCACCATGGCAAGTTACATGAATGAACAACACGTCCAAATGATAAAATTTTATTCTCAAAATGAGTGCTGAGTGCGTTGCGCCCATTTTGAGGTAGACATGTTGGCTTTTTACAGTGGACTCTTCAACGTGTGATGACCAAATTTGAGACTACCGGCTTGGTAATCAGTAAGCCAAATATTCGCACGTCAAAGGAATGCAAAATCGAATGTACAGCAATACCTGAGGCAGTCGATTCCTCATCGTGCACAAGAACTCGGCCTTTCGCAGACTTCAACTTGTCGACTCTTGCGTCGGGACTTGGGCCTGCACCCATACAGGCATTTGGTGTGGATTCGGACCGGCGGCGTCATTGGTCTCTATTTTTTCGAAAACGATGGTCACCGTCAATGGCGAGCGATGGTAACCAATTTCTTATTGGCCAAATTGGACCTAGGTGACATGTGGTTCCAGCATATGGACGGCGCTACGATTGACATTTTGCATGAACGATTTGAGGGTAAGGTTATCTCTCGCAGAGGTGACGTGAATTGGCCCACCAAGGTCATACGATTTGACTCCGCTAGACTTTTTCTTGTGGAGTTTCTCGAAGTCGCAGGTCTATACGGATAAACCCCAATCGGCCGATGCCCTTGAGGTGAACATAACACAGGCCGTCGCTCAAATTTAGCCGGATCAATGCAACAAATCAACATCTACCCGTTCTTATTGAAAAGGATCTATGAAGGACCAGAATGGCAAGTACTAGTAAACCTACTGCAGAGAGTTCTCTCAGCAACCCCGTTGAGAAGGAACACCGTGGGATAAAGGCTCAGTCAACAGCTAATGTGGAAATGTTAAATTAAAGACACTTTTTGTGTCTTCGGTCTATGACAATTAATTAAGGAACACAACGTCGTTCGCGCTACCACCACGACTTCTGTCGCCGGCGATCATTCAAATGATCGATCATCGATGATTGGGTCAATGGCCGCAATTTAGTTTGGATGTTGTGGTTGAGGTCCTGAATTGTCGCTGGGCTATTGGCATAGACCCTGTTCTTTAAATCACCCGACGGAAAGAAGCCTAAAGATTTTAAATCGCTTGATCTCGAGTGTCATTTAACTTCTTCTCTAACCGAAATGCGATTCACAAATTTCGCATGCAATAAATAAATTGTTTTGAGGCTTGTGTAAGCGTTAGCACCATCATATTGCAACCAGAGGTCACCAAGGCCTTATCAATTAAATTTTGGAAAAAAGACCTCACCTTCGAAAAAGTACTTGGCAATGATAAGATTTCGAACATTTTCGGCCGTAGAGGTGACCTTTTGGCGGAGTATGTTGATATCGAGTTTGATCCCATACCGAGCCAATTTCTGAAAAACGGTTCACCAATATACTACGGTGATTATGTTAATAAGAAAATTCACGAGTCTTACGAAATATAACTTTTACACATCGGCCATTTCCATGATAGGTTTGAATCGCAAAAATATGTTCTTGCGTGACAATCGACTCAATGACCAACACCAAAGACTGTACTTGGCATGTGTCGAAACGAGTAATATCCACATCTCTTATCTCACCCTTCAAGATTTCGATGGTTTGGCTGTTACGGGATTCGAACTCAATATCATCGGCATCGGAAGCTCGCACGGCAACTTCTGAGCCACGATGTTTAATTAAAATGCCGTCGCAAACTTAAATAAAAAAAGATGAAATCAACCCGCCGGAAGCCAAACTACAATTCCAGGTCTTCTACCTTGAATTTTGCAAACTTTTACCTGGATCTCAGGAACCACAGTAACTGGGGTTCTAAAACTGGTCGCTATGAGCTCAGAATCATGTACTCTTTTTTTTATAGAGTTCGCGCAGGTTCGAGAGTTACTCTCTTATGGTGTTTGTCACACAATCTGGACGGGGTGCAAATGGTTTGTGTCGAAGGTGTTCGTTCACTACACTCCGGGGTGGTTGTCCTAGATAGGATTCGAGAGATTCGACTGAGTTTGTCGCGTCGGTTGTAGTTCACAGTAACTTATTTTCCATTCGTTTCCTTGTCGTTAAGGTGTTATATTGAAAATGCACACACAGAGTATGAATTTTGAAGTGATCTGATACCTACTGCAAGTGTTATGACTTCTTTAGCATTTTTTTTATCATCTCTCATTCACAACTGATGTTTTTGCACAGTTTTTCCATAAAGGAATTGTTCTTGGCTATTGACAGACGTGTTTCAGATAAGTTTAAGACTCATGCCGACTCGGTAAGTTTGGTTTGATATATGCGTACGGCCAGACCATGGGATTAGTCAAACAAGTTAGAGCTCGCCATCGTAAATGTTTCAAAAGCTAATGGCTCATCGAACTCTGCCTATCGCGGCATTTCTAAAAATTAAACTCGAGTCATCCCTAAGACTTTAAAGCTCGAACACCTTATGGATGGGCATGACGAAAATAATGTTCGAATATTTTCCGTAATATTGTCCTTACCCATAAAACATCAATAAAGTGGATGGATTGATACGTCACCTTGCTTCCTGCATATGAAAGGATGGAAACATGCTATCACCTAGTGAAGGCTACGAGGTCCTATCCAAGGCTTTCTTGGATAATATTTTCTGTAACTTTTGCAAACATTCCAGGAATTCACCGCCTGACCACCTATTGTTGAATTTTTGTGAAACTCAACATCTCAGAATCATCCATCCATCTTTCGTGTTCTTTTGATCCCAACCCTTCCATGACCGTCCCATACCATCCTCGGAGCAAGTTTGGTAAAACTTTAATAATTCAAAAAGGAACTGGAAATAAATTACCCCAACCTCCATCTTAATTTTTCGTATACCATACCCACCCCCACTCGAGAGATGGAATTGGTCACTATCCATGTATGTATGTATATCCCCCCGAGTAGTCGAGAAGTAGTGGTAAGTAGTTCTTTGATTTTCTATCTGAATTGTTTCTCAAATAGGACACACTTGTGTGTACGTCAGGGTTAGTATGTCCTGAAAAAGGACACACGTCCCAGTACAGTGAATAAGTACCACATCACATATGTTTAGCTCATCCGACCATGTTTCCATTTTAATTGTGTCATCTTGTATTCCCGTCGACGCACATGATATGAAGGTGGAGAAGGTAAAGTAAGTGACTGACTGGCTGACTGACTAAGTGTGTTCGTTCGGAGGGAGAGATACCATGTACAGAGAGGACATGAATTAAATTTAACCAAATATAAGTGCACTTCTACAGGAGGGAGTGGAGGATGAGAATGGCTCTTCGTTATTGTTGCTTGCGCATGAAGAAATCTGTAAGTGAGCTGCTCCTTCGTATCCTTCGAATTACACGCCATGTGGAGATCAAAAAGGTACTGCTCATGTAATTGCCCCGGCTCTCGATGGTTTTCCAATGGTTTCCCGATTGATTCACAATCGATGCGGCGAAGAATGTCTCTTCCTTGACTGGAGCGTTAAAGTCTAAATCTTGAAGGAGTTCACGCTAATTTGATACAAAAGCGTTCGCGATCCACATGCATTCCACTTCGATGGATTCATTGAACTGAAAGGGATGAATGACTATTGTGGAACGAGATAAGTATTAAACCACGTCGCGGAGGCATCTGTCTATTTCTAGTTTATTCCACGCTTCGGCATATGTATATATGTACTCTGCTAGATAACAATCGAGTTTACCACTCTGGGGTGCGTTTTTTCCTGCACATCCTCTTCCATCTATTGCAGGCACTCGTATATTGGCATTGTACCCTGTTTCAGGATCATCCAATTGAGGATTAAACAAGAATTGAAATCTCATTACAACGGAAAACATATTTATTGTACGAGCACCGTATGTAGAACGCGCCTTAAGTGCGTATCGATTGCATAAATCCGTTTCAAAGCCTTTGCACTCACTTAAGGATAATTTCGAGATTCTTTGCTTAGATGCTTGTTTCTTCACACATTAACGAGCTGTGGCGGTCGATTGCGGTGGTAGTGATGGCGATGGTGCATTGTTGTTCTTATTATTCTACCTCGTCCTTTTCGGGAGGGTAGTTCAATGAGTGTCTGTGCTTAAGTCGCTGCGATGATGTTGGTGGTGGTGGAAGTTCAACGCACATGGGTTGGCCTTCACACAAGGGCTTCTGTGGATTTTTTTTGTTGTATCCTTCCCTTGAAAGGGGTGCGAGAAAAAAAAATTAATAATAAACAGGAATGTAGAACACGAACAATAATATCATGCACACATCCCTTATCGTGTCCTTGCGTTGCATCGATGTGTTTGTGTTGCAATCAGGATATAGGGAAGCAGGAAGGGCCGGGAGAGAACTTGGAAATATGGCTGACTTTCGTTTTTATTAATGGTTGGTCTGTGTATGCTTACGCACTATAGGTACACGCCGCCATGTGTGTCTACAGGGTGACGCGAAAATCTTTATTCTACAAGATCGCCGTTTGGAAACGGAATCGGTTTAAATCACTCATCAAAATGTCAAAGGCAGTCTCCAATTTAAATCCCACCGACTGGACATAAAACCAAGCACACAGCAGCGCAAATTAAATGCTCCTCCGTGTCACCCTCCCATGATGACGCATCATGCTAAGTTGTACGAGTCGCTGAATGTTTTATGTGGAGAATGGACAACGACTACGACGACGACGATGATGATGACGACGGTGGCTGTGGACATGGCTATTACTGTGCTGCTGTGTCGGCATACACTCAATAATAATCTCCTCCTGTGTACGTGCTAGCACTTGGTTCTGAACTATTTTTTTTTTGTTTTTTGCGCTTTAATTTGCTTACATAGTGTATAGATAGCGGTGTAGATGCGTGATGCTGTGCTTCTCTACTTGAGTCGATAGTATGCAATGGGCAGTGTGCGGTGTCCGGTGAGTTTCCCATATTTTCCACAAAGCTAATTCGAACGTTTGATCTTAAGCCGCCTCGACGCGCTGATGGTGGCCAATGGCTTTACTCCCAGACCGGCACTTAACAGCCCGAATATGAGTAAAGCGAACCGCGCGTCGATAAAAATGAAATAAGATGAAAGTAATGTACTTACTTACAAATTTATTTATTGATGATCATCGGTTGGCGGCGATTGCGCTATCCGTTTGGTCAGCGGTCGATACTACCTCGCTCTTTCGCTCACTTGCGCTAGCAAATGCGCCTTTATTGGAGCGCACTTGGCTTGGCTTTGGCTGATTGCCGGCCCGGATCGTACGGATGGTTGGGAAGTTTGCTGAATGAAAATATGTTGATCGGAGCGCGCGAAGGTGCCATTCGCACTGTTTCTCCTTAGTCGCATCGGACTTATGGATATTGCTTGATATTGCATGATATTCTGTACACAAAGTGGCCGCCGCGGCTGTTGCCGCCACTACCGACTGTTTGATGGAGTCCTGGATCGAATCGATGGCATGACATGCGAGTGGGCCGATTGCCTCTTTCCGCTCGCCGGACTCTTGCTGATATTGGCTGTTGAACGCATAATCTATCGATTTATTTACGACGATTTTCGACGTGTGTGTTCCGATTCCTTCCAATGACTAGCGGATTGTCTGATTGCTTTGAAGTGTCAGTTTTTAGATGGCAACTCCGCCCCAATTCGGCGATCACGACACGAAGACTTTCCTTGACCACAATCCAGCAGTTGGACGACGAATATGTGTTACTTCGACAGGAGATAATGAGTGTAATTTCGATGTTTTCCGTTTCCTTCTCTCTAGCTTTGTGAAATCTGGCACCTGACGGTGGCATGTGTTTACCTTGTTTTTTAATATATTCATGCGCATGCATGTCATACGAAAAGGGTGACAGGCATGTCCTGCGGTCAAAGGTGGAAAGGTTCCGGACAGCGTGGCCTCGAGAACTAAGTTCGAGTTGTGTTATTAGTCGAAGTTTAGGTAGACGACGAGGGAAAACACTAATTTTTCATCAAACTTTCCGGGTGTTTACATGACTAATTGATGTTTTTTTTTTAATTCGAAAACAGTGAGTAAAAAAACAACGTTTTTTTTCCGGCGGCACATTGTCCCAATTGGCACCCAAAGCACCTCCCTTCGACGCGTCTAATAAATAATCCCACAACGATGCTATTGACATTGATATCGATTTACGTAATATCTCAAAAATGAATTTCCATATTTAATTTTATAAATAATTCACTAACCATCGGCGGAATCATCAAAATATTTTTTTATTTTTGTTTTTTCCCGCTTTGCATACTAGATAGAGATGGTGTCCCAAGCGATTAACGCGTTAGGCGCCACGCCCAAACTGTCAATAACTAACAATTTTCGATGATCTTCTCGTCGAAAATTTTAATCACAATTTTGTCTCGAATTTGACATTGAATATTCCCCAAAACAAAAAAATTACAATTTAACCAAAATAAATATTAAATTTGATGATTTTTCTATTAAAATTTCAAAAACGTATGCGAGCCGATAAATAACTTTCTCAAAATAAATTCTTTCACAAAATCTTGATTATTTTGATTTTTTTTGATTTTTTTTAAGCATATTTTGGAGAAAATTTAATTGAGAAAATTGTTTATGTATCAGGTGGCTGTTTCTGTTTTTCAAAAATGAAAATGTTTTAAAATTTTCAATAAACAGATAAAACGTACAGTACTTACAAATCCATGTTTATCACTAATATTATTAGTTAGTTTCAACTTATGAAATGAAACGACTTTTTGCATCCATTGCTCACCGGTGGTTGGCGAGTCCGGATGGATGTACATTCGTTTTGGCATTTCGGGATCGGCCTTGCCCGCGACCATCCAACGACTGAAATGAGGGTAAAGAGAGATGTTAAAATTTGGAAATATCTTTAAAGCAATATGAAATAAAAATTAAAAACAATATATTCCCGGAGAGAGAAAAGGTCTTCGAAAGTCTCCAGGGAACGGCCCATTTTTTGATTTCGCCACCAGTGCCAAGTATAAAATCAGTTTGTGTTTTTTATTTAAAGAAAAACTACTAGCACAACTGGACAGCTATATCTATACAATCAATACGAAGAGCGTTCAGAAAATAAAAGGAATGTTGTGATTTCGGGGGCTGTATTACTTCGATATTCGAGATTTTTCGGGATGCAATAAATTTTATTATAAAAATGGAATAAACGCAACAAAATTTAAAACGTTTAAATTTACTTTTAGGGGCGTTGAAGCAGTGATAAACAGCAGCTATGAACTATAACTGAACCACTACACGACAATTTTCTGAAGATATTGGCATATACATGAATGTTTCTCCGATACCTTGAGTATTAAGCGAAACAGAATTTAAAAAAAAATTGACTCAGTCACTAAATCACGACATTAATGGTGAAAAACGATTGGAGGTGATGAAACGCGAGTTTAGGAGTAAGCTATGATCCAATCGCTCCAGTGAAAACATTCAGAATAAAAAATACCGTACAACCCTCGACAGTACGGTCGAATGTAAAAGTCATACTCCCTGTGTTTCAGTGGCTTAGTGCCCTATCAATTCTTGTCACAAGGTCAGACGATCAATAAGGAGTGCTACGTAACATGACATAAAGTAATTTGAAATAAAACGCTCGGATCTCTGGCGAACTATAAATATTCAGGGGACTGGAAGAGGTATCTAAGGCGGACTGTTACTCAAAGACCCGAGATTCCTGTTGTTTTTTTTAACACAACCTAAGGAAACTAAGCAATTGTTCTGCCTCTGTTTACAGGTTGTTGATGCGGCCGATTAACTCAACAATAGTGATTATGGATATATTTTTTTTTTTCATTTTTCATGTTTGCTTATTTATTATCAATATTAAAATATATACAAACATAATATATCGTTTATAATGCAAATGAAAAATAATAAATAAACTGCTATCTTAAGTTCAGAGGGAAACAGAGGCGATAGCAATATAGCAAGTGAAATATTATGAATAACAAGTAAAACATTCAGTGGGATCACAATTCAATAATACATTTTAAGGACTACATAATTAAATTACATTTGATTAATTATAAGGAAGAGAAAAAACAAAAAAGAAAAGGAGGAAAAAAAAATTGTTTCAAATGGTAACGCGTGTTAAGTTTGTAATATCTTCAAAGCTTTTTTCTAAAAGCCACACTTTAACTTTTTTCAAAAAAATGGATTTAGATCTTAAATTTCTGATACTGACGGGTAACCGATTGAAGAGTCTAGGAGCAATTGCCGTAAAGAAATTAAAATATATTTGAAGGTTGTGATGTGGTACTAAAGCCAGATTCAAATTGTTGATTCTAAGGTTATACTTAGCAGAGCTTCGATTCAATTCATATCCCGACCTAGTGAAAAAGATCTTTAGAACTTTATAAAAATATAGATGTCGTTGCGGGAGAATTCTAAGATTTCTAAAAATAGGCAGACTATTAATACGACGATTGCTATTGCATATAAGACGAATAACATATTTCTGTAAATTGGAAGTGGATTCATTTTATTGTCATGCGTGCCGCCCCAGGAAACTAGACCGTATTCAAGCTTTGAATGAACCAACCCATAATAGATACCTATTCATTTAAGAAGATCTTGAGAGCAATATGGCTTTAAATAGTACAATTGCCTTGTGACAGCTATAATGTACTTCTTAAGTGCACTAGTATGTTTAACCCAATTCATCCAGTCAAGCATAACACCAAGGTACTTAAACGAATTGACTCTTTCTATAGTGAAAGTGAGCGCGATGCAAAAAATGTTTGCAAACTTGTATTTAACTTGCAAATATGATTACAAGTTTGAATTTATTACAGCTTGCACATGAAATGTGTAAGTTCCAAAATCTAGCATCCTTCCGTATACATTTAAAAACATAATTTTGGTTTTATCACTTATCACCAAATTATGTCGTTGAAACCAATGGCTTAGGATTTCCAGGTCGTGATTTATATCAGTAGCTAAATTAAGAGTTGAATTACTTTGAAAAGCGCATGCCAAATCATCAGCAAATGCTGTGATTTTGCTTCAAAAATTAAGTGAGAATATCGAATTGATGGAAATTAAGAAAAGTATCGGACCAAGAACCGATCCTTGAGGAGCGCCAATAGAAATTTTTCTACTGGAACTCACTTGCCCACTAATTTTTACCCTTTGTCTTCTGTTGGATAGGTAAGAATTAAACCAATTATGTACCATACCCCTGAAACCATACTTGTATAATTTTTCCAAAAGAATGTTGTGATCTACTGTATCAAAAGCTTTGGTTATGTCAATGAAGAGAGCCGCAGTTAAGTTTTTATTGTTAAAGCTATTGTAAATGTCTGAACAGAAATTTAAGAGTGCTCCTTCAGTTGAAAAACCTGAACGAAAGCCAAATTGAGACTTACTAAGAAAGTTGTTTTTATCTAAGAACTTTATGATTCTGGTTTTAATGGCCTTCTCAAAAATAATCAAAAATATTAACTAATGTTAATTTAAACAATGAAATCACTTCGGCTTGCTTTATTGTTATAAATGTGACATAAAATGTCACAAATACTCAGGGCAATTTTCTTAACAAAGCTATTTGAAAAACGATCAGTTGTTTTTTTGAGGTTTGAGTTTTTTAGAGAAAGAATACAACCTTATTCTTTCCTTAACTCGAAAAAGTAATTGGTTCAAAGTAAAAGCTTTCACGAGAAGTTTATTGTACAATCACATTTGGAAATATCTGCACAGCTCTCTGATATCACTTTACTACCAATAGAAATAAAGAACTTATTGAATTTTTCAGCTATTTCTTTGGGATCATTGGGATCATATCATAAAGTCATATACAAGAACTTTAGAACCATCCTTAGAATCCACCATTTTTAGAGAAATTACTATGTACGCGACGATTTTTCGTCTCGCGTACAAATAGTGATATCGACTCCGGATCAATTTCATTCGATGCTTAATTACGTAATAAATCACCGACGAGGCTTACAATTGTAGATGAATTTTCTGTACTGATAAAATTGCGGTAAAATTCATGTAGAAATTTTTTTTTTAATTCGACGCTCAAGTACATAATAAACCACCGGGAAGATTTTTAAAAAATTGTAATTGGCGGTGGATTTTCTATTTAAAAAAAAAACTGCGGTAAAATTCTTTTAAAATATTTCTCGTTTCGCATATCTCGAGTACGAACAGTGATATCGACTCCAGACCAACTTCATTCGCCGCTTAATTGCACAATAAATCGCCGGCAAGACTTGTAGTTGGCCATACATTTTCTGTTCCGAAAAAAAAAACTGCGATAAAATTCTTGTCCAGTGTTTTTCGTCTCGCATATCTCGAGGGCAAGTAATGATATCGACTCCAGACCAATTTTATTCAAAGATTAATTACATAATGAACACCGCAGAAGGTTTTTAAAAAAATTGTAATTGGCGGTGGATTTTCTGTATCGAAAAAACTGCAGTAAAACTCTTAAAATATTTTTTGTCTCGTACATTAAATATTGATATCGACTCCGGACCAATTTTGTTCGACGCTCAAGTACATACGAAACCCCCGAGAAGGTTTTTAAAACATTGCACTTGACGGTGGATATTCTGTATCGAAAAAAATGGCGTTAAATCCTCGTAAAATATTTTTCGTCTCGCATGTCTCGAGACAATATAGTGATATCGACGCCGGACCAATTTCATGCCACGCTTAGTTACATAATGAAACCCGAAAAGATTTTTAAAAAAATTGTAGTTTGCGATGAAATGTCTGGACCGAAAAAACTGCGATAAAATTCATGTAGAAATTTTTTCGTCTCGCATATCTCCAAAGCAAGTAGATAATGATACCGACTCCGGACAAATTTCATTCAACGTTCAATGACATAATAAGCCCCTGAGAAAAGTTTTAAAAAAACTGTAGTTGACAGTGGATTTTCTGTACTGAAAAAAACTGCGGTAATATTCTTGTAGAGTATTTTTTCGTCTCGCATATCTCGAGATCAAATTGATATCGACTCCGGACCAATTTCATTCGACGCTCAAGTACGCCCGGGAAGGTTTTTAAAAAATATAATTGGCGGTGGATTTTCTGTTTAAAAAAAAAAACTGCAGTAAAACTCTTTTAAAATATTTTTCGGCACATATCAAAAACAAATAGAGATATTGATTTCAGACTAGCTTCGATGATCGTATAATTTCGCAGAGAACATATGATAAGGCTTGTAAGTAGTTTAAATTGCGAGTCAGTTTTTTTAAGGATCCAGACTCTGAATATATTATTTTATAAAAGGTCTGTGATTTTTATTTTTGTGGCGCAATTTAAATATTTATTCAGGTCTACGATGGCGGTGATGGCGGATTCATTTTTGCTTTTAGTCTATAAGGGTCCGGAATTTAAAACAAGATTTTGTGTCAACCAGGCGCAGCCTAGACTTGTATTTGCCTACCATTTCCGCGAGTGGTGCTATGAGTTAACTGAGCTTGTCAGTCTGTATGATAATTAACTTGGAGAAAAATAGACAAGATGGAATCAACTTGCCGGGAGCCAAACTGCAGTTCCAGGTCTTCCACCTTGAATTTTGTAAATTTTTACCTGAATCCCAAGAACCGCAGTAGCTAGGGTTCTAAAACGTATGAACCCAAAATGATGTAATCTATAACATAGCCAAGTTTCAAACTCATAGCTATTAGGCAAGTTTGGTTTGATATATGCATACGGACGGACTGGCAGAGGGGAAAACCTTTGCATAAGGCTTCCCTACCCCAGTTTTGTAAGGTTGAAAACTAGAAAAAGTCAAAACTATTCAGTTTCATCTGCTTTGGGCACATATTTTTCGACTTTTCCAGCTTTTGTCTTCCCGGTTAACACCCACTTCTCTCTTATAGCTAATCAAATCAACAACATCCTTCGGCACATCATATACCACAAACGAAAAAAATCAATTACTCACCTATTATGAAACTTATACCGATAATCATCGGCCGCCACAATGTCCAGCAACAGAATATACTTTGCCTTCGCATCCAGACCCGACACCCGAAATTTCATTTGCGGAAACATTTGTCTGGAAAAGAGAATAAAACAAAACAAAATCTCGTTAGATTCAAAGTAATACTTTTAATTACGTAAAGAAAATAAGATTGCGATACGCTCGGATACTCGTAAGCTCCAGGATCCCACCGCCAACGTGGAAAAGAAAGAACAACCAAAAGAGTAACAAGAAGAAGAAAAACAAAAAAGGTAATAGACCCCATCGTTCACCCGGCGTCATCGTTGTCTCAATTGATTGTTTTCCATGGGCGGTTGCGGGCATTTCCCACCCATATAATTATCATAATATTGGCCCCCATCTCACCCAAAGTCTAAACGTTAAGCGCCACAACCGAGCACAGGCACTTGGTAGTGGTCGTGTGAGTTGGCAGTGTTAGTGATGCCCTGGCAGCAAATATGAAAATTATAACTTTGGGCCAACAATCACTCAATCTTAAACCAACAACGCGTACAACATGATCGCGGTAACAGCAATTCAAACAACAGCAGCACAGCAATATCAGCGACAGCGACAGCGGCGTCGGCGCAACAGCCCAGTGTCCAGGTCATGAATCAAATTTAACGAACGGACGTCGTCTACGCTCCATTCGTCCGTCCATCTTATACAGAAAAAAAAACAGGATGAGAAAAAAGAAAATAAAAAACGCGATCATCCACACGCGCTCTACCCCTCTGTCTCTCCTGCAGATCTCCTGATGCATTTTCAGGAGAGGAATCCTCTACACTGAAGCTACGACTTCGACTTTGGCTCTACCATTATGAAAAATTCTTTGCTTCAATATTATTGAAGACTTGGCGCCAGTTAGCTCCCGCTCTCGTTCCCATTTCAGATTTATTTATTTATTTTTCCGATTCTCCTTCGTCGCAGTATCCCCACTGGGATACTGCTGGGCAAAAGGGGGGGGCAATCGGAATACGACTTGAAGAAGAAGCTACCTAACTACCTATTACCAATCTGCTTAACTCGACTTGGATTCCAAACTCGCATAAAGACAGCGAGAGAGCGAAGACCACGTTGCTCCCCAAGCTGGCACAGGACTTGGATGCTGATTGGGATTCAGTTGGGTATAGTGAAGGCGAGTCAGCCACACGCGCGTTGCAACAACTCTGTTTTGTCAGTTGGCCTCATTTCATCCACACCAGATCGAACCAAGCCAGACCAGACGCCAGACGATCAGAGATGCAACAACGTTTCGTTCCGTTTCGAATCGAAAGAAATTTGCTCGTTTAGCAAATCGAAGGGTAACCCACCTTTAACACGTCGCACAAGGTATTTCCCTCCGCATCAGGAGTCGGCTGGAGTGTGGAGTTGAGGTAAAACGAAAACAAAAAGGAAATTTAGCCAAAAAACGTTGAGACTTCATTCCATTCGAGTATGACTACATGCTTGTTACCAATTCGGAAGAAGATGGAATGCGCCCGGTCCTGCCTGACGCCTACCCCGATACTTCTTATACACCTCGCGCAGCTGTAGCTGGTGGTGGAGGAGATAATCATTTTCTGAAATGCCTTGTCTTACATTGAGGAATGAGTGTAGACTTTTTTCTTGGTTTTTGCTTTTGGGGCGGCTGAGGGGATACCCAGGAAAATATCTCTGTCGATCACGACAATGATGATGCTGGACCGGACACTCGCCTCATCAATGTGGCGACAGCGCGTTTGATACATTGTCAAAAAGAAAAACAAAAAAAAAATTGAATTTTATGAGCGTGGAAGTCGATAATTCGATGATGCGGTATAATGCGGTATAATACGGACGTTTATTCATTAATTATCGGTTATGCTACGTATAGTCCTCCGTTCTACGGTAGGACTGTCGAGTCCGATTTTACAATTCCCACACGATGCATCTGATTATCGATTCCACACGTTCGTCATCGTTTTGAGTCATCTTGCCCATGCCCCGATGGGTTGTAGCGTCTCATAATTGTTATCGCACTCATAATTTGGTGATTACAATCACGTTCCACAAATGAATATGAATACGATCCACACTATGGTTCTGTAGGCATTGCAGCCCCAGAGTACTTGTGTATTCGTCTATTGGAGCACATTGAACAGCACCGATTGGTCGGTCGGGTGTCGACGTGTGGTTGGTATTGAAATGGCGAAGCGTTTGCGTGCCATGTTTGACACAACCCCCACCGATTGGCGCGCACGCATTTGGTTTTGCGCGCGTGATTTTGTTTTTTTTTTTTTTTTTTGTTGTATCTTAAATGCCAACCATTGAAATGGTGATTAAAATGCCCTCGTCGCTGCGGTGGTCGATGTTGTTTGACAGTTGATGATGGGAAAAGGTTGTTGCCGGGTGGAGACGAAAGGCGCTGGCTCCATAGTGGGAGGGTGGTCTCGCGTATCATCGTATCATAGGCGACTGCACATAAACCTGTCACTTTCGATGTAATTACTTTTATTTTTACCTCAATTGCATGTGATTTTTTTGTTGTACTTGTTCGTCAGTATGAGCACGGAATAATGTATCAGATTGGAATGGTATCTATCTGGGTGGTAGAAACATTCAATCGCTGTTATCGCTGCAGTGTATCGGTTTTCAGTATAATTAACAGAGATTTGACGACCAATTCATAAAAATTGTCAACAGTCCGATTATTTATGGCCTCTAATCAACCGAATTTTCAACAAACACTGTACATGGTCGCGACAGTAAATCACACGATCGCCATTCATCCAGATAAGTGACTGTCATGCATCCGACAATGAGAGGGTGCTACTCGAGCTCGGTAGAGATGAGTTATGAGGGTTCAACCTATCGTGTTTTATGAAAGAAAGGAGTTGACCTGGCGGGCAATTATCTTGAGATTTGTTTGGAGAACTGATTCGTTTAGGTTGATGTAATGAGATGAACTCGCCGTTAATCTTTTCAAATGATGATTAGGTCGTTGATAAGGATTGGTTGTCTGGTCATCAATCAATCAACTGTTTCACGCGTCTCTTAAGACAAATAAAAAAATGAAATGTACCCTTGCAAAACCAAACAAAAAAAAAAAAAAAAACTTCCACATCCTCGACGCGCATCGTGGTCACCTGCGCTGCCAGTCAAGTCTCCACTCTTTGTCCGAATTCGTTAAAATTATCCCACACTGACTGGTGCATATCTACATGAGTGCAACGCGTTTTTGTTTTTTTTGTTCCTCGCGCGTTGCATCAAAATTCATCTTTGTCCAATTTGACAAGGCACTTGACGACTTTTAAGCGATTTGATAAGATTGCCATCCCCTCTTACTATCTCAATGGCGTTTTTGCTGACCATCCTGTCTGTCATTGGTTGCTTCGGACAAGAATTGACTTCACTGTTGCACTGTTGCAATACATTTATCACATGTTGATCGAAGCGCAGTGATAGCGAGGGGTTGATGGACAGACGGTTTTTGCCCTTACCATTCGTTTGTATGTAAATTTCGATAATTCCTCGGTCGATAAGAATTTGATTGTGAAATTGGCATAAGTTTTATATGAAAATAATCGAGCGACAGGTGGTGCACTGTGCTAGCTTCAACGACAATGAAATGGAAATTTATTTGACAAATAATAAATGCGTGCCACAGCGTATACGCCACGGTCCGGCCTATGTGGATCATGCTTTAACTTGGCATTTTAATTGGATTTGATTTTATTTTCTTCCCTTTCGTCTTCGGTTAATTTTTATGTGTGGCGTCGTTAATTAACCCGACAGGTGGATTCGCAAGAGATATACGAGTATGTAGGAGCGTCGAGTAGCGCCTTCATCATCCTGCCAAACAGCCGGTGATGATTTTAAATGCCGAATGGTTGTTAGAACATTTATTAGACCGATAAGAACGGACGAGACGAGTCAAGGGAAGGTACAGCGAAAAAGATGGGCACGAACGACGAAAAAAAGGTAAAAGCGGTAGAAAAAACAAACAGTAGTGTGACATTTGTGCGTTTTGTACCTGACAGCGGGTGTATCTCTCCTGTTCAATAAATAATAATGAAATTTATCGATACATCCAGACAACTACGACCTTTGGTGTACGCCTTCGCCGACTTGTCTGTCGTTTGTCTTCATTCCACTGCCATTAGACAAGATCTTTATCGGTCGTCGGGTATCATCATCATCATCATCCACGTCGTCGTGGCCATCGACGAGTAGTACGAGTACACAAAGTCTATTTATCGGTGCATCAGGGTGGTCATGTCTTCGAATTTCGTTGTAATACACACTAGCGTAATGGTTTTCCTATACTTATGTACACACCTTCCTGCCAACGATCGTTGGGACTCATATAAAGTTATTAAAATTCGATTATGGCAATGGATGAAAACAGATTTGTAAATGGTAGACTACCTTGCCGGATGGATGGAACGCCTCTTGTAATGAGGCAATAATCGATGGCGATTGTTTGGCGCTGTGTGGCGAGATGGACACATACCTTATTGCCCATTATCGATGTAGAAAAGTAGTTGAGTGGAATATGTTTAGTACACGATTCCTCGAATTTCATAGATATCAATTGCAAGGAGAAGAATTCGAAGATAATGGTCGTTTGCCGGCGGTTGAGTGGAATTTTATCGCTCTCGGACGATTGGACGGGGATAAAGTGAAGACGACTGAAAATATTTCCTTAGACAGTTGAAATACTTGTTACCGAGAGCGCAGTTCAAAACAATAGCTGGATGTAATCAACGATCCAACGGATGGTGTGGATATTGCCCGTCAATTACTGTCATTTGATGAATGCAATATAATTGACTTTATTGGCGAATGTCAAGTACAATTTCTGGCAGTTTTAGTGCTGGAGTCGCTTTCTACGTAAATCTGCATTTTTGTTCTTAGACGAGCTGCAAAAGATTTCGTATAATTCTATTTTTTTGGTCAACCTATTCGGCCTAGAGCGCCCGGTGCTGTGGTGAAGTGTTTTGAAGAGTCAACAACATCAATTAGCTCAGATACGCCTGTAAACGAAAAAACAACCCCGCTGTGAACACTGTGTTCAAACCTAGTCGGCGCCTCAATTGACCGCACTTATAACACTTTAAGGCGAATGTTCTTTGATTCTCACTTATGGTCCTCAGTGAAGCTTTAAGCCGTCTACAACGTCGCCATTTTCTCCGTCTCAAACATTTGTTTCACAATCACCAAAGGGATTTGCCATTAAATTCGACATCTCTCGATGTATACCATGTCTGGATAGATGACTATGGAAAATCCATATGAAATGCACGAAAAGCCAAGGAGATCAGTTTTTTGGCCCGTATTTTTTCGAATATGAGGCTGGAGAGGCAGTTACAGTGAATGGACAGCGTTGCCACAACATGCTAGCGGATTTTTTTTCGCCAAAATTGGGATCCTCTTTCAAACGCTCCGTAGCCCGCGACAAACGGCGTTGTCTATGGACATTAACTTTGAGCTCTTGGGTCAGTGGAACTCGTACAGCCCAAGTTCCGACGCGAAATTCTTCAAGTTGAAGTCTGTGAAAGGCCGAGTTCTTCTGCACGGCGAGGAATCGACTGCCTCGGGTTCTGCTGTAAATTTTCACGGACCGCGGCGATGGTCTCAACTTGCGTTCCTTTGACGTACGAATGTAGATTGATTACTGAACAAATCGTCTTAAATTTGGCCACCAAACGTTGAAGAGTCGAGTGTAAAGGGCCACCTCGGCGCAACGTTTACCCTAACGAACACTCATTTTGTTAAACAAGTTTTATCATTTAGACGAGCTGTTCAATCGTGTAATTTGCCATGGTGATTTGGCATCGGTAACTAAATAATAAACAACAGATTTGGCAGGTGTCACCCAAGCAACATGGCCGCGAGAGGCTGCCAAAATCTACCCACGCCAATTGAAAAACTCTTTACAAAAAATCGTCGTGAATTTTGAACTTAGGAGGATAGCCTGCAACAGAAGCCGTGGTTTTTACTAATAATTGAGTAGATTAGATTTTAATATCCAATAAGAATTAACAGTGAGTTCACAGAAAATAGAGGTTTAGCTGAACAAAATCTTCCATGTATGAAAGCTGTTGGTTCACACTATAGGAAATTTGTTCAAGAAAAAAGGTGACTTTTTGAATTCCGCGAGTTCCGTACATTCGATTTCCGTCCTTTTTTTTGTTATATTGACACACATGTCCACTAACATATGTATATTGACATAATCAGCCATTTTGAATATTTAGTTTTGGTGTGCCTGGCTATTTTTTTTTTTAGTGAAAAAGGATTTATATCAAATTTAGGGTGAAAATTAAAATTAAATGTTCCAACGAACATAATACGTTGACTACTATGAGCAAATTGCTTACATATAAGTGGTACAGGATCATCACAGAAGGCCGAGAAAATGCCGAGAAATGCCCCAGCACGTCAACAACGGATGAAAATGTTAAAGCAGTAAAGAAAATTTCGTCCAATCACCATCAGGGAAGTAGCTACGGATATTGACATATCGGTTGGCACATGCCATGACAGCGAAATTATTTCCAAATTGCTAAATGTTGACCAAAAGAACCATCGCATGAGCATCACTCAGTAGCTGTTGAATCACGTGAATGACGATCCAAATTTGCTGAAAAGGCTCATCACTGGTGGAGAAAAATTTGGTTTATTGTGATGTCGAAACCAAAGTCCTATCATCCCAATGGAAGTGACCAGAAGAGTAAAGACCGAAAAAGCACGCTAAGTTCGGGTAAATGTGCAGGTTTTGCTCAATGTTTTCAACGATTATAATAGCGTGGTTCATCATGATTTTTAGTCCGAAGGTTATACAGTCAATAAGGTACATAACCTTCAAGTGATGAGGCGTTTGCATGAAGTAATACGAAGCATGAATCACTCAACGTACTTTTTTAGCCAAAAAAGGTATTTCAGAAGAGCTTCAAGGATCGGAGGAAGCGCTGGCGCAAGTGTATTATATCCAACAGAGACTACTTTGAAGGAATCCAAATAGATATTGAGAAATAAGTAAATATTTATCAAGCAAAATTAAAAGTCACCTTATTTTTTAAACAACTCCGTACATGTCACCTGCAGGTGTCAGCAGACAAATAATAATACAGTTATGCTATCAGCCCAGATACCCTAAAAAAATGTTTAGCAACACAAAAGGGAAATAATCACGCGAATCGGTCGAATACAGTACGTGAAATTGCAAAAGTCCTGATACTTTTTGAACACACTTCGTATTGAAAAAGGTGACTACGGACCAATGCCTGGCAAAGCAGACATCATCTGCAAAAAACCTAAAAAAATTAAGATTTTTCGATGAACTGAGCGGTATAAGAAAGCACCCGCTTATCTCGCCACTTTTCCACACCAGAAGATCAACTTCAAAATCTGCTAACCTAACCGCTAACCTAGACATACATACATAATTGGATAAATAAATGAAGGTGGATTAAATACGTTTGATAAGGAAATGAATAGTCTTTGCAAAGGCCGAAGAGCTACATAGAAAGTGGTCATTGCAGCTGCGATAGAACGTGTTGGGGGCTGACGACCTTGGCTGCGTGGTTTTCGATCGGCCAGAAGCCCATAAAAATAGTAACCGCTCTTGAGATGTCTCCTCTAGATTTATTCAGTAGATTTATCGTTTTGGGCTTGTAGAAGTCGGGCCAATCTTTTTAGGTAGGATATGGCATAGATTGCCGAATCGACAGCTCCTATCGGAATGCAAAGAGAGTTTTGAGGCCTGTTGAAAATTGGTACGGTGCTTGCTTGAACATATTGGTAGAATTTTTTGTCAAAAGTAACTCATAAGACTGGGCTTATGAGGTGGTGCATTATCGTGAGTCTAAGAGGTCTCACGTCGCAATCCCGGTCTTTTTAGACTGGTGTTTACTCACTGGCCAACCGAAAGAAATTCCGACCGAACAGCACCATGAATATCAAAAACAACATTGAACAACAACTTGATTTTTGAGCGACTTTGGCATGGTTATTTCGGTCTTGGCTCATTTGAATGGCACAATTTCGGTGCCTGTTGCCTTGTTGCCATGTCGTACTCGTAGACCAAATGAGTGTGGGGTCCGAATTGACTCGTTCTAACATCTCGACGGTGATCCATTTGAAGAAAATTCAGGTCTTTTGGAACATGCCGCGATGCGAGGCGTTGCATGCATAAAACATCAACTAAAGTAAGGCAAATTGTGCGGTGAGATGAGTCGATGAAGCTCCAAATTACAGTGACTTTTTAGGTTTTCGAGAACCATTTTCTTTACAAAGTCAATATTTCCTTCAGTATCTGCCAGGGTGAGGCAAGTTTTCAACAACTTCACGACGCTCTTTATGCGCCCAAGTTCACCGTCAAAATAGATGACAGTTGTCCCAAAAAGACACCATTAAAGCAGGTTGTTTAAATTACTCGTATATTTCCAAAAAATATAAGTACTTCAGCAGCTGTGAGATACAGACATGTACCTTTAAAACACATCGTATCAACCCACATCAAGTGAAACACCGCGGCGAAATTCTTCCTAAATCTATCCATAACAAAATCGACATCAAAAGCACCAAGCTAACCCGTCTCCACCCCATGCACGCATCCAATCGCCCAATTCAATTCGTCGCTTGTTCGACGAGCATCCATTCCATCGATCACCAATTGCCCTCGCATATTACATGAATATTATTAAAACAACATCAACAACGTAAAACAACTCAAAAAGACACCGAAGAAACACCGGGCCACGGCATGTTGACGATAAATCCTGCAAATCAAAGGACCACACCATCACCAGTACCTACACGCACCGTACACTCGCAACTCATAGCCTTACTCGTGTGCCCCATACGTTTCGTTGCACCGCGATACACTGTGGTAGGTAGGTACTTGCTTGGCATCGTGTATTCGCTATGTTTCTTCCACGTAGGTCTACATGAATGTCTGCAGCACCTCCGTGTCCATCTTTTGCCATTTTAGATACTTGCAACGATTAAAGTTTCCCAATCATATACCAATAGGCAACAGGAACATCAACATGTGGCTCTGTTCCATGATGCCCTCTTTGCCGTTCAATCCGTCCACCATCTTCATATCGAACATGTAATTCGTGTGTGGGTTTCGAGTATCGCGATATGTTTAGAATTTGTTCTGAGTTATGAACAAGAATAAGTTTTGTCCGACTGATGATCATTGTATCTATTTATCTCGCCCGAGCCTCATATACGGCGGTAAGTCGATGAAGCTCCAATCCAATCGACAAGCAGCTTTCTCGAGTAAATAGTATGTGGGTGGTACGCGGTTGTTTTCTTTCTTATTTCCTTTAGTGGATTTCTGTCTATTCTTTTTCTCGGGTCATATACATACATATATGTATCTATATCTCGTGAGAATATCCCCCGTCTATGTACAGAAAATTAAATTTTCGTCATGCGCATGGCTGGCTTCCATTCGTCTCGTCTCATAATATTTGTATCGAATAGGAGAAAAGATGACCAACACTTGAAGTGAATTGTTTGTGTGTATGTGTGACACTGGAGGCGTAGGTGGCGGACGGTAAACGACATTAATTCACCACCACCAACACCACCCGGGGAATCTTGAATTGTGATTATAATCCAAAGCGGATAGAAGGGGTTACGACGACGAATGGCTGAATTGTGAAATTTAAACACCCCGCCACCTACACACCTCTAATGGGAATGTACTTGTACCTGTTAGTGTAGGTGGATTTAAGGTATCTAAGGGTAGCTATTTACAGAGAGATAATTCGTTGTTCATTTCGTTTTTATTTTTCTCTTGGAATGAATTATGGCACTCGGGGGGCTGTTCCAGATGCTTGGTTAGAACTTCCGTTGAATAGATTTACATCCTGCATCTCGGTGACCTCTTTATGGTCATTTCCTGAGAATAATTTCGGTTTCCGAAGAATACTATACATCGCAGGAGCAAAGGTTTCCAATTTCGTGAATTCGCTGCAGCGACCGGAAACGTGACTCCGATCAAGGGAATTAAGACTAATCAAACGCGCTCGTTTAAAATCATTAAGAAACACGAAAAAAATCGGAACAAGGTCCGTAAAATCAAAAAATAGAATCGAAAAAAGGGAAAGAGGCGACCGATGTTGTCTTGTTAATAAGACAATTTACTCACATGTACGACACATCCTCCTTGGAATACGTTTGGATTTCTTTTTATAAGAATTAAAATATTAGACCAAGCTCGGCATGATGGAAACAAAATCAAATGACAAACAAAACTGCGGCGGCCGACCAACCAAAATCAACATCATCATTCAATTGAAGATTCGTTCTTCCTCTTCGTTGTCCTCGATTGTCCATCCCATTTCGCGTGACAGCCAAACAAACAAAACATCACTGTCGTGGCCATCATCATCAGTAGTAGTACGTTCGCTCGCACACATCATGGGCAATCTTTCGCCTCGGAACATGACAATCAATGCCAATTGTAATTCTTCAACTCCTTGCATTCAATTCAAGTTCAGTTCCTCTCTACCCTACTCTATCCCTTTTCCACGTCCGTTTGTTCCTTTTGTTTGGGAGCTTTTATCCCCTTCCATCCAAAACAAAGAGGGACGGAAAAAAAAATTGAATAAAATCAGACAAAGCGCTTAACTTTGCTTAAGAATGGGTTATAGGCAATGCGATATTATTAGCCCCACATGCGGACATTCAGAAAACAATAAAAGGAAGCAACAAAAACAAAAAAATAAAAAAAAAACAAATGAAGAGAGACAAGGAAGAAAACGAAGAATATGGTGTACCATCATCAGCCATCATCATCGTCATCGCCGTCTTCGTCATCATCATCGGACAACAGGCATCAAATAATTATAACCATAAGAACATAGCCCAAAGGATTTACCTGATGCTGGCGCTCACTGTCCAGAACCCTGAACGGACTATACAAAAAACAAACACACAGCTCCATTACTGACGATCATCAGTTAAACAAACTCAAACGTAGAGGGCATGATGGTTTGGTTGGACCTATGGTCAGTCGGAAGAATGGCCGGTTCTTCGAACGCGCAGGGCAAGGAGAAAGCCACAAAACGGAATTAAAAGCAAGTTAATGGGAACAAAAACGAATATAAACCGAAATACATAAAAAAAAAAAACACAAAACTTCCCGATGATTGCAGTGTCGATGACGACGTCAATGATGTTGATGACGATGATAGTGATAATGACGATAACGTCGATGATGGCAATGGCGATGGTGATGATGGCGATGGCGACGGCAGTGGTGGTCAGGATAAATATGATGTTCCATTGGAAAATTTACCGAAATTCCTGTGGAGGAATTTACACCTGCCAACTGAAATGTTTACATTGGTAGGGGGAGCATAAGCGGGAAACAAATGATCCTCGTAGTCTGATCGAAACAGGTTGGCAGATCAAAATAAATTTCATCAGACGTTTTCAATGATGGCTTTGGAAGCTACCTACTGCTGAAAGCCTTGAAACAATAATTTAAGCTTCAATGCAATGGGCATATGGGTCTTAGGTCATATTTGTGGTTGATAAACATATCCTAGAATTCAAAATATTTAAAGGCGCCCATGTTCTGGATCCAAATTTCGGTACAAATTTCAAACACGACTAGTTCGACTAATGTTGTCCAAAATTATGGATACGAGAAAATAAACTGAATCCAAAATCTCATCTCAAGCGAATTCTTCCATTAAATATTTGAGAACGCCCAAATTTTAGTTCCAAAATTTCCAAAGGAGCAATTTAAAAAAGAAAGAATTTCTGAAAAAAAAATTGGATATAATCTTGCGACTTGAACTTTTTCTTCCGAACTAAGATAGGCTATATTGAAACAAAAAAAAAAAGATTACAAAGGAAAAAGTATTTTTGCTTAATCAAAATTTGCATTTAAAACACACCCAAATTCAAAACTCAATTTTTAAGACAAATTTCAATGACGACAATTTGGCAATGAATGTTGTTCGAAATTGTTGGGTAATTTTTTACTAGCTTGGAAAGGCTTTTATACAAATTTCCTTATTTAGGATTAATCCTGAGAATCCCTTTATCTTTAAAATTTCCCGCAGACTTGAACCGACATATTTTTCTAATATGTAGAAAAATTACCTACAAAGAATATAATTCCTCAAATCTCCTATGTGGTTCGAAAAGTCTAATTGTGTCGGAGAGCAATAATTAAGAACCATATAATAAACCTACGTCATCCGCAAAAGTAGCTGACTTGCCTTTGAATTTAAGCACCAAAGAGAGTTGATATAAATAAGAAAGAGAATAGGACCTAATACACAGCCTTGAGGCACACCCATTATTTCCTCAGTCTTCAGTGAGCTGTCTGATGTCTGAGTGACATCAAAAATATACCAACAGTTGACTTTTTACTATCGGGGTTGGACAATACCTTAATACAAAGCTGAATTCAGAAAGATTAAGAAAATTAGTTTTGAAAAGATAGCGCGTGTGATTTTTTAAACGTTTTTGAAAAATTTTTTTTAGACCCTTAAGCACCTACCAACTGAAGCTCTTGGAAAAAGCCCTAGTAAACACAGCGGTTAAAATTGCGCAGCACCTCCATTACATAGCATGCAATTTTTTTTTCGGGTAATTTTTACCTAAATTAATTCTCAGATAATTTTAATTTTCTCCAATAAGCACTTAGAAAAGCAAGGCTTGAGTCTCTTCCTAGAAATTCTAAGGAGTATAGTTGAGGAAAAACTGGTGATATGTTCCATCAGAATAAAAAAAAAATTAATCCAAGGTCCAAAAAGTATTAACATGAAAGGTTGTACTTAAGTTTGCCGTAGTTCATCTCCACTAAATTACGAGGCTTTCTATTAAAGATGCTTAATGAAAACTCCGTCGTAGAATGATCAGAAATCATAAAATAAGGAATGCACTTAAGAAAATTACGATTTTTCAAAAAATTTCAGGACATTTGCGAATAATTTCATATTTGGATCATCGGCAACCTGATATTCGAGAAACATTTTCCGGAAATTTTGACCATCTTCTCTTATACCCTTATTCAGAAAGTTACGTCAAATACACAGCTTTATTCCAAATTTACAATATTCAGAAAAAAAAAGTTTTAGGCTCTTACCTCGGGAATGACTGTATTAATTTTTGATCAAATTTTTATCCAAATTTTATTTATTTTATTTTTATTTTTTATATAAATTTCGGACTCATTAATTGAATAAGCAAACAATTTCTTACAACATTTTCGATCAACGTTGGATTATAATTTAGGCTTTACTCAAAAACTTTGATTTGAAGCACTGGGACAGTATTTAAGTAGAAACAAAATAAACAAGGTTTGGTCGAAAATTGTTTTTGGTCAAAACTGAGAAAATCTTGTTCAAAATTTGGTTGCCTTGATAATACAAATATAGAATCCATCTAAGAATCTTGGACTCGGGATAGAGAATCTAATAAACATCAAAATTCTGATTTTTTTCTTTTCGATCTTCCACCGCCCCTCCAAAAAAGGGAAGTTACCGAAATATCTCTCAAATCCGTGTTTCCACCTGCTCTTATTATACCCATGAAACATAACGTCACTTCAAACTACTGAACATGTCTTGCCTCAGCCAACAACAACAAATGAAATAATCAATGAAACCTCCACCTGAGGTCAATGTAAACAAGACGATAATTCCAATCACCTCGGGGCTAATTCATTTGCGAATTCACATGTATGTTCAGTCAATACAATACAAAACCTTTTACCCAAGGATAACACATAAAGACCCAACCAAATCTGAAATAAACGCCAAAACCAATAATTACCTCAAATCAAAACCAACCAAGCAACCACACAAAGCTACCCAAATTTACTTTCATGTTGCTACGAGTGTAAAGCAGATGCTGTATGAAGAAACCCTGAGGCGCCAACTGAAACGAACCAGAGAGAAGAGAATGATAATTTCCGTCCCTAAGCCCAACCCGTTTTGACCTTCGTGTGAAACTTCTTACTCATTCATCCATCCATCCATCCATCCATCGTCTTTGGCATGCAGCATTTAGCATCTAGCGAATGGACGTGAAACGTTGAATAGTGAAGACCGTTCAACGTCCAACGTTCATTCCTATAATCATCAACTAAATAAACACACTAATCGATCACTCTCTTAACGAGGGATCCCCTGCTAATAAGGTGTTGATCTTGTTCGGTGTTCGACGATGACGATCATCGTACGTTCGATCACTGACGATCGTTTTCGTTTTCGTGAACAACAACACCAACAAGTGAATGGATGACGGCCAAGTGCGAGTATGCCTCACTCCTGTAATTAATGGTGCCAATAACGACTTGGATAATAACCGTATCTCTGGCTAACATCACATACATTTGACTCAATTTAATCACTGGAACTGATCAACAATTACATAGGAATGGGGTATAGCAAAAAAATACCAAAAAACAACAAACTCGGTTGTGTTTTGTTAAAACAAAGTTTTAACGATGCAGCACGAGATGAAGGCGGAGTGCGACAGCATGTAGTGCGATGTGTGTAAACAAACTACGAAGCATTAATGCCAACACTTTAATTGAGAAAATACCGAACCGGTCCAGTTCTTTGAATGGAATCCACGATGACCACGATGATGACGAGCTACGAGACATGCGACGAGCATAGACCGACAGCGACTCACGCAAATCTAATGTCGTAGAAATGCACTTAGTTTGAGAAATTGTTCACGCATAACACGCTCTGGTGAGCTGGCCACTTGGCGTAAATGCAATTAAATTAAAATGTCAGATTTGTCGTTAGTAAGAGGCGTCGGGTCCGAGCTCATTCCGAGTCTGGAACGACTGATGAGTTGCTGTTGACACCATCGCGCATAGCTGGGGGAGCACTGCGAGTCGCACTGGGTGATGATGTATGGATAGATAACAGCAAGGCATACTTGAGCTTGATGGTTTGTTGGGCGATAAACTGGAGATAGCGAGGGATGTCGAAATGGACAGAGAACGTGGATGGTTACGAAACCTTGTTGCGTTATATAAGAGCTACAGGTGTCGTGATTATGACTTTCATTAAATGCGGTAATCCGCTGTTTTCCGATAGATGACGCTAGCAGCGCATGTTGGTCAGAAATCTCGGATCAGAAACGTCGTACTGATGGCTTGGGTGTCTGTCAACAGTAAATAATTTGTACTTTCATAAGTTTTTTTTTGAGGCATACAAATGTTGGCTTTCGAGGTTTCAAGGCGTGGAGCGTCATATAGTGGGGAAAAAGTTTAAGGACTTGGAGGCATTACTGGATCAAAATCCATGCAAATTCATTGGCCGTAGCTCATGTTCCATTGTTTGAAAGCCATCGGAATGGTCCGCAAGCAAGAAAATTGAGTGCTATGGTATATGAGCTGAGTTAAGGAGATTTTGAACAGCGTTTTAGTACGAGGAAGTTACTGCTTCAGCGGTGGCCAGGACGAAGGTGATTTTGACTCAGTATTGTGGTTCAATTGCGATAGTCCAAAGCGAAATCCTGAGGGTATCACGGCCATGCATCAACTTCGTTGGTCAAGCTCAGCGTGGTATGGGCTTTTCAATAAGGGCGCGCAGATGTTGAAATGGAGTAAAACAAGTTGTGTGTGAGGTATTAACACAATTCTCTTTTCATTTGAAAGGCCCTTTTATGCCATTATGTATTGAATATGACATCATTCAAATGCCTGCCTCGACTTCTTACGATGGAACAGATTCGAGTGGTCCAATTTTCCAATTTTCTTAAGCATAGATCCGGTTAAATTTGTGCGATGGCCTGGGTTATGTTCACCTTAAGGCCATTGGTCGATTATGGTTTATTCTCATAGACCCGCGACTTCAAGAAATTCCCCAAAAAATAGTCTAGCGGGGTCAAATCGCAAGATCTTGGTGGCCAATTCACATCACCTCTGCCACTGATAATCTTACCCTCAAATCATTCATGCAGAATGTCAATCGTGGCATCTGCTGTGTGACACGTAGGGCCGTCCTGCTGGAACCACATGTCATCTAGATCCATATGGTTCAATTTGGACCATTAGAAATCGGTTATCATCGTTTATAGTGCTCGTCATTGCCGGTGACCGCCACAACAACGTCGTTTTCGAAAAAGTAGGGAAGCCCAGTCAGCAAACAAGCGTTGTCTATGGTCATAAGCGTTGAGACCCTAGTTTAATTGGATTTTGTCCCGATGTAGGCCCGAGTCCCGTCGGAAAATTCGCCAAGTTAAAGTCTGCGAAAGGCTGAGTTCTTACGCAAGGCAAGGAATCGGTTTCTGCTGTACACTTTCACGGATCACGATGTTCTCGGCCGATCTTGCGCTCCTTTAAATTGAAAATGCTGGCTAATTGATTACTGAAACGCGTCGTCTCAAATTTCGACACCAATCGTTGAAGAGTCGACTGTGAAGGGCCACCACGTGTACCGTAAAATGAGCGCAACATTTGCGCTAACTTACACTTATTTTGATAAAAAAAAATTAACATTTGGACGTACTGTTTAATCGTGTAACTTGCCTTGTTGATTTGGCATTAGTTATTGATTAATAAGCAATAGATTTGACAGATGTCATCAAAACAACATGGCCGCCACAGGCCGCCAAAATCTACCCGCGCCAATTGAAAAATCCTTTTATGACTAGCAAGTAAGTGAAACCATTATAGCAATTCTCTACTCGAGGCCAACTAATGCGTTTGAGCTGAGCCGTTGAAACCCTTCCTGGGACCACGGAAATGAGTCCTCGTATCTCATCCACCGTAGTCATTCTCCAGACATCCCTTTTGACTACCACTAGTCTGACTAAGCTTCACTTTCGATCTTTCAAAGAAGTAAAAAAATGGTTCGATTCTTGGATAGCCTCAGAAAATGTGAAAGATCAGAAAGATGCACAAAAGTCGAAGCTCACGAAGGTAAATACTCCCAAGATATAAGGCTCCTAATTCAAAAAAACAAAAAGGAAAAATTCCTTTAGACCACAGGGGTCACTTAAGGATCACAGGGCCTTAGACGACTTGAAAGACTAAAAGCTTTTTTTGTGTTTTTCTGTTCGTGCCAAAATCCGTCCTCGTTTTTGGCTGCGGTTACTTCCAATATTTAATCACGTTGCGTGTCGTTTTTACCTTCTCATTTATCTGCATCAATTCGACTGTGACTCACTGCACCTGCCAATTGCTCCCTCTCAATTCCCATCTCTTCGGCTCCAGATTCATATTTCTTTCTCATTTAATTGTCGAATAATTATTTTGCCGGTCAATCCACCTCCACGTTGTACATCACCCGCATTAGTCTGACGTAACGACAGCCACACAGCAGTAGGATCAGGCATGAATAGAACAATCGTAAACAGCACCAGTACAACTCAGTAAATCGATGCGGCAGCACTAAACACGCAATGATTAATTGCATTTCACACAGATGCGCTTATGTAGATGTACCAGCACATCTTGGTAAAGTCAAGTCTCAGCACTCGACTCTTACCAGCCCGACTCGCAGTCGTTCCAATTCATTTCACAAGCCCAAACCAGAGATACCAGATACACACGCCGAATGCACACTCAAGCCAGTCAGCCAAGCAGCCAAGTAGCCAAGTAGCCGAGCAACCAAGCAGCCAGTCAGTCAGGCAGGCAAAGTAAGCCAGTTAACAAAACAGTCATTAGCACGAATGTAATCCACCATCTCGCCATCTCACCATCAGCGGCGGCACCGCCACCGCCACCACTACCACCACATGTACATCACCATAATCAGGTAACCACCGAACAAGAGATTATTATATTACCGCCGCCATAAAAGTAATAATAGAAGCTCGCTTACTATGATGCCTATGCTGCTGTTGCCTGCTGCTCTGCTCCGCTACGAAGCTACTCCAAATGTGACGTTCGATGTACGAGTATGTCATGCTGTGTATTGCGCTACTTCTGGCCTTCCGACCTCCGTATTTGCCGAGTTGTACCGACATCTCCATCTCCATCATCAGTTTCGTCCCGTGTCCGTACTCGTCGTGTTCGACACTCTCACTACTCGTGTTTTCGCCATGTTCCACTGGCGCTAGCGAATAATTCGCACCTAGGGCGCTCGCGGTGCGACCTATACCTCTCACCTTTACCTACATAGATACCAGGCGCGAAAGGAGACGCGTCGCGGTAAGGGCCGGCAACTAAGTTATTCCACTATTGCTACTGCCGTTCCGACTACTACATGTAGTTGTTATTGCTTTTCTTGTTTCTGTTGAATTCCAGTGCGCCTTCCTGCGGCATGTTTCCTACTCTAATCATTCATTCATAGTTGTTGCAGATTTTGATTCCGCTTCGCTGACAACCTTTCTTTCGTCTTTCACACCCCCCTTCGCGATTCGAATAGTCCCATCGTCTCAACCAATGTCTTACTGTTCCTCTTATTCCGTTCTGGTTTTGGCCGACACTCGCTCTTGTTTATGTTGTTGTTATTTGTTGGCCTGTTCGTCTAATTAATTAAAAGCACATTTTATATTTAACACCTTTAGAACCTGCAATTCAGAACGCTGCCGGCCATATGACATACGTGCTTGTTGTTCGCGCGGGATGGAAGGAAATGCCTCGTACACATGCATGCGGAATACTTGCTGCTCCTCGTTCGTACACATGAAGTACACGAGTTTTGTTGTTGTGTTGTGCTCTCTTTTTTTTTTGCCTTTCTTTTCCATATTTCTTGTTGTTCGACTATAAAGTAAAAGGAGGAATAAAACAAAAGCTCACGCATACCCCGGCATGGGTGTGATTTTTTCGCACTACCGTGTAAACAACAACAGAGTGTTAGTCAAGGTTTGGGTTTGATTATATTATTGCTGATGTTGTTATTGTTGTTTGTATACAACCATCTGTGGCAGTTAGGGTTGCCAATTACTCGTAAATCGTGCAGACTTGAGGTGAGATTACATTTCAACAAATTGTGTCTTGCATCATATTGTCTGAGATGTTGGTTTGCGACTTTGCTATATTCTGAATGGCCGTTGCATTCAATGTTTTTTAATTTTAAATATTATTCGAAAAGTGAATTGTGTTTTTAGAAATTTTGAAGACGATCGGATAGCCGAAAAAAAAGGAAAAATTTCGAAACAATATGAGTTACTTTCAGATTTGAGTTCGCCCAATCTTAGATGTATAGCCAGTCCAAAAGACTGGTTTTGATGAGCTAAAATTTAAATGTAAGCTTTAAAAATTCCAAAAGCCAAATTTTTAAAAGCACTTTGACTAGCAAGTTTTTTAAAAAAATTAGGTTCTTATTGAAAATAAAGAAAAAATTCCCAAAAACACTGAAGATGTAGGTTAATTTCTAAATTTTAATTTGGAATTTGATATGATATTTCTATGATCAAAGTAAAAGGTGACTTTCTAAATTAAACTTTCCGCGTGTAACGATTCGAAAAATATTTTTTTTCTGTGATAGCATTTTCATTGACGTCTGTTACGAATCATTATGACTATTAATTCCATGGCTTCGTTTGTGTTTTTGGAATAACAAAAAATTTGGTGAATTTGGTGCTTTTTATAGTTTCTGTTGTTTTTGAGGAAAGAACTTACATTAAATTCGTTTTGGCAATTAAATTAATGCTGCAGAAATGTGGGGAATACTGTAAAAGGTGCTTGGTGACTAGGCTTTGTCGACAAAAAAAAATATTAACAAGAAGACAGAGAAAGTGTTTGAAAAATCTGGTTTCAAATCGGTCAAAAACACCAATTGGTGAACACGTTAAGGAAGGTCGATCGACCATTAGAAATGAAATTAAAAATTCAAACACCTCCTGGGCCTCAGTGGCGTCTTATTTTGTTTAGTTAAAAACACTCACTTTATTTGAGAAAGAGTGTTGCTTGACAACTGTAAAGAAATGATTTCTGAAGACGAGGCGGTTACGAACCCCAATCAACTAAAGAGACAGACCACTCCGGGGACACCGTTTCGAGTCCATAGAAAGATTCCGAGTGAATTACCACGCGGACTGAAGGCCTTTTCGAAGTTCGAGCTTGAGAGCTGCCTCGAGAATTAGAAAAGAACTTTGGCAAGAATGAAGTTTGTGGGAGGAGGATTACTTTGAAGAGGCCCCAATAGATTTGGAATAATAAACAAGGTTTGTCAGCTTTTTTCCCCGACATTGATATTATTATATTATTCTGGAAAGCGTATATTCCACGTATTGGCCGACGGATTTCGCTTAAATACCTGATCTTATCGATTTCTTTAAAAGCTTAACCCACCTTGCCTTTCTTTTTATTAAAGACTTCTGCTACCTATTGGAGCAATCAGGTGCAAATACTGATCCATTGTACTGCCAAACAGACACCTTAAGTGGCGTAACAGCTCATAAAGGAGCCAGAGCCATGCTTCTCTCACTCACTTATAATGTGTGCGATTTATTTTTCACACAAGTGAATAGGACCTGCAATTTAATGCCGATTCCGAACAGCGAAAACAAGGCTTGAACAAACTTGGAAGATTTTAGGAATGAGGTTGAAGAAGGTATTCCACTGAGAATACGACTAAGAGCACCTTATGAACTAATAGTACGCAGCGTACTAAAAAGAGTGCCGGCTAATTTCTTAGTAATTTATCCGCCTGAAATTAGAGATCTAGTTAAGGAGAAGCTGAAAGCGCGTAAACTATGGAAACAAAGTCGATCGCCGCAGCATCAAACTCATCTCAATCGAGTATGCAATGTGCTCAAAAAATCTATTAGGGATTTCAAAAACCAAATTCTATGCTCATAGTTAGAAAACTTGACGGCGGGAAGAGAATCAATTTACTCTCTGTGGAAATCTGTCAAAGCCCACGAAAAGTCCAAACAAACATTTTTCAGGGAAACATACACGTCGACGTAAATAGTACGGCTTTCCAGTTACCCGACGAACAAATTGTACGAGTATTACGCCGTCTTTAAAGGACAAAACCTCTTGACTTATCGCGATAATCTTAACTTCATGAACATAACAGAAATTGCAGAAACCTTCGTTCGAATGTCGCCTGCCAAATGCGAATATATCGAGAACGGAATATTGCTAGATAAGTGGAATGACATAATTGCAGTACAAGCTCGGTTCGAAAGGAGGTGTTTTTAGTGAGTAGAAATCTCACACTTTTATGAACATGCGCTTACGATCCTCACAGTGACTTTTGAACCACCTAACCTCGTGAAAAAATTGAACTTATGTAATTTTTCAAGCCTGAAACCTCTGCAAAATAAAAACCTATTTGGATCTTGATATAAATTTAATGGTTATCCGGAATCATCAAGTATGCCCATTTAACGTAAAGTTGGCGAAAATTTTATTCAAATTCAAAAACGAACGATCGCTGGGAAATTAAATGTACCGAATTCGGCCATTCTGGATCACTTGAAATGCCTTAATTTAATCTGAAAGCTCTGGATATATGGGTTCCTCATGTTCTTACAGAAAAAAAATTGTGCCGTCGCGTTAACGTCTATGATCGTCGTTCACTGTTCATTCGTTCTACCGAAGACGTGCAAAAAGGTCTTGAGTTCATTCACTAATTTATAGCTGGTAAGAGGGTTGATCGAAGTTTTGAGCGCAGCTTGGCTGTCACTGCACGTATATTCCTTTTCCCTTCCACTTGTGCTTCACAACATAGTATATTGCCATTAGGATTGCGCATATCTCTGATTGAAAGACAGACGCATGTTTTTCTAACGAAAAGTGCAGTCGGACGTTTTTGCGTTCATAGAACACCCAAGCGCTGGACCACCTCCCAAGCCTGGAGCCATCTGTAAAAATGCGAAGACAGTCGGCCAGAGCCAGTCCTGACGCTATGGATGCTGTAAAATTATAGCGCAATAGGATGACAGGTGTTATTGTGTCGGAAGGCGTATCCATGAGACAGCGGTCGTATGATATTTCTCGCGCAAGTATACTGTCACTCCAATGTGAGCTGTACCAAAAACCATTTCTCCTGAGGCAGGACATGGCTTTCAGTGCGCACCCTCTGTAGATATATCAAGAGGTGGAAGGTTCATCATAGCATCTAGAGCAGTGGCCGGGCGCTAGGAAAAGCCCCTTAAAGAGACACACCGCTCTTTAAAGTTTGGTAAAAGGAGCTACGACGTGTTTGCGTGTTAGTCACCAACTGATGCATTTGAGATGATCGGTATTATTACCGTGTAGATCCAGAACACATTTGCACTGCCAAAATGCTGATAGCGCTTTGCTGGTTTTTGACTCAGCTGACTTTGACCAGAAAGCATGCTATCTAAGATGACTAATAGGTATTTAGGTTCGTTTGATATCTTAAGGGGAGTAACCGACAGCCCATTACTCGTGCACCAGTCGTCGATCACATTTAGCGTTGCCTGTGCTTTGAAACAGACATTCGCTAAACATGAGCCGACAGAGAGAATGGCAACATCATCCGAATATGCCTGGACATAGGTTCCAGAGTCATTGAGAGCATCGAGGCTCTTACGGCAAGCGGTTTTCGACCTCAATCTTACTCCTCCCAAGGCGCCGTTGCTAAAGTTCGGTTTAATTGGTGTAAAATCCTTGGTAGGGCCTCGGAGTGCATATTATTTTCAAAGATCTACTGTTATATGGGCATTCGGCAATGTCAGTTGAAGTTTTTAAATTAGGAAGTGTAGATGATATATGAAGCTATCACCTAATCATAAAAGCAAGAGAAAGTTGTGATTTTCAGAACGTTCGACTGTTCAAAATCTTTATAAATAAGAGAATGGTGACGGGAGCACCGTAGCTCAGTGATTATGTTCTAGCCCCTGACGTCTATGAAACTTGGATCAAGCCCCCCACTGTTACTATATTTCGCGGTATATATGTATGTATGCCTAGTGGCTTTCTGGCAGTACAATGAACCAGACGTTTTGTCCGAGCGCCTCAAAATCAAAAGCAGAACATAAAACGCCAAACCTAAAAGCTGCGACTGAGATTAAATGGCTTAAATATTCATAAAATAAATAAAACCAAAATCCAATCCCAATCCCCGTGACCACGACCACACTGGCAACGACCAAAACTCATCGACCGCTTCAAGCTGCGTTTTTTTTTTGTGTCTTTTGTTTCTGCTTGGCACACAACTCACGGCAAGTACTCTCACTCACTCTCGTATTCTCGCTCGTAACCCCTTCCAATCGACTCAACACATGCAATCAAGCCTAAGTTAAGCCCAAGTCTATGAGTCCAGGTCGTCGCATGCATGCATTATCGCCGGCACATGTGTGTTTATGTGTTAGTTTCAATGGCTTTTCAATGGAAAGAATAAAAATTTCGCTTTTTTTCTCATTTTCTTTTCACACCCCCGCCTATATGCCCGCTCCACCCCCGGCGGCCAAATGTGTCTTCTTCGTCTTTAGCAAACTGTCATCCTTGCACTTTTCACTTTTTTTTTTTTGTTTTGTTTTTGTATTGAAGTGAAGGTGTTGAGCGAAATGATTACATTTTTGCACAATTTACAGATTACGTGTCATAAGATCGACTTATTGTGTGCACATACCGAGTGCTAGGTACATATGTATGTGCGACGGCTTGGCGACTCTCTCTGTGACGCGTATCCGTGACATGTGTGGAACGGCAAATTCATAATTAATTAAATGGATGAGAATCATAGCAACACCTCGTCGTCTAACACCTGCAACAATAGGACGAACGCTACAATGTACGAGTGGAATATGGAAAAAAAAAACAAAAGTATAACGCGAAAAGAAAAACAAAGAGAGGAAAAAAACGAGGAAAATCAATGGAAATTCACTGTCAATGGCGGCGCAAGTGAGTGTTATAGAACCGAGCTACCAGAGCTGCTAGCAGTAACAGCAATGGTTAAATGCGGGGGTTTGGCCCGCATCCCGTTCTCGAGTCGTCCTCGTCCGTCGCCGGCATTCCCTCGCGCGCAGAAAACAAACAAAAGCCTCGTGAAAAGTGTGAATAATGCGGACATTAAAACTCGGCACACAAGTTGCGGTGTTTTGCACGCATTAACACTACACTCTGGTGGAGAAGAATAAATAAATAAAAAATAAAAATAAATAAACCAGCGATTGCGAGTAGAAGGGAGTGAAACGGGGCAAACGCACGAGATGTTTCGAGAGGACGACATATGCAGTGCGGGTGCGTTTTGAAGTTTTCGCACGTCGAACAACCGGACAGTGCGTGCGCTATAAAGCCCCCCCGATATCGCCACTGTTGCCGTTAACGTCGATTTCTATAACACCATCGGCCAATACGTCAGTTAGTCAGTTGACTAGTTTGTCCATTTGCCCGGTTGCCCGTTTGTCCATCTTGGGCCCTCTTCCACCTATGTACATAGTCGTATGTCAAAACAAATTTATCTTAGAAAATTGTAGTGCTATTGCCGCCGGTCTGTCTACTTTAATTATGATTGCGCGGTCGTTGTTTGACTAATGGGGAAGGAGGGGAGTTGAAAGTGGTTATCTTGTATAGCCGCTGCACCGTTGAGTTATGTGCAAAGAAGGCGGCTGGTCATTTGGCGAATATGATGTTGTATATCTACACACAAGCTGGTTATGGTGGAGATTTATTGACCGATGCTACTTGAGTGTTTCGCTTCTGCTTTTAGCGAGTGAAATGTGGGGTGTTTAACCTGTCAGCGACAAGTGGGAGACCGATTGACGAGTATCGACTTGATTCGAAGCCTAAAGGCTTTAAATGACAAATGGCGTAATAGGCCTTAAAGCCTTTTTGAACACTTAGTGATAAATAATTCCTTAGGGCTTAAGGCCTTCTCTGGTAAGCTTATATCTTCTGGTCTGGTTTTTTTTTTATCGGTTAAAGGCCAAAATTTGGACCAAGTTTTACATTAGTTAATGGAGAGTCTCCTTGGCCGAATATGGTTCGGTAATCGGCATGTTCAAAGATTTTAAGCAATTAGTTGCGCCCTTTTTGAGGGCTCGACCCTTATTAAAGCCGGTGCACCCAAAACGAGCCACTGTTTGGTGTGGATTTTGGTCCAGAGGCATAATTGGGCCATTTTTCTTCGAAAATGAGCAAGGAGTGGCCGTTACAGTCAATGGCGATCGTTATCGGGCCATGTTGAACGAATTTTTGTTCACAAAAATTGAAGACGAGGATATAGGCAACATTTGGTTTCAACAGGAAGGCGCTACGTGCCACACAGCCGAAGCTACACTCGATGTTTTGCGCCCTGTTTTTGAGGGCGCAGCCGCAGAGCTGATGTCGTTTGGCCACCTCGGAGCTGCGATTTGACACCGTTGGACTATTATTTGTGGGGTGCCGTCAAAGATAAGTGTTACGCCGACAAGCCAGAGACAATTGACGCTTTAAAGGACAATATTCGTGAAGCCATTGGTGAAATACAGCTGCACACAATCGATAATATGCTTAAAAATTGGACCGATCGTGTAGGCTACTGCATGGCCAGCCGAGGTAGCCATTTGAATGAAATTATTTTCCACTATTAACCGGAAGGATTGTACTTTCAAATAAAAAAAGAAATTTGAGAAAATATTCAGTAGTTTTTTTTATAGCATTTTCAAAAAAAAAAAAGAAGTTATTTGGCGGACCCTATAGAACGAGTCGCCAAAATCCATATCAACACCTTTTTGAGATTCATTCTTTTTATTTGGACCCAAAGCTCAGTACATACTTCAAGTCCCTTGCGTCTTTTGCTATTTAGTCTGGAGGCTATTGTAATGGATCCAATTTTCTGAATCAAACATTCTACATTTCACGTCTTCGATAACTCAAATTCACCGTTTTTAGAGCGATAGCTGGGTTTGCGTACGTTCGTAAGCTCTCCTTTGTCTTAAATATTTCGAGAGCAATTAATAATACCCACTCTGGACTAATTTTATTTCATACGCAGTTGCAAATGTATGTAACTATATGCTAGCAAAAAAAATTTATTCAACGTTTGTTTTTTATAGCGAAAAATCGTTTGTGAAATGTTTTTCGTTTCGGATAACTCAAGAACCATTAATGATATCGCCTTCGGACTGATTTCATTTGACGCGTTATTACGAAATGAACGATTGATAAGGCTGGCAAAAGGATTGAATTGGTGGTTTGTTTTTTATAGCAAAAAAACCTTTGTAAAATGGCTTCAAAATGTTGTTTCTTTTGAATATCACGTGAACAACTTATGATATCGATTCGGCAAAGCGAATCTAATTGGGAATTGGCTTTTCAAAACTAAAAAAAAATATTTTTAAATTATTATTAAATGTTTTTCGTCTGGAATATCTCGAGAACAAATAATGATATCGACTTGGACTCTATTTCATTAGACGTATGAATATATGACAAACATCCGCGGAGGTTTGCAAAAAGATCGAACTGTCGGTTTGTTTTTTATATCGAAAAAAACTATTATAAAATATTGCTCTTCCCGCATATGTGGAAATCCAGTTTAACCAAAATAAAAAAGAGGAGAAAAACGCCACAGTTGGTGGACATGGACGAATAAATATATGCATTCTCACGATATTCAACCATGACTGCCTTCATACTCGTATTAATTCAAAACCCATTTTTTGATCTAACCGACACCTCTGCAGCCACCTGACTCTTTCCCGCTTTGCCTTTTCTATGCATTTCTCTTCATGCGACTTGACGGAATCCGTTTAAGCGTCAATAACATGTATCTGTCACTTGAAAGTATCACTTCGATGTATTTAACATACACTCATCCACGTCGGGGGTGTCGCGAATAAATATCCAACTGAGGCTTAACGAGAACATGATTTCCTCATGTTGTTGACTATGTTTTGTTGTTCGCCGCGCTTTATTTCTATTTTTTTTTTCTTGCTGTTTTCCTCCTCTAATAGGATTGTTGTTTGACTTTTCCTTCTGTTCGTCTTTTTTCTTTCGCGATCCAAAAAGGCCAAAGAGAGGAACACCGTTAAGGAAATTTGTCACCGAAGAAGCCGTCACCGCGACAAAGAGAAAATGCAAGTATTATAGAAAAGCCCGAATGAAAGAAGAAAAGACGAGAAAAAAGGGTGTCAAACGGATACTCACCAAAGTGCGTTCAAGTATCCGACGAGAGGTTCTCTTTTCCCCCGGCCCAATATTGCCACCTTTATAATCAGTTGAAGTATATCTCGCTCCGGAATCTTTCTATGACGACGTTTCGTTGTTGCATAGGAGAAGAATATATCACAAAGAAGGCAAAACTTCGGTTAGCAATACTATATCGTCGGCTGTGGTGGCGGACGCGTCGGTGGTAGTGATGGTGGTTTGAAGTACAAAAAGTAGACCGAAAAACTTAATAAAAGTTTCACTTTCACGTACTCGTGAAAGGTGCTCCTAGAGCAGGAGCGGAGCAAATGGATGGATTGATGAATGGATAGAAGGATAGTAGCAGGATGGAAGGATATAATGGTTCACTTCCTCACCCGATTTTGTGTGTTGCCGAAAAGGGATTTTAAGAAACTCAATACGCAAATATCCTAGAAAAGCCCCAGTTGTCGACGGACGACCAATTGCGCTTTCCACGAAAACGAACGAGTAAAAAAAAAGCAAATCCTCCTTGCGTGGCTTATAGAACCACCGTCAAAGGATATACATATTCACTTCAGATGCTTTTTTCTCCTTTTTTTGGAAACATTTTTTAAGAAGCTTTCCTTCTTTTGTGGTGTAGTACTATGGTGGCTGCGATGGCGGTGAAGGGTGTCCTTTTGAAATGTAAATGGCTCTTTTCAATTTTCCGTGCAGTGTGGAAAGTAGGCCCGCCAATCCTTATCTATGTGTGAATTTTCTCACGTTCTTATGTGGATGAATTGAAAAGGTAATAGGAAGCCGTTTGTTGGTTGAAGAAGGAAGCTATCTGAGTAATTGGGTGTGTTGAGGAGGCAGAGGAGGTAATTTCTATTATTTAATTTTCTCGGCCAAGTACCGGATACACCAATTTGGTTCGTATCTTTTGGTCTGGTAGTTAAGTGATTGTGTTGGGTACCTTTTATTCATATGAAATTTTGAGTAGAATTTTGATGTTTTTTTTGGGTCGAAATTTTTTCCTTTTTTTTCTTAATTTGTCGTCATGAATTTTGCACGATTAATTTTGCATTTGGTGTACATATGGAACATCTTAATAATTTAGGGGCATGATTTTTGAGTTAAAAAATTCTGATCAAAACTTGGTATTAGATAAGGTCTTGACTATTAACTGTAAAAATATAATGCTTCGAGCTCAACGTATTGTAATCAACATTTCAGAATATAAGCTTCATAAAATGGTCAAAATTTTGAATAAATTTGGTCGAACGATTTTCATCGATTTTCTAGATTTTGATTCAAAATTGTTGACTCATTGTAAGGAAAAATGATTGATTTATTACACAAATAGTCAAGATATTTTTAAGAAATATAACTTTAAAATCAAGCTGAGGAATGGAGAAACTGATCAAAATTGTTGTTATACAATAACAGCATGCATTTGCTCTCCATAAACTTTGGTGTTAGTGTGCAGAATTTCAACATCAACTTTTAAGACCTTTAAAGAATAATATTAGTAAACCAAGAATATAATCCTGGAGTTCGAAAATTTTTATCGAAATTTGGTACTGTTGTAGATAAAATTGGCTAATCATTATGATTACACAATCTCATTATGATTACGATTACTGACTTTTTAGGCCTTTCAAGAAAAGTATTAGAATATCAAGCATATGATTTTTAAGTGCGAAAATTCTGACCAAAACAAGATTTTAAATAAGGTATTGATAAATTGAAAAAAATTTAGACGGCTGTTTTTGAATTTTCTTTAATGTCTTTTCTGCTCAAAATTGTTGACTCAATGTCATGAAAAAATGTTCATTTTACCGCACAAGTTATCAGAAAAACGAGAGACTGATCAAAATTGTTGTAGAAAATTTTGCACAAATCTCATTATGATGATGTTCGCCCTGTACACTATTGTCGCATCTTAAAGCTGACTTATTAGGCTTTTCAAGAAAAAAAATTCTGACCCAATTTTGATATTGAATAAGGTCTTGTGAAATAATTGCAAAAATATAATACCAACGGGTCAAAATTTCGATCCAATTTTGTCTTAAGAATTTAGACGGCTTTTTGGGATTTTCTTTTATGTTCTAAATGATGATTCGACGTAATGGAAAAATGTTCGTTTTGTACCACAAATAGTCAAAATTTAAGGAAAATATATGCCCAACCAAGCTACGAAATCGAGAAACTGGCGAATGGTAGAACATTTTGCAATCGTTCGCAGTTACCAGTGTTGTAGGTGTGTTGTCTTAAGGCTGATTTTTTCGGCTAACTAAGAAATATTGTAGCAAGTCCAGCATATGATTTCTGAGTTCGAAAATTCTGATAGAAATTTAGTATTAGATAGATAAGATCTTGATAAGTAACAACAAAAAGATCATCCCTCGAGCTCAATTTATTACAGCAACAGTTTTGAATAGAAATATGAAGAAATGGGTCAAAATTTCGGTCTAATTTTGATGCCTTTTTGGATTTTCTATTCTGTTCAAAGTTGACTCATTGGCCTGGAAAAATATTCATTTTGTCGCACAAATTATCAGAAGATATAATCCCAATCAAGATGTGAAACCGAGAAACTGATCAAAATTGTTGTTTTCTCATTGTGATAAAAAAAAATCTTGCACAACAATGTACAAATCTCATTATGCATTCAGTGCTGAGCGCACTCGCGGCTCCATAAACACTGCTGCAGGTGTGCCACATCTTAACACCGACTTTTTTAGGCCTTTAATGACCAGATTTGCACACCTCACGAAATCATCCAGCAAAACTTTAAGCAACAAAAAAAAAGAATTAAATATCCAAAGTCGTTACCCACGAAACTGGAACCTAAAAACATCCACCAGCTAAACAGCAGACAACAAACAGTCGGGGAACAAGTAAGACGACTCGTCGGATTCGACATCGCATTTAAAAATGAACAAAAACACGCATCTGGAATATTTAATCAGAGTAAGAACACCGAATCAAATATGAATTGTTTCATAATTTTTTCTCGCATTTAAACGTTTTTATTATTTTTTATCGTTTTCTGGATACTTTTTTTTTTCGTTATTCTTCCTTCTTATTAGCCGTACCGCCATTCAGACAATCAGACATGAAATAAAGAGACACAAAAAAACTAAAAATAATCGTGATATGCCTCATAAAAGGTGAGGACGATGTGTGCGATGTGATCATAGTTTTAAATGCACTCAAGAGGTGTCTCCTCGTCATTTTTCAGATACATACATAGATATGTACATGGCGGCTGGGTATATAGATATTCGTTTTAGTTTTGATATGAAGTAAATGGAAAATATTTTTGTATTCCGATTGCAAACGGATTGGCGGTTGGGTGTAAGCGTATACATGGTGTGGATCGGTATAGCTTGAGACGTGGGACTTGGCTTTTTCGGTGGTGCATCCTTGTTGTACATGGTTCTGAAAGTATTTTTGGAAGCCTTTCTAGGAAATGGCTTGTGTACGTGGGAGGCGGGTCAGCTATTTTCAGTTGATTTTCTTCATTCTTCATTGCCTTCAATTAACAACGTGAAATGGTAGAATTCTGAGAAGGATTCTAGCTCGAAGTATGACCAACATTTTATGATATAAATGAAGATCACTAGAAATGAGATATGTGAGTTTCCTGTCTTCGGGTTTTCGTTATAGAAACGCACGTTGCTTCTGTTAATTTGCACTTCGATCAAGTTCGAAGGCTAACGATCGCGTTTGTTTTTTATCATCAACGATCACGGGATCATGGGATTGCCAAATCTAAGAAAATACCCTTGACTGAAAAACAGCAGCATTGACAATCACCAGCTCTCATCATTAAATTTACTACATACTAGTGATCGTGTGCCCTTCCTATAAATGCGATCATAATTCAAGATGATTTACAATCGCTAAAAGACGGATGAATAAACAGATTAAAAAGTATAAGGTCAACGATTGCCGATGATCTATTGTATTATGAATGTCCGATCATAAATCGCATGCGATCACTTTGGATCATTATCGATCATTTTTTACTCCATATCCGCCTGGGGGTTATTGTCATAAAAGTTGTTGAAAGAGGGGCACATGCCTATGTTTATTTCCCAAACCTCTAATCACAAGTGATCATGGTCTCACAGGGTTTTCAATCATTGATCAAACATGATCAGCTATGATCAAAAGTTTTAGGTAATGATCTTTATCAACGTCGGTCGATAATCGTGTGGCGGAAATTCCATTTAATGGTTTAGAGACATTTAATTCACTGCTGATCGCGACTTTCGATCCTGATCGCTTCCTAATAGCAACTATTGCCATTACAACTCTAAGAGTGCACCCGACCAGACCTTCAGTCACCACGCCAAGTTCACTGTTCGAGCTCCAAACCATCAATAGCCGCACCACGGTCTATAAATAAACGTATTCCCCCACTTCCCAATCACATTCCAACCTCAAACGTAATCCACTCGATCTATCACCGAATTTAACACGTCCAAAAACCATAGCCATACCGTTCATACAAAATTAAAAAACAACACAAGCTCCAAACAACAACAAGACCGCCGCTTCAAAGACATAGCGCCTGCTTAATATGCCAGCTTGACGCTGCCAAAAACCAACATGCAAATCCGTTCAATTCAAGTGTCCAAAAATTATGGTTACATTCAATCATAACAATCCAATAAAACTATGGCCCAAACGAATAACAACAAAAACGTCCATCGTCTTGACAACGAAATAAAATCACATTACACCGTTCCATACACGGTCTAAGTAGGCTCATTAGAAATTCTCAATTAGCGGACGCAAGCAGTCGACTACGAGTGGCTTAGAGACGATAGAAGCCCAGTCGGGGGGGAGGGAAGCAATCAATTAACCATACCGTGACCGCTACTGTGGTCGAATGCGAGTAGTTCGAGTGTAAGTACCCGGAAATGCATGTAATACCTGATCTAAGGTCGGCCCTCACACAAATAGATAGATATATAGATAGCTAATTAGAAATGCAAGACTACATCTACCGCCGTGCGCTACGGCGCTATTTTTGGAAACACACCAGCTTTGCTCTTAAAAGGCCACTCAACGTCGCTAATTAGAGTCATCAAAGGAGGGAGACGCGAGCGTTTAGTATCGTTTTGGAATAAATTCGTTGCGCTCAAGTGTAAACAACGGACTGCGACAGTTTCCATTGAATAAAGTCAAACCAAAAAACCTCAAACTCAAGACTACTTATACTATCGATTAGAGCTAATCCCTTTGAGGATAGGATTAGCCAAAACTCGTGCTAAAAACCAACGCCAAAAAGGAAGACGATGATCGAAATCAATACCCTTTTCGATCGGTCGCGATTGTTGAGCACTGAGCAATCGGATGTGCGACAGAACGTTAAGATTGACATCGAACAAAGCGTCGGCAATCGATTGAGTCAGTGGTTCAATTAATTTCGGAGGAAATGCGTTAAACATCAACCGGCAAGCAACAACCGTCAACCGTTGCCTGACAAATGGAGGTTACTCTACAGAACACCATACCAATATGCCAATATAATCTACATCCTTAGCATCCTTATACTCATCCTCATCCTCCTCGTCAGAGTAATCAGCCGGCTCAGCGCCGAATTCCAGTTAGTACGAACTTGGACGGGCTGCCGATCGTAGTGTGTCTGATATCTTGTATCTTGCTTACACTCAATACCAAAAGAGAAAATATCCGTACCTACATGCATAGATAGTGTGCAGGGCAACAAATGCGCGAACGGATAAAATGTAAAAGACTGCGCTTAGCGCTTTCTTTGATCTGTCGCTGGTAATCTAGGAAATGTTTGTCAAAATCGTCGGAGCGTTTTCATTGTTTTTGACATTTCTCCCTCGGTGTACTCTTGTTCTTACTGTTAATTCATTTTCATCTCCTCCTTTTTCGTCAGTTGCTCTCTTGGTTGGTTCATCTTCGTTTTGCATCTCGATGCTTTTTACACGACAAAATCGAAACCAGAACAGAAAACCAAAAGGAAAAAAAAATTAAGAAAACTTGCTGCTCAATGCTTTGCTGGCCTTTTTCCTGTCTTCCCTCCACGGCGTTCTGGTCCGATCTGTTTTGTTGTTCTGATGTTCTTCTGCCCAACAAGATGAGAAGAGAAGAAGCAAAAGAAAACGATCGACAATCAAAAATATTTGATATTTCTGGCGCCAAATAGGCGGGTCATGTTGAGATTCGTGTTTTTATTTTCTCTCGTTTCTTTTCATTTTTTCGTGCTTCTTCTTGTTGTTGTTGCTTTCTGTATTGTTTGAAGTTTTGAAGCTTGTTAAAAGGATTGCAAATTTAACATTCACATTTGCTGACAGTTGATCAAATTTATTTGTTTTTTTTTTCTTAGCAAATTTTGTGAAATATTCATAAATGATGAAGTTCCACAGGAGTCCAGTGAGGGGCCTATGCTTTATATGATTTGACATTTTCAATTGAAACGTCTTTATTTCACTATTTTGCAAATGTAACTTCAATGATAATCTCATTAAAGATGATTCAAATTATGCGCTATGCATCAGTTAGATGCATTCTGACACATTGAGTGCAAGCACTGAGACACCACTTCTCTCGTTAACGTTGTCACCGGGTTCGTCACTTCGCCTCGACTGCCACTACTGGTGCTGACAGATTTTTCCGCCAGTCATCACCATCATCCATAGTTCGTCCGCGCTTACATATAAGTATGTATTTTTACACTCTAAATGCATTCATGCTGTGCGAGTAGCGCAAAATTTCGCGCCGCATAATGCTGTTCATGTGTTGCAAATTTCGCCCTCATGCACACAACATGCATCCCTCTGGATGGATGGATGGACGGATGGTTTGTAACAGTCGAACGGACGTAACTTGTTAAATTCATGTCGGATTAATCAACTTAAATGGATAATCCGTTCACCTATTCGAAGAGCTGTCTGAGAGACTGTTTTTCGTCCGAGAAAGGTCTACAAAATACTGTCAATTTTGCATGAGTGTCGTTCACACACCCCATGCTACTGATGCGTGGTGGGAAAATAGCCGTCCGAACTTGACAGTCTGTCACTATCGAGCAATTTTCCACAAAATGCTCGGAAAACAACAACACCAAGTGAATAACAACATTCAAACTGATAATTAGCGAGCAGTATGTGTAATGAAGGGGAAGAGTAGAAGAGGTCGGCCTAAACCGTGGAGTAAGCACTGCTTTTATAGGTCACGAGCAGGGAGTGGGAGGACACAGACCGGGGGTGGAAGTCATGGAATTCATGGAATTATATACAATCGACGGCTATGAATTAACCATTTGTTTTCTTTCACTATTTTGAGTTGTGGTCAGTTCGAATGATGGAGACGCTCTGCCCGGTCTGCCCACAATGACAGATGTTCGTTCACTTGGTGGGAGAGACTACAGATTTGTTGCTTTCGTTTCATTTCGTTTCTTTTCAATCAAGACGCACCCCTTGCGAACATGGCACCCGTCATCGACATTGTCATAGACAGTCGTCGTTGTCGAGTGGACAAATGGACGAGTGATTGTATTGCTGACCGGCAATTAAAGTGGGCGAAGGTGATGGACTGTGCTACTGGTGGAGCAGGGTGCATTGCGTTAATGGCTGAACTATTATTATTACGACAGACAGAACGATGAAATAGGGACTAGTGTAGCACGGAAGGAATGTGATGAAATTCACTTAAAAAATTGTTGTTATTAGGCTCGGTTGAAGGGAGGAATAGAATTCATTAAAAAAAGAAAATAGGAAAACCTCCAGAGAGTGATGACTGGTGACCAATTGAAGCCATGTTTCGATGTATAAATCATCAAATAAATAATGTAAATTGGCGATGTTCTTAAAATGTTGCTAGGGCGGTCTGGATAGGTTATAATAACAAATGAAGAGTTGTGACCTGTCGACTACACACAGTTGATGACGGGGTGCGGGTCGTTTAACGCAGTAAAGTTGTGATTATGTCGAATACGAGTATGCTGCATTGAGTGAAATTCCTGTGAAGTTGTTTCGAGAGAAAGGGTTAACGGGATAGAAGGTTTTTTGACCTCAGGCTTGAAGTGGGGACGATTTTTAAACATCCAAAAATCATAATTCATAGTTGCCTTCAGAACAATACTGACTTTCAGTTTGCGCGAACGATTTTTGAAATCGGCGAAAATAGCTTCAGAATCACAGAGCTGTCATTAACGCTGTTAGATGGATGCTACTAGTCTACCCCAAATTTTGACTTATCCCTAGGTTTTAAGACCCAACAACTTAAATTCATCATCTTTGTAGAATAGCCGATACATATGTACGTTATTGAGATCGTAGGCTCATTCGTTCGCATGTTCGTGAACATTCCTTCGCTTCGTATATCTCGAGAACAAATTATGGTATTGACTCCGACCCAATGTCAGTCGATGCGTAATTGAATAATGAATAAATGTTTAGGTTTGCGAAAAGTTTGAATTACCGGTTAATTTTTTATAACAAAAAAACACGACGAAAGTTGTTGTAAAATATTCCTCGTTCTTCTTTACGTACAACTTAATTTTTTTTTCAGGACTTGTCTTTAGTTTCGACTTTCTAAAAATAGGTTATAAGCCTTGGATTTTTCAAAAATAATATTTGAGAGCTTAGCGGAAATTTTCGTAGGCAGCATATGAAAGTATGTTCAAAAAGTAACAGGAACTGTATTATTTTTTAAGTTGTACTGGTCTGGTTCATTCGGAAATACATAAGCTGGTATGCATGTATCAGTCTATTGCTATCCACATCAGTTGTGTAATCTCCAGGCAACGAGTTTATATGTGCTTTGGTTCGATTGGCGAATTGAAATAAATTCATATCGTAACGTTTTTGGGCTTCTAGAGTTCGGATCTATCGTTTTCACTTAGGCGTTTGTGTGCGTGTACGTTCGAGCGATGTACATATATCTTGCCAAACCATGCCCAACATTCATTTAGTTTTCATTACTTTTGGAATGAGAAATTGAAATTGGAAACTGTTCGAGCGTCGATGAGTTCACTGATTTCTCATCATTAAGAGTACCAAATGGGGAGTTGGTAGACTTGGGTCACACCCAAAAGATCGTGGCACAGAAGTTAAGTTGGCTTCAGTCGCTAATGTTCGAATCTCTTAACATGGAATTCATTGAAATCATAAAGTGTTTTTCAATAAGGACGGGTAGATGTTGAAATGGAATAAAACAAGCTGTGTGTGAGGTATTCACACGTTTTTCTTCTATTTGAAAGGCCCATGTATGCCATTATACATGGAATAAGGAATCGCTCAAATGCCCGCTTACGGTGGCATGGATCCGAATGGTCCAATTTTCAATGACTCTTCAGCATAGACCGGCTGAATTTGACCGCCTGTGTTATGTTCACTTTCAGCAAGGTCAAATCGCATGACCTTGGTGGACGATTCAGGTTACCTCTGCGAGAAATAACTTTACCCTCAAATCGTTTATGCAATCGTGGCGTCCGCTTTGTGGCATCTAGCGCCATCCTGCTGGAGCCACGTGTCTTGTAGGTCCATATGGTTCAATTTGGGCTATAAGTGACCGCCTTCCCAAGTCGTTTCAAAAAAGTATGGACCAATGACCCCGCCAGCTTAAAATCCACACCAAAAGGGTAACTTTAGAGGATTTTTCGGCCAAAATTGGGGTCCTCTTCTAACGTGTTGGCAATGGTCATAAGCTTTGAACTCTTGTACGGTAGTAGCCCCAAGTTCCGACGCACAATTCGCTAAGCAGAAGGTTGCGAAAGGCTGAGGTCTTATGCACGGCAAGGAATCGACTGCCTCGGGTTCTGCTGTTCACTTTCACGGCTCGTGATATTCTCAGCTGATCTTGCGTTCCTTTGACGTACGAATATTGGCTGACTATCGAACGGGTCGTCTCAAATTTGGCCACCAAACGTTGAAGAGTCAACAGTGAGGGCCAGTACGTTTACGGTAACATGGGCGCAACGATAATAAAGTTTCATCATTTAGACGTGCTGTCGTGTAATTTGCATTGGTATCACTTGGCATCAAAGACTGACTAATAAACAACAGATTTGACCGATTTCATCAAAACAATTAGGCTGCCACGGACTGCCAAAATCTACCCGCGACAATTGAAAAAACGTTTTATTTCGCGGTGTCTGAAAAAAGTTGATCCTGTAGGCCTCTTCCAAGTATGAAAGGAAATAATTTAAACTTGTAGGTTTATCGAGGAAAGCTTCGACTCTGGTCCTCCAATTACAAAACAATAATTTTGATTCCCAGATATGCAAGGCGAACAACTTTATACAACCTTTAAAAACAAACCGCCAATAATTTCTTTCTGCAAACCTTATCACCATGCAATTATACGTGGCATTAAGTCAGACTGAGGTCGATATCATTATGCGTTTCCAAGATATAGGAGGCGAAGGAAAGCTCACGGACCTATGAACACCCAGCGGCAAGCAAGGAATGAGCTCGGGTTTTGCTGATCTTGACAGATTAAAATATGTCAAGATGTTTATCTCAAAAATTTACAATCGGATATCTGCGTCATAGAATCTTCGACCAAAGATTAATTCGGTACAAAATAGATCTCGACAGACCTGCCTGTTAAGGGGTTTCCAAAAATCATCACAGAGTAAAGCTATAGCCTTTTCCTAATGCCATTAATATTTCCTTGACGATATTCGCTTTCGAGAACACTGAGTTCCTAACACCCATTAGCTATTCGGGAAATTAATCAAATAGCACATAACCAACACCGATTTCTGTCATCGAGCAGAGACGAAATAGCCACGCACTCATCTACAATAGGCACTTCACCTTACCTTTGTTAATCCGAATTATTGTGCGAAACTTCTCTTAAGTGTTTTACTAAATGAGCTTTGACGTGACTACAAATCATTTATTATTGGCCCACCAACTCTACGCAACATACGAGTTACAATTCACTCAATTCATTTACCGCACTCACATCCTGACCCAACTCCCATAGCGTCTCACCACCTCCATCCCATTGCATTGTTCCTCGTATAGTTTGTTTGCTTGTTGAAAAGCAAAAAAAAAAAAAAAAAAATTAAGACATCACGCAAAGGGCTTTCACTTCTAGCACCTACTCCGCCGCCCATTACACACGGTTGTCTGCAATCCGTATAACACCAATTCGGACGGATTTTCGGAGTAAACAAATCGCCTTTCTATGCTGATTTTATTACCAGTTATTATAGGGTGTACATGCTGAGCGTCGACCCGGCTATGTGTGCGCGAGTTTGTGAAAACGGCTAGTGCAAAGTAATAATAGGGGAGAGGTAGCACAGCCTAGCCAGATGAACAGATGGGCTGTTGTGCAAATGGGTAGCTGAACTAATGGATAGATAGGTAAACGGGCATGGGTTGGAGGTGTATATGTAGATGGATGGGTAGGAAGGTGTGATGAAAATTTTTCAAAAATTGTTTTACATTGCTGTTGCCCTCCATCATATCACCCTTTGCTACGAGAGAAGTAACGTGCTCTGAACTCAATTGGAATAAGTGCATAGCACCATGGCCGGTGTAGCATAACCTCGGTTTTTCAACACCAACACCATCATAATCCATCATAACCACTACTAGCGTCGCTATCACCATCGTTGTTGTCGGCCCTTTCAGGGCGGAGTGTGAAGTGTGCTTTAAAGCCATACTCGTAGAGCTATAGGAAGGGGAAAAAAAAAGGAAACACTTGTTGTTCCAGAAAATCCACTACAACCATCACGACCAGATACTTTCGCAGTTAACCGAATTAGAGAAATATTTTTAGAACTTTCCAACCACTTTCCCATCCACTCACGCGTATTCTCAACTCTCGCGCAATCCCTATCCATCCCCTAGCACTCGACAGGCGTTTAGTACGTTCAATTACTTTTCTTGAATAGGAAAATACAACAAAAACAAAAAAAAAGATTACAGTAAATTTAAAATGTTGTCACCCGAGTATCTAAAGCTATTAAGCACTCGAGATACACGCAAAATGAAAAACCTCTCAAATCTCAATCGCAATCTTCTAACAATTGCGATTCTTGCCCCACGGATTATGCGTCTTTTTCAGTCCTCGTCGTCGTCGTCGCCGCTTTGTTGTCTTGCCACCGAGGGGTGGTACGCCTCTTCTACGTTTTAGTTACATTCTTTCGTTATTCTTTCTTGCCCCCAAACGTCATTAAGGTGATGCGTTTTTCATTTTACACATTTACTTGTTTACCTGGTGGACCTTCTCGTTCGTTCATTCCCTAGGTTCCATCTATTTAATGGGATTCATGTTTTAGGCCAACAGGCTTGAGGGGGTGGTTAGTATGTCGTCGTCGTCGTCCCCTTCCTCCCATCCCACCGTCCTTTCAGAAGGTTGATGACGATAGTCATATGGAGTGATGAGAAGGATGTGCTTAAGTAGCCGTGTCCTGGGTATGAACATTTGTTCGTTGTTCGTGGGAAAATGACGAAAATTACTCTTCGATGCGAACAGGCTGGTTGCGTGCTTAATGATGTTTGGATTTTTGTTGATTTTTCACTTTTTTTCGTTTTCCTTCTTTTGGTTTTTATAGGTGCCCTGAAGGGAGATGAGATTTTGTTGCTGAGCTTTTCAAATCATAAAATCACAATTTCGACTAAACATTGAAATTATGATGGATGGCTGCGATGATAGATGGTTGCGATAATACCATTTCCCACCAATCTGGTTACTGGCTAATTTCTGTCAGATTTTTGGTTTTTTTTTTTTTTTTTATTCAAATTAAATGATCATGGAATGGATTCGAATTTGATGTTGATTAAGTGAGTGAGGTTGAGTTAAACAAACATTTTCTGCTAATTCCTCGACAGGTTGGAGTGAAGTGCGATTGATGAATGATGCCTCTGTTTGGAGTGGAAGGTATCTTTAACCAAATTAAATTCCGATGTCAAATTAGTTAGAAGGTGATATGGGATGGTGCCTCGTGAGTATTAACTCAGATCCTTCATGTCCAATTAGTAGACGAACTATGTGAAATGGTGCTTAAGACAAGCACCTATGACACTTATTCGCATTGACTTTTCCGGGATTGGAGATGCGTATTTGCATAAGCGCCGCAGGGTATTATGAGACTTTTTATGAATTGAACTTTTGGAAGCAGTAACTTTTACACCTAGACTATGGAAATAACGATAGGCAGATTTCCTCCTTACCATTAATTTCTGACATTTTTGAAAAGGCTTTTAAAGAAGGATTTTTGTTTAATAAAAAGATTAATTTTTTTTTGGATTTGGATAGGGCCTTTTAACAAATTATACCATTCAACTTTTTGCTATCTTATAAATAAAATCCTGCATAACAAAAATCGCCAGATTTTTCGTTAATGTTACTGAAGCCTTCGATCGGGTATAACGTACAATTATTTTGAATAAGTTTTAGTGTATCATGTCCAATGTTTAATTGGTTTTTGTCCTCCCCTTAAAACAGAACGCAAAATCTGGGAGTGAGTGATTGTTTTAGCCACCCCATAGTAAGTTTATTGGGTGTGCCACAAGGTTATGCCATTTGCCCCATACTGTTTTAGATCTACATTAACTCTCTGTATGAACAAACAATTGTAGAAAAAGTTATTGCTTTTGCACATGATCTTGGCATTAGCCTCATATAAAATAATGATCTCTCGATTTGGTATCTGATGCTAGCCATATTGTGTTCAAATTATAAGGTGATTTACCACTTCAAACAAAACGAGTATATCGGTGCGGGAAGTAGAAGTTGGTAGGACTCTCATTGACGCCTGCATCAAACTTGACGCCATTATTTTCGCTGATTATAGAGCTACGCTTGTGTTTTTGGAACCAGTAAAAGTGAATTTGGTGGTTTTTGCAAAATTTGATTTTATTTAGATAAAAAGTTGGTCAACATTTTATTTGCGATATTTTTTATATCGCAATAATTTCTGTTACAAAAACATTGAGGATTTTGCAGAAGGCCTTTGGTGACCAGGTTTTGTGGAAAAAAATGTTTACAAGTGATGCAAACAATTCAAAGAAATCGAAGAAAGTATTGAAGAAAATTTGGGTTCCAATCGGCCAAAAACATCAACTGAATAACAACGCGTAAAAGGTTGTCATAGATTGACCATTACCATCATAAAGCTCATACCGAATAGATTAATTCAAGACAGACTTAAGCGCGTCTCATATCGTTTGCTTCAAAAAACACTAAATTTCTTTAAAAAAAAAGCGTCGCGTTAAAAATTGTGGACAGGTGATTTGTATCTATGATGAAACGCGCCATAACTAGAATGAGAGAGGATTTAGTTTCCTGCGATTGGTGGCTATTTAGTTAACTATAAGACTACCTCGAGGATACAGTTTCGAAACGCCGGAAGATACTCAACGTAAATCGCTGTGTGGTCTTCTCGAAAATCGAGTTCAACAACTGTTTCGAGAGTTGGGAAAAACCTTGACATAAGTGTCATTTGTCGGAGAGGTGATTACTTTGAAAAGGACGAAATAGATTTAAAAGAATAAATAAAGACTGTAAAATGTATAAAGGGAGTCACCTTTCACCTTGATCACAGTTTTTTTTTTTTTTTTTGATCACAGTACTCCATCAACTTTATTCTTATTCTTACAAGTTCGATACCTATCACGAGCCCAGGGAAAAATGCTGCAGTGTTGCTTGTCTCTACTGCTCATTGGCTCAAGCCTTAGCACCAATTTGTAATATTGTATTACAGTAATCTGGATTATTTTCAAGAGAGAAGAATGAATGAATAATTGGAAGCTTATTTAAATTTTTGTTTTTGGATCAATAAAATATTTAAATCTTTCAGGACCGGAAGATTCAGTTTTAAATGCCATTGAATGTATTTTTCTAAGGTTTTAACCACAACTTTTCAAAATTCTTTCATTTGAATTCGAATCGAAGTACGCGAAAAAAAAATTAAAAACGATTTTGTTTTTAGGCTTCATATTAAATGCTTGATATGGCACCTTTTGCGGTTGCACGGTGTACGATGTAAGCCAAGGAAATCTTTACTATTCTTGAAAAAGAGCTTTCATAATTTGATGTATTTTAGTGCAAGCTTTAGTGTGTAAAATCCCATTTATGGAAAAGTCAAGTGGATTAATGACTCTTGCCGATGGAATGATTCAATGGACGTTATTTTTTTACACTCTGGATTGATGCATGCTTTGAGTCTTGGCGCAGTCTCTGATTCGAATCTGCATTGTCTCTTACCGCGAAATGTTTGGTTGCCCAAAATTGTGAAGCACCTTTCAAACACATTCGCATTACTCAAATGCCACGATCCAAAACAAAAACTAATGGTGAACGTCCAAACCATGCTAAATGGTGGTGCTTGACTTCCGATGGCTTGTCAAGTTGATAATTAATTTTTAAAAATTATTACGGGTAAATGACGACCGCGATTATATTTCGAGCATATTAACTGGTATCGCTAATAACACATGTTTTAAGGCTGCAAGGGTAGCTGGCTTGTCGGCTTAAACCAGTGGCTTGACATACGTATCCCATAAGAAATAGTCGAAAGGCGTCAAATCTCGCAATCTAGCCGGTCAATTCACGGGCACAAACGAGAGATAAATTGCTCACCGAACTTATTTTTCCATTGGTCCATCGATTCGCGTTCTCTATGGCATGTAGCGACGTCTTATTTGTGTAGACCAGGTTCAGCTCGTGCGTTTTGAACAAAAAAAGTCCGAAATCTTTGAACGATAAAGGGCACAATTCATAGTGACGTTCTTCACACGGTCATCTTTGAAGAAATGCGGGCCAAAAGCTCCTTCATAAGCTACACCAAACAGTGCATTTTCCAAGTGCATTGGCTGCTCTTGTATTGCATAAGGGTGCCCATCGGACCAAATACGGTAGCTTTGTTTTTCAGCCAGAAATAAGCTTCGTCGCTTCTAAGGCCCAGTCATTGAAAATTCGACGTTGTGACAAGCCTCCTTGCAGAGCTATATTTTTTAAGACTTACAAATGTAAGACCAAGATCCTTGCGTAAAACCTCCGACGTAGGCGAGTAACACAATCCCAATTGCATCGAACGGCGATGAATGGACAAATCACGGTCCTCTTTAACACTGGCGGATACAGCAGCTATATTTTTCTCTGTAGCGGGTACGAGTTACGCATGCGAGTATGTTACTTGATGTCCAATAGCGGGAAATCGGCGCCAAATGCGACCAATACGGCTTGAACTGCTTGCTATGTAGGGCGATTATGACGACCTTAAAATGGTCGATGTGCTCGAAAAACATTTTTCACAAAACACGAATTTTGATAATAAAATTCAATAATTGGTAGGCATTGTTCCATGATAAAATGGCGATGCCAATTGAGCATGCTGAACTTTGTCACATTTCAAGAATCAAGAATGAGGTGTCAAAAATAGAATACCAAGAAACTAAACAGGAAAAAAATTACCCTTTAGTAAAGGTTAGATTTTAACCTTTTTCGAACTCATGAGGCTTTAGTTTGAGCTCTTCTTTTAATGCCTTTTGCATGGTAGTCGTTGATATCTTCAGCTGAGCAGCCATTCTGCCACCACTCCGTCGAGGATTTCGTTCAATTCGAGCTTTCACTTTCCGAACCACTTACGGCGTGAAGCGGTTTTGTTTACCACTTCGCACCGTGTTGCTAATCTTCTTTTCCTTTTTTTTTTTTTTCCGTGTTGCTAATATTGTTGCTAATATCGTTGTAACGTTCTATGCTTCGAGACGTGAAAGATTTATTGACATCGAGGTGCTGACGTAGCGCATTCACTCCATCCCGTTTAAATTGGTTAGGAATAAGAGACGCAAATGCTCTGCTTGTGAATAATGAGACCAACTTGTACTAGGAAAAAAATTTACGCAGTTTTACCAACTGAATAGTCTTTCGATGCTGATTGCAATTCATTGGAGCTACATGCCATATTTGGTCTAAATCAAGGATTATGTACATCACACAGTATTCGAATGAGCTCAATAACCTTTGTAACGTGTAGCTCGAGAAGTTGGATTCTAAAGGCTAACAATTTAAGAAACCATGTGAATCAAACAAAGAGAGATGAGAAGGATGAGAATCGCCATATGGTTCCCAGATGGACAAAAGAAAAACTTGGTACTTGGTATGAATATAGGAGTTTCGAGCTATAGGTTCGCCTCGAAGATAATCAACCTGGGGCAGGAGCTGGACTTTAAGAACGGAAGGACGTGTTTTCTGAAAATACGAGATAACATCCTGCGCACAATTTACTTACGTAGTTTCAGCAGGATAGAGCCCCATTTCCCACACTACAAACAACAAGAGGCACTGCACCATCTTCGTGAGTTGTTGGATGATATCGCTTTGATGGCATCGCATGGTTTTCGTCCTAACCAGGTTTGACTTCAACGAACTTTCTCCTGTGAGGTCAACATTCTGAGCGATATATCACGTATATAAATAGAAATACGCCATTATTTCAATAGATGGCGCTAGCGGTACGTACTGGTCAAAAATGTCAGGTCAGAAACGTGACATGGTGCGTTTGTGAATTGTCGTCGGCGTCAAATTAAATATCTTTTTAGGCGATTTTCGAGGCAAATAAGGATAATATGTGGGAAATTGTACTTTTCGCCTTCAGTTTGAAAAAAATCGCGGCTAAAGCGCGAACAAAGAACTTATCGCAAAAGGTTCCAACAATTTGAAAGCCTTGGGAATGGTCCAAATGCAAGGAAATTCGATGTCATACGAATTAAAGCCGAGAGACGTTGAATGGCCCTTTTTCACAAGCGAGCTGTGGCTTCACGAGCGGTAAGAAAATAGTGATTTCTTGCATTGTATTACGTTAGCGAATAAGAGTGGATCTAATGCGATCATGCAAGGGGAAGAAATCGTCAGCGACCAAGCATTAACATCGAGGGGCAAGCAGTTCATGGATTGGTGTCCTTGTTACGTTTTTGGCGGGTGTATTATAAGTTTGTTAAAAATTCTTGTTTTGAAATGATTTTCCTTAATCTTTTTACGGAGATTGAATCAATACGGATCAGAATTATTAGCATTAAACATATTGAAACAAGCCGACTGTTAATTTTTGAACCTACATATGTCCTTAGCTATTAATAGGAAAACATTTTTTACCACTTTTTTTTTAAATTCTTGTGTCCTTGCATACTCGTATGAACGTTCGACGTTTCCTAACAAATACCCGCATTCCTACGGTCGTTGCTATTACATAGTTTTAATATCAAAGAAAAGAGAAGAAAAGAAAATTGAAAACGCCCTCCCAGAGCCTCGTCATCGCGCAAATTCACCCCTGTTACAAAATGAAATTATTCTCTTTTTCTTTACACACTACTTTCCTCACTTTCACTTTTCTTCGGAATTTAAACTATTTGATTTTAAAACTCTTTCGAGTTTTAAATATGCAATGTGTGTTCAAAAAATAACAGGAATAGTCTAATTTAAAGAGCTATATAAGTCGGAACTGAACAAAATTTTTGTTCTCGCTCTGGCTAATTACTACATAAAATATAGAGTCATCCAGCAAGAGGTATCATTTCAAATGCGCGATTGTTGAACATCATCATCACACATCACAATCACAGTCTTCCACGCGCATCGCATTTTGCATTGAAATCCTGACCTTATAGGCTGTAGTACCATGAACAACGTAATGTTTTGACTAACTTTGACTTGGGTGGTCGAAATACTTGGAAATAATATTTTAATCAGAATTATAATGAGTGATGAGCACCATTTCCGACACAGAAACCGATCTGTCTACAAGGAGTGTAAATTTAGCGCGAGTTTTGTATTGGCAACGTCATTATGAAATATTTATTTTAAAACTTATGCTGATGAAACTGCCTTTTGACCTAAAATTGGTGATAAGGATGTGAACAACGCTAATTGTTAGCACGTCGAAGGCACATGTCCTACAGCTGGTAAAACAATAGCTTTATTATGTAATAAATTTCATTGACAAATTTCTCTAATGGGCATTTTTATTGGTCGCCGAGATTTTTTAGGAGGGGGGAAGGGGTTTACCAAAGATTAATTCTACGCTAAAACTCCACAAACAATTCATGCAGTAAAAAAATTAACGCAATTATGCTGAAGTGTGACGAAATAAACTATCAAATGAATAAATCATAAAAATTGTGCGTTGGTCTATTAATTTAAAATGACACCTCTTGATGGACAGCCCTCTATCCGGCTTTTAGTCTGACGTATATTGTTATATAATTTTTTTATATTTTTCTTTTTTGATTTTTTTTTTAATTTGTTAAATTAATGAATCAGAAAATGTCTAGTAATTTTGTATCAGGAGAAACGTGGAGCAATTGGGCGGAAAAAAAAAACAAAAAGCTTGTGGCCAATTGGGCAGTCGAGACAAGGATCTAGAGAACTATTATACGTAAAATAGGGGTGAAACAAGCGTTTGACCAAACAGCATTTACATTATTCTTATTGGTAATGAATACGACGAGGATCTCAGCCGGCGCAAACCGAAATAAATTGTTCTCAAATTATTCGAGACAGCATCATTGCAGATTAAATTGCTATTGATTTGATATCCCAGACATAGGACCCTTTCGACATACTATTGAATAATGTGATCACTTAGAAAAAGGAGAATCCAAGTAGTCAATTCTCCACCGACTACTTGAAATATTGAAATTTGAAATATTAAGCCCCAGTTTGCTAGAATATGATCAACATTGGATATGTAAAAGATCCTCATTTATACGGGCTACACAAACTTCTATTAAGCCAACAAACGACATAGATAGATGAGAACATTGACCGTGTACATATAATTGCTTTACAATTTATAATTGTGGCTGTAAAATCATTTCTGAACTCAGAAAATAGTAAGGGGCCTAATGCAGATCCCTGCGGTACACCGGAGGTAACAGGCTGGATGGAATTTTGAAAACTTGAGGACACTAAGGCTATTAAAAAAGTGATCAATTTTGTTACACGTTTATAACCACATAATTTAACAGACTCTATATCAGACATGGGAAATGAATTACGACTGAAATCAGCATTTAAAAATAGATATCCTGTTTCACAAAAGAAGAGTAGATCCAGATCGGTTTTGCGTAGAAAATAATTTTGTGTAGGTTATTTGGTTTTTATATTTTTGATGGAATATGCAGAAGAATGTTGTTGAATATAATGAAAAGGCATTATTTTATGGTCTTTTTTAGTAGGGGAAAATAAAAATTCGCCTTTAATGAATAGAAAATATTGGATAAAATGTCAGCCAACTGGTTTTACTAATCGTTTTTTTTATTTCCCGAATAACACGATAGAGTATGAGGTAATAAAATTGACTCTGTTATGGATAATTCTTCAAGACTGGATTTGTGGGGTAAAATCCAGTGAGCAGACACACATATCATTACTGGTCTCAAGTTGAAAGGAAATTTCCAAATTCGAGTTTGACTAAGATGGGGCTTCCCTGAATATTATTTTGAAAAGCTGGATATTTCCTTAATTGTTAAGTTTTGCTTTTCAGGCATTTGAGAACTTATTTTTGGTTTATGTCTTTTTTAACAATTAACAATTACAGAGTATGTGATCTACGTAATAAATAAAATTTTCTTTAGAATAATATGGGATTAAAAAATAGTGCTTAATGCCACATCAACATTTGTGAAGAAATACAAATCACATATTAAAACGAAAGAAGAAAAACCAAAATATAGATTTTTTAAACAATTATCTTGTGGTTGATTGAATTAAAAAGTGATTGTGCATCAAAGAAACAGAAACAGTGTAAAATTTTTAAAAACTGGGATCAAATAGATTTTCGATCTGGTTGTGGTCAAACTTGAGAAGTCATGACTTCAACTTGTTCGCGAACATTTTCACTGTTCTTATTGACTTTACTGTTTTTAGATTTTACTAATCAATCTATATGACAAAAGATTTGAGATACTGATCCCAAAACGCACATAAGAGGTATAACAATCGATATACTCTCTCAGACAGTCAGGTAGTGCTCAAAGCGTTGGACTCGTATAGTATAAATTCAAAATCCGTCAAGGAATGCCCTACAAGACCTAGGCAAAAGAAATAAAGTCAAACTCTAGTGCGTGACAGGTCACAAGGTCATAAAAGGCAACCACCAGTGGGAAAAATCGCAACACCTGGAATTTAGGAACACCTTTTAAGGACTCCGATAATCGAAGATATTCATACGGCCCCTGAACAAACACTCTATCAATATTCTCAAACATAATAGAGTCGATACCAGAAGACTGGTCAGCTACCTTTTGCGACGTCTGAGATATCACCTTAACAAAATTAACCTCTCGTCTTAAACCTAGTGTCGACTCTGTCTAGAGAATGAGAAAACTGTAGAGCACATACTATGCGATTTAAGAAAGTAGAGAAACTCCTCTAATTGGTTAACAGGCACAATAGACCTACACTGTTCGTAGGGCTGTATGCTATTTGTTTGCACTAGTACTTGACATCTACTCATAAACTTCGATTTATTCTGAGGCTACAGCGTTCAGAATATCTTCTACGAAACTTTTAAAATGTTATAAAAGAACAAATAAAAGAAAATTCCTTTGAGGAAGGATTTTCAAGCTGACAAAGGGGTATATAGAGTGATGCCAACAATTTCCCTTACTATGCATTTTTGAAGTCAGTAATTTTGATGCGAGAAGCACAGTCCTATCAACAGACTCCATACTGTATATACATATTTTTTGTAGGTAGTAAGAAATACGCAATGAAAAGCTTTAATGGAACTTCATTTATTATTTATAGTAATGCCACGGCTTACAACTTCTATTTTAAAACAGTCTTTGTCACATGACAAATGGTTAAGAAAAAGTTAACAATCCATATTAACGCATACACTGTCGACCAATTTCAGTTTTATAAGGATGAAAAAAAAATATTTCAACATCCAGTAGTGGTTTGGGACGGAGACCAGAGGACAATAATTTTGTATTGTCAACTGTCCAGCATTTTGTGCTCAGTAAACCAGTTTTGTAGAAAATCAACATCTTAGTTGATATCGGCAATAATTTTATTTGCACTATTTGACATATAGACGATGCCTAAATCGTTAGCAAAAGCTGTAATCTTACCTTTCATATTTGGATTGAAAATAGAGTTGAAGCTAATAAGAAAAAGGATAGGCCCGAGGACTGAACCTTGGGGTACACCTATAATTTGTTGTACTGAGTTATTGAAAGCATCCGATCTTTCACTCTGTAGGTTCTATCACTTAAATAAGACTTAAACCAATCATACTCAAATTTTTTAAAACCAATGCCTAAGTTTATTATCAACTAAATTTTCAAAAATGGAAGAGCATATTCAAAGAGCAATCATTCAAATTAGAATAACTATTTCTGAATCCAAAATTGATTGAGCTAAGAAATGTATTGTTTTCTAAAAAGTCAAGTATCCGCCTTTTCATTGTTTTTTCAGATACGGGGGTGATTCAAAAGTAATGATAATCGGACTTTTTTTGCTTGCTTATATATCACTAGTTTAGCGCAAATATAAATAGGCCACGATTCCCAGGAGGTACATTCATTTAAATACGAACCGTCGAAGAAATAACATCAAAATGAAGAAAAACGAAACAAGATCTGTCGAATACCTCTGGTTGAAAGAAGTGTCTACCAAAGACATACACAGCGACTTGGGGGTTCTGCTTCTCACCATTCCACAGTAGCACATTGGGCCAAGGATTTGAAGCTGGGTAGAAAAAAGCCGAAAATGTTGTATTGGCAAATCAAAGAATGATCATCAGGCCTATAGCTGAGCTCGAACAAATTGCATGTGAAAAATATCTCCGCGCGTTGAGCACAGAGAATGTTAATGGACGAGCAAAAAAAAAACGAATTGACATTTCAAGCATGAATCTCTAGAAGTTCCAAGCAGACTGGAAAATGTTCTTGTTCGTGGATGCGACCTGGAGCCATCATTTTGATCCTGAAGCAAGCCTGAAGCTAGCCTCACCGACTCCAAAGAAATTCAAAATGCCAAGTTTAACGTGAAAGATTACGGCATTCTTTTTTTGGGACGCTGAAGGAATAATTATGATGGAATATTTGAAAAAAGGAGCTACTATTTCGGGATCTTACTACGCAGACCAAATAAGAAGATTACGAGAGGTCGTTAAAGAAAAAATACGCGGCATTACGCACTAGTTCACAAAGCCGGATTCCAACTGCTCGAAAAGCCCCTCTACTTGCCAGATCTAACTCCAGGTGACTTCTACCTCTTCCCACCGTTCAAGGAACACATCCGAGGCAAGAAGCTTGATGACGATAAAGAAGTTATGACCGCTCTTGAGGTGTCAAGACAAAGATTATTTTTTTCAAGGGAACCCGGGGTTTAAAAAAAAGATGGACTAAGTGCATTGACATAACACTAATTTTAGATCATCCTTCGTACATTATAACAGTCGGATAAAGTGAAATTGGTCTATTTGGATTACTCTTCTTATACAGAAGGTGAATTTTACTAAGGTTGACAAAATCATGCTAAAATAGCACGAGGACTATAGTTCAATGAAAGCTCAGTATGCCGTTAAAAAACTGGCTAAGTGGTAATGAAAAATTGACAAAAAAGGAAAAAGCATCTCACTTCAAAGGAAATCCAGATTATTTTGAAAAAAAAAATGCTTTACAGATCGTGCAGAAATAATATCAGTTGAACTGTTCAAGAAGTCAAGACCAAACCTCTGGCCTAGAGCCCTTTAAATTAGGAAAAACAAAACAAATGAACTGATTTCGGCTGGGTAAGTGCCATACACTGAACCAACCACATATGCGGGCTCAGCATATGCGATTTCCCTTATACGCGATTAAGTTTTTTCCCGAAATTCCCTCTACATATTAAGAGTACTTATATGCGATTCATCTGGTGTGTGATCTGGCGTGTGATCTGGTGTTTTATTATTACTTGTTAATTTTACTAATTTGATTTGCTTTTAAATATAATGATTCTCATGCATTCTATCGTATAATTTTTAACCACATTTTTGAAATTAGAAGTCGCAATGGAAACACATTAAGGTGTCCACATCAGAGCGAACGTCACAATCCTCCCAGCAAACATTCAAAAAAAAGAAAGTTGTGTTAAGTCTAGAAACTAAGTGAGAAATCATTAAACGATTAGAAACGGGTGAAGGACCCTCTGCTTTTGGGCATTTTTCCAATAAAAATGAATCCACAATTCACACTATCAGAGCTAATCAAGATTCAATAAAGTCATCAATAAAAAATGCAACACTTTTATCAGCTAAAAACAAAATCAAATTAGGGACCCGATCTTGGATTGAAGACAACAACAGGGATAAAATTGGAATCGATTCTGTTACAATTTCAAACAAACCAAAGAATATTTTTGGGTCATCTTCAGCGGGAAAAAGAAATTGAGCCAGGAGCAGAAGAAACGGATTTTGTAGCAAGCCAGGGATGGTTTCATAGATTCCGAAAGCGTCACAATCTCCACAGCATAAAATGGAAAAGCGTCTAGTACCGATGTTGAAGCTTCCAACAAATTCAAAGAGAAGTTCAAATTAAATTATTAAAGACGGTGGGTACACGACCCAAATTTTGAAATTTCGAATGTGGATGAAACTTGGCTTTATTGGAAGTGCATGCCTAGGCGTACTTATATCTCCAAGGAAGAAAAAAGAGCACCAGGGTTTAAGGCTGCAAAAGATAGGTTTACCATTTTATTTTGTTGCTAAAGGTGATCAGTTTCAAAACTTAAAAAATGTTACAAAGACCGATCTTCCCGTGCATTGGAAAGCAAACAAGAAAGCTGGGATGAATTCATCACTATTTACTGACTGGTTTAGAAAATGCTTTTGCCCAGAAGTTTAACAAAAAGTAGACTTCAAAATGCTGCTTTGAAACAATGCCTCAAGTCATCCTCCGGCCCTTTACAATCCCAACCCAAATGTAAAATTTGAATTTGTGTTCCCAAACAATAATTCAGCTAATGGACCAAGGATGGACCTCATAAACTCACTCTTCGCGGGTTTTGGCGAAATTACATCATTGCTGATGCAAATGCAAAGCATCCTGGTGTGAAATAAAAAATACCACAATGAATGCAATAATGGTCTCTATCAGAGTGTGTTGAAGACGGGGATGGTTCTGATAGTAATGTGGACGAGAGATTGGAGGGAAAGACTTTCAAGATCTGGAGTTTGTGAAGTTCAGAATTGGCAGAGCTTGAAGGAGAGTGCGAACCGGTTGAAGACAACATAATTTATTTTTTTTTTTATTACTATTATAATATGCTTCCGCAATAAGACAAGGTCTTTTAATTCTGCGAAAGATTTAAAGTACAATTTTATATAACATGAAGAAGTATAGTATGATTACAAGAAAGGTTAAGAAAAGTAATGAGTGTGCTGTAGGAATGTTGCAAGAGAAGAAATCAATTATCTTAGTTCGACAGATAGGATTTCAGTACTTTTTTAAATTTTTCAATCCGGCAGAGAGTTCCACAGACGCACAGAAGCGGTAAAGAATTGTCTCTCAGATGTCAAGCAAGAAGAAGGATAAAATTAAGCAATTCGACCTGATAGATACCGGAGATGAAGTTTGTCGTGAAGATAGCGCAAGTCGCAGTATTTTAAACAGAAAAGATAGTGCTCTGAATTTCAGATAGTTTTCGAGAGAGTTGAGGAGTTTTTTTGACAGATGTGATACGTGTTCATACCTTCTAAGACCATATACATACCGAGCAATACTATTGAATGTAACTTTGAGTACAGTTTACGAAGATTTCGCAGTTATATAGCAGTACAGGAACAGCTATGGCTCTAGCAAGTAGCAATCGAGTACTAAGTGGGATAAGTTGCTGCGATACCCAGAGTATCAAGTGTCAAAGTATTTTTGGAAATAACCAAGCATTTGCATTTACTCGGGTTCAATTTCAGGTCGTTTTTTAGTGACCAGGCATATATGTATGTGCTCCAGATCATAGTTGATGTTATGGACACAATTTTCAATAAGACCAAGTGGGCAGCTTTGATATATCTGAACATCGTCGACGTAAATGTGAGTCGATGAGTGCTTCACTATATTTGAAATTTCATTTATATACATAATGAATAAAAGAGGTCCTAAGATGGAACCATGGGGTATACCTTTAGGTACAGGTGGAAATGTTGGCAAAACTTTGTTAACACATAAAGCTTGCATACGTCCTCATAGATTAGAGGAAATGAGATTTGCGGCCAATGTTGATAAAATAAAGTTATAAAGTAATTTACTAGCTAGTATTGAGTGATTGACTCAGAAAAATCCAAGAGGGTCAAAAATGTAACCGCATCGCCATCTAGCTTTGACGTAATATCATCAATTACTTTCATTAGAGCTATTAAGCAACTGTAGTTTGGTCGAAAGCCAGACTGAAATTGAGTTAGGAGGTTACTCGAGTAAAGTAACTAAATACTAAATATTTGGATTATCCGTTCACAGACCTTCGACAAAAAAGGCAATATGGAAATGGGTATTCCAGAACAAGAAATTGACGTTCTGACAGTTAAAAACCTAGAGAATTTAATGACCAAAATAAATGAGGATATTGATATTAAATAATACACTGATTCTAACTTGGAAAGGAGCTCAACTTGTACAGCAGGACAAGTATCGACTTCGTTTAGAGGAAAAAAGAAGAGCTATTAAGCGGCCGAGCATCCTCACATTTGTTATATCTTTCGATGAGCACCAAGCTGGGACTTGAAACTCAATTTCTATTATGAATGGTTTTTGTTTTTCATTCAAGTTTATCATTATTTTTGTTACTCTAAAATAAAACTGAATAAAACATTAATTTTAAAATTGCTGGTCTTGGTACGCACAGCTAGTTTCAACATAGGCGAATTCGACATACGCGGTGCTTTTTCGGAACGCTTCTCCCTCGTATGTGGGGGGGGGATTACTGCATTATCGAAGATGATAAGGTTTCATCTTATAGGACTTTTTTATTTTTTTTATTTAATAACATTTTTATTTATATTCCATAAATTATTAGATACAGTTCATAAACTATTTTACAATAATTCAGTTTCATTTTTAGTGTAATAATAAAGATACATGTCATTCTGTAGTCTTTAAAGAACTAGTGGCGAATGATCCATCAGCAAAATTAACAAGCAATTATGCGTGGGGTAAGAGTAACTATATTTCTATACTTAAAAAAAAAATTTAGAGAAGCAAAAATAAATAAATTTAAATAAATCTATGCAAAGGAACACAAATTGGCTACATTCTATTTCTTCGTTCTATTGGCTACGTTATATTAATAAATGTTTGACCGTTGAATTATCCAATGTAAAGAGCCATTTTTTAACTCTTTTCAAAAACAATGTTCTTATGTTTAGGTTTCTAATTTCGCATGGCAATAGGTTAAATAATTTGAGTGCTGTGACAGTAAAAAAGTTCGAAAAGTGAGTTTTATTAGCATGCGGAATATTGACTAAACCTCTGTTATTTACTCTCAAACTATATAAGTTGGAACTTCTAAGTACTGAGCTATAACCACTTCGCATAAAGAACACTTTAATAACCTTTTTTTTTTTTTTTTTTTTTTTTTTATAATTCGTGCAGGTTCAAGAGTTACGCTCTTTTGATGTTTGTCACACAACCTGGACGGGGTGCAGATGGTTTGTGTCGAAGATGTTCGTTCACTACTCTCCGGGGGTGGTTGTCTTGGGATTCGAGAGATTCGACTGAATTTGTCGCGTTGATTGTAGTTTTACAGTTACTTTATTCCATGCCATTAAGATGTTATATTGGAAATGCACACGCAGAGTATGAATTTTGAAGTGATCTTATACTGCGAGTGTTATTCCTTCGTCAGCATTTTTTGATCATCTCTCATTCACAACTGGTGTTGTTGCATGGGTTTTTTCCGTATAGGAATTTTTCTTGGCTATGGTCAGACTTGAACTACAGACCTTCCGCTTAACAGTCGGTGATGATTACCATTGCACCACTACCACCCCACTTATAGATATAAAGATGTTTGATCGGCAAAACCCGCATAGTGCAGAACAATGGCCAACTAGCAGTTAACCTGTTTGTACCACAAATAATTCTTATCTTATCTTATCTGTGCTATCAACAATGGATCCAGGACATTGAAATACGCTCCACCCCAACTACAAATGCCGTATTGTACTTTTGAGTTAACGAGGCCATAATATACAGTTGTCAGTAATTTTTTGGAACAATACGGTTTAATTTTTCGAGTAACGGATAACATATATTTTTTCAATTCACTTGCATGTGCTTTCCAGTTCAAGTTTTTATCAATTATTACACCTAAATACTTGAAACAATGAGATGAACAGCGACCATTATGGGAATAATACCACAAGAGTGAGTAGATACAGATAATTTTTCGCACGCAATGGAGTGAAAAAATAAATCACAGTCTGATTTTTTAAGATTGCAAAATATAAGCTTCGTTTTGTCACCTATAAGGAGTTCGTGTTTTGCAAACCATTGTCTGAGAAGTTATAAGTCTTTCTGCAACTTAACCATCGATTCTAATAAGGTATTGCTTGTGTGTGAAAGCCATGTCATCCGCAAAAGCTGTTATATTACTCGTAAAGCCTTGCTTGAAAATGGAATTTACATAAATGAGGAAAAGGATAGGACCCAAAACTGCACCTTATGGAACACCGATATCTAATGTTAGTTCTTCGCTGAAAACTCCATCAACCTTCACCTTTTGAGACCTTCCCGATAAGTATGAAGCAAACCAATTATAAGACTGATCTCTGAATCGTGCTTTATAGAGTTTATCAAGTAGAATTTCGTGGTTGACCATATCAAATGCCTTCGACATATTAATAAATAAGGCTATAGTAGTCTTGCTGTTATTAAAACTGCTACAAATTTCGCTACATAATTTTAAAATGGCATCTTCCGTAGACTTACGCTCACGAAATCCAAATTGGTCACTACTGAAAAACTTATTTTTGTCTAGAAAGGACACCACACGATATTTTATTCTTCTTCTTTTTCTTTTTCCGGCGTTGTTATGGTCAGAAGTGTAGGACCATAACCTTCCCACTTAACTACATTCCTACTGGTCCGCTTGTGGGGTCCGCCGGTTTGACCTCAGAAAGTAGCGGCAGGCTTCCCGGTTTGGGATTACTTCATCGCTGAGGCCAATCAAATGCTGGTGTTTTTGCATTTGTTTGCACCAATTGTTTTTCGGCCTGCCTTTTTTTTTTGTGACACTGGCATGCTCCTGATTTTTTTGTTTGATCTTACTTTTACAACACCGGTGATCTCCAGTCGTGTCAACCCACTGATTTGCATGTACACTTGTGGGGCAGTTTAATGGTGGTACATATATGTGTCCCTAGGCTCACCTGGGTGTTTTCTAAATTGCCTAGATGTGATTTTCGTTTACCTTTGTTTTAGTCGCCTTTTACGACAAGCGAGAGGTATCGCTGCAGGGATATTCTTAACCCGTCCCTGCACGGATCACCACCACACGATATTTTATTGCTTTCACAAAAAGCTTCGAAAATGTGGGCAGTAATGAAATTGGTCTGTAATTGTCCAGTAGGCTTCTTTTACCTTTCTTAAAACGAGGAATAACTTCAGCAGCTTTTAGAGATCTAGGGAAAATACCACAACTGACACTCATATTAAATATATACGTAAGAACATCAACAACATAGAAAACAATTTTTTTTAGAAGGCAGTTGGTTATCCCATCAGAAGTACTTGAGCATTTATTATCAAGTGACATTATTCTTTTATATATTTCGAAAGAGGTAAAGGGCTCCAGTACAAAACTATTCATTTGAAATTCATCTGCAACCAGATCTGAATATAATTCACACGAACAAAGGCTTTGAGGGGGATAGGGCTTCATAGCTGAAGCAACAGATGTAAAGTACCTATTAAATTGTTGGCGATATCTATCGAGCTACGAACTATTTCATTTCCTATTTCAATTTTCTGAATAGTGTCTGTATCTTTTTGTTTATTAAGAATGCTGTCAATCACTTTCCATTCGTCTTTAATATTACCCTTGCACTTATATAATTTATCAGTATAGTATTCGATGGCTCGATGGCTATATGAGAAAAACTATATTTTTTCCACAGTTTCCACTTTTTCAACTTTTAGGTATGAGGATTTCCAAATATTGAACTTTGGATAATATCGAGCAAGTTCGAAGTTGGTCACAGAAAAGAAAAAAGCCCAATTATCCAACATGATTCCGCATCCTGTCATAGCGCGAATAACATCTTAATATACGAGTAGAAGCGTAGTACATAAAAATAGACGAAGGTAAAGAAAAGATTCGCGCAATATTTCATTGGATTGAGGCAAAAGTTCAGACCTCAATCTCATTGACTATATTTGGGCACAAATGACAGTCACCAATAAAAAAGAAAAACGCCGGGACAATGATTAAAATAAAAGAAATGATTAAGAAAGTTCAAAAATAGGGCGGCATTATAAAGTATTAAGCAGGATTTTTCAACCAATACTGAAGTGTCCTAACGCATATTACAACGCATAATAAAATATATTTAAATTATTTTGAGTTTTTCCACATCTACCATTCCCTGTTTATCAATAGATCTGAGGTTTTAAAATAACGAAATATAGCATTTTCTAATAATATTTTTTTAATTGTTTCTACTACAATTTAGCCAGCTAGCTTCCTTTTAGAGTTTTATTTTAATTATATTTAAAACAAATTCCAATTATTTTTTTTTTAATTTGTGTAAGAGATTATTGCCTTAAGTTTTGAAAAAATCAAAATAAAAATATGTTTGCCTTTGGTTTATGATATATTTTTATTTTTTTAATTTTTTAATTAAAATCTCTGATTTATTGATAATATAATTCGAACTGTTGATTAGTCTTTGAAGTAGGCTTTTTACATGACGGCTTTTTGAAGACGGATTTAAATAAAATCCACTTCTCTTCAGTTGCCAAATAAAAGTTGAGCATTTATTATTGCTTTGTTGCATACTAAAGTAAATTAGATTTTTGCATGGTAGTCATTTCGTTCTTAGCAGGCAAAGGTACCGCGACTAGCTAGCAATATCATTCATGATTTGGTTGGCTCGCTAAGAAAAAAACAGGATAGCAACGAAATGGAAGGAAAATTCTGAAGGAATTATAATAAAAAAAAAATTTAAACATACATATGTACAATTCCCACTGAATTGCCTACATAGGATTTTCTATGATCAATCTGGTTCTTCAAGTGCCACACAAAATTGCTATATGAATTCTGAAATATGTAAAGGAAAAAAATTTGACGACACCGGGAATATCTAAAATAGCTGTCCGACATGACATCCGTCTCCCGGTGATGTCTGTCGAGATATGGACACCTAACACAGCCAAACTCTGTGCCTTTATCTAAGAACGAAAATTCGAAAAGTTTCTACAAAATCCAATTTTTCGACTCATATATTGCGTAGCGACGCGATTATCGTCGCAAAGACTACACCCTACGTGGCTTGATCTTTAGCTCTTCAGTTCTCCTATTTTTATTCTGTCCCCCGCTATCGCAGTTCAAATATTTGTTTCGTATAACGAATTGAATTTTGTCACTGATTAAGCATTCGAAAAAGCTAAAATATCATCCGCAGCCAGGAGAGGCTGTAAGTGCTCATAAATAAATTGCTTAACACTACGCCGAAGTAAACAGGCTGATGCCATGTTTGGCGACCAGCAAATTAGGCAGCATATCTCTGTTTGCCCGCCGTTTGCAACCTTATCTCTGTGCAAAAAAAAAAAAAAAAAAACCACCAAAAAGGTAAAGACTAGAGTCAAATATTTATTGTAGTCTCTTCAAATGTACTCGAAACGAGTTTCTTGTTAAGAACCTCTCATCTCGTGGCTCCATTTTGAGCCGGTGCACATGCATCGGGCGGCACATTAAATGTGAAAACACGACATAGTGTCATTTAATTGAGCTTCACTGCTTCACGAAGACAAAAGGCAATTAGCTTGCCTCCCTTACCTCGTTTTGTTTGTGTTTTTTTTTTTATTTATTATTCTCGTCGTTACATAGGTTTTAATAAAATTTTAACAACATTGCATTATAGTGTGTTTTAATGGCTCCTACTGCTGCCATATGGAGATCAACGCCGATGGTGATAATTAATAGAAGATAACACAACAATTTTAGTCTTCAATGTCTGCCGCGACAACGAGTACAGGAGGAATGTGTCACGGGACACGAACAACTCTTTTTTTTGCCTGCCTTTTGTACATACATACATGTCGAGCTGTAATTGCTCATTGTTCAGTGAAAATGAATTCGCATGTTTGGCGCCCTGTCATGTCGGGCTTAGTCGGGATGAGTTAGGAGATGCGTATCAAGGATTTGTGAAAATCAACATGATATTTAGCAAAATGGAATGGTGAAATGGATTTTTCGAAATTGTTATGAAAATCGAAAATCCGCTTCACTTGACAGTCACGTGATGTGTCAATTTCAACTTTCACTTAATCCACAAAGACAACGAATGGTAACAAAATTCATTTTGGTAAATGGATAAACATCGAATGGCAAATCATGCGTTTGTAACTTATCGGCAAAAACTCGTGATTTATGGCCTGCCACAGAATATTTCCAAAGATAATCTTCAGAAATGTCAAATTTCGTAGATTTGTTGCGCGAGTAAATATGTAGTTTGACAAGTGAATGTAAATGTCATAAAAGCGGAATTGTTTGCGAGGAAGAATAATTTATTTTATTTACAATCTCGGCCTAATTTCATTGAGATGAAAAGCGTTTGTTTGGATTAATGGGACTTAACGGTCTCTTCTCTATAGAGATTGATTGAGCTGTTAACATTACGTTGAATGCACTTTCGATTTCGGCAACTCGAATGGGGTTTTCAGAATTGAATGGGCTTTTCGAAAGTGACGATTCGAAATTCGATTATTGTATTGGGTTTTGTTACACCGACGGTGTTGGTTCAGAGGGAGTCAAATGGACGTTAACTTTCAAAATTTTGGTCATACATGTGGAATCCTAAAACATGACCGTTAAAGTCGATTTTTTTAACCATTTTCGAATGATTTTGTGTCTCCAATACGATTTAGACCCTGATTGAAGGTTTTTGCTCGAGATTTTTATGTTCGAAATTATATTTGAAGAATCGGACTAATTTTAAACCTTTTTCGAACAAAAATACGAACAATTCAAAATTGTTTTAAGACTCATTTACGTTTAGTAAAAATAATTTTGGCTCACTCGATCTTCGATTTTAGGTTTTAGAATTATTTTTTAAACATTTTGGAAAACATTCGATCGTGGTGATGACAGATTTGTTCGATAAAATTATTTTTAAAGTTTTCCTACGGTATTGCGATGTTATATAACCCTTTTCGAACTATTTAAACGTTAAGTCTGCATGTCCCATTGTGATTTTGCCTAATTTTAAACATTTTTAAAAAGGCTTTGATAAAAGATTCGATTTTTTAACATTTTCGATTTTTCTGTATTAATTCTCTAAAAAATTATTTAAACAAACAGGAAAAGGGGACGATCACAATATTTTTGGTCAATATGTTAGGATTTCGATATTTTTTTATTAATTATTCAAACTTAGTCTTTGCAAATGGCGTTTTAAGTCAAATTTTCGACACTTTTGAGTGTTCTCTTGATCATAATTTGTTAACACTCGTTAACGCTGTAGAAAATATTGGAAAATAATCGGTTAAAGACACTTTTTAAACTCAAGCAATGACAAATAGCTGGTTTAGACAAGTCAAGAGGCTTTTTTGAACTTTTTCTGCATTTTTGAAACAGTCCTTCCCGAAAACATGGTGCTCTGAGCTGACGGTATACATCCAATCTAGCATATCATCTGGTGTACGTCCAGACTGCTCGATTTAAGGCAAATTAAAAACACAAATCAGAAAAATCCAATTGAAACGAAAACCTAGCAACTTGCCGACGGCAAATGGAAAGCGATACTAGAAAGAAGGAAATCAAATAAAAAAATTGTTTTGTACTCACCGTCCGCTCTTTGTTATCACCATTTCGGTGCCCAGCTTATGAAACTTCTCCCACAGGTCCTTGCCTTCGAGGGTCACTTTTGGATCATCAACGACACCATCATCTTCCGGTTGTAACGCTCGTAATGGTCTCATCGCCGGATGCAATTGATGTGCCGCCACCGATGCCAATACAACGTCCTCGGCCGTAGTATATGGTGTCCCCAACGGATGATGCGCGTGCGGATGATGCGGCGGAAACTTTGGCAACAAACCGCCCGGATACAGACTAGGATGGGGACCGGCCGGACTACCAGCCAATGCAGCTAATGCAGCGGCTGGAAAATAAGGTTGCTGCGGCAAATGACCAAGCGACGGATGTCCGGGTATCGACGAATGGTGCGAATGATGAGGATGGTGGCCTAAACTAGAGGCGGCCGCCGCAGCGGCCAGCGCTTGATGCGTGGTTGGTATTGAGTTGTTATTATTGTTATTACTATTGCTGTTATTTGATGTTGAATTGTTGTTACTACTGCTATTATGATTGTTGTTATTACTAGTTGAATTGTTGTTATTGTTATTAATGCTGTTATTGTTATTATTATTTGAACTCGGTGAGAGTTGAGGCTGTTGTCCGCCAACTGGTGACGACTGTCCGCCACGACACTGTAATTGCTGTTGAGCGGCGGCAATAGCGGGCGTTAAAGCAGTTTGTTGTTGTTGCTGCTGATGAAGTAATGGCGATGTTGGTGAAATGGATGCCGCAGCGGCCGTCGCTGATTGCTGTTGATTACCCGCCGTCAACAGCGATGACACGCTGAAGTCAGTGGGTCGGGAAAGCTGCAGGAATGGATGATATGCCATCCCATTTGCGAACCTACTGATTGGATCTTCAGATTGGTGAATGAATTCTTGAACGTCGTATCTCATTACATTACAATTTTGCACACCAATGTCGAACACTACAACAATTCACCACTTTCTCTCTCGGTTTTTTTTTTTTTTAATATTTTTTTTCTTTTTTTTTTTATTCTTTACAATTTTATTTCACTCTCTACCGCTCGCTCTCGCTCTCTCTCTCGTTTGTTTTGTTAATGAAAATTTGTCAATTCAGTGATGAAGAGCCGACTGAAACACAGAGTCACGTTACGCGGCGATTGATCGAGCTTTATACACAACACAACGAGGACACTGAGAGGAGGATTGCACTTCTTCCTTATTTGTTTCACCTTTCACCGGCTTTTTTTTATTCTATTATTCATTCTATCATTTCTTAGTAATATTGTCCTGTGGGCATCACTCTAGAAATCGAGTAGACGATTAAGGATTGTATTCGAATCAACCGACAAAATACCCACAACACAGAATATGAAACACAACAACGGGAGCACGTTTAGCCACAGAGCGACAAGGTGTCAAAAGCATTCAGCAAACAATTATGTGCAACTTTTCATCATCATCCTGAGCCCAAAGTAGGAATATAAGAGCGAGAAATTGAAAAGAACTAGAAATGAACAGTAAAAAAAAATATAAAAAAAAAACTAAAATAACAACGACGACGACTAACGATTATGACTACGGCTACGACGACGAAAACGACGATGACGGTGACGATGATGACAAAGACGACGACGACAACGAATAGAGCGGCGCATAGAGCGAAAACAAATTGAAAAAAAAAATTATAATAACGCACCTTTCCCCCCTTTTTTTCGGACGATAGATACAACTACGCTACGTATATCTATTACAATATAACAACAACACAGGGTGGCGAAGAAAGAAAGGAAGCAGGGAAAAACAACAAACGTCGACAGAAAAAAGGTAAACACACACGATACGAACTTAACGCCGGTCGCTTACGAACTGGTTAATACATACAATCTCCAATACAATGCAACCCCCTTGTTTTCACCGATAGTCTACCACACACCGCCGACTAAACCCACTCACACACATTCGTATACCATTGGAACAAAGGAAAAGAGAAGTGAGTGAGTGATACAGGCTGCGCTGAATATCCACCACTCAAGAAAAATAAAACGGAAACCAAAAAATTCCAATAAGCCAACACGTCCAGCACCACACCATCGTACCGCATATAGAAAAACAAAAACAACAAAAAAAAAGTGTTTTAGGCAATTACACCAACACCCGTCGAACGATAGATGGAGTAACGAAACCCGAATCTAACACCACTACATCTCGTTATACCGATTCCACCATCCCTTTAGTCTCTCGCTCTGGCATGTGGTTCATAACGCCCGCGAGGAGGTGGAGGTAAGTACAATTGTCACACGCAGCACTTCAGTCCACCTCTGGGTGAAAGAGAGTCGGAAAATCATCAAAAAAGGAAGGAACAACCACCACCACCATCACCACTACCACCGCAGGAGAAGAAAAAGAAGGCAAAAAAAAAACAGGGACAGAGCAAGAAACCACTCAAGAGAATTCTAATAAGATTTGACACAAGACCGCCAGGGATTATCCCCACTCACACACATTCTCACCTTAGTAAGGATGGTGTCAAGCAGCGATTTGTGGAAGCTCTCTAGTCGCCCTGCTCTCGTCCGCCCACCCGAGTCGCACGTAAGACAGAGCTAGGATGAGTAAAACAAAAAAAGAACACAAGTCTCCCTGCCTGACCATTTTGTACGAGAGGTATATTGGAATGGTATAAGTGAGGGTGCATATGTGTATAAGGCGACAAGTTTAACCACAGTCCACATACACCCATAGACGGGTATTAAGACGACTTGAAAACCCAACCAACCGGTCGACAGAGATCGAGAATAGAAGGAAAAAAAGAGAGCACACGTCCTAACGTCCTAAGAATAGATACAAAAATGGTGACCAACCGGGTTTGGTTTTTCACCAACACACTCGCACGCCCGACTGGGGTGTCACATGAATCTGATAGTCTGGCGCGGCGGGTACCTGATAGCCAAAAGTCGAGTACACGAGATGGCAATAGAGTTAAAGATGAGATGCAATGAATGAGAAGATTGTGGTTGTCGCTGTCGTCGGTGTCGCGCTGTCACTGTCGCCACGACCGTGTCGCTGTTGCTTTGGAATGGTGTGTGGTGTCGAAGCTGATGCCAAATCCGATGCCGATGTCGTATTCTTTTCAGTTGTATGCCGTGGTCGTCGTTCTCTTGGCTGTGGTGTCATCGTTTGACGAGGCGCAAATATGGCTAACTTTGACAGTTTGCTTATAGCTAAAGCTGTATGAGTGAGTGCGATACGATGGGGGTGTTTTTCATTTGATTTGAGCGTGTGTTGTTTTATAAGTACGAGGTGCTGGGCTGGAACTTTGTCACCGGCGTGAAATGGGGTGGGATAATGGTGTTGTTGTATGCCGAGTGAGATACACACACTACACATGACAAAATTTCCAGCCGACGGCGAGTGAGTTTTTTTTTTTGTTCGTTTTTCGTTTCTTGTGTCATATTCGGCTTCGAACTCATCGGCAGCAACCCCAATGGGTTGTCGTGGTGAGTTTGTATCACTCTGGTCCTGTTGTTGTTCGATTGTTGGGAATTTAATTAAACACTGCCGTACGCCCACTCACTCACTGGATTTAAGCATCCCCGATGAATTATTTATCTCTTGACATTTACCAAATTCACTTTTCCATTTTCCATTCAGTCCTTATAGTTTGTGGTGAAAATGTCCTCATTTTTATTTGGTTTTCGTTTTACGCCTCTCCTTTCTGTATCTGTGAACGAGCTATGTACATCTCGGTTGTGTATCCAGCGAATTTCAGTTTTTTCCCCCTTTTTCCCTTCTTCCTGTTGTTTTTCGCTTTTTCCTCCTTTTGTTTTGTTCATTTTTTCTTTGCTTTTGCTCTCTCTTTAGTACTTTTGGAAGTGTCGTGTTTACCATCGCACCTACGGTGTTGATCTGGTGTTTGACTAGCGCCTATTCCGCCCCATATTCTTTCTCAGCAGCTGTCCGACCTACCCTCCATCCGTCGTGTGTATATTCTTCGCACCACCACACGGAGACTATTAAACGGCTGTAGCAGGCACCATCAGTAGCCGTAGTAGCAAGAGCAGTGGCTAAAGGAATAGCAGTGGCAGTTTATGCACTTATACACCTCGGATTGAGTTCATTCTTCCTATAGATACTAGAAGTAGTAGATAAGTCGGTATGTCGGTAGGTGTACCGACCGATGGCAGACTGGCGAAGTTCGGAGTTCATAGTTTGTGCTGTTGCTCTTTGTGATGGTGGTTGGTGGTGGTAATAGAATTTGTAATCATCATTCATCCGTTCTTTACTTGGGATTGAGTATATCTGCCACGTACGCTTGTAGCAGGCATGTATCGGTGTATGTTGGGCTATGCATGAGAGAAAGAGATCTGACAAAGCGTTGGCCAAGCGTTTTGTTTGTGTGAAAATTCCTCCCTTAATCGGTGTCATCTTCTCCACATGAAATCCAACAGATAAAGCACAAAGCAAACCGAGACAAAAAAAAATGGGACCAAAGTGGAGGAGCAATCGACGTGGACGACTGTTCAAGTGTGAGAATTTATAAGAAACGACAACGCGCGCTCGGATGTGTTTGTTTGCGTTGCCTTCTCTCGGATGCTGCTTTTCCTGTAGCTTGATTGTCGCCACTCACACACATACCAGAGGTGTCATATAAAACTTTTGTCCTTTCCTTTACTTCATCTATTTGTTTGTCCTTCTTGACATCTCTTTCTCGAAGGGAATCCAGAGATCCACGGAAAAAGTGAAAATCTAGCTAAACAGCAGTAAGGCGACAAGAACGACACCAATGCCTGTGAGGGGGAACAGGAAGACGACGGGCGACAATAAGGACTAGAACCTGAAGCGAGGAAGGAAGGACACATGACGATTGACTGGTAGTAGGTACTGGTGCTGCCACTGAAGTGGTGTGAATTGTGTGTACTTTAAGCCACTCCTTCGTTTTTGTGTACCCTGTACGGGTATACGGTTTACGATGCGACCGATTGGCAACCCTCAGCCAATCACTTGAGTAAATATCTCTGTTGTGTTGCTTTGTTGTTGGGTTTTTAGTTTTTTTTTTTGGATTTTCTTCTTTTGGGTGTTGGACGAGATGGTGTTGCTGTATGCTTGGGAGAGTTGTTTTTCCTATTCTTTTCTGTGTCCGTTTTGGTTTATTTTTTTCTCTTTTCCTTGGTCATCTTTGGTTTTTTTTTTCTTTGCTTTTGGAGAAGGTACGTGGCGCTGGCTGTTGCTTATTGTATTCTACGGCTTTGGGCCTTCACATGTGTGTGAGGGACTTTGCTTTCGCTGGTTATGTCGTTCCTCTTTGGCTGTGTGTTTAATTGTTTGTAAATTCCTTTATAGATGGCGTGGTGGTATGCGATGGTGTCGGGATGGATGTGGCGAAGGAGGCGCGGTATAAATGCCGATAGAGTCGAATGGACCTGGACAAGTGGAGTGGAGCTATTTTTTATTTTTTTCATTTTGCCTCGTAGTGTTACCTACGTGCTACGGGGGAGGAATTGGATTTTAGGCATAGGTCTTAAATCTCTGCGTGAAATTGAGCATTTCTGTTTGAAATTTAGTAAAATGTCCTTCTGGACTGTTGCAGCTCATACTTCTCGGTATGCTTCAGCGCTAACGAATTGGTATTCTTCTGAGGTGAGCTGAGCTTATCGATTAATAATTAGGTACCATCGGCGAATAGGTAGATTATACAGGCGAGGTTTCCATTCGACCAGACTATTTATTGAAATTATCCGATAGCCGAACCGGCTATGTGGCTTGTGTTACCATCTTATTGGAACCACATATCACTAAAGTCTAATTCAACCCATGTCTTTCAACATGGGAATAAGAAAACCATACTTTTCATAGGAGGAAAAATACGGTCCAAGCACGCCACCTGCATGAAATCCACACAACGAGGTTACTTTTCGGGGATGCAATGGCGTCTCTTGAAGCACATGCGGGCTTGTTGCTCACCAATCACGCATATGTTGTTTATTGACAAAGTCTTTAAGCCGAAATTGAGTTTCATCGGTTAAGAAGATTTTGTGATGAAATTCAGGATTTTCTTCAAACTTGTGGAGAACTCAATCGTAGGAGGCTTGGTGCTTCAATCATGATTAAAGGGCTTCTGTTCACGGTCAAGATCTTTGCGCAAAATTTGCAACAAAGTGGACTGAGACTTTTCCCATTTCTGTGAATGGCGTGGCATCGACCAAATTGGCTCATTTTGAACTGAAGCACTTACGACGGCAATATTTCCTCTACCTCAACTTTTGCATTGTTTTACTGGCACAGGGGCATTCAATAGTGAATATATTGACTCAAATCACCCAATATAGCACGCAAATCCTATCTGGTTAGAAGATTACTAGGACCGAAAATTGGTGTAAGCTTGCTATCGCCGTCTCAGAAATTCAAGTATCGTTCTTTCATGAGTTTCTGCACAGTAAAAATATATGTCTTAGCTGACGTGTCGACATTAACGGCATATTAAAATAGTTTAAGAATTCGATAATATTATAATCGAAAATTGTTATTCCCCTATTGGAAAACTGTGTATGGTAAATCAAGACACATAGAGTAGCCCTTAACCGACTTCGATACTAATGGTGCCAAGGAAGAAATTTTGACAATGTCAATATTAATCCGCATCGCTATTATTTTTCGCTCTTATTTTAGTCAATATGTGCATATGAAGTGTGTTCAAAAAATAAGGTGACTTTTTTAATACATCATTTGCCCCTTCAAAGTACATAGTAATACACTATCGCCAGTCCCTTTTTAATCCTCGAAGCACTTCCGATATGCGTCTTTTGGTACAGTCTTGAGTTCTACCAGCGATGCGGTCTTTATCTCCTCACTCGTGGAAAATCTTTGTTTTTTTATAGGCTTTGGGAAAAAAAAAGTCGCAGTGCGTCAAGTCCTACGAATATGGTAGCTCAGGCATGGAAATTACGCACAAGCAAGGATGACTGATCAGGTGCATTATCGTGATGCAACAGCCATACATTTTACTTACAAATTTGGACACTTACTTGGTATACAAACGGCGCATAGCTTCAAGGTAATATTCCTTACTGATCATACGACCTTTCGGTAATGATGAACCTCGTGATGTAAGTAGTCGAGGAAAACACAGAGCAATACCTTCACATTTGACTAAAATTTGTTCGTTCCTGGCTCTTCTGGGCTTTACTTTCGAAATCATAACCATACACCCATGCTTCGTCACCAGTGATGACCGTGATTCCAGAGCGATGCTCATACCGCGGCTCAAAATCAAAATTCAAACTCACACACCTTTCAATTGAAAAAATTTCATGCCATGACCCAGCCGATATACCAGAATCCTCAGCAACCTCCCTTGTAGTGATTCGACGATACTCCATAACAATTTGCTTCACTGCCTCAACGTTTTCATCGGTTGTTGACGTGCTGAGGCGTCCGGGGCAGGCGTCGTCATTAACATATTCTCAACCTTCTGTAAAGAGCTTGAACTTGTACGACTTATAAACATTTTTTTCTGCTCAGAGTAGATTCGCTAAATATCAACAGTCACAGTCAACATTACAAGTAGTACCTATGTTGGAGCACTTAAATGTATTTTTCATTCCTTCATCCATTTTTTTCAACAGCCAAAATCGCCGAGCACACTAAAACACGTCGGATCTTTATCACTGTAAAAAACAATATAAATATCCCAAATGAATGACAATGTCAACCTATGCTAGGGGACATGTGTATCAGCATAAAAAAACTAAGTTGGAAAATCGAATATACTTAACTCGCCAAATTCAAAAAGTCACCTCCTTCAGCTAGGGACAATATAATAGAGCCGCGTGTTTGTTGCAAATATTTTCAAATAATTTTCCGTGAGTCCTTTATTAACTACAATGTCATCTCCTCTTAATACCACTTCGAAGGTAAATAGAACTTTAAAAACCCTTTTCACTCGTGATAGACAAAGGACGAAAAATTGGGTCAGTCCTTGAAATATTTAAAAGAAATCGAAAAAGTCGAAATAGTTTCCAGAAACTTCTAAGTACATATTTTGTTTTGAGCATTTAAATGGAATGCAAAATTTTAACAAAAAAGGGTCGAAAACAAAATTGTTCTGACGAACGAAGGTTTATCTTTGCTTTGTTGTCCCAAAACAACATCTCAAACGAGGTTGACCCCTCAAGACAACTCCAAGAGGGTATGAATGCATCAGAATCTCTCAACTCAAGAGCTTTTCAAGTTAGCTGCTGCGTGTTAATTAGGAGTGCCAATTTCAACAGACGATTAAAATGGAAGATATCGAAGGCCCTAGGAACTAGTCCTAGTGTCTTCCAAGCCGAACTATACACCATTCTAAGGTGCACCAACCTAAATTTAGAGACTGGCAGCGTTCAAGGCGTTGGGCTCGTATAGTACGAATTCAAAATCCGCCAAGGAATACCACGATGCTCTGCAAGACCTAGGTAAAAGAAATAAGGTCTTTGGTGGGTGCCAGGCCACAAGGGCATTAAGGGCAACGAAATCGCCGACCAACTCGCTAGGAAAGGTTCCAGCGAAAGGCACACATGTAGGTGCTGAACCTTTCTGCGGAACCTTTCTCCTAGACAAGGGGAAAATTCGCAACACCTAAGCTTTCGAAGCAGCGTTCAATCACAGAATAAATAGTATACAGAAGTCGCATCTCGGCCTGCGATGATTTTTCACTTTATGGTGCGGGCGGAACAACTGAAGGGAGGATCAAGCAACGAGAGAGCAAGCATGATCAGAGAGAGAATGCACGAGAGAGCAATCTTAAAATGTTTATGTGCGTGTGTGTATTGTGTTGCTATCCAACAACCATTCGCATGAAAGTACAATTCCCAAGTGATTTCGAATCCAATCCACACAATCGAAAGCAAGAGAAGCAATACAACACCATGCAAGCTTACGATAGAAGAAGCTATCAATGCATACACACGCACACACACTTGCATACACATCGTAAGCTGCTTTGCTCTCGTAAAAACAAAACCACCGAAAACGCACATGCTACTCTCTTTCGCTCGCACCAGCTTCTCAACTCTCTTGCATGTTCTCATGCTTGTACTCTCTGTTCAATAGGGTGCCAATATTGGAACCCTAGAACAAAATTTGCTTTGGATGAGATGCAACTTCTGTATACTATTTATTCTGTGGTTCAATCGAAGGGATTCATACAGCCCCCGAACAAACACTCTATCAATATTCTCAAATATAAAAGAGTCGATATCAGAAGACTGGTCATCTCAGATACAGTAGTCTGAGGTATCATCTTAACAAAATTAACCTCTCGCCTAAAACCAAGTGTCGACTCTGTCTAGAGGACGAGGAAACTGAAGAGCACATACTATGCGAGTATGTTGCCCTCTGCCATCTTAAGAAACGTATCCTCCACGGAGAAATCATGACTCCTGAGGGGATCAGTTCAGCTCCTACGAGGGACACCTCAGCTTTATTAAGAGGAACTCCTCATCTAATTGGTTAGCAGGCACAATAGACCTACTCTGGTCGCAGTGCTCTATACTATCTGTTAGGACTAGTGCTAACGATTGATATCAATGCTAACAACGAGAGAGAAAAAAGTCGTATGTTGTTCGCGAAAATGCTACTTGGGATGTTCCCGTTAATAGCTTGTTGTATTCTAAAAAAATAAGCATGATTGATAACGACAACAGATCATAAATTGGGAAGCTATCAAACGAAGAGCTGAGGACCTACCATACTACCAAGGCATTGTTACTAGAAGGTGGTCATATAATGGTGTGAGGCTGCTTCTTCTGGTATAGATTCGGATCTCATTTTTGGATAAATGGTAAGTTACTCAAAGACTATATTCTGCCGTAGGTCCTTAGAAAATGCCACTGCCTTAGGAAAGTCAACAGGACTATGCCTTGAAACATTTCTGGAAATTAGCTGGGATGTGGTTTACCGACAGAGATACATCTTATGACTCGACTTGCACTATCCCTTGACTATCAAGGAATCCAATTAAGAGTCAAGGAACAAATGTGGTCAATAGAATCAAAAACGCAGGAAGAGCTGTGGCAAAAAGTAGAGCCGGCAGGGTATGCTTAAGCACTTTGGCTTTGGTAGATTCTATGCCCTCGAGGTCTGAGGCTGTTTTGGATCAAGAAAATAAGTCGACAAAGTAGTTTCTATTTTTATGCTTCTTATGTTCTTATAGTCGTTCTGACCCTATTTTACTGTCTTTCAAATTTTTCTAAGCTCAAAAAGAATTAATTTCGATGAGACTTCGTTTGGTTTCACAAAGTATTGCTGGTGGCCCTATTTTTTTGTCTGGAACTGTGTTTGTCTAAAAGGTGATAACACATTACTAGTCAAACCGGCCATAGAGGTACAATGTTTACACGTTTGTTAACAAATTCGATTTCATTAGATTTTGCTATTAGAACTTATTGAAATGTTAAATATTTCGTTCGGTAGGTTTGCTATAAAAAACAAAGGTTTGCGAGCGGTACTGAATCATTTTGCACATCAAAAACTGAATGAAATGCTTCAAGTGTTTTGTGTATGAAACTTGTGGCAGAAAGAAGCCGACGTCGAGACCAAGTTACAGTCCATTGGTTCTAAAGTGTAACGTGAAAGTATATTCACAGTGTTTTTCGATTTTCATTGTACATTTCACCATAAGCCCTCGCAGCAAAGGTAAACGAGTCCAACCTATATATGGAAGTATAATCCCTATCCTTAAAAAAAGGAGATTTGTGGCGAATCAATATATGGCTTTTGGTTCATGATAACGCACTTGCTCACACTTCATTGCTTATTCGCAAACATTTCTAAGAAAAAACACTGTAATGAAGCCTCAGGTCTTCTGTGGCCTTGTGATGTTCCCGAAAATACAGAAATTTATGTAATTAAAAGCTCTTTATTGGATGGAGTTCTACGATTGTTCTGGGAAGTGGAAAAAGTGCGTACACGAGCGTGTAATCTATTGGGTACCATTTTGATGGGGTTGATGAAGAAGCCGAAAATTCTTTATACTTTTTGAACACATTGGCAATTGATTCGCAGCGTATTACTGAATGTGGTGTATATTGTTTATATATTTCCTATCCCAAATACTTTCCGTAAAACAACAGTTATTAGTAGCCAGTTTCAGTGCATGTCATTTGGTTGGACTATGAATAACAACACTTCGTTGTTTTTGGGAGGAGTTGTACTGCATTTATCCAATTTTAAAAGAAGTTCAGCCGAAAATCACCATATTTTAATGAAAGTGTATTGTGCCAAAGCTATAGCTGTGCAAACGTGTCGAAAAGGGTTTGCACGCTTTACAATTTATGATTTCGACTTGAAAAGCCGTAAAAGTTTAAAGATAGATAATGAATTGGAGAAAAACACTTCAAACATTTTTTGAATCGTTGTAAGCTGATATGCCATCGGTAGATAAACGAGTTAAAGTCTTCAGAATAATGGACGTCTTTTTTCAGATGAAAAACATCTTGAAAATGAAGTTTGGAAGGAACTTTTCTATCAAATTATCACTGGCGAAGGAAAGTACGATTCCAAGCGTCGAAAATCATGTGTGGTGGACGGGCAACAAATAACATCAATAGCGAACCGAAATATGTATGGACTCAAGCGCATGTTTTGTAAGTATTTGGTGACCCCAGGAAGGTGTGATCTACATACAATGAGTTAAATAAATAAACTGAATAATACCATCACTGTTGAGCTGTGCATTGAAGGAGAAACGGCCAGAATACTCCGAAAGTCACGAAAAAGTGATTCCGCAGTACGACATACTCATGCGCTCGTCAGAAAACCCGCCAGAACATATTTAGAGATGGGAAGTCCTATTCCACTTGTCGTATTCTCTGAACATTGCTCCTTCAGACTATAACTCGTTCCGATCGAGAACTCAAGGCCTGTACAAGCCGAAGCATACTTCTTACGAGGATTACAAAAAATGCGTTGATTCGAAGGTTAGATGCCCTACCGACGTGATATTCGTATCGCACCCGAAAAATATGAGAAAGTATTGGCTAGCGATGGACAATAATTTGAACAACACAGTTTTTCAAATAACCGGTTTTGTATTCCATATTTTATTGGCAGTGATAAGCGTTCAATTGGGCTTCCGTGATCAATGGACAGAGCGATCTACCAGCAAGAGACTTCGCACAAGGACTATTCGTTTTTAATGAATTCATGGCTAGTAACTCTTGACCCTGACAACCGTCTTTCGGAGAACCATATAAACCCCTCAGAAAGTAAATAAGTCACTTTATGCCTTGGACAATTAGTTTCTTCTGCGGAAAAACTTGATTTTATTTGTACCTCGACAGTTTTGCTAATATGATTCACAGCATCAATCACTCGCCTTCCCGGCTCTTGGCATTGGCACCTTAAGTACAGTCTTAACACTTATAAAAGAGAAAGGCAAGTACAACAATTACAGATGCAATCCGTGTAATTGTCATTTTCGACAAATTTATGTCTCGCCGCCTGATTTACAGCCGTTCCCGGGGGCTTTCACATGGTTTGTTTCGTGTGTTCGTTCTTCGTTCAGTCTGTCTGTATGCATGCACTTAGAGGTGATTATTGACAATTAAGATTGACAACTGGGCTATTAAGCGTGCAGAAATGTCCAATCCAATTGGGATTAGTTGTGGTCGGTCTTGGGCATTTTAATGAGTTTCTGAAAAGTAGCACGCTTTATGCCTTTTTCCTAGTATGAAAATCAGCAATTATGTAACGCGCAGAACTGACAAACCGTAGTCTTCTTCTTCTTCTTCTTCTTCTTTTCCTTTTTCCGGCGTCGTTATGGTCAGAAGTGTAGGACCATAACCTTCCCACTTAACTGCATTCCTACTGGTCCGCTTGTGGGGTCCGCCGGTTTGACCTCAGAAAGTAGCGGCAGGCTTCCCGGTTTGGGATTACTTCATCGCTGAGGCCAATCAAATGCTGGTGTTTTTGCATTTATTTGCACCAATTGTTTTTCGGCCTGCCGTTTTTGTAAAAAAAAGTGAGTAAAAAATATGCAAAAATTGCTTGATGGTCTAGGAATTATTGAAGTGTGAGGCTATCCAACAAGAGGTGTCATTTTGAATTATCACCTTACTATCACTGCGATGAGTTCTGACATATCAAAACAGGTTGTTAAATGTGGAGGAAATCGATTTGCATAAAACATTGGACATTTGCTAGAAAGTTGCTTTGTAACTTTATACTGTTTTTGATTAACACCAAGCGCTTTTCACACCTACAGTGAGTTCAAGCTCCTAGACTCATATGCTCAACAGAAACAGTGGAACAACCTTGCTATAGTTAGAATTTGATAGACTATCTTACCAAACGATGATGACACAAGTTAGAGTTAGTGCCATGGACGTGGTTCTATAGTATAACGAATTTCCCGAAAATGTGATTTCTTGAAATGGACTGTTAAATTGGTGACCGGAATGATGGGACTTAAGACCATTAGCCTTTGGGGCCATGCTAAAGATAAAATCAAGGTAAAAGCCTAACAAGCAAGTCGTGTATGAAAAGAAAATTCTAATTCTATTCGCGAAAAAAATTGACAACTTATGCGAAAATGTGATAAAAATGTTCAAAAGGGTGGCTATTGGTAAACAAAATATTTCCCTAGTAGCGTCAGAGTTTGTACTTTTGATTGAAATGAAAATAGAGGTTTTTTACTTGAAAATGATTAACTTTTCTGTGGATTTAAAATGGCACCTCTTGTTGGACTACCCTATTAATTACTCTATTAAATTAAATATGGGGCTAGGCTATCGGCTAATGTTAGCCGGGAGATGAGTGCGATATTCTGCAGTGATTTATTTCCATTATTCTCTACGTCGAGACCCATTTGTCTCTTCTCGCCCTTCTAACCATTCAAATAGCCTTTTCTAACCTGACCATAGCCTTTCCGGGTTTTCCTTTTGCTTTTTGTTTTCGTCGTCAAGTCTTAATGTGAAATATTCTCATTCCTAAATGCCATGTAAAGGCTTTGGTAATCTGGTTTAATAAGCTGTTCAACAAATCCGACTCAATTTAGCATGAAGCCAGACATAAAAAAAAATCGTTTAAAACACCTTCAGTGCCTCCACCGTCCGAAGTGCTTCTTTAAAGCACATATGAGCTTTTTCATGATTTCTCATTCAGTGCATTTTCTATATAAAAGACAAGTTCTTTAGCGGCTGGTAAAGCCGACGGAGGTTTCCTTAGACGATTCTTTCTGATTTCATGATCATTGAAAACCTTTTTTCACAGCACAAAACTTATAAAAGTCACAAGAGAATATCAACAAAGAGAAAATTTTTTCTGCGGATTAAAAGTGATGAAGACAAGGGGCCACGGCCTTTGTTTTTTGTGTTAGGCATTGAGCCTCGGCAAATTCTTTAAGCCTAATCAATGCATCTAATCTAGGTAAACAGTAGCAACGAGATCACTTATTCATGGTCTAAGACGAGAAAAAAAAGTATTGAAACCTGGATGCGAGGACACCCCTCAGAACGTTCCATCAAATATTGGCCACATGTATATGAAGTTTTTTGGTCGAATCCCATCAAATGGAATATTCAACCCCTGTATCCAGGCCTTTCTTACTATAAAGTTTACGCAACCTGAATCAAACTGTCGAATTGCGCTACGACCTCCAGGAAATCGGCGAAGGAGCCGAAATTATTTTAAGGTTTGCTAATCATTAAAAATATTTTTAATTCCAATCCACTGGAATGCCAACCCTGCTCTTTACAGTGAAGCCCCTAAAAATAGGACATAATTAAAGCGAGTCTTAGAACATTGGTCTCTTTCGGTTAAAGCGTCGGAAAATGATTGTCGAACTATGGGATAGTCATCAAAGGTTTAAGAAATGTAAATTGTAAATAGGTATTTGCTGGAATGTCAATGCGACAGAAAACTTTTTTCTCAAATACTCGGATACGTTCCACAAACTGCTGCTTTCGGATAGGATGAGCATGACTTCTTAAAAGAAGTAATTTCTTGCGCCATTTAGTCGCTCCACCTTAGAACCTTTATTGTTCGATATTCAAAGCAATCTACAATCACTAGACGACCATCCCTAAAAAGGAGCAAGGCATTTTAAAATTGGTTGGAAAATTGCCATCATCTTCAGAGCTACAGAATGACATAACTAAGCTCTTAAGCTCCCATATTGGCTATATAGAACCCTGAAGCACTCTTGATATCGATCCGATCCTGGTCTAGAACGTATCCTACTCTAACATGCTTCAATGAATCACAGATAATCAGTAGCCATGTTGATCGCCGGACATGGGAATACGTGTGAAGTGAAAAAAAAAAAAAAATCTCCACCAGCACTAGCTATGCCAAAAAGGCTTGACAAATAAGAGTAATGAACAAATAAATTCGACTCGAATCCTTGAATGCCCAGAGTAGAGTTGATATCTCTGACTGGATCACAACCTCATCTACATGTGTTCTACCGGGGGATAAAGCTGAACAAGAAGAAGTAATAAAACTTCTTTTGCAATTGCCAAATTCTTTTCTATCGTCCTGGGTATCAGGACGAAAAAAAATGAAGAAAAAAGTCATAAAATCGATTTTCCTTCTCTCCAGACAACCGAGCAGATAGAAAAGATGGTGAACTATCTGGGTCGTGGTGTGAGGGGAAACGAAACTATAATACGCTCCTGGTAGCCCAATTCCAATAAAATGACAAGAGAAATATCTATATTACATCCTTGTTTGCAGGACTATGTCGCTGTATGTGTGTATTTAAGGAGGAATTCCTCATTCCAACGACTTCATCCCCAAGTGGATGATAGTGGACGGGAAAGGGAAAAAGTACGGGTACAAAGGTCGAGTAGGGCACACTACGAGTGTACCATCTCATCTTGGGCATAAAACAACACCACCAACCAAACGACAAGACCTTCCCGAAAGGGAAGAAAGATAAATCGATTTATTAAAAAGGAAAAAAATCGCAAAGAAAGGGAATAACGGACGGAGAGAAAAGAAATTGTCCAGAACACCCCCATGACAAGGCGACCCATCTTCCATTGTCCGGGCTAGCAAACAGCCGAAAAGTCGACTTCACATTTCTCAATTCAAGGAGTCACGTTAGGCGGATTTGTGTCCTTTTCTGTTTGGACACTTTCGGGGTGACTTTTCGCTCCATAACCACACGCCCAAGAAGCGAATGCAAAACCCCAAGCAAGATGAAGCAGAAGGCATTGAAGAAGCTGAAGGAGAGTCCTCCTGGTAATTGCTTACAACAAAAAAAAGAAAAAGGAAGAAATCGTAGCAGAAACGAAAACTACCCCGGGAATAAATGAAATGAGATTTGGAGTAAAGTCCTTTTTATCCTGGCTCAGTGTTATTTTCCACCACCGTCATTACCATCGGCCACCTCTGCCTGTCTGTTTTCGATTGCGTAACGCATGCCATATACTAGTGCCATGGGGCTTGCGGGGAATAAGGGAGGCTGATTACGATTGCCGACTGGCTATAAAACGAAATAACACTTTGGTGGGTACGTGCGGGTGGATTTCTTACATTTTTTCTTCTTTTCGGATGGGGGTTTCGCCTTCTCAAGCGTCGAACAGCGAACAACGACAACGTTTCCTTCCTTCCTCCTACTCACGTCTTCGAAGGATATTGCCATTGCGTATCAATTTAAAAAGAAAGACAAAGTCAACTTTCATTCGACTGTGGGAGGTAGGGGGAGTCCCGAAACCGAAACCAAAGTGTGGGTGAATAAATGAATGGAATGATGTCAGGATCAAGCATACACGCCACACCGCATGCGAAGTATACTGGAAGAGTGGTTTTATCTTTTATTGTTTTCATTCCCCTCTCACTGATGATGAACGTGTTTTAATCCCATTCCGAGAAAATTTCATAGATACTTCAGGATTCCACGAGAATCAATTACTTACTCTTGACGCCACTGTCACTCCTGCCATCACCATCCACCACCCACTACCAGTGAGTGAGGTGGGGGGTTATGATGCTTGGCTGGTTGATTGGTTGGCTTTGCTTGAAAGGACTGATTTGTGATTTCATTCGAACCGAGGGAGTCGTGAATAAGAGCGAAAAAAAGTCGCGTTTTCAACTGAAATAATCATCGGCGAGTAATAAGATTGTTGGTATTCGCTCCTCCCAATCAGACCACCAAAATGTTAAATAAAATTTCACGCTTAAGTGCAACGCGACATGCGAAATACAAAAGTAATTAATAAATCAGTTGTACCAACAGTCGTTTAATGGGTCCGGAACGTCGTGTCGCGTCGTTTGTTGTTGCTTGATGCGGATGCTTGCCTTGGCACCTACAGTGCCACACGATGCGACACATGCGAGCTGGAGTTGATGTAGTTTCGGTTTGGTCGTTTATTTTTATTTTTTTTTGTTTTAATTCTGGCTTAAAGTCGACCAATTGCCTAGTAGGTAGTGACCGCAAGTGTAGCGTGTAAATGCGCATAGAACAGGACATAAGCTCGATTGTAAATGCAATTTAGCTACGGGTGGTAGAGTTATCTGGAGGATTGTTAGATTTAATTTGCGATAAGGGATCGCTGTTTCTTTGTCGGGCGCTTTGTGCGAGTTAATGTATAATTTGTCGGTTGATGGAGATTTTATTAAATTGTTGTTGTTTTATTCTGTAGTAGATAGTTCTCATATAATAGTCTCAGCGAGTTGGTTGAAAGTTAGTCTTAAGTAATGAAAATCAAGAGGTAAAAATCGAATAACAACATATTTTTATATCACTGATGTTTTTCGATGAACTCATCGTTTTTTCGCATTTTTCGGAAATAAAATTATAAAGTGCGACGTGATAAGAAAATTTAATTATTGGACAGTTGGAAACTTTCTGGGATGTCCGAAAACCATCATTTTGTCTACTTCATTGTGGTTTTTCTCAGATCAATTTAATGATTTATCTGATAGTATTACTGAGTTCTTTCAAAGTTAGTTTTGAAGAATGGAAATTGAAACCTAAAAATCGGATAACAACATATTTTTATATATTGATGTTATTCGCAGAAATCTTCATATTTTTGACTTTTTTGAAAACAAAAGCGATAAGATGTGACCTTATAAAAACATTTGTTTATCCAGATATTCCAGAGCTATTTTAGATGTCGAAAAACATCACTGAAATCGTGGTTTTTAATGTTATTCCGTATATTGAGTCAGTTCAATGATTTCGTTTTTTGAATAACACCTAATGAGTTGCCTATATTTTTTTTAGTAAAGCGGAGTACAAGAAAGTGAAGGTCTCATTGATTCCCAAAACTCGAAAAAATTATTCAAATAATTGTTTAAGATACAAAATATGCTTTTGAGTCGATATCTTGTTATATACCGAGCCATAAATCGGTAAAGGTCATTGCTTCATTGAAATTTGAAGCCAAGGGGATGGATTTCATTTTCCAGGAACCAATCTCGAAAGTGTGAAATGTGGAAAAAAGTTAAAATAAATATTTTGGAAGATAACGTTTTTCATGGTAGATATAACATAGATATCATCTCTGTGCTCCAGCTTATTCGTATTATTTTTCTTTTAGGCTCACAATATACATATGTAGATATTTTAAGGAATTTATGGCTTCTTCAGAACTTTCGCGTTAAAGAGTTTCCTGCTTTAAAGATTTGGAATATATTTTCAGCAAGGCTAAAGCTATATTTTGAACTTGTTGTTTTTCGAATACTACATAAAATAAACTTTTCATTCTGGATTCAGAGTTTTTAAACTAAAACAAAATTGGTACTAAAAAATATCTGAGTTCTTAATTGTTGTTTTTTGTATACCAGGCTTAATTCGCCTTGCCGATTAAACTATGTATGTAACGATATTCGACATCGAAATACAGAAAGCAGCACAGTTCAGTGTGCATTCTTGGTCTATAACATCGAAGTTGTTTAAACGTTTTTTAAGGCCATGCGATAATTATAAAGATAGATTCCAGGAGCTTGAGACTGAGACTAGGCTTAAAAGAGTGCGAATGACTTCAGGTGCTAAACAGGTCATCTTGTATATTCGAATAACACTGTAACAAGTGTTGTATGAGCAGCCCGTTGGGTGGCATGGAGGAATAAAACGATATAGCCCGTCGGCATTCTGCGGATTTGATGTTTTTGCGAAACAAAGCGTTGTTGTTTAAAACTGCTTAGAAACAAAATACAAGCAACGAATAAAAAAGAAATACTAACTGACTGATTCTCGCTTTCTTAGATTAAACGAAAAGAAGCAGAAAACAAAATAGAAATACCCTCCGAAGCTAAGAGTAATCTCGGTTCGGCGTGCCAATAAATTCCATTGTTGTGAGTGTTCTGCCGGCGATAGATAGCTAAATTTTCCGCGAAACTTTTCACTCGAGCTCTTTACCTTTTCACACTTCACACATCAAACAATTCAAACAATCCTTGACAAGTAGTTTTCGCACATAGACGTACTCGTACATTCGCTTCGTGTCTACATTCACAAACGTGTTTTAAACTCCACTAAACTCTTTTTATATTTTTTTTCTCTATTTTTCTTATCTTTATTTCTCACATTGTGGTAAGAATCGGTTCGCAGCACAGATGGATATAGATTTAATCGGAATCACCAGCTTGTTATTCACACGCGACCGTGTTGTGTCGTATATTCACAGCTTTGAAAATCAATTTCAATATTTGATTAACAAAATACAAAAAAAAAATTTAAATATTGATAGCCCACGCGACCGTTGAGCTCTGAGCACGAAAGGTTTCTGCTAGAACAACATAATACAAAACAAAAAACAAAAACAAAAAAAAAACGAAAAACAACTGAGCCAAGCACAAAAAGCACAGCGAGCACAGCACCGCGGAGCAGAGCACAGCACAGCACACAGCACAGTTGAAAGAAAACACCCGTCACTCGACACAGACTTTGTCGCATGAAACCGAATTCGCTTATGTAAAACACCAGCGCGACCGATGATAATGGAGGCGACGACTACGGCGATGATGATGATGATGACGGCGATGCTGATGAGATGCGCTGCTCCACCAACATCTAGAACCGCAAAACAAGAAAAAACAAAAACCAAAGAGAGGAAAACAAAACCAAAAAAAAAAACAAGATGACTGTATATCCCCAACACCAGTGCTCACGTAGGCTTGGTCGTTGGTTTTACTCGCACTCGCACTCGTAAGCCGTGGATAATGATCTGTCAGTTTGGTGGAAAATCTGGACTCGTCCTCGTCGTTGCAGCAGCACCGCACTGGACACCGCACACATAACACACAGCACACCGTGCACAACAAAATGACGACGATGTAGCTATCCAAGAGTTGATGTTGTTAACGCGGGGACAATTGGGGGCCAACATGGAGCGGTGATGATGACAATGAGGTGGAAGAGAACAACGTACCTATCTAGTACTACTACACTACCTAATCTCGTTGCGAAAGTATTTCGCGAAAATACGAACACGTAAAGTGAGTACAGTGGCACGTTCGCGTCTCGTAACGTCCACAACTTCTCACTCGCGCGTTATTTAGTCAGTTCAGTCGTCAGTCACTGCTCAATGGCTTGTTGTTTTACCTCACTCATTCGCGTTTCATGGTATGCGTTTGACTATACTATCTATACCCACATGTATGGTGAGTATGACTGCTGAAATGAATGGTGAAAAAGGAAACTCCGAAAAATCAAAAGCAAAAAGAAACAAAATGAAAAGAGGGAAAACAGGACAAACGAGGTGAATATGGATGCGAGCATATATGGTGGCCATGGTGAGTTATCGGGTGTCGGTTGGGGGTTGATGTTGATTAATTTACCATCACGCTGGTGTGGTTAAATGCGGAATAATATTTTCCTAATCCAATAAATGGTAATCTACACTTTGGGGAGAGTTTTCGGGAAAGTCGGAAAGTTGTTAGTTCGAAACTGAATGGGCTTCCAAAGCGGGTCAGGAGCTGGCAGACCGGAAGGTGTATATGCACACGCAGGCATCCTCTGGCCGTGGGACGGATTATGAACCGTGTAAAATGCAAATGGTGGTTGTCTCGTTCAGATGGAGCGACGACGATGGTTTGAAACACGATTTGATCGCGAGTGGAACGTAAATGGCAATTTTGGTGGATTCTATCGAAGATTTTCAAGATGCACTTGTAACCCAGATGTTGAAGGTGCTTGTATTTTTTTTTTGTAAGAGTTCTGAATCGAAATTGAAAAAAAAAGTTCCACGAAAGTTCCACCGACTTGTTATTTAAAAACTGCTATCCAATAAGAGGTGTCGTTTTAAATTTCGTGGCATTCATCATTTTGTGACCTCTGCGGTTTAATCTGAATCGAGACATACTCGTACCAGAGCGTCAAAGGGTTTTTATGGTCTATGGAGAAATTTGGTAGTAATTCAATTGGGGCAGTCTGGAGAACAGAACCGAGTGTTTTTTTTTTTATATTGCTGGAACGACAGCGGAGCGCATAGAAACAACCTTTTCGTTCGACAATTTTGTCCGGGAGAATTTTTTCGTATTTCTTTCTCAAAAATCCATTTTTATGGAGGAAGATCATCCTCATGTACCTACAATAACCAATTGATATGTTCGGTATTGCTGAAAGCCATTTCGACCATTGGTACAACTCTGTCACTCATTCAACCTATGCCTCCTTTGACTTTGTTGGAATTAGTCCACATTCGATTCGAAGGTGTCTTGGTGTCAGAGCACAAAGCCGATAGCCGAGGCTGGGAGTTCTACTTAACCATATCAATCTCGCAAAAAGTGGTGCGAGTTGTTCAGAAGTTAGTTTGCTTTCCTTTTTTTTTTATTTTTTTTTTTTTCATAATGGCCGCGTGCGCCAGGGTTTTTGACTACCCTTAAGTGTCAAGAAGTCAAGACACAGCAGAGGCTGAAGGTATAGAAGGAGAGAGGAAAAGGAGGTACCGGTGCACATTTGTTTTAAATACTTGTGGGTTGTAATGAGTGGGAAAGATGACCATCCGTTAGAGATGACCTTTAGCGACCCTGACTTTCGTCCCCAAATTCCATATAATTGCGGATCTTTGCGTGGACTTGTAAAATATTTTTCGTAGATCTATCGGTTTTGCATCGGCCCCGAAATTTCTTGCGTCTCGGCAAAATAGTGGAATTAATTCGTAGCGATTTTTTTAAACGTAAAAACTGTCCATCGTTGGTTGCTACTTTTCCCCCTCTTTCGAGCAAGTTATAAATATCCTGTCGGAGGGACTCCTTGAATATACTTAGATAAAATCCACGAACTGATCCAATTTTTGTAAGCCTCATGAGAATTGAGCTTCTGTTTAAGTGAATATCAGAACGAGCAACACCTGGAAAGTACGGCGCATAGGGTAGGACCTCCTATTTGAGTGATTCAAAATATGTTTTGCCACGTGCGATCGAGCATTGTCGTGCTGCAAAAATCACTTTACCCAGCCAATGCCTTCAGTGAACGAACTGGACATAAAGTTCGCTTAACTCGTCAAGGAACTGGATTTAACAGCACTCTTCCACCAACAGCTGATCACTACATAGAACCTCTGAAGGACATAGCCATATATATTTCATTAAACCCCGATGAGTCACAGTGCAAGAATCGAGCCGCATACGGCATTCTTGGATGCCCCCAAGACTGCATTGCACACGTCGGCGCATAATTTTCTGTTACGTTTTGTCGAGGTACAGGGACTACCAGTCCTACTGAATCTTCTCCAAAATTTGGGTATCCACGTGGCAAATAGTTCACTACATACTAGTCTCATTGGATGCATCAAGGCGTTGATGAACAATTCTACCGGGCGAGCTTATGTGTTAGCACACCCAACCAGTACGAGATTCCAGAATATTGTAAACGATTTGGACCGCTCAACGGGAGCCTATCGCGTAATCTAAAAACAGCTATTATGTCATTTATCAATGCGGTACTCAATTACGAACCAGGACAAGAAAATCTTGAATTCGGGCTTCATTTGTGATACGAGTTCCTAATGTTGGGCATTCAAACCGTTATCGATAAGCTAAGAAAGCACGAGAGTGAGACCTTAGACAGATATTTGGACTTCTTTGAAATGGTTCGTTCAGAGGATGATAAAGAATTAGCCAGGAAATTCAATCACGAACATGTGGATACCAAGAGTGCAACGACTATGTTGGACTTCTTGAGACGTAAACTAAGCCATTCTCTCGCATACCCGCACCTGCTTTCTCTCCTTCAGCTCATGATGCTTTTGCCATATACTGGTCACTATACCCAGCATTGACTAATGTTCGATGGTATTGTTCAACAGATTGTCCTTTCAAACTCAGGATAGACTACGAAGCGACTCTTGATCCCGACGATATCAGTAAAATTTCTCAATCTCTAGCTCTTTTCCAAGATCCCGATGTGTGGCCTATTCAAATCAATGTAAAAGAAATCGTTCAACTACTGGTTGAAGAAGAAGATTTCACAGCTGCTCGCAAACGAGCTGATGAGCTTGAACGCGAGAGCTTCGAGGTCCAATCGTGACTAGCAAAGAAAAAAAGACTTGGAAATCTGCTTGGCACGCATGCGCGAAAGTTTAGAGAAAGTGAGTGCCAATCACTCTCGAACAATGCAAAGAGCTGCTAACGCCGAAATGAAAACGGAAGACTTGCCACATCGACTTATGACCGACCAGCAAGAACGACCAAGATTGGAAAGGCTTGTCACCGAGGGTAGTATCCCCGATGATCAGAAGGTAGCCGGTTTGACTGGTTGCGATCGTGCCGTGTCACCACCACCTCCCCTCTGGTTTTCGTACCACCGCCAGCTCCACCAATAGCCGCAGCTCCACCATTAGGGACAAGACTCAAGCGCATACATTGCAATCAGTAGCGAACAGCTTTATTCAGTTTGAGCAGGTCATACTAGGCCACGCACTTCTGATCCCACCAAATTCAGAGCATAGGCTTGGATCCACATCTATGGATATGATTTTCAACGCTTGGGTTTGTCGTAATAAATTCACTTAAAAAATAAAAGTTTTTCGACATCACTTGGTTTTAATTCGTATGAGACCTGGTTTCCTTGCTTATGGATCACTCCCTAGGCTTTAAGACTTTTTTCTACTCTTGAGCCTTAAACGATTTAGGCAAAGGGTGTTTGGCGAGGATTCTTTATTTTCGAACTTTTGTCGTCCTCGTCTTCCAAGCCGAAGTGAAGACTTTTAAACACTTCCGACACCTTTATCCAGCTAGAGTATTGTCACCGAAAAACTTCCTCTTAAATCTGGTAACTTTCGACATCACTTTTTTTCCTATTAAAATTAACTCCTTGCAAAAACAACAAAATGTTGTTATTCATGCTCCAACAAAAACTAACGTCTAATGACCGCTGTTTTATCGACAATAATTAACTTAACGTGTTAAAGCAGCTAGAATAGTAATAGTGGATCATTGTGAGGCAGCTTCGAAATGTCCCGCCTTGGCTGTCACCGCGCCGTGTGTCTTGTGGCAAACACAAACAGGTCCACACAGCATTATAAAATGAAACCATTCACGTTGATCGTTGATCGTTGATCATTTTAACATCATCAAATTTATATCTCTCGAACAACCTTCCTCGTGAGATCTCTAATATTGGCCTAATCTCTGTCGAATTAACGCAAATAGGGTCGCACCTAGTAATTGATAGCAAGACAGTAGGCAACATTTTTCTACCCTTGACAAGTCGTCTTCCAACAACTTAGAAAATTTTTAAAAAGTTTGGTCCAGGTTGTTCCTTGTCTTCCAAGTCGAAGTGAAGACTTTTAAAACTTACAGGCCGATTGCGACACATTTCCTCCTCTAGAGCAAGGTCGCCATAAGCTTCCACTAAAATTTCGTGACTTTCGGCATAACTTTTTTTCATATTAAAATGAACTACCCGTAAAAACAACGAAGTGTTGTTATTCACGATCCAACAGTTATTTTTGAGAAAATATTGACGTAGGTCTTAGAAGAAGAATGTACTACCTACGCCATTAGTGGGAAAACGCTGCGAATTATTTCCAACTCCCATCGGAGGCCTTTACGACTAATTTAACGTTTTAAGGCAGCTGGAAAATCATCAGCAGCTAAGTCGGAGACAGTTTCCCGCCCTCGATAGTATTCGAAAATAAGTATTGCGCTATATGCCATACAAGACATCTCGCCGTGAAACGTCTAGCAAACAAAAACAGGTTCATACCTCATCGCTCGTCTCTCAAACGGTAGTCTGGGCGACATTCAACAACCTTCCTTGCGAGATCTCTGACGTTAATAAAATCTCTGTCGTATCAAAGCAAAGAGGGATTTTGATGCCAAGTGGTAACAAGCATATGATGAGCTTAACAGTAGGCAAAATGAGGAGTTTTGGGCAAGGCTGGCGTCCTCCACTTATGGGAAAACCTTATGTATGTTTTTTTTTTTTGTCTTTTATAATTCGTGCAGGTTAAAGAGTGTACGCTCTTATGGTGTTTGTCACACAATTTGGACGGGGAGAGAAGGTTTGTGTCGAAGATGTTCATTCACTACTTTCCGAGGGTGGTTGTCCTAGATAGGATTTTTTGAGAGATTCGGCTGAATTTGTCGCCTTGCTTGTAGTTCTCAGTAACTTTTTTGTTTCCATGTTATTAAGGTGTTATATTGGCAATGCACATACAAAGTATGAATTTTGAGGTGATCGTATATTGCGAGTGTTATGCCTTCGTCAGCACTTTTTGATCATCTCTCATTCACAACTGATGTTGTTGCACAGTTTTTCCGTATAGGAATTGTTCTTGACTATGGACGGACTTGAACTACAGACCTACTCAACAGTCGGTGATCATTACCACTCCACCACGACCAACCCTATAGGGTGAGCCAGCACCCAGTGCGAAATTTTCGTTAGATCGGTTACACGTTTTCTATGAAATCAAAATTGTTCTATCAGCGATTGATGTTCGGTTAATGGTAATTACGGTATGAGTGAACCACAACATGGTTCATGTGACCATCGTGGTTTCTGTTGAAATCTATTACCCGAAAGCCTGAATTATTAATTACTTTTTGAAAAGTAAGTGAATTAATCTCCGCGATTTCATTTTGGATGTTACGTTTGAGGTTTTGAATTTTCGCTGGGTTATTGGCATAGGCCTTACGCTGGCATGGTCTGAACGGCATTCTTCAGAAGGAGCGGAAGCGCCAACCTGTTGAAACCAGAGATCTTCCAGACTCAATTCATTCACTTTTGAAAAGCATAGTAACAGCCTCTCCAGCCTCGTATTCGAAAAAATACGGATCAATAATGTTAACAACCCATCCGCACCACACAGTGACCTTTTTGGAATGTGTTGGCTTTTTGTGGATCTTATGTGGGTTTTCATGTGATTCATCGGAAAACACCAAATTTGATGACAAATTGCCTTGGCGATTCAATATATTTTTGATGAACTGGCGAGATTGCAGCTGATCTTAGGAGTTCAAATGTTTTGTAATTTCGATTTTATAAGCGTGTAAATTCAGACCTAGTTTTATCCTAGGGCGTAAAGTGGCATAAATGCGACCCAATGATTGGCTTGACTTCGGCAACGATTTGAAGTGACACACACTCCCGGTGAGCCTCCATAGCGGTGAGCGCTGTCATATCATGTTGGTATGGGCCTCACCCGGTTCCGAATCAAGTCCTCGAAAACACTTCGCCATTGCCCGAATTCCGGACTCACTAGGGCGGTTGCGATCACAAATTTTACGAAATGTAGCTTTTTGGAATGAGCTTGAAAAACAAAACTGAGCTACGTGATAAAAACTTTAACAGCTAATATCCACACCATCTCTTAGCTCATATTTTGGGCCTATCGTGTGGGCAATTACTGGAACAGGGCCTATTGAAGCCAGTAGATCAATCACAACGCTGTGCTTTTTCAGATTGGATAATGGTATACTAGTATACAGGTACACTGAGGTGAGGGTCATTTCTATTTAACTGGGTATTTAAACTCAGAAGTTTCGAAAACTCAAGAAAAAAATGTGAACAAAAATGTGGCTGTGTCATTAGGGCATTTTTTGAAAATGATGCTGGTACTGATACGTCCAGTGAAAGGATTTTTTTTACTTGAAATTGGTGCTCTGGGCATAGACGACGTTGAGCTGGTGAAACAATGGCTCGATTGGATGACAAATTTCCTTGACCTGTGATTTATTGAGATGGAGGCTTCACTTAGCCGCCAAATTCAAGTACTTAATCTAACACTATTAGAGTTTGCCTTGGAACAATGCTCTAACATTTAGGCAAAATGCATCCTTAGACATAAACTTATGAAAAAACTCGTTAAAAGTGCAAGCATTTTTAGGCAGATCCATAGTGGACCATTGGAAGATATTGTACTCCATTACTGACCTCAGAATATAACAAATTTTCATAAAAAAATTGTCTATTTCTATTGATTCAAAGTGATACTTCTTGCTGGATACCCCTAATTGACTTAGAAAAACGCCATAATTCTTCGTCCGTCGTGAAGCTGTTTGATTTCAATCAGTTTACAAAACACTTTTTTCAACCTAACTCTTATGGAAGTTTTAAAATGTCTTTAAAACAGTCCTTGTCTGAGGTTATAGATCCATTCCTCTCGTAAGGGTAGCGGTGTTTTATGAAAATTAATTATTTTAATGGTGTCCAATAACACCAGTTGGAATCAATAATCACAATCCACAAGAATTCACTTTGTGGATGATCACAACTTCAGGCAATCTCTCTCGCTCCACACACACATTCCACAGATTTCTAGTTTCCAAAACCTTTTATCAACCCTTGACAGGTCAGTAATTCGAGAGCAATAGTGTGATTGACAGATATTCGAAATTACCTCGGTGCGATGTGTGTTGAATCACAACATCGTGGTACCGCCCCCAATTCCATAGAATGTTGTCCATTTCTCCATACTAATGTCACGCAAATCCACCTTGTCTTATCTCACCATTGACAGCAAATATTTCTCCTCTTTTCGGAGTCGAATCGGACAAATGGAATCAAACTCACCACAGCAATCCAAACATGCCCCTATCTGCCGGTATGAGTGAGTGGAAGGGGCGCAAGAAAACAAAGAGAAAAAGTAAAAACAGAAAAGAAGAAATCAAGAAGAGAAGAAAATGAAATTTCGTGATGGACGACTGCAAAGTGCGATCGTATTTCAAGGCGGAGTCTTAAGAGTTGCTTGCCGGAATCTGGCCTTCTGCTGCACGTTGACGTTTTGGTCTTACAATCTTGTTGTTGTTTTGCTTGTCACACTGAGCCCCCATACGTGATTGGTTTGAGAGTTGAAAATGAATTATATGCTTGGACAGGGTGTACTCCTACTCCCACCATTTTTTGTTGTTGCTGGAAATTTGTGACTTTTCGCTTGGACACGACGTCAGTCATTTTAGAAAATATTCCAAGCAGCCGTGCCACGGTGTGTGAATTACAATGGTTCTCAGATAGTAAATCATATTTGGGTGAAGGAAATGTCACATATGAGTGGCGTCCATAGGCATATGTGGTGGGCGACATGTGTCAGAATTGTGTTTTGTTGTTTTTTATTTTTTTTGGCTCGCTGTGGGCGGTTATTCGTCGTGGCAGGTTGAGGTTTTTTAATGGGCTCTAATGGATTTTAATAGATGGGAGCGACGAATAGTTGGAATTTCGGTTGCTTGTTCTGGAAAATCGGTTAAAATATCGTTTACGATCGTTTCGGTCGGAAGAGCTTCGTAATTTGTTTATCAATACCTCTCAAGGTCGTACGACCAGGGCAGTCGTCTTCTAGCTTGATTGCAAGAATCGGACACTTCGGATCTTCTATTTTTTGTTTTTGCATTTTTGCATGTCTACAGTTTGCGGTAAGGGATCACCTAATTATAGGCAACTTTCAACTCGGTCTAGTGAAGTTGTGAGACCCCGAGACAGGTTAATGACAGTCCAGCTAGGTCGCATCATGCAATTGCCTTATTGTTTCATTCCAATGAAGAAATCGGACCTTTTCACAATTCTCCTTATGCTTTGTTTCCATTCATGCCGTTTTGCCGTTTTTTTTTTTGGTTTTTCGCTGTATCCTATTATTAGTTGCGTTATTGAATAGATGCGGTGACACATTACACACGAAATTTTCTCGCTTGACTAACAGGGCATGCCCTGCCGCCCTACCTATCTGTTGATGGCACGCAATAGAACGACCACGACGATGGCGATGATGATGTACGCGACATCATTTCATTTGTATCTACAGCGGCGTGTTAGAATTTAATTTATTGTTGCATGCATGATGAAGAGTAAATAATTTGATGAAGCGATCGTGTGGAACGTGTTTTGAAAATCGCGTTGAAATTTCTGAATGAAGTGGGATACGGTCGGAGATGGCGTGCAACACTACTTGATCACCGTGCGGAAAGCTATTTCGTTTTGTTGCACCATGTACACCGTTGAGAAAATAGCATTCGAGCTGTTGGAAACGCCTTAATGAGTTCGTTGGAAATTTGTATAAAGCTGTTACGAACCATAACGAGTTAAGTGCCTCCAAGGCGGGAAAAGCGAGATATGCGAGCTTTATTGCTAAGTGGTTAATCCGTTCATTTTAGTACCTATCAAGCAGTAACTATATTAACTGACTGCCTTTCGAATTGGCTGAGCCCCAGATGAATGTAATTAACAATAAAGCGTTACTGGTTACTAAATAAAGGAGGTAAGTGCCGGAATTAAGGTTTGTTTCATCATAAAAGACGACCCACTAACAAGTCGGGCTATGATCTGCTTCAAAGCCAACGCCTATAAGAGATATAAAAGATCCATTCCAAAGGAGGGAAATGCAGTGGTCCTCTACGTTACGTCTATAGAGCCCAAAAAACAATCAATCTCCTTCTCTAGCGAAGCATACGCGATCAAGGCACGCGTTTTTATGACACCGAGCATGTAAGTGCCTTGTACGAGACTTGTAAGTGCCGACGAGGAACAACAATTTTTTTGTTTTTGCGTTCCGTAATCACGTGTGGTGAAAAGCAAATTTTCTATGCATGACAACCATTAAGGCCTAAATAGTAGTTGGATGAGGACGAAAAATGAAAACTCGGTCTTCCGCCAGTAATGTTATGGCAACAATCTAGTGGACATCGAAAGGATCAATCCACTTTTCATTACTTAAACTAGGGGATACGATAAATGCTTAAAAGAACCTTGGCAAATAGGCAGGATGAAATCCTATTAGGTAGACGGCAATGCTATGTATAACCGGAGGTGCAAAAATAATGTTGGGATTTTAAATTCCCCGCATCCCTCGTATTTTTCTGGTATTTCTTCAAGGGATTATCACCTTTTCTGTCGCTTGGTATCACGCAACAGCCTTACATTTTTTCCCACTTTTTCAATCCATTTCCATTTAAGGTCATATTCCTTACTATCTTCCGGCAAGAGCTCATGATGAAGCACGCCGTTGAAATCAGGGAAAACAGTGAGCAAAATCTACTCATTTGATCGAACTTGTCGTGCTATTTTCTGTCCTGGCTCTTTTAGTCGCTTTCATTCGGTTTCAGTTTTAACGTGTATGGTTACACTCATATTTCGTCGCCAGTGATGAGCCTTTTCAGCAAGTCTGGATCGTCATTAACGTCATTCAACAGCCCTTGAGCGATAGTTAGGCGACGGTTCTTTTGGTCAAATTTTATTTTTCAACAAACTCCGCTAGCACACGTGTCATACCCAAAAAGACAAAAAAAAAAAAACATTCCTGGCATGAGCCAAATGATATGACAATGTCCTAAATATCAGTATATATTAGGAAGCATGTGTGCCAACATACCAAAAAAAAATAATTTGAAACTCGAATGTAGTAGCTTTCCAAATGTCACTTAATATTTTGAACAAACTTCATTTTGTTCATCTTTCTGGCAATGATTTAGAGATTTGATTAACCAATTTTAGACTTTACAGAAAGACCAGAAGTCCTACTAAGCTAGTTCATGGGTCATCGATTATAAGAGCTGGTAGCCGGAAGAGGTGATGTCTGCATGTCGGTCGGGACATCAATTTCAATGTTTCAAAGAAGGTTTCAACAACCTGTAACGCATATGTAACCCATTAGTTTTGTTCGATAACGTGCTCCTGGCCTCATCCGGTAACAACAACATAATATATCACGCGGAGTTGGTCCCAACAAATTCACAGGGTGGGCTTGGATGTTGATGTATACTCTCGGCGTTCTCACGACTTTTTTCCTTCGAATGATTGTAACGGCTCCACGACATGAAACAAAAAAAAAATATTTTTCCTGTCGCTGGAACAGCGTGTGAACGTTGAATGTTTTTCGTATGGCACCTAATTTCGTTGTTTTCTAACCATCCCCAAGACTTTTGAACGATAGAAAGGGGGTCGCTGACCTATGTACGTCCAATAAATCTACCACATTTGCAATATTGCATTTGACATGAATCTTGATCGACAATGACTTAAATTCTGCATCTTTTTCACCATTTTGTGACGCTCTATTTGTTGAAACCACCATTTGCGACCAATTTTTTCATTAAAAGAAGTTAATCTGGGGCCGCAGATTTATTCAAATTAAAGCTGAAAAGCAAAATCTTTCAACACTTTCACGCGCCAAAAATAAACGAAGCCAACGAAAATTTAGAAAGGTTGCCCAAAGTTACCATATGATTCCCATTTGTAAACCTAATAGAAGGTTTAATTTTTCGACGCTATAAGGTCTTCAAAGAATTTATCTTCCGGTCATAGCTCCAATATTTTCCAAAGTTACAATTTTAAAATAATGCCTATTAAGACTAAAGTTGATATTATTAGTAGAATTCTAGTGATTGATTCATTTGGAACATGTCTAGGAAATATAAAAAAAGCCAAACAATTGGAAAAAATTGGAAAAAGTAAATTTTTAATCAAAAATAATTCCAAGATCTTTAACTTAAAATTGTCTTACATTGACACTAGTAATGATATGCGCAAAAAAAGTATTGTAGGTGTTAATAACTCATGAGCTGACAATCACCAATATTTATTATCACTACACCTTCTAACAATATTGCCCAAGTCCTTGTTGAATTTAATACAATCATTGGTATTCCTTACACTCGAATTCGCAATTTACAAAATGAACTACCTCTGGAACATTATTAACAAAAATATTAAGTAGTAAAGGACCAAGTTGACTACCTTGTGGGACACCAGACATAACATTAATACAAGTGGATTGAATATCCCAAACCGGGAATTTCAACGAAAATTAATTTACTTGAGGCGGGGCTATCGAAATCTTGAAGCTTAAGGATAAAATGTAAAAAGTCCTCGGTCTGGCAATGAAGGACTGCGATTTTGAGTTAAAAAATGATTTTATTTTTCCAAATATTCTCTCTTGACTTCAAAACACTTGGTTCAAATATCAGTATTCCTTCTCGGAAGTGAGAGTCTGGAAAACTGTGATAATCATCTGCGGCTCTTTAAACTTCTTCATTTTATGCGCTTACAAGAAACAATTTTTTTCAAGTACAGAAGGAAGAAAAAGATGGAAGTCTGAGGGTTCTAAATCAGGAGAACGAGCGGGATGGCCAATCAATTCGTACCCCAAATCACGCAGTTCTCCCATAGCCAACGAATTCTTGTATATACATATGTAGGTACGTAGTCCTTATGATGATTTTTTCTTTCCTTCAAGCCAGGCGACTTCTCGCAAATTTTGGCATCCAGCTGGCCAAGAAGGTTGGAGTAATATTCGTCTGTAATTGTCCTTTTTGCAAAACAATAAATTGACAGAATTCGGTCACCACCCATGCTTGGACTGCTGTTTCATATCTGGCGTGTGATGGTGGACCCATGTCCCAATATGGTGACAATTCGCTGCACATAATCGTCGGATCCCTAATGAATCGGTTTAACGATTGTCGTGCATTTGTTTTTGGTCGGCATTCAAGAAATATGGCAAGAAATTTCAAGAAATTCATCTTCACAAGCTTTTCGTTCAACACGATATCGTGTAATTTGTTTGTTTGTTTGTTTCTTTATTCGTAGATATATACAAGAAAAAAAAGTTTACAATTTAATATACCATTTTTCATGCAGTAGCATATACAGAATAGGTAGTGACATCTATATTTATGAAAAAATAGAGGTGATGCCACATTTTAGTAATTTTACATTGGGGTGGGGTGTACAAAGTTCAATAAAATAGAAGTTAACTTTTAAAAATTCTGTTAATTGGGAAAGAGAAAAAAAAATCTTTAACAAATAGAAAAAAAGATATTCAAATAAAGCAAAATATATTCAAAAGCTTTTATAAGAGGCAGGAATAGCTACACTCTAATTAAGTAATTAAGTAGTTAAGTAAATGAACAAATCACTTTTTTTTTTTTTTAAACTAAATACCGCAACAGGGTTTCGATTTCTAGGTGATTAAAATCAAGAAGCCATGATTTAATTACTTTTGTGAACATGGACAAATTTCTTATGGTTCGAATTTCCAGGGGCAGAGTATTATCTAAATAATTTGCATAAGACAATGAAGTAGGAGTTTCTATAAATTGTAGTGTGAAACGCAAGGACATTTACAATAAAGTTAGAATAGCTACGTAGGTTATGTAAATCGGAGATTGAACTTTCTAGATATCCACCTGTCATAAAAAAGACCTTCAGAATTTTGAAATAATATAAATGTCGCAGAGGAAGAATTTTGAGGGTCCTGAATAGGTTCATTGTGTGAACTGAACTGTGAGAACTACAAACATTTCGTATTGCAGATTTTTGGGAGACAATTAATTGCTGTAGTTTACTAAGGTAAGCGCCACCCCAGCTACAGATGCCATATTGCAATCTCGATTGGACTAAACCATAATAAACCCTGATCATAGTATTCAGAGAGCAGTACTTTCTAAGGCGAAAAAGACAGCGAGTAGTGGAAAGAAGATATTTATTCAAGGAAAAAATGTGTTTGGACCAGTTTAAATTTTGATCTATGGTTATACCGAGATACCTAAAACTATCAACACCTTCAATCGTGAAGCAGTTATTATTACAGTCAGCGTTTCTATTGAAAGTTAGACCAGTTTGGAATCTGCATTGGTTGTTTAGCAAGTCGTGACGCGCACAGTCAGAAGAATGAAATACTATATCTAAGTCGGGGTTCCCCTCGTCAGTCAAAGTGAAGAATACCAATTTGGTTTTACTACTAACAACAAATCTGTGACTGGCAAACCAACATCTATGTAGGAAAACGTCATGGTTTATATCAGCGATTAAATCTAACGGACTGACTGAACAATAAGCAATTCCAAGGTCGTTGGCAAAGGCTTTAATTTTACCCAAGAATGGAAGAGAGAATAACGAATTTATATATATCAGAAATAAAATCGGGCCAAGAACAGAACCTTGAGGCACCCCCAAGTTACTGGTTTTTGAACTGCTTAAATTACTTCCAATTTTTACGTACTGCACTCTATCTTTAAGATAAGACTCAAACCATTTGTATATGAATCCTCTGAATCCGGCCTTATATAGTTTGTCTAAAAGAATTACATGGTCGACCATGTCGAACGCCTTAGTTATATCTACGAAGAGGCCAGCACAAAAACTTTTGTTATCTAACCCTTTATATAGAATAGAGCAAAAGTCCAATAGAGCATCCTCAGTAGAGAAGCCAGTCCTAAAACCAAATTGGAAGTTTCCGACATTTTTTTCTTAATTTGTGTTTTAGACGTATTTTTTTGATAAGGGAACGAGTTATCCAAGGTTTAGGCCAAACTCCGATTTTTTTTTAGCTACAGTAACTATACAAGAGCTTATGTAATGTTTTAAAATTCTAAGAAATACAGCATATGCTAAAGAGGCATTTTGTTCAACATAGACACTATCCCAAAGCTCATAGCGTAACCTATTATTCAAATCACGGAAGTTAATTTTACGAAAACTGGCTTGAGATGGAACGATTGGCTTACTACATTTTATGTTTTCAAAAAACATTCCAGTCATACAGTGATCAGTTATACTAAGGTCCAAGTTGATACCAGTAAGGAGGTCCATAGAAATATTCTCAGCGCGAGCAAAAACATGGTAGAGGCAGGTGCCTGAACTTGGTCTAGTAGGTTCAACAACCAAGGCTAGAAATCCATGTTCAGCCATGAGCGCTTGGTAATAATCGGAAACGGAATTAGAGTTCAAAATATCTAGATTGAAGTCACCTAGAATAACAAGATTTTTAGATCGCTCATTAGCCAGAAAGTTAGAAAATTCCTCTAAAAATAGATTAAGTGGTGAAGAATGAAGCCTATACACAGAGAATGTTAAACATTTTATTGTGGATGTTGCAACAAACTTTGATTATATCCGCGCTTCTTAAATTACAAATGTTGACATCACACTCATACAAAATTGATACAAAAACTCCCACTCCACCGGCAGAATACGTATCATTGGTATTCGCAAAAAAAATTATAATTAGGAATATGGTAATCATCAATTTCACAAGAATAAATCCAAATTTCAGATACAAATAATATTTCTGGAAGGTTTACAAGAGCTTCAAGATTCCCAACCAGTAAATCGAAGTTTTGACGTAAACTGCGGATATTTTGGTGTAAAACAAAAAATGACTTGCCATCAGATTCACGTCTAAAAATACTATCAAAATTACTTCCAATGCTTCTAATAGTGGGGTTTTCTTGGTTTCTGGTGCGGTTGAGATTTTTGACCGTTCTTCAGCTGGGCATCTTGAAATTCGTTTAAATTCAGCAGTCCACTTTTTAACGGTTGACAACAGAAGGACATCGTTTAGTCCATCCAAAGCAAAGAATTTTATGTCCACATTATTGCATATTCAAGTTTAGAAATTTTAACGAAAAACATGCAAGATGCCTATTCGAAAAAAATCGTGTAAACAAACTGCTTGAGAGAACAACTTGAAACTTTTCATTCAAACGAACGACACGTCCACCCAGACGGGAAATGTATGGTATATTTTTCCTGATTGGAACGCTACCTCTTCATCGGGGCGAGAGACCTTACCCATCAGTAGATAGCTTATAACTCATGGCTAACGGTGTCGAATACTTTAACAAAATCAGTATAAATGACGTCAACTTGAAGTCCTAATTCCAAGTTATTTGTAAATAGTGCAAAATTGATTGTTCTCGATCTTCTTGTCATAAACCCATGTTAACATGGGGCTTTACTTGAAAAAAATGTTTTTATTTAAATACGGAATAACTGATGTCTTGGATATTCCTCGATAATTTTCCACCTTATGCTTAGGCCCAGATATATGAAAATGACTTATGAATGAAATCTTCCAAACCATCACGAAAAACACCAAACGATAAAGATAAATTAAAAATTATTTGAAGTGGTAACAATAACGATTCATTGCATTGCTTGAAACACTTGGATTTAGAATTGAATAACCATCAGCTATTTATGTATATTTTCCAGCGAACAATTTTGTGTCCCTAAGCCAATATTATATAATACTTAAGCAAGGCAGTTCAACCACAGAACTAGCAGTTCTTAGTGAGAACAGACTGAGAGAAACCCTCCGTAAAACAACATAACAACTGGTCAAAAACGTCTATAGGTAAGTTAAGGCCGGAAAGAATATTCAACCAACCAGCTGAAAATAAATGATTATTTAACCACACCACCTAATTTACTTTTACCAAACTGAATATTTTCGTAAAAGCCATTTCCCGCCCATTTGCCCATTTTGATATATGTAAATACGAAGTGTGTTCAAAAAATAAGGTGGCTTACAATTTTGCGAACAATTGGTTTTCGAGTTGTTTCCCTGGTTTTTTTTTTTTTAGTTTTAAATTCATTTTTATTTCATATTTTTTGGAACAAATTTATCATCGACAAAAATGCTTAGAACTAGCTTATATAATATGATTAACTTAAAATATATATCTCGCCTTATACGGCACCCTAAAGCAAGCAGGCCAACTTAAGACTATAATTAAGGAAGGTTAATAAATGAGGCCAAGAAAAATTGTATTTTAAAAAAATGTCAATCATTTGCATCTTGGAGGCTTGGACTTAAAGAGACTTACCTATTAAAATCCACCACTACGTTAATTCTATCGGATAACATCTCCCTGAATTTGGTGCAACACCGATCTACAAAACCCTCCACTGCGCTCGGGATCACGGAGCGCAACATCCGGTGTTCGTAGAGGAGCCGCCAGAATTATAAGCAATGTGGAAGATTACCGGAACCGCCAGTTCATCGTGGATCAGCCCAAATTGATCCGAATAGAGGAATGGATCTATGGGGATAAATTCGCAAAGACGCACTTTCTCTTAGTGTATTTAATTAAGGCAGTAAGCTCCGGAGAATAGATTATTGGCCGAAATCTTTGCCCCCATAAAAAATCAGTTTTATGAGAGAATTGTTCACCCGTAAAATCGTAGCCCTATTGTATAGGACTTCTTTGGGGCAATACCTATATTTTGTGTCTCTGATGCAGGTGTTCTATGTAATCCGAGTCAAGTCCTGAGACATTGTCTCTCAAATTCGCGAATTCTTTAAATTAAGCTGGCTGTCATATGGAACCACACGGGCAATGGACAATCATGAGCCTGATTAAGGCCATATACTAGAGCAGATTACTTTCACTCTGGTATCAAGTTGATTGCTATGAATTAGCCCTGGGCCCTTGTCACAACAGCACCTATATGTTTGTCAAAATATTTAATCTGGTCTGGTTGAGCATCATCAGGCCGAGCGTTATCGTGCTGCAAATTCACTTTGTCATGTCTTTGCTCGTATTGCGGACGATTATATTGTAATGCTCAGCTCAAATGCATCAATTGTGTTCGGTAGCGAATTCCGTAACGAGTAGGTACTACAGCGAGAAGGTCTCAGCGTAAGCTTCGATACATGAATAATTGGCTTGGATCCACTTTTCATCACCAGTCACAATACAATGCAGACAACATTTCCTTTCCTGCCACTGGAGCAGTAATTCGCTTACCCTCGGCTTCAAATCGTATGGAGCCCACTTAACTTGCTATTGGGCTATTCCTAAAGCTTTTGAACGATCAGAATTGGTATGTTGAAATACCGCCAATCAATCTGCAAGTTCTTGTTGCCTCCACTTCTGCGTTTTCCATGACGCATACGTGACACATTCTTCGCTATTACATTTCTGTGATTATTGGACGCGCTAAAAGTCAAAACTTCCAACAAAAGACCCTTACTTGGCTCGAAAGTTGACGCACAAAAAATATGTGCCTCCGATGAAGATTCACAAATGTAATGATGAATAGTTGTCAAGCTTATCATGCGGCATTTGGCGAGTCCACTCTCATAAAAAAAAGTTCATAAGAGATACAAGCTCAAGCTGTTCATAAAAGGTCGAGAAGATGTTAATGACGATGTCCGCCTTGGATGCCCTAGCACGTCAACAACGGATGAAAATGTTGAAGCAATAAAGGAAATTTGTCATGGAAAATTGTCGAGGACATTGGCATATCAATTGGCTCTTGCCATGGAATTTTTTCACATATTTTGGGCATGAAACGTAGGTTCAGGAGCTCATGATGATCCATGATTGTGACATCAAAACCAAGCGACCGATTTATAAAGGTAGCATAAAACACAAAGACGAAAACCATACCCCGATTGCAAAATTAAAAAAAAAAGCACCGAAAAACTTCTAGGAGAAATTACAAATACTATCAATGCGGCCCTCAATCGAATTCATCACGCACTTGTGCTTTTCATAGATTTCCGTAAAGCTTTCGATACCCTCTGTCCGGAGAAACTCTTAGAAATCTTAAATCGAATTGGTATAAGAGAACTATTTAACTAATAGGACCATTAAGATCACATTACCAAGCAGTTTGAGCCAAGAAAAATGTTGTTCAAATGGAGTTCCTAAAGGTTCCAAACTGGGTCCCATTTTGTTTATTAAATATTTTTAGATTTTAAGAACATTTAAAAATAATAAAGTTACTCTTTTTCTCTTTTCTTTTTTCTTAAGCAGACCGAACTTCTCCAATCACTTATTAATTATCTATATTATGGCCGTCATAACCGCCTGCAAAGAAGCAAGCTGCTTCGCTGGAAATCTATTGCAAATTTTATACTACGGAAGATTAAATAAAATGAAATTGAAAATTGACCAGAAGAGCTAAGACCGAAAAAAGCACGCTAAGTTCGGTCGAATGTCCACTTTTTACTCGCTGCCATCTTAGATTACAATGACGTGGTTCAGCATGGCTTTTGCATCTAGCTATTGCTCTTACACACTCCTTGTTGCTTGTGTCTAATTTTTTGGTCAAAAATAAAACTGTAATCATGCCTCAGCCACTGTATTCATCGGACGATTGATGAGATGAAAACCGCACCGCTGGAAGAGCTCAAGGCTATACCAAAAAGCAAAGCATATCAGAAGTTTGGGAACCATTTTTCCGAAATAAAGCTCCAAATTTTGAACAACGGTAGATTTCCTCGAGAGTTACTTATGAGTTCAAAACAAGACGGCTTAATAAATTCAGGGCAAGACGTTGTGTTTCTTTTCCTCTATTAAGTTCTTTGAGAAAATACATACAATATGAGCAGCACAAATTCAAAAAAGCTCAACACCCCACGACCGAATTGCACGATTTTCTGTGAATTATAAATCAAATGCAAAAAATACATACAATTCTCCGTCCACTTCCGAGCGCTTCCACCCTGCCCCCTAATAGTTTCGCTATTCTAACTCGAAGCTAGAGGATACGACGAAAAAAAATGAAAATCCCTGGAACAGCGTGAAAATCTTTTTCATAAAAGTGATTCCGGTTTTAGGGAACAGTCTTAAGACGTCATTTTACCCCACATACCGCCGCGCAATTCGCTTGAACCGATGACGAAAGTGTAGTGAAACTTCTCCGTACCGTAGCGCTGTTGCATGATCACAATATTACCGGCGTAACGCCCCTCTTGCAGCAATCATCCCCACTTCTCAGCCCTAGCCGACCAGAATGATAGATCCGCCAACTATGCCATTACCTTAATAATTACTTTCAACTCAACTGAGCATCGATGTCTCCGCTGCACGCATCGCAAGAGATGCCATCACAGTCGAACGATAGATGGCTTTTTTGTATTTGACCGCAAACCTACTTGCAAACGCGCAGAAACGTCTGTCAATCAGTGATTCATATGTGTTGGTTACGCGTTGACAAGCATGTATGCGTGCGATTGGTAAGAGCGTAAATGATTGCATACACAGCGTCGAGGGGATGACGACAAGCGGCATGCAAATTACTATGTTTGCGTTCGTTTCATGGGAAGAGGAGCGATGTCACACACAAAGTCACACGGAACGACAAGGCCCTGGATGGTCGGTATGACGGCGTTGAGCAACGGAGGGCGTTATGCCCGCCCAGAGAAAGCCAATAAGCCAGTACTAGCGACAAGGTTGATGTGCAACCAAATTGCGCCGGGAATTCTCTGTACGTTGGTGACTGACGAACAATGCGGCCCACCATCATCCACACCAAGTGATCTCGTTTCTCTTCAGTTTTGATTTTAATTTTATCTGTCTAACAACAACAACGAAAATGTTTCGTTTTCTAATTGCATCGCTCGTAGGCTGACCGTCATACGGAGGATTATGGTGTAATGACCGTAATGGTCACTCGAACGGAGCGAGGGGGTTCGACCGCACTATTATCCATCGCCGGGTTTTGTTTCCTTTGCTTTTCGGCCTGGGAAATCACGTTCCATCATAATAATTGGCTTTAATTGAGTGATTGACGTTTTTAAGCAGCAAGCCAGCAGAATCAGCGATCGGGCGACACACAGCGAGAGAGAGAGAGAGAGACAGAAGGCAGGCGGTAAGCTCACCCACGATATTGTGTTTCGCCAACGACGATTATGACTACGACGACGATGTTGTTGGCGTCGACTTTGTTCGCGGCGCGATCCTCGAAGCAGGCCTAAGGTACTACTAGTACTACTCATAAGTACTCATTTCTCTCGTCTCACATCGCGCTCAGAGCGGCAATGGAATGGCGAATGATCGAGAACGGGAGGACACCGTGTATTACCGACCACCAAGCGGCCCACCACCGTGCCACTTTCGAGTATCTTTTTGGGTTTCACATCATATTTCCCAACGCCGCCGCCGCCACCGCCACCCTCGTAGTATGACCGTATAGCGTTCAAGTAGCGTGATGGTGGTCTCCAATTAGATTTGGACGTATTTAGGTCTTTTTTTTATGTTTGCTGCACGTCAGACTGAGCAGCTTTTAAGTGATCTCTCGACGTCAATGTTCATTGGCATGATGCGCGCTGCAAAGAATTTTCAATTCGAAAAAAATGTATTAAATTGAAAAACAACAACAAGAACCACTACTAGTACTACAACTAGTAATATTAGGATCCGCGGCTTCAGGCTTGAGAAGTCCTCAGATGGTGCGAGCGGTTATGGTGGTGGTGGCCAACCGGCGAGGGAGTAATTTATTGTGCGATGGATTCGATTCGAGTTGAGATTGTTTTTTTTTTTTGGTTTTCATTGGCGAATTTATGAGATTTATGAGAGCATTTAGGGAAGAAAGTAGGAAGTTTGATTGCACGAGTAGATCAGGGAGCAAATGTTGTATTTATGTTGATGATGTTGTTGTTGTGACGACGAAGACGGTGGGTGGTGGTGGTCGTCAGCTCTTGATCTATGCAGGCAGCAATTGTGCGCAATTGTGATTGACGCGCGCTGGTGGGCTCGTTAGACTTGATTGCTCTATGGGATTTGTGAATTGTTTGCGATGGCTGCCTTCTGGGTGGTTTTGAGCTTGTCTTGTGTCAGAGATAAGCTCTTGCCCTGAGGAGTAGAACGTATTGAATACATTCGTGGGTCATTAGCCTGATCATTATGGGTAAATCTAGGAACTTAAGGACTTGGATTTTCAGTCCTGAATTCGACGGTGACCATGGTCATGCAGAACTCCAAGTTGCCTCCAGGTGCTAAATACAAAACTTGTTCAAAAAAATAAACGGAATTTTCGGTTTTTATTTATTTTTATTTTATTTTTATTTATTTATTTATTCGGCGCATGCTTGCCGAACGAAAGGCTTTTCGATGATGATCGAACATTGGTTTCGTCAACGTCGGTACTGAGTTAACTTAGTTTACACTCGGCAGGTTCCACAGGTTTTATCCATAACATCCGAGCAAAGTGTACTGCCTAAAGCTTTGGATGCGCTTTATCTGTGACCTACGTCGCCTACATGCGGCTATGTACTAATCCACACCCTGCACTTTTCAGCCACCCTCTCCGCGGGACCCCTATTACTTCTATTACTTCGCGTGGCAGGCAAACAATTCATAGTATTCCGATGCTTCTACTGCTTCTGTTGCTATTCTTGTAATCTCGGCTTTCCAACCTGTTATCGAGCATTGATTATCTGCAATGGTTCCCTACCCGGTTTTCCTAGTCATGATAAGAAAAGGCCTCCGTCTTGTGGTCGGCCAGTTCGCGGTCTTCAGGCTCAAGCCCCTGTTTGTGGGCAATCACTGAGTTTGTGCCTGACACGACGACTTGAATGTGATTTGCACAGCTATGGTCGCTCTCTATGTTCTGCTTTAATCGCAGAAAGTCGTCGTACATAAGGATTTATAGAAGGGGACCTAGCACAGAACCTTGAGTTACGCCCGCGGAATAATACTCTTATTTAGCTTTTTGACTGGTCTTCTTATTTGGAAGAAGGTTTTTACATTTGGTGCCACAACTGAGCAGAGGCCTCCAAGAGTGTCTTCTATGGGTTCAGATGCAATATCTACTGGTCTACTGCTCCTTTAATGGCGTGTGCAGAAGAGTGCGATTTTCCGAAGCCATACTAAAGATATTCGCTCTAGGATCTTCCCCATTGTGTCTAGCAGACTTATGGGGCGATATGATGATGGTTCTCCGTGTGGCGTATTTTCTTTTGGTAGGGGTCCGCCTTTTTCCAGGCATTGTTGCAGAGTTGCGCAAAACTAGTCAGGTTTCTTTGTTAGGGATTCCATCAGTTTCAGGCGCCATTTATTTACTACGGCTCTATGCAGTCCATCTAGGTTATTTCCTACATCTATTTCTCGAACAATTGTGGGCATAGTATGTGGCCTTTGGGCATGCTATTTGTGGGGCCCTCCAGGCTTTTAGTCTTTTTCTAACCAATCCGTGGGCCGTGTCTCAGGGGTTGATATCGGCTTCGTCGTAGATATGTTTGAAGCTTCTACTTTTGCTGGCATTGATTACCTTTGTTAATTGACTCCTAGCCTGCCTAAAGGTCTCCAGGTGTTGATGGAAATCAGCTCTCCTTCTGGATTTTTGAGTTTTACTTCGGGCCCTTAGGCAGTTCGTCATGAGTATTTTTAGTTCATTATTTCATCAGTAGCATGGAGCGCCTCTGCTCTGGTGCGAATTGCTACTTTTTAAGGAATTGCCGCATCACAAGCTATATCGATTTTTTTTTATGAGTTGATGCGACAAATTTTCAGCAGGTTCGTTAGTCTCCACGATACCATCTCCTCCAACACGTTCCTGTCAATCAGACTGCCTTTCCATTAATAGGGCTGCGTATGGTCTTTCCTTTCGCGACTTTGTAAATGATTATCTGGTGATTACTGTGGCTGTAGCCCCCATTGACACGCCACTTCATATTGGGAAGAGTATGAAAACTTGCGAAAGTTATATTGATGATTGATTCCATACTTGCTGGTATGGTATGTACTAGCCCGGCCTTTATTTGCTATGGCTACTGTTAGGGGTTCAAATTACATTGGAGAGTCTGCTATCCCACTCGGTAAATCATGCGTCGAAATCCTTTTCGATGATGGTATCAGATATGTGCTGCACATCAACCACTATCCTGCTTAATATTGCTTTGTATTGGCTGGTTCACCAGTTAGGTCTTGGCTAACAGCTAGAAAAATTGAAGCCTCTTGATTTCGCGCATAAACGTGTGGTTCCCAAACGTGGTGCCCAAATTTTGTCTTGTCGCTGGTCCAAATATTACTGTCACGAATCTTGTATGGCTCGGTAATCAGTACTACATCCGCTTCTCATCTTTCTCTGTTGAATCAGAATATCCTGAGTCTCTTCATCATTGTCCTGCAAGTAACAGCTCTGTAAGAACACCGCTATATGTTTTCTGTTCTCAAGGCTAACTTCCCTGCAGAACCTGCATTATTGCTCCTTGCTTCAGTTTTAAGCTATATGACCCCACGGAATTTTGCCCAAACTCTAGACGTTTGAAGCACATTTGAAATTTGTTCTTTGAATCGAGCAGTGTTCTTATTTCGAGCTACTTCTTAGCCTAACTATTTTCATATGTCCGTTAGCGTTACCTCCTCAAATCCAAGGTGCATTCTTATATCGTCATCCATCTCATCCTTTGAGGTGACTTTATCAGGTTTTTGCATTCAATGGTAGTATGGTGGGGAAGATCCCTTTCGTCCCTTTTCGCAGACTCACTCAAAACATAGTATTTTTAAAACTTTCCTTTACTTCATTCTATTCACTCACTATAGCAATTTCAATCTTCTATACGTTAAATGGGTTGAATCCAATGGTGGGACTCACTTTGTGGCGCCTAACCCCGTTCGCATATCTTGACTCTGGCTCAGGTCTTCTCCAACTTAGCCACTTCACCAACAACGTGCAAAGGATCGACTTACGAGTAACTCTAAGCAGCGTCTTCCATCTCACTTTCAATGAAATAGAATTGCACTTCATCTCCACCCTCGTACACCAAGGAACACCCCGTTTCGCAACAAAAGAAATAAACCGTGACAGGCCTATCTATCCCTCTCTAGATCCGATCCATCTAATGCCCGCAGTCTTATATTTGATTCGCACAATTATGAACAGAATTCAATCCTTTCCCATCTCCGACCCTAAGCCTTTCTTCCACTTTATCAATGGAGAAAAGACCATTAACTGAATCTCTACTTTAGATTTTCTCAATCCTTCGCTCAATAACCTAAAATAGTTGCAAACTTTTTCTCCATTTCTTCTGCCAATCATTCTCTGACCAGGTCTTCCAGCCCGATCATAACCATTTTCTATGTATGGCTACTTCATCACGTCTCCCACCTGAGTCAGCGAGAAAATGCGCAACTTAAAGGAGTGGTCCGGTCCTTCCTTCTATAGTTTAGACATCATCCTATTCAAAAACCTTCCATCATCCCGATGCATAAAAAAAGGGTATGTTCAAGAAGTAAGGTGACTTTTTCAATTTCGCTGGCTAAGTATGTGCATTAACTTTTCGACTTTATTTTTGTGTGCCCACATGCCCCCTAACATTGTCAGCCATTTTGGGTATTTAGTTTGATTTTCACAGACATCAAAGTTAGAAGGTTTTGGCGACATTTCCTATTGAAAAAAAAATGGATCAAAAAATCTGTATCAAATTTCGTGTGAAAAATAATATTAAGTGGAATGCTGACTGTAGCATTTGGTGAGTCTACACTGAACAAAAAAAAAATGTTTATAAGTCGAGCAAGCTCTTCACAGAAGGCCGAGAAGATGTTAATGATGACGCCCGCCCTGGACGCCATAGCACTTTTACAACGGCTGAAAGCTCTAGAACAGTGAAGCAAATTGTTATAGAGAATGGTCGAATCAACAGGAGAGAAGTTGTCGAGGATATTGGTATATTGTTTGGTTCTTGCCATATAATTCTTTTCTGATATTTTAAGCATGAAACCGGTGTCAGCGAAGTTCGTTCCGAAATTGCTAAATTTTGACTAAAAGAACCGTCGCCTGGGCATTATTCAAGAGCTGTTTGAGGATTGGAAAAAGGGCTGGCGCAAGCGTATTATAGCTGAGGGGGACTATTTTGGAGAGGATAACATAGATATTGATAAATAAATAAATATTTTTCGAGAAAAATAAAATTAATTTGTCCATCACGGCCCTTGACATACTCATCCTTCAAAATGTTAATAATTTTCAATTCCTAATTGTCATCAACACTGATTTCAGGAAAAAACGGATATTCAATTTAACGCCTGTATAACAATTTTCAAAAGTTTTTTTTTGATATAAAAAAAAAAAAAATTGCAAATTCAATAATTTTTGTAAATATTATCAAATGGTCATTATGCCTTTATGCGTCAAGTGAAATGTTTCTGGAGTCGATAACAATAACTGTTCTCGAGATGTGCGAGACGAAAAACAATTTCACAATCGCTTTCTGGATATAAAATATAAGCCGCCGACTCAGTTTCTTTGGCAGTCCTTGTCAGGTAGATTTTTTTTTTTTTTTTTTTGTTGGAGGCTTCTACTATCTGCTGGAGAACTCAGACACAAATACTGGTCCATTGTACTACCAGACAGACACCTTGTCTTTATTGTATTTTCCCCGTTGTCCGGAGAAAAGTGAGGAGGGGCTTCAGTGATGTAGAGCTAAGAGATTCGGCACCCACCACGTCGGCCCCAATGGTGCGCCACCATGCGCGAGCGAAGGCGGGACAGTCGCAGAGAGAGTGTTCTGCTGTATCATCCTCCTCGCAACATGCAGCACAGGTAGGCGTCTCACTGATGCCAAGCACGTAGAGATGCCTGTAATGACGCCCGTTAGCCTTCTGCAATCATTTCTCCTTAAGGATAAGAAAAATGTTGCGGATTTCTTGCAGACATCAGGGCGTGCGCGCTTAGTCATCCTGCATCCTGATATTACCTCCATCTACGACTGTGTACGTTAAAGACCCAGTCATTGGTGTCAAATTTGACCGTGGAAGCAGGTAGACCTAAGGCGGGTTCAGGCCTTGAGAAACTCTCCTCTGAGCCTCTTCAAGCGAGTTCATCGGAGATCTCGTTTCCTGGGATTCCAGAGTGACCTGGGACCCATACAAGCCTAAGTGAATTTAGTCTTCCGACTTTGTTCAAAAAAGTCTTGAGTTCATGCACTAATTTGGAGTTGGATAGAGGGTTGGACACAGCTTTGATGCAGCTTGGTTGTCACTGCAGACGCATATGCTTTTGCCCGTCCACCTGTGTTTCACAACATAGTGCATGGCCATTAGGACTGCGTAAATCTCCGCTTGAAAGACGGACGCATATTTTCCTAAAGAGAAGTGCAGTCGAATGTTTTCGCGCTCAAAGAAAACTCCAGCGCCGGATCCCTGCCCAGTCCTGGAGCCATCTGTGAAAATGCGAAGACATTCCATTCCAGGTTCAGTGTCTGGCCAAAGCCAGTCCTGACGCCATGGAAATGTGACTGTGAAGTTACAGCGCAGTAGGATGGCAGGTATCATTGCGTCAGAAGGCATATCCATGAGACAGGGGTCGTAGGATATTTCTCCCGCAAGTACACTTTCACTCCAATGCGAGTTGTATCAAAGGCCATTTCTCTTTAGACGAGAAATGGCTTTCAATGCACACCCTCTGATATATATATGTATATGTCAAGGGGTGGAAGATTCATCATAGCATCTAGAGCAGCTCTCGGTGTAGTGGGGAAAGCCCCCGTGCAGCTGAGACAGACCGCTCTTTGGAGTTTGTGTCAGGTAGATAGTTTTGGAAATATTGACCAAAACAACATCGAACAGATGGTGTGAAATAGTGCAATGGAATCCCTGAAATAACAAAATTCCTGTTATTTTTTGAACGCCTTGTATAGAGTTGACGGCCAGGCTTCCATCTCTTCATATAAAATATTGAATGTCACAATAGATCTATAATAGTCACTGGTCGAATCGAATGCACGGGTACCCTTCACTTATAATGATAAGTAACTTTTGAACTGGTTTAGTCCAGCGCATACCTGAAAGGCTTTTCGTACCTAACGTTTTCATCTTATTGTGTGTTGCAACGTTTCCCAAGGATTTGAGGACCCATATTCTTGGTTAAGTTTTAGCCACTGATTTGTACACCAACTACTTGATCTAACTTGCTTCCCCAAACCTCTTTAAAAACCCACTTATCCTACATGAGTAAATGTTTAAGCAAGTTCTATCCATTAAAGCTTCAACAGCTTTCCGTAACTCCAACCAGTCGCGAAGAGTCCTTATTGGTGCTACTTTGAAATAGAAAAGCAAAGAAAAAAGAAAAAAACAGAAAACCGAGAAAGCTGTAAGGATAAAAGTGTGTGATCGCTCACCAGCTAATTAAGGCACTTAAACAAAATACAAATACAATACGAGTACACATTTTCGATGCACGTCCTTACATCCCGCCGCTGAACTTACCACCCAACAATCAGTAGTCGGTCGGTAAAGAGTCCATACCTATTTGCCATGCCTGCGTTGAGACTTCCTGCGACACAACACACTCCACCTTCCACTCAGTCGACAGGAAAACTGGAAAAACAAAAAATAAAAAAATAAAATAAAAATCAAGAATTAGGCTTATTACTGTACCGCTCGGTTAGAGAGTGTAGAGTACTGAACATGGAGGCAGCCGGTTGGGGGCCACATACCTGGCTTGCCTTTAATGGAGGTGTACCATTGAATGGGGTAGTGCTTGGTCGCACATAAACACGCACTCGCCTTAATGCACACACTGAATATCATTGCGAGAAAATAATAAAAAAAAAAAAAAAAAAGTAAACTTAGTATATGCGACGACGAACTGCAAACCTAATTAAAGGGTAACTGGCGACTGTGGCGATGAGTTACGGTGGCAACGCTAGCGACAACTGGATAGGCACTCTGCTGAGTTGTATGCAATCCCTTGCCGTACTCGTACTCGTACTGTTGTTTCAAGTGTAGTGTGTGGTGCTCGTTGTTCAATTGCGGGTCTTGAAAAACACATTATCCTAACAAATACCAGTGCAGTGGCAGGAAATCACAGTTCAAGAGTCCTGTCGCTGTGGCGACAACGATGACGAATGTCATGGGTTGTTCTGGTGTTGTTCTGTTTCGTCTTTCTCTATGTTTCTCCCTTCAGGCTCTCTTTCATTCGCCAACACTCCCCCCGACTTCCGTTTCAGTTGGGCCTCGCTTTCGCTAGCTTATGCTCTCAACCCCGTGTCGCGCTTCAAATGAACATGGCTGGTGTGACTACATAGAGATTTTTAACGGCTGAAAAACAACAGTCACTTTGAAGCAATGGCGCGGGATAAGTATAATCCCAAGTCCAAGCACACAGACGTACACGCATGCATATGTGAAAGAGGAAGGAAGTCAGCACCCAGGCTTGCACTTAGGACGCGAGCAGAGAAGCCACAGTAAATGGGCTTAGATGGTGTGTCAGTGCTTACTGATTATGATTAGCCTATTCGAGTATGGCTCTCGGAACTGGCAACTCATGTTTGTTGGGAAGGCAATCGCGCCGGACCTCGATGACAGGGCTAATGAACGACACGAAAATCCAAATCCATTAAAGTCCTTATCCGCAAACAAAAAGAGAGAGAGAGAGCCCGGAGTTGTGGTACGCGCGTCAACCGCTTCAGTTCCATTGTCATTCATGTCACTCCACGGAGATGAAGAGCTTTTTTTTCCTCATCCTCATCTTCCATTCGGGAACAACGCCGGAAGGGTAAATTGATCCTACAAGTCCCAAGAAGAAGGGTTCTCTCTCTCTCTTGAGGGACACTTCCTAGCTAATTATTTTGGCCGCAGATTTCGGTAATCCGTAGGAGCTAATTCGTTCGCGGTCGTCCTTGTTGATCAGGTGTCCGCCCGTTTCAACCTCTTCGTCCCGTCGTACACGATGGAGCTAGCTAGACTCAAGAGTATTTGATTTCATGCCGCCAGAGACAAAGCGATCCCGATCACAGACAGGAGACATATTCGTCGGATCCTTGTTGGCAAATTGATTTTGGAAGCGCTGTCAGACGCGATCACAGTGAGAGATCTACAATTTACATCTTTTCGCTTATTGTCCTGGCGTAGACCTATTTTTCCTTCGAGTGCTGATGATGCGAGCGATGCTTTGAAGTTTCCACTCATCACCGACTGTGAGCGATTATCGGATGTGATGGAGATTGAGGACGAACAGGCAACGGTGGTTGGTAACTTGATATCCTTGTAGATAGATGGATGGATGGATGAGTATGGTTTTTGTTCATTGGTTTCTTTTTTGGGTTTTTTTTTCTCTAATACTTTTTGGAAAGAGTGGAGAACAAAGGTGGCGAATGAATTGGTAACCGGAATTGGCGGTTAGTAATTGATACGCCCGCGTTTTCGAATCCTTTCAGATACGGGTTTTGTGTGAAGAGCGATGATTTGGTTTCGGCGAATCACTGTCAGTCGGTTTGGAGTGCAAATGGCATTGTCTGATTGGTGTGGGACAAATTAGTAGCCAAGCATGAGGGTGAGTGCTAGAATCATTATTAGGAAGAGCTTGGAATTCATTTGAGGTTGTGACTTGAATACATACAAATTATCAAATTTTTTTTGGAAAATTCCAGAGAAAACCCATAAACTGGAATGAAGTTATGAACACAGTTTATTTTTTACCAAATTTGGGAGTACATTCGTCTTACCCATCAAGCACATGGTTTCAACAAGATGGGGCGAGATCTCAAATCTCTGGAGCCTTCATGTGCATGCTGTGTGGACACAGCAGGAATTGTCAGGAAAGCTGATCAGTGACCACCGAGGTCTCCAGATTTAGCCCCATTGGATATAAATTCTTGAACTCTGGCTTGTACACAGCCGAACAGTAGTCGAAAATTCTTTACAGTACCATTTTTATAAATCTAGACCGTGGCGAGCTATTATTTTTGCCTCAGCTGCATTGCAAGTCAGGAAAAGAAATTGCTTAGAGAGGACGTGTGTGTTCAGAAAAAAAACAGGAATCTTTCGTTTTCGAAAAAGAATTTTATTCATTTGACTATTATATTGAAATACCAAATTATACATGGCTTGCCAACCTCCCGAACAAGACGATAGCTTTTTCGTAGTCCTAATAAGAAGATTTTCATAGCTCCGACAGACCATGAGTGATGGATCGGAACAAATGATACCAGAGGAGCACTGTCTGAGGAACAGGGCGGATGGGACTTTCCATTCAGGTACTTCCAAGAATGTTTTCACCGGTTCTGCAAAGTGCATTGTTGTGCTGCAAAATCATTGCCAGCCTCTAAATTCTCTCTTTAAACTATCCATGCTTAAAATTGAACGTTCGAGGTTTGTTCAAGAAATAAGGTGACTTTTTATTGTTCTCAAAAAATATTTTTAATCAATATCTGCCTTGCGCCACAGTTTTTTTCTCGAAGTACTCCCGATATGCACTTTTTTGGTATAGTCTTAAGCTGTTCCAGCGATGCGGCGTTTATATCCTCAGTCGTTGCAAATCTCTGTCCTTTTATTTTTTTCACAAGTGATGACTCTTTTCACCAAATCTGGATAGTCATTCAAGTCGTTCAACAGCTCCTCAATGATGCTCATGCGACGGCTCTTTTAGTCAATATTCAGCAATTTCAGAACAAACTTCGCTGACACACGTTTCATGTCTAAAATACCGGAAAAAAAATTCATGGCATGAGCCAATCGATATGCCCAGCAACCATTCTCGAGAGCAATTTTCTTTACTGCTTTAAAGTTTTCATCCGTTGTTGACGTCCTGGGGCATTCAGTGCGGGCATCATCATTATCATCATTATCATCTTATCAACCTTCTACTCTACCACTTCATTAATACAAAAAGAAAAACCGATAGTTACCCCACTACACTTAACATTCTCAATAACTCCTCCAACGAACCCGAAGTAATCGCCAATTTCTTTGCTCATTTCTTCAGCCAATCATTCACTGACCAAGATCTTCAACCCGATCACGACTATTTTCGATATTTGAAAGACTGAAAAAATACGCAACTTAAAGGACGACTACTCTCCCGGTTCCGACTGTCTGCCTGCCATAGTATTAAAAAAGTGCGCGAACCACCTTATTTTACCCCTTACCGGTCTATTTCAAAGCTCTATCTCTCAAGGACTCTTTCCTAAGCTTTGGAAACATGCTTATATCATTCCAGTCCACAGAAAAGGACTGAAAAATGATGTGTCCAACTATCGTCCCATTGCCAAGCTCTCATGCATACCCACACTTTTCGAGAGCATCGTTTATGATACACTATTCTTTCACTGGAAACCCATATTTTCTCCTAACCAACATGGGTTCCTAAAAGGTCGATCGACAACCACTAATCTAGTCGAGTTTGTTTCACAATGTTTGTGTGCACCCGAAGCTGGCAAAGAAGTAGACGTTGTCGCCACTGACTTCAGCAAAGCCTTCGACAAAATGTCTCACCTAATTATTCTCCTCAAGCTCACTGCCCTTGGTTTCTCTCCCGGTTTTATCTCATGGATCAAATCTTATCTTGAAGATCGTCAATATAACGTTATCTTCAGATCTTCTATTTCTGATCCAATTAACGCTACCTCCGGTGTCCCGCAAGATAGTCATCTCGGCCCACTGATATTTATTCTAACCATTAATGATGTCGACAGCGTTATTCTGAACTCTCAGCTCTCCATATATGCTGATGATAGGAAAATATTTAAGCACATATCTTCCCCTGTCGACTCCTGCTCTCTCCAATTGGACCTTAACAGGTTCACTACTTGGTGTCAAAAAAAACATCTCGAGCTCAATATCAGTAAATGCCAAACCATCACTTACTCCCGCAAGCGCTCTTCCTCACCACCCAGAACCTACATTATTCGTAATGAAACCGTTCCCCCTGTCAACTTCTTGGTTGACCTAGGGGTTATTTGTGACCGTGAACTCAACTTTCGCCTCCATATCGACAACATTATCAAACGTGCTAACTCTGCCCTCGGTTTCGTGAAACGTTGGTCCATAGAATTCTCGAATCCTTACGTTACGAAATCATTATACATCACTTTCGTTAGGCCCCTTCTCGAATATGCTAGCCAAGTCTGGTCCCCCTCTTATGAATCCCATACTACGCGTATTGAATCCATTCAACGCAGGTTTATCCGTTTTGCCCTTCGTGGCCTTCCTTGGGCCGACCCCCTTAATTTACCACCTTATACGGATCGCTTAAAATTAATCAACCTCCAACCCCTTAAAGAATGACGTGATGTTGCAGACATTCTATTTATTCATGACCTTCTCAATGGTAACATTGACAGCCCTTCATTATTGCACATGATTCCCCTTAACACCAACCCGCGTAACCTTCGGTCCACACCCCTTTTCCGTATAAGCACTCACCGCACAAATTATGCCTACCATGAACCAATGTCCAGAATGCTTCGCAAAGCTAACACCAATCTCTTCGACCTTCACCTTAATAAGTCCAGCCTTAGAATTGCCCTATATCACAACCCTTCTCACTCTTCTTAATCGTCTCCACCCCGCCATCTAGTTAATAAGTTATAGTTAAGTTATAGATTTTTGTTAAGGCTTGCATTAAGCTAATAAAGGGCGTCAAATCGTAAAAAAAAACCTTCTATGAAGGGTTTTTGTTTTTTAATACGTGCAGGTTCAAGAGTGTACGATCTTATGGTGTTTGTCACACAACCTGGACGGGGTGCAAATGGTTTGTGTCGAAGATGTTCGTTCACTACTCTCCGGGGGTGGTTGTCCTAGATGGGATTTTGAGAGACTCGACTGAATTTGCGCTGGTTGTAGTTCACAGTAACTCTTTTGTTTTCCATGTCATTAGGGTGTTATATTGGTAATGCATACACAGGATATGAATTTTTGAATTGATCTTATGCTGCGAGTGTTATGCCTTATTCAGCACTTTTTAATCATCTCTCATTCACAACTGATGTTGTTGCACAGTTTTTCAGTATATGAATTGTTCTTGAGTATGGACGGACTTGAACTATAGACCTTTTGGCGGCCTGTGGTGGTCATGTTGTTTCGGTGACATCTGTCAAATCTCTTGTTTAATATTCAGTTCTTCTTCTTCACCTGGCTCTCCGTGAAGAGCCAAGCTTCTCTCATTCACTTATGTTGTGTGCGATTTGTTTTTTGCACAAGTGAACGGGACCGATGCCGATTCCGAACGGCAAGCGCCGCGAAGTTTTTTCAACTCAAGTGTATTACCCTGCCAGTACCCTGCTGATAGAGGAGAAAAGCCGCATAATGAACATTCGATGGCGTTATCGGGATCCGAACTCGCTCATCGTGCGTCAGAGGCCGACACACTACCCACTGCGCCACGGCGCTCTCGACTTCAACTTGGCGAATTTTGCGTCGTGATCTGCGCCAATACCCGTACAAGATCCAACTGTGACAGGAGCTCAAAGTTCATGAGCTCCAAAACAACGCCATTTGTTTGCTGGCTGGGCTGAACCCCATTTTGGCCAAAAAATCATATTTTGCGACGAGGCGCATTTTTGGATAAATGGCAATGAGGCGACACCAACCCACACGAGGTTCATCAAGTGAAAATGCATCCTCAAAAATTTACCGTTTGATGTGGATTTTGGGTCGGCGGCGTCATTTGCGCTTACTTTTTCGAAAATGGTGTTGGTGAGGCTGTCACCGTCGATGGTGATCGCTATAGAACGATGATAGCCAATTTCTTATGGCCCAAATTGAACCATATGGACTTAGACGACATGTATGTAGTTCCACCATGTGGAGCCACACAGCGGGCGCCGCGATTGGCATTCTGCATGAACGAGGGAAAGGTTATCTCCCGCAGAGGTGATCTGAATTGGCCAGTCCATTTTAAGTTTTACCTGTCCTTATTGAAAAGCCCTTTATAAACATTGCTTTTGCTCACATAGTCTCGCCAAATGTCACATTTCAAGTACGTTGCAGCACTTAATTTTATTTTGACACCAAATTAATGCAGATTCCTTGATCCCTTTTCTTCAGTAGCAAAAAATCGCCAAGTATACCCACCACGCCTAACCTTCATGTCTGTGGAAAACAAACTAAATACTCAAAATGACTAACAATGTCAGCTCATATTAAACGATATGTGTACCAACACAACAAAAAGAAAAAAACTGAAAATCGAATGTAGTTATCTTGTGAAATACAACACGTCACCTTATTTTTTGAACAAATCTCGTGCTACTGGGGAAAAAAAAACAGCAGCACGACCATAATTCTGGTCACACTTCATGACTTCTTCGGAAATATTTAGTCAAAACAACATTGTAATGGGCCCAGCCAGAGCATAATGAAATCGAAAGCTATTAGCTGAGAAAATTAAAAAACTATTCGAAAATTAGAGCTCTAAAAGGATTCAGGCAATGAAGAATGCTCTAAGATGTATGTGAATAGTAGCCATTAGCTTGGAGGAAATCACATTGATGTAGGTGAATAAATAACCTTAGACTCAAAAACTGTAAATTCCTCTTATTTTTTGAACGCACGGCTGAACATGGCTTAAGACAGGGTATGTTCAGGGATTCCCTTTCACATTTAAAGCCCAAAATCTAAATTCATAAATTCAAGTCGCCGAGAGTATTTTTTTCTATCACTTCCCCAAAGCCTTATTTATTTTAAAAAACAGAAATAGACGAATATCCAACTCTATACCGATTCGACCAGTTCTCCTCGTCTGAACTAAAGAGGCTGCAATTCTTTTTTTTCTTAGCGTCCCGGATACGGACGGACGGAAAGAAAATATATCAATCCCACGAAATGTTTTCGGTTTTATAATACGAAACACTCTCTTTCCAGCCTGAGGTCAAGCGCTTTAACGACTTGTTCTATCGAATCTGGCGTGGGCTCGTCCTCTCGTTTGATGGACGACGAATGTCCTCATAACAAATTCTAAGACATAAGATGAAATACTATTGACATTACGCATAACGACGTGAAGGAACTCGCCTCATTCGTTCTCCCCCATCGTGAGTACCTGTTGCTGGCATCATAGCCCATAAGAGTGGTATATCTGCTTGTGCGGTAACTCTGCTTACTTGACTTCCGGCTTCTTTCGGCTGCGATGATCCAACCTGGGACATTAGGTCACTCCACGCATTTTTATCACTGCCAGTAGCCAACGCGTCTTGATTAAACCTTTGGAGGACTTTCGTATGCATTTCATGACAGGACACTGGGCACTGTCTTCTCAAGGAACTGATTTTCAATGAGATTGGGAGGTAGTCCTCGCGGCTTCTGAAAAAGCTGTGATAATCCTGACTACTGGGTTACTGGTCATGTTGTGAACGGTCGGAGATCATGGTTAAACCAATTAGTTGGCCATTTGGTTTTTGGTAGATTTGAGGATCTCCATGGGTGATGGGATATGGCGCATATGATTAAAAAAAATCTTGGCATACCTATACTCTCATTCAGAATATATTGAAGAGCCCAGTCCTCGAACTCGTTTGAATGTCATCAAAAGGACGAGAACACCTCTGGTTACTCAATGACTTAATACCAAAAGACAAGACATCCCCAGCTCATTCACGCGTCCACCACGCACAAAAAACCATCGCCTAATTGTCCTTCAAATATGGTCGTTGGCACGAAGTCACCATTCGAAATGGAGAGACCAAAGAAAACCAAAAAAAAAATTCCCATCGCGTCCGTCGCCATTTTCTCTCTCTCCAATTCACACATTCATCAACCATCAACCCCATCCTCCTGTGGCTCTGTTTTTCTTCATTTAAACGCTGACTGCTAATCACTACCACATTACACGCGCAATTGTTCGTAACATCCTGCAAATCTAAATGACTTCAACAAAATCCACATCGAAGTCGGGACTTGTTCGCATCCGTAGTTGCATCCGCGTTCGCGTTTAAGTTTGGGTCTGAGTTTTTGTGTCCTGCGTTCAAAGGAAAAACAGACGCAAATAATTGGGCCGCCAAAAGCAAGTAAGCCGGCGTACCGAGGGGGTGAGAGGTTGTGTGGAACGAAAGAATTTGCCAGCAACCAATCGATTGAGTTGGGCGTCTGGCGCCGGCGCTAACGTCTCAAAAATGCACTCTTGCAATGTACATGCTCATGTGTATGCGTTGGCCACAAATAACCGACGCAAGGTGGTGGGCCAACAGAGATACAGAACGCCACAGGCAGGAAGGCGAGAAAGGCACGTTATTCTCCTACCGCTCGCTGACGGAATTGTGCGCGCCCTGCTTTTCGTGCTAAATCAGCCATGACCATGGAGGAGCAACAAAACAGAGAAAAAAACAAAAAAGAAAAAGAAGATGAACAGAGAGAATGTATCTAAAAGATTTATATTAAGCCATTTTTATTCTTAATTCGTGAAGAAGGTAGCGGTGGATAGATATCCTGTCACCGCGCAACAATTGGCATCGATGCTCCTTGCCAGCGGTTGGTTACGTTGGATTCGGCTGCCGCTGTCGTGGGTCGTGATTGAATCTTTTTCTCTTTCAATCGTTGCTTTCCACGTTTTTTCTTTCTTGTTCTCGTCCACGACGAAACGACGGAACGTCAATGTCTATGAATACATTTAATAAGGATGATTGCACGGATCGCACACAAGCCACAGGACTATGCCGGGCCAGCATAAATTGATATTTATACATTTTTGAGATCGAAAACGATGGGCCGAGGGAAGTTATGAGTCGGGATGGTCGGTCGGATGATAGCATGCGCCGCCGCCGCGCATGTTGGCCTACGATATGTCACATTCAGTGATTTTAATAGCGCTGATGCTATCTCTAGTGTGGCCTCTGGCTGTTAGCTACCGAAGCTGGAGTAGATGCCGCCTCTGCGTTTTGGCAGTGACACAACTGCCGATGATGACGATGCGCGTCTGCGGCACAGAAACAATGATGCGCGACAAAACATTCAGCACACCATGCCACGCAAAGCGAACAAAAGTCATTAGAGAACGCACGAGAATCAAACCGAGAAAGAGGGACGAGCGCAAGAAGCCTGTGCCGAGATTACTGATAGCCCGGGAGTAGAAATGTCATCGCGACGAGTAATTAGAAATCCGCTCATGCAGAACTCGTACGATTCGTTCCGATAATGTGCCCTTCTATATCATTACTGTCTCTGGCCCAGTGCGAGTCATCGAAATGGACGCACATACCTATATACGTGTTTACCGCTTTGGCTTCATTAGGCTTGTCGCGTAACAGCTTGCGGTTCAGTTCGATTCGATTTGGCTAATTGTTGATTACGACGACGACGCAGCAGCAATGACACTGCCATGGATTCCAATAATCACGCGATCCCGTCGCGTCGTCACTTGCAACGATTGGCGCACGATGTTCAACCGGAACAGCTAATAAAATTGACAACTTATTACCGGTTGCAAGCTGCAGCACGTTGTCGGCGCTTCGATAATGACAGCACATTCATTTAGGTGTTTATTGATGATGATGACGACCACGACTAGGACAGAAAGACAGTGACGATGACAGCGTCGGTGTGGTTGCAAACCGGAGATGAGCTGCGACGATTTGTGAAGTGTAGACTGTGGCGATCAACGATAAGGAGGTAGTGTGGTAAGCTGCCGACGGGTCCAGTGTAGTTGGAAACGTCTCAAATGATGGACGCGCGATGCGTGCATGTTAAATAAAACATTCGAATGAGGTGCTTGAGCGAGTTTGTCTTTGAATGGTGTGACAGTAAATAATCACAGTCGCAACCGGTTAGGTAGGCTCGTTGAAAAATGCTACAATTCGTCTATAGCTAGTTTGAAAGCCGCTTATCGTCTTAAAGCTTATGTAAAACTCGACTATCCTTATTGCCAGATCACAGACTTTAAGGCCTAACCCTCACACTTCCCCTAGAGCTAAGACACTGCGACTGTCTGAAACAAACTTGTCCCAACTCGATACCCCCGTTTTGGGACACTTTAAAACTTTTACCGTCCCAAATCACAACGTCACCTCCAGATTTAAAAGAGAGAAACGTAGCCAGGCTAATTCGAAACCTCCCCACCGTATAAAAAATCCATTATTTCCAATTATTACGCATGCTACCCACAAAATACCAAAAAAAAAAGAAAACCCCGAAAAAAAGGAGTAAAAAGGACACCCAGTTGAAAAGTTGCTTTGGTGACACAAAACAACACAAGCAAAGTGGCAACTAAGAGCCAAAGAGCCACGAACAGCGACACGACAAGCTTCGAGGAGGGTTAACCCAACTAGATAATACCTTTCCTTTCAGGTTCCATTTTTTTTCTTTGCCGTCCTTATCGTCCTCCACGGCGTTGAGGCATGGGCGCGGGATCGAAGAAGAAAGCCTTTCACCGCCCGTACACAAATATCCTTTGACAAGTCAGCGGAAAAGCTATAAACCAGAACGAAGGCTGGCTTTGGTTCTTTTCTTCATTTTGTCCTTGTTTTCCACGACAATAAGTGCCGAGCGTGTTTACCAGTTAACTAGCTAACCAGCTCCAACCAGCTCCCCGAAGGTAGTTGCAGTCGTTCTTCCTCCCAATTTCCATGTCCTTAACAGGCGAGTGTGTGCGCGCGATAGATGTGCTCTGACTAATTTGGGATGAGGCCATAGAATGGTAGAGGGCATGTTTTATTAATTAAGGTATTTACAAACACCACGCGGCCTATAGTCATGCGCTTGCCATACCGCCATCGCCATCGCCATCGCTATCGTCATCGTCACCATCACCAGTTGATTATAAATTCACATATCTTTGCAGTTTTTCCTCTCTTCCACTCCAGCTACCACCCGTTTCTCCATCTCTAGTTTAAGCTTTTCTATCGCTCTTTGACGACAGGATGAAAATGTCCTTTGTCAGGTGGAGTTGACTTGCGAACAAAAAAGAAAAAAAAACGGATCTAGGAGCAATTTATAAATAAAACGATGGAGAGGCTTCCTTTCATCTTTTTAGGGTTTCGCTGGTGTGGAGTGATAATCGGTTGTTGTTGTTCGTCTGCTTAAAACCTAATCGTCTTTATCGTTCTTTCTGGAAGTTTGCTGAAGGAAACGAGGTATTTTCGTCTTAGTCATCGATTATTCATAAGATTATTGTCAAGGGACGTGGATGGTGGGGGTGAATGCGGATATAGAAGCGTTCGATGTAAATTTAGATTATGGGGGCTGCGTCTTGAGGATAACTTTGACAGTAAGTGGTAGTCGTTTGAAGTCAACTTGAGAGGTTTTCAATATCAATTAACACATTTCCCGATGGGGAGAGGGGGGATAGTCTTCCACTATTCGGCAATTAACATGATTGAGGACCTTTCCGATTTCTTTGGATCAAGTATTTGAAAATACTTACGCCAAGTCCTGAAGAAGTGCCCTGATTTAAGGCTTATGACATCGAATTGGGCTTGGAACTTTCAACTGTGAAGCTTGTTAAAGGAACTTTGCTTAAACATTTGCTCAAAGAAGATTGGAGCATGCTTTTATCATCAACTTTTAACCTGAAATATTTTATAGGACCGTTTTATGGCAAATTCCCTCGTTTGATATTGCCTGTTCAAGCCTTGGGTTTATCTTCACATTCTCAGGCTCCTTAAAAAGTTCGTCAAGGAGCTCTATACAATTTTAATGCTTGCATTGCCTCATACGCACGATGGAGCCCTATTTATTGTTATTAAAATTTAATAAAAAAAATCGCCCGAAAGGCTAGGCCAACCAAGCAAGCAGATTAATGAATTATCATGAAATTAGGGGAAAGAGGTGTCGTCGCTGATCGAGCCGTGAAAATATTGCTGTTGTTCCTATAAGTGTTGCACAAGACCCAAACACTTCGATTCGTTTGCCTTTTTACTACCTCAAGTTGGCGAATTTAGCGAGAAGGCTTAGGCATCCTAAAATAAGATTCAATGGACATATCGGAAGCCCGAAGCTCGTCGTGTTTTCGCGGATTAGGCTTCCGAACAGCTTTCCGAAAAAATCACCTTCAGTGAGGAGCACACTTTGCTTGAGCGGCTTCATGAAAGAGCGAAATTGCCGCACTTGAAGAGAGAGTTCACAGTATTCGGAGAAACTTACTGTTTGGAGTGGATTTTGGGCAGGTTGTGTCATTGGGACATACATTTTCCGAAACGAGAATGACCAAAGGATGATTATAAATTGGAATAATATCATGGACTTGGATGGCTCTTTTCGCGCAGGTTCGAGAGTTACGCTCTTTTGATGTTTATCACACAACCTGGACGGGGTGCAGATGGTTTGTGTCGAAGATGTTCGTTCACTACCCTCCGGGGGTGGTTGTCCTAGATAGGATTCGTGAGATTCGACTGAATTTGTCGCGGTGGTCGTAGTTCACAGTAACTTATTTTGTTTCCACGTCATTAAGGTGTTATATTGGAATTGTGCACACAGAGTATGAATGTTGAAGTGATCTTATACTGCGAGTGTTACGCCTTCATCAGCACTTTTTGATAATCTCTCATTCACAATTGATGTTATTGCATAGTTTTTCCATATAGGAATTGTTCTTGACTATGGACAGATTTGAGCTACAGACTTTTTTTAATTTCCATTGCACCACGACCACCACCCTTGAATTTGGATGGCATGTGGTTCCAACAAGACATCGAGCTGTACGTTAGAGTTGTGGCGCAAAAAATTCCCAGAACGTGTTATTAAATCGCGGGATTCAATCGTTAGACCCTTAGTCTTCCAGGACTTAGAAATCCAGTTTAACTTATGCAACGTAGTCATACAAAATTGGACCTCTCGTGTCGAGTCCTGTAAACAAAGTGCGAAGCCATTTAAATGATGTCTAACAAATTGCGCGGAAAGTATAGGACTGTAAGCACGCATTCAAACAAAGATCCTAACATGGAAAGTAGAGAGAGAAGGATTCTACAATTGCGTTTCGCTAGAAGGATGCATATCCTTTTTGATGAAATGGTAAAGTATTTGAATAGAAAATGTTCAATTTGGATGGCAAATATTGACATTGCAAGATTTTTAACTGATTGAAAGCGGTCAAGAAATCGCGACGCTTTGGGGAGACATACGAGATTTGTTCAAAAAATAAGGTGACTTTTTGAATTTCGCGAGCTGAGTACATGTTTTTTTTTCGTTTGTTGACATTGTCAGGAATTATGGAAATTGAGCTTGCTTTTCACAGATAAAGAGGATAGACGTATTTTAGTGAATTTGGTGATTTTTTACTATTGACAAAAGTGGATCAAGGAATCTGTAGTTTGTTGTCTATTTTTATGTCGTTTTGGCAGTCAATATAGTACCGAGATATTTGAATTCGTCCACTGTGATGTGATCGTTAGTGACCATATCTTTGGTTTTCTCTTCATTTACTTTTAAACCTTCTTCCTTTCCGTCTTGCTTAACTGTTTCCTTTATATCTTCCAGCAGATCCAGATCGTCAGCGTCAAGTTAGAACGGATGTGGTCCATTTATTTGAAAGGATCTCATTACGAATTATAACAATTGGGTAGCAGCGATATTCCTTGGTAATTGTTGCAGTGTGTTCGGTCACCTTTTTTAAGTAAGGGAGTGATGACTGAGTTTTTCCATTTCTCAGTGATGGTTCCACTGTTGAATATAATTGTGATGAGCCCATGTACCTTCTTTATTCATTTTTCTCCTGCATATAAAGAATTTTTCAATTGGCGCGGGTAGATTTTGGCGGCCATGTTGTTTTGGTGACATCTGTCAAATGAAAACTCGAAATAGTGGATTCCCCGGCGTGCACAAGAACTCGGGCTTTCGCAGACTTCAGCTTGGCGAATTTAGCATCATGACTTGGGTCTACACCCGTGCAAGATCCAACTGACCCACGAGCTCAAAGTTCACGACCATAAAAAATGCCGTCTGTTCGCTGAGTGAGCTTGGGAGCGTTTGGAAGACGACCCCAATTTTGGCCGAAATCATCTTTAGCGACGAGGCGCATTTTTAAACCAACCTATGCGAGGTTCACCAGATGCCAATGCATCCTCAAAACATTACCGTTTGGTGTAGATTTTTTGCCGGCGGCGTCATTGGTTAGTATTTTTTCGAAAATAACGTTAGTGAGGTAGTTACCGCCAATGGTGGGCATTACAGAACAATGATAACCAATTTCTTTTGATGCAAATTGAACCTTGTAGACCTAGACGACATGTGATTCCAGCAAGACGGTGCTACGTACCATACAGCGGACGCCACGACTGACATTCTGCGTGAACGATTTGAGCGTAAGGCCACCAAGGTCATATGATTTGACCCCGCTAGACTCTTTCCTGTGGTGTATCCTGAAGTAGCAGATCTATACGAAAAAATCACAATCGACTTACGTCCTTAAGGTGAACATAATACACGGAGCCACCGTAAGAAGCCGAGGCGGCCATTTTAATGATGCCATATTTCATACATAATGACATATATGGGCCTTTCAAATAAGAAAAGAATTTTGTAAATACCTTACACACAGCTTGATTTACTCCACTTCAACATCTACCCGCTCTTACTGAAAAACTCCTTTATTTCATGGAGTGCTGTTTAGAAAGCACCCGGTCTGCGAAAGCTGCCAACGTTCCCCAAGCCTATTCTTAATTTTTGTGCATTTCTTATCATGGATGCTCTTCCTTGGAAAGTTCCCACCCGGAGACCCGATCGGGGAACTAGTCTACCCAAAGAAGACCAGCCATATTTATCACCCAGGTGAGTCTTTTGAGTGTGTGTTTGGGTGCGGTGTTGTTATGGTGTAATACAGTAGTGATGTGAGTATGAGTAGTACAAAGTCATCAGCTCTGCCACTACATCTGTCATTTTTTCCATGGGGCAGAGATCTATAAGGGATTTAGTCGCCTCTTACGACAAGTACTCAGGGAAAGGGAAAAAGCTATAGAGCTTGTATGGGAAAATATGTAGAAATAGGGTGTCAAGCCTAGTGCCTTAGTGTACTCCAGAATTGGGTAGATGAAATATGGTTTGGCAAGCCACAGTGGTAGTCATTTGACTTTCTTTCGGAGCATTGTGATGCTTCAAAATCACTTTGATCAGTCTTTTCGAGTATTATGGGTGTTTTTCGGTAGTGATCTGCAGTGATGGTTTCTTTCGATTTAAGCTGCTCATAGTTGATCACATCCTTCTAATCTCGCTAAATACCGAGTTTGCACTTGTATCCATCGGTATTTGGCTTCACCGTTTATGTTTACTTTTGATCACCACTGACCTTTCTGCCGTTGAAGCAGATGTTCACAGGTACCAAAACGCTTTCCGACGTCCCTTAATATTCGTGTGAGACCTTGTTTCCTCCCTTTTGGAATATTCCCCTTACCTTAGGGCATCGTTGATAAGTCAACTGCCAATGATTTTGACAATATTGAAAACTTTACATATATAGATCTTTATTAAGCAGTTCTTCCGATTCTTTGAGCTTATGCGGCTATCCAAGTCAAAATCATTGCTTTTAGAGGATGGTGTCCATAAATTTCCACTAAAAAACGAGAAACTTATGCCAAATGGTTGCTATTTTAAGAACAATATTTGGCGTGGGTCTCAGAAGAAGAGTGTATTTCCTGCGCCGTCGCCTACGTATTAATTCCTTCTCTCAATATACATAAATATCTCAAGTGATACGGATGACGGTCCTCTTAAACAGATGGCTATTAGCTCGACATTATAAACGACTCCTAGAGGAGTATAATTTCCATCGAATAACCATGATCTTTAAGGACATTTTCTTTTCCGGCTCTCAAGCCATCTCCTAAAATCCATATTGTCATCTGTTAAGACCAATAGTGTCCTGCAAACAACAATAGCCTTCTCGAATCCATGGCAAACCTATTTTCCTGTTAAGTGCCAAACAAACGACATGGATTGCGTTTAATACTAATCCCAGCTCATATTAAACCACAATATTCACGACACAAATGTAAATACATCACGACAATGTATTCCCACTTGAAACCACTCGAAACTACTTCACACATAATAGATAAGCAGGACCAATTCCTGTCTTATCGACCTCAATTTTCTGTCGAACAGTCTTAATTACTTCACCCCCACGGTTAATCCTTATTTTTCAAGGACCTCTATTCTATCGCCGACAAATGTGGAAGAATGTCCACTCAACGAAATCAAAATTGGATTATCCTTTCGCTGCAATATCCTTTTTTTTTTGAAAATTAAAATCTCAACACCGGCAAGTGACCTAGCTAATTGGTTAAGTAGGCAAGAAAAGAAGAAGACAAACAGGAATTTTTCGCAAGTATTCCTCCTTTGTCGGGTCCTGGCGCAGATGAGGAATAGATCAGGTACGTGAACCGATCGTTTGGACCGCAAAACATATGCTTCGTGTAGGTTGTAGGTTTGTGGATCCTGTCTTTTGTGTCATCTTGAACAAGTAATTGCCCATGTCACGCATACTACATCGACGACGGGAATGTGTTTTGTGTGACAAGCAATCGTCGAGGCACCATCACGCATGGATTAATGACAATTATCCTTTTGTTGCTGGCATGGTAGACGGGAACGTATGAGAGAAATGCTGGCATTGTTCGACCGCCTGCAGAGGTAGATTTAATTGAATGGAAACACACAACTACAGAGACAGATAGAGAAAGAAACACTCGCATATGAACTCAATAAACAGTTTAACAAAGATCGCATCTAAAGTGTGTCACACAGCAGATACAATCATCAACATCTCCATGGGAAGGATGAACACTTTATCCTGCAATCGGGAGTGACAGTAGCAAAAAAAAGCATTTTTCCATTCGTATCCGCTTCCCCTATTCAGTGCCGACTGGAAAAAGTGTTTCTGGCTTCATTTTTGTCTTTTTGCCAAAGTTCCACTGAGTCACTAGGATACCACCAGCTCCCCGCCCCCCCACTGAGAGATGCAACTTGTCATTTGACTGTCTGCAGTTGTGTGGGCAAATGGGAAAATGGAAAAATGCTCTCCGGGTGTTGATATCTTATTTGCTTTTCAGCTGTCAACCTGACAAGCTGGGGGTAAGCCGTTTCCGAAAGTAGGTTTCTCTTCGTCTGCCTTACTTGCAATTCCATTACGTCGGATTGTGATTGGATGTCACTTTGCCAAGTGCTGATGAACAGCGGCTGCTAGAAACTGCAATCAACTAGGACATCTTGAATGACGTATATTATCCTTTCGCGGGGTGATACGACCTGGTCTAGTTAGGTTTGCAATTACAAGATTCCTGGGCCGAACCGATTCAAAATTTTCAATTGAAAATGTCAAAATATTTTCGCTGCCGAATATCATCCACACCCCAATTGAAGCAATCATACAACTCCCAGGATTTATTGCTATTGCCACAAAGGGGCAGCGATTCAAGTGGCAATCGCCACATTTTCCTTACCCGTAGGGTGATTGAACAACAACACGACACTTACAAGGCATTCACCCTCCGCCGTCGTCTCTACAAATATACAGCCCCCGTTTGCCTATTGTCCTTGTCCTCTTCTAAGTGATTGATCAATGGAATTTCCTGCAATAAAATTTATGGTCTAAAAATAATTTCCCTTCACCCACCATCGGAACACCACCATCAGAACCATCAACGCCACCACTGCCGTCGGGTGCTGTACACACATGTACCCATCCCGATGTGGAATTAGAGATTGCAATAAATTAATGTCCTTTTGCGATAAGGATTCTGTCGTTAAACTGCACCAGAGTTTGTGTGCCGGACAACAAGGGTGCAACGGATAGGGATAAGGATAAACCATTCAAGCAATTATCAACATCAAATCCTGACAAAAACAGAAACGTCTTGATTACGAGTGTTTCATGTTTCTTGTTCCGTCCGGGGAAGGACTGCAATAGCAATGGAAAGCAAAAATGAAGAAAAACATCTAATCCTTAAGGGGTTCTGTGTTCTTGGTTGTGATCTCTTCGCTCCGTTCCAGGTGCACGTGAAGCGCAAAAGTATCACTATTACTGAGAGGATTTTCAGTTCTGTTTGTTTTCCCAAAGCCTCTTGAAGACCGACAGATACAGAACACCATAGAGATTGAATTGTGAGGTGCAGTTGCAGCTATACAGAAGCACTAGGTTATGATTGCGGCGCCATATTCTATGATTGTTTAACCTTAATCCTCTGTTGCTTTATCGAGTTTCAGATATTTCTATTGGTTTGTAATCGATATCCGTTTTTCTTTTCCAACTTTTGCTTTTGTGTTTTGCCTTTCTTCAGCGAAAATCTATTGGAGCGTGAGTAATTGGTGAAAATTGAAAGATGTGATTTACGAGTGAATCGTTTACGGAGGAGGGCAGGTACTCATTGCATGGCAGTGGCACTCATCACAGATTAATGAAGGGCAGAAAAACACCGGATTAAGGCGAGTTTTTCTATTGTGAGACCACAGGCAGGCAAGGAATTGGTGATTCCACTCCGTAGTCCTTAAAGTATGATGAGATGGGAGAGAGCTGAGTTGAAGAAGAGTGCGGATATATGCTAGAAACGAAATTTTGGTGGAAAACTAAGAAAACTATAGAAGTTACATGGAGTGCCGCAGGGATGGGTTGTAGGACACCTTCTTTTAAAGAAGAAAAAAAAATGATTGGATGTAGCCCCTTGATTATCACATGGCTGGTGCTGATGTAACGATCACAAAATCAGTCCCGATATCATCGCTAGCAAGGACATCTGTATCAGCATTAGCATCAGAGTCATCAGGCATCAGCATCCACATCAACATCAACATCAGCCTTAGCATCAGCATCAGTCTTCGCTTCTGCTTTAGCCTTGGCATTGAGCCCTGGCTACCTACATAGATTAGCCATATAGTCGTCTAGCTACTAGTAAATATAGTCACCTGTCTAGCTTCGGCGGTGTGATGACAGAATAGGTGGTCGAAAGTCAACATTTCTCTTCAGTAAAGCTTGAACAATTTTTTAGATCATAAACAAATGGCTTTGGTAAAAGAAAAAGAAGAAACCACATAACCACGATTAAGGGCATTTCCGCCCCGAATAAGCAAGACCAAAGAATTGCAACCTGCCATGACATGACAAAAATTGATTAACTGTTCGACCCAAATATTTACGATCCAATTTGGGCATTTTTAGGGCTTGACTACCCATTTCGGACCACCGGCGACCAGCCATACAATCATCTGTCCTGTCATAAATAAGAGCCCAAAAAAGGATGCCTGCCTCCTTACACACACAAACGGAATCTTGCGTTTTGACAACTTCTTAATTTTTAAATGGCTCTAAGCTTTTCGTTCCACCAACAACAAATTCAACTCGAAAACGCACGACGAAGCGCAACACACAACAAAACGTCCGACTAAGGCAAGCGCCTGACTTCGGAAATTATGAATATAAATCTTTCAGATGATTCCTGTGCGCATCTCGGGCACATACTTAAGCTCGTCAAGATGCGAACCGGCGACAATCTGAATCAGCCGCACTCATACTCGCACTCGGTTGCCAAACGATCACGACAAACAAACGCGTCTACATCGACGGTATCTCTGTAGGTATGTCCAGAAAACAGGAAAAAAAAATCCAGAAAAACACTCTTATACTGGGTTGGAGAAGGAGCACGACGAGAGGCGAATCAGTGCCATGCTGTGTGTGACTGCTGCCCTTGTTCTGCTTAATGGGCCTGGATGGCGCTTCCCTTTATTTGTCGGCTGTTTGTTTTCCTTCAGCTTTTTTTTCGCCTTTCTGGTTCCGCTAAAAAATACTTCTTAGATGATAACCGACAAACGTTTGATTTACAAAATTTGATATGACGACGGCAGCAGCAATAGATTAGTATTATAGCTGCAGCGGCAAGAGAACAGCGGCGGCGACAAAATATTCCAAATAATGACGCAAACGGAATTAGTTTTTTTCTTTTCAGCATTTCTCTCGTCCATGGAGGCTTCCAGTTGATGATAGATTTCTGCGAAAAAATATCGCACGCCTTTGTGGGAAGATGGAGCGGGCTGATCGCGACGACCGACCGGGCGTTGGAGTAAAAGCATTTCGCACACACATGTGTGCGCCGTTGGCGAATGAGGTTTTCCTAGAAGCCGCTTAGAATGGTGTCTTTTGTGTGAGGTGGCTTGCGGTGCGTTTTAAAGCGAATGCATTCGGGTGGCGTTTAGATAGTTAATGTTGGATAAAGGAGCGGACGATTAAGCGTGGCCGCTTTTAAGCGCCGGCAACATGTTTTCATGAGTTCGGTGGGACAAATGAGGAGAGCATACTTTGTTGGAAGAGTTGGGATGTGAGTTTGAAGGGATGAAGAGTTTTTTGACAGGATCTTGGGGTGAATCCTGAAAGACCACACCCAGAGAAGAGGAAGCGTGCACAGAAGAGTAAAATCCATTTACATCTTCGCTAGGAGGAGCCTTCCATACCGTTCATATTGAAAATATTCGCTTTGAAGTTTGCCGCCCCTAACGCTAGGATAAGGTCCTGATTTTGATGGCAAGTCTCCGACCGAATATACTTTATCTGCATACCTTCCACATAAGTACATACATAAGTCCCTGATAAGAAAGGACTGGAGTTGCGCGATTAGAGATTACGCAATCACAATTTATGGAGTTGGCTTGAAGTTGGATTACGAAGCTGCGCACGAATCAGTTACGAGTGGTGAGATATATTCAAGCGGCTTTCATGATCATCATGTTTTTTTTAGTGTCAGCCAGTCAGCTCTAGTGTTTTGGGCCCACATTACCTGGCTGCTGGGGTATAGTAAATAAGGAATCAGGCCTTACCAACAAGTCCACATTCCGGTAGGAGCAGGAAAGAGCAACTTTGAATGGCAAATACTGGCGGATTGCGACATACATATGTATGTAGGTATGTACGTAGAAGAATTTTGCCCAGTTATAACAAACCCAACACAACAAGCTTACTGAACAGATCTAGAGAAGACATCTCAAAATTCATACTTTGTGTGTGCATAATGACATGGAAACGAAAGAGTTACTGTGAACTACAACCAACGCAAATTTATTCGAATCTCTCAAATCCTATCTAGGACAACCATCTCCGGAGAGTAGTGAACGAACATCTTCGATACAAACCGTCTGCACCCAGTTCAGATTGTGTGATAAACACCATAAGAGCGTACACACTTGAACCTGCACGAATTATAAGGAAAAAATTAAAAAAAAAGAGCGGCTGCTATCGGTATGGGCCACTGGCTAAAGACCACATGTTCAAGTTCAGCATCTTGCAAAGACCACGTCCTATGCGGCTGCTCGGCCCTGGCAAGTACCAGGCTTCGTGGTTTAGTTTTTAATTCTATTCAGCACGAATGACATACTATGCAATGGAGTACACTTGTGCTAGTTCAAACAGTGTGTTCAAAAAGTTACAGGATTTGTGTTCTTTCTCGCACTGTATTAGTCCGATACGTGTGCTTTTTCGTTCTTGCTTTAGTAAACATATCTACATGTAAGGCACTTGAGCATTGTTGACTGTTTCCTCTTACCTGCTGGCAGCTATCATGGAAGTTACACGTCCAAGGTGGTCCAAAAGCAAATATAGAAGTTTCTGTTAAACTAAACATATTTGTTCGTGATATTAGTATAAAAATGTATTGGTTAATAAAGCACCATCCAAGACAATTATATATAGGCCAAGACATTGTTCATATGACTACTATGACTTTTGTTATGGTGATCATCACAATGTCAAAAGTATGGATGAATTCAATTTTGATACTGCAATTTTGGTTTGGATACGGTGTTTGAGATCCTGAACTATCACTAGGTCATTAGCAAAGGCTTTACTATTCAAATGACCCCACAGAAAGAAGGCTAAAGGTGTTAAATAACTATCAACTTCTCCTCCAACCAAAGTACGTTCTGTCGAAATGTACCCGGGTCTGAATCAACGATTATCGACCCAAATCGGGTTCCACAAATTGATAGTCGGAGTTTGGAAAATTGGAAAAAGTTATAAGAAATCTGGAGAATACGGTACCGTTCATTCATATTGGTAGCGTTTTGGTCAAAAAAGTCTAGCCGAGTCAAATCACAGTACCTCTGTGGCCAATTCACATTACCTTTGCGAGGGACAACCTTACCCTCAAATCGTTTATGCAGAATATCAATCGTGGCGCGTGTGGCACACAGCGCCATTCTACTGAAACCACATGTCGCCTAAGTCCTTATGATTCAATTTGGACCATGAGAAATTGGTTATCATTGTTCTGTAACGCTCGCCGTTGATGGTAACCGCCTCACCAACGTTTTTTTCGAAAAAGTACGGACCAATGACACCGCCGGCAAAAAATCCACACCAAACGCTAACGTTTTGAGGATGCATTGTCACATGGGGAACCTCGTGTGGGTAGAACCTTGTCGCTAAAGTAGATTTTTTTTCCAAACGCTCCGAAGCCCAGTCAGCGAAAAAGCAGGTTATGAATTTTGAGCTCGTGGGTCAGTTGGATCTTGTATGGGTGTAGGCCCAAAAATCCCGACGCAAAATTGAAGTTTGCTAAAGCTCGGGCTCTTGGGTTCTGCTGTACACTTTCATGGACCGCTGCGATGTGAGGAAATAAATTAAGCGAAATATAAAAGCTGTTTTTTGTAGAGGTTTGAATTTTGAGCTGGTAACACTGTTTCCACAGATTATAAATTTGATAGTTGAAGGTTGATTTGTGGTTAAAACATTCTGCCATTTTATAATAAATTGATTAATGTCAAAACAACGCAAACTTATATTGAAAATCATGGCTCAATTCACCATGATCGAATTGAGCACTTATCGTGCGCTTCGTCCATTTTTTTGGTCGATATAACACGACGAACACGACGAATCGTTTTTGCCCCACGTATACTCTAGTGGATAATACGCATCCCCAAAGACGTCAAACAGCGTGAAGAGAAGAAGTAATTGCAGTTGTGGGGCGCAGTGTTAAGGAAAATGAATGAGCCAATTTGCACTGCAATTGGGCATAGCTCCAATTCCACTTTGTGGAAGATTTTACGAAAAGATCTTGGCTTAAAAAGTTATAAGATTCAGCTTGAGTTGAAACCTCGTGATCATACAAAGCGTCGGTGGTTAGGTGAATGGGCCTTGATTTAGCTTGATCCTCATTTTCATAGCAACATTTTGTTCTCCGATGAGGCCCATTTTTGGTTAAATGGAGCAAGCAAAATTTACGAATTCGAAGTGAAGAAAACCCAGAAGCCTTTGTCCAGAAGTCCTTACAACCATTATAACTCACTATTTGGTGTGCTTTACGGACTGATGGAATCATCGGCCCATATTTCTTTAAGGACGAAGCCAGCCAAAATGTTACCGCCAATGGGGAGCGTTATAGAAACATGATTTCTGACTTCTTCGTTTTTTAGTTGAATGACATTGACGTGACAGAGCTTTGGTTCAATAAGACGATGATAGGCGCGCGACACCATCAATTTATTGCGCGAATCATTTGATGGGTGCATAATTTCACGTAATGGAAGTGTGATCTGGCTTCCACGATCGTATGATCTCACACTTTTAGATTACTTTCTTTGGGGGTATGTGAAGTAACTAGTTTATGCCGATGACGCCAGAGACGTTGGACGATTTGGAAGTCAACATTTGCCGTGTTATTGCTGATATACGGACCTAGTTGCCCGATAAAGCTGTCGAAAATTATATTTAAAAATTGTGCTTGATTTGAATAAGCTATAGGCCAAAGTCATATTTATGGCGTAATGGCATAAAATGTCCTATTTAATAAAGCTCATATCATAGACATTAACATTAGCTTCAAGTATTCTATTTCATATTGAATTTGTATATCTCTAAAAAAACATCCTTTAAGAGGTCTACATTCGTCTTTGGCTGGAAAGGAAGTAAGCTTAGAAGGAAATGAAGGGAAAACCAATCCCGGTCACTGACTAAGAAGGATGAAAATAGATTTCATTGAAAACGAGATCCTAAGGAGAATCTATGGTGGAAAAAAGGACGAAGAAACGGGCAATTCGAAGAGCTCTATTCAGGCCCAAGCATTGTCCACGATTGCTTTGACATGTAGAACAAATGGACAGTGGACGAACCGTCAAACGAAAATTGAGTGGAAAATCCGTAGGAAAAGGACCACCAGAAAGGCCCCGAATTAGATGGGAGGAGGAAGAAGAGATTTGACAGAATAGTGAAACCTGGAAGGAAGACGCTCATGACGGCGAAGAGTAGTCGACAAGGCTGTCATTCTGATTGTCCGGTGTTTTTAATTCTATTAAAAAACTTAGAATTCAAATTAAGTCTGTGGATCCCACCGTATCCCGTGAATCAGACAACATATTTGATGGATTCTATCACATTTGGAATGATTTGCCTGTAAGAGCGCTACTCTTGTACTTCTACCAGATAAGCAGTCAAGGTAGAATCTCGAAAGAAAGATTATTTCGAATAAGGATACGAGCCCAATTCGAAGTAACCTACCTCCAAGCCCATAGATGGTGACCCCAATCAATCGTTTCGATAAAGACCCAGCCTCCTACGCCGCGAACGCATCCCGCCCACAAGCTGGTGTCTGTCCGCTGTATCTCACACTCAATGAAATCCCATGAAATAAATTATACTAAGCTCATGAGTAATCATTACTTTTAATTACCCCCAATTAAGTGATGAGATACAAAGATTAATTGCCATTAAGAGCAGAAAACAAGGAAAAGAACGAGAAACCTATAGAGCGATGGCAAATTCGTCTTGGCGGCTCCGTGACCACAAAGCCGATGACAAGCGCTCGCAGCGATGACGGCGACTTGCTTTATTGATCGAATTCATTATTAAACGATGCTCAAATGGAGAATCCGTTGAATTAGGACAAATTTGAGTTAAATATTCAAAACACTACGCCATGGGGGGTGTCGCGTCGCATCGGAGGTCATCCCATGAACTATGCGTCGTTGTCGAAACCATCGAATAATACAAAACTCGTCCATAAATATACGATGGGTATGGTCAGGTCGTGTGCGTTGTGCTATGTGTATCTTCGGAAAGGAAGGAAGGAAGTTGCGATGCGAAATTTGATCACGTGCCGGATGATATCAAGTTTCCAAGTTTGTCATCGAAGACGAGGGGGATTGCTGATACTACGCTCATGCATCTGTCTGTGGTGGGTGTCTATCGATGAACATTTGGTGGGTGACAATTATAAAATGACATCAATTGTCCTGTTGGTTATGGTTTATTTAGCGGCCAGATAGTGGAGAGAAGTGATGGTATAGATAGTCATCGCAACCCCTCGAGAATGGAAGAGTTTGTTTTACCCCAGTTTGATTTGTGATCTCTCGATTGCTAGCTACTTGGCTGCTATTCGAATACCGTCCGGGCATTCTGGCATAGTTATGCCCCTAACATGCGATGAGATATTGCAGTTGTTCATTCAATTCTTTTTTTTTCTGCTTTGTAATGTCCCTGTCCCTGTGCTCGGATGCAGTTGAAGTTGAGCTGGCAGTGGACCAAGTAAATCTCTATTCACACTACATACTCGTGCACTCGTCGCCGTGGATAGGAACGGCTGTTCTTTGTTGTGACAAACGGATGAGAGGCCGATGGCACTTTCCATTAACAATTTGACTGTCTCCGTTTGGGATGGGAATAGTCGATGGACTAGGTTTCGGGACGGAAGTCGGTCTTGAAAGAAGACAGATTCTTAAAATCTCTGTGAAGGCACTGGTGTTTGGCAGGGCTTTGCTATGATGTCATAAATCAGGTTAAACACTTTACTTATGAAACAAATTGCCAACCAAAGTTTATTCGACACATCCTCATATGCCAGCCGGTCATCATCGTTGCCCATCTAACCGAAAGGGTGCCTCTTGGCGGCCCCACACCCAATTCGTTCCGATGCGCCATTGCCAACGTCATCGCAATCGCCATCGTCTTTGAGAGCTAACGCACTCATTTGTTCACACATCACTGTGTCTGTCGCTGCGTCTTCGCCAAAGAGAACTGCGCCACCACGGCACAGAGTCATCGCAAATAGAGGTAACCCGAGACGTTTATTTATTTGCCATTTTGTTTGTATACGCCTACCGGTCACCTATAAATATCAGATAACCAGGATGGAGACTCCTTATTATCTCTATCATCATCATTTTCATCATTCCCATCATCGTCGTTGTCTTGCGAGGAGACTCAATCTTCTTGGAGGAGCTCGTCCCGATGCACTATTGCCGCGGCCGTACTCGTACGCAACGAGGAACCAATAAGAAAGAAAATCGTTTCATCTCTGCCACGATGATGAGTTTTCGCCATCATCTTTGCATTGCAGACGGATGCTACTCCGGAGCAGCAACATACGCATTCGACGTCGCTCGTTTTTGCTTCTTACTGTTCACTGCAGCGGCAATTAACCAGTGTCGTGTTAGCCTCAAGGCCTTGGCGTCATATTTTTCCTATGGCATCGATACACTTTCACTCCAGCACACCAGAGCGCGGCAACACACCACGCCATCCGATTCCATACGATGGATGAATGAAAATGGGTGGCGGCAACCGCTCCACTCGACTTGCTTACGAGTAACTACTCAAAAATTAATTGACATTTAGTAAACATGCTAAGTCGTATGTCTTTGGCAATTTATCCTTGTGTTCCCTGCAGCTTTTCCGATAGATGGCACACATATGTACACGGAATCAGACAGCCAGCCAGCCAGCCACACACGATCTCACGTTTTGCTAGTACTTGCTCGATCGAGCGATCCATATTATGTAGCTATTTCAAGTTGGTCCGTGTGTTGCGCTCGCGCGTTCCTCACTTTTGGTCGTGGCTGTCGCGTCTAATGCTGCGCGGATGTCTAATTAATGGTCACCTGTGCTTTGAGAACTTTGTTGCTCTTTATTAGCCCCGTGAGGTATTTATGGCAGCGTTCGATGGAGAGAGTGTTCTTTTGTGTTGTTTCAGGCAGCGCATGTTGCGCTGTCGTCGTCGTGTCACTTTCGGTTGCAAAATGTGGCAATTAATGACTGTGCGGTGGCTATAGATACCGTGGATAGGTTAATGCATGGGGCTGGTTAGTGCTAGTGATCGGGTATAGAAGTGATGTACGAGCTTGTTCGGTGAGTGAGATGTGAAGTTAAGTTCTTCTGTATTCTGGGTATGGGGAAACCAAAAGGGTTTTCGCATATTCCTATAGACGTGTAGCAGGCCTTTGCATTACTTCTTTGTTCCATCTGTCTGGCAGGATACGAACACCATGGCGGAAGAAGGCCTCGTCTTTAGATGCAATCCACGAATCGACACATGTTTTGCAGTCCTCAAAACTCCTAAATTTTCACTCGATGAGGCGTCACTGAATCAAGGACATAGTTTTAAAAAGGCGTGCTGCAAAATCATTTCGCCGAGTCTTTGGGACTATTTCCGCCGAACAGTCGGTAATGATCTTTAGTGACGGTTTCCTTCGGTTCGAGCAACGCTTCTGTACCCACCAAATACTGGCCATGAGTTTGAATCGATGAGTATTTCGCTTCGGTGTTAATGTTGATGGTTGGCGCTTAGGATTATCATAGTGGATCAATGGACAATTCAATGCCAAAATTCCTTCTTATTCTGCCATTGAAGAAATACCTTTCTCTTTCTCGACGTCTCTTATTTTCAAATCGTATGAAAACCAGTTTCTTTGGTTTTGAACTGTACCCATGGCATTGAGACGTTTTCCTACCGTTGATAAGTCAATTCCCAAGGATTCGAATAATTTTTTAAGTGTTTGACATGGGTGCTCCCGCAGAGTTCCTCCTTCTTCTTTTCTAGGTAAATAAATTTTTTCTTATTCAAAATATTGGCCATCGGCTTCTACACAGTTCACCCATTTTTCAGGTAATTGATGAATAAGAGATATTGAAGATCTCCTCACCGGAATTACAAGTCAATATGCTTTTATGGTTGGCGATATGAATATTGATATACTGAATCTCTGCTCGATTAGCGATACTTACTTGCTACTCCTTTCTTCTCTAGGTTTTGAATCAGTTATAAATGTACCAACTAGAATAACTTCATCTACCAAATCGTGCATTGATCATATCTTTAGTAGAGTTAAAAATTCTCTTAACATCCGCCCTTTTGTACTTGAATGGGACGTAACTGATCACTTCGCTACTGGGATCTCCATCTCTAATATCTTTGCGAGCTCTAAACGAAAGTGTAAAAAGGTTGAAACCCATAACATCAATAAAATTAATTACCTGGTCCTGCATGAAAGACTTTCCTTGGAAAGATGGAATAATGTATATAGTTGCAATTGCCCATCAGACGCATTTAGGATTTTCATAACTACTCTATCCGATCATATTTCTAATAGTAAGGTTGTAACAAAAAAACGTAAGTTCAACAAAATCAAACCGTGGATAACAGATACTTTGTGTGAGGAAATATATGCCAAAAATATGTACTATATTAGAAATAGAAATAAATTACATTTACCACATATTAGAAACGCCTACAAGCAAATGCAACGGAATATTAATGAAAAAGTATATAAACAGAAAGAATCGTATTATAAAAGGAAGTTTGATGAAAATTCATCGAATCCCAGAATGCAATGGAACATTATAAATAGTCTGCTAGGAAAGGGAAATGATGAAAACGGCCCGAAAAGAATAAAGTTTTTAGACAGTGTGGTATCAGAAGAAGAGGTGGAGATTGCAAATAATTTTAACTTATTCTTTAAAAACATAGTTGATAGCCATAAGTCCACCTCTTCGTATCACACTACAAATGTATATTCAGGCTCCTTTGTTGATCTTGAAATCCTTCCAACATTCTTTTTCGCTGAAGTGAATGAAGCTGAAATTCTGCGTGTTGTAGCAAATTTAAAGCCGAAGAATTCATGTGGAATAGACGGTCTTAGCACCATCGTCTTAAAAAAAATTAGTAATTGGATAATAAAACCTTTAACTTTCCTTATAAACAACAGCTTTAAAAGCGGTATATTCCCTAAGTGTCTAAAGACAGCAATAATAATTCCAATTTATAAAAAAGGTGACAAATGTGATCCGAATAACTATAGACCGATTTCATTACTCTCTGTCTTCTCAAAAGTATATGAAAAAATTTTAACTAAAAGAATGATAAGTTTCTGTGAAAAATACAAAATACTTAGCAGCTCGCAATATGGATTCATGAAGGGAAAATCTACCGAAGATGCTATTCAGGCATTTTTGGAAAGTATAAACCGTGAAATAGATAGAGGTAACAAAACTGCCGCTTTGTTTCTCGATTTGACAAAAGCATTCGACTTAGTCAATCACAAAATAATGCTAAAGACACTCTATAGATACGGTTTTAGAGATAATACATTAAACTGGATAGCTTCATATCTTGAAAATAGAACACAGATAGTTCGTGTGAAAAATTCTCTAAGTGATCCAATTTCGTGCGCGAAGTCAGGAGTTCCCCAAGGATCAGTTCTAGGACCTTTGCTTTTTCTAATATATATCAATTCAGTTTTTAGTCTGTCACTCACTGGGCATATTATCGCTTTTGCTGACGACCTGGTTCTATCCTACACTGCTCCTAGCGTAGAAGGACTTAAAGCAAAAATGAATTCCGATCTAGTAGCCCTGCAACATTGGTTTTCATTTCATGATATGGTTCTAAGTAGCAAATCTAAGATGATGTGCTTCTCCCTAACAAACGAAGTCTCTATCCAAGGAGTTGGTATACATGATGCAGGGTGTGATCGTTACAATTGCAATAATTCGTGTATGCGACTTGAACATGTACTTGAATATAAGTACCTAGGAGTTACTGTGGACTGTAAGCTTAACTGGAAAGCGCACATAAAAAATGTAAAGAAATTCTTATATATCGCGTTAAATAAAATATATCACCTACGTAAGCTAGTCCCACAAAACCTACTTAGATCAATTTACTATTCATTTGTCAATTCCCGATTAGAATATGGAATTTCCTGTTGGGGCAGTGCTTACATAAATAATCGCCAACCTCTTATAACAGCACAGAAAAAAATAATCAGAGTTATCCTCTGCAAACCCAGATGGGAGACTTCTTTTCCATTATTTCAAAAAGTTAACGTTCTGCCTCTTAGACATTTATACGTGTACAAAGTGTTAAGATTGTTTTATTTGCGAAGTGGTTATAACAACTTATGTGGAAGTAATATAACGTACTCATTAAGGTCAGCAAACAATGTTGTTGTCCCAAGAGCCAAAACAGAGTTTTTTAGACGTTCCATAACTGTTATAGCTCCACAATTATACAACAAACTTCCTGAAGATATACGCAGTGCATTGGAAACTCACAAGTTCCTCAAAAATCTAAGAATATGGCTACTATCCAAATCAGATGTGGAAGATCTATTTCTCATACATTCTTAGTAAAGTTATTGTTCTTAAACATTAATTGAAAGGTATCATATAAGCCCGTAAACCGCCTCTTTAACAACTTTGCCTGTCAACTTCAATAACATTCAGCCTTGATTAAATCTTCGTCTTTGTCCACTACACACTATACTCCTTGCGCGACTCTCAATATAGAAAAAAGGTATACCTTTAGTACAAATTGCACTTAAAACTGGTGTTTATACCACAAGTGCTAAACGCGAAATTCATTTCAATAGAATAATTCATGGTTAAAATCCTTTATTACCTTGTTGCTCTATTGTAATTAATTAATAAAAATTAAAAATGTTGAACTTAGTTTAATGAAAAACTGATTACAAGAATTGTTATTTATATATATTTAAAGGGAGGTAAATTTTTTAATGTAAATTGAAATGAAAAAATAAATTGAAAAAAAAATTGAATTGATGAATACCATGTCAAAAAAAGATGCTGTCTTTCGTGGCAAACCATTCGTCGAGCCATTTTCCAACTTCCTCGAAATCGCTGAAGTGCTGCTCTGCGAGCGCATGCCCCATTCATGCGAAGAGGCGATAGTCAGATGGCGTCTAGTCTGGGGAGTATGGCGTGTGCAGAAAGATGTCCCATCCAAGCGATTTCAAGGTGTCTTTCACCAGTTTTGCCGAGTGAGACGGCGCGTTGTTGTGTAACAAAATCACTTTGCCATGTCTTCAGGCCCATTCCGCTCGTCTGTCGATTAATGCCTGGTTTAAATTAATCATTTGTTGAAGACAGCGTTGTGTATTAACGGTTTCGCCAAGCTTCAAGAGTTCATAAAACATAATATCGCTCTGGTTCCACCAGACAAGAGCATGGTCTCCTTGCCGAAACGATTTGGCTTTGATGTTTAAGGAACGGCTTCGCCAGGTGAAAGCCACAATTTTTTCCGCTTCGGGTTGTCAAAGTAAATCCATTTTTCGTCTCCCGTCACAATTCGATGCAAAAATGATTTCCTTTCGTGGCGATGAAGCAGCATTACAAAAGTGACTTGCCCCAAACGTCTGCCAATTGTTTCTTTGTGACAAAAGTAATGCTTCTGCTAATTGTCTTTGAGTTGGGTCATCATCCAATAACTCCTGCAATTGGTCGTCTTCACATTTTTTGGTCCACCAGAGCGCTCACTATCTTTCACCACTTTTAAAGTGTCGAAAACATGTCTCACACGTTCCAATTGACGGAGCGCGTTCACCATATGTTTCTACAGCAAACGTTGGCTTTTAACAATTTTTTTCTTTTGATTTAATAAGCAAAGCAATGCCGCAAATGTTCTCTTTCAGGCACAAAACTCGACGTGATCAATGAATGATAGAGCAAAGACGCAAGTTTTTGGCCGTCTCAAGTAGTGTGTTTGTAGTTAAATCTCACACGAAGAAAATGGCGTATGTGTTAACCGGAAAAAAAAAACTTATGCCTACACTTGGTAAACTTCCACTAAAATACAATGGCTTTCGACAACACTTCCCGCAGAAACAAAATTTGATAAATCCGGTAAAATGTTATTTTTCACGTTCTACCCAAATGACTGAATTGACATCTAATGACAGCTGTTTTACGGATAATATTTGGCGAAGGTAATAGATGAAGAATGTACTAGCTGCCCCAACTCCGGTAACGAATACGAATAGGGGCATTGATGCATAAAAATTTGACTCAAAATGTCTAGGAGGAATTGCTATTGCTCAAAACAGTGAAAAATGTTTGCCATAAAGAGGGAAATATTGTAGATGCAGTAAACCCATAGGCAAAGGCCTTTTTGGAAATTATCCAATCCTTTTAAGTTCAGCTTCAACCTGGAGTATATCTCTTAAACATCGGGAAACCAATTGAACTGCCTAAATCATATCGTCCTATCGCCTTTTTAAAATCGATGAACAACTCCTTGGACAGCACATCAGAAGCACACTGCATCCTTATGCGTGCCACAAAGAAGGATCAATCGAGAAGGCCTTATTTTTGCGGCTTTCTTGATATCGGAAGTTGTACCTTTATTTTGCTGAGGGATCCGAATCGGTGCAGACCTAACAGATAGCTTTGATGTCAAAAACGGATTTAGGCAGGGCTGTGCGCTGTCGTATGATTTTTTCAACTTAATTTTAGAAATGATTGTGCAAAAATCACTCGCCAACATACTCGTAAGAGGCACCCTCGCATACGCGGATGACATTGACAAATTCAAAAGAACACAGAGAGAGGCGTTTACAAGTATTGATGCGGAGGCAACGTCTTGGCCAGAACGTATGTATGTATGTATCGGCAGATATAAATTTGAGGTAGTTAAGGACGTCGTCTACCTTGGCTCTGCAGTGACCTGAAACAACGATACCAATTCCGAAATCAAACGCAGTCAAATCCCTTACAACCAAGTTGACCCAATACAAGAGCCTTATCATCCCAGTCTTGATGTACGGCGGAGAATCATTGCCCCTATCGAAAACGGATAAGGCAGCCATTGGCCATTTCGTGAGAACGATTTTGCGTGCGATTTTCAGTCCTATAAACTCAGGCGGGAGATGGAGGAGAAGACCCAACCACGAATTTTACGGGTTGTACAATGACATGAGTCAAGTCAGGCGTCTACGGATTCAGTGCCTAAAATGGCTAGGCCTTGTAGAGCGAATGGACACCGCAGCTTTAGCCCGCAGAATCCTATCCCAAGAGAAGAAGAAACAGAGGACAGCCGCAAACATGTGGAAACGACCTCAGCCAACTAGGTTTGCGGCATTGGAAAGGGCGCAAGAACAGTAGCGCCCGGGAAGAAGAACGGGGTGGGGGGGACAAGATAGGGTTGTGAAGGATCGCACAGTCAATGGATTAAATGGAATGGAGTCAATGAATGAAGGGGATGTCGGATATGTCCGTTTTATAAGTTGATTAGAGAGGTAGAGGCAAATAACTTTTCCAAGGCAATTTTGAATAGGAAAGATTGCGGCTAAGATAAGATGCTCTCATTCAATAATTATCGACTGATAAAAATGTAGATCCATTGAATAGGAAAAAAGGTTTAGGGCGAGACACAAATCATCCCAGAAGACGGACATCGTATTGCAAGGAACTATTAAGAAGGTCGCTATAAGTTTATATCCAATACGACCAGCAAAATGCATGTCTTGACCACAATTTTTTTTTATTTTTTTTTTATAGGGTTCGTGCAGGTTCAAGAGTGTACGCTCTGATGGTGTTGCCACACAATCTGGCCGGGGTGCATATGGTTTGTGTCGAAGATGTTCGTTCACTACTCTCCATGGGTGATTGTCCTAGATAGGGTTTTTTGAGAGATTCGACTGAACTTGTCGCGTTGGTTGTAGTTCACAGTAACTTGTTTGCTTCCATGTCGTTAAGGTGTTATATTGGAAATGCACACACAGAGTATGAATTTTGAAGTGATCTTATGCTGGGAGTGTTATGCCTTCGTCAGCATTTTTTAATCATCTCTCATTCACAACTGATGTTGTTGCAGAATTTTTCCGTATAGGAATTGTTCTTGGCTATGGATAGACTTGAACTACAGACCTTCCGCTCAACAGTCGATGATGATTACCATTGCACTGCGACCACCCCAGCTCATTAAACGTGGGCGAAAAAATATGAAAATTGGACTAAGTCCATGCTTACCATACTTTCGACGATTAGCAGACAAAAGTTTTGAGGAGTGTACAGCCAGGAGAGTGAAACCAAATGTTTTTGTTTTTACGTTTGGAGCCTTTTGCATTTTGTTAATGAAACTCTGAACACTCAAATATATTGAGAGTTTGTGATACCAGTCATTGAACAGCATCATTTCTATACTGGCATGTGGATTTTTCAAGATGATTCTGCACCATGTCACCCAGCCAAATCGATAAGTAAATTATTATAAACCAACTTCTGTCTTTTCTTCAAGATATCCACTTGAATAAAATGGATTCAAAGCCGAGACGATTTAAAGAGCATTAGTTTGTGGAGTCGAATTTATCGAACGCCTTGCTTAAATGGCGTCGACTTCCCTGCCATCCTCTTGGGCGGAGAGAGTAAAGCAAATTTGACCAGATTTGTGGTTGTAGACTTACATTTGAGGAAGCCAAGTTGTCTTCAGAGATAAGAGACTTGCAGTGAGAACTTACCTTCTCATGCAAAATAATTTTGTAGCGTTTCGGTATAGTGGAGGTGAGGACTTAGCAATGGGATGACAATCGCTTCTCGCTTTTTTGACTTTTTTGTCTCTATAAAATAAGTTTTGACGAAATCCACCTAGAGAAAGGGATAAAATGTATATTTTTAAGAGAGGGAGGGAAGGGTTCAAAGATTATTTTTTTAGATATGGTAGGTAGATTATTGGGGCCAAGAGTGAATTCATGATTTAGTGGATTTAATGTATTATATTTACAATAGAGGGAGAAAGGTAGACATTTGGTAGATACCTGAAGTAAGCAGGTTTAGGTAAGTCAGCAGTAAAAGATTTTTTGAAAAGGATGGCAATAAGGCAATAAGGTTTCTACATCGAACATGAGCATCACAACCACATCCACAGAGGTCTCACCCTTTTCATAAGCTCTGTGCTCAATCATAATCGAGACCTTCTCTACAACGATTATCGGTTATCAAGGACGAAATTGCAATCTTCCGATTCAATAACGCGAAAGTCATCATCGTCACCTATGCCTCTCTAATGTGGTAGGCTTTCGTGGATTTTCAAATTTTGAAACTTTATTTCGGTAAAAGTTTCATGATTATGAGTCATCGATTAGAACAGGTTAGAGTCGAAAGGGGCGATGTCTGGAGAATAAGCCGGGTTAGGTAAGCTCCCAATTTAGGTGTTTCCTGGTAAGATTTTTTATAATATCAAAAATATATTGCTGAGTGATGTCCTGCTACAAAATCACCTTTTCGAACCTTTGTTCGTACTGAAGTCGTTTTTTCTTCAACGCATGACTCAAACGCATTAGTTGTGTTTGGTAATGAGTTCCTGTGATGGTTTACTTCGGTGGTAGTAACTCATAATGCACGATGCCGGTCAGAAAAGAACCAAAATTAGTGCAAACAATTTGTCACCATTAGGTTTGTGAATTTTCATCGGTGTCATATTTTTTTTGTCCGTGAAAATGTCGACTTTCGAGCTAAATGGGCATCATTTGTGAGAAGTCTGCGGCTGTGTCGCGCCGAATGACGCTGTAAAATTGGTGATTTCGACATGGAAGACAAGGAGTATTTCGGTACGGTGAAAATGTTTGAAGACTGAAGTAATTGTAGGACCAAACCGTGACTCAACCAGTCATTTTCAATAGTCTTGTGAAAACGAACAATAAAATGCTCGATTGAATCTGCTCAATTCTTTTATTTGGTTACGGCTTGACTCCCTGTATGGATCGAACGACTGGTCCCGTCCGCTTGGTCTCGCAGTTTTTTATACGCTCGCTGCTGCGCTGCTATCAGGCGATGAGAGTGGATGTCACGGGATGCTTAACTCCCGCTGAACTCGAGACAACCGGATGATGGAGCCGCAAGTATCGCGTGTTCTTCCTACTACGGGATAAGTAACTTCATGGGAATGGGTGTAACACTTAGAAATTTGTTGGTACCATATAAGCTGAAGCCAAGAGACTCGAACGATGTTTTTTTCATGAGCGAACAGCTGCTCTAACGGCAAGAGACGAAGCGTTTTCTGCATCATATGATGAATCGATTACGATAATCCATGCATAACGGCTAACTCAAATATCCACAGGCTGAGGCTCATTCTATGTGTCTGGCTTATGGTCGACGCGTACCGCTAGCGCCATCTATTGGAAAACGGCGGATTTAAATTTTTAATACTGGCTACTCCCTTGATTGACTTACTCGACTTCCTATACACATAAAACACAGCTGTGCGCAGGGCAGTAACACTCTTTCAACTGGAAAGCTTCCTGACACGCAGGCTATCATGTTGCACGTTCATTCTTCACTAATACCCCGGGCTCGAAAAGGTTTAATCTGGGAAGTTTTGATTCGGAATCCAGCGTTACGACAATTTTTTATTGGCCCAAGTGCGAAGTTTTTCAGTGTCCTAAGTGTCTTTCAAGCCATTATACTTGCACTAACGTAAATCTAGAGTCTGGCGTCCGAGGTACGATTACAAACGTACTTACAGAGACCCAAGAAGCATTCACATAGCTTAAATTCAAGATATAGGATCCCCTGCTGCCTTACTTAGAACAAGCTAAGAAAAACAAAAAGGAAGTTTTGGTGGGTTCCTGGACTCACAGGCAATAGTAACTGGTCTCTGGCAGCAAACCAAATTGAATTTCGGATCGGAGCAGAAATAAGGATCAACCAAAAAAAAAAAAAATGCTCTGTCGGAACATATGTGATTCGATGATTAAGAGGAGCAAGCCGAGGAGAAGGAATAACGCCAAACCCAGAGCCAGCGAGTTGGAACCTTTAGAATTTAGAAAAAAAAGAATAGAAACCTTAGGCAACCAAATTTCAAACCAATTTCGGCTAATTTTCACCTATAAAGTCGAACAAAGTACGGAGTTTTTAGAGAGCAGTTTGTATGTGTGTTTGTGTGTTAGTATTTTTTTTTTCGTCTCGCGTATCCTGTGAACAAATGAAGCTATCGATTCGGGATAAGCTTTATTCAACACATTACTGCATAATGAAGTGCTGATTAAGTCCTCCATACTAGAGGTAAGCCAGTCGAACCACGACCGGTTTTTAAAAGACTGGAAGACTTTTCTTCCGTTGTCTCTCTGGGTGTCTAAGGCAAGCATTGGTATCAAAATAATTGTAATTTTGGTATCTCCTTATTCCTCTAAGTATGACACTCCGTTTACCTTATGTGCCTCCTCACCAAGCTTTACCAATCTTTATTGATAAACAATATCTCAACTTGATGCGAGTTGTAATGATATTTAATTATAAAAAAAACATTCCAAACCATTCCATGTTTATCGATAAAGTCATTCCCACAAGTCCAAAAACGAGAAAAATCAAACGCAACAAAAACCCCAATCGGCCGACAGACGGAAAGACAGAAAGGCAAAAGCTCAGCCACCAAATAACTTCCACCTGTGTGTGCCTCTTCAATTAGTGTCAATCCGAGTGCGACTGTATCCGAATCTCGAATACCCTCGTTCCGATCACTCGTTGCCCTATAGATGCTGATAGCAACTTTATCAAGCGATATCTGCACCCGAACCAATGTCCATGAATCGAAAAAATAAAAAATAAAAAAATCAAGAAAACGATCGGCAAATCTGATAATATTTTAAACGTTTATGTTAACTTGTTTTGGCAATCCGACGGATCCAAATTTGTTTTCTCCCAATGATGCCGGAGAAGAGATCGTTGTCGGGAGTCGAGAGTCAGGGATTTTGCCTCTTTAACTCTCGGGATTATTGTCGCCCATTCGCGCATCAATGGTAACAGCAATAGCAGTGCAGTGGAAAAAAGCATCTCGATGATTGAGGCTAAGGGTATTAACGTACATGTCCGACTTTGGCCGGCGCTTACTCCTTTTGCTTCTTCTTCTTCTTCTGTTGTGTTGCCTTTGGTTTGGCATGACATCGTCAATCCTCGATGAATACATGGTGATATCCATTGGCGTTTCATCGCGCGCTTTCTTAACCCCTCCCGTGTTTGCTTCACGTTTCTTGTGATTCAATAGTTTGCGATTCGTTCATGCATCGTCGTGTGTAGGTATCTCGTGTCCTGGCCATTGTCGTCGTCGTAGTCATCACCATCATCATCATCATCATCATTCGACGATCGGATCGGACGGTGCACAGCCGAAATCGTCATTGTCGTTTTGTGAAGTTTGTCTGTTCGATCGGTTTCACGGTGCCCGAAAACCTGGCGGCTGCATTGATGGCATGGCGCCAGCCGAAGAACAATAGTCGAGAACACGTTGCTCCATACAATCGGGCGGTTGGAGCAGGAGGGGGCGTCATTGCAAGCGAACAAGGGCAAGGGCAACAGTATAAGAGCTGAGATGTTGGTAAAGATGTGTACGGTTGTGGCGGGCCAACAGGTTTCCCTGGTCGAGGTTCTAGTCGTTTCAGGTTCAGAGGGCGCGATTTATTTAGGTTTTCCTTCCTTCTCCATTTCGCTGTTTTCTGTTGCATTGTCCTTGTTTGTTGTTTTGTTTTTTAAATATGTACTCACATCTACATAAGTCAGGTCGGCTACGAATGGGCATGTGCGGCGATAGTGTAGTAGACGTTATCTTCGGCGGGAAGATGTTAACTCGGACACACAATGTGAAGAGTCAGAAAATGCGGCTAATTAAACCAAAAGGGCTAAACAGAAATCGAAGAATAAGGGTAGGAAGGAAGGGATTGGAACAGTGATGTAAATTCTTCTTGATTCCTGACGACGCGACGACGAGACAGCGACGACAGAGACGAGAAAGCGTGTATAATGCAGTCAGGGGAGACACTTTAGGAGCTGGATAGATAGCATCGTCACTGTAGCTGCCTGTCAATGTCACAGGTATGCCAGATATCATTCTCACCATTGTTGTAGTTGGATGAGATTAAAAAGAAAAACTTACGATCCACATACGTTCCACTTAATTTTAAACGTCCACTTGGCCTTCCTGAAGCCTCTCTTTCAAACCTCCCGTAAAGTATTGCTTATCGTGAACTTAATTAATCTTAAAGTGACCACCAGATGTGTGGTACGTATCCGTGGTTTGCCCACAAACCGCCGCTTTGCATATGAATCGACTTCCCGCATTAAGTGCTTTCAATTTGAACAGTGGATTGTCGTCGCTCATACTTGGACATATCATATGTAGAATCGCGTTTATTTCGCCTTTATCTCAGATATTTATCTGCAATTTCCCTCTCATCCAATTAGGTATGTACTACAACGAAACAAAAGCAATTAAAAGAATTAGTAGAAGACCATCGTCATCGGCCTGACCAACGGTGTGTACAATTTCCCTACCTACCCATACATCTCTTAGATGCTGATCTTTTATGCTGCAGGAAGGAGAGCAATTTTGACAGTGAGACTTGCTGTGAATAGGAGTGCATGTTAATGAATAATAATTAAACAAAAGCGAATGGTAGCGGCGTTTATATTCGCGTCCGGGCGGTGCTTGTGATCTTAATTAAATTGCAAACGCTTTTAAGTGCCGCCTTGGACGATATACGATTTGCTTATCGCTTAAGCAGCTGCGAATACTGCATTCGCTCCCTATTGTTATATATTCCTCTGTGGATCCTGTTCAGTTTGCTGTATATATGTAGTCAGTCATTTGGAGTTGTGTCTTGTTCTTCATAAGGTGGGAAAACCAATCGAAGTTTGACGAGCCGGCAATCGAGAAACTTTCGATCTTAACTACCATCTAACCTCTGCTCGTTAAGCGGTGATACACTACGCTCGGATGCCATCCAATGGGGAATAAAAAGAAACGATGGCTTTGTGGAATTCTTTCGATAATGAGGCAAATTGATGGCCAAAACGGATAGCAGGAAACAAGCAGTAGCAAGTTCCTCCATGACTCCTTCTTGAACGTTATATTTGTGGCTGATGCTCGTATCTTGTTTGTTTGTTTCGATATCGCACCACTTGGTTTCCTATCGGGTGGGTACAAGTCTCATAAAAAAAGTCAAGTCAACAACCATCCCCTATCGTTGGTATAAATCACTGAATAACAACATTGCATCCACCCACCACCGCCCACCGTGAAGAGCTTAAAAAAAAAAAACAAAAAACCTTTAAAACGATAAAAAATCTGTCATTTAAATACCCATCCAAATAGGCCAGGAGTGAAGGGATTCAGGCACAGGATGATTGCCATCGTGGCATTCCAAACGTGATTCGGTCTACCATGCATAAAGTGGATGGATGCGATGGTGGCAATAGCAACAGCAACGGCGGCTTCGGATCGTTTAATTTAATTCATTTTCACCCCTCGTGTTATTTGCCGTTTTTCGCGATTTATTTATTTAATTCTCTTGTGTTCCTTCCGTGTTATCCTTTTTTTGTTTTTACCTCCCCATATCCTTGAGCCAGGACCAACCAGAGCTAACCGCGACCAACTTTATCCGTGTCCTCATTGTACTTCACACCAACCTGGAAAAGAAAAACAAAAAAAAAAACAATCGAAAAGGAAACGACAAACGTGAAATAGAACGACTGAGAGAAAGAGAAGGATTTCACACTTTTATTTATTTATGAATCCTGACAGAAAATTGGCGTCATTCGTGGACATTAATACGCGATTTACGCGCACCCCGCAAGCCAATCACACAATAAATAAACTTTAGCGCATTAGGATTGTTGTCAAACCATGACAAATGACATTCGATCCTGATGTCCTTACAAATATTTAATTTGTACCGAATGTGTAGCGAAACGAATTTAAAACGGTTCATTATTCTCGGTTGAAACGACAGCCACCCCCGTCAATCGAATGAAAATACGAAGGGTGGACTAAACCGGCGCATAAAACCCGTCACATTCGACATGGACCTTGAAGCATGCAAAATCAAGTAATCTGTCGGCTAAGACTACTGGTCCTTGATTGTATGCCTGACCCTTGTTGGTGATGGACGATAACATAAGCCAAAAAGTGACCACATGTCTGATATAAAACATCCCTGTGCCACGGGGGAGCTATTTCCTCCACACACATCCCTGATCCTTTCTGATCCATTAATACCGTCATGTTCGAACTTCCGTTTGAAATATCAGTTTTATGCGTTCGGAATGACAATCGCATAAAAACCAAACAAAAAAAATTAGTTTCAAATAATTTGGGACTTTGGGTGATAAAACTCTCGCTCCATGGTTTGTTTATGACTTTTCCCGGTTCTCCCATAGGTGACACAGGCGAGGTAGAGAGTGAAGCAAACATGTCCCAACCTCCGAGCGTGCAAATTCGTTAATTCGAAGTTTCAATTTACCTTTTGCCATCACCGACGGCGATTGTGACTGTTGTAGCTGGAATGACTCTCGCGTTGCTATTTCGACTTTTCAAACAGCGTTTGTACGAATGTGCGACTGTGCGCGGTGGCACTGATGATGACATTCGTGCTTATTTGCATAAATGACTCGACTCCCGACGCAGTTAAACAAATTTCCGACATGATAAGGGTGTAACCCGTAAGTCAATGTCTTCATTCCTTCGGTTTTTTTAACATCCTCATCTACCCGGGCTCGTATGCTCGACTCTCCGTTTGACTTGCTCCTGATTTCGGCGAGAGAAGAGTTTAATTTGATATTCAGTGGATGAGTTCAGATTTTCTGTTCATTGTTTTTGTTTTTTTGTTTTTGGGGTTTAATTTAATTTCGAAATTTACATAAATCCGAAAGTGTCTACACACAATGGTGTGAGAGTGTGATGACGGAGAAGGAGGGCTCGGGTGGTTGCAGCGAGGGTGGCAAATCAGCTTAGCGGTTTTGGATTTGAATTTGCGTTGAATTTTATTTACTCAAGCGCTTGTAGGACGCGTTGTTTGTGGTGGACTCTAATTAGCTTTTGTCCTTGGAGGTGGTGGTTGATTTGGGTTATATTGCCAGAATAGGAAATGAAGGCGACGATACTTAATGTAAGAAACGACGGAGGTCTTAGCAGAGTTGATTTGCACTTTTCATCAAACGAATTTATTCACTAATGTACCCTTTACCATTAAGTTGGAAATACTTTTCTGTTTCATGGCAAAGATGGATCTAGGAAATTTCTACGAACGAGTTATGGACCGACTAAAAAGCTGATGATGTCTGTGATAATTGTTACAAAAAGTCTTAAACCAACACCTAAAAAGAATCAGTATCAAGGTTGCCCTCGGTAACATAAGCATACCATGAGTTCACACTGCCACAGAAGAGAAGGACGGCCGACTTTTATGACTACCCGAGTACACGTAGATCATACGTTCACTGCTTCAGCTATCACACCAAAATTGTTCTCAGTGATTTGAATGCCAAGCTGTGTAAATAGGGTATTTTTGAAAAAGTCTCCAGATTGCGCCGAATTATCAAAGCCCGAAAAACTGCAGATGACTATGACCGCCAGACGAGCTGGCCAGGCAAGGTTCTGAATTGGACATCAGCGAAGCGGACACGTCACTGCAACCACCGATCAGCGCATTATACAGGATCATAAACGACACAATCATCAAAGAGGCCAACTCGTCTTGGCTTTCAAGAAACGACAGCTACACGACAAGATCATCGTGGCCAGAGCTCAACGTCGGAAAAACAAAGAAGCTCCTGGCGCTGGACCGTAACTCGATCCGTATGCTCGTCGGAGTGATCAGAGGACACTCTCTCATCGGAGCAATGCTCCGGAAATAGGACTCGGGATCCAGCGATCTCTGCCGGAGCTGCGGCGATGAGGAAGAAACTAAGATTCATCAAGAGCACAGGGTGGTTTCAGCCACCACGTGATAGGACAGGTTAATTTTATGTGTACCCACACAAACGAAGGGAATCACAATGGGCCTCTTGGCCTCCGAGTGGAAGTGATGTCCAACCATCACACTCCCCTTCTTTAACCTAACCTAACCTATGACCGCCATAACTGTTGCCTTCTTTATGGCGATGGTATCCCAAACGTCGTTTTAAGACATCTGCCACGCTGTTCAACAACGCTCTGATTGATATTCATTTTCCCGTGCGTGGGAATACAGCGGAAAAGACCCTCACACTAAAAGGGATAGACGTAGAACAAATCTTGCTAATCCCCCGACAACCAGTCTAGTTTTAAGGCGATTCACAATGCGCCAAAACTGGTAAAATTTCGGCAATAAGAGGAATAAGGCTAAAAACCAATGTGCGGGTTGCTTGTCTGGACGACTTTGAAAAGGCTTTCGACACCATATGATTAGAAGGTCTGTTCCTCAAAATCACCAGGCAAGGCATTCAAAATCATCTTCTATACTTGACTTATATAGACATGTAGACGCTTGTCTTGTTTCGGTAAGTATAACAAGGAATCTGTTTCACAGCATTTAACTTGACCGCAGGGTGGTGCAACGTGGCCCTAATAAAGCCCATCATCGCGTGTGATCTAATGTAGTGCCATCTTATATGGAGAAAAATCGTGTATTCGAGATGCAAAGCCTTAGGGTCTGGCTTAGAATGTATAGCACGCCCGAGTCTAATTCTATGCCTCCAAGGAAAAGGCCTAAATAGGTGCGACAATTTTCTAGTAAAAATAACCCGAAAGCACATCGTATAGACTGACGACAATAACCTGATCTCCGGGGCTTACTACCCTAATTATAGATACTACGAGAGCAGACTCCGATCGGGTTTTATTCCCCCAGAAGCATTTCCCCATATTGATTCCGAAAGGTTAGTGCAAAATAGAGATTGTAATTTAACACCACTTGCACATCCGCGCTCATCCGCGACGGGTACGTTGGCAGAGCTTATGGATCATTCGTTTAGCACGCCAATTAGTGATGGATGTCGAATAAAATACTTCTCAGGGAGGTGCGTTCCTCCGATAAGATCTTCCTCACTCCTAAGTTCGTTAACTAGGGAATCTTTTGGAGACTGGGAATGTTATCATGCATAGTTGAGTCTGCCAGCTGACTGAGGCCTTTTGGCCTTGTTGAGGCCTTGAGCAAGAAGAGCGAGATGACGAAGGCCAATTAAAAAAAAAACGGGATCAGGAGGGTGACCACTCGGAACGAAAGGCACGAGTGCTTTGGCTATATTTGGGATAGATAGGTTTAAGCCGAAAGGCATGAGTAGTTAAGATATAGGCTTAGACACAGGGCACCAGTAAAATAAAAATAGAAACAATAAAAATTAATTAAAAAAAAAACAATGGAAAGTTGTCAAAACGCCGGCCGTCAATTACCACTTAGGAGAAACTCCTGATTAGATTACGAGTGCAGATAAGCCTGTCTGCAGCAAGGATGTAGTATGCACGTTACCTCGATAGCCAAGAGTTGGTCATGAGCTTTATGAATGGAAAAGAAGGAAAGAATCGCCGCTTCTGAGAAGGAAAATGATCGTCGTAAAAGTGAAATGAATCCAGTGATTGGAAGCCAGCACAGATGAACACGGATCACTTACAGTAGAGTCGCAAACGATGGTTAGAATATGGAAAGAGCACTTCTGCAATTCCCTATGACGGCGAAGATAATCAAAGTGTCACTGTCAGTCGCAATGGACGATGATGAGAGAGGAGGAATGTCTACTAAGCGATTTAGAGCCGTTAAAGGTGAGTTGGTTATAAAATATGAGAAGTCAGGCTCAGTGAATGGAATCTCAATATCGTTTGCCCAGTCGCCTAAAAATCAATTATAAAATTTTCTATGCGGTTCCGTGGAAACATCCGAAACCATTCGTGATCAGTTAGATCAAAATTCTATCAGTCTGGTTTCAGGCTGAGAAAATCATCGACATGTCAGATATTTACACTGCGGGAAGGTCTTCGAGGAGACCCGTAACATTTTATCAGCCTTAGAGCTGAAAACGGTTTAGAGATGAGACGATACAGATCCATGCAATGTCTTAACATATCTGCTAAGCTCGTCAAGCTGTTTAGGATGACTATGGAAAATTCTTGCTGTTTCAATACGACCGGTAATGAACTCAGCGAGATGGACACGGCGACGCGTTGTCATGTGATTTCTTCAATATTATCTCCTTGAAAAGATCATGCGAGCCCCTTTGCTCTACGAGATTGGATTAACACAGCTAGATGTCAATACAGCAAAGAGGCCATTTGGAACTCGGAAGTTCAGAGCGTCGTTAATTGCCTGTCGCCAAGCCTCTCTTTCATCGCTTTTAGGTTATTTTCGAAAACCCGAAATCTATTTTCCTCCTTCTTAGTCGGAGAACAAGTTTCACATCCGTAAAGTGCCATTGTCAAAGGAAAAGGACAAGGGACAGGACAAAGAAGCTGTTTTGTATAGTTCCATCATCACGAAGAGGAGCGTGTTGTCCACATGCTGCCTTTGGTTTATTTCTTTGTGTCCTTTCTGGCAATCATTCGGCAGAATGGCAGTCTTATCTACTTTCGCGAGGCGGTCAGTGACCACGTAATTACTATCTCCCCGAAAGTCCAGATCGTCAGCTTAAATTAGAACTAGCTATACATTTCATCTTCCTAGGCTCTTGTCAACACCTACTGGGTTCAAAGCGTAATTGAAAACTACAGCCCTCTCATGAGAAGTTGCTGTATTAATTAGCACAAAATTCCAAGACGGGTCTATCTAGGGTATATCAAGTTTGTTTTTGTCAATATCTGGATAAAGCCTGTCACAATTTTGTCGACATATCGCCACTCCTTGACTCCATAGAGCAATTTTCGTACTACGTCCCCTATATCCTACTTTGTGGAATCCTCAAGTACAATTCTCTTGATTATACTCGATCTGATCTTCTCATCAGTAATATTAGGCTCAAAATCATAAACTTTTCAATGACCCTGCTCTTCACCATGAATTAAGAAAGATCTTCTCTTTGAAAAACTGTAAGCTTCCTCGAAATATGATTTTAAGCTATAATCTTCCAATTCCGAGCAAACCCTGTTAAATAAAGTATCGCTTCCCCAGCTGGATGACTGATGACACTTAAAAGTTGATGAAGGGCAAGGACCTTGCGTATCGTTGTTGGAAATAATACGCAGTGTAGGACTTAGAGTAATTTCAGAAATAAGCCAAAAAATATGCCAAAACAAACAAATTTTACGCAAACCCTCATGACCCCTGAAGATAAATGGGTCTGGAAGTACTTGCCCACAATTAAATGTCGTTCGTTAGGAACTCTCGTCCATTCTGCACAAGACTGCGAAACTGTACAAAAGAACTTATCGACACTTGTGTATTGAAGGCTATGCAACCAATGAAACCGAACCTTATTGGACTGAATGGCAATTTTCTAAAAATGTCACTCTGTACATAACCTATATTTTCAACAATATCCTCATCATATTTTTCTACTGCACTGAATAAAAAAACCTTGTCTACTTTTCCAAAGTTTTTGAAAAAGACTTCTTACCTGTAACAGTACACCATCTATTCGTCGTGCTTTGTCTCGCCTTCTTGCTTCTGCTTGTTTTTTCAAAAGGCTCTTAGTAACTTATTTTTTTACAAAATATTCTCTCGCCTAGGAGTAAAGTATTTTTTTTCATTTCTAGTCAGACAGCGGACTAATACACGATGTTTCTTCCTATGAAAACAGGCATACCGCTGGGCTCTATACTAGGTCCCATTCTGTTCATCGTTACAATGTTGCGCGAAATTATTATTCCTACTTAGCTCGGTGGAACAATACATTACTAAATTGCCGCACTTTAACCGGAGACGATCACGTCAATGCCAGCGTAGGAAAGGTAATATATGTGGTAAGTTAGGTTAGGTTAGGTTAAAGAAGGGGTGATGGTTGAGCATCACTTCCAATCGGAGGCCAAAGGGCCCATGGAATTAAAGAAGATCCGATATCTAAATTTGCTAGGTCCGCAATCCAAAGAATCTTTGGCCCAGCGAAGCTAGGAGTCGATTGAGAGCTGGGCAGCGGCAAAGCAGATGTTGGATCGTCCCAGTTTCTTCCTAATCGCCGCAGCTCGGGCAGAGATCGCTGAATCCCGAGTTCCATTTCCGGAGTATTGCTCTGATGGGACAGTGTCCTGTGATCCCTCTGACGAGCATACGGATCGAGTTTCGGTCCAGCGCCAAGAGCTTCTTTGTTTTTCCGATATTGAGCTCTGGCCACGATGATCTTGTCGTGTGGCTGTCGTTTCTTGTAGGCCAAGACGAGTTGGCTTCTTTTATAGTAGTGTCATTTATGATCCGGTATAATGCGCTGATCGGTGGGTGCAATGACGTGTCCGCTTCGCTGATGTCCATTTCAGACCCTTGCCTGGCCAATTGGTCCGCTCTTTCGTTATATGTGGTATCTTGGGAGTCCTATTGCCCACTCAAAGTTATATGCACAATAAATTCGATGATTCAGGCAAGAGATGTTTAATAATTAGTTGATTTTTCAAATTGGAAATAATCGAACGTTAGGCTCAGAAATTACATGGGTAAAGATGCCGACTAGAGAAGCTTGTTGTCCCAAGATCACATTCGATCATGCTTTCATTGACAATGGGACGGGACCTTCTTGCTATGTCTCATCAATTTATATGACCCATCTGTACGATTACAGACTTCATTCAGCGACTCATACCTAGTATTCGGTATGAGCCAGCATTTTTGGAAACTTCTTTAATTGTGATTCATAACCCCAAACCACATTTCCTCAGTTATTGTTGAGACCAGACGCCCATGGCTTCTAGCATCTTGAACGTAATAAGGGTTTTCTTAAAAGGGCTTATACTACTCTTAAGCCCTAGTTTTACTCATAGTGGGACCCACCAAAACCAATACTTAACATTTTCCAATTTTGCTGCAACTCAAAGGATTTGGTAATTGCCACTCGTACCAGGACCCATGTTACTTCTTTAACAGCCGACTATAAACTAAAAATTTTGCTTGTCAACCAATACGAGGGTACCAGCACGAGCCCGAAAAAACCTCGTGAATTGAAGTTATACAATCCGAGGAGTCACCAATTTCCTGTTATTTTTTTAACGTACCGCACATATTCCTGTCTTTTGATCCACGCTATTGAGGATAATAAACGCTTCGGCTTTAAGCTTGCATTATACTATCATTTAGATCAGGAGAAAGCAGTGAATGGGGTATGGAACTTAATACTGGTGCTTAATGAGCTAGTAGATAACGTGATGAAATGAGTGACTTAGCACCGCAGGAAAAAGCAAGAATCAATGTAGACTACCACCTTTAATGGATGATTGCTGCCAAGGAGGTCAAATATCAATAATTGCCGAACCAATCTCTGTTCAACTTCTGTCTTGAAAACCCGTTAAAAGGTTTTCTTTATTGTGAAAGAGTTTTTTTTTTTTTATAGGGTTCCAGAGTAACGCGCTTATGGTGTTTGTCACACAATCTGGATGGGGTGTAGATGGTTTGTATCAAAGATGTTCGTGCACTACTCTCCGGGGGTGGTTGTCCAAGATATGATTCGAGAGATTGGACTAGATTTGTCGTGTTGGTTGTAGTTCACAGTAACTTTATTGTTTCTATGTCATTACGGTGTTATAGTGGAAATGTAAACACAGAGTATGAATTTTGAAGTGATCTTATACTGCGAGTGTTATCTTTTCTTATGACCACAGTCACAGTTCTGGTTGAAGTGGTATTATTTTATAGTTAGGACTTGTTCTGTGCCTTAATTTCCTCGGATTCTTACGGAGAAGTAAAATGCAAAAAGGGTTTTTAGCGTCCAAAACCTTTGGATATGCATCTGTCGCTTGGCAGACGCATAGCGTTTTGACTAGATTTCTTCCAACTCGAAGCCAAATCATGGGCTCTTTGGAAACTCTACTAGTTTCCTAACTGCTCTAGTTAAATAGGATAATGATTGTCCGTACAATTTCAAGAAATATTATCTCAAACCAAGTCACGTTTGAAATTCTAATATTAGTGCCAAAGGGAAATAATCGTGGCCATAGAATGGTCTCCTGCGGAACTCCAGCTAAAGTCCATGGAAATTTTTGGTTCCAAGTAGCCGTTTTCAATTTTGTAGCACAGCTTTCTCTCCCCATAGAATTGTTCCCAATTCGTATTCCCGCGACTTTTTGCAAACTAGGTCTCCGGAATAACCCTCTTTTCCGCATACTTTTCTTTTCCAAAGAAAAATAACTCGAATTGGAAGGTTAACTGCCTGGCGAACGTGAGAAGCTGCAACTCGTTCACTAAATGGCCATAACCCAATCGCTAACCGCTAATGGCGGTGCTAATGACTGCAATCCATCGAGTCCCAAAATCCAAAACCAGCAATTTGCACAAAAACCGATCCAACTAGAGCCAATTGGCCACGAAAAAGTCATTACCCACTCGTCATCGTCATCGTCATTGTCCATTCATACAATCATAGTCTGCTTCCATTCGCGCGGGTTGTACTTAAAGGTTGGACCGCTGACTGGAGTAAGTAATTAAGACCTCTTCGTCTCGTTGAGGAATGTGAAGCTCATTCGCTCAAATATGTAAGTACGGGCAGCAGGATAAGTACGTGTATGCGTACCAACGTCCAGGGTGGGGGTACGAGTATTTCGGTTACAGGTTAATGGTGTTCCTGCCAAAAGTGAGACTCATCAGCACGACTGGGTCCGCAAGCCAAATGAGCTAACATCCCAATTTTCGTCGTCATCACCGTATGAGCGATGAGATTGGAAGAGAAATGACTGGTGGGTCTTGGACGCTGATTATCGCATGCCACCAAACAGTTGTTATTGGTGTTGTTCGTGTTGTTGTTGTTGCTATTCGTATGGCTTCTTGTTCTGTAGAGTATGGACTCCACATGAAATTAATTCGATTTGGGGGGTTTTCGTTGATATTGCCAGGCTTGAGCATATATAGCGTTTTGTATGAACACGTAAACTGGCGATAGCGCGTCGCCGCCGCCGCTGCTGACGCCACTACGTTGCTGCTTCACTCATCATCATCGTATCCGTCGTCATCGTTTTGCTGGTCGTTTTCTTTCCCGCCTCACATTGCTAACAAGACCTCCCGCAGATAATTGCTCGGCATATCTGGAAGGTTTCGCCCATCGTGTTGCTCCTATGTGTTGCGTTCTATAGTTCCAACCAGCAATCGAAGAGATACTCTTCATCTTCGCGTTTCCTTCCTTTCGTTCTTGTTCTTTTGTACCTCGTTTGCTCTCGTTTGGTTTTATTTTTGTTTTTTTTTTTCTGGTTTTTCGTTTCCAGTTCTTCGCTCTGAGGTATGAGGGATGCGTTTCGTTCTCGAGCGTCGTCATCACCGTCGTGGCCGGTCTTATGAGTCGACCGAAAATCAACAAGAACATTAAAGTTATTGATGATAGCTTTGGCATAATCATTGTGGGTTCCCCCAATTGGGCATTAGAAAGGTGGGACAGCTGATGAAACGCACCATGAACGATGAAGCCAGGTTGTGGGTAATGGCGAGGATTTATATAGGAACGATCGCGTTGCTCGGCGGCATGATTTACGGTGCGCGTCTGTCAGTGTCTAATTAATACATTTTCGAAAATTATTAAGTTGGGTTGTGTTGTGTTTGCTTTGGGCTGATCCGGGCCTTAGACTTGCTCGGTCGTTGCGGGGTAATGACATGCCTTTTTATTTTTTATTTCGAATTCCGTGAAGGAGGAAGCTGATTCGGCGCCGTGTGTGGCTGGGATAATGAGCTTCATATCCTCACACTTGAATCGTCGACGGTGCTGCTGATGGCGATGATGGTGGCGCGAATTGGTGGTTTGTCGCTAGCCGGGTTTGAGTCTGGGTCTGGCTCTGGGTCCGTTCGTGAAAGAGAGTAATTTGGGACGTGGGCAAATGGTTAAGTGGGAGAGATTGACTGCTGACAGCGACTGTTTAGGGAATTCTATGTGTGCGGTGACAGTGGCGCGGTGATGGGTTTTTAATCGAGAAGATTAGGTGCTTACTTCACCTGACGCCTGCCATCAACCAGATTTAATTGGATCGATGTGTGAGTCTGTCGGAACCATCGATTTCCGCCCCTTAGTTGGGATCTACATATGTAGATGTGGATGTGTTAGAGATGGCGCCAAAGAGAATTGATGAAGCCAAGATGGTTGGGAGATTAGAGCGATCGGTGTGGAGTGATATTTTGCACGCAGATTACCACACCTTGAGATTGATGGCGGTGTATTGCTTCGAGCTGTGATTAGGATCATGAAGCGCGTGAAATGAGCTGATGGAGCTTAGACTGATTTTTGAGGTTCTCTCGGGATTTTGCCGCGGACTGGCATGGGATTTAACTTCGAGGCATGATCAACATATGAATCCTGTCTACAGGATGGCGCCAGTGAAATGACCCTTACGTTTGAGGCGACCTTGTACCATTCAGGCATTCCATAAAGAATGCCTTAAAGAACTTGGTTTAGTAGGTAGTATGTCAAAGTCTGATGTCGATGAGGTGAAATCAAATCTGAGATTTGTCAGGGCATTAATAACTTAGCTTTACTCATATCAGGTCTCTACTAACCGCCCGGAGTGAACTAAGGCCTCCATGCCTACATGCCTTTCCACCAGTGTGCGCCCCCTTAGTGTGGTTGTCAGGATTTGAATCGCAGACTCTTCAGGACGGAGCAGTGGTGTCTGATCGCTATACATGACCCAGCAATGTCAAACATTGGAGGCCTGATATCGCTGTATAGCTAACACAGTTGCTATATGGCAGGGTCGGGGTAAAGACTTATACAAAGTCACATTGGTTTTTCCAGAGAGGACTCTAGTCGCTTGCCACCTGAGCCCGATAGCGGCTGGCAATAATAATTTTGGCAAGTAGTTGACGCAGTCAAAAAGTTATCTCTCCTTGGGCTTCTTGGCGCTCCTAATAGCTTGCTGGTAGCAAAATTTGAGAGTGTTTGAGGGAGACTTGATCAGCAAATGTTCGGGCGGTCCCTTGCCAAGGCAGATTCCGACGTCAAATATTGATGGTCTCGACTCCACTCTGTCCAATATGGAAGATGAGACTCATCTTGACTCATCTTGAAAAGGTTGTAGTCCGAGTCAACTGATCCGATGGTTGCCATGTTCCTTTATGGATGTAAGGATGTTGGAATCGAGTACTTGCTGCGTAAGTGTCTGAGTCGAACTTCAGATGTGTTATCGCGCTAAAAAATTCATGGCATATAAGACTTCAAGCACAAATTTGAGATAATAGCTGGGCTATTGAACGTTGGTCTTGTCTAAAGTAGAATCATCCTTTGGGGTGTCATTCCTGTATTTTGTGTGGGCGTGGACCCAAGGAAATTTCGTTTTTACGTGGATTTTGGTGAAATGCTCGCTCACTTTTTGCCTTACGCAAAACCACAGCCGAAAAACATTGGCGTCTCTCCTTTTAACATGTCGCAGCTGTTGATCCGTCTTAGGTTGACACTTCTTATCGCTATTCCTGGATGTTGGTGATATTTGCTTTGCCTACGCACGTGATTTGCTTAGGAATATAACATTCTTTGAGTTTGTTGTTTTCCGGTGGCAGATTCTCTCCATTCGCACTACCCCATTTGTATTAAAATGGATTTCAAAATCCTCCAGATGCTGCCATGAGGAGACGAGGATGAGTTGTACGTATGTATGCTTCGGTTCTTTCTCGCTTTTTAATGGGCCAACAACCAACAAACAGATGCGACTCTTATAAGGCCTTGGTAAGTCATTTACCACCTCATATCGAGTGCCACTAAAAGTGATATGTTAGTTACAAATTCCTGTTATTTTTTGAACATATATACATATTTCGTGCATACCTCCATGATGGAAAACATAGCTTCTCGAACTGATCTCGTACTTTAAACCACTGTCAGATAATGCTTGCTCTAAAATATTGATTGTATCCTTCTCCATCGATCATTTTAGGCTTTGTTCATTACCAAAAGATAAAGTTGAATTATCTTCTATTTGTCTAAAAGTTGTTGGGTAATAACCGTGTTAATAGGGTCTCGTTGATGGAATGGGCGAACACATGTGAATGATAAATTGATCTCTTCTAGAGTGCTATTAGGTAAAAAAGTATACGCCAGCCACATATGGATTTCGTGAAGGCAAATTCTAACTAACCTCCCTCGTAGATCCAATTTTATTTATATCATTAACAAGTGATGGTAGCGCATGAAATAGTTTTACATGCACGGATTTTCCTCGATATTGAGGAGTCTTTTGATACTACTGTGTTCAACTAAATCACCACTGCACTGTTCCGGAGAGGTGTAGACCACTCACTAACCATTGGGTTAGAGCGATGCGTGAGACCCGTTTTATATCAGCTACATCCGGAGAGGTCTCTGTGATAGTATCGACAGCTAAAGGTGTCCAGAAAGTGGAGCCCTTTCACTACTTCTCTGCTTGAAAGTCATCGACGACCTACTCTACAAGTTAATTTGCCTCGGTTATGAAGTCATCGGATACGCCGATGACCTTGTAGTTATTGTTACAGACATTTTTGCCTGTGAACGCATGCAACTTGTGCTTCAATTTATCGCTGATTGGTGTAGCAGAAAGGGCTTACCGATAAACCTAGATAAGACAACCTTTGCCCTGTTTACAAAAAGGAGGAAAATAAAACCTTGCTCCGTCTCCCTAAACGGTACAAACAATTGAATTTTCAGAAGATGATCCCAACTTTCTCGCAAACTTAACTGGAACTCTAACATCAAAAGCAAACTTGCAAAGAAGACTAAGGCACTCTGGGTCTGTCGACACACCTACGATAAGACCTGGAGATTGAAACCTAAGGTAATCCACTGGTTATATACCGCGATAGTAAGCCCTATCATCACTTATGCGTCTGCTGTATGGTGGACAAAAGATGAACAGAAAACTACAATAGTTAAACTTCAACGCCTTCAGAGGCTAGCATGTCTCGGCATTACAGGGCCATGCCAACTTGCCCGACAGCAGCCTAAGAGGCACTGATCGAAATTACCCCATTGCATCTTTTTATTAAAAAGGTTGCAATACAAAGTGCAATCAGACTCCTCCGCTCGGAAACAGACTAGCCATGTAGACCATTGGTTCATATGTCCATTCTACACCACTTTCCTGAGCTGAGTATGGTTACCACAGTTTCGGACGCATTACCACACACGTTCATCTTTGATAAAAGATTTTAGATACTGATCCCAAACCGCACAGCTTAGGAAAACGGCGATCCCTTGTTAAATATCAAAGATTTTAGGTGATACATAGATGGCTCCAATATGGATTCCAGAGTTGGCGCTTGGACCAAATCGGAAGTTTTGGAGGCCCTGGAAACCAGTCCTAGTGTCTTCCAAGCCAAGTACCTATACGTTATCTTAACTTAGAGACTGGCATAAGAGGTATAACCATCAATATACTCTCAGACAGTCAGGCAAAAAAATCCGTCAAGGAATGCCACGATAAAATCAAACTTTGGTGGGTGCCAGATCACAAGGGCATAAAAGTAATTGAAATCGCCGACCAACTCGCAAGTAAGGTTCCAGCGAAAGGTACATAGGTGTCGAACTTTTCTGCGGAATCCCCAAGTCAAAGATTTCTCTTAGACAAATGGGAAAAATCGCATCACCTGCATTTTTGGAACAGCGTCCAAGGACTCCGACAATCGAAGAGATAAATACGGCCCCTGAACAAACACTCTATCAATATTCTCAAATATAATAGTCGATATCAGAAGACTGCTCAGCTACCTTCCGGGACACTGTAGTCTGAGATATCATCTTTAGAAAATTAACCTCTCGTCTGAAACCGAGTGTCCACTCTCTCTAGAGGTCGAGGAAACTGCAGAGCACACTTAGGAAGCGTATCCTCATCAGATAAATCCAGACTCCTGAGAGGATGAGCTTAGCTTCTACGAGTCACATCCTCAGCTTTATCAAGGAAGTAGAGGAACTCCTCGTATAATTGGCTAGCAGGCACAATAGACCTACACTGATCGCAGTGCTCTATGCTATCTGTCAGCCAATTGCCAATCTGCCCCCAATTTAAAAAAAAATTCTATCGATCGTGTCGTTTCATTTTACTGCCTGTGAATGTGCGAGACTCATGGGCCAATACTAGAGGCACGAGCTGTTTGGGGACTTAAGGCATGAATAATGAATATCATATCACCAAAGAAAGTCATCTAAGACCAATATCTTAGTCAAAATGTTTCCTTCGATAGTCTTGAAATAGTAAAGGCTTTAGTCTGGCTTGGTTTACTAAATGGATATGATATCAGCACTAAGCTTAGATGCACTTTTGCTAATCGCTGCTTCTTTAGGCTCAAGAGGCAATTGGGAAAAAGAACCACCACTCAGAAAATCAGGGTTATTCTTTACGAAGTCTTTATCATTATCGAAAATGGGCGAAAGTTATATAGAATTGCTGTAAGTGAAGCAGAAGTTAAACTAAGAACGGGTTGTTCATCGGCTTAGTTAGGCATATATGGTGGTAAAGCCTATACAAATCACCGCTATGGTCCGAAGTGTTTTTTATTTCAACCTGGTGGGGGCAGAAGTTCAGATCGTGCAGATCAGCAGGGACTCATCGACTGAGACTGACTGGAGACATTGACTGGACTTTCGGAGCGGGAACTTAAGTTTATTACAACAGGGGGTGGTCGTAGTGCAATGGTAATCATCACCGACTGTTGAGCCAAAGGTTTGTAGTTCAAGTTCGTCCTTAGTCAAGAACAGTTCCTATACGAAAAAGCTATGCAACAACATCAGTTGTGAAGGAAAGATGATCAAAACATTTCTGACGAAGGCATAACACTCGCAGCATAAGATCACTTCAAAATTCATACTCCGTGTATGCATTTCCAATGCAACACCTTAATGACATGGACAAAGAAAAAGTTACTGTGGACTACAATCAAGGCTACAAAAAAGTATCAGTCGAATCCCTCAATCCTATCTAGGACAACCATCCCCTGTGAGTAGTGAACGAACATCTTCGACACAAACCATCTGCACCCCGTCAAGGTTGTGTGACAAACACCATATGGGCATACAGTCTTGAACCTGCACGAATTATAAAAAACAAAAAGAAGGGCAGTACACTATTGACGACTGTTCTGAAAGATTAAAAATAAGGACGTAAACTGAGCATAGAAGACTAAGAAAAATTTCAAGAAGAAATTAATATTTGACGAGTAAGAGATAAGTCTGTTTCTCTAACTACGGTGGCGTTTGAAGTAGGCCTTTTAGGCAGTTCGAATACTTTTACTAAGGTCGCAAAATTGAACGAAAAATTCTCTTTCGGATCGTAGGTACACGTACCCGGGTTATACAAAAGTGCAGGCTCGAGAGAGAGAGAGAAACTAAGTTTGCTGAATATGCAACTAGGTTGTCTTGGGGCACTTTAATGCAAGCCTTAACAAAAAAAAAACAACTTAATTAACTTATTAACTAGGTGACAGGGTGGAAACGATTAAGGGTGAAGGGTTACGGTATAGGGCAATTCTGGGACTGGACTTTTTTATGTGAAGGTCGAAATGATTGGTGTTAGTTTGGGTAGCATTTTGGACAGTGGTTCGTGGTAGTCATAATTTGTTCGATGAATGTTTATACGTAAAAGGGGTATGAACCGAAGGTTATACGGATTGGTGTTAAGAGGAGTCATGTGCAATAATGTGGGGCTGTTGTTACCGCTGAGAAGGTCGCGAATAAAAAGACTGTCTGTGACATCGCGTCATTCTTTAAGGTCTTGGAGGTTGATTAATTTTAGGCAATCAGTATAAGGTTGTAAATTAAGAGAGTCAGCCCAGGGAGATCACGGATAAACCTACGTTGAATGGCTTCTATACGCGTAGTGCGGGTTCGTAAGACGGGGACCTGACTTAACTAGCATATTCGAGAAGTGGCCTAACGTAGGTAAAGTATAATACTTTCGTATCGTAAGGATTGGAGAATTCTTTGGACCAGCTTTTCACGAAACCGAGGACAAGTGCGAACCTTGTTTGATAATGCTGTCGATATGGAGACGAAAGTTAAGTTCACGGTGGCAAATGACCCCAAAGTGTTTGAAAACCTCGCCGTCAGCGTGATGATGAACTATTTGATGCACTTTTAAATTGTTGACCGTCGGTTCAGTATCAAATGTGGTGCAGCACTTGTTCCAGCTTCCTATTTGTCCACTTGCTTAAAGCATTTACTAACTAACTGCCCCCGGTTATATGGGTTCCACCTGTCGGGTAAGGACAATTATTTTTCGACGATTTCAAAGCTTCCCATGATGCTCTACTTGTTTTCCGTGCTCCTTTCCCTTATCCTTCACCTGTTTCAAGCACCTACTTATCTATCCATCAACTAGCTACTCCCCTTCGTCGAGCTAATTTCCGGGCAAATATTCAAATCCAGAACGGTCAAACAGACAGGATAAAAAAGCAAACAGATAAATGAAACAGAACAATCTCTGAAGTGTTGCGTTGTCAAAGAAATTGCATCTTCCTGACGGCACATCACCTCGCTAATGTATACGAGCGGGTGTGTGTTCGTGTGTGTTCGTGTGTGCTCGTTTTGGTTAATATTTGTTTTTCATTTTCATGCATTTTCATACTATCGTAAGGATATCACCCTAAGTTGCACGCGGACTGATGCATGCTGTGTGTTTCCTTGAAGAAGGAGTGTTTGCAGAGCTTTTCTTCGTAAGTCGTTTGTCGAATACGAGCTACAGTGTCAAGAACCTCTTAAAATGGACACCCTATTAGGAGACAGGCATCCGCATCGGAATCTGTCTTTTGTCACCATACAATTGCGCATATTCCCAGGAGGCAGGAGGAGTTGCTGTTTCTATTCGAATGCGAGAGAAAACAATAATGGAAGCCGTTGCTGCAAGCTGAAAAGTGAGGAAACACTGGGTGGGCTGGCTGACTGACTGGCTTATGTATGCATAGATGTCACAATCCCATACGAAAGGGACATGTAAAGGCGCATGGAGTCGGTGTTGTGATGGAAGCAATGTGATGAAGCCGGTGTGAATAATTAACGACATTCAAATGAGGTTGAGAAGTCACAGGAGTCGGGGATATATGCAAGGAAGTTTAAAATGATTGTGAATCTTGAGTTGTTTTCAGAGGATGCATACTAGACACGATGGGGACTGTAGGGCACCTGACGTTTCAAGGGCCTCTATGATGACGATGTGCTCACGTGAAGAAGAAATGATGGAAATGGCAATCGGAAACGCTTTTACCCGAAGGAATCTTACTATTCACTGCAGATTAAAGCAACTTTCCCAAATGACCTTTGCAACCACCCGCTTGCAGCTCGTCCAGCGTTTTCGAGCCTCATTACCGTCATTACGTTCGCTCGTCAATAATTCATGCACGTTTTCCTAAAATCACCGCCTCTACCCAGCAAATAAGTGAACGGAGTCGCGTTCCTCATCGGTGGCTCCGTCGGAAACCACACACTGTCCATCATCGTAATCATATTCTCATTAAATTTCACTTTTAATCCACGGCGAAGCATACATAATTTTTCCAGTCATTACCGTAAACACTGACTCTTTAGCAATAGCTTGCGAAATATACGAAAAAACGAGGCTAAAAGGGAACAATTTTTTTTCTGTTAATGTGTGAGAAACAACAATGGAAGCAAGCGAGTCGGTTTGTCGCGTTTCGTAGGTAGTGCACCAACCACGATGCACCAAGACGTGGCTCCTCCACTACGAGCACACAAGCACCCCCACCTCGTCAAAGTCGTATTAGCATAAGACGGAGCCGGGCGAAGCAGAAAACGACGACACAAACAACAGGAAAAAGAAATCGCTCCATGCGCCGCCCATTTACTTGTACCCTTTTGGACGTTCGCAATTGGCTGCAGGACAGTGTCTGTCGCCGGTACCGCGTCGTGCCCGGTGGTCATGTTGTTTTGCCGTTTCGCCCTATATCCCCCTTGTAGTGTCTTCGGGCTGCATTAATTGAATCTACCCGCGCGCCAAGGTGTGAGCTGGTGTGTGCAAGAAAAATATGTCTTCGCCCCTGTTGTTGTTTTTGTTGTTCTTGGCATGGCCTCGGATTTTCGCGGTTATGACCGGGCCGTATAATGTCTTCTGACAGGTCCGGTACGGTTTAGTCCCAAATCACAGTCGCTAGGCTCTCTATATTCCAAGATACTTATCTCTCGTTCTCTTTTCAGCTTTTGTATGGCTGGTCCTCCACTAAAACCAACCGTATAGGGAGGGAGCAACGAACAAAAAAAAGAAATAAATGCAGAAGTCTTGTTGGTCTGTTGAAGTCACCCACTGCGCGAGAACTCCTACTGCTGGGCACTAAAACAGTGGTTCCTAGATGTGTTCAGGTAACACAGAATCTGAGTAAAGAAGAAGAACGACGACGAGTGGTTCGAAGCCCATGCCACTGTCACGACTTTATCGATGGAAAATCGCCTCTTGTGTTGGAAAAGTCATGCTTTTCATACCCCCAAAGATGTTTTGCTGCACATCCGAGATCACCTTGTTGCTGCAGCAAGATGCTTCTCATTTTTTTTTTATGTTGCTCCCTCTCATTTGGCAATTACTAGTGTTCCTCACCGAGATGGCTGTTACTAAATCAGGATTGCAAAGCAATGGTGCAGAGATTCGGAGATTTCGTGGCGATAATGCATCAACGGCAGTTGGGAAGGGAGGCAAAATAAGTGTTTTGGCAACAACATAACTCTAGCCGAAGCTGCTACTTGCCGCTGCTCTGTCGGGTTCATTGCAGGAGCTATGGAATGTGCTATTAGAAGGGACGTTAGGTATGTAGTTGTTTTGTCTCCGACAACCTTGGCACTTGCTTGCGAGAGGACTGATTAGGATCAGTTGAGGTTTTCTTGATTTTTTTTCTCCTGGTGGCAAGTTGAATGGAATCTAGGATTATCAATTGGTGACTTGGGAGCGATTATGTTTCGAATGCTTGCCAAAGTGTAATTGAGCAAGTTCTTCGACCTTAAAAGGTAACGATTCGGTTTTGTATTGGCGATGACGATGGAATTATGGACAAAAGTCTGGAGTAAGTCCCAGATATCCAGCAGCTCAATGATGTTTCGCAATTTCTGGCTTTCTCCATTCAATAACCTCGCAGACAGAACCAACATCAGTGGTGAAATCTCTAATCAATGTTAACCAGCGCCAGGCTAAATGGTGACAAGTATGAAGGAGGTCGCCGCAGAGTTGTCTCCAATTTCAGTGGCGTGGGCACTATTCAGACACTGTGTTCCGCTTGATCTTCTACTGCTAAGTTGCCTATGACTGAGATCTTAAGTTTCAGCATAACGGAAAAGACCACCAAATTGGTCACTGAATTCAGTTTTTTAACTTTGTGCAAAAAGGTCTCTTTGAGGTCCCTTAGCCCATTATCTGTTGTCTTTTCCAGTGTCGTACCTAAGGGTCGTTTTCAAGACTCTTCGGATCGGAGCAATAGTACCCAACATCTTAAGTGGGCTTTCCAGTTTAGGCGTAGGATCTGAAGACGCCTGACTAAGCCGGTGGTGCGATCAGCTCGTACTATTCTTGTTGATACGGCGATCCCGAAAACACTTATCCGAAATTGTTTTTTCAAAATTTCCTTTTTAAATGGACCTATTTGGACCTAAACTTTTTTTTTTTCATTACTTTCTGAAGAGAATAGCGGTTAAGTAGGCGTTTCACCGAGAGCTTCGGACGATAATCTTGCGCACTTTGGTTTGTTATTCTCTTTGAGAGCGTCCATAGTCTGTGGCTTGTTCTAATAGAACCCTGACTTCGAAAAAAAAAAAACTGAAAAAAAGACGTTTGGAGTGATCTTGTTTGCCAGTGCAAGTAGCCAAATCGGGACATTAAGTGATTTAAGAGACATTCACATTTCCATCCCGATTACAACGAAGCCAAGTCCCCCGGAGTCATCTTAGATAGCAAGCTTCTTTGGTCAAACCATGTTGAGCCGGTCAGTTTTTGGCAATGCAAAGGTGAAAACATGGCATATCGCCGATAAAGGTCCTCTGGATCTATACGGCAATGATAGGACCTCGTCGCTCATGATAAATTTAATTGCCCACTTCCCCGTTAAAGCTCAGGAAAGCGTGAGCGTAGTTTGGACGCTATTAGCCATGTCTGAACACAGTAGCTGATGTACTGTCTGCATTTAAGTTAAATGCGGTGCAGAGACGAACTCTTCTCCGGCTTCTCCGAGACTTCTTTAGAAACAGCATTTTCTAGTTCGAATGAAGACTACAAGGCAGTCCGTGGGTTCTTCTGGCACAGGTTGTTCCAGTCTTTTTGATGTGAGAGGCTAAATGTCTTAGGTAAATTTTTGTCGAATTTCGAGTTAACCTAAAAAGGTCTTCTAAAAACGGCAAAGAACTTTTTCATCCACTGCCGACGATGTCCAAGCCCCCACGTTCTGGAAGACGATCAAGGTTTTGTAAGTAGTTTCTAGTGATTTTTCGAGAGAGAGCACGACTTTTCCTTGAACTCAAGGAAGCAAACGTTTTCGTCTGAATTCAGCGCTGAGAAGAGCGCTAATGTGAGCTGATGTGAGCGGAATTTCTTCCTACTTTAAATTTTTCCCCGCCAAAGGTGACATTTGTGCCAAGACACCGGTTTTATTTTTATGATATCAAATATTTGGTTTTGCTCTCATTTACCCTCAGCCCTACTTTAGCCGTTTCTGCTTTATAGTGCTCCCGAATCCTTCATTGGTGTCTCACTATGTTCACCAGATTATTCGCAACCAACTCATCGACAGTTGCATTAAATCAACGGACAATCCATTTGCGTCCGCGTCTTTATTCGAACATCGCTGCCTTAACTCCGCCTAAGTCTCGTCTTCATCTATTCTGAAAGGTTCGTCCTGCCTGAGAGCGGCCTTTTCATATTAGCATCATTCCCAGAAGTGGGTTTTCCATATTCTCATAATTGCCACATAGAAAGTGTAGTCGAAGGTTGACGTCAAACCCCTGGATTTTTAGCTCTCCTTGACTTGGTACTCCTCTTAAGCTCTCCGTGAAGCTTTTCAAATATTTCATTTACTGCTTCGTAACAGGTCAGGGCTGATCCTGACGCTACGGGAAGTTGACTGTGTAATTATGTTGCAATTGGATGTTTGAAATTGGCCATCGGATAATTCTGATGCAAGTTCCTGCGATTTGTTAGGAATAACTTTCGTGTGGTTGAGACAGGCAAGTGTTCACGTGCCTTCGACCAGGGATCAAAGGATCCATTCGTTCGGCATCACTAAAAGACTTCTGGAGCTGGGAAATTTCATGTTGTTGCATTTGGTACACCTGGTGCTCTATGTAATCCGAGGCAAGTCCTGAGAAACAACCTAATCCTTTCACGAATCCACGGCAGATAGGCAATAATAGGATTAAGACCCCTACATTCGCTCTAAAATCCAGTTAGCTACTATGAAACAGCCATCTTGTCGGAGAGAAAGCGCCCCAGCCTCTATCCAGATCAGTATCTTCGAGTACATACATACATATATTCATATCGCGAGTGGATGCCGTCCGGTCCAAAAATTGAGATTCAATTTCAATTTCAATTTTCAAAATTGAGAGCCAATTTATTTTGCTCTCCCGAGCAGCCAGGGAAGATTCTGTTTTCTGGAAGTTGATTTTAAGCTTCTGATCTCAGCGTGAATAGTGTCCTAAACACAACATTAGATATGTTGTATCCCGTGTTGTTTTTCTCTTTTCAATGACTTGAATATCATCTGGTTTTTAGCCCCTTCACTGGCCTGGTAAAACCAAGGTTCTCTGATCGCCAGTGATCGATATCATTTCGAAATTAGCTATGATGAAGTAACGCTCTATTTTCAAGGCCTATGGGCGAATGTTGTCATTCTCTATTAACTTCCTGGAAGACTGCTCCGACTGCCACTTGTCCTAAGCATCATCGAAACATCCAAAACTGCGCTCTCCGTACCAATACTGACTGTTCGTAAAAGGAATTATATTTTTGACATTCTCAGAAGCTTCAAATTCTGAATGTCATTCTGACGGTTTCTCTGAAATATTTTATTTATTGCGCGGAACTATTCGTGCTGTTAAAAGTTAGAGCAAGAATTCTGTCATATTTGAGTCTTGACAGGAGTCTACCTTTCCGTCTGTGCAGTGCGCCAATTGTTGCATTTCGGAAAACATTCGTGGTATTGGATGCCGTTGGCGTGGTATCGTACTATCCATCGTCTTCTTAATTATATCGTCCATTAGTTTAAGGTATAGAGTTTTTCAATAAGGGCGGGTAGATGTTGAAATGGAACAAAGCAAACTGTGTCTGAGGTACTAACAAAATTCTTTTTTTTTATTTGAAATGCCCATGTATGCCATTGGGTCAGCGCAGACGGGAATATTTCTACCGGCAGAAAACTGATTTTATGGGATAAGGAGCTGAAGTGTTAGACGTTTTTTCCCAACGGGGTCAATAAGTAATTGGAAATAAACTTTAAGATAAAGGAAACTGCGAATAAGTTTGATATATACAAAATTGTTTTAGGGCATATGCTTGAAAGCACAAAGTGTAAGTCAGCAATTCGGGGAGAAACCGGCTTAGCTGTTCTGGAATTTTCTCAAATGTATACCACTCAAGGATTTCGAAATGATATTAGTTGCCATATATAGATCAGACAGCTATTCGGAAAGAACTTTCTGCAAATTTTTTGAAGAAAATATTGAAATACTAACCGAAAAATGTACTAACCTGTTAATAGTAGGTGATTTTAATAGATTGGTGCAAAAATGACACATATAAAAAGGAGGTTGAACGCATTCTAAACGACAATTTGTTAACACAACAAATGAAAGATCATTCGAGAATAACACGCGCAACAAGATGATAGTTCATCCAAACCATTCATCTCGACCATTACTCCATAACAATCCTTCAGTGTGCTGATCTTCACCAAATCAACCCCAACAACCCAAGTCGGTTTCAATTCGTTGTTCCCTCGAAATATGCGTGGCTCTTCTCAAACCCCTTCAATGACGTCCTTACCATAGGAAACCTAAAAATATCCAAGTGGATTTTACCAAAACCAGACCTCAACAGCAGAAGCAGAAATAACAGCAATCGAATTAATATACCTAAATCTAAGCTCAAAAATAATATTAATAATAAGCCAAACTCCTCAACTAATAATATCAGCCACAAACCCATCCCTTCCAACACTTCGCTTTCCTCCATAGGCCAGAATTCCACAAATCGTCATTCGAAACCAAATAAGCATCCCAACCCTCCCCCTAACCCCGGCGATAACTGGAGCTTCAAGACGAATCTCTTTCCTAACTTCACACACCCCTCCATTTCTAATGTACAACCTTCTTACTCTGCTCCTCCCAAACCCCAACGTCAAAGGGTTTCCTTCAACCCGACCCCAAAATCGACCCAGATCCCGAACCGAATTCCGAATTCATTTCCCAATTTCGACCTCAGATCAGGAGCAACATACTCAAATTTCCGCAGTTCCCATTTTCTCAAGCCCACACCATGCTCCATCTTCTCTGTCCCCAAATCGAATTCCATCTCCTACAACACAACCAATTCCTCACCCATCTCTACATCAACAGGTCCCTCCATAACAAATCCTTCTTCTATCTCCTCTCAATCTTTTATCGACCCCCTTCTGCCCCCCATAGTCAAACTTACCCACCAAACCGCTAACCCCGTCGAATGTCGTTATGCTCTCTCTCGGTTAAGAGATGAAAAAACATACGAAAACATCCGTCTCTTCCTAGCTTATCTCCATGATAAGTCAGATTCGGTTTGCTACGAAGGGAAAACTAACACAAGCGTAAGGGTATCAATCGAACAGGAAGGTCTTCCTGCTGATTTCGCTAGCCTCAAAAACCTCTTCATAAAATACCACGAATTCTTCAATATTTCCCCTCAAAAAGTTTCAAATGATCTCGAAACTTTCCGGCAATATATACACTCAAAGCGGATATCGCACCTGCAGCGTAGCCGAGCTGACCACCATAGGTTTTTTCGTTCCTAATTGTCGCCACCCCCTGTCACCCACACCCTCTGTAAAAAACCTCCCTCTTACTATTTATTATCAAAATGTAAGAGGTCTCCCCTCGAAAACCCAAGCTATCCTGCAACAATCACATGCTTTGCACTTTGATGTCTTCGCGTTGACTGAAACGAACTTGATCCCCAGCATAAATAACCTCGAACTGTTCCCATCAAATTTTAATGTTTATCGCGATGACGAACTCAGCCGACCCACTGACGGTTGCCCTTGTCGAGGCGTTCTACTAGCCGTCCTTAATACAATTTTTGCAGTATCACCCTCCCCACTTCTCGACTTTGTTTCAATTAAGATTGCTCTACCCCAGAAGACACTATACATAATTTGTTTCTACCTATACATCTTGCCCTCACAACCTTGAATCCTATCAACTCACCATCAACACAATCGACCAAATAACCGATTGAAGGAACCCTCAAGATGAAATCCTTGTTTTCGGTGACTTCAACCTTCCTCATATTGAATGGACCCAATCAGACGATCAATCGTTTTACACTGCCACCAATCCCACTACTGCCAAAGAATGTCTTTTCTTGGATCGCCTAACAGATTCAAACCTTAGCCAAGTTAGTGGCGTCCTAAACTACATGGGTAGACAACTCGACCTCATATTCACAACAGATCCCCTCAACTCTTCTGTTTCACTTTGTCCCCTTTCCCTTTCAACCATCGATAACTTTCATCCTCCCCTCCTCCTTTCCTTCTTTCACTATTCTCCGTTACAGAATAAAGCCCCTACAGTTCTGGCCTCTTACGATTTCCACAAAGCAGAATTTCACCTAATCAATGAATACCTTAAAAGTGCCCCTCTCAATTTTGATAACCTAACCGTAAATGATGCAATATCCATACTCTATAGGGAAATATTTTACTCTATCTCTCTTTACGTTCCCGTTTCACAACGCAAAACTTCGTCCACCTTCCCACCGTGGTACAATCCCAGGCTCCGTTCTCTAAGAAACAAAAGAAATAAGCAATGGACAATCTTCCTTCGTACTCAATCATCTAATGACTTTTCTGACTACCTGGGCAGCTATCTGCACTTTACCGCCCTTCACAACTTTACCGTCCCTCTATTAACGCTATTTAACTGAAACGCAAGCTAATCTTATAAACGATCCAAAGTCCTTCTTTAAGTTTGTTAACTACAAAAGAAAATCTGATGGCTATCCTACCTCCCTCTCCTTCCATGATCAAACCGCGAATGACCCCAATACTATCGCCAACTTTTTCGCCACCTTTTTTAAACAGTCTTTCGCCGACGACTCGTTTGCTCCAGACTTCTCATACTTTGATTATCCACCGAATTTTTCCCTTGGACCATTTCTTCCACACACAGTCGATTCTCATGTCATCGAAAACAAATTAAATCTACTTAATGACGAATTCACTCTTGGACCCGACGGTCTCCCTGCCATATTTCTAAAAAAATGCTCCTCAACCATCTCTCGCACTCTCTCGAAAATCTTCACTCTATCCCTATCCCAAGGTGTATTCCCCCGCTTATGGAAAACCTCATTTATCACCCCTATACATAAACTTGGTCCAAAGAACGTTGTCAACAACTATCGTCCCATTGCCAAACTGTCACATATACCCAAACTCTTCGAGAGTATTTTGTACGAAACCCTAAGTTTTCGCTGCAAGTCATGCAGATCCACAACCACTAACCTTGTGGAATTTGTGTCCTTTACCCTATCAGCCTTAGAGAACGGCAAAGAAGTCGACGTTATCTCAACCGATTTCAGTAAAGCTTTCGATAAAATCTCCCACAGACTGATACTCTTCAAAGTGTCCTCCCATGGCTTCGACCCCATTTCTTTGAAGCGGATATCTGCTTACCTGGAAAATCGCTATTACATTGTTCGTTTTAGATCTGCCTTCTCTAACCCCTTTTTAGCTTCCTCCGGCGTCCCCCAAGGCAGCCACTTAGGTCCACTTCTTTTCGTTCTTTCCATAAACGATCTTGAAAAGGTGATCAAAAATTGCTTAGAGCTTAATATTTCCAAATGCCAATCAATTACCTTTTCACGTAAACGAATCAAACCTCCTCCTCGTCTCTACTTCCTTAATAATCAACCCATCACCACGGTTCTAGTCATTCGCGATCTTGGCATATTATGTGACCAGGAGCTAAATTTTCGCGCACACATCGATGAGATAATCCTTAAAGCTAATTCTGCACTCGGTTTCGTGAAGCGATGGTCTAAAGAATTCTCTGACCCTTACGTTACCCGATCTCTTTACATAACCTTTGTCCGGCCCTTTCTTGAATACGCCTCCCAAGTGTGGTCTCCCTACCAACAAACCCACATTTCTAGAATCGAGAGCATATAACGCCGATTCCTACGTTTTGCTCTTCGAGATCTCCCCTGTGGCAATCCTTTGATTTTACCACCCTACCAAGACCGCCTTAAACTTATCAACATGAACACGTTGGAAGACATTCTTTTCATCCATCGGCTACTTTCAGGTACCATTGACTGCGCGATCCTCTATAACTCTGTCTCTATCAACACTAACCCCCGCAATGTACGAAATCCCCGTCTCTTCCCTCCGTACTATGGCTCCAATGAACCTATTTCTCGTATGCTGGGAAGTGTTAATTCGAATCCTTACTTCGATTTCAACCTCAACACTCGATGCCTAAAAATCCGCCTTTTTAACCACCCTCCCCTCTCTCCCGTTCTCCCTAGATATGTAGAAACAGATGTGGCGAGAAATAAAAAACTTGGTGCTTAAGTAAGACAAAAATAAAATTAAAAGTGTTATTTTTAATAATTCAGAGTATAGCAATGATAAAGAAATTGCTAACAGATTTAATAAATATTTTCTAACAACCGTAAGCGACATATTAGACTCCATTGATCACGTACAATATAAAGGATGTTTTTTATAGAGGTATAGAACTTTGAAATGGAATAAAACAAAAATGATTTTTCTAAATTGACATGAAAGTGACTTTATTCGAAAGATAATCTTCCGACATTATAATATAAATATAATTTGTGGCATATGACCGCCACGGCTGGCGGTGAATGGGCCCAAAACAAGATTGCCGCTTATCTCAATTTTCATAAGCGAATTTTGTTTAGCGATGCCAGAAATTATATTTAAATTATAATGTCGGAAGATATTAATATTAATTAATATCTTTCGAATAAAGTCAATTTCATGTCAATTTAAAAAAATTATCTTTGTTTTTTTCCATTTCAAAGTTCTATACCTCTATAAAAAACACCCTTTATAAATTATATAGAACCTGTAAATACCAAGTTTAAATTTCGACAGGTAACTATAGAAGAACTAAAACATGTTTGCAAATCGCTAAACCGATTTCGATAAAATAAGCTCTAAAATTATAATCGACAATTGGAGCTTATTGGGAAATACGCCACTGCACTTGGTAAATAGATCACTCATGGATGGGGAATTCCCAATTTCATGAAGAGATTCTATGATCACGCCAGTGGAAAAAATTGCAAATACAACAAAATGTGAAGAATTTCGACCAATAAACTCATTAAGAACTTTAGAAAAAATCATCGAATTTATAGTAAAACAACAGCTTATGGACTATTTGGAAAGCAACAATATTTTACCAATCTATCAATCAGGTTTCAGAAAGAATTATTCCTGTGAAGACGGCATTAACCACATAATAAACGAATGGAAAAATGAAGGAAGGCGAAAGAAAACAATGGCACTAGTCTTGGATTTTAAACGAGCATTTGAGACAATCGACCGTGAAATACTCATTAAAAAGATGTATAACTACGGTATCACCGGAACAGAGTTGCTCCGTGCAGGGACGGGTTAAGAATATCCCTGCAGCGATACCTCTCGCTTGTCGTAAAAGGCGACTAAAACAAAGGTAAACAAAAATCACATCTAGGCAATTTAGAAAACACCAAGGTGAGCCACCACCATTAAACTGCCCCATAAGTGTACATGCAAATCAGTGGGTTGACACGACTGGGGATCACCGGTCGTTACTTTCTGAGGTCAAACCGGCGGACCCCACAAGCAGGACCCCCAGGAATGCAGTTAAGTGGGAAGGCTATGGTCCTACACTTCTGACCATAACAACGCCGGAAAAAGGAAAAGAAAAAAATCACCGGAACAGAGTTAAGGTGGTTTAAAACATTTCTAACAAATAGGAGGCAAAGAAGTAAATCGGGAACAGTGTATCAAATTGTCAACCTGCGCGTCTCTCTGTCCGATCTTCAAAAATCTCTCAATTTTTAATATTTTACCACAATGTTGATGGATTCCGATCTAAAATGAATGACATTCTTCTCTTCTCATCTTCCCAACAATTTGATATCATTGCCTTAACTGAAACATGGCTCTCTGAGAACCATTTCAACTCCGAAATGTTCGACAATCAGCTGTACAATGTTTATCGGAATGATGGATGTTCTCATACAACTGGACTGACCCGTGGCGGTGGAGTGTTGGTTGCAGTTCGTTCTTCTATGCTGAGCATGCAGTTAGAGTTACCACCTTCTTCAAATTCTTCAATCAACATTGACCAATTAATTATTCGTTTAAGCGTTGATAATACTCATCATTAGTTATATACCACCGAAAAATTCTTTTGAAATATATAAACATCATGTTGATAATTGTTCATTTGTTTTGAATAATTTAAATGTAAATCAACATATTATTATCTTAGGTGATTTTAATTTACCTTATTTAAATTGGGTTTTTGACCCAATTTGTTTGATTCCGTGCAATGTTAGTAGCGATTGTGAGAGTGTGGTTGTTGATACTCTAGCTAAGTTTGGACTCACACAGATCAATTGTTTTCAAAACAATTTAAATCGTTATCTTGATCTAGTTTTCACTGATAATGAATTTGGTGTGAGTATTGACAGTCCCACTCCTCCGCCCTTACCTAATTCTGATCATCATTTAGTTCTTTGTATGTCCTTTGAATTGTTTGAATATATAAAGCAAACATCTGAAACTAGGTACATATGTTCTCAACTATGATAAATGTAATTTTGCTAATGTTTGTAATTCTTTGAATAGGGTGAACTGGCTCTCTATTTTTAATAATGTAGATATTGAAGAGACTTTTACCATATTAACGAATTTATTAAATGAGGCAATTGATTCTAATACTCCTAAATTTTTAAGTAAATCTCAATCAAAGCCTTGCTGGTTCAATAAAAAACTAATAAATTTGAATAATCGAAAAAATAAAGCATTCAAACTCTACCGTGATTCCAAAGATGATAATGTTGTATATACGAACTACCTTCGATGTAATCGTGAATTCAATTTTCTCAACAAATTTCTTTATAATCAATACCTTTTAAGTATTGAATCAAAGCTTAAAAGGAATAGTAAATGTTCCTGGAAATTTATTAACAACAAAAAATGTTCTACTGGAATTCCTAACTCAATCAGATACATGGGGCAAACATCTAGTGAACTGTCAGCCATCTGTAACTTTTTCGCTGACTTTTTTCGGTCTGTGTTCAAACCTACATCTTCTCAAACAAGCCCTCCGTTTACTCCTTCATCTGAATTAATCAATTTAATCATCTATACGTAGAGAAAAGCGATATTCTTGATGAACTATCGAAATTAAAAGATGGAAAGCAATCTGGATTTGACGGTATTGCTCCCATCATTTTAAAAAAATCTGCTCTTTCTCTAGCTACACCCCTTGAAATAATTTTTAATCGCTCTCTTCGAGATGGATACTTCTTAAGACAATGGAAAAATTCTTATGTCTATCCTGTTTTTAAATCTGGATTAAGAAATGATGTCATAAACTATCGCCCAATTTGTAAAATATCTGTCATTCCTAAATTATTTTTATCGTTTTCTCAGTGAAAGAATTAATCTCCCCTTTGCAGCATGGTTTTATCGGTCAACTATGACCAATCTTACAGTTTTTAGTAATTATGTACTAGGTGCTCTCGAACAAGGATATCAATGTGATGTTATATACACTGATTTCTGTAAAGCGTTTGACAGAGTTGATCACTCAATATTAATTGCCAAACTTCATAATTTATGTTTTCGTTCTAACCTATTAAAATGGTTTGAATCTTATCTTACCGGTAGAATACAATACGTTCGATTCAATAACGTTATCTCGAATCCAGCCATTGTAACTTCTGGGGTTCCCCAAGGAAGTCACCTGGGACCCATTCTCTTTATATTATTTATCAATGATATTCCGAGCATTTTTAACGACTGTCTTTGCTTAATGTATGCTGATGATCTTAAATTATTCATACGTATAAAATCTACTTCGGATTGCATAAAACTGCAAAATGATCTTAATAACTTATCTGTTTGGTGTTCTATTAATGATCTGCACTTAAATGTATCCAAATGTCATAGTATGATGTTCTACCGTGGTGCATCTCCAATATTATTTTCTTACGATATACATGGATCTTCTTTATCTAAAGTCACTCAAAAAAAGGATTTGGGTGTGACGCTTTCAAACCACATTGATTACATTATTTCAAAGGCCAGTTCAATGCTTGGATTCGTTTCTAGGCATGCTAAAGACTTCCTAGATCCGTTTACTCTTAGATCACTATATTTTTCCTATGTGCGTTCAATATTAGAATACTGTTCACCTGTCTGGAATCCTATGTATAGTATTCATTTAACGAGAATTGAAAGAATTCAGAAACGCTTCACTAGAATCGCAATTCGGATATTGCGATGGAATATTGATATGCCAACTTATAAAACGAGATGTTTGTTATTAGGCATTCAGTCCTTGGAAACACGACGTTCATAACTTGATGTTATGTTTGTTAGGGATTTAATTAATTACAAAATCAATTGCCCTCATTTGCTTTCGTTAGTTAGTTTTCATGTTCCAAGTCGTGGTACACGTAGTAATCGTTATTTTTTTGTGTACCCTTTCATAGGGTTAATTATGGAATTAATGAACCCTTAACTCGTTGTCTAAGACAAGCAAATTCTTTATGTAATGTGATCCATTTTAATTCATACTTAAGTAGAGACTGTTTTAAAAAAAAGTTATTATTAAAACTAAACCTCGCTAGGTAGTATTTATTTCTTTATATTCTCTTTATTGTTAAGTATATTAAGTAGTCTATAAGAGCTGTGTCTCTGCTTGACGAAATGTTGTGAAATAAATAAATAAAAAAAATTATGTCAAAGTTAACTATGGTGTACCACAAGGATCGAAATTAGGCGCAGTCCTGTTTATAATCTATATAAACGAATTATCGAAACTATTACAAAGCTGTAAAACTACTATGTACGCAGGCGACACATTAATTTATGCAGAAGGCAGCTGCGCAGACGAATGTCGGACGACATCCAAAACATTACAACGTGGTTTAAAATGAACAAATTAAAATTAAATGAACAAAAAACAAAAATGATGGTTATTAACCTCGAAGGTGACACCAATATAGTAATCAACGGCATACACATTGAGAAAGTACACTATATTATTGTAAATACTTAGGAGTGCTCATCGACAACCAAATCTTCCGTGCAGGGACGGGTTAAGAATATCCCTGCAGCGATACCTCTCGCTGGTCGTAAAAGGCGACTAAAACAAAGGTAAACAAAAATCACATCTAGGCAATTTAGAAAACACCAAGGTGAGCCTAGGGACACATATACCACCATTAAACTGCCCCACAAGTGTGCATGCAAATCAATGGGTTGACACGACTGGAGATCACCGGTGTTGTAAGAGTAAGATCAAACAAAAAAAAAAAAAAATCTGGAGCATGCCCGTGTCAAAAAAAGGAGGGAGAGAAAGAAAACGGTCAAACCGTAGCATTATGGAAAAGAACGCTAAAAGGAAAAGCACTACCCCGCCAGGCACTTCTAATGGTCGTAGTCCTGGGACGAGCAGCAATGCTCGGGTCAGAGCTATAGGATTTCCGGGGGATAGCAAAGTAATGCAACGGCGTAAGCCACACTTAAGAGTCGCGAGTTGGGACGTTGGAAGCATGAGTGGTCGCAGCTATGAGCTTGAAGAAATGATGGTTAGAAGGCGAGTAGACATCCTGTGCGTACAAGAGACGAAATGGCGAAACACCGGTAATCGGGCACGTTTCTTGGACGTTAAAACAAAAGCCTACAAGATGTTTTACTATGGATTGGAACAAGGAAAAAACGGAATCGCCATCATCCGTTGATGGCTCTCAAATTGGTGATGCATGGTGAGGTGTGGAACATCGTAAGCGCATATGCCCCTCAAGTAGGATGCGAACAAAAAGAAAAAGATGCATTCTGGCTAGATTTCCACAACCTTGTCAAAACCATCCCAAAGGAAGAGCTTTTGTTTGTTGGAGGATATTTAAACGGACATGTCGGGAAGACAAGCGAAGACTATGAATACTACCACGGAGGGCTGGGATATGGCACCAGGAACTCTTCAGGTGAAGATATTCTAAACATGTGCAAGTCGTACGGTCTTATAGTGCTAAATACCATGTTCGTCAAACAAAGCCGGCACCTGATCACTTATAGCAGCGGCGGAAATGAAACTCAAATAGACTATCATTTGGTATCCAGTTTCATGAAGCCACGTGTCAAAGATTGCAAAGTGATCCTGGGAGACGCGATCGCCCCTCAACACCGTCTCCTCCTGACTGATTTTTTTATGGAGGCGAGTAAGAAGTCAAAGCAGCAAACGAAGGTGTCTGAGAGAATCAAGTGGTATAAGCTGAATAAAAGAAAAGGCGAAGCTTTTATTACCAACATGAAAAACTACCTCTCTTCCATTATCGATGAGGTCGGTAATGAGGAGTGCAGAGCACAAGACATGTGGGATTACCTACAACAATCTGGCCTGGCGAAAGCCAAATCACTGTTCGGAACATCTAAAGGCCCCTGCCAACACGCAAAAGAAAATTGGTGGTGGACAGACGAAGCCAAAGCAGTGATACAAAATGGCTTTCCAAGCTTGGTCAAAGTGCTCTTCTACTAATAGAGAGGAAAAAGCTCGCCGTGAAAAGGTATATAGATATTGCAAAGGTATCGCGAAGAAAAAGTGCGCCCAATTCAAAGCGAAAAGCATGGAAGGCCTCTATCAGGAGTTGGAAGAAATATCGTCTTCCGCGTCTGACAGGAACCAGGCTACCCAGGAGCTTCGACAAAGCAATTTGAACAAAGAGCAAATATCTTTAAGATAGCCGCCCAGAGAAGAAGAAATGCTCAGGAGATTCGTTTCCCAAAGTTTATTAACAATGCTGACGGCCAACTCCTTGTGGAAGACGAAAAAATTCTCCACAGATGGCGACAGTATTGCGAGGAACTTCTGAACGAACAGTTTCCCCGAGTGTACTTTCCAACAGCCGCCCCGAATCATGCCGAAATATACGACATCACAGTCGAAGAAGTTCGGTACGCGGTTAAAAACTCGAAGAAAAGAAAAGCTGTTGGGCCGGACGGAATACCCTCTGAGTTCTGGAAAAATATGGGAGACATCGGGTCTAGATGGCTCATGGTTCTTATCTCCAAACTTATGAGAGGCGACACTATCCCTAATCAGTGGAGGGAATGCTATCTTCTTCCTTTGCACAAAGGAAAGGGTGATACGCGAAATTGTGATAACTACCGTTCTGTCAAGCTGATATCGCACACCGTGAAGATCGTTGAACGGGTATTAGATAGCCGATTGCGGAAAATAATACGACTATCTGATGACCAGTGCGGGTTTGTCTCGGGTAAATCAACAACAGATGCAATCCAAAGTATAAGGATCATGATGGAAAAGTATCGTGATTCTTCAAAGGACTTGCATATGGTGTTGTTTGATTTCGAAAAGGCCTTTGACCGGCAACCAAGAGATCTTTTATGGGTAGCGCTAAGACAAAAAGGAGTTCCAGAAACCTACGTGCGAGTGATCATGGACATGTACAAGAGAGCAACGACAAGAGTAAGATGCACCGCAGGAGTCACCGAAGAGTTCGCAATCAAAGTCGGTGTACACCAAGGGAGCGTCCTCAGTCCACTGCTCTTTATAGCAGTCCTTGAGTGCTTGCTTGAAGGAAAAGTGACGGACCCCAATGTGCACCAGCTATTCTTTGCTGACGATGGAGCCATTATAAGTGATGATCAGGCGTCCCTACAACGAGCACTTGATGTGTGGGTGGACATTTTTGAGGGACACGGGTATCGTATTAGTTCAAAGAAGACAGAGTATCTGTGCTGCCCGTTCTCTGACCCTCATCAGCCTATTCCAGACATTTACTTGAATGGAAGAGTGCTTCCCAAGTGTGAAAAGTTTAAATATCTGGGATCTATGATTAATAAAGAAGCAACTTGTGATGACGACATCAACCATCGCGTAAGCGTGGGGTGGATGAAGTGGCGGGAAAACTAACGTAATTCGTCACTAACACAATGAAACGAGGTTCACATATAATTTTTTTCTGCCGGAGTAATTCATCCTGAGTGCGCTTAGAGTCGAACATTACACCAGTTTTCCTCCTAGTAGAATTACTCCCATGTGCGCTGGCCAATCGGTGGCACGGATCCGAGTGGTCTAATTTTCAATGACTTTTCCGTGTAGATCCTGCTGAATTATGTTTACCTTAAGGGCATCGGTCGATTGTAGTCCAGTCACATAGACCTGCGACTTCAGGAGGTCAAATCGCATGACCTTGGTGGCCTATTCCACCAGACGACGCCACCATTGTGTGGCACGTCGCGTCGCCTGCTAGAACCACTTGTCTTCTAAGTCCATGTGGTTCAATTTAGGCCATAATAATAATCATTTTGATAATAAAGTTTCATCATTTGGACGTGCTGTTTAATCGTGTAACTTGCCATGATGATTTAATCTGATCAGCAACTGAATAATAAACAACGAATTTACAAATGTCACTAAAACAACATGGCCGCTACAGACCGTCAAAATCTATCCGCGCCAATCGGGGTTCAATGACTTTCGAGTCCGGCTTATTTGCATGAACATGAGAAAGCCTCGGCTGCTTTACGAGCAAGTGCCGCTCCTACGGCGAGGTTTTTTCTCTCGAACTTCTTTGAATGGATGCCTGGTTATGGTGACTTGATGCTCCTTATGAAAAGCCCATTTTGCCAAATTAAAAGCAAATGACGTTTCGAAAATGATGTTTTAAAGCATCGCACACGCTAGCATGCTTCAAAGTCACTCGTCATGTAATAGCCCATTTTTTTCTTCTCCTGCTAACATCCTATGATTCGTCCTGAATCATTGTCGACCACCTGAACCTTGATAAGAATGAAAATAAATCATTATTCATGCCATCAGTTCCAGTCCTGAGTTGTCTTCTTTGCTCCTTGTGTATCATGTACATCATCCTTTGCCATCTCATTGATTTTCTTTCAAATTCTTTTTTGTCGTTGTTGTTGTTCAATCGTTTTCGGTACATGATACTCGGAATACGAAAAGATATCATGACTTGATAACGATACTTAATGAACTTTGTGTCCAAGAGGCTAAGAAAGAAAGCAACAAAAAAAAAACAAAACGAAAAAGTGGACGGTAGTGGTGGCGGTGGCGCATAGCAAACTTTCAGAAACAACAAATCAAATATCCCAAGGATAATCGACTTAGTTAAGCTATTGAACAAACCAACCAACAACCCACCCACTTCCACGACCACCTCCAGTTCCTCTTCACCAAAAACAGTACCGACACACACATCCACAGGCAAACAGACCGATAGAATCGAACCACTCGAGATACTTGTACTCGTGTATCGGTGGCGCAATACTTGCCGACTTTAACACAATAGACACCCACGAGTATCCATCTATTCGTTATTCGGCTGGGCGACAGGGCGAAGGAGATGCTGCTGAGCAGATGGAAAGGAAGAAAATAAAGTCCATAGTCCAACTGAATAGATATTTTATTCTCTGTTTTTCTTTGGTTGATTGCGGGCGGCTGTAGCTAAGATGCTGATGGAGATGCTGAATCTGTGAATCTAAACCTGATGATGATGGTGGTGGCGATGGGAAACTTACCCCCCTCCGGGCCTTTCACTATAATCAGGATAATTGCAACCGAGAATACATTTACTCTCGATGTGTGCTTTCTTCATTTCTTACCAAGTCCATCCCAAGACTCCATACCTCTCCCTCTAGCTCTTTCTCTCTCCCATACTCTTGTACTCCTTGTGTATCTGTCGCCGTGTCCTGCTGAGAGTTTTAGATTTGTTTACCAAACCAAAATTGAACCCCAAAAGAATCTAATAGACGACAAGCAACAAAAAAAAAAAAGAGGACGATAGGACGGCTATTGATACCCCGACTGAACATGCATACCATGGGTGTGTGTGTGTCTTTTGAAGACATCATTAGTTGAATAAACGTTCTTAATTTAGCGTTGACTTTAAGTCTGATAAACAAATCGAACGAACGATGAATACACAATGGGAATCGAGACGATTCGGGATACTGATTCACACACCCGCAACCCGATAGGTAAAGGGGGTAAGGGCAACTCAACTGTTTTCATTAAACAATCAAATCTAGTTGTAGAACGGATTGTGCCCGAAAGGCAAATGGTCCATAGTACCCTCCGGCTCCGGTGGAATTCAATCATCGACTCAAAGGACATTGTCATTGTACTAAGCAATTTCAATTCGTAGGACTACCACGCCTGTTAGATTTAATAAACCAAAACCCATCGACCATTTTCTCATCGTTAGCTTCGTAGCCATCCCCCCATCCACCCAGTGTATTACCGATTCATGAAACTTTTACGTAACTAACGACTTAAATAATCCAACATTCTACCTTAATACGATTTTAATAACCGGAAATGTCGTTAAAGGAAGTGACCTCGTCCGGAGACAGGATGGGGCAACGTATTTATCACACCCAATCGACAAACTATGCGGTTGGCTTGATCGCCCTATTGTCCTGTGTTGTCCCTCATGCTTGTATGGACGCGCTAGAGCAACTGTAAGAACGAGACTACACCTACCTTTACACCCTTTCTCGTAACTAATTGACTTGCGTGATGCACCTATTCACTTTCGGTCGATAGCTGCGGCGTCGTCGTATTAAAGTATAATGCGCGTTCCTCGTGTCCCATCTGTTTTGTTTTGACCGCAAAATATCCTCCACCTTGACGGGATGCATGATTGAGTCAAGAAACCGAAAGGTCCTTGAGTCAGACTTCTCTGTTCATGTGATGTCATATGGTGATGCGGTTTTCTCCTCGCCCATAACATATGTTGGAGTCCTTGCTTCCCTTTCATCTCTAGGGTCTATCTCTCTCGCAGTCGTTACAGACTCGGGGTAAGGGTGTATTTACGAACTGACTTGCTCGTTTAATTAGATTCAATCACGAGGATCACAAGATGAGGAGGGTGTCCCTCTCGTGCCCATTGTGTCGTTGAATTGAATTTTGATTTCAATTGATTTCGTAATGAGGTAGGAAAGATGCATGAGTATGCCACCCCCGAGCGTGTACACAATTGCACACTCGATACGCGCTGTTAATTCGTAATAAATTTTACAATTTCATCAAAACATTCGAAAGGACAACACAACAAAACAAAACAAAGCCACCCTCGATGGCTGTGTCAGTTTCCTTTGAACGCCATTCGTGCTAGTCGTATACATGCTCGCACTTATCTATCATTTACTCGGTATGTTTGTTCGTTAGCGACTCCGATTAATGATGACATGAATAGCAACACGGGATCTTCGGTGGATTAAAATTCTTTACGTTATCAAACCCTCCCCCGCCTACTCAGCGTGACATAAACGCAAACAGAAGCACACACTTGAATCGCCGAGGTAGCGGCCTGATGAGCGGTTAGAAGTCGATTTCAAGGGGCGAAGGTGACTACGGCGATAGTGAGTAAATCGACGTTAACTGTGAATAGGAATCCATTAACGTAATTTGGCGAAGGGCCGATGTCTGGCAGTCTAGTACTCGTACGATTGTGTGCCATTAATCGGTATTGATTGGGAATCGGGATTGTAAAGCTGACAGTTGTAGTCCGACTCACCGGTGGCAGTTCTTTTGTTTCCTTTATTTTCCCTTTGAATAGATGGTTAATAGAATGTGCTACTGCCTCAGCCATTACCAGGTGCTGAGTTATCTTTCAGGCAGATAGAGTTCGAGGTCAGGCGCGAGCAATTTCCAAGAAATGGAAGCCCAATTGTATGTCTCCGATCGCTGATCTTCTGATACTCTCTCAAACTTATCTGATCTATAAGGATTAAGATACCCCTAATAGCAGAGGAATTTTAGAACTGTTTCCCAATATCAGGGATATAAAGAAGACAGGAATATAAAGAAGGCTCCGTAAAGGCCTGTATTTCATCTCTGACTACGAGCTCAGTTAGTTCGGAGGTGAAGACCTCAATTTCATGGGAGTCGAACCGTTGACCACCACGCGGACCAAACGAAAGAAGCGGTTAGACCCTTCAACCTAGTCCAGCTTACACCCAACGACAAGCTGGAGAGGCTCAAGGCCCTTCACTTAGGTACGGAACATTGCTCAATGTATCCGCTGTAACGGTTCGGGCATATCGCGTCAACCTGGTATAAGACAAGTTGGGAAAGAAGGAGCGACTGAAGTGCGTGCTCTATAGGAACCGAGAACATCCTGCAAACTATCGTGGATATCTAAATGTAGCTTATTAGCAGGAGACTGGGAAATGTCCCTCAAATCTCTTACAAACACCAGCTGTCACACCCCCAATGGCTGCAGACTGTACAAATACCCTAGAGCCTGTTTCTAAGGCACCGCAGGTCGAGGTGTTCCTACGCTCGATCCAGCTCGCCAATTCAGATCAATGAGCAGGCGGCTCGAGTGGACAGAATCTACTCACTTCTGCCGGGGTTCGTGCATTTACAATGGAATTCATCGTTTAGGGCTGAGTGAAGAACCATACTTTTCAACCTGTTTCAGGGCAAAAACCCCGATGTACTCTTGTTAGCGAAACATTGCTAAACCAGAAGCATAAAATCTGTTTTGTAAAGTAATGCGTAGAGACACTTTATCGATCTCTTCGCTTAAACTCGAAAGGAAATTTCTGATTAGGGAAGTAACATAGTCAGTACTAGAGAGAGTCTACTTAGCCATTGGTGGGCTCTTCAGAGCATAGAAGTCAACGTTTCTTTTTATGGTGCTTGTCACACAACCTGGACGGGGTGACGATGGTTTGTGTCGAAGATTCTCGTTCACTACTCTCCGGGGGTGGTTGTCCTAGATATGATTCGAGAGATTCGATTGATTTTGTCGCGTTGGTTGTAGTTCACAGTAACTTATTTTGTTTCCACGTCATTAAGGTGTTACATTGGAAATGCAAACACACATTTGTGTGTGAATTTTGATCTGGATCTCATGTTCCTCGACTAAGACTGTCTGAAACCAACGTATGATCTATTAACTTTCTACGGACCTTCATATATGACACGGACCTTTGTGGAGTGAGTGTCGTGATTTATGCCGGGCGCATTTGCGGAAATGGCAGAGTTTGACTGGTTTCCTGGTGGCCGTTCACACTCGACACTCGGAAAATTTGAGACGACCGGTTCTTTAATTAATCAGCCAATATTCGTACGTCAAAGAAACGCAAGAGAACATCGGCGCGGTCCATGAAAGTGTATAGCAGAACCCGAGGCAGTCGATTTCTCGCCGTGCCAACTCTGCAAATAGTAGTAGCTGGAAACCACGTTTATTGATCGACGCAAAATTTTTCGTCTCCCCTTGTTGAAGATTTGCTTTTGGCTCAAGGGGTACTTTAGCTGATGGAAATTAAAGTGGAGCGAGGAACTAAACCTCTCGTATCCTCATCATGCAAACGAGTCGTCCCTTCTGCCGCCTTAAATTGGCGGATTTTGTGAAAAGGCTTGAGCATGCATCCGTTTAAGATCAAATTAAGCCAAAATCTAAATCCTTTCGATCACCGAACTTCGTTGGTTTATTGGGCTCCGGAGCAATTTGAAACGGATCCAAATTTTGGCGAAAAAATCTCCTTCAGTGATGAAATACATTTTTGTTGAACGGCTTCAGGGACAAGCATTCGTCGCATTTGCGGAGAGAGTATTCCATGGCAGTATCGATAATTTCCAAGTCCGAGAACAAGAACGACCAGAAAGTGACTGTCAATGGTGAACCGTATCAGACCATGATTATGGTTGACATTTAATGCATATTAAGCAACACGCGGGAATGAACTTCAGTTTGCCTAAAACACATTAAAGACATTAAATGCCTAACTGACTTCAGGCCAGTCTTGTGATTCTCAGAAGCACAAAAGACTGGTCGGAGCTCTTCTAATTCAGTGCTATTCAACAACTAAATTCCGATTTATGTCCACCACGTCCGACCAGGTCAACAGCTCTAAAACACACCTTAGGTCAACTTGAACATAACGAACATGTATATGACTCGCAATCAAAAACAACCTTCCCAGAATCAGGATCAGAGCCACGTCGAACTTTGAAAAATCTTCCATCACTTCTCGCATTCCTCTCACTTTCGACTAATTCCCTAGATGTTCGGCGGATTCCCTTGACTTGGAAACAACAAATTTCTGGTGTGATCTTATGATGTGAACAACTGTCAACATTTCCCCAAAAACCCATCCGCTTAACGTCTAGCGAGAATCCTTTATCCTGCGATCATGCCCTGCGTCGACCGCTCAACCAAGACATTCCTCTAATCATTGCTACAAATCTTAATGTTGGCGGCCGGCATACGTGGATAAAAGCGAACCAAAACAACAATCCAAATAAATAAAATTCCAAAGTGAAGGTATAAAGAGCATGAAGAAGAAGAAGAAGAAGACGAAACGGACAGTAAGCAATAAGCAACCGATGGAGCATTCGTGGTCATTCCTGGAACGAATTTTGCACGAACATTGGTGGGTTATTGGCATTGTTCTCTCGTTGCTCCTGCATCGCTCCATTCCATACCTGACGTGGAACAAGTGGAGCAGTGTGGCTCGCTTTGCTGCGGTGGCGCCACTTTATATCTATCCTGTCGCATAAATCAAGACCACCTACCGAAGATCAAGACCGGCGACGCGACGCGCAACGACGCACGACGACCATCCAACACATGCATACAACATGCATGATGGCTCGGTAAGGTCAAGTCGGCTGATCTGTGCTAAATGCTTAATGTCAGAATACGGCTCTCTAAAAGTTGTCATTTCTTCACCTCACAAATCTCGTGACGAGATGAATCCGAGATTCCATCCGACCTGGCTGTTGCACGTATGTAGCTGATGACAAGACGCGGGTATATCACGGCAACCTTATCAGATAGAACGCGAATCCAAATGATTGAGGTCTAGAGGAGGACACGGCCCGAGCCGAAACAAGGTGTGGAGAAAATAAAGATGCTCTAATGAAAATGAAAATGTTCCTCAAGTCCAGACATTCCGAGGAACTTTGACCAAACAGTCATTATGTGACACAATGAATGGGAAGCAGGAACGGCTCTAGATTCCAGATTTCAATTGCAGCGAAAGGGAAGCATGACGGGTGGAGGGATGTAATGCCCGAAGGTCTATGTAGGTCTTCGGTATGAAATGGACACAAGGCTTCCGCTTCGCCCTTTATATCGCAGGATGGAAACATTTTTCTTCGCTTTGTTTCGCTTTGTATTTTGTTTGTCGTTTGTCGTTTCTGTTTTATAATTGTTCGATGGATACAATAGGTGGAGGAAGAGCTGCTGGTGGTGAGGAGGATGCTGTTGTTCTTGTCGGACGAACGGATGGTATTTGTGATTTTCTGCTCCAGAAAATCGTCGCATTTGTCAACTGTCGACTACTATAGCAAAGTATGTCCAATTCATGAGTTCCGGTTGAAAGCCGGTGGAAGAAAGGGGAAGGAGAGGGGACAAGGAATAGGCCAACGAAGATGTAACTGTGGAGGCAATTTGGATTTCGAATGATAATGATAACTATTGTGGAGGTTGTGCTCTTATGGAAGTCCTAATTGCTCTTTAGCATACCTTTCAGGAAACAGTTGCGAGGATGTCATGTAGCAACGTTTATGGGGAATTGTTGTTCCTGAAATGGTTGAAAAATCTTTAAAAGCGTTATCCTGAGCTGCAGGGATCTCGAAACACTGCCATGGTATAAGAATTTAAAGATGATTCCTATTCGTTCGAATCCTGGGACTAGGTAAATAAATAGACTTGAGTTCTCTTACACGGAGTGTGTTCAAAAAATAACAGGAATTTACGGCTTACAAGTGAGGTGCATTTCGAGAAAGTTTTTTCCAGCTAAGAATACTTCGCAGGAATTTATCAGTACCCTGCTGAGAAAAAAAGATCGCGAAATACGATTTCTATGAAGTTGCTGTTGTGGAATTTGAACCCTGTGTCATCGGCGTCAGAAGCTATCACACCAAACTTTGTTTGCTAAATTTTTGTACCAAAGAGATCGCGTGGAAAATATATAGTAGAAAGGAAACTTTTGAATAACAGGCAAGGAGAGGTTTTACTATTTTGATCGTCGTCACATGGTTACTAACCTAGATGGCCCTACAGTTCTGGACCGATCTGGCCCTCAAGTAACAAACCTCTTTAGCCTGCATAGCTTCTTACTTTGATTGTTGCCGTTGAAGACACTTTGACTATTAAAGCATCGTTCGATCGGTGATTGAATCCTTTCACAGTATCGTACTCTAATCAAAGCCCTCTGGTCCAATATGTGACCTTTGTTTTCCAACTGAATTGGAATTTGTTTGATAACCAATTACCATAAAAGTTGTGGTTCCCCGCTTTGAGGAATGCCAGTGTAAATAGATTTAGTGGGGAGACTGTTTCTTGGTGTTAATTTGGAAGAAGACTGAAATTTAGGGGCTCTCGCGTCGAGGTTTGTTCAAAAAATAACGTGACTTTTTGGATTTCGCCGGCTAAGTACATTCGATCTTCGTTTTCAGTTATATTGTTACACATGTCCTTTAACATATGCTGACATTATCAGCCATTTTAGATATTTAGTTTGTTTTTCACAGATAGGTGTGAAAAATAAAATTAAATGCTCCAACGTACTTGAAATGTGGACTGTGGCACTTGGCGAGTCTACTCCGAGCAAAAAAAAAAATTTTATAAGTGATATAAGCTTTCACAGGAAGCCGAGAAAATGCTAATGACGATGTCCGCCGTAGACGCCCTAACCCTTCAGCAACGATTGAAAACGTTCAAGGAGTAAAGAACATTTTTATAGAGAACCATCGAGTCGGTAAATCTATGAGAGAAGTTGCTTAGAATGTTGGCATATCAATCAGTTGGTTCAAGCAATAGGGAAAGTTTGTTCCGAAATTGCTGAGCATAGTCAGGAGCCGTCGAATGACGTAAATGACAATTCAGATTTTTTGAAACGGGTCATCACTGGTGGCGAAACATGGGTGTTTGGGTGTGACGTCGGAATCAAAGCCCATTCATCCCAATAGAAGTGACAAGTAGAGCCAAGACCTAAAACGCTCGGTCAAATGTGTAGTCTTCCTTCCTTCGATTCACGCCAGTTTAGTGAACCAGAAGTTTTTGCCGGAAGGTCGTACGGTAAATTAATTCATTTAAAAATTCATAGCCTTTGCATTACGATAATACCTTTACTCACTCATCGTTGCTTTGTGGCTAAAAACTGTACTGTAATCATACAAGCCACCGTATTCACCGGACTTGACCTCTTGTGACTTTTTACTATTCCCGTGCAGGTTCAAGAGTGTACGCTCTTATGGTGTTTGTCACACAACCTGTACAGAGTAGAGATGGTTTGTGTCGAAGATGTTCGTTAACTACTCTCCAGGGGGTGGTTGTCCTAGATAGGATTTGATAGGCATTGGTTGTAGTTCACAGTAACTCTTCTGTTTCCATGTTATTAAGGTGGAAGTTAAAGGCCGCATCGCTGGCATAGAGGATATTATTCTTTATGCAAGGCTACAAACTCTTTAGGGCAGACAGATGTGCTCGAGAGGGTGGTGGTGTTGCAATTTATCTAAAATAAGATGCTCTTCACCATCTGACTCACCAATGGAATATTTGTTTCTCGATGTCATAAGTAGCGAAGGTAATCTGATATTAGGAACAGTGTATAGGCCAAATAATAATAGCGACCTGGATCCAATATATGATTTAATGGAAGAAATCACCGTCAGTTCCCCTAATATATGTAATAATATGTGGAGACTTCAATAACAACATTTTGGTAGATAAGCGTTTCATAGAACAAATTCAATCATTTGAGTTATACGTGGTCAACTCAACTGTGCCCACCCACTTCACCCGCTCATCTAGCACTCTATTAGACCTTTTCTTCGTCAGCAAAAAAGAACAAATCCCATGCTTTGACCAACTCTCAGCACCTGTTTTCTCCTATCATGACCTTATTTTTCTAAATTTCGATTTCCAAACAGAGAGCCGAGTAGAAAGTCGGCAAATACGTTATAGAGACTTCAAAAATATAGATCCTGTGAATCTCGAACAACACATATACGCAGTATACCTTGGGAAATGATTTATTGTATGACCTCACCCACTGATCAAGTTCAGTTTATATATGATAACTTAGTAAATATTTTCAATACGCACGTTCCAATTGAAAAAGAGTTTGTCAAAGCATCAAAACCTTGGTTCACACAAACAATTAAAAATTTAATTAATCAACGCAATCAGGTTTCGAACGAGGATTGAAGACCTGCGGATGGCGTATAAAAGGTTACGTAATCAGGTTGTACGAAAAATAAGAAAGGCCAAAATGATTTTTTACTCAAACCATTTCAAGGTGCTCTCTGATAGTCACAATCTTTGGAAAAATCTTCGGATTTATGGTATAGGAAAGAATAAAAAAACATGTCTACAAAACAATATCAATCAGTGCAGCTCCCACTATTAATCAAGAATCTGAAGAAATGCCTTCAGTTTTTCCGTTCCCGTCTTTTAGTTTTTCCTGTGTTGAAAGCGAAGAAGTTTTAGGTAGTTTGCTGACAATCAAATCTAAGGCATCGGGTGTCGACGATATAAATCCCACATGTTATCAACACCACCGTAACTGGAATTTTTTCGCATCAATGGAAAATCGTCAAAATAATATCAATTCCTAAAAACGCCAACTGTGATGAATTTGGACCAATTTCAGTTTTATCTTTCTTATCCAAAGTGTTTGAACGTATAATGCAAAAACAACTCTATGATTACATAGCGCGTCACAACTTTCTGGTAAACATCCAATACGGTTTCCGTCCAAAGCATAGCAGCACAACAGCTCTCCTCAAGGTCACTCAAGTTATAAGGGCTAAACTGGATAACAACTGGGTTACCTTCTTAGTCCTTTTAGATTTATCTAAATTTTCATTAATTTTCGTGGGGGAAAACGCCCCCATTTATTGGGCTTAATTTAAGCTATCTTAATCTAATCTCACTTACTAGCTAGGGATAACGGGGGAGAGGGAAGGGTGGTTAAAAAGGCGGAATTTTAGACATCGAGTGCTGAGGTTGAAATCGAAGTAAGGATTCGAATTAACACCTCCCAGCATACGAGAAATGAGTTCATTGGAGCTATAGGCAGTACGGGGGGTGGGTAGATAGAAGAGACGGGGATTTCGTACATTGCGGGGGTTAGTGTTGATAGAGACAGAGTTGTAGAGGGTCGCGCAGTCAATGGTACCTGAAAGGAGCCGATGGATGAAAAGAATGTCAGATACAGTTCTTCTTTCTTCCAACGTGTTCATCTTGATTAGTTTAAGGCGGTCTTGGTAGGGTGGTAAAATCAAAGGATTGTACCAGGGAAGACCTCGAAGAGCAAAACGTAGGAATCGGCGTTGGATGCTCTCGATTCTAGAAATGTGGGTTTGTTAGTAAGGAGACCACACTTGAGAGGCGTATTCAAGAAAGGGCCGGACAAAGGTTATGTAAAGTGATCGGATAACGTAAGGGTCCGATAATTCTTTCTTCACGAAACCGAGTGCAGTATTAGCTTTAAGGATTATTTCATCGATGTGTGTGCGAAAATTTTGCTTTTGGTCACATAATATGCCAAGATCGCGAATGACTAGAACCCTGGAGATGGGTTGATTATTGAGGAAGTAGAGACGAGGAGGAGGTTTGATTCGTTTACGTGAAAAGGTAATTGATTGGCATTTGGAAATATTAAGCTCTAAGAAATTTTTGGAACACCAGATGGAAAAACTATTGAGATCAGATTGAATAAGGGAAGAGTCATGACTGGAGGAAATGGCCTTGAAGAACTTGGTGTCGTCGGCATATAATGAGATGTGGGAATGTTTGATCACCATTTCAAGATCGTTTATGGTGAGAACAAAAAGAAGTGGACCTAAGTGACTGCCTTCGGGGACGCCGGAGGAAGCTAAAAAGGGGTTAGAGAAGGCAGATCTAAAACGAACACTGTAATAGCGATTTTCCAGGTAAGAAGATATCCACTTCAAAGAAATGAAGTCGAAGCCAAGGGAGGACAATTTGAAGAGTATCAGTCTGTGGGAGATTTTATCGAAAGCTTTACTGAAATCGGTTGAGATAACGTCGACTTCTTTGCCGTTCTCTAAGGCTGATAGGGTAAAGGACACAAATTCAACAAGGTTAGTGGTTGTGGATCTGCATTTGAGGAAACCGTGTTGTCTAGGGGAGAATAAAGACTTGCAGCGAAAACGTAGAGTTTCGTACAAAATACTCTCGAAGAGTTTGGGTATATGTGACAGTTTGGCAATGGGAAGCCTTTGACATGGTTACCCACTCACTCCTATTGAACAAACTGCACCATAAATCCAACTTCTCTTCAGAAGCAATCGGAAATATCGGAAATCAACTCTCCGAGTTCCTCCCGATCCAAGTGTCCCCCAAGGCTCGATCCTCTCTCCTCTGCTGTTCTCCTTGTGAAATAGGTTCCATCCTGAGCAACGTCTCAAAACATTTTTATGTAGATGCCACACAAATCTTTAAAAATTTCCCCATAGGCCTTATAGAAAACTGTGTTTGTTCACTAAATGAACAACTTGATAGAATAAGTGCATGGGCAGATCGTAACACCTTGATGCTAAGTCCAGCGAAATGCAAATGCATGGAAAAAAGTTGTGGGTCTGTCTTATTTCCCAAGTGTTGCAATAAATGGAATCCCCTTAGAGTTTACAAACACATCGAAAAACTTAGGCATGGTTTTCAACAGGACATTAACTTGGAACGACCACGTTAACTCAGACCTTCCAGCATTTTATCCCGCTTAATATAAGAATGTTTCTTGCAAGACACTTATCATTCCAGTTCTTACATACAGTTGTGAAATATACAACAACTGTGACTACGTTAGCAATACAAAACTAAAGCATCATCCGATAAATTCACGGTCTAAGAAAATATGACCATACCTCACATATACATATCTATAAACCTCCTTAAAATGTCACTTGAAAGCTTCGTCAAGTTTCGCACTATGAAACTACTATTCGCTATTCTTCATACTAAACAACCTGCTTATCTCTACGAGATCCTTCGATTTTCGGCATCAAGCAGAACAAATAATTTGATTCTTCCTCATTTCTCGTAGCTCACATCCGAAAGACAATTCTTTATTGCTGCAGTCCGTTTTTGGAATTCACTTCGAGAGAGTCAAACGTTCACGAGAGTCAAACAGCATGAAACAATTTCAAAATAAACTCAAATTATTTCTTTCTAATATTTAATCAAAGCAACGAAAGTCTAACTCCACTTTTTATAAATCCTCTTACCTTTATTTTTTACCTTATTACTGGCCTTTAACTTTTGTATATACATAAATAGCAATATTAGCAATTAAGAATTTATATTTGTTATTAATTTCAAAATACAGTCGACTCTCGATAATTCAAACCTTCGATAATTCGAAGTATTTGACAATTCGAAGAAAACAGTTGGCTCCTTGAAATTCTCTTGATAATTCGAAACTTTTGTATGCATTTGGGTACACTCAGTAATACGAAGTAAAATCAAAAAGGGTTTCGATCGAACCACGTGGTAATTCGAAGTTTCGTTATCGCAACTCTCGGCAAATCGAATCAACAGTCCTCGTATGTAAAAAAAATGCAAATAACGGTCTTATTGGTTTGCTTTGGTGTGCGTCAGTTTGGCACGAAACACACATTTATTGAACACCAGTCTGAATTTGTTCGTGGTGTAATTGCGTAGTAAACGTGTTTGTTGACATCATGACTCGTGCTAAAAAGTACAAGTCCTTATCCATTGCAGACAAAAAAAAAGTTATCGAAGCTGTTGAAGCTGTTAGAATGCCTTGAAGACAATCAGATCCCCAATACAATTACGGTTTTAACGGCTATGATGTTTGCTGATACAGCGTGGAAAACCGTGAGCACTTCCACAATTTTTAATTGCTTCAAGAAATCCGGCTTCACCAGTACTTTTCAAGAAGAACAGATAGAGGAAGATACTATTTCAATTACAACCAAGATCTTGGGAGTCTATCTCTTTACAAAATGTTACTTTTGATGAATACGTGGGAGTCGATGAAAATGTCGCTGCCTGGGGAGCCCTAACTGATGCTGAAATCCTGACTGCAGAAGACGACAAAGAAGATGACGAAGATGACACTGATTCGTTAGTACCAGTAACTTTGAAAGAAGCAAGTTCAGCTCTAAATAAATTACGTCAATTTTTTTTACAAACTGATGTTAATGATGACGTTTTTCAAGCGCTGTTCATGCTTGATAAAACTTTTGATAGGACTAGACTGGCAGTATTAAAACAAACACAAATAACAGACTTCTTTTGAATATGTAACTAAACAATTTTTTTTTCTACAATATGAATTTTTTCAGTACTTCATAATAATAAAGTAACCACACAATATAATCATACTTATTACATGGTATTTTTTATTCACTTTTAATAATTGAAATCTGATCTCTCAGTATTTCGAAACTCCCGCTAATTCCAAATTTTTTCCTAAGCCCCTCCAACTTCGAATTATCGAGAGTCGACTGTATATGATATATCTATATTTATTAATTTGCTATTACTAGCTTATAAGATTTATCTTAAGGGGTAACATCACTCTAGGATTTTCAAAAATTCGATTTTTTTTTCTTTGCTTAAAGTATACTTAAGGACTTTAAAAAACATATCCAATTGGTTTTATATTGAAATTCAATGTGGAAGTAACGCCTCGGAGCGCGAGTTACAAGAACAACCCCGACAACCAGCAGTAGCAACAGCAACAACAACCAGCAGTAGCAGCACCAACAACAACAACGAATACGACATCAACCACAACGTAGCAACACCAACAACAACATCAACAGCAAAGCCAACAGCCGATAAATACAATACAGAGAATACTCAAATAATAACACTAATTGAGGTCAGCGGATGCAAACGCATCAAATTCAATGTGATTGCACATGTGATCCGCGAATATGCTTTATCAGCGTCTGGCCAATATCCGCCAAACGATCACCTTTGCAAAGCGTAGGTTACATTATGGAAATGTCGTAGCTTAAGATTCAGTCTGAACTCGGTAAATAAAACATATATTTTTTTCGACACCACGAGTTTCAATCCGGTATCTCGCGCGCCGAATTCTATTGCTTATGGGCACAGTGGAGGCGGACGCTCGTCGCATCAAATTTTCCGAGCGATCGTTGACCAACGAAGCCAGAGAGGCCCGGATGTCCATAAAATCTGCAAGGAAGGAAGAGGAAGAGTCCGACATCAACAGAGACGGCCAGATGTACGGCGCAGGCATCGCAGACTAGAGGTAAACAAAAATTTCGACGGTTTCAATGTTTTTCTCGAAACTGTTTTTTTCAAATCGGGCGTACTCGTAGCTTCAAAACTAGGGATCGAAATTTTTACAGTAGCTTCATATATATATTCTCCTCCGAAGTACGTAGCCGTTTTTTGATATTTTGAAAATTACTTGTTTTATTAACAATTTACTGCTCTTTTTTTAGTCGAAAATTCATACTTTTTGTTCAGATATGCACAGTTTCTACAAAATTGAAAAAAAAAGAACAATCCTACGTACTTCGATAGCTATTAGTATGTAGTTTCAAAAAAAATTTGGATTTTTGTTCCAGCTCTCACGGTTGTCGAGGAATGGGTACGCCCGCGGAGCGTCTTCAAAAAAACCTTGTATCGGAGATCCGCTGTGGCGCCGCCATTTTGCACGAAATCGATAATAAATTATTTTATACTTCAATATATGTATGTTGAATAAACCCTGTAAATTTCAATACAATCCCTTTTCCCATAATCCCATGAAAAATCCGCAAAATTACACCTTTTTTTCGGCCTCTAGAGTGGTGTTACCCCTTAATGTGTTAGCGCTTACTTCAATTTCAGTAAACTAATAAATTATTGTTGAACAAATAAATACTTTTTCGCGAGAAATGAAAAAGTCACGTAATTTTTTGAACATACGTCGTATATCAGGTGTATGTATAGGTTTTTTCGGGTTTTTTTTTTTTTTTTTTTTTGGTAAGAAAAATAGGTAAGTTTCTAGTGACATTACATTTTTTTTATTCAAATATTGGAACTACAAAGCAAAGAAAACAATAAATCCATTTACGACATAAATCAACTATTAAACTGCAGCTCCTCATCATAAAAGAACAATTTCCCAATGCTCAAACTGCCAAAGGTACGGTCACACAAAAAACTACTGCACAATGGACTAAGTCTGCGTAAAGTGTGCAGAGAGAAGATAACGCTACAAAATGCGCCTTATGCGGAGGTAACCATACAGCGAATTACAAAGGATGTGAGATTTACAAATCCTTTAAAATTCAATGTTTTCCATCACTTCGAAAGAAGGATCCTCCAGCAAGGGATGTATTCCATAAACAGGGCTGGTCCGCCAACGCCAATGCCCCCAAAGCAGCAATAAGGTACTCAGAAGCCGTTACCAAAAATCAGCTGCCTCAGCCTCCCATCCTACAAAACAATATTCAAAATAATGACCCAGACACCAATCCCAAATACGTTCAATCCGATAACATGAACGAACTCAAGGAAATGATGAAGCAACTAATTACGCAAATGACTATGACAATGATGAACATAATCACTTTACTAGTAACGAAACTAAATGAACATGGACAATAACAACAACAATCTTAAGAACGCCATCTAGAATGCAAATGGACTGCACATACACTATATAGAACTGAAACAATTTTTAAAAGACAACGAATTAGACATACATAGCACTGATCACTGAAACTCACTTTACCGACAAAAGTTTCCTGCGATTTTTAGGCTATAACATCTTTAACACTAATACACTCGGAACAGCACATGGGGGTAGTGCAATAATAATTAGGAAACAAATTAAATGCCTCGAACTCCAAAGTTATTACATTGACCACATACAATCGACGTCAATCCAGCTAGAAGACAAATATGGAAAATGGGCAATCTCTGCCCTGTACTGTCCTCCAAAACACAAAATTACAACTCAACAATATGACCACTACATAAAAACACTAGGATACAAATATATATTATAGCAGCAGGAGACTTTAACGCGAAACATACAAAGTGGGGTTCAAGATTAATGAACTAAAAGGGAAAGAATTTACTGGACGCAATCAAGATCAACAAGTGCAAATACATAAGCACTGGAGAACCAACGTACTGGCCAACTGACCCTACGAAGACTCCTGACCTCATTGATTTCTGCATAACGAAAAACATCAGCCATACCCTAATCAAAATCAAATCCAGCCTCCATCTTTCTTCTGACCCTTCTCCAATAATGATCGAATACACAACTCATCCTATCAATATACCAAAAGCTCCTAAACTGTATAATAGTAAGACGGACTGGAATGCGTTTCGCCAATTCATCAGCTCAAAACTTACAACTAACTTCTTCTTCTTCTTCTTTCCTTTTTCCGGCGTTGTTATGGTCAGAAGTGTAGGACCATAACCTTCCCACTTAACTGCATTCCTACTGGTCCGCTTGTGGGGTCCGCCGGTTTGACCTCAGAAAGTAGCGGCAGGCGTCCCGGTTTGGGATTACTTCATCGCTGAGGCCAATCAAATGCTGGTGTTTTTGCATTTGTTTGCACCAATTGTTTTTCGGCCTGCCTTTCTTTTTTTTTTTTTTTTTTTTTTGTGACACGGGCATGCTCCAGTTTTTTTTTGTTTGATCTTACTCTCACAACACCGGTGATCTCCAGTCGTGTCAACCCACTGATTTGCATGTACACTTGCATGCATGCATGTACACTTGTGGGGCAGTTTAATGGTGGTATAGGTGTCCCTTGGCTCACCTTGGTGTTTTCTAAATTGCCTGGATGTGATTTTTGTTTACCTTTGTTTTAGTCGCCTTTTACGACAAGCGAGAGGTATCGCTGCAGGGATATTCTTAACCCGTCCCTGCACGGAATCTCAAACCTAACAACTAACATTCCTCTCGAATTCCAACCAGGACGTCGAAAGATCTATCATTTATTTTAACGACACCATAACTGAACGAGCCTTCAAATCGACACCAATAATGACGCCTAAATCTAAAATCATCTTAACACCACCAAAAATAAGAAAACAGCTAAACGAAAAAAGAAAACTACGGAAAAATGGCAGGAAACCAGGTCACCTCTAGACAAAGCTAAGCTAAATAAAGCAGTTAATAATCTTAAGGAAACCCTGAAAACCTTTCAGAACAACAAGTTGACTAAGTACCTCCAAATTTTGACTCCAAGCTCAGAAACAAATTATTCACTGTGGAAAATTACTAAGCCGTTCAAAACTCAAACCAAACATCACCCACCCCTACAAAAACTAGATGGTATCTGGGCTCGCGAAAATAGCGACAAAGCTACTGTGTTAGCAAACTACTTTAAGAAAACAACTACCACGCCTCCCCCCCACAGGACTAACACTACTCAAATTAAAAAAGTGAATCTAAACGAAATAAAGCACACGATTACTAAATCGAACCAAAAGAAAACCCCGGGTTATGAGCTCCTCACAAGAAAGCTACTCAAGGAACTACCTAATGCAGCACTCGTATACCTACGTAACCTGTTTAATGCTTTAATAAGACTCAAATTCTTCCCATAAGTGTGGAAAGTGGCAGAAATAATTGCTATACCCAAGCCAGGAAAAGACACAACAAAAGCATCCTCATACAGACCGACTAGCTTACTCCCAACTCTTTCCAAAGTATTTGAGAAGCTATTACATAATGCTTAGAACCAATTTTGATTAACTCAAAGATTATACCTGACCATCAGTTCGGATTCAGAAGACAAAACTCAACCATTCAACAAGTGCACCGAGTGATAAACAAAATATCAACAGACCTTGATGAAAAGAGGCTTTGCGCAGCAGTTTTTCTTGATGTGGCAAAAGCTTTTGATAAGAATTGGCATGCTGGCCTTCTATACAAACTCGAGAATCATCTCCCAAAAGACTTCTTCCTTCTAATCAAAAGCTACTTAACCGATCGACTTTCTACGCAAGATACAATGACGAATCCTCAGATTTATACGTAGCCAAAGCCGGAGTCCCTCAAGGCAGCGTCTTAGGACCATTACTATATGTCCTCTTTACAGCAGACATTTCTCCTCCTAACAGACCATCCTCTATGATTGCAACGTTTGCCGACGACACGATTCTCCTTAACTCGGACAAATGCCTTCATACGGCAACAACTCAATTACAAGAATATCTTGACGAAGTAATAGAAGTAATGATCAGTCCAAGTAATTTTCACAACCAAAACAAAGTACACACCGCTAAATATTAATAACAACCCCATCCTAATAAGTCCAGTAGCAAAATACCTAGGAGTATACTTGAACTCTAAACTGACGTGGAAACATCAACAATAATGTGTTGACGGCGGCTCATAAGACGACCAAGTGACATCATCAGCTAAATTTTAACATGTAAAAAGCAGTTACTATTTAATTCAATTGCCAAATCATTAAGCATTAGTTATATATCACAATAGATTTAAGATAAACATTAACATTATACATATAAAACGCACATCTAAACACCAAAATGACTCTGATGACAATGGTCACACAGTCAACAATTTTTCCTTCAAATTGTTATAAAATGTACTTAGTGTGGCAAGACAGATGTGTAAATCATGGAAAATAATAAAAAAAAAAAAATATTGGCCATCGCCTTCTACACATTTCGCCCAGAAAAACTGCTTGTCTTTCATGGCAAACCATTCGTCGAAATCGCTCAGATGTCACCAAGTCTGGGCAGTACGGCGGGTGCAGAATGATGTCCCATCCAAGCGATCTCAAGGTGTCTTTCATTAGTTTTGCCTTGTGAGACGGCGCGGCGCGTTGTCGTGTAACAAAATCACTTTGCCATGTCTTTTGGCCCATTCCGGTCGTCTTTCGATTAATGCCCGGTTTAAATTAATCATTTGTTGATGATGGCGTTAAATATTAACGGTTTCACCAGGCTTCAAGAGTTCATAAAACACAATACCGCTCTAGTCCGACCAGACACAGAGCATGGTCTTCTTGCCGAAACGATTTGGCCTTGATGTTGAAGAACCGACTTCGCCGGGTAAAAGCCACGATTTTTTCCGCTTCGGGTTTTCAAAATAAATCCATTTTTCGTCACCCGTCACAATTCGATGCAAAAATGATTTCCTTTCGCGGCGTTGCAGCAGTATTTTAAAAGTGCCTTTTCGATTTTCCATTTGACGTTCATTCAACTCGTGTAGGAAGGTGTTTATTGATCTTCCCCATTGCCGGAACACATCTGCTAATTGTTTCTTGTGTCACAAGTAATGTTTCTGCTAGTCGTCGTTGAGTTTGAGTTGGGTCATCATCCAATAACTCCTGCAATTGCTCGTCTTCACATTTTTTTGGTCCACCATAGCGCTCACTGTCCTTCACATTAAAATCACAATTTTTAAATTATCGAAACCATGTCTTACATGTTCTAATTGACGGAGCGTGTTCACTATATGTTTCTACCAGCAAACGTTGACTTTCAACAACTTTTTTCTTTTGATTAAATAAGAAAACCAATGCGTGCCGCAAATTTTCTCTTTAAGACACAAAACTCGATATGACGCTAGTTTTTGGCCGTCTCCACTTGTGCGTGTTTCAGACGAACAAAATGGCGTGTGTGTCAAATTAATATGACGTACTTTCCGCTGGCGCCATCTCTTAGTTCAACCGGAAAAAAATTATGCAAACACCTGGCATGTATAGGGAAAGTGCATCTTCGGACGTCTTAAGCAAAAAGGATGATTGACTGCTGGGGCGGAAATCTCTCTCTAAGAAATGACTTTTTCTTAACCTTGGGACGAAGACGATAGCAATTTTAGCTTTTCGACATCGTTTTATACCCGTACCCTACCAATTCAGTGAGTCCCTTACGCGGTCAGTATTCGTGCTGCTTCTTCCTCCTGCTGCTCCTTCCTCGTGCTGCACTGGGCGGTGGGTACATATGAGGGATGTTCAAAAAGTAAAAGGAATTGTGTAACTTAGAGGATTGCATTAAGCCGAATTCAAAGCGAAAAGTATGGAAGGCCTCTATCAGGAGTTGGAAGAAATATCGTCTTCCGCGTCTGACAGGAACCAAGCTACCCAGGAGCTTCGACAAAGCAATTTGAACAAAGGAGCAAATATCTTTAAGAAGATATGCTGAAGGCCAACTCCTTGTGGAAGACGAAAAAATTCTCCACAGATGGCGACAGTATTGCGAGGAACTTCTGAACGAACAGTTTCACGGAGTGTACTTACCAAGAGCCGCCCCGAATCATGCCGACATATCCGACATCACAGTCGAAGAAGTTCGGTACGCGGTTAAACACTCCAAGAAAAGAAAAGCAGTTGGGCCGGATGGGATACCCTCTGAGTTCTGGAAAAAGGTGGGAGACATCGGGTCTAGATGGTTCTTATCTCCAAACTTATGAGAGGCGACACTATGCCTAATCAATGGAGGGAAAGCTATCTTCTTCTTTTGCACAAAGGAAAGGGTGATACGCGAAATTGTGATAACTACCGTTCTGTCAAACTGATGTCGCACACCATGAAGATCGTTGAACGGGTATTAGATAGCCGACTGCGGAAAATAATACGACTATCTGATGACCAGTGCGGGTTTGTCTCGGGTAAATCAACAACAGATGCAATCCAAAGTCATGATCATGATGGAAAAGTATCGTGATTCTTCAAAGGACTTGCATATGGTGTTGGTTGATTTCGAGAAGGTCTTTGACCGGCAACCAAGAGATCTTTTATGGGTAGCGCTAAGACAAAAAGGAGTTCCAGAAACCTACGTGCGAGTGATCATGGACATGCACAAGAGAGCAACGACAAGAGTAAGATGCACCGCAGGAGTCACCGAAGAGTTCGCAATCAAAGTCGGTGTACACCAAGGGAGCGTCCTCAGGCCACTGCTCTTTATAGCAGTCCTTGAGTGCTTGCTTGAAGGAAAAGTGACGGACCCTAATGTGCACCAGCTGTTCTTTGCTGACGATGGGGCCATTATAAGTGATGATCAGGCGTCCCTACAACGAGCACTTGATGTGTGGGTGGACATTTTTGAGGGACACGGGTATCGTATTAGTTCAAAGAAGACAGAGTATCTGTGCTGCCCGTTCTCTGACCCTCATCAGCCTATTCCAGACATTTACTTGAATGGAAGAGTGCTTCCCAAGTGTGAAAAGTTTAATTATCTGGGATCTATGATTAATAGAGAAGCAACTTGTGATGACGACATCAAACATCGCGTAAGTGTAGGGTGGATGAAGTGGCGGGAAAACTCCGCCATCTTCTGCGATCGAAAAATGCCCCCTAAACTGAAAGGAAGGCTCTACACTTCAGTTTTACGTCCGGCGCTCACATACGGTTCACAATGCTGGACAATGCACAAAAAGTATGAGAGCAAATTAACGGCAGCTGAGATGAAGATGCTTCGCATGACAGCGGGAATAACAAATCGCGACAGAATTATAAGTTCAAAGATCCGAGGAAGCCTCCACGTGAAAGAAACCATCACAAGAAAGATAGAACGCGACCGACTCAGTTGGTATTGCCATGTTCAAAGGAGAGATCCTTTGAACCCCGTCCAAAAGGCGATATCAATCAACGTTCCAATTTCAACACGCAAAAAAGGCAGTTCGAAAAACACCAGCATTTGATTGGCCTCAGCGATGAAGGAATACCAAACCGGGAAGCCTGCCGCTACTTTCTGAGGTCAAACCGGCGGACCCCACAAGCGGACCAGTAGGAATGCAGTTAAGTGGGAAGGTTATGGTCCTACACTTCTGACCATAACGACCATAACAACGATTGTGCGGCTTCCTCATTGATGTGTTGGACAATATATCCCTAGGATGCTGTCAGCTGTGGAAGCAGTTACAAATGCGTCATAAGTTCTTGTCATATAGTCAAATGAGCAATAAGGAAGGAGTACTAAAGGTCATCCAACAAGAGGTGCCATTTTAAATTTCGCGCCGTCGATTTTTGTTGCGATTATTTTCGAAAAACACATGTCGCGAAAAGAGGTTAGCAACGTGAAGTTGCGTCTCTGGTGTGGCAAATTTTCTGATGATTTCTCGAAGTGGACCTTTCCTTTAGGGACCTTTCCCTCCAATAGTTCATGCAGTAAAAGGAAATAACAGAGTTGTTACTCGCAAATACAGTAGCAATTATGCGAATATTTAATAAAATTATTGAGAGCAAATGCGTGCATTTGGCGGATATTGTATTCTGTTAATCAAAACCTTAATCGATTACGACTTTTCGGGAAGATGTTGCGTTTTTCTATTGGTTAAAAATGACACCTCTTATTGGATCGCTCTATATTTAAAGGCGACGATCTTAAAGAAAATTACATTGATGTTGACGTTCATTTATTAATTAATATTATTTTTCAAAAACCGGAAGTGGCATAAAATATGTATAACATTTCATCCCAAAGCTGAAGATAAAAAAATAATAAGATGAGGTACGAGGATATATTTAAAAATTCCAGCTGTTAAGTAGACATGACAATTTACTTATCCAATGATGACGTCTTTAATGTCAGGTTAAATAACCAAAAGTTACGTTGACGTAATCAAATTGTGATTTTATTATTTCTTCAACAATGGTTTCAACTTAATCAACCAAGTACAACAATCTTCGACGAAATCAATTGGTTCAGGTCCATGCTAGTTGGCGAAATTAACATGGAATTAGTTGATACACATTCGAAAAGGTTTGGTGGATATCGTAACTATTTGAATAGAGGTGGTGGGACACACACAGGAATGATGTAGTAGATTTCTTAAAACTGACATTTTATTTAAAAAAAGCTAAATACGGGCGATTTTTTTGCTGCTTGGATTTTAGTACTAATATTTTCTACAGTTTAAGCGTAATTTGTGACATATGTTACGATCAAGCGCATTTAGTTTATATTGGCATTTTATTATGAAGAGAGTTACACTCGGACGATGCTTATAAATTAGTGAATTTTATTATCAAAATGTGATAAATGATTTAAACACACTTTGCCATTTAACAGTCATGATATTCGATCTACTGAATGAAAAAAATTCGCACCGGTTTCATGCTATTGGACAGTAAGCCACCTACTACCTGGAGGTAAATAGAGGAAAATATTGCTGCTGTATCCTCCAGTGTTAAAGAAGACCGTGATTTGTCTATTCGTCGCCAATCGCAACAATTGGGATTGTGTTTTCCGACTGGTCCGACTTTTTTTGTTCAAATCGCATGAGCTGCACCTAGGCGACGGTACAACACGCAAATCGATGGAGAAATGAGTTCGGCGAGCAACTTATCTCTTGTTTGGGACAGGTGAAATGTCTGGTTATATTTTACGACTTTTTTGGGAGAGGCGTCTAATTACATGTCTATGCCCATAAGCCAGCGTTATTTTCAGCCTTGGAAGACAACATTACACGTGATATTAGCGAGGGGCCATCAATATGCTCGAAAAAGTGACTAAAAATTAGACCCTACATATGGACCACTTAAAACATAATCGTGGTTAACATTTATTCAAAATAATCCCTGAAAAGCAAATGGCAAGTATTAGTTTACTAAGTCAAATAAAAATTGTAAGCCCTTTTGTATTTTTGCTCTTCTTTTTTCTGACAATTAAAAACCAAACGCTTAAAAAATCATATATTATAACCATATTACATATCTCAAAGATCGAAGTTCAGCACAGAGACTAATTATATTTAAGTTCCAGCATAAGTCATGGCTGGTAACACGTATCATGTATATTCCCATTCTGTCATTAAGTTTTATTGCTTGTAGTTCTTAGACCGTTCATCATCATCATGGAACGCTGAAGCTTCTTAAAATAAAAAGTAAATAAAATCGATTCACAATCATAAAGTCATGAAGGCCGGAACGTGCTCAAGATAGTAATACTTCTCTCTTCAAACGTGCCTCGTATGTAAGTTGCATGCTGCACAAATGACAAACAGTCAAGAAGTGAGTAATGTTTTCGAAGATATGTATGTCTCGTTTCGTGGAACTCTATCTGGTTAAGTGAGTGCTCATAACCGGTAATCAGATATTATTTACGGCCTTAAACTTAATCTGTATAGTGATACGAGTAGTATGTTTTGCGGCACGCAGCAGACACTCTTACATGTTGCCTAGAGAATCCCTTTTGGACGTTTTACTTTTAGCTTAGACACGCTATCGACGCTGATTTTCTGATTTGGATCCTCTGCCAACCACCGAACTGAGTAATTCAAGCTCCCATATCTCCCTAACCGCAGAATAGAGAACCGAAATATCCAGTTATCGACTGGTCTTCGATTTTATATCTTTCGCAACAAGCCTATGTCTATAGCTTTTGCTTAAAGTTCTGTCAGAAACCTGTCCACCTTCCCTCTGCTGCCTTTAATGGTACCTTATAGACCAGGAAAGGTGATATCGTGAGCACTTGAGTGCTCAATTCTTATCTAGCACTGTTAAAGGCTCGTGGACATGCGGGATAAAAGATAAATGCAAGAATTTAGGTCGATGTCGTTCTTGTTTACTTTGTATTCCCCCACCATATGGTGTACTACAACGAATTGATCCATTCGATGATAGATATTACGCAGTGTCCACAACTACAAAATGTCATTAGAGGGAAGGAAAGACGGCAGACCCATGATAGGTGGCTTGCCAACACCTATGAAATCCACGGTTCAATGCCCAAAGGAGTGAATAATTACCACCATCAGTCCTAGATAACACTTCTTGACAACAAGCATATCACAACTTTTCCTTGTTTTCCCCAAACGCGTCAATGAAAATCGGTGACAACGCACCACTCTACCACCGACGAAGATGACAAACAAACTTTCCCCGAACCATAACCAAATATAGCCGATCAAATCACCTATGACCTAAATACAACACCTCGACACTATCGCCCACATAAATACCTTCCACCAGAGCTTATCGCACGCCACACACACCAGCCCATCGAGCGTGATATCCAGCCACTTATCTATATCACTCATTGCTCTCAGTCTCCCCAATGTCCATCCCATTGCTCATATCGTTATTATTCATACGTGCAACAAAACCAACTTTTTCCAACACAATCGCCAGTCGTCATCGTGTCCACAATCCATACCAGCACCAGTCCACCGGCGCGATAAGATACGGGAAAAACTTTCCCCATCCAGCGATATACACACTAATCATGCACATTCGAGTAGTTTGATTGTTCCTCGGTTGGACTGCGGTGTATTCGTGTAGTGCGACAACAGCCAGCGGGTTAACCAGCCAGTCCAAGCCCATTCCCAAGACTCTCAGCGCTTCTTGCAGTTTTTGTTTGCAAATCGAGGAGAAGAGCAAAAAACATAAAAAAAAATAAAGTGAAACCCAAAAACCCAGATAAGATCGAGAAAACAACAACAAATCGCAACAACAAAAGCAGGACAACCATACTCCGTCCCCACGATAGTACTTATGTGCTGCGCCCGTTGCGATAAGACTCCGCTGCCGCTGGATACATATCCCCATCGGCTACCATGTATCCGAGTTCAGTTGAACGACGCAACAAAACAATTATGAACTGCTTTCGGGACCGCGGTGGAAGTCGCAAAGATCTCACCGATCCACAGTTCTACGTCGAGATCCGGAAGCACCATCTCTCGAAGAGTCACAGCCAGAAAGACATTCGCATTTGCGACGGAAGTTGCGTGCAAAAAATCCAAGAGCTTAACCGGAAAATCGCATTTCTCGAGAAACAATGCGCGGACGATAAGTCATATAAGAAAGAACTCGAAACGAAAGTCGTCGAGCTGACGAAGCGTCTCGAGGAGACTATGCCAACGACGCCGGAGCGGAGTCGCAAGCACACCAGTTCGACGTCGCGACTTGTCTCCAAACTGAAGCTATCCAACTGGTTCAAGCAACGACCGTCTATCGCTACACTGAAGGAGAACAATATATTCTGTGGTAAGTAGGGTGTGAGTCAGCTCAAGAGCATTTCACGTTAGGCTCTTTCTAGATGAACCGTGCTTCGACACCGAGCTCGAGCTGACACTTAAACATGAGGTCTTTACGACGATCCCGAAGATCGTCGTCGACTGTGTCGATCTGATCGAGGAGCAGTATAAGAAATCATCGACACCGATCGAGGGGCTCTACCGCACATCCGGTGATTACACGAAAATCCAAGCGCTCCGCTTCAGCATCGACTCGAACGACTATGATTCATTGAAGAAAGTCAGAGACATACACACACTGACCGGATTGCTAAAGCTGTTTCTGCGCGAGATCAAAAGTCCGCTTGTGAAAACGACTGAAATCAAGACTTTCATCGGACCGCCCAATCAATGGTGTAAGGCATATGCTCTGTCACGGTGATGACCCATCTCACTGAATCAATTTTCTCTTTGTCTAGTGCTCACGCCGATGATGAAGAAGATCGAAATACTCCAGAATCTAGTGCGGACGTTACCCGAAACGAATCGCGACACGCTCGACTATATTTTCTCGCATTTTCACCGGCTGACGAAGGTCCCGCTGCAGAACATCTCGTCCGAGGTGCTGGCCATCTCCGTCACACCGTCCATCTTCCACACGATCACCGGTGAGGTGCGCTACCAGGACATCCATATTGTGCTTAAGGAGAGCGAGGTTTATGCCGATTGTCTCAAGCTACTGATCGATCACAGTCATAAAATCTTCGAGTAAGTGCTGCCAAGTTTCTCATCAAACGACATATGGAAAACAGTTTTTTTCTTTATTTTTTTTTTCTGCAATCGCAGTCGGAAAAGTTGTTCTTCATGAGTTTGCTTGTAGGTCGAACTATGGACGAAGGCGCAGTTGTCGGATGGGCAAGAGTTTCAAAAGAAGTCTGTCAACGCCGTGCATGGTGGTATCGAGAGCTCTAACGCATGTGTAGGTGTCTCCGTCCAGGATGACGAGGAGTATTGTGTGCTTTTTCTAATGTGATGTAAATAAAATTCCTGTTTAATTAAAGATATGATCGACACCCTTAGAATTGAAATAGTCTTCAACGCCATTTAGCGCTGCTCGAAGATCAAATTGATTCCGTTCTTCGATTTGAGTACCATCTCCGCCATAAGGACTAGTTCTTCGTCGGGACTTCTCAGTAGAATGCGTGACTTCTTCAACGTTTTAACTGTCACGATTTTCATGAGTAACATGGCGTATTTCCGGCCGATACAGGAATGCGGGCCACCTGAGTATGGAATGAAGGCGAAAGGAGGAATCACAGGAGCGTCATCACTGAATCTGTCAGGATTAAATCGATCTGAATCGGGGAAGTACCTTTCGTCGTGCGCTAAGCCGTACATATTGATCCAGACAGTGGCGCCCGGGCAGAGATGGTACTTTCCGATTTTGATGTCCTTCGTGACTTGGCGCCCGGTCAGCGGGACGATAGTGTAGAGTCGGAGGCATTCCTTGATGAACATGTCGAGGTATGGCATTTCGTTGACGTCCGGTTGCTCGGCGTGATGAGAGGCGATTTCACAGAATAGTCGCTCCTGGCATTCGGGATACTTAGCAAGACAGAACAGCACGAAGCCGAGGGCTGCAGTTGTGGTGTCAACTCCCTAAAACCAGAGTCGATTAGAAGACACTCAGAATATCGATGATTGGTACTCACGGCCAATAGGAAGGTATTCACTTCATCCTGGATCTCTCTGACGGACAGTCGCTGACCGTTGATTTCTGCGGTCAGCAGGACGTTAAGGAGCGAGCGGTTGTACATTCCATCATGAAGCTGGATGGAATCTGCCTGCTCCTGGATAACACGATCAGTGAGAGCGTGAATGATCCTCACGGACGTTTCTAGCTTCTTGAACCCCGCCGTACGGTGATAGATAAAATCCGGCCACAAAAGTGGATTGATCATCCTTCGAAACAGGAGGTGGCTCGTGCTGCAAAGATGGGTCTATGAGCTGATTGAAAGGCAAAAATACAAACTTACTCATGGAAAGCCTGGACATAGGGCGAGTGGTCATCTTGCTGACTACTTAGGACCTTTCCCATCGACGTTTCTATATAGAAAAATGTCATGAGATTCAGACTAAGCCTCGTTCATGAAATATACCACAAATCGCGTCCAACATGCAAGGAAATATGTAATCCGTGACTTCTACTACCCGCATCCCAAGAACCCTTTCCACAAACACCTCAGCGTGATGGTAAATTCTCTCGGTGAAGCTGGCCAACACGGTCGGATGAAATGCGGGTCCCAATACGCGCCGATGATTCTGCCAGTCCTTGCCTGCATACAAACATCATAGAAGACACAGAAAACCTCCACCCCAACTGACCTTCACTAATCAATAGTCCATTGCCAATCAAGGTGCTCAGCAACTGGAACGTATCCGCCTTCACGAGCGAGCTTTCGTTCAACGCCTGTCGCGTTTCCTCGACTCCATCTAGGAAGACCCACAGCTGCGTACCCAACCAGATGCGAAAGGTGCTTCGATATGTCTTCCGCAATTGCTCCACCGATACAAAGACCGCTACAGTAAACACATGCTAAATTTTGTCGTGCCCTCGACTTTGCGATAGAACTCTCACCTTCGGGATTGATTTGCGACATGAATTGCAAGTTCCCCACGAAAGGAATGAACCACGGACCGGGGATTCGACTGCCGAGTTTGAGCAAACGATATTTGCTTTGGATGACGCGGACGAGCAGCAGAACCATGAGAAATATGAGAACCGGTCCCATGGCAATCGGTTGCAGTTGAACTCGGCGCTTGACTGTGGCTAACTGAAAGCTAAATGAATGCTAAGTGGATGCGAAGTATTGGAACAATTAGTCGGGATTGGAGATATCGGTAGATATGGATGGAGTGCAGTAGGTGTGGATATGTGGATGTGATTATTGAGTGCAGCGGTAGGTCGTCGCCAATTTACGACTTTTTGGTAGCAAAGCCGATTAGAGAAGAAATCGATAATGGAATGGAGGAACGGGGGAAAACGAGAAATTTGATTTGAGGTAATCTAGACGTGAGATAGTGCTATCGGGCCAAGTATGCTGATTGCAGTCGGCTTAGAAATTATTATATTTTGAAAGGTACTTAAATAGGATTCTTTTTACCGAAAACTCCGAAATTTGATATCGAGGCTGCCAGTCGGGCGTGGGCTAAAATAGGAAGTCCAGAGGTTATACCAAACATTAGTACGAGATATCATGACAATAGAGCGGGAGGCCTCGTTGCCTCCATGGCAAGCCCATAGTTCTCATGGATCTTGTTCATAGATCTATTCCTATGGTAAACGTTGTCAACAGTCAGAACAACGAAAGATCTTTCAGTCGTTGAATAAGATAAATTCCTCTGTGATCCCAGTTGTTAATCTGTCGCTAGACTTTTTCTTGTGGGGTTTCCTGAAGTTGCAGGTCTATGCGAATAAACCACAATCGGTTGATGCCCTTAAGGTGAACATAACAGCTCAAATTTAGCCACATCTATGCGGAAGAGTCATTGTAAATTGAACCACTCGAATCCATGCCACCGTAAGAAGCCGAGGGGGGCGTTTGAATGATGTCATATTTCATACATAGTGGCATGCATAGGCCTACCTCACACACAGCTTGTTTTATTTCATTTCACCATCTACCCGTCTTTGTTGAAAAACTCATTAGATACTGCTTTGGCATGGCCCCGGGGCGGCTTCTGACAAAACGACTGTTTCATAGCAGCCAACTTGATTCCAGAGTGAAGGTAATCTGCTTCATCGCCTTAATCAGAAAGAATTCGGATGATTGAGATGTCCCGGACTTGTCTCCTGAGTACGCGAAATTTAACCCGAACGAGGTCCTAAGTTGACGCCCCCATAGGGTCACTGTATATGCTTAACATAAGCCTTAACAAAAAACGAAAAACACTTAATTAATTTATCAACAAGGTGATAATGTGGAAATAATTAAGGAGAGGGTGAAGGTTTGTGGTATAGGGCAATTCTGAGACTGGACTTTTTGATGTGAAGGTCGAAAAGATTGGTGTTGGCTTGTGCAGCATTCTGGACATTGGTTCGTGGTAGCCATAATTTGTGGGATGAGAATAAATACGGAAAAGGGGCATGGACCGAAGGTCACGCGGGTTGGTGTTAAGGGGAATAATGTGCAATAATGCGGGACTGTCAATGTTACCACTGAGAAGGTCTTGAATAAAAGGAATATCTTGGACATCGCTTACAGGCTCGGTCAGCTAGGTTACCATGAAAGAACCATTCAAAGTCTACATTTTAGTTAACATTTTAAATTTTTTGTACCTTCTGCCTTACGGGCTCGGGCAGCTAGGTTACCATGAAGAAACCACCCAAGATCTGACTGAAAAAGTTAGATCTGAATTCGTGTCAACTGTTTGCATCACATTCAAGTCGTGAAAGTAGCCGTGGAAGCCGAGAAAAGCAGTCGACCCTAGGCACTACGGGGCGTATACGTAACATTTTAATTTTTTTTGTACCTACTCCCTTACAACTCGTGAAAGTAGCTGTGGAAGTCGAGAAAAGCACTCGACCCTGTGCACTACGGGGCGTATATGTACGTAACGTTTTAAATTTTTTTGTACCTACTGCTTTACGGGCTCGTTCAGCTAGGTTACCACGAAGAAACCGCCCAAGACCTGACTGAAAAAGTTAGATCTGAATTCGCGTAGTCGTGAAAGTAATTGAAGAACCCGAGAAATGTACCCCACGCTAGGCACTACAGGGCTTATGCACAACATTTTCAAATTTGTTTAAGGGTTTTGAGGCTGATTGATTTTAGGCGATCCGTATAAGGTGATAATTTAAGGGGGTCAGACTAGGGAAGGCTACGAAGGGCAAAACGGATAAACCTACGTGGAATGGCCTAAATACGCGTGGTGTGGGATTCGTAAGAAGGCGAAAGTTAAGTTCACGGTCACGAATGACGCCTAGTTCAACCACGGACTTTACAGGAGGAACGGTTTCATTAGGAATAATGTAGATTCTGGATGGTGAGGAAGAGCGCTTGCGGGAGTAAGTGATGGCTCGGCATTTACTGACAGTGAGCTTGAGATGGTTTTATTGACAGAATAGCGCTGTCAACATGATAAATGGTTAGAATAAATATTAATGGGCCGTAATAGGTACCTTGTGGGACACCGGAGGTAGCATTAGTTGGGTCAGAGATAATAACGTTACGACTATACTCGCATTGACGACCTTCTAAATAAGATTTGATCCATGAGATAAAACCGGAAGAAAAACCGAGGGCAATGAGCAATGATAATTTGGTCAAAGTCAGTGGCAGCAACGTCTACTTCTTTGTCGGCTTCGAGTGCACACGAGGATTGTGAAACAAACTCCACTTGATTAGAGGTTGTCGATGGACCTTTCAGAAATCCATGCTAGTTAGAAGAAAATATGGGTTTGCAATGAAAGAATAGATGCTCTCGAAAAGTGTTTACATGCATTGGGACGATAGTTTGACACATCAATTTTTAGTCCTTTTATCTGGACTGGAATGATATAAACATATTTCCAAAGCTGAGGAAAGAGTCCTTGAAAGATAGAGCTTTGAAATTAAGCGGAAAGAGAGAAAAAAAAACGGTTCGGGCACGTTTTTATAATTATGGCAGGCAGACAGTCGGGACCGGGAAAGTAGTTGTCCTTTAAGATTAGGTCGGGAGTTATGTTTGGTGAGACAAGAGATGTCTGGGGCAATCTTTCAAACATCGAAAAAAGTGGTGATCGGGTTGAAGATCCTGGTCGCCACAGATGATAATAATGTCATTATTTTCGGCCATATCAAATCGGTGGCGGTTGCATTGTGCAGGCTGTGAGGGTTTTAAGTAACAACAAGATAAAATTTTCATTTAGAGAGGCTTGTTGAGGCACTACTGAGGTTGAGGTCAACGGAATTTGTCGATTTGAAGGGGAAGGGATCATAGCAGCAGTGGATTGCTAAGAGAACTCCGCGACCGTCTGGATCGGCAGAGTTGTCGTGCCCTTCAGCCCGAAACAGAATGAAATCGGAGGTAAATAACTCGGTGTCTCCAATGCTGGAGCATAGATTCGTTTTTGTTATGGCAAATATATCGTAGGGTAGGTTTTGGGAATTAAGGCGTACTGCGGAGGTTTTGGTGCTTAATCCTCTGATATTCTGGTAGTACAAGGATATGCATGAATTCACCCGCAATACTCGTCTTGCCAGGAACGCTCATCAGCCTGTGTCCGGACGCCTGCTTTCGGACATATAGTTAAGTTCGGAGATTCGTTTTTCAGCCGCACAACACGATTATGGAATGCTCTTCCCAGCCCAATATTTCCTAATCACTACAATCCACAGACATTTAGGACCAATGTGCACAGGTACCTCCTCCCCCTTTCTGATTCTATACCTTCGGCCCGTGCTGTGCCTTGATTCCGGACACTTAAGGGTCATAACCCCTTTTGCGCGCGCAAATTATAAAATAAAATAAAAAACCCACCAATTTGTAATTAGTTACAATGCGGGCTGATCCAGGATAGATTAGCGGTGCCGCGAACACGAATTCGCGCTCCGTGAGCTCGAAGGCCTCAGATTTAGTAGATCGGTGTCGCGCCGAGGTCGGGACGATGATGGCTGGAGCGGACGTCGTCGGTGGTACCTTTGATTCAAAAAGCCTCTTCAAGGCAAAGCCTGTCAATCGCCAATGACACGCTTACATACGAGGGTGGTCCGATAAGTACTTAGCCCCACCGCCAGATGGCGCAAGTATCGCAAGAGCAAGTTACTGTAGTGTAATACATTCTAGTAGACGGCTACTGTCTTTTTATTGTTTTGACCGCGTGTGGAAGCGGGAGTGTCCGCGGATTTTAGAAAAATGGAAAAAGAGCAATATTGGTCGGTGATTCGATTCTGGTTTTTGGAAGGGAAATCGCGCAGCGAAATCAAAGAGCGTTTGGATGCTGTGTACGGTGACTCTTCTCCTTTGATGGCGGCCATCAAAAATTAGTTTAACGAGTTTCAACGCGGTCGCACGTCGGTTTTTGATGAGCCACGTCCAGGTGCCCCGAAAACGACTATCACGGAGGATAACGTGACAAAAATCCACGATCTCGTATTGGCAGACCGCCGATTGAATGTGCGCGAGATAGGCAGTAGGCATTTCAAAAGATCGCGTGGGTCATATCCTGCATGAAATTTTGGGCATGAGAAAGCTGTCGGCGCGATGGGGGCCGCGTTTACTAACTCCGGATAACAAGTGCAACCGTGAGACCACTTCAGAGCAGTGTTGGACGCTGTTTAAGCGCAATCCGAAGGAGTTTCTGGTCGTTTTGTGACAGTCGACGAAACATGGATCCACTGATACACACCAGAGACCAAGGAACAGTTGAAACAATGGACTTCACCCGGCGAATGTGCTCCGAAGAAGGCGAAGACTGTCCCATCGGCCGGAAAGGTGATGGCCACCGTTTTCTGGGATTCACAAGGTCTGATCCACATCGACTACCTGGAGAAGGGGAAAACGGTCACAGGGCTGTACTATGCCAAATTATTGAGCCAATTCGACGCCGAAGAAAAAAACGGCCCCACTTGGCGAAGAAAAAGAATTGGGCTACGAACTGCTGCCCCATCCACCGTATTCTCCAGATTTGGCCCCGTGCGACGTCTTTTTGTTTTCAAACTTGAAAAAGTCACTCGCCGGGCAGAAATTTCAGTCGAATGAGGAGGTCATCGCCGCCACGGAGGCCTACTTTGCAGACCTCGAGAAAACGGGTTAAAGAAGTTGGAGTATCGCTGGGTCAAGTGTATCGAGCCAAAAGGAGACTATATTGAAAAATAAATCACCATTTCTCCAAAATGTTTGTTTTTCTTTTGTAGGCTAAGTACTTATCGGACCACCCTCGTAAGCTAGGTTAGGTTAAGGTAGGCTAGGGTGATGCATAGTTTTACTTTAGTTTTAGTCTCTACGTTCCTCTACAAGCATGATGTCGTGCTCCGTGAGCCCGAGCGTCTCAGATTTAACAGATCGGTGCCGCGTCGAAATTGGGAGGACGTCATCCGACAGTATCAACGTTTTCGATGGATGGAACGGAGATTGTCAGTGGTGCCTTTAATTCATATAGCCTCTTTAAGGAAAAGTCTGAAAAGCACAAATGGCAGGCTTACATAAACCAGGTCAGGTCAGGGTAGGTTAAGGTAGAGTAGTTTTCGTTTAGTTTTAGCCCCAATGATCGCGGTTTCCACTTGCAGCCCGAAACTTGGGGTCGCTTCGCTTGGCATTGTGCAGATTAGAAGGTCTTAACAGGGTATGTCGAGAATGGTTACACTCTCTAACTCCATCTGCCTTGATCCAATATGCATTTTCAGACAGAAATAAAACACCATCGACTTTATATTTTTGAATTAACACATATCGACTACGTAAATGTTTTATTTTTTTCTCATTCCTTCCCCCCTTCCCCCAAGGGAAAAGGGAGCGTGTTATATTAATTTTTTTTTCCATTTTCTTTCTTCCTATTTTGAATACAAAACATTATTACTCAATCAATTTTCTTTTTGCTTTCTAATAATAATTATAATTCGTTTCATCTGGCGTACTGCTTACAAAAAAAAAAAACTACAAAAAGACGTCAAGTACCCTCAGCTCTACAGATACAGTAAATAATATTTATAATTAATATAATAATAATAATACATCATCATGTCATCATGTAACAATTAAGAACTAAAACACATTTTCCCTCTACGTACACAAATATAAAATAAGATTTAAAAAAAAAAGAATCTCATATGGCTACACGTTTTTTTTTCCATAAAAAAAAATCTTTTCTGGTTTTTAAACAACGCAGACAATAATTTTTTTGTTTTTAAATTTGTCTCGATTCACAATTTCATTTCTTTTTTTTTTTTTTGTTTTATTTTGTTTATCAAAAATCACAATTGGTGCTGCTTACAAACTAATTTTATGTAAAAGTTAAACAAAAAAATATTAAAAATTAAGAAAAATTTATGGTAAATACAGAAGCATTTTAAAAAATCGTTTCATACTCTCGAAATACGTTTGAAAAAATATAAACAAATCAAATCAATCGCTTTTCCTTCGTTTCATGATTTTTTATTTTTGCTTTGTTTTGTTTAATTTTATATTTTATTTCTAAGGACATTTAAAGCTACAAAAATTGTTTGCGATGCTATAATTTTTTTTCAGTTTTTTTATTTAGTGAAAATGGGTGTTTTAGGAATCACTACGACCTGGATGAACGGTCGGAAGCGCAGGCAGACAGGTTTTTGAAAACAGCATATAAAATATCGAGACAGATGTTTGGTCTTTTATTCTTTTTACGGGAGACCATGAGATCGATTTAAGAGGAACATGTCTGTCGCAGGCCATAGAGCGAAACAGAGAATAAACTGACCGAGAGAAAAAGAGTGGAGCAATAGGGTAACGCGCCGCAGAGCAAGAAACAAGAGACCCCCAACGGGATGATTGATGAATACAAGTAAAGTTTATTTACACAAAAGTGTCGTGTCTTTTGTCTTTATTTAAACAACTCTCTATTTACAAATTTGATTGCCAGGCTTGGGAAAAAAACCCGTCTTCCGGTTGGTTTGAACATTTTCAAATTTCTTTTCTCTTTTTCCGATGCCTGTTCTCTAACCAGCTATAAATCAGCAATGTGCATCTACGATCAATAGTCTACGATCGTCTGCATTTGGTTGAGATCATCATCTGTGACCATCATCGTTCGACCAGTAATTGTGAGGACCAATTTCATAGCTTCACGATAACGGAAGTAAGCATAGTCCTTCGGCTCATTCGTATATTACCAATCGATTAGGCGAGCGGCTACGAGATAATCATCTGATCTTACTATAAACCCCGATCGTGATCACTTCGAAATTCCGCGATTTTAAGCTTTAATTTGTTTTTTTGATTTTCTATTGTTCGCCGAAGAGGAGTAGAAGAAGATTCGGTTCGTTGTTTCACACTCAATATTCGGATTCCAATTTTAGATTCCGATCTCGATTCGAATTTCAGATCCACTTCAGGGAGTAGCGCCGTTTAAGTAAATAAGCAAGATGACCAGTTTCTGGAATTATATAAAAATGCAATCATGCTTACTGGACTTGGAACAACATCGAATTTTGTTTTTTGTTTGTTTATAAATCTGTTTCTCGCGAGAGGGCAATGACTCCTAAAACACCCTAATCACGTTCTTTACTTTTTACTTTTCTCTTCTACGACAAATACAGTTAATTCTAAAGTAAAATTTTTATTTTTCATTTTTTAGCAGGTAGAACTACGTTACACTTATTACAGCCAAGTGGATTTTATCCCTATGGAGCGTACTTTATAATTTATAAAATTAAATTAAAAAATAAAACGAATTTTAACGACAAAAAAAATAAAACATAAATTTGGGATGATGGAGGCATGATCTCGGATGAGGGGGAGAGATGGGAGGTACAATGGGGTTTGTAATCGGTTTTTCTATCTCAAGGGAATTGAAAAACAAAGAAACGAAAGAACAAATCGGAACAAAATGAAGAAAAAGTGTTAGAAAAGGACTTTGAAAATTGGTTGTGATTCGCGTTTTCTAGGTTTAAAAATTTAATTGTCATGTTTTACGCGGTGGTGTAGGAGGCGGTGGCCTCATGTCTTTGGGAATGTTTTCGTAGGCTGAAAAATGATTGGAGTGAGCAATTTGAGTAAGCCGGGCCTAGGGGACAGCTGCTTACCTGTTTGATGGTGATGATGCTGTTGTTGGGTTGCTGCTTGTTGTTGTGGCTGTTGATTTGTGATTGTATTCGATGCGACGTTAACAGCAATTGCATTTGCAGTTGTATCGTTGTGTTGTTTATTGGCAAGTAGATTTGATTCGCCAAGTACTGTATAGCGGACTGGTTGTTTAGGTGCTGGTTGTGGTGCTATTGCTGTTGCCGTACTACCCACTGGCGGTGGGAGTGGTGGTGGTTGTTTTTGCTGTTGCTGGTGGTGTTGTTGTTTCAATGAATTTGGCGTATTGTCATTTTTATTGCCCATACACATACTGGACATGGTTGCTGGCAATGGCGATCTCAGGGAATCACTGCTTATCTCACCAGTATACCTAATAAAATAGAATTCCAAACCCTATTAACCTCCGAACTATCTAAATTTCGGTGCTAATAGAACTCACTTGATGTTGGTGTATTCCCGGCCGACTTGTATGCTCTGCTCTTCAGCCCGTTTCCTTTGGATCAAAGTCTGGATGTAGTGCTGAACGGCGTAGTATACAAATTTGTATTGTGCTTCGGTTTGTACTAGACCAGAACGTTGCGAACGGACCATTTGGATTGTGCGTTGAATGTCGATTTCGGTATCCAAACCTGAAGACGATAGAAAAACATTTATTTTCAATTGCCCTACCGATGTGGCTCATGTCACTCACCTTCTCTATCGATTTGATCCAAGATCATGTCGATAACTATAAACGTTCCCGTGCGACCAATACCCGCCGAGCAATGGACACAAATCGGACCCTAAAACAGCAACACCCGCTTAGTAAATAGGCAAACAAGAAGATATCTTTATCACTTACCGGTTTTTCGCCAGCCTGTGTCAACTGACTCTGCTTGGTGTTGACGTCCTGCAGGAAATTCAGAACACAACCCGGATCGGCAGGTACACCATGGTCCGGCCACACTTGGAAATGATAGTGAAAGATCCGACGTTCGGGCTTGCCACGCCACGAGAACATAAACTCTCTCAGCGTGTAATCGCTCGTCGAACTCTCCGTCAAGCATGTAATAGTAGCATGACCCCATTCACTTGTCGTGCCCACATTTGGCCAGTATTTAGCGCACTTATTCTTGCCCCGTTCGATTTCTTTGGTTGTCATAACGATAACACGCGTATTCTCCTGCCAGATCATATTCCAAAAGTCCTCAATCGTCGTTCGCAGGCATCCCTGAGTCGCAATATACGTTTTGAACATTTCACGTTCGTCCTTTTTCGATGACGTTAACGATTCACTGCGTTTATGCTTGTGCATTGTATCGGATTTACGATTACAGGTGGTACAGTTACTATACGGCAATATAGCCGTTTTCATGGCACATTGTACGCATGTTTTATTCGACATTTGACATTTGGGACAGTTCTTTTGAATTTGTGCAGCACTACAGGCCGGACATGACGAGACCATATTCAGGCTTTCCGATGACGAACTCATGTTGTTCAAATCACCGTCGGTGGGTAGTCGAATGTAATTGGCATTGATGTACTCGGCTCCGGGTATACTACGATCGACATCGGCTAATTTCACTCGGGTATGATCGACTGTGGGTGAGACGTTGTGTTAATTGATATCAAAAATGATTTCATTTTCATTATTACTTACATGGAAGAATGTTCTTGTAGCGATTCTTATTGCGGTTCTCGGTTTTGTAGCCCTCGATACGGGGGAATGTATCTCTACTATCCTGCTGTTGTAGGGATTCGAATTCTTCCCAGAAGCCACCCTGTAGAGGAGATTAAAACACGTTATTACAAGGCCCATCGAGTGAGTACATATGTGCGTGTGAGGGAGGAGAGAAAAGAAAACCTCACCTTGACCAGCTGTTCCACTCGCGCATTGATGCCAGCCGCTGCAATTCGTGTTGCATTGAAGGGTTGCCGTAAATGCACGATAGTTCCGCACGTCTCAACCATGAGATTCCGTTTGTAGTGTTCGATTAATTCACTTAACGTCGAAAAGGGCTCCCCTCCACCAACATCATATTTCTTATCCTAAACAAAAAAACAAAAATAAAAGCAATTAGCCTGGTCACAACGCACCCAACTGACTACCTGACAACTTGTGTTACGAATCCAAGTCACACACAATCCACTAACAGTGTGTGTGTATGTAAGCCAACACTTTATGCAACATTGAGATGAGAGCGAGTACGCGAGTCTACCTATAGCATATAGCAACGATACACCGAACCGAACTGACGCAAATATACACGATACACACGGGTCTTATGTGCTTCCTTCAAGGTCAAAACGAACGATTGAACGAGTAACCAACGAGGACAAACGATCGCGAGGCACATGTGTATACACATACAACACCTTCTTTCCCCAGTTAAGGAAACGTGGCTTGGAATCGAACAACGTTGTGGTTAACATTTGATTTTGGTTTGGATATACTCACTTGCCATCGGATCATTACATGCGTTACTTTGTCATCAGTCCGTACGGAGAGTACATAGTCTCCAGGTTTACTTTGAGATTCCCTCACCAGGAATGAACCATTCTTTCCGCGTTCCAATATCAGTTTTTCAGCTTCCTTACCAGATAGATTGCCATGAAACCATCTGCCCCGAGAGAACAGCAGTGAGAGAGAGAGAGAGAGAGAAATCAAAATTTTTGATTATTCGTTATGCACTTGGAGAAGATGATCGGGAAGACCTAGAACTAGTTATTGAATGAGTGGCTTTTTATTTAGTTTAAGGAGAAAGAGAAGAATAACATTTGCGTTGCACAAGATCGCGGCGTCGATTGATCGTGATGCTGTGTGTTCTGTGTACCACTACACTCTGCTCTCGCTTTCATGCAAACCTGGTTTACGTTACTTGCCGTCGATAATTGCACTTAAAGTTAACGACAACGGGGGGGATCGAGAGTAGCTGGAGACGTAGACTTGCTTCTAATCCGAAATGAATTGATTACCCAGGTATTTGCATACATACATCGTCGTTGCGGTCGTTTAATATATATTCCCGGGATGGGGAGAGAGTTATTTATCGAATGACTTAATAGGTTTTACACGTAAAGCCGGGAGCGAGGTAGTACTTCATCGGGTTTAGTCATTTTTTTTTCGACTACGTTTCGTGCATACCAATTGATACCAGATTGAATGTCGAGTTTTTGGCGCTGACAATGAGCGTTAATGGTCTCTAGGAAGTCATAGATAGAAGTCGTTACGATAATGTGACGCAGACGATCAGTCAATCGATCGGGGTTTCAGCGAATCGCGAGGAAATTCCGATGAATACCAAATAGGGCTCGAACGGAAGTTAGATTTCCATGAAAACACCACATACAACCTGCATCCCTGTTTGAAACACAATGACCCAAGCACATAGTGTCACAATTCGTTTAAGGTATGCGGGTTCGCATTTCCGGACATGATCATCACTCATGTGTGCTTCTCGGGACTTCTGATTAGTACCCGCGATCACCTGTTGCTGAATCACCGAAAATATGATGACAATCTACCATGGCTATGAACATTTAAACGTATCACAATAGGCTGTCACGTTCCGCCTTGTTTTGTGTGTTTTATATTTTCAAATCGATTATAAGCTATTAAGCGGCTAATTTCATCCATTGTCATTGCTTACGGATAGACAACTTGTTGAAAAGGCTAACAAATGGGTAACCGAAGTACGTTAGAAATGTTTTCCATTTATGTTCGAGAACTATGCCGGCCAATGGTCTCGAGAACAATCTTCTCAAAAGCCATTTTCCTATGAACTGACTGTGTGAATTCAATGCCAGACAATGAAACGAACAAATACGAAAAACCAAACAATCTATTTGCGGTTGTAATACAGATAAATTCTTATTCAATTAACGCCTGGTAGCCTCGTTTATGTGCAATGTCAATTGTAAGTACAAGCAAACGAATTTCGGTGCCAAATTGGTAGCAGGTGACAGAGCGTGAATCGTTCTTTTGGAGAAAATCACTTAATAATACGTGTTGCCTACACAGCCAGAGATGATGTAAGACTGGTTAGACAGATGATTATGATTATGATAACTGGTGACATCCTAATCATGTTTAAGTCATGAGGAATACTTCCAAGATTCAATGGCACGTGGTCGATTTATTTTTATGTCTCTTCATTAGCATCAATAAGCAGGGCGTGCTCTATTAATTTTACAAAAATTAGAACAATTTCATGGAATCCTGGAGGTTTTTTTCCATATCAGACAGGTTTCAAGGACAGATCCCTTCTTTGTGACTAAGGCGGTTTTTTCTCTCAATTAGCAACTCTCGTACCATTGGCATGGTGGTGGACAAAAATAGATATCGCAAGCATAAGCTTGTAAATAAGTTCGGAGAGTGACCCCCCGGAATCCATAGTAGTGGAAAGAAAGCGTTTAAGAACAACGCACTACGAAATGAGTAAGCAGTGGAGGGAGAAATCGCGGCGTGCATTTACATAACAAGCGGCGTAATTGAATTATGAGGTACTTAACAGGTTTTGGGGAGTGTTTTCACGACTTGCTTGGCCTTGAAGTAGGTCATGCGTGCTCTGAGAAATACAGAAGAAACTGGAAAGCTAAAATCATAACACATCATTCAATTAGTTCTCAAAAAGACATATAGATGGCGCCACAAATAGTACAATAAATCAATATGATTTCTACGAAGTAACAACCTTTAAGCGATACGTTTCAACATTTAATGGCGATTTAACGTTTAGTTCATTATTTACAGTGGGTTTACTGACGCTACAATAGTTTTCAGATCAGTGAAAAAATTTAGTGTGCACCGAGCGAAATAATGGCTTGAGAAGTGGTGTTATTCAGACTCTGTTACACGCATGATGGTTTGTTACTACATGCTACACGCTCCGGTCGCCCAAGGTAGATAGGTAGATATGGGCACCGAAAATCCTCACATTATTCACGAAGAGCCGCTATATGATCAGTTACTGTTTGGGCCGGTGTATGCGCTAAAATCATCATTGGACCGATTTTTTTCAAAGTTGGCGATACAGTGGATGGCGATCGATATCGGTGGACGTTGGCTCATTATATGGCTTATTTCACTTTTGGTTTCAGCAAGACGGCGCGAGATGCCATACTGGCATGAACCTTTTGCGTATGAAGTTCCTTGGAAGATTGGTGTCAAAAAAGGGCGATGTTGACTGGTCTCCGAGATCGCCGGATTTACTCCTCCAGACTTTTTTCTTTGGGGATACTTAAAAAGCAGGGTGTATGCTATCGGCCCGAAGACAATAGAACAGCTCAAAAGAAACATTCATACGGAAATCGCAGAAATTTCGACTGAAATGCTCAAAAATGTCATGGAGAATGCGCGATAACGACCCCATTTTTGCATCGGCAATAAATGCGGTCATTTTATCGATATTGTTTTAAAAAATTAATCAAAATAAATTGGTCTAAAAGGACTAAATTTAATAAAAGTTTTTGAATTTCCAAAATCGTTTGAGAATTGTTGAAGTTATTCGACATTTACATCGACCCATATGAGATGGCGCACCCTGCACTACACCAACTACATATGTGTGGCAGAGTACAATTAGCGCTTAGGCGCCGTTTTGATGCCACAAAACTCGTGAAAATCGAGTTAAGAAAATTGGTTATATTGACCAAGTTGAGGTTGGCTACCTCTGAAAGGTCATCGAGGAAGTATTTGCTAAAGGCGCAGAGCCTGCGACTTGCCAGTGCTGGCCATTCGCAGATAATTTGGTTTCCTCTGTGTGGGTGTTAAACCGGATGCCTATTCCGGAAGCGTGAGTTCCAGCTGTCCAGCTATATTGAAAAAGTGTTGCAGGATGTTGCCTTTGAAAGGGTTCAGCTCCAGACCCCCAGTTTCAGAAGAAGAGTTTCAGGTGGCCCCGTGCTTTGTCAATTCATCGGCCCTCCCATTCCTCTTGTCCTGGAACCCGAATGAGCAAGATATCAGTCCAGCCGCCAGTTCGTTTAATATCTTTCTTGCATTGATCTACCAATTTAAAGGTCACCCAAAGTCAGTTGTTGTTGTTCCAGAAAACACAAAGAAAGTTAACAAAATGGTTTTGGCCGATCGTAAAATAAGCGATATGACACCATAAAGATGCAAGAAGGTAGTATTATTCACTATTTGGCATGAACTTTTGAACATGTTAAAAAACAACAACGAGTCAGAGCATTGTCTGAAGCTGTTTCATGGAAATAAATAAGAAATTTTCCATGAGGTGTGTGACAATGAATGAAACATGGGTCCATCACTACACTCCACAGTCAAATCGGCAATCAGTTGAGTGGTCAGCAAAGGATGAAAAACGTTTAAAGCAATCAAAACGATCTTGAGAGGGGAAGAACCATCAATATTGAGAGACGTTATTGATGCGTTTGATGGAAGAAGTTTCTGAAAAACGACTACAATTGAACGAGAAAGAAGTGCTTCTTCACCAAGGCACTTTGATTTGTTCCCTCATATTCCCCCATATTCTCCTGATATGGCGACTACTACCTGCTGACAGACCTTAAAAGAATGCTCCAGGAAATGCTCCAATGAAGAAGTGGTCGCTAAAACTGAAGGGTCATTTGGTACCCGAGACAAAACGTTTTAGATATAGATCATCCAGGTACTAGAGAAGCGCTGGAATGAATGAATCACTCTTGAAGGAGTCTTTGTTACGGCACCTTGCCTAAAAATCCTTGTTTCATTAGTCATTCAACGAACCTATTGAGTGATGTGTTATGTTCAATACCACAACGTGATATGTAACGAACCACAGGTAAAACGAGTAAATAGCAATCATTTTTCAAAATATTTCTCGCAAATCCAGTGTGAATTCAAGTCGAGAAAACGTGAAGACTAAAGGATGTACTAAAACAATGGTTACGCAAGGGTGAACCACCATGTAATTCCCATCAAGTCATTGAAGGGATTTAACGAAAACAAGCAGCGCATAACAAATTCTATGAATTACATTGCCCTTAACTTATTACCCAATTATTTCCACTTAAAGTCATACTTAAAAACCATTTAAAGGTGAATCAAAACGTCTTGCTTACAAATTGCTCGCTTTTATTTGCTCGAAATGGAAAAACAAACAAATAAAACGAGACGACTACGCCGTAAGCCAGTGTAACCGCACGATCAATAGAGAAAAACAAAATATTTCTAGAGCAAAAGTAAAATAAAGGTGTATACTAACGGATAGAACAGCAATGCGCTCCTCAGCTCGGCTATCGCGGTCGAGACCATTATCTCGGCCGCTGGCACGTTAGTTAACTCTTCACCGTCTAATTCTTTGGTCATTATTCGATTATGCTCCTCGTCCGAATCCACCGAACTTTCACTACTTCGATGATCACTTCGTGTCCGACACTCATCGACATACACCGAATGTTTGGTCGGCGTCATTGTCGGCTCAGTTCTCACTTTACCGTGCATAAAATGCACTGTTCCCATAGTGTTGGATATCTTTCCCATATACTTATGGAACATATTGTTTGAATGTTTATTTTTGGTTTGCATTACACTAGGTTTATAAAGACTACTGGACTTGAATGGTCCCTTATTTCTTTGATGATGATTTAGCTCCTGATTTAACACCGGTTTTATCGGCGGCAACGATCTTCACTAAATGCTCGAGCACAAATCCTGACGACATGATCACTTCTTTTACAAAAAACAAAAAACTTTGAAACTATTTCAAAACAAGCAAGCTAGTAAGCCAAAGGAACTTTGATAGAACAACGCAATGAGCGATATATCAAAATCAACTTCTTTCACTTGGGTATCACTTTAACAACTTGCGCGCGATCTTCCGTGTAAGTTGGATCGTGTGAAATGTGCGACTAAGCTGAAGTTACCCGAAATGTTATTGTTTTATGGCCGAGCAAGCTTCCCGCAGCGCTCGTAAACACGCCTGACTGGGGGCGAGAGAACGAAAACAAGAACGAGAACGAGAATGACAAGAAAAGAAAACAAAAAACAGCAACAACAATCCGTGCTAATTGTTTCGTCAAACCAAATTAAACACAAACACAATCGCATTAGTAATCGCAATCTCGGTATTGGAATCGAAATCCGAATCACAAGCGCGAATTAAATGAGAGATAATCGCTGTGCATGGGAGGCACGGACGGGCGTTTGAGAACAGAGAGAGCGCGCGAAGAATCGAATTGAATGACACCTGCCAGCAACCTACAGGAGCTTACCCCCACAGCCTGTTGACGCGTAGTATTGTAACCATCAAGCAAACGATGGTGAAATGCGCATATTGTAAACAACCGTCCCGACAGATCGCAGATAGAATTATGGCTTTTTGAGAGTACGTGCTTGGCATGCGGTATTATTATCACTTGCGTAGGTTCACGCTAATTAATTAACAAGATCAGTAACGAAAACAAAAAAAGTGACAATCAAACAGTTGATCGTGCCGCTGACCGACACACCGGTCAAGATCAGAATCCAAATTTGCACTTTAACAGGAATTACCTCCCCACGAGTTAGGCTTAGACAAAGGCAGGTAATCTAAATCAACAACTTACGCTACCCATAGCACCAGTTTGTTGCGAAACACAGTGGCGGTTCTGTGATTCATGAACCGGAAATTCCATAAGAAAGGATTCAAAAACAGCAAAAAACAAAAATCCTGTTGTGGATCGCTGACCTTTTTGATGACAATTTCCGTAATCCCATCGATTATGATCGGTGGAACTCTGTGTCGTTTGCCGCCTCGTTAAGGTTATCAGCTGACTACGTCAACGTTGCAGTACCGTGGATCTAAGAATAAACCCGGATGACACGGAAATACAAGTAAGCAAACGCGGAATATTTTTAGAGTTCAGCGGTCTTTTTATAGCATATCGACGCCAAAAGGATCACTTTGCCGTTCGAGAGTTTTTGGAATTTTATTTATATCTCTGGATGGGAGAAAAAAAACCGCTAATTAGTTATGATTTTGCTTTGTATTGCTTTGAAAGGTGGTCGTTTGGGTGAGGATGATCCGCAAAATTGACGCAGGAGGACACAAAAGGTTCTACGTTTGGAATAAAATGCTTTTTAATGATTGATCCGGTGAGTGTCGCATTCATACGTGGGGGTCATGAGCGTGGGACGTATGAGTCAAGAGGCTGTTGATCTTGTTGGTAGCATGTGCAGCATGACTAAAGATGGTCACCGAATGTGCTCGGGTAGAAGCATGAATGAGTTGACAGCACAATGATCTCGAAATGGTTTGACTCCTCCGTAAAGTTGGTGCGCAAAAGTCCGTTTGTGATAGCTTTGCTGGTTATGCTTCATGATAAGAGGCTGAGTCAGAGCCGGTTGAGTCAGATTGCTCGTGTTCCCTCTTAAGCGGAAACAGTCATTTAGATTCAGAGCATAAACAAGTTTTGGCATATGCCGTGCTTCATAACTCTTTCATCGATTCTAGAGTCATGATTTATACATATTCGTCACTACTGGCCTCAAGTCGTTGCTTTTTGGCAGAAGCCAGGTGTATGAGTTATCTGTTTGCAACCTCTGTAGTGATTTCCGACGAATCTACGTTTAAAAAAAAATCCAGGAACTTAGTTCGAGGTCGGATATGACCGCTTCTTGTCAATTGACTCAAAGTCGATCACTTACTTCCTTTACGAGTTACTGGAGTTCGTTCTTCGGCTGCCGCTTAAAAAGCAAATTAAAATAATGCTGCCTAATTTCTATGGCCCTATCAGTCCAACATCATTCCTACCAAAGACGATGGACAAACTCGTCGAACTTAATGTCAAACTGGAGAAAATCCCTGCATCGCTATCAATATGCGTACAACCGAACACGCCCTACAGCATCTAGCTGGACATGTAGAGGACAGCCAGTTTAAATTCAGGAGATCACCACTTGCACCTTCCCTGATATGGAGGGACATTTGATAATATCGACTACGCCTAGATCAAATGGGCTCTGTTTCACTGAAGTGTCGATCACTCACTAGCTGTTGGTTTATGTCCATATTATCATATTTACATCTGGGGAGTATGACAGTAACAGACGTACTCTACTTGGTCATCAGATATGCCATCGACCTTGTAGTCGTTATCGTAGACAAACATTAATTAAAAGCCTGCGAATGCGTGCCAACTTGTCTTCAAGTTATCTCTGACTGGTGCGTTATTTTAAGATAGTCTTCTTAGTACTTCTAGCGATAAGAACAGTGATCTAAACCTTAACTTCTGAGTGACCTTGACGTGCTTTTTTTGATGTTGGCTCATTTGAGTGGCACTTGTTTGCATGTCATACTCGTTAACCCAAGTCTCCTCACATGTAATGATGCAGTCGTTCTAACACGTGGGCAGTAATTCTCTTGCGATGATTTGAAAAAAATTAAGCTCTTTGGGAACAAGCCGTACTGCTACGTAGCCCAAGCAGTCGGTCGAAGCCTACAGTGTGTTCCTCTTAAAGGCTAATTTGAGTTTAGGAAATAGCCATCCAGTCATACGGCGCAAAACCGGGTGAGTATGGCGGTTGGTCGAGCGTTGTTATTCTTTTTTTGGTCAACAACTCGCGTAAAATTAGGGTGCGACGGCGCACAACAAAAACTAATTGCCAACGTCTTTGTACTTCGGTCGAACACGATTAATTCTGTCCCACCCAAATAATAGCCGAAACTGCAGCGTATTTTGAGGCCAAAGGTAAATCGTTTTGAAGCGTGATTTTTTTGCCGTTTAGTTTTTCAGTGGTCAATTTTTGACAGCTCACGCGTGAATTGTAACATATGTTAAAGTCAGACATGCTCAATTGCCATTGCCATTACCATTATAAAAAAATCTAAAATTATGAGAATTTTAGTTGACAGATTTCATGTCTTTCCAATGATTCACTATCATGACTTTTTTCTCCTCCATGGGAGAGTGGAACAATCGGTGCGTAGACCTTTCCCTTTCCCAAATCCACGGGATCACACTCTTAGGGATGTCAGTCATTTCGTCAATTAGTTTCACATACGCTCAACGGTCAGAGCGCAGAATTATCACGCCCAAACTCCGCTTCAATTTAGAGGGGGTGGTAGGTGCAATGGGAATCATCATCGACTGTTGAGCGGAAGGTCTGTAGTTCAAGTCTGTCCATAGCCAAGAACAATTCCTATACGGAAAAACTGTGCAACAACATTAGTTTTGAATGAGAGATGATCAAAAAAAAAATGCTGACGAAGACATAACACTGGCAGCATAAGATCACTTCAAAAATTCATACTGTTTGTGCATTTCCAATATAACAGCCTTAATGACATGAAATCAAGAGTTACTGTGAACTACAACCAACGCGACAAATTCAGTCGAATCTCTCAAAAATCCTATCTAGGACAACC